>CANTUS010000004.1:47236666-48545833 GCA_947683365.1 Euphorbia pulcherrima
AAAGGGCCATCCACCCCCCTCTGCCCTTATAAATACTCTCACAGGGACCAACAAGTGGTATCAGAGAAGTGCTCAAACTATAGATCTAACAATCTCGAGCTAAAGGTCCATATATTTTGATTTACATATCAAAATGAGTTTCCAAAACTCACAACTCCTTCCCAAGGGTATGTCTGTTACCCGTCCTCCACTCTTTATCGGTGAACACTACATGTTCTGGAAAAACCAGATGAAGAACTTCATCCAGTCACAAAGTATGCAAGCATGGTTAGTTATTAAAGATGGCCCATATGAACCTACTTACGAAGTAGAGGGTATGACTACCCGAAATCTATCAAGCATGTGGGATGACAATGACTTTAAAAGAATGTGTGAAAACGTAAATGCTATTAACATGCTTCATTGTGCTCTTAGTGCAGCTGAATTCAACAGGATATCCAAATGCAAGACTGCAAAAGAAATATAGGAGAAGTTGGAAGTAATCTATGAAGGAACTACCAAAGTAAGATAGGCCAAGCTTGATCTACTCCAGGAAAAGCTTAAAACCTCTAGATGGAGCCTAAAGAATCAATCATTAGCATGAACACTAGATACACAAATCTAGTGAACAAAATGAAAAGGCTGGGGAAGGAGATTCCAGAAGTAGAAATTGACAAGAAAGTGCTCTGGAGTGTAACCAAGGAATGGGACAATAAAAAGACTGCCATTGAGGAAGCTCATGACTTAAATTTTTATAATATGATGAACTCATTGGTAATCTTCTGACCCAAGAATTGTCCTTGGAGAGGTACAGCCAACAAGAAAAGAAACCTGATGAGAAAAAGAAGGCAATTGCTCTTAAGGTAGAATCCACTGGATCGACCTCATCCGGAGAGGAAGAGCAAATCGATGAATCAATGAGCACCAAAGATCAACTAGCTCTACTAACCAGAAGAATAAATTGATTCATACAAAAGAAAAATAGAAGGAAATCAAAGAGGTATGAATCTCGAAGACCAAGAGAAGGCACCTACAAAAGAGGTAAGTCCAGAAGGAATCCAAAAGAAAGAAAGATCCGGAGAAAGATGCTGCCTATTTCGAATGTGGTGAAAAATACCACTTTAGAACAAAGTGCCCCGAGCTCGAAAGAACCAAGAAGTTAAAAAAGAAAGCAATGGTTGCTACCTGGAGCAACAGTGAAGAAAGCAACAGCTCATCTTTAATAGAAGAAGAGGAGACCGCTAACTGTGCATTCGTGGCTCTGACTGAACCGGAAGCAGAGCAATCCGGAAGGGATGCCTCCAAGTAAGAAATAGTGCAAATCAAAGAATCAGAATCAAATACAGCAAACACTGAGGTAAATTCTGGCTCTAATTCTACCTCTAACTTTGATCTTGCAAAAGCTCTGCCTATTATTATCAAGGGAGTGAAGAAGAATGCAAAAGCTATCAAGTCTCTGAAAAGAGCAATACTAGAATTGGATGAAGATGCTGAGGTAATGGCATAAGACATCAATCTAGTTAGAGCAACCAAGCATATTGATGTAGTAGAAGAAAACTTCCTAAGGAATCAAGTCCAGTCTGAATGCAAATGTAATGGGAATGGATAGAGAAGTCAATCTATTAAAGGAAGCATCCAGGAAAAAGCCTGAAATGAAGAATCTTAGAAGAGATAATCCTCCTCCTCCTTAGAACAGGGTTCAAAGGAACCCAAATCAAAACACAAATGGAGTTAGTAGGCAGCCACAAGCTCAAAGATATACTGCTGCTCAGAGAGGAAACGCTAAGTTAGCTTATAACCAACAACCTATCAAACAAAGAAGAAATTATAGAGCTAAAGTCGCACCTCCAACCAACTTTCGGATCTATACTGGACCATCCATCAGTGTGCAGGAAGCTTGGTATAAAGGCAACTATGGAAGGAAGGATCTGGAGAAGATCAGCGAGAAGCAAAAGTAGAACATACCCATTTTAGGGTGCAGGTTTTATGGGAAAAATAATCATATTACTGAATCATGCAAATTAAAAAATGGTTATTATGATGCTTATCCTTGGCCTAAGATGGTTATTAACCCGAGAGGACCCAAATTTGATTGGGTATCCAAACCCACTTGATCTGTTTTGCAGGTATGCCTTAGATCCACAATAGATCAACACACTTGGTATATTGATTGTGGATGCTCAAGGCACATGACAGGTGATGAGAAGGCCTTCATTAAACTAACCCAAAAGAAGGGAGGCATAGTAAGCTTTTGAGACAGTCAAAAGGGACAAATCATTGGTCATGGAGTCATTGGATCTGGATTTAACGTTGAAGATGTCTCACTGGTTGATGGACTGAAGTTCAACCTGCTAAGTGTGGCCCAATTATGTGACAAAGTAAGAAAAGTCACATTTAACTCCGAAGGCTGCTCAATCTATGATAGTAAGTCTAATAAACTTATTCTTTACGCACCTAGAGTAAATAATGTCTATTCAGTAAACATTAAAAATGATAAGAAGAATATATGCTTGGTGTCTAAAGAAGAAGAATCATGGCTATGGCACCGGAGGTTGGGACATGTAAGCATGAACCTCCTGTCCAAATTAGCCAAAAAGGAATTAGTTGTGGGTTTGCCTAAGGTTGCTTTTGATAAGGATCATCTATGCACTGCATGCCAACTAGGTAAACAACATAAGAAAAGTTTCCCTTCCATCTCATACATTCCTTCCAAAAGAGTACTTGAGCTCCTGCATATTGATCTCTTTGGTCCAATTAAGCCACTGAGTTTAGGTAGAAGAGAATACACCATGGTTGTAGATGAATATTCTCGATATACCTGGATTCTCCTGCTAACAAGCAAGGATGAAGCTTTTGACAAATTCTCCAAAACATTCATCCAGATAGAAGTAGAACAGGGCATAAGCATTGCACGCATCTGAAGTGATAATGGTGGAGAATTCAAAAATAAACAGTTTGCTAATTTTTGTGACTCCAAGGGCATTGAACACAACTTCTCTTCCCCTCACACTCCTCAACAGAATGGAGTTGTTGAGAGAAAAAATAAGACCATAGTTGAGATGGCCAGAACAATGCTTAGTGAAAATTGTTTGCCAAAATATTTTTGGGGAGAGGCCGTAAATACAACATGCTATATATTGAATAAAGCTCTCATTAGAAAGACCATCGAAAAGACCCCATATGAAATTTGGAACGAAAGAAAATCCAAAATTGGGTATTTCAAAGCATTCGGATGTAAATGCTACATCCTTAATGATAGAGAGCAACTAGGAAAATTTGATCCTAAATCTAATGAAGCAATTTTTCTTTGCTACTCAACACATAGTGAGGCTTACAGAGTCTTCAATAAATGAACCCAAACTGTGGTAGAGTCAATACATGTAGATTTTGATGAGACTAACACTGTAGGAAAGAAAGGCTACACTTCGGAAGATCAAGTTCCGGAAGCTAAAAAATATGGAGAAAAGGAGGAAGCAAGAATCCCTAATTCACTTCAAATCAAGAAGTACAAAGAGGAAGATGAAGGAATATCCTTTGATCCAGAGGTACAACAAGTTAATCTCAACCCATAGGAGATTAACTTTAATGAAGGCCTAGAAGGAATAGTTGAAACTAAGGTGGAATAAGTCCAAGTTCAACATGAAGGGTTGCAAAGGGAGATCCAGGCCCATAGAGATCATTCCATCGAAAATATTCTAGATGATGTTCAGAATCTAGTACGAACCAGAGGTCAGCTTAACCGGATGATAAGCCATGCTACTTTTGTCTCTCTCATGGAGCCAAAGAAATTTCAAGATGCTGAAGGGGATGAAAGCTAGATGATGGCGATGCAGGAAGAACTAGATCAATTCACCAGGAATGATGTATGGAATCTTGTGCCCCCTCCTAAAGGAAAATCAATTATAGGCAATAAATGGGTGTTCCGGAACAAACTTGATGAATCTGGAGTAGCGGTGAGAAACAAGGCAAGGCAAGACTAGTCGAACAAGACTACAACCAGCAAGAAGGAATTGATTTCGAAGAAACTTTCGCCCTTGTACCAAGACTGGAAGCAATTCGGATCCTATGTGCTTTTACATAATTCATGGGGTTCATATTATACCAAATGCATGTCAAAAGTGGATTTCTAAATGGTGTCATTCAAGAAGAAGTATATATAAAGCAACCACCCGGATTTGAATATCCAAAGTATCTGGATCACGTCTACAGGCTGTAGAAAGCTCTCTATGGATTAAAGCAAGCACCAAGAGCCTGGTATGAAAGATTAACTTCATTCCTTATATCCAAGGGATTTACTAAAGGCAGGGCGGATCCCACACTCTTCATCAAGAAAAAGAAAAATGATATTATTCTAGTCCAGATCTATGTGGATGATATCATCTTCGGAGCCACTAATGAAAAGATGTGCAAAGAATTTAGCTTTCAAATGTAGAAGAGAATTTGAGATGTCCATGATGGGAGAGATAAATTTCTTCCTTGGTCTATAAATAAAGCAAAGTCCAGATGGGATCTTCATCAATCAATCAAAATACACCAACGAGATCCTGAAGAAGTTTGAAATGGACAATAGCAAACCAATGTCTACTCCAATGGGTTCAGGCACAATCTTATCCAGGGACTGTAAAGGAGAAGATGTTGATCAGAAGCTCTATAGAGGAATGATTGGCTCACTGCTACACTTGACAGCTAGCAGACCTGACATACACTATGCAAGGTATCAAGGCAATCCTAAAGATTCTCATCTCAAGGCAGTCAAAAGGATCCTCAGATATCTCCTAGGAACCACTAAAGTTGGGTTATGGTATCCAAGTAATGGAAACTTCACACTCCAAGGGTTCACAGATGTAGACTATGGTAGAGATACTCTTGAGAGAAAAATTACATCCGAAGGATGCCATTTCCTTGGAGACTGCTAATTCTCATAGTATAGCAAAAAGCAAACTTTAGTTGCCTTATCCACTATAGAAGCGGAGTATATGGCAGCTGGAAGTTGTGTTGCTCAACTTCTATGGATTAAACAACAACTTGAAGCTTATGGTGTGCAATCCGGATGTGTGGATATAATGTGTGACAACAAAAGTGCTATTGATGTGTCAAAGAATCCGGTGCTCCATAGCAGGATGAAGCATGTCAATATAAGGCATCACTTCATCCGAGATCATATGATGAAGAAGGATGTTGCATTGGCATATGTCCCAACCAATGAGCAAAGAGCTGATATCTTTACTAAATCATTAAGTAAAGATCAATTTGGGAAACTGAGAGAATCAATTGGGATGTCAAATCCTATTTAGAAAAACTCTGGAAGACAGCCTTTGAACTAAGCCGGATCCTGAAATAAAAATTCACTCTGGAAGGCAAGGAGCATTGGGAAGATCTATTCTAAAAGATTGCCATGTCAGCCGACAACAATGACGTATGGCAGTAAAAGCTCAGAAAGGTAACTATTACTTTTTGAATTTCAAAAGTCCATTGGCTGTTACACGCACGGTAAATATAGCAGTTAATTCAAAAATAAACCATTCCTATTCTCCAGTTAAACTGATATCACCTCTCTCTAAATAATCAGATTGCCATGTCATCAATCCAGTCAAAACAGCCAAAGTTTGGATTACTAATATACCCTCACTTCAAAAATTCTATATAAACCCCTCAAAATCCACTCTTTTCTTCACGCGAGCAACTACTCTACTGTTACTCTGCAAAAATTCAAACCTAGAACTGTACCTTTCAAAATCTCTCTAAAATGGCAGCCACAAACACTTCCAACACCCTTGAAATTCTACTAAGAAGAAACTTCTTTCAAGTATCTGACTTGAAGGATACTGATTTTGAACCCTTAAATCTCAATAAATCTCAAAACCTCTGACTTTGTCATACCCACTGATCACTTAGGTGATGATTACCTATTCAGAACCCCTCCTTTCTTCACCCTAATTGAAGATCAAAGTCTAGGTGATCTCCTGAAGATAAATTTCCCTACCTACCTAAAGCTTGTTAAAGAGTTCTTTTCAAATCTCAGTGCTCACAACCATTTTGATGCCTTACGCACCAAAGTCCAAGGGAAAGTCATAACTCTCACTCCCGAATTCTTTAAGAAGAATTTGCACATGAAGAACTCCAGAGACAAATTTGTAAGGCTTGATTCCTGCCAGTTGAAAAGGAATCCACTAGTGGATAAGCTCGGAGGAAGGACTCTTTGGGGACTGGAAGTAGCCAAGGCCGAACCAGTATAAAATACTTGTGTTTGATTTCCTTTCCATTTTTCTTTGTTGCGTATTATTGTCATATTTGCATCATCTGGATCGATCTTCCGAGTCATAATCAAACATGCTACACTAAGACTTTTCTGAGTCTGTAAATTTCACGAAAAAGGGCCATTCACCCCCCTCTGCCCTTATAAATACTGACACAGGGACCAACAGACAAATCCTATACATCATTTTTGTGAAAACAATTAAATACCCAATGGAAACCTAATCATGCATGTAGCCTAACTCTATCTGCATCCATAAGGTTTAGCATGAGATACGACAAGTAAACGAGATAAATCACTCATTAACATGCATAACTAGTTAACCGAACAAGACCTGGGTTAGTGTGGTGGTTTTGCAACCGATAAGGCCCAAACGACCTTAGTGTTAGATAGAAATAACGGGTCTTCAACGCATTTTCTGATAAAAAAACCCAAACTTTAGACTCGATTTCATTATTTAATCCATTTTATTAAGTGAAGATGCTACATGTAATATGTTTAGGCTAATTTCAAAGAGACAGGATCTCTCATTGATGAACTGTGTTTCCTAAACCTGAAAACCAAAATCTATGGTTAAAAGAGGAAAGGGGCAAAGCTATTTCTAGAAGACAACTCGAGTACCATTATGGTGGAACCTAGCACTAGTCAAGGTAGACCGATACCAAAGTGGGTCCACCACGACGGTGTTGAAGGTGTTAGGCCTAGAAGAGAAGGCCAACTATAAGGGGAAAGAGTGGCATCGATCAATACAACAGCATCGCTGTACCTTAGAACACCAATAGAAGTTCAATGGACTGGTGTCGGTCCCTCCTGCAACATAGAAACAACTACAGAATAATAGGGGGGAGGGAGAAAATGTCACTGTCCCTATGGTAATGGCACCGTTATGGGTTACACCGGCACCAGTCAATATTGTCCAACGGTGCTGGGTTTACAATCCTAAGGTAGCCCCTATATTATAAGTCTCGAGAAAAAAGGGAGAGAAATTGCAAAGAGGAACGGTGTCAGTCTAGTAGCCCAGGATCTTTGTAACTAGTACTTTGATGTCGGCCTAGATAGGATGGTGCTGGCCCTTTTTTCAGGTGACAGAACCACCAACAGTGAGAAAAAGAGGGGAAAGACGCAAAACACAACCAAGAAAACCCAAAACAACACAATAGACACCAAAGGGATAAAGGGAAACTCAGAAACTTACCTCTTAGTCATGAATCCACTCTTTGTGACTCGAACAACACCTTTAGGCAGCCTTTCATGAAGATTTAGGTAGTATTTAGTGATTTTGTCTCTAAAAACCCTATTTATATCATTTTACTTAGATTTTAAATAGGTTTTAAGATTAACATAAGAGATTAAGAGGAAGGAACTAAAGGAAAATGAAATAGGAGATGATTTCCAAGCTTTTCTTTCACTTTTTCTCACTAATTTCTTTCTTTCTCACTCTAAAATTCAAAATTTGATCCATAAGTCCCTAAAACCCTAATTCTTTGGTCTGTTATACCGTCTCTCTCTACAAAACCACTGCCTTAAGGACAATGTCTAAGAAATTCCACATGTCATATGATGGTTTATAAGAAAGAGGATAAAAGATCATCAAAATTGGAGTAGGAGAGGACCATACCAATGCTGGAGTATTCTCCAGAGGTACTAGTGCAGTAGCTAGGACAATGCCATTGGCATTGGCCTATAAGGTAGGTTTTAAGATAAAGATTAATTAAGGGTGGCTAAGTCCAAATCGTCGTATAAGGCTTCTTCCAAATGTGTCCTTGATCCCAAAATAAAAAGACAGTTGCAAGGGTGAGTTTAGAAAAAACTTTCTGTTGGATCTAGCTCAGAGGTAAAGACCTCCTCAAAATCAAGAAAGCGTTGTTCTAACTAAAAACTAAGAAAAAGATCCAAAGTTGTTTTGAAGATAACAAAAAGAGTTTGAAGATAATAAGAGAGGGTGAAGACAACCAAAAGGGTTGAAGGTAACATAAGATAAAAGCCCTCAGAATTGAGCTCAGAAAGAGAATAGCTCAGAACCACTAAAGGCCCAAGAAGAATCTTAGTTATGCTTATAATCAGATAAAAGAAAGAAAAGATTGTGCTCAAAAGGAAGCTAAAGCTCAATAGAACACTAAAAGATATGAGTCTGAGTCAACACAAGTTGATATCATATCCTCACCATTTTTACAACCAAAGAAGTAAGTCTCCCAAAGATCACAAGGATCTCAATCAGGCTCTGTAAGGAAATCATCAAAGGAAAAGGCATAAGAAAATATATCTGGTCTCAGATAAAAGATGAAGTGCTCACAAGCATAGATAATATTGCATCAAAATTAGAGGACTCAGAAGACAAATTCAGTATATCAGTCATCAAAACTCAGCACTGACCAAAAGAATACATTCAAGTGATGAGTTCACAAGATACAAAGAAGGCTCAGAGAGAGCTAAGAACATCTTATCTTAAACTCTAGATCATCGGTCTAAGGACATCTATTAATCAAGTACAATATCTGTCAGAAGAAAAATCATGTCAGAAGAAGGGCACCAGATAGCTGATTCTGAGAAACACTAAGGATTTCTCAGAATCAAGTGCATCAGAAGCTCAAGCTACCACATCAGAAGTGATTCTCTCTTACTAAGAACAAAAAATCCTCAGAGGAAAATCACTTCAAGAATAAAAGGGTCAACGGTATCAGTTGGCTCTGAACCAAATAATATGTTTGAGAACTTGATAATGCTTAACTAACTCACTTGAGGCCACCTTTTCAAGAATAGCAGTATTAAACTTCACAAATCCTGAAAGACTAGCTATCTAACCTTCACTAAAAGAGATAAGACATCTCTAAAATTGTGAGTTGATTAGCAAGAGAAAAAAGCTACTTTCTGCCACCTAATTCCTGATACATGGAAAGCTGGAAGCACTAAAAATGTAAAAAGAGCAGAAGTTATAGTATGGATAGAGTTGTCCAAATTTTGACTTATCTAACAGAAGGATTGATCTCAGTCCACTATAAATCCAACATTCAAAAAGAAAGAAGCTATTTAGAGACAACAACTAGAAGGCTCCTCAAAGAGTAACTATTTTGAGGAATGAATCTGTCTTATTACAGCAGTAAAAAATACTGTCTCTCATCTAGGCGTGCATCAATGGTCATCTTCAATAAGAGAGTATATATACACATCTATGTACAACATAAAAAGTGTCGAGCAACATCACAAGTGCACACATCATAACTTATCAGTGCTAATTCTCAAAAGCAAACAAATTCATTATCACATCTGTTTGTAGATCTAAAGCTCTATTAGAACGACTCATTTCAAATCTATTGTAAGTGCTACTTGATAACAATAGTGTAAGATAACAAATTCATCATTCGATCCGCTGAAGAAGAAGGTGATCATAAGTTAGACAAGGGGGACTTGGCGAGGCTTTTGAGTCATAACAGACTAAGCGAGAATGTTGAGGTCTTCAACCCTGTTCATAACTTGGCAAAGTTGGTGAGGTAGATGTTTGTCCCTATGAGGGTCAGAATAAGGTCAAAGGGGGGTGAATGACCCTTTTTCGAGGAATTAATAAGACTTTAAAAAGTCTTTGTATAGTGTGTTTGAATATGTTCCAGAGGATGGATCCGGATGATGCAATTATGAAAATAACAATGCAAAGAAATAAGGAGTAAGGAATTCAAACACAAGTATTTTATCCTTGTTCGACCCCCCCTACTCCAGTCCCCAGAGTTTCCTTCCCCCAAGCTTTTCACTAGTGGATTCCTTTCCAACTAAAAGGAATCAAGCCTTACAATTTATCTCCAGATGATACCCCCTTCCTGACGTAGGATATACCATTAGAAGCATCAACTCCTAACTGAGTCTGTTTGTCTTTCGTAGGATATACCACTTAGGTTTCTACCCAAACCTAAGATGAGTCCTACAGGGAGATCCTACTCAAAGCACCTACTTCAAGCTATATCCCAAACTCACTACCTACCTTAGTAGGAGATCTTTTACACTTTGTTTTCTCAAAGGTTTTGGTTTTGGACTTCCTCAAGTTTATAGTTTCACTTGGGAATCCTTACAAATAGATTTGGAATTTGATTGATTCTTGGAGGGATGTGTTTACTGATTTCTTTAGCGAATTCTCTTGTTACTGCTTTCTCAAAATCAACTAGCACATTCTCAACTTGTGAAGCTTCCCTTTTATAGGCTTCCATCATAAATGTACCCATTGTGGGTTGTTGAGCTATAATTAAATCTTCACTATTGTTCAGGTAATATGTGGTGCTTCTGGGATCGTTGATCAATCCATCAGATAGAGATTTTTATCCGTTTGAATTCTTGGGATTAAGGCTTAAAAGTTGTCAATGATCGTTTTCCTTGTATTTTAGAGACTCACCAACTTTTATGCCATTGCCTTTTTGGTGTGAGTTCCACGTGCCTTTCTTATTGGTCTAGTTGAAACAGGTTGTTACCTTTTTCGTTTTCCTATGTCAATCCTTTGTCCTTTCTCTAAATAGTGCTAGCTGTAATTTTTGTCTTGGTTTAGGGAAAAGGATCTTTGACTTGCAGACCAAAAAGATGGAGGAGATTTAATACTTTGAATTATTCCCTTTGTCTTGATATGTAAGTCTTCCGGATGTTTTCGGACTTAATATCTTTGGATCTGTCTTCTTCCGGATGCAAGTGCAATCAGCTCTTTCGGATGCTATTTTAGGCGGTTCAATGTTTATTTCCTTTCTAAAATTTAACCGGATGCTTCCATTTATGCTTAGGTGATTATCTTCACTTGTCTTGGACTTTGGATGTTTTGGTTATATGTCCAGATTGAATGACTTAGATCTTTTTTTACTTAGGTGTTTTGTTTATTTCAAACCTGATCAAATTATTTGTTGTTTCGGATCATTGTTTCCAACAATCTCCCCCATTTGATGGAAACAAAAACCTAAGATATCTAAGCATAAAGAAAGGGGTTTTTATGATCTAAGTATGATTCTTGATACTTAGTCATTTAAAATTTTTACTCCCCCATAATTTTAGCATCCCAAAACTCCCCCATCATTTTTTAATTCTGGCTTCTAAGGTTTTTCTAGTACAATGCAGATTGTACTTTAGAAGCATTTTTTGTAGTAATTTTTCACTATATATACTTCTGCTGTTAACAATAGTTAACATCAACGAAGTTCAGGATTATAACATATAGAAATACATAACTGAAAAATAGCTCTAGCTATTACAATTTTTACAATTTTTACATAGCTATTATATCTATCACAAAATTATTTCTTTCCGGATGCTTCTCTCTTGTTCTCCTTTCGTTTGCTTTGCTTCTCCTTTTCTGTATCAGCTCTATTTTCCCCTTTATTATTCTCCCCCTTTTTGTTTACATTAGCTTGGGAGTCGATCACCATGTAGGTTTTACCATCCCAGCTCTCCTACCAGGCCTTGGAGTAAATGGAATAATCCAAATTTCCATCTCTTCTGCGCTCTATTATATTATCAACTGTGGCTGGAGTTAGATGCATGGGTCGAAAGACCTTCTGAAGTTGGGTATATGACTTTGTGATGTAAGGATACATATGGAGTACATGTTCGCTATCCTTTTCATCAAAGTAGGGGATGAACACCTTTAGAAGTGTAGCTATTCCTTTATGTCTAAAGAAGCCCGTATCCCTAATATGTTGGACGGGATCTTGAAGGACCGGAAGGAGATGGCTTTCTAGAATACATTGTGATGAGGAAGATCCGAAGATGGACATGTTCGACAAATTGGATAGCACTTTTACAAATTCTTGGCCCATATCTCCGCTGTAGTTGCAAACACTATTATTGGTAGTAATGATATCTTTATGAAGAGCCTCCTTGAGTTTATTGAGGTCTGTGTCCTGTCTATTCATTTGGCCTACAAAATCTTGAGCAATATCTTCCATGTTGGATATGATGTATGCCCTTAAGGCAATTAGGGCGATATATCTTAATTATGTAATAGTATGAATAATTTATTTAATCAATAAAGGCATTTGTTCTTTTGTTTATATCAATGTGTTTCTATACATATATATATATATATTATAACTGGTTAAAATATATTCATTGATGTATGTATACAAAAGTCCTTGACATATCATAGCATGAAGTCAGAGAAATTATAGTCGGACTATATTTGGTGGAACCTGCTTCATGTGAAATTATGATTATGTCTAAACTATCCCTAGTTATAGTTTCATCAAGAAAGGATATTGATGAAACGGAAAGACTAGCATGTGGTCAACTTTCTTGGAAAGGGTCCAAGCAGTCAATCTCCTAAGGACTGAAGGTGGTGCCTTAAGCTTGACACATGGATATATCTGGGAGATATATTGGAGACCGCAGCAAGATAAACACTTGGTATAAATATCAATGTGTTAGTGTTTATCTTCATGCAATAAGCTTTGCGAATGTCCTCATACTTGAGATGCTAGTTGCCTTGTGTGGTACTATTGCTATACTTTGGGTCATTGCTATGCACTCATTAATTTAGGGTGCTACGGGTGATTATGGGTATAGTGATGACAGCACGTTGGTAGGCTGAGTAGTCGGAAAGAATCCATCGCTCCGGATATATTAAGGAGTTGTACCTGGCCACTTGTTGAAGTGATGATTGCCATAAACCTCTGATCAGAGTATGTGTTTGATAGAAATGGTTTCTAGTCAAACACACTATAGTAAAAGGCAATATACTTCGGTAACAAGTAAATAACGGGGATAGCTTGAAGCAACCTTGCTATTAGTGGGTTAACACTTTAACCGAACCCAATAAACCAGATGGTACTAATATTAAAGAATGGAAGGAATTTATTGCACTGGATAACTATTTCATTAACCGGGATTAAGTCATAAGCATAAATGACGTTCCGAGTAATGGGGGATGGTAGACCCTTGCTAGAGGCGTACTACAGTCGTTTGAGGTAATCAAGTTCTATTCACGATCTAGAACATCGAGCCAATGGTTGCATTAGAACAAGGGTTGGTTAAGCCTTAACAGCTCAATACTTCGGGATCCTATAAGGTCACGTACATTGGACCTTCATCGGACTAAGTAAAGAACTAATAGATTTATTCTATTACAAAATATAATATAAATAATAATTGGATTATTATTTGATTGGTTAAAATTGATTAGATCAATTTTGGATAGACCAAGGAATTTATTTTGACCGGTAACTAATTAATTAGAGTCATAAATAAATTATAATTGATTAGATCAATTTTAGTTGGACCAAGAAATTTATTTTGAATGATGACTAATTTATTAGGGTCAGAAAATAAACAATTGAAAAGGAATTAAAAAGGGGAATTTTGCATTGGCGAGTTTAATTGGACCGAGAGTATAAAAATATTTTGTACAGACTCGAGTGCGTAGGAGTACACCGAAAGGTATGCAAGTAATGCTGGGCATTACTCGCGGCAGCCCATAAAAATGGACTGCACATGCGCAGCACAAAAGCAAGGCTAAGCCATGCCTTGCCAATGCACAGCGTGTAACACGCTGTGCATATGGGATGGGAGTAATTACTCCCATCCCACATTGGTTATAAGGGGGAGCAAAATGCTCCCCCAAGCCTATATATAGGCTTTCCCCTTTCCTTTCAAATTGTACTAAGCTCAAAGCATAAATCCTAAGCGAGATAATTAATCTCTCGGGTACTTGAGCAAGTTATTTTTATGGAGCCTGAATTTATTCGGGCACCGCTAGTTTATATTTTGGGTGAGGCTTCTAGAGTGGTCTAGCAACTACTCGAGGCCCCTTAGTTCTTCCTCCTGGGGAGGTTTTGGTTGGTGGGGTTCGTGTGGATACTGATAGAGGCTATCCTACTATTGGAGGCTTGTGCAAGAAGGTCCTGCTAAAGCACGCTTCAACTGGTAATTTTTTTTTCTCTTTTAATTATTAAGTCTTTTTCTTTAAGCGTTTTTAGACTTAATAATTATGCTTAGGTTATTTTTACATGCTTAGTTTATTTTATGCTTAGGTTATAACTTAGAGTTATAACATGCTTAGTATAAAATAAATATACTAGGATATAATTTGGAATTATGGTATGCCTAGTCCTTTAGCATGCTAACCTAGGTAGAGAATTATTTAGTTAAGGCTTTATTTAATTTATATGCAATTAATAGGAGTTCCTGAGACAGGGACAAAATTTTGAATTTCCGTCATGCCTCTTATGCATGTTCAATTTGACTGTCAGTTCCCAACAGTGGTATTAGAGCCTGCCTATTTAGTGCATAATTAAGTTAGAAGCAAACTAAATATTATTTTCTAAATGAAATGATTTGTTTATTTAATTGTTTGGAACAATATATATATAAACTTCTGCCTTTCATTTCAAGGTTAGAAATTGGTTATGAATAATTTTGAATAAGCCTGCTTAACTTACTCAAATTATACAAGTGTCAATAATTTATTTAAATTACATGGGTTATAGATACTCCCAATTTACATGAATTGGAAGAACAAAATTTATTAGTTCAAGAGAATCCATTGGTCTTCCCCAACATAATGGAGTGTCAGAAAGGAGGAATCGGACTTTATTAGATATGGTCAAGTCCATGATGAGCCATGCAGTTCTTAGTAAATCCTTTTGGGGATATACACTTGAGAGCGCGGTTTATGTCTTACATAGAGTGCCCTCTAAATCAGTTGATTTTACACCTTATGAAAGATGGTGTAACAAAAAGCCATCTCTATATCACTTAAGAGTATGGGTTTGTCTTGCTATGGTAAAGAGGATAGCGTCAGATAAGCTAAATGCTAAGGCTGACAAATGTCTGTTCATTGGATATCCAAAGGAAACAATTGGGTATCTATTTTACCAACCCGAAGCACAAAAGGTATTTGTGTCTTGGAATGCTCACTTTTTGGAAAAGGAACACTTACTTGAAAAGGTCAGTGGGAGCAATATTGAACTGGAAGTTCAAGAGGAAGAAACAGACGATCAACTGATTAACCCCATTCTAGATACACAAGTGAGCGTGATCCAAGAACAAACTATCGAAACACAATCATTGCGAAGATCAGGTCGTGTTCATAAGGGTCCCGATAGATATGGGTTTATCATCACTAATGATAAGGAACTATATCTTGTGGAGGATGATGAACCAAGGACATATGATGAGGCAATGAAAAGCTCAGATTCTGATAAATGGCAAAAGGCCATGAAATCAGAAATGGATTCCATGTATGAGAACCAAGTTTGGAATTTGGTTGATGCACCGCAAGAGGTTAGACCAATTGGGTGCAAATGGGTCTTCAAGAAGAAGACAGACATGGACGGTAATGTAATTACCTATAAAGCAAGGTTGGTTGCGAAAGGTTATAGTCAACGGGAAGGTATTGACTATGATGAAACCTTCTCACCGGTAGCCATGCTCAAATCCATAAGGATACTCCTCACCATTGCTGCTCATTACGATTATGAGATCTGGCAGATGGATGTAAAAACAACATTCCTAAATGGGGATTTAGACCGGGATGTGTATATGACACAACCTGAGGGTTTTATATCTCAGAATGGCTCGAAGGTATGCAAGCTACAAAGATCCATTTATGGACTTAAGCAGGCATCCAGGAGTTGGAATATAAGGTTTGATCAGACAATCCGGGAACTGGATTTCTGCCCAAATGCAAATGAGGCTTGTGTTTACAAGAAGGTTAGTGGGAGTGCAGTCGTTTTTCTAGTATTGTATGTTGATGACATTCTGGTAATAGGAAATGACATTTCTCTTCTTCAAAACGTTAAAGTATGGTTGTCAAGAAAGTTCTCCATGAAAGACCTTGGTGAAGCAGCATTTATACTAGGTATAAAGATCTACAGGGATAGATCCAAAAGGCTGTTAGGTCTTTCTCAAAGTACATATATAGACAAGGTGTTGAATAGGTTCAACCTTGAGCATTCTAAGAAAGGTTATCTCCCAATGACAAAGGGGATTAACCTATCTAAAGCTGAGTGTCCGAAGATAGCTCAAGAGAGAATGCGCATGAAGGATATACCCTATGCATCCACGATAGGATCCATCATATATGCTATGATATGTACTAGGCCGGATGTCTCTCAGGCTTTGAGCTTTACGAGTAGATATCAGTCAGATCCAGGTGAAAAGCACTGGATGGCCGTCGAGGCAATCCTTAAGTACTTGAGAAGGACTAAGGCTGAGTTCTTGATTTATGGAGAAGGTGATCTCACTATCAAAGGTTACACTGACGCAAGCTTTCAATCTGACAAGGATGGCTTTAAGTCTCAGTCAGGTTTTGTGTATGTGTTAAATGGAGGGGCAGTATGCTGGAAGAGTTCCAAGCAAGAAACTACTGCTGATTCAACCATGGAATCTGAATACATTGCTACATGCGAAGCAGCAAAAGATGCTGTCTGGTTGAAGGGATTTATTGGTGATCTCGGTGTGGTGCCTGAGGCTATTGATCCAATTACTTTATATTGTGATAATAATGGTGCCATAGCTCAGGCAAAGGAACCACGGTCTCATTAGAAAAACAGACATGTATCCAGAAAGTATCATATAATCAGGGAGATTGTTGATGCTAAGATAATAAGATTAGAATATGTACCCACTGATCAGAACCTCGTGGATGGTCTGACAAAGCCATTGACTCAAGTCAAACATGACTAGCATGTTAAAGCATATGGATTAAAACATATGGCTAATTGGCCTTAGTGCAAGTGGGAGTTTGTTGGATATGATGTATGCCCTTAAGGCAATTAGGGCGATATATCTTAATTATGTAATAGTACGGATAATTTATTTAATCAATAAAGACATTTGTTCTTTTGTTTATATCAATGTGTTTCTATACATATATATATTATAGCTGGTTAAAATATATTCATTGATGTATGTATACAAAAGTCCTTAACATATCATAGCATGAAGTCAGAGAAATTATAGTTGGACTATATTTGGTGGAACCTGCTTCATGTGAAATTATGATTATGTCTAAACTATCCCTAGTTATAGTTTCATCAAGAAAGGATATTGATGAAACGGAAAGACTAGCATGTGGTCAACTTTCTTGGAAAGGGTCCAAGCAGTCAATCTCCTAAGGACTGAAGGTGGTGCCTTAAGCTTGACACATGGATATATCTGGGAGATATATTGGAGACCGCAGCAAGATAAACACTTGGTATAAATATCAATGTGTTAGTGTTTATCTTCATGCAATAAGCTTTGCGAATGTCCTCATACTTGAGATGCTAGTTGCCTTGTGTGGTACTATTGCTATACTTTGGGTCATTGCTATGCACTCATTAATTTAGGGTGCTACGGGTTATTATGGGTATAGTGATGACAGCACGTTGGTAGGCTGAGTAGTTGGAAAGAATCCATCGCTCCGGATATATTAAGGAGTTGTACCCAGCCACTTGTTGAAGTGATGATTGCCATAAACCTCTGATCAGAGTATGTGTTTGATAGAAATGGTTTCTAGTCAAACACACTATGGTAAAAGGCAATATACTTCGGTAATAAGTAAATAACTGGGATAGCTTAGAGCAACCTTGCTATTAGTGGGTTAACACTTTAACCGAACCCAATAAACCAGATGGTACTAATATTAAAGAATGGAAGGAATTTATCGCACTGGATAACTATTGCATTAACCGGGAATAAGTCATAAGCATAAATGACGTTCCGAGTAATGGGGGATGGTAGACCCTTGCTAGAGGCGTACTACAGTCGTTTAAGGTAATCAAGTTCTATTCACGGTCTAGAACATTGAGCCAATGGTTCCATTAGAACAAGGGTTGGTTAAGCCTTAACAGCTCAATACTTCGGGATCCTATAAGGTCACACACATTGGACCTTCATCGGACTAAGTAAAGAACTAATAGATTTATTCTATTACAAAATATAACATAAATAATAATTGGATTATTATTTGATTGGTTAAAATTGATTAGATCAATTTTGGATAGACCAAGGAATTTATTTTGACCGGTAACTAATTAATTAGAGTCATAAATAAATTATAATTGATTAGATCAATTTTGGTTGGACCAAGAAATTTATTTTGAATGATTACTAATTTATTATGGTCAGAAAATAAATAATTGAAAAGGGATTAAATAGGGGAATTTTGCATTGGCGAGTTTAATTGGAACGAGAGTATAAAAATATTTTGTACAGACTCGAGTGCGCGGGAGTACACCGAAAGGTGTGCAAGTAATGCTGGGCATTACTCACGGCAGCCTACGAAAATGGACTGCACATGCGCAGCCCAAAAGCAAGGCAAAGCCCACAAGGGCTTTGCCTTGCCAATGCACAGCGTGTAACACGCTGTGCATATGGGATGGGAGTAATTACTCCCATCCCACATTGGTTATAAGGGGGAGCAAAATGCTCCCCCAAGCCTATATATAGGCTTTCCCCTTTCCTTTCAAATTTTACTAAGCTCAAAGCATAAATTCTAAGTGAGATAATTAATCTCTCGGGTACTTGAGCAAGTTATTTTTGTGGAGCCTGAATTTATTCGGGCACCGCTAGTTTATATTTTGGGTGAGGCTTCTAGAGTGGTCTAGCAACTACTCGAGGCCCCTTAGTTCTTCCTCCTGGGGATGTTTTGGTTGGTGGGGTTCGTGTGGATACTAATAGAGGCTATCCTACTATTAGAGGCTTGTGCAAGAAGGTCCTGCTAAAGCACGCTTCAACTGGTAAGTTTTTTTTCTCTTTTAATTATTAAGTCTTTTTCTTTAAGCGTTTTTAGACTTAATAATTATGCTTAGGTTATTTTTACATACTTAGTTTATTTTATGCTTAGGTTATAACTTAGAGTTATAACATGCTTAGTATAAAATAAATATACTAGGATATAATTTGGAATTATGGTATGCCTAGTCCTTTAGCATGCTAACCTAGGTAGAGAATTATTTAGTTAAGGCTTTATTTAATTTACATGCAATTAATAGGAGTTCCTGGGACAGGGACAAAATTTTGAATTTTCGTCATGCCTCTTATGCACGTTCAATTTGACTGTCAGTTCCCAACATTCCATCTGTTTGGCAAGAAATTTGGGCATTTCATCATTGATGAACTTTGTGAGTTTATCCATTGTAGCCTGTTGCTTTTCATTTTGGCTAGTGATGTTGGAGTTGACATTTTGCTTTGCCGTGAATGTTGACAAGTTTTCAAACTTTGAATCTATATACTCCTTTAGTTCTATGGAAAGATCAATTGATGAGGAGGTAATTTTGTCCATAAGGGTAGCACAGTTATTTGTAGCTGCTGTATTAGCTTGATCTGCAGAACGGTTAGCTCCTCCAATGCTAGTGTTGATTTGGTCCAGCACTAGAGTCACTTTGGCAAGGGAAACCTCTGCCAATAGATCAGCAGTGGGAAACCCCCCACTTTTTTCTCAATCTCCTGAACACTCCCTTTTATTTCCCTTAGTTATGCTTTCAAGTCCAGAGCTGAGGATTTTTGATTCAACACTTTCTCCATGAATTTGAGTTGCTTACATATATTCCAGGGGCTCTGCTTGATATAGCTTTCCTCATATTCTTCATGTGTAGCATTGTTCAGTGCTGTTATAATCTTTTTTACTCTGGTTTGATTTATACTAGCAGTTGACTTTTTGATTGGACTTTTAGTGGAGGAGGTTTCAGATCCAGAGCTACTTTTAGTTTCATCTGATCTAGACGAGTCTTTGTTACTTGTATCTTCTTCAGAGGACTCCTCCTCCTCTTCTTCTTTCCTTTCTTCCAACCTTCCCTCCGGAATGTTCTCTCCCTTAGGGTCCACTTTATAAGCATTCTCGTTGGGTCTCAAACCATGTCCCTCCTCCGAAATGATATATTCTGGGATAGACTGGTTGTCCTTAGATATGTTTGGAATCTCAGTATCTAAGTTGTCCTTATTTTTATCTGCTTTTTCAATGGTAGCATTTTCTTCCTCAGTCTCCTCATCCTTCACTACAACCTCTGGGATTTTTGCAGTTTTCCTCTTTTTATCTGCTGCTTTTATCCACCTCCCCCTTTGCCTGGGCTTCTTAGGGCTCTTTTTCAACACTTGAGTGAGGGTTTGAGTATCCTCATCAACTTCTTCCACTAGAACCAATGCTAGTTGCTATTTTGCTTTGGGTTTGGTGGTTCTAGCCTTCTTAGGAACTGGATCATCTTCAACCAGATCCACTGCTTTCCTAGTCCTACTCTTCTTGTCATCCATTCAGTTGATGACCTTTGCCTCATTCCAGGTCCAAAGGTCAGCTTCTTGAAGTTTTTCTCAAGAATTTCTTTCCCTTGGACTGACTAGAATCCAAAGATATTCACTACATTTGCCATAAGAATTCTTGTGATCAGGGCACCGTGGGAGTTCTTGTGCTGTCTTAGATAGTGGATGATTAGTACTGGCATGTTTAACACTCTACTCTCCACCCAGTGTTGCAGTATAAAATTTTGGAAGGATGATACAGTAGTTAGAGAGCCATTCCAGATCAGAATCAGCTTAGGATGAGCGTGTTAGAGAAATCTTGGTACTTCTAAAAAGTAGGTTGAGAATTTACATCCAAAGTAATTTGGATGCAGCCTCATCTTGGGGTGATACTTCACATGTAGTTCATCCCCATCGTTTCTAACTTAAATGCCATCATTCTTCATATTGAGATATTTTTCAAAGAATTCCAGTGTAATGGTTATTACTTTTCCCTGAACCTTGGTTCTGAGAGCATTATAGTAGGAGTGAGCTCTGAGATTGTTGTAAAATTTGCGCACCAAATTTGGATAAGTTGGGCAACTGAACTTGAGGAAATCACCAAAATGTTGATCTTTAATGAGTTTTGGGTAGGGGGTTTGTTTCAAATAGAAAATTATCTCCCAAGTAGTTAGTGGAAACTACTAAGTCGGTGGATTTTAGGTTTATGGGAGTGAAGTCTTCATCTTTGAGAGCAGATTCTTCAAAGATGTTCTTTTGATGAAGCATTTGGATTTTGTTGTTCAACATTATGGCTGCCATTTGAGAGGTTTTGAAGAAATTAGGGTTTAAGAATGGATTTTTGCAGTGTAATACTAGTGATTTGCAGGCATGAGGAAGAAGGGGAAATTTGGGGGGTTTATATATGATTTCCAAAGTGAGGGTATAATGTTAATCCAAATACAGTTAAAGTTAACTGGATTGATCACATGGTAGACAGAATTTAAGAGAGAAGTAAATGGCGTTAAATCGGAGAATGGGAAAGGTTTATTCTTAAAATCACCATTTAATTTTACCACGCGTGTAACACCCAATAGACGTTTGTAATTCAAAATGTTTACAGTTACTTTTCAGCGCCTTTACTGCCATTTGTCCTTTTTGTCTACTGAGCTGGCAGTCTTTGATTCGGATCTAGAGTCAACATAATTTCTTCTTCTTTCCTGGATTCCTTGACTTATAGGACTTTAGACTAATACAAATTGTCTTCCAGATTTTCCTTTAAATTGGATAGACATTTATTGAATTGATCTTTACTCAGTGGCTTGGTGAAGATATCTACTCTTTGCTCATTGGTTGGAATGTACACCAATGCAACATCTTCTTCATCATATGATCTCGGATGAAATGATGCCTGATATTAACATGTTTCAAGCTACTGTGGAGTACTGGATTCTTTAACACGTCATCACTTCAACACATTCGGATTGCACTCTATAGTGTTCCAATTGTTGCTTGATCTATAAGAGTTGGGACACACAACTTCCTGCTGCCATATATTCAGCTTCTGTGGTTGATAAAGCAACTAATGTTCGCTTTTAACTATACCATGATACTAAGCAATCTCTAAGAAAATGACACCCTCCGGATGTATTCTTTCTCTCAAATGTATCTCTACCATAGTTTGCATCAGTGAAGCCTTGGAGTTTTAATTCTCCATTACTAGGATACCATAACCCAACTTCAGTGGTTTCTAGTAGGTATATGAGGATTCTCTTTACTGCCTTTAGATATGAATCCTTAGGATTGGCTTGATATCTTGCATAGTAGAAAACTGCATAGTGTACATCAGGTCTGCTAGCTGTCAAGTATAGAAGTGATCTAATCATTCCTCTATATAGCTTTTGATCAACATCTTCTCCTTCACAATCCTTGATAGGACTGTATCTGACCCATTAGAGTGGATATTGGCTTGCTTTTATCCACTTCAAATTTCTTGAGAATCTCCTTGGTGTACTTGGATTGGTTTATAAAAATCCCATCTAGACTCTGCATGATTTATAGACTAAGGAAGAAGTTAAGTTCTCCCATCATGGACATCTCAAATTCCTTCATCATTTGAGTGCTGAATTCTTCACTCATCTTTTCATCCGTTGCTCCAAAAATGATGTCATCAATATAAATTTGGACAAGAATGATATCATGTTTCTTCTTCTTGATGAAAGGAGTTGTATCTGCTTTACCCCAGATATATCCCTTGGATATGAGGAATGTAGTGAGTCTCTCATACCAAGCTCTTGGTGCTTGCTTTAATCCATAGAGAGCCTTCTTCAGTTTGTAAACTTGATCTGGATGCTTTGGGTCGTCAAATCCAAGTGGTCGCTTTATATAGACTTCTTCTTGGATAACCCCATTAAGGAATGCACTTTTGACATCCATTTGGAACAATATGAACCCCATGAATGATGCAAAAGCACATAAAACCCGGATTGCCTCCAATCTTGCTATAGGGACAAATGTTTCTTCAAAATCAATCCCTTCCTGTTGATTGTAGCCTTGGGCAACCAATCTTGCCTTGTTTCTCACCACTACTTTAGATTCATATAGCTTGTTCCAGAGTACCCATTTGGTGCCAATGATTGACTTTCCTTTTGGGGGAGACACAAAACCCCAAACATCATTTCTTGTGAATTAATCTAGTTCTTCTTGCATAGCCATCATCCAGCTTTCATCTCCTTCAGCATCTTGAAATTTCTTTGGCTCAATGAGAGAGACAAAGGCAACGTGGCTCATCATCCTATTGAGTTGTCCTCTGGTTCTGATTGGATTTTGGACATTATCCAAAATGGCTGCAACCGGATCCCTGCGAGTCCGGACTTCTCGTGGTAGGTCTTCATGCTGGATTGGGGCTTGTACCACTTCTACCTCAACTTCCTCTCCTTGGTCATCATTGAAGTTTATCTCATGTGGTTTGAGATCAACTTGTGGTACTTTTGGATCAAAAGATATCCCTTCATCTTCTTCTTTGTATTTCTTGATTTGGAAGGAATCTAGAATCTAGACTTCCTTCTTTTCTCCAAAGTTTTTAGCTTTCAGAATTGGATCTTGTAGAGTAAAACTTCTTTTACATGTATGGTTACTCTCATAAAAATCTACATGTATTGACTCTACCACAGTTTGAGTTTGTTTGTTATAGACTCTATAAGCTTTGCTATGTGTTGAGTTGCCAAGGAAAATCGCTACATCAGATTTGGGATCAAATTTTCCTAATTGCTAGCTATCATTAAAGATGTAGCACTTACATCCAAAGGCTTTGAAACACCCAATTTTGGGCTTTCTTCCCTTCCAGATTTCATAGGGGGTCTTTTCTAAGGTCTTTCTAATGAGAGCTCTATTCAAAATGCAACAATTCTCACTTAGCATTGTTCTAGCCATCTCAACTATGGTCATATTTTTCCTCTCAACAACTCCATTTTGTTGAGGGGTAGAGAAGTTATGTTCAATCCCCTTGGAGTCACAAAATTCAGCAAAGTGCTTATTTTTGAACTCAACACTGTTATCACTTTGGATGCAATGCTTATACCTTGTTCTACTTCTATCCGAATGAATATTTTTGAGAATTGGTCAAAGGATTCATCTTTGCTAGCTAGCAAAGCCACCCAGGTATAGCGAGAATAATCATCCACAATGACCATAGTTTATTCTCTTTTATCCAAACTCAATGATTTTATTGGACCAAAGAGATCAATGTGTAAGAGTTCAAGAACTCTCTTGGAAGGTATGTATGAGATGGAAGGGAAGCTCTTTTTTATGTTGTTTACCTAATTGACATGCAGTCTATATGTGATCCTTATTAAAAGCTACCTTAGGCAAACCCACAACTAGTTCCTTTTTGGCTAATTTGGACAGGAGGTTCATGCTAACATGTCCAAACCTCTGGGGCCATAGCCATGATTCTTCTTCTTTAGACACCAAGCATATATTCTTTTTTATCATTTTTAATGTTAACATAGTAAACATTATTTACTCTAGGTTCATAACGGATAAGTTGATTAGACTTACTTTCATAGATTGAGCATCCTCCGGAATCAAAGGTGACTTTTCTTCCTTTATCACAGAGTTGTGCTACACTAAGTAAGATGAACTTCAGTCCATCAACTAGAGAGACATCTTCTATTTGTATTTTTGATCCAATGGTTCCATGGCCAATGATCTATCCTTTTTTATTGTCTTAAAAGGTTACTTTTCCACCTTTCTTCCGGATTAAAGTGATGAAGGCTTTCTCATAACCAGTCATGTGCCTTGAGAATCCACTATCAATGTACCATGTATGTTGATCTCTTGTGGATCTAAGGCATACCTGAAAAATAGATCAAGTGGGTTTGGGTACCCAATTAGATTTGGGTCCTCTCGGGTTATCAACCATTTCAGGCCAAGGATAAATATCATAATAACCATTTTTAAATCTACATAATTTAGTAACATGGTTATTTTTCCCACAAAACCTGTGCCCTGAGATGGGTATTCTTTGCTCCTACTTGTTCTGGATCTTCTGTAGATCCTCCTTTCTATAGTTTCCAACATATCTAGCTTCTTGTATACTGGTCTGTCTGGAATGTATCCAAAAGCTAGTTAGAGGTGCAACTTCTGGTTTGTAATTCTTTCTATGCTTGGTAGGTTGCTCATTTGGTACAGCCTTAGCTTTTCCTTTTTGAGCAGCTGTGAATCTCTATGCTTGAGGTTGCTTGCTCACCTTTCTTTCCTTCAGATTTGGGTGCACCATATTCTTTTGAGTAGGCTTTTTTTGTACTGGTCTCCTTTGATTTTTCCTTCTTTATGAAGGATATGGGTTCCTTCCGGATGCCTCTTTCATCATGGTTAGCTCCCTATCAAGCCCTGTCAAGCTAGCACTCAAGATCTGAACTTGACTTCTCAGGAAATTCTCTTCTACCACATCTATATGATTTGTGGTTCTCATCAGGTTGATGTCTTTTGACATTACTTTAGCATCTTCAGCTAGCTCCAGAACTTGTCATTGTATGGATTTTGTGGATTTGGTGTTCTTTCTCACAATGTGGATTACCACCTTTAAGGCTCTAGTAAGATCAAGGTTAGAAACAAAATTAGAATAAGGTTTTACCTCATTATTAACTATCTCTAATTTTGAATCCCCGATCTTCTCAGTATCTTGGTTGGATGACTTTCTTTCGGATTGCTCTACTTCCGGATTCGTCAGTGCCATGAACGTTCAATGAGCAATCTCCTCTTCTTCTGTTGAGGATGAGCTGTTACTTTCTTCACTATTATTCCATGTGGCCGCCATAGCTTTATTCTAATATTTCTTCTCTCTTTTTAGCTTGGGGCATTTGGTTCTAAAGTGCCCTTTTTCTTCGCATTCAAAGCAGGCAGCTTCTTTTTCCAGATCTTTCTTTTCTTCTGGAGCCTTTTTTGGCTTCTCCCTTCTTGAGGTGCCTTCCTTATGCTTTCTTGATTCAAATATTCGGAATCTCCTTCTAACCTTTTTCTTTAGGAATTTATCAAAGGGTGTCTCTCAGGGGAATGTCCTTTGGGGGAAGATGGAGGTTAGGGGGAGATTCTCCTTAATCGTTTCTATTTCTAGGGAATGCCCCTAGGGTATTTGATGATGGTTGATGCCCCCTGATCGGTTCTGCTGCTAGGGAATTCCCCTATGGTGGATGCCCTTAGAGTGTCTGATGGTGAGGGATGCCCCTATGGTGGATGACCGCTGGTTCGTGCTTGAGTCACTGCTCTTACTGGAGTGGTACTTTAGTGAGTGGGTTCGCGGTTGGCGGACTAGCTTGGTAGTTGACAGGCCCATCCCTCTATCTGTGCCTGAGGGGGTGTACTAGCCTCACCTAATGCCCGAGACGGACTAGGGGCTATATCTTCTGGGCAAGAGGGCCCTCGTGCTATCGGTCGAGGGGTCCTACCTAGATTTCATCCGGGATTCGCTCATCTAGTCGTACCCCAGGATCCATCAGGGTGACCAGGTTCTCGAGTTCCACTATGAGGAGGACAATGTTGACGATGATGATGAGGATGTGACGGACCTAAGGGTGACCGCAGGGGCCCTTTCATTCGCTAGACCGAGAGTCTTCCTAGACCTGCTGCTTCTTCTGCTCGGGTAACCTTTTTAACTCAACCTTGTAATTTTCTATACTTTTACATTTACTTGCATGACCCAAGAACCTGATAATCTATGAATTGTGATGCAGTCTTCTGCCTCCGAGGGGAAGAAGATTGCTGCTGCTGCCACTTCTACTGGGCCGGCTGCCCTTACTCATGTTAGGACGGCTGCCCCTACTCCTATCGGGCCCGCTGATCTCAAGCCACTAGTGAAGTGGGCCCGGGATGTAGGGGTTTTTAGGAGGGTACCCTCCTAACCGTTTTGGACTCCACTTTACGCCTCCTTGACAATTCAGGGAAGCATGTTGTGCATGGGCTTGAGGGATCAGTCCCTACTATCTGCTTGACTCCTCCTAGCGCGACCCACATAAGTCTTCTTACACTTGACTTTCGACTTATACCTTTGTCAAACATGTCAGTTATGTTCTTAACTTACTTGATTGGTTCTTCACAGGTATCTGTGGCTGAGGCAAAGAGGATAGCCTAGAGATCTGCCCAGAGATGCCTCTTGACCCGAGATCAGATGTTATAGTTAGCACGGTCCGCTCAGCCCGATGAGGATTTATACCTATTTCAATCAGCGATTAGACAAGGAGCCAAGAAGGACCAAATTGTCATAAAAAATCCAAAAATCCCAAAAATTCCAATTCATCATAATATTCCAACTTGCATCCTTGAAGTCCATTTCAGAATAATTAACACAGTAAAAAATGTCAACCAGTGAAACAGTAAAACCATCTTGAAAACACAAAAAGTGTCATTTTGAGGGCTTAAACGATCGAATTTGGCTAAAATAAGGCGAACTTAAGGCCTAAAGGCCTCTTGTTTTGAGCATTGGGTCGTTTCAGTCAAAATATGGTCAAATAGGTAATTAGCAGGCCAACTAATTACCTATGAGCAGTAAAAAAATCAAATCTTATCGTGATTCGCCAAGATTTTTGGCGATTTTGGATAAGATTTTGTCAAATAGGTAACTAGCCCACCGACTAATTACCTCTTCTCTATAAATAGAGAAGTTCTCTCCCTCATTTTTGATAGATCTGAAGCGTCGAAAAATCCTTATTATGCTAGTTTTTTCCGGGAATACTAAAGGCCCCAAAACTCTGCCAAAACACTTACAAATCCGAGCTTTATCACAGACTTTCCGTATAAACTCACTTCTCTATCTTTTCAGACCAAGATTTCAATGTAAACTTAGGTCTAAAAATGACTCAATTTCCTAAGAGCCTCACATTTTCCCTTCAAATAATCCAAGATTATAGTCGTAACTTGGATTGAACCTATTTTCCAACCAAAGCACAATTTCTCTTGACAACTTGGGTCCTGCACCGGCTCTCATGTCATCCTGGATAGACAAAAAGGTAACTGAGGGTAATTGGCTGTAAGCCCAACTTTAAAATTCATTAAATTTTTTTTATTACTTTATCATTGCACGTTGCATTTTCATTTATATGGTTAAGTGGGCCACTAGAGCCACTTATATTATAATTGGTGCAAATAAGCTCGCAAATACAGGTAAACATTCAGAATGTGTGGAAACTCTATCCGAGTTTCCGAGCCAAAACCCAAGTGCTGTCGATACTCTATCGAAATTTTGGTAGAAAATATCAATTTATTATGCCGTTATAATGCCATTTTTATTTCTTGAATTTATTTCTTAAAAAAAGCCATTGTAATGCAGAAATTACCACACATTCCAAAATTTCAAAATTAATCCAAATAATTTGAACAATATGAGTACCTATCATGTCTAAACTCAAAATCTCATTTTCTTTTTGGTATAAAAATCCAATTTTGGATCAGTATACCATAATTCTCGGTGGAGCTGAACCGGGTGGCGACTCTATTTTATTTTCAAATAAAGTAAAATTTTTTTATTTTAAATATATCTTTCCTTAATAAAATGTGCAAATATATTTCTCAATATAATTATATTTTTGGCTTATAAAAAGCCGCATTTTTTTACACTCAATAATATCACATGAAAAATAATAAAAACATTTTCTCTTCAATAAAATCCAACATTTTATTATAAAAGAGGCACACACGTTTAAGCGAACCGGATTTTCTCAAACCAGACCAAACGCTGCAGTTTCCACCAATTGCACCGAGATGCACCTCGCAAACCGCACCCCGCGTGCATTATCCCACTAAAACCTCGCCCACTCACAGTGGCGATTCTGCTGGGGAAAATTATTTCATAAAAAGCTGATTTTTTTATAAAAATTCATTTTTGACATAGTAATTAAAATATTGTTTAAATTAAATTTTGGAATAATGGAATATGTGGTAAATTCGGCATTACACGGATTTCAGGGTTGCATAGCATCTGTATTTATTACCCCTACGCCAACTTAGGTGTCTTTCGGTGAAGTATCTCCAAGTTCGCTTAGGGCTTGAGGGATTTAGATCTGATCACACCCCAAGCGTAACGTACGAGGGCCTTATTCGCTTAAGGGCCACTAGGTCTCAGTACACAAAGGCGCAGGTACCCATTCGCACCCAATCCTGAGATGAAAACTCGCATATAGACAAACCATAGACACTTTCCCATAGGTTTACCCAAAAACCATGAGTGCACGCGAGCAGACTCCGCTAAGTCCCCTGTTGACTTTAAAGCGAAGTAAACAAATGGAGTTAAAAGAGCGATAGGCACGATCTAACCATTTGCTACATGTGTAGGTTTATTAAATATAAATAAACCTAAAAACATCATAAACATCATGATTGTATGAAAAGTAACCACATCTTAGACCAGCCAAGACATTGATGTGTGACATACCATTTTGTGTCCTTAGCCATAGGAACCTAAAATAATGGAGACCAGTGAGTCCACCTAGGCTCAACCCGCGAGCCAAAATAAACTGAGACTAGTGAGTCCACCTAGGCTCAACCCGTGAGCTGAAATAAACCAAGATAAGTGAGTCTACCTAGGCTCAACCCTTGAGCAGAAATAAATCGATACTAGTGAGTCCACCTAGGCTCAACCTGCGAGTCGAAATAAACTGAGACTAGTGAGTCTACCTAGGCTCATCCCGTGAGTTAAAATGAACCGAGACAGAGTTTACCCAGGCTCAACCCACGAGCCAAAATAAACCAAGACCAGTGAGTCCATCTATGCTCAACCCGCGAGCTGAAATAAACAGAGATTATTGAGTCCACTTAGGCTTAACCTATGAGCCAAAATAAACCAAGCCTAGTGAGTCGACCTAGGCTCAACCAGCAAGCCGAAATAAACCGAGACCAGTGAGTCCACCTAGGCTAAACCTACGAGCCGAAATAAACTGAGACCAGTGAGTCCACTTAGGCTTAACCTATGAGCCGAAATAAACCAAGACCAGTGAGTCCACCTAGCTTCAACCCATGAGCCGAAATAGCCTGAGACTAGTGAGTCCACTAGGCTCAACCCATGAGCTGAAATAATTGAGACCAATGAGTCCACCTATGCTCAACCCATGAGCCAAAATAATCGAGACTAGTAAGCTCCAGTAGGCTCACCTATGAACCAAAATACGCAAACCATTGAGTGACCAGCGAGTCAACTCACCTTTGACCACAGAGTCAACCCTCGAGTTACTAGTGAGTCAACTCACCTCTGACTAGCGAGTCAGCTATCGAGTGACCAGCAAGTCAACTAACCTTTGACCACCAAGTCAACCTTTGAGTAACCAATGAGTCAACTCACCTTTGATCACGGAGTCAACTATCGAGTGACCAGCGAGTCAACTCACCTTTGACCACCGAGTCATCCTTCAAGTGACCTACGATTCAACTCACCTTTGACTAGCGAGTAAACCTTCGAGTGACCAATGAGTCAACTCACCTTTGACCACCGAGTCAGCTATCAAGTGACCAATGAGGCAACTCACCTTTGACCAATAAGTCAACCTCCAAGTGACCAATGAGTCAACTCACCTTTGACCACCGAGTTAGCTATCGAGTGACCAACGAGTCAACTCACCTTTGACCACCTAGTCAACCTTCCAGTGACCAACGAGTCAACTCACCTTTGACCACTAAGTCATCTATCGAGTGATTAGCAAGTCAACTAACCTTTGACTACTGAGTCATCCTTCGAGTGACCAGCGATTTGACTCACCTTCGACTAGTGAGTCAACCTTCAAGTGACTAACGAGTCAACTCACCTTTGACCACCAAGTTAGCTATCGAGTGACCAGCAAATCAACTCACCTTTTACCACCAAGTCAGCCTTTGAGTGACCATTGAGTCAACTCACCTTTGACCCTCGAGTTAACCTTCGAGTGACCAGCGAGTTAACTCACTTTTAACAGTTAAGTCAGCCATTTCGGGTGACTATTAAAGTCCTTTCAAAACCTGACCAGTTAGTCACCCAACTATGAAAGTCAATTCAAAACCTAAGCATTGAGTCACCCGACTAGTAAAGTCATTCCAAAACCTGACAATTTAGTCAATTCAAATAGTGAGTCACCCGACTAATAAAGTCACTGTCAATCCCTAACTCAATTCGAACTCGACCAATGGGTTGACAAAGATTTGACTAGTAAGTCATCAAGCCCCAATCGGTGAGTCTTCTAATCCCGATCAGTGAGTCAACTATTTTTGACTAGTGAGTCATCAGATCCCATCTATCGAGTGGTCTTAAACCCGACTATGAGGCCAAAACCTTTTGGAATTCCTTAAATGGCTAAAACCAAGGAAACCCCATGATTGCTAAATTAAATCCCACAGACTTCTTTGGCATTCCCCGAATGACCAAAGCCTTTCCAAGAATTAAGGTGACATAGTGATTGCCAAATTAATGTCTAATAAGACACAATAGCTAAGCCATTCCTATAATGACTTGGCCGAAATACCTAGGGGCATTCTACATAGCCCTGACATTTATGCGTTCCTAGACTGACACAATTTTCAGTTATGTTTTCCACAAAAGAAAACTCAATTAAACCTTGACACTTAAAGCGATCGCTTGACCAAGCTTATTATTCCATGAGTATCAAAGACTTACCCTTTTGTTAGGCATTTCTCGAATGCTTAACTTTTGTAAAAAATTCCATGAATATTTGACCCCTAGGTAACCTGGTGTTTGTTGAAATGATACCCGTCGAGGTACAACCCTTTTTGGCATTCCTTGAATGACCAAATCTTACCTAAACCTAGGCGACATAGTGATTAACGAATCAATTTCTAATGAGACACAACCTTTTTAGCCTTGAATGACCAAAACAAGTCCTACCTAGGGGCATCCTAGATGATCCCAATCTTAGCGCATTCCTTAAATGACACTTCCATGAGTTGTACTTTCCTCGAAAGACACTCGAATTTGCGCATTCCATGAATGTGGCAAATAACCCAATTAAACCCCATCACTATATATGACCACCTGATCTCATATGATATGCCTTGAATATCGAGATTTATAACCCTATTCGGTGTCCCCGAATACCCGACCTTCATCAATTATTCCTTGAATGTTTGACTAAAACCTATTCAATGTTCAATGGATACTGAATTTCATACATATCCATTCATTCATGTATGTACATATCATTCATACATTTATAACATCCATTCATTCAGTCATTAGAAAAACCATTAGGATCCTTGTAACGTAGGAAGCCGTAATTTTATTTTTTATGAAAAGGTTGGGAATGAGAAAGAAGATGACAGACACATATCTCAAGCACTCCAAAGGTTAGACCCCCATCATCGGTTGAGTCACTCACCATATTTTTCTCCAATTTTGAAATTGGAAAGAAGATGGCGGCTAGTAATGCTATTATCGGCTCCCTTAGGAGAATCTTGGATACTTCAGAATTACGCAATATCTTGAAGAACTTAAACTCTCAAAAGTTGCAAGAACAAGAGGCTGAATTGGTAGCATTAAAGGCAAAGATTAGTGGCCTAGAGAACTCTTCCCCAAAGATAGGGAAATCTAGTGCTTCCTCCATCGAGCAATATGTAGATAGTGACAAGCTCGCACCTACTAACTCCGAAGCACTCCCAGCTAACTTTGTGATGTCATACGTAGCTTCATACAATGGCACAGGATCCCCATATGCATATGTCGAGGGATATCTCTGAATCATGACTAGTATGGCAATTCCAAAAGTTCACATCATCAATCTATTCCAAGCTACTCTCCGTGGTCCAGCTTTTGAGTGGTACATGAGGATGCTGACATATGTAAAGTCTAATTGGAAGAAGTTATATTCTGCTTTCATAGAGAACTATGCCTTCAATCTGAAGGTAAAGACCACTTAGTAGGACCTGGAAAGGATAAACCAATGTCAGAACGAGTCCTTTAAGGATTACTATTTAAGATGGATGGCAGTCCAAGTGCTAGTATGTGGGGTACCTGACTAGGAAGCCTTAATTATAAAGCTAGTGGAGGGTTCTAGTCAAAGGTATAATCATGAAATGAAAATGGAGAGCTTTAAAACCTTCAATGATGTTGTAGATTATGCCAAAAAGTTGGAGAAGTATGATGAAGAAGATTAGCTAAAAGAAGATAAGATCCATGGGATGATACGAAATGATAGCGCAGATTATGAAAAACTCGATCTTGAGGACCCAGAATTTGAATATCCTTCTAATGAAGAAGCTCTTGAAGACTAAGATGAAAGCTCAAATTGGGAATAGTATGGCAAGCAACAATATCTCAGAAGAAGTGGGAACTACGATAAATAATGAAGATAACTCTTTTGTTTTTATCTCCAGTGCTTTTAAACTAAGTAATGTAATAAATAATATTATGAATAAATCTTCTTACATATGGAATGTTTCTGATAATGATTCCATGTATTCATTCTAGCATACATTTGATATATTCAACGTTCATGATGCTTTAATTAAAGAAATAAATTTCGGCACATTTGACAAACACAAAAATGGTATCTATTTCAAATAACTTGACTCCTGAAGAAAAGAGAGAAAAAAGGATAAAAAAACATATGGTTGCCTTTGCCCGGTTCAATCAAGCATGTGTGATCAATAAAATGTCCACAGTACTCGTAGGGGTAAATGAAGAAAAGATCATTAGAGAATCTTCTCAAGTCAATGGACAAGAAGAATCACTCGAATCATGCCTTAAAGCAATCTAGACGAAATCTACTATGTGCCAAACAAGAAAAATCAGATGGCAGACTCCCAAGCAACTCTAGCATAATGTAGAAAGGACCTCATGAATAACACAATCATAATGAAAACCAAACCAACTGATCTGGTAAGACTAATCTCTAAAGATTTGATGGTGTGCTACTCAACAAGAAGCATGAAGGTCGATAAGGATCTTGCAGAACACACATGACAAAGTCAAATCAGCTAGAAAAATCAAGCACATGGAATGTCTCCAAACAATTGTACAAAAATGTCTCAACCTGAGGCATAACATCATAGAAATGATGCATCCTTCCTCTACCCAAGAGAACCAACGTCGAATCATGCAAATATGCAACAAAAATAATCGACAAAGGGAACTGATCCTAAATCAAATGGAAGTATTACATGTTGATGCTAGGGGCAAATTCCACCCAAGACACCCAACATGGTAAAACATATTCTCATCAAGGGAATGCTATAAATCAGAGACATCAAAGAAAACAAGTTCATGATTCCCTTGAATAAGAATAGGCTCAGGCAATACCACATCAACTAAAAAAATGTGTCTGCTAAAAGCTAGTGAGGGCTTTTAGGCAAAAATAAAGACAAAAGAAAGAGAGGAATCAACCAGTAAAACCTGAAAAGGATCATTGATAATAGGAGAAAAAGTTCTTGGGAATAGATATCAAACTTTTGTGCCTAAAAAATATTTCTTTGATTGATGTGTAATTTTGATGAATTGTTAAATGTATGCACTTAATGAATATACATACTTGTTAAAAGAAACATTCATGTAAACGCTCTTATTCATAATAGCACATGGACACAAAAAAAATTCAAAAAAACATGCTGGATTGAAAACCCAGGCAAAAGTAAAGGCAAGCCGATAAATTGAAAACTTAAAAAGGTGATTTACACAAAAATCAGGGTTAAAAACAAGGGAAGAGAAAAGCTCGCTGTGTTTTGGTTCAGGCAAAAATTAGGGCATAACCTCTGCATGCAAGTACGATCAAAGTCACTCATCGTGATAACTCACCAAATGGCAACAAGCACAGTCCCTCAATCCAAAGCCTTCACAAAGGAGCAATATTCTTCATCAACACGAGCATATGAATCTCCCACATCTCCAAAATATGAGAAGACAATCTTCTTGCACTAAGCTACATAAAGATTATGAGAACTGCTGATACATGTCACACCATCTACACAGTCAATCAAAATAATAAAATATAACCTTTGTTAGTCCAAGAAACTAGAGTTTAGCTGCTTACCACTAAGGGAAAAAGTTTTGCAAGTTAAGAATTCATTGGATCTAATAAGGACTCGAAAAAATTTCCTTGTTTAAATAGTTAAGTACAAAGTAGAGTGCACAACCAACCCTACGACCAGAGTGAAATGGATGCAAAGCGAACACAACTACACTGAAAACAACAAAGCTTATCCCTTGAAGCTATAAAAGCCTGCATCTAGGACTTAAACTGAAAGTCATAATTTTCATCATCATTGAGAATGATGGAAACTGAGAAGGCAAAGTACAAAAGAATATTGTTGAGAATAAAGCAAGCAGGCCTCATCTTATAGCTACACGATTGAATCCATTACATAAACATGATATACATTACACATTACATGCATATTACAGGTGCAAAGGCAATGAGTTGCCATGCAGACATCGTTAGTTACCAACAAATGCTAACTTAATGCATCATGCACTTGCACAACTCATCATATATCAATAGATGTACTACATCACATGCATCATTGAAAAAAAAGAATGCATAAAACCCTTCCAAAACACTAAGCTTCATCATCCCAATCTAGTGAGATCTTTACCCTAGCACATCATAGCCAAACCTTAGATCTAGTGAGATCTTTAACTAGGCCCATTATAGCCAAACCTTAGATCCAGTGAGATCTTTAACTATGCACATCATAGCCGAACCTTAGATCCAATAAGATCTTTACCTTGGCACATCATAGCCAAACCTTAGATCCAGCGAGATCTTTACCCCCACACATCATAGCCAATCCTTAGATCTAGTGAGATCTTTACCCTAGGACATCATAGCCAAACCTTAGATCCAATGAGATCTTTACCTCGACACATCATAGTCGAACCTTAGATCTGGTGAGATCTTTACCCCGACACATCATAGCCAAACCTTAGATCCAGTGAGATCTTTACCTCTACATATCAAAGTCGAACCTTAGATCTTGTGAGATATTTACCCTGACAAATTATAACTGAATGTTAGATCCAACAGTATCTTCACAATTTATGTTGATGACATGTAGTGTCATGTAGATTTATTTCAATGACATGCAGCCCCATGTCCAGTCAAGTAATATTATGTTTTGTAGTATCATGTATTGTAATTGTGGGATGTAATGCCATGTCAGCTTGTATTTTGCATGAAATTTCAATTACAAGTCCATGGCGGCAGACAGTGCCCAACTCCCTAGCAAGAAAAACTACTTAATGGTGGTATATAGTACCCAACTCGATGGTGAGACAAATTGCTCCATGGCGGTAGATAGTGCCTAACTCCCCGATGAGATAAACTAGTCAATGGCGGTAGACAATGCCCAACTCACTGATGAGAAAACTGGTCAATGGCCACAGATAGTGCCCAATTACTTGATGAGAAAAACTACTCAATGGTGGTAGACAGTTCCAAACTACCTGATGAGGAAAATTGCTCAATGGTGGCAGATAGTGCCCAACTTCCTAAAATAGAAAAAATGGTCAATGGAGGTAGACAATGTCCAACTCCTTTGAGAGAAAAACTAGTTAATGGAGGCAGACAGTGCCCAACTCCCTAATGAGAAAAACTGGTCAATGGTGGCAGACAGCGCCTGACTCCTTAATGAGAAAACTACTCAATAGTGGCTGACAGTGCCACACTCCTTAATGAGAAAACTGATCAAACATGGCTGACAATGCCATCCTCCATAAGAGAAAACTGATCAATGGATGCAACACCAGAGGTAAGTATAATCCTTCACTTATCTTCTTCATCATACAAAACCATGTTTTAAAATGGGTGGACCAAAAATTTTCTATCCACCATTAAGCACATACAATTTTGGAAACCTATCAATTCTTTTTATGCCCAACATATTTTTACATTTACTCCCCAACGGATTTTTGTTTAAAGATTTTCATCAACATTCTTAATTGAAGGGGCAAAAATTTTTGTTTTTCAAAATTATCGATTAAGAAATGTTGATTTTTCCTAAAAAGTTTTCATGTCCTTATCACATAAGAACACTGATTTTGACAGTCGATCTTTCATCTGCGTACGTGCAATTTTACCTTCACGGTAAAAATTTTGTACGCGAGGGGCAAACTGACAACACTGTTTGCTCGGCTTGATGAGGATTTATACCTATATAAATCAGTAATTAGACAAGGAGCCAAGAAGGACCAAATTGTCATAAAAAATCCAAAAATCCCAAAAATTCGCTTTCATCATAATATTCCAAGTTGCATCCTTGAAGTCCATTTTAGAATAATTAACACATCAAAAAATGTCAACTAGTTAAATAGTAAAACTGTCCTGAAAAAACAAAAAATGCCATTTTGAGGGCTTAAACGATTGAATTTGGCTAAAATAAGGCAAAATAGCGGGCTAAAGGCCTCTTATTTTGACCGTTGGGCCGTTTCAGTCAAAATATGGTCAAATATGTAATTAGCCGGCCGACTAATTACCTATAAATAGTAAAAAAAATCTTACTGAGATTCGACAAGATTTTCGGATATTTTGGATAAAATTTTATCACATTGGTAATTAGCCTGCCGGCTAATTACCTAACTACCTCCTCTCTATAAATAGAGGAGTTCCCCTCCTCATTTTCAATAGATCTGAATCGACGAAAATTCTATATTATGCTAGTTTTGTTCCGGGAGTCCTAAAAGCCCCGAAACTCTGCTAAAACACTTCCAAATTTGAGCTTTATCACCGATATTCGGTATAAACTCACTTCTTTATCTTTTTAGACCAAGATTTCAGTGTAAACTTCGGTCTAAAAATGACTCAATTTTCCAAAAGCCCCGCATTTCTCTTCAAATAATCCAAGATTATAGTCATTACTTGGATTAAACCTATTTTCCAACCAAATCACAGTTTCTCTTGACAACTTTGATCCTGCACCGACTCTTGAGTCATCATGGACAGACGAAAAGGTAACTGAGGGTAATTGGCTCTAACCCCAACTTTGAAGTTCTTTAAATTTTATTTTTATTAATTTATTATTGCACATTGCATTTTCATTTATCTGGTTAAGTGGGCCATTGGAGCTACTTATATTATAATTGGTACAAATAAGCTCACAGGTACAGGCAAAACATCCAGAATGTGAGGAAACTCTATCCTAGTTTCTGAGCCAAAACACAAGTGCTGTGTTACTCTGCCAAAATTTTGGTAGAAAATATTAATTTATTATGCCATTATAATGCCTGTTTTATTTCTTGAATTTATTTCTTATATAAATCAGTTGTAATGCAGAAAATACTACAAATTCCAAAATTTTAAAATTAATCCAAATAATTTGAACAATAAGAGTACCTATCATGTCCGAACTCAAAATCTCATTTTCTTTTTGGTATAAAAATCCCATTTGGGATCAGTATTCCATAATTCTTAATGGAGCTGAACCGGGTGGAGACTCTATTTTATTTTTAAATAAAGTAAAAATACTTTATTTTAAATATATCTTTCCTTAATAAAATGTGCAAATATATTTCTCAATATAATCACATTTTTGGCTTATAAAAAACCACGTTTTTTTACACTCAATAAGATCGCGTGAAAAATAAAAAAATAATTTTCTCATTAATAAAATCTAGCATTTTATTATAAAAGAGGCACACACATTTAAGCGAATCATATTTTCTCAAACCAAACCAAATACCGCTGTTTTCTCAAACTGCACCGAGACACGCCCTGCGCACCGCACCCTGTGTGTATCATCCCACTAAAACCTTGCCGCTCACAATTGGCACAGGATGCACTAGCTATGGTAAACTACATTTTCCTTCAAAATTTTAACATACTATGCATGCATGCTATGATATTTACATATGTGTACTAATCACTTGATTTTCACGTAGACCATGCTGGTGATGGAGCATGGCAGGTCTGCACGATACTTGGATACTGCTGAGGATTGGGCTCACTTCATGGAGGAGCAGCTATAGGGCGACCACCGTGGAGCTAGATCGGATTTCGGTTTCGGAGGCAAATTTGGAGAGGGCTAGGAGAGAGGTAGCTAAGGCTAGGGCCGAGGTTGAGGTGTTGCAGGCACAACTGACCCGGATGACTGAGAGTAGGTGAACATCGGAGCCATCTGACTCTTCCTCAAAGGATGATCGCTTTGCATATCGAGTAGAATTGATAGTGACCTAAGGAGGTGAAGCCGAGCAAGAGGTTGAAGTGGCTGATGCTGCTGCATGGGTGGTATGGGGGATCTTGTGATGATCGATATGGCAGATCTGCTAGCTCATAAGACCCATAATTTACCATAGGGACATGATCCCCTTATAGCTTAGATTAGGATCTCCTTTATTTTATTTGGATGCTTGACGTTTTCAGCATTACGTGGCTTGTTTGGATGTAAAATTAGATGTCATTTACATTGATACTTTTCTTTTTAACTTTATGAATGCTGAACTTTTCCTTTTTTTTGAAATGAATCCGTTGAATATTATTATGGTCCAGAAGTACCCCATCCTCTAAATCTACCTAGCCAAAGCCATCCCATTAATATGCGGGCTGCAATCCCCTGAGTGTACCTAGATCATTACCTTTTCTGCCTCTTCTTTTGTTAAACATCTCAACAACAAACCTTCAGTTGTCCTTTTGAAGAGATCCTCATCTACTAGTCTAAATTGTGTTGCCAATCTTTTGAGAGTCATGTGATCCGAACTTGATAACTCTTTAGGACATTCTACTTCTTTTAGGAACCTCTTAATATCGTCATACCAACAGCCTTTACTCCTCTATAGTAATAACTAGAACCTTCTCATGAAATGGGGAATGAGCCATTTCTATTACCAGCGGATAGATGGGTTGTGTTTCTTCTCCCTCCCACATTGAGGCCAAGGTAGCCAAAGAGTCAGACATCTGATTCTTATCCCTCGATATATATTAGAAGAAGCACTGACTGAACTTTACCGACAAATCCTAAACCGCTTCCACGTATGGCCTGAGCGACTCTTCTTTGATTTCCCACTCCCCTACAACATGCTTTATCACTAGTGCAGAATCTCCCATCACCCCTACTTCTTTGGCTTCTACCTTCAATAAGGCATCAGGATAAAAGAGATAGGCTTCATATTCAACTCCATTATTGGTGACTGGGAATTCCAATCATATGCTCAATGGGATAACCTCACCTTGATACATAATGATGATCACCCCAAGACCATTACCCTTTCGATTCATAGCCCCGTCAAAATACATGATCCACTCACCTTCTCTACTTCCACTGCTGCTAACTGCTCATTGGGAAAATCTAGGTTTTCAACATAATCAAACTCTATGGGTTGACTTGCTAAAAATTTAGCTACTACTCTCCCCTTGATGACCTTCTTTATGATACACTCAATATAAAATTTGGACAGTAAAAGAAGCCAACAAGAGAGCTTTCCTGCCAATATGGGGGATTGAAAAAGATACTTCATTGGGTCTACCTTGGTAACTACTTGAATTCTGTAAGATTGGAAGTAATGCCTCAACTTCTTGGTTAACCATACCATTGTAGTACACATCTTCTCCACAATCATGAATTTTATCACGTATTCCAACAACTTCTTACATAAGTTGTAGACAGCGTGCTCACTCTTATCTTCTTGTTCTTGGACTAACATCCCACCCACAGATGACTCCTCTATGGCCAAATAGAGAACTAACGGTTTTTTGGGCATCGAAGGGTTTAAGACTAGGTTACTCATAAGGTAAGCTTTTATCTTATCAAAGGCTATTTGGCATTACTTTTTCCACTCTATCGGCTGCTTCTTTCTTAACAACTTGAAGATTGGTTTGCAAACCATTATTAACTGGCAATAAAGCGACTCACATACTAAAGTGATCCAAGAAATGACCTAACTTCTCTTTCGGTTCTAGGAATAGGCATTTCTTGAATAGCTCTAAACTTGTCAGGGTCAACCTCGATTCCACTCTCCTCATATGGTGGTGTATCCCTTTCCTAAGGCAGATGACTCTCTTACTCAGGAATTTGAATAACTTGTTAAGAGATAATAAAAACATTGAGTTAGTTACTACTTGAGATGACATGCCTTGAATCTTGATTGACTTTGTGGTGAACAAAATTTTTTTCCCCTTCAATCAAGAATAAAGATTTGGGGATGGGGGTTGGCCCCTAAATAAGCTATAAACTGAGTGTGAGAAATGTTGGGTTTAGCCCAATCGTGTAGGGATGGAATGCCCCTTGGAGTGTGTCTCTTGGGGGAATGTCCATAGAGGGAAGATGCTCCTTGATCAGTTCTATTGCTAGGGAATGCCCCTAGGGTGGATGCCCCTATGGTATTTGATGATGGAGGGATGCCCCTTGACTGGTTCCGTTGTTAGGGAATGCCCCTATGGTGGATGCCCTTAGGGTTTCTAATGGTAGGGGGACGCCCCTTGACTAGTTCCATTGTTGGGGAGTGGGGTTATCTCCTTTGTAGACTTTTTTCTGCTAAGAAAGCGTCTCCTTGCAAGACTCGCTTTGTTGGGGAAATACTCATGTACTCGGATGAACCTGCATATATAATTACCTTTTACAGTAAATTCTTTGGAATGGCTTACCTTGATTCTTGATTGATTGGTTGAAAACAAAAAATATTTTTTCTCCTTCAATCAAGGATTACGGTGAGCTAGAGGTTTTGCCCCTAATATAACTGAAAAAAAGAGTCTAAGAGGAATGGGGTTGGTCCCAAATTATTTGAGTCTGATGGGCCCTTTGCTACTAGGGACTAACTTTGATGATAAGCTCTCTTTCCTTAGGGAATTAGGACCCATATAGGTGGGGAGAACCGGTACAGGTGGGCTTGTGCCCTTGGAGGACCCGTACGGGTCCCATGGAGCGGTATGGGTGCATCGGGAGAGTCTTTTAAAAATTTGAACAGTCCCCCTCATTCCCACTCTTTACCAAAACTTCCAATCCTCATAGTCCAGCGAGTTTCTACCCAAATCCTTTGAAAAATGTATAAAAGGACTCTCGATGCTGGCCGTTTCAATCTCTGACATAAGGATTTGCCCCAGATTGGCGATTCAGAGCTCCGTCAATGCCCGGTCTCCTATGGGTATGCTTTTTATGAGACAAACTCTTTCCTTAGCTTTTCCCCTTCTTCTAAGATCCCCGTGGTCCCTTCTCCCATCACTCATCCCTCTAAACTCCGAGTAATCTGATAAAAAATCCTAATTTTCCCCTTTTTTCAATTTTTTGAATTTCCTTGATTCATCATGCTTTTAGGGCATTTTAAGGATTAAAATAAAACCCAATGCATGTAACTTTAGTCTAGGGATGTTTTGGAACTGGTTAGATTGTGCTTTGATTGTATTTGGATGAAAATGGTATTCGGGAATTCTTTGCCATAGTGGGTCTGTTTGTGGGGACCTGTACGGGTATGGGGGACCCGTACGGGTCTCGTTTTTCACATCGATGCACCTTAGGGAGCCGTACAGGTGGAACGGACCCATATGGGTCCAATCCTCTGGGATAAAATGTCTGAATGTCTACTTTTTGTGATTCTTTTCTTATTTTTGACATAACCACTACATTCTAACCCTATTGTATAGTTATTTTGTCTTTGCAGCTCCCTTTTAAGACTGTCAGAGCTCTGAGTTTATCGAAAATGGTACGAGGAGATACGTTTTGCTAGGGATACTGAGCTGCTGGCCCATATTGACTTTTTAGGCTTCACTGATATAGTTCAGGCCATGCCCGTGGGCCTAAAGACACTTGCCCCAGCTACCATTTCCGCTCTAGCTGAGCGATGGTCTGAGATTAAGCACACATTCCATTTTAATATTAGGGAGGTCACCATCACTCCCTCGGACATTTGTGCACTGACGGGGCTAGATTGGAGTGGAGATATTATACAGTCCAATGTGTATGCCAACCGTTGGCATTCACGGGCTGAGGCAAATAGCTATGTGGAGTGGCTTTTTGGGCTTCATTCCGACGAGAGTGACAAGCTCAAGTATGGGGATCTGCATGCTTACTGGATAGCACAACCAAGTTTGATAGCTACAGGGAGGAGAGATTAGTATTCCATGTCCTTCCTCATGACACTCTTGATGACCGTTTTCTTCCCGTCCTACTCGAGTAATGTCAACTATGGGTTGCTAGCTGTTGTAGAGGATCTTACTAGCATGATTGATAAGAATTGGTGTTGGGCTATACTGGCTCAACTATACTATGGCCAAGACATCGATGTTCGGGGTCAACAATTTTAGCTGAAGATCTGCCACTTACTTCTTTTAGTAAATTCTGAACTCCTCTGTGCTTTGTACTTTAACTTTAACTCTTCGGTCATTGACTTTTGGTTTCCTTTTGTACATGTAGGAATTCGAGCACTGCTTCAGCTTTAGACCTGGCTTGTCTGGGCAGCATAAGATGGCCCACATCATCTCAAAGTGGATGGGCCCCTTGCAGTAGAAAGCTGGGACTATATCTGATTACCGGGAGTACATCCGCTAGCTACACTCTGACCGAGTAAACTTTCAAACTTGATCCTGTATTTACAATTAAACAAATTTTTAATGGAAAATCACATGTGTAATGTTAGGGTCCTTACAATGCTTTTTAGCCATATGCAGGTTGTTTTTGACTCCTGGGTTTATGTGGTCATCCACGATGAGATTAAGGAGATGTGGCGGGCATGGATGATCATCGGTTCGTGCTAGATTCATTGCTCTCACTAAAGTGGTCCTTTGGTGAGCGGGTTCGTGGCTGGTGGACTAGCTCGATAGTGGAGAGGCCCATCCCTCCATCCGTGCCTAAGGGGGTATACTGGCCGCATCTAATGCTCAACATGAACCACTGGCTGTATCTTCTAGGCAAGGGGGCCCTTGTGTTGTCAGTTGAGGGATCCTACCTAGATTTCATCTGGGATTTGATAATCTAGTAGTGACCAAGGATCCATCTAGGTGATTGGGTTCTCAACACTATGATGAGGATGATGGTGATGATGATGGTGATGAGGATGGTGATGAATCTGGGGGTGATTGCAGAGGCCCTTTTATTCGTCGGACCGAGGGTCTTCCTAGACCTATTGCTTCTTCCCCCTGGGTAACCTTTTCAACTCAACCTTATAAATTTCTATAGTTTTACATTTACTTGCATGACCCAAGAACTTGATAATCTATGAATTGTGATACATTCTACCACCTCCAAGCGGAAGAAGTTTATTGTTGCTGCCACTTCTGCTGGGCCGGCCGCCCCCAGTCCTATTAGGCCGGCTGCCCCTACTCTTGCCGGTCCCACTGATTCCAAGCCGCCAGCAAAGGAGGCCAAAGTCGTCGGTGGTTTTAGGGAGGGTACCCTCCTGGAAGTTGATTTTGTTAATCTTAAGATGATAAATTGATCTTTTAATCGGCTAAATCGTGTAAACTTGGCTTAAATCGAGGTTTTTCTCACTTAAAAATCACGTTAATCATTTTCTCGATGTTTCAAATCCGTTCTTGTGTGTTTATTTTCTGCCCTTTACTTATCCATGATCTACTTATGATTATTCTCGTATGTTTTGCCTTATTTGGAGTCAAGTCTGAGTTGGTAAGCTCGGTTAAAACCCGATTTCGCCCTTTTATTTATTTATCGCTTTATTTATTTTTTCCGCATTAGAAAAAATGTATAGGTCTTTGTAAAGCCTTGTAATAATTATTTATTAGCTTTATTTACCACTTTCGTGTGATGTATGACATATAAACCAAAAACACTAAACAATCATCAGATTTAAATCGCATAAGAACTTAAGTCGTGTTTATTAAAATGTAAACTCTTTGATTTAAGTAAATGAAAAATAGGCAACATCATCCGGACTTGGAATCTCAAGTTTTAAGGTATGGTTCAACCACCCGGTGGGAATATCGTACCCAAATTCCCAGTATAGCTAAACCTGGTGGAGACTTTGTCTTAAAATACGGGATTTCAAGTCTCATATCTTTCAACACCTAAATTGGACCTAAATATCAACTTCAACATCATTTTCCATTATTATTCCAAGGACATTCTTATGAGGAGCTTCTACTTAAACCGCTGACACTTCCTCTTGAGCTACCACTTGTACAACATGTATTTTGCCTTTAGTAGGAGCAGGGGCTACTTCACTAGATTCATTTTTCTTAAACCATGGTCGATTCCCACTCAACTTGGTAGCCTTTTCTTTCTCCTTTCGGTGCTCAATTTTTTTAGCTTTTTCAAAAACTTTCTGATAGGACTCAAAAGAGTCGGTCTCTATTACTTTTCGGAGCATTAAGAGAGCCCCATCAAGCAACTTTGGGATCATTTCTTTCAGGCTGAGCTTTTGCTTTAAGAGAACCTGAGTAGCCATCCATCTATTGAAATATGTATTGAAGGATTCACCTGGATTTTTCTTGACTGCCTCAAGATGCTGAATGGTAGTCTCCACTGTGGAATTAAATCCATAATGGGCAATCAAAGCTTTAGATAGGAGTTTCCAATCTAGGATTGTGGACTCCGGGAGAGTATTGTACCACTCAAGAGTAGGGCCTGAAAGGGTATACGGGAATAACTTAGCCAACACTTTATCCCCAATCTTTTGGACACGCATGATCCGCTCATACATCACTATATGGGACTTGGGCGGTACCTCACCTGAATAAGCTTCCATTCGAGACATTGAAAAATTCTTAGGTACCCAATCATCATCTTTCACTTCTTCCTTATCCTCGCCCCTATTAAGAAATTGCCTGAAGAAAGCCACCATTTTAGGTGTCACGCCTGGAGGCTGCGTGACCTGGTCATATAGTGTCACACCCAAAGGCTGTGTGACCTAGTCATTGAGCACAAAGGATGAACTGAACTAAAATTGCGAAGGAGGTGGGATCTCAGTCTGAGGGCAAGCAAAAGGATTCTGAGGGTAAGTGGTCTCGCGAGGAGTGACCAAGAAGCTACAAGGAGAGGGTGCGAGGACTGTCGGCTACACTGGAGGAATAGCAAAGCCACTTGAGGGGACTATCATCTAAGGAGTAAATCCCCCTAGGAAAGCAGGGAGAATAGGAGACTGGAGAATAGGCCTCTAGTTCAAAGGAGGAAAGCCAAAGGTTGGCAAAATAAAGGATGAGGGAGGCTGAGAGGAACTCTGGCCAAACTAAAACTGGCTCTATTGGATAGGTCACACAGGTGGTACCAAATGAAGGATAGGCGGAGCTTGAACTGACAAAATCTAAACCAAACTACTCTAACCTGAATCATTCTAAACTGACCCATTCTGAATAATCCCAAACTATCCTTCAGCTTGAGAAAATGACCCCAATGGTCCCTGAACATTCCTTTCTTCTTTAATAGCCGATCAAACCTAATCTTGGCTGGCATTTCTGAAGAGATTAGATTGGAGAAACTGAGCTATAGCATTGGCTAACTCTACACCCATCTGAGATTGACCCTAACCCTGACTCTGATGAGGTGGGGAAGGAGAAGGGGAAGGGGTGCTCTCATGAGGTGCATCATTCAAGCATGGATCAGACATGGTTGAAAGAGCAGATTATGACACTTAACTCACTGGCTAGTGGATTAAATGGTCATCTAGATGCAACCAAAGAGGTCTATGGTGGCGAGAATGTCTAGGTCTAACTGAGAAACTGTAAGATGATCAGCCCAAATCAAACCATGTATGAAATGGATGATTACACAATCATTTGAGTGATGAATGTTATATATAGGGAGGTAGAGAGAAGAAGAGCTAATGATGTGAAGCTTAACTTTAAAATATGTGAGACGTACAAATTCCTCGTCATGCCTAGCGAACTAGGTACGGGTCATCGGGACTCGAACGATCTTAGGCATTTTGTTAAATTCCCCCTTTAAGCGAGAGGAGAGTAGAGGTAAGCAAAAACCAAAATTAAAAGGTCAGCCATATGTGGCCTATACATGAAATGTGTATGTATTGGCACAACACAAGTAGCACACGAAAGCAAATAAACCACTTCCAACCTTATGACTCCTGCGCAACGCCAACTTGGAATATGGGATTAACTCTAGCACTAGGGAATGACATACTCTCTAGATCTAAGTTGTTTCGATGACCTATACGGAAGTTGATATGGTTAGATTTATTATGTTTCATAGTCTCAAACTGCTGGTGTCGTGGAATGACACTATAGAAAGGTCTCGTTTACCTTGATTTCATGTAACTCAACCACTCCTCAAATGAGTACGATCGCGGAAGTTACATGTTGGTTAAAATGAGTGATCCACCCATAAATACCCCCAAACCATGGCGAGCTTGAGGTATACAAGTAAGCTTCATGGGGTGATAAAAATGGCCCTATAATTTTTAGTCTCAACAAAAGCACTGGATTCAAAAGGCATAAGAAATAAAGCGTTGATTGAAAAAATGATTTCAGCACATTATCAAAATCCTTTAACCAAAATGTTGAAAGGAAAGATTTTTTCCAAATTTAACTTAAAAGGAAAATCCCCAGCAGGGTCACCACTGTGAGCTAGCGACCGATTCCCCGCCTGCGAGGATCGCATGAGATGCATAACACCGGGGGGGAAATGAGGAGTGGTTGAGTTACATAAAAATTATAGGGCCATTTTTATCACCCCGTGAAGCTTACTTGTATACCTCAAGCTCGCCATGGTTTGGGGGTATTTATGGGTGGATCACTCATTTTAACCAACATGTAACTTCCGCGATCGTACTCATTTGAGGAGTGGTTGAGTTACATGAAATCAAGGTAAACGAGACCTTTCTACAGTGTCATTCCACGACACCAGCAGTTTGAGACTATGAAACATAATAAATCTAACCATATCAACTTCCGTATAGGTCATCGAAACAACTTAGATCTAGAGAGTATGTCGTTCCCTAGTGCTAGAGTTAATCCTATATTCCAAGTTGGCGTTGCGCAGAAGTCATAAGGTTGGAAGTGGTTTATTTGCTTTCGTGTGCTACTTGTGTTGTGCCAATACATACACATTTCATGTATAGGCCACATATGGCTGACCTTTTAATTTTGGTTTTTGCTTACCTCTACTCTCCTCTCGCTTAAAGGGGGAATTTAACAAAATGCCTAAGATCGTTCGAGTCCCGATGACCCGTACCTAGTTCGCTAGGCATGACGAGGAATTTGTATGTCTCACGTATTTTGAAGTTAAGCTTCACATCATTAGCTCTTCTTCTCTCTACCTCCCTATATATAACATTCATCACTCAAATAATTGTGTAATCATCCATTTCATACATGGTTTGATTTGGGCTGATCATCTTACGGTTTCTCAGTTAGACCTAGACATTCTCGCCACCATAGACCTCTTTGGTTGCATCTAGATGACCATTTAATCCACTGGCCAGTGAGTTAAGTGTCATAATCTGCTCTTTCAACCATGTCTCATCCATGCTTGAATGATGCACCTTATGAGAGCACCCCTTCCCCTTCTCCTTCCCCACCTCATCAGAGTCAGGGTTAGGGTCAATCTCAGATGGGTGTAGAGTTAGCCAATGCTATAGCTCAGTTTCTCCAATCTAATCTCTTCAAAAATGCCAGCCAAGATTAGGTTTGATCGGCTATTAAAGAAGAAAGGAATGTTCAGGGACCATTGGGGTCATTTTCTCAAGCTGAAGGATAGTTTGGGATTATTCAGAATGGGTCAGTTTAGAATGATTCAGGTTAGAGTAGTTTGGTTTAGATTTTGTCAGTTCAAGCTCCGCCTATCCTTCATTTGGTACCACCTGTGTGACCTATCCAATAGAGCCAGTTTTAGTTTGGCCAGAGTTCCTCTCAGCCTCCCTCATCCTTTATTTTGCCAACCTTTGGCTTTCCTCCTTTGAACTAGAGGCCTATTCTCCAGTCTCCTATTCTCCCTGCTTTCTTAAGGGGATTTACTCCTTAGATGATAGTCCCCTCAAGTGGCTTTGCTATTCCTCCAGTGTAGCCGACAGTCCTCGCACCCTCTCCTTGTAGCTTCTTGGTCACTCCTCGCGAGACCACTTACCCCTCAGAATCCTTTTGCTTGCCCTCAGACTGAGATCCCACCTCCTTCGCCATTTCAGTTCAGATCATCCTTTGTGCTCAATGACTAGGTCACACAGCCTTTGGGTGTGACACCATATGACCAGGTCACGCAGCCTCTAGGCGTGACACCTAAAATGGTGGCTTTCTTCAGGCAATTTCTGAATAGGGGCGAGGATAAGGAAGAAGTGAAAGATTATGATTGGGTACCTAAGAATTTTTCAATGTCCCGAATGGAAGCTTATTCAGGTGAGGTACCGCCCAAGTCCCATATAGTGATGTATGAGCGGATCATGCATGTCCAAAAGATTGGGGATAAAGTGTTGGCTAAGTTATTCCCGTATGCCCTTTCAGGCCCTGCTCTTGAGTGGTACAATACTCTCCCGGAGTCCACAATCCTAGATTGGAAAATCCTATCTAAAGCTTTGATTGCCCATTATGGATTTAATTCCACAGTGGAGACTACCATTCAGCATCTTGAGGCGGTCAAGAAAAATCCAGGTGAATCCTTCAATACATATTTCAATAGATGGATGGCTACTTAGGTTCTCTTAAAGCAAAAGCTCAGCCTGAAAGAAATGATCCCAAAGTTGCTTGACGGGGCTCTCCCAATGCTCCGAAAAGTAATGGAGACCGACTCTTTTGAGTTCTATCAGAAAGTTTTTGAAAAACCTAAAAAAATTGAGCACCGAAAGGAGAAAGAAAAGGCTAGGAAGTTGAGTGGGAATCGACCATGGTTTAAGAAAAATGAATCTAGTGAAGTAGCCCCTGCTCCTACTAAAGGCAAAATACATGTTGTACAAGTGGTAGCTCAAGAGGAAGTGTCAGTGGTTTAAGTAGAAGCTCCTCATAAGAATGTCCTTGTCTCTCCATGAAAGTTGCCCTTAGGTGTCATCTTTGCTAAGATGAGAGAAGCAGGCAAGATCAATTCCTTGCGAGAGTACCGAGCACCTACCGCTGAAGAGAGGGTCAACTTTTGTAAATACCATGTTCAGAAGGGACATACAACAAACCGTGTTAGAGTTTGTTTTCATCCATCTCCCGCATGGTGAAAGAAGCAAAGGTTGATGAACCTGCCACAAAGCCTAGAACTATGGAAAACCCTTTGCTGAAATTTGATCGCAAGGTCTTTATGATCAATTCTAGTCTTGGTGAAGAATCAGTTTTGAAGATTGTTGCGGAAGAGTTTGTGATGGTTATTGGGTCGGGCCTTCCGTTGAGCTTCATTTTTGATATGATCTCACAATCTAATCTTGTGGTAAGATCCATAGAAATTGAAGAAATGGGGCAAAGTGAGAAGGAAGTGCCATTCAACATTGATAATTATGTGTTGAAAGGGAAATATTCAGATGATGAACGTGATAAAGAAGCTTTTAATGTTGATGAGTATGAGCCCCAAGATTCATCCTTGATTTATAACGAGCCACCTTACTTGTTTGAGGCTCCAGCTACCAAGTCAGTTAATATTGATGGTATTCTGAATGTTACTTGAAGTGGTCGAGTATACCAGCCTAAGGATAATCATCCTCATCTCAAGGATGATCCTGTTCGGAAGTCAGTTCGTACCTCTGCTAGGCCTCTATCTCCCCCTCCTCAAGTTGAGATGAGTCTTGACATCAATCCTCTTATTACTCAGTTAAAGAATACCCAAGCCTGTAATAGCATATGGTAGCTTATCCTTAGCTCTAATCTTCATCACGAGGCTCTGATTAAAAGGCTTATGGAGCTTGAATCAAAGCCTACTACTTCTATTGTTGAAATGTGTAATCTAGTCGGGAAAGGGATCCCACTTTCGAGATCGGACAAGCCTATAATGTTTTCCAACCAAGATCTCCCGCCCGAGGGGAAGGACCATAATCACGCCTTGTTCATCTGTGCTTAGATTTTTGATAGGATTGTTCCGTGTGTGATGGTTAATGATGGGTCTGCTTTAAACCTCTTTTCTCTCAAGATTCTTCCTCACTTGGGTTTTTTTAAGGCCATGCTCGAGAAGTCTAACACCATCATCTGTGCTTACTATGATTCTAAGCATGTAGTAATTGGGGTTTTTGAGGCTGAGGTAACTACCAGGGAGATCTCTAGCAAGATTCATTTCACTATTCTTGACATTCTTGTCACTTATTCTCTGCTTCTAGGTAGACCTTGGAATTATGCCATGGCGGCGGTCCCTCCAACGCTCCATAAGAAGATCAAGGTCCCCGGTAAGGATGGTAAAATCAAGGTTATTGAAGCTGATCAAGCCTCTGTTATGGTTGTTATGGAAGCCTAAGAGAAATCTAGATTCCAAGTAGCTATCATTCATAATGGAAATTCAAAAGCTCTATATTATCAGTGTTACTCATTCGCTGCTCGAAAGATGACAAAGAGGCATGGCCACGCAGCCGGGAACGGGTTAGGAAAGTATCTCTAAGGCATCATTAACCTGTCGGAGTGAAGAGGTATCCGATGCTTTCTTGACTCAGCTATACACCTAGGAAAGCTTATAAGCACGTTCACCCCGTGTACTGTAAAATGGTCACTGTCTGTGAAATCCAAAGGAAGAGGCCCTACGAAGGTGAGCCCGAGCCTGGCGAGTACCATGGTCAGATGTGGCCTGGTTTTGAGATATTCAAGGATGTGTATGATTTTGGGGAAGATTGTCTGATTAGTAAGAAGAAGCCTCTGTTTGGGAATCCCATTTCCGCTATCCATGCTGATGCGAAAGAGAAAGGGAAGATGTATTCTGACTCCAATAAAGAGAAGCTTGTTGATCAAGAAGTCAAAGATGCCATGGCGATCCTGTCAAAGGCCATGTCTATTCTGCTTAAGAAGAAATGGAAGGTAAATGATGAAGCCAATCCTCTGGCTGAGGCTGTAAAGAAGATCACGAGGTCTCTAGCAATTGAAGGAGTCATGTGGACTACTGAACAAGAGAAGACTTTGGGTCTCGAGTTGGATGACCTGCTTAAAGAACCTACCGAGGGTGTTAATGCTGCCGATGTCGCCGCTTAAGGCCCTCCATATCTGGAGGATGACTCTATCTATGGTGATGTAACTTTTAATATTTCCAGTGTTTTTTATGAGAACAATGTAGCCTATAAGGCCTTTAATTCAATCAAAGATTCTGATTTCACTTATTTGCTTGATGTTGAGCCCGACAGGCCCATACATTCATTTTCCCATAAGCATAATGTGTTTACTATTCATGATGTTTTGCTAACTGAAATAAATTTGAGTACAGATGATAACCCTAAAATGGTAACCCTTTCTAATGACTTAAACCCTAAAATGAAAAGAGAGATAATAAAATAGCTAAAAGATCATGTTAACACTTTTGCTTGGTCATATATGGACATGCCTGGCGTCGATTGTCATATCACCGAGCATCGCATTCTGACTGATCCGAAATTCCACCAGTTAAGACCAGAATGGGCTGACAAGGTTAGGGCTGAGGTTGCTAATATGATCGAAGCCAAACATGTTGAAGTTGAGTACCCGACTTGGTTATCTAATATTGTTCCAATAACGAAGAAAGACAGAAGAGTAAGGGTTTGTATTGATTATTGGGATATGAACAAAGCTTATTCGATGGATGATTTCCCTCTGCCCTATATCGACGTCCTAGTTAACAGTGCTACTAAGGCCGTAATGTATTCATTTATGGACGGATCTTTAGGATACAATCAGATTCTCTTAGATATTATCGACAAATTCAAGACTGCTTTCATCATAGAATGGGGAGTGTACAGCTACAAAGTTATACCGTTTGGTCTGAAGAATGCTGGGGCAACCTATCAGGGAGCCATCACCACCCTCTTACATGACATGATCCATAAAGAAGTTGAGGTCTACGTGGATGATATTTTGGTCAAATCCACAACTAAGGAAGAGCACCCCGAGGTTTTGGATAGGTTTATGACTTGCATTAAGAAATACAACTTACGCCTTAACCCGAAGAAGTGTGTATTTGGGGTTACATCAGGGAAACTTATTGGTCACATTGTTAGTTAGAGTGGCATTGAAATGGATCCTAACAAGATCAAGGCCAACAAGGATATGTCCGCTCCTATGATAGAAAAAGAAGTTCAATCTTTTCTCGGCTCCATTTAGTATGTCAGTTGATTCATCACCTATCTTACCACCGTCTGTGAGCTGATCTTCAAGTTGTTGAGAAAGTGCCACTCGATCGTATGGGATGAGTATTGTCAGATTTCCTTCGATAGAATCGAGGCCTATCTTCTTACCCCACCCATCCTTCGACCTCCCACCCCCTGCAAGCCATTGATTATATACCTCACAATCAATGATTTTGCTATAGGGGCAATGTTGGTTCAGGAAGATGACAACAAGCACAAGCATGCAGTATATTACTTGAGTATGAAGCTTCTGGATTATGAAACCTATTATTCGATAGTTGAAAAGACATGTGCAGCTATGGTATGGCTCACTAAGAAGCTGTGCCATTACTTCTAGTTGTACAAGGTTCAGGCGGTTGCTAAAGTTGACCCAATGAAATATCTTTATCAGCCACCAACTTTGGCCGAAAAATTGTCCAGATGGTTACTGTTGCTTTCTAAATCTGATATTGAGTATGTGATGAAGAAGGTTATCAAGGGTAGAGCAGTTGCAGAATTTTTGGCAAACCAAGCTCTCGATTCCAATTATGTTGAGAACTTGGACTTTTCAGACGAACAACTAGCTTTGATTGACATTGTGAAGCCCATGTGGACTATGTATTTTGATAGAGCTGCGAACAGATTTGGTGCGGGCCTCAAAGTTATCTTATTCACACTCGACAATGAGATCATCCCTCTGTCTAAGTGATTGGAATTTCCCACTACCAACAATGGGGCCCAATACAAAGCTTGCCTTTTTGGTCTTGAAGCCCTATTGCTTGTAGGGGTAAAACATGTTTCTGTGATCGGGGATTCGGCTTTTATGATCTGTCAGGTTATAGGGGATCGGGATATCAAAGAAGAGTCTCTCCGTCCTTATGTCAATGCCATTTAGGATTTATCAGCTAAATTCGACACTTGTTTATATCACCATGTTCCTCGAGATGAAAATTAGATGGCCGAGTTATTTACTACACTAGCTTCGATGTGGGAAGGCCCTCAGCCCCAACCCATTTTCCCTCTGATCTTAGTTTCCACGAAGGTCCCTTACCATTTATGCGATATTGCTCAAGTCTTCACCATCAGTGCTGAACCCTGCTTGTACTCAGACATTGTGCAATTTCTCTATCACGATCAGTATCCCAAGAATGCTACATTTTTTTATCGCACTACTCTCCGCAAGTTGGCATTTTAGTTCAAAATTATTGACAATGATCTCTTCAAGTGGACTTCCGATGGTTTCCTACTCAGGTACTTGACCTAATCTGAGGCTCATCGGGTTATGGGTGAAGTTCATGCGGGTGATTGTGCTCTGCACATGAATTGCCTACCCTTGGCTAAGATGATTGAACGGATTGGGTACTTTTGGTTAACCCTGATTATCGACTGTGTCTCTGAGGTTTGAAAATGTCACCAGTGTCAGATCTACAGAGATATTAAACATCTTCCCCCTAACGAGCTCAACATTTTATCCACTCCTTGGGAATTCTCGGTGTGGGGGATAGATATAATTAGTGAGATTTGGCCATCGTCGTCTAATGGACATCGCTTCATTATCGTAGCGGTGGATTACTTCTTGAAATAGGTAGAAGCCGAGTCGTTCACCAATATTACCGCCATAAAAATGGCCAAATTCATAGAGAAACACATCTTTGCTTGGTATGGTCTACCTCACCATATCATATCGGATAACGGGGTTTGGTTTCTAGGGGCAACCACAGATTTGATTGAGAAGTATGGGATTGAACACCACCAATCTTCCCCTTACCGTCCCCAAGCCAACGGGACCGTTGAAGCAGCTAACAAGTCTATTAAGAGGATCCTTTCTAAAACTATTGCTGATTATTAAGATTGGGCTGATAAATTACCTTTTTCTCCCTGGGGGTACCGAACAAGCATTAGAACTCCCAAAAGCCAGATGCCTTTCCCCTTAGTTTACGGCATAGAAGCAGTTTTGGCAGTCAAAATTGAGATAAAATCTTTGCATGTCGAACTTGAATCTGAATTGAAGAAGCCGAATGGATTAAAGAAAGGTTTGAGCAAATCAACACCATGGATGACTAGCATTTGAAAGCTTTGCATAGTCTTCAGATGTATCAGCAGCACATGGCAAGAGCCTATAACAGCCGAGTCAGGCATCACAGATATCCATTGAAAGCTGGTGATTTGGTCTTGAAGCAAGTATAGCCTACCAACACCGACCTAAGGGGGAAGTTTTGACCAAACTGGGAAGGACCTTACGTGATCAAGTAAGATCTCGGTAAAGGTGGAATGAAGATCATGGACATTGATGGTAATGAGTTCACCAACTCAATCAATCAGGATCGGTTGAAGCGTAATCATATCTGAATCAAAAGAATCAAATCCAGAAAAGCAGCACATAAAAAATAAATAAAATAAAACACTCGACGAGTGGTCTTCTACTGCTCGGGCAAAAGTTAGGGTGTATCCCGCTAGTCGGTATTCTACAAACCGATTAGGCAAAAGTTAGGGTGCAACATGACCCACCAGACTAAAAACCTTAAAAGGGCAATTTGGACAAAAATTAGGGTAAAAATGAGCGAAGAGAGTATATTGGCTAGAAAACCTGTATAGGCTAGTTAACACTAGGTTTTGGGTCAATAGAAATGGTTATCATCATTGTGTACTCAAACTTACTTCAATTAATTGGAATGTCACTCTTTACCATATTCTTATGCTTATGCGTGAATGAGTTTATTGGGCCCCAACGGCGAAAATGTTGCAGATAAGTTGAGTTCCGGATGCTATGTCACCCAATAAAATGATCGCACATCAAATGGTATCAATAAAAAAGAATGAAAAGGCATAATTTCTGATAGGCTAAAAACAACTAGGTCTATGCAAAAGCCAGAAAGTCCGCTGGATTGAAAACTCAAAAAGGGCGGTCCAAGCAAAAGTTAGGACGTACAAAAACAATAAACATAAAAATAAGTTTGATAAGCCTAACACAATGTTCGGGTTTGTGCAAAAGCAAATACGGGTAAATGTAAAGACAGGATGTGATCGCCATCAATCACTCTGAAGGACCTGCTCCCTCATCTTCATTATCATTATAATCAGAATAGAAAGCTCGAATCAGGCTCTCCTCCCTTGCCTAGGGACAAGGCTTAAGCCCCAACTGCCTTTGGTCCCACCTACGCCACACGGCCTGACGCTCCTTACGAGTCCAAACCCTCTGTACAGCTCTTAACCACCCTTAGTAGGTACCATCAGTAGTGATAGCATGCAACCTATCGTAATCCAAAGTCCTATGCATTGCCCAGCGTGCCAAAACCCATCCAGCATGATTGAGATGGCCAAGTGAATACCGCCAAGGATCAAAGCTCTTCAGTCTCTGAGGTACTCCCTGTCCCTATCCCTACTATTGGCATAAGTAATAAGGTGCATAGTGGGTAAACAGTCTAAGTCCTACCAGTTGGACTCAACCGCCGCCGCTGCTGTCTACTAACACATCCCTAATCCATCACCAACGAGATACCCAGTGTATATCGGTCTCAACTAACCCCTCCATGACCTCTATCCATCTCTCGACTATCAAATCATGATGGACATGGGATCTCTCATGATAGTCTTGAGGACCATACCTACTCGGGTCCACCTGAGGATCCCGGATGAAAGGTAGCTTCTCCATGAGCCAAAGCTGCAGATTTAGGTTCAAATTCAGTGTCATATTCAGTTTTAGATTCAGTTTCAGATTTAGATTCAGCTTTAGATTCAATGTTAGTTTGAGTTTCAGATTCAGTTTTAGATTTAGTGTCAGTTTCAGTTTTAGATTCAGTTTCAGATTCAATGTCAGCTTTAGTTTTAGATTCAGTATCAGTTTTAGTTTCAGATTCAGTATCAATTTCATTTTCAGATTCGATATCAGATTCAGTATCAGATTTGATTTTGAGTTTAGTTCCAATTTCAGGGTTCAATTAGAAGCATAACTGTAGGGTACAGAAATGGTCACTGATGAGATTAGGATTACTGGTAGCCCTGTCTAGATGTGTTAGCATCTCAGCTAGCCTAATGAATAGCAGAAAAATGCAATTAGACATGCACTCGATGATTGAGACTAACCAAAAAGGAGCGATGGCATCGACCCTGCAAATGAACTCAGCCATCAGTGGTAGAGCCACCATGATTAGAAAAGAGAGGTGCAACTTAGGGGTAACCTTACCGAGGTCGAACACCGGTGATCCTGGAATCTGATAGGGGAATGTCGCAGGAGAGTCAGGTTCCATAACCCAGTCAGATTGTCCCCGTCCCCGAAAACTGCCTCTAGCATGGCAAATTGTATACCGCTAGGATAAGTCATCCTGAGAATAGCATTGAACTCCTCCACTAGTGGGCATATCTCAAAACCCGGGAAGCAGAATACGTGAACTATAGGGTCCCAGTTGGTGCATGAAGAAAGGGCACATGCACAGGCTGACAGGCGATATATCAAAGTCCCGACACTCCAAAAATCACTAATCTCATCCAATCAGGACCTCCCAAAGTCCTTAGAAACTGCCTCAGTATAGTGTTGTAGGTCTCCATGAATAATCCTTACTCTCTAATCACCTGCCAAATAATGCATGATTTCCATTAGTTCCTATGATTTCAGGTGCACTCAAAGTCAAGTTATTCCTAATCAAGCATCTACCGCACCTAGCATACACCTAGAGGTCATGTCAATCAATCAAATCAGTCAAAACAATCAAGAAAGAAAATAGTCATATCATCATCCAAGTCAAAGTAACAAGCATCAAAGCATCCAAGTGTCTGAATGAATGACTATCCCGAGCCTCACTCATCCTCACTCTCTCCTCGCTCTCCTCCACTCTCACATTGGACACCAGATACTGCGACCCATCATCATACTCATCATCGTCCTCTAAATCCTCCTCTATGGGAGTAGGGGTCAATGTATGTCCGAATACAAGTATAGGTGGAGTTAGCGATCTAGTGAAGAGCACCTTCGGTCTGCCAACCTTTGCCTGAACAGGGCTAAAACCACCAGATCACCTCGCATCATTAATGAATCCCCAGTCACTACCCCTGTCAGCCCAATCTCTATCTTACCTATGTCCCCTGAGCTGTGCCTTATAGTTATCACTCTATTGATAGCCTGTAGACCTGCTCGCTCAACTGCGACACCTCCCAGGCATAAGCAGCTCTCTCCTCAGTGTACTGGGATCTCTCCTCCACATATTGGACTCTCTCTAATGTTGCCTGGCTCTGATGATCCGCCAACTCTCTCTCAGCCCAGAGCCATCCTTCCTCCCTCACCCGAGCCCTATCCTACTCTAAAGTAATGAAAGCCTATGCAGATCAGCACCACCAAGGGAAATGATCAGCCCACTATACCATGCATCATGCATACATTGACAATATATATATATATATATATATATATATATATATATATATATATATATATATATATATATATATATATGTTGTCGTTTGGTTCAAAGTTTTGCAGGAAATAAATAGGTACTCACCTCAAATATGGAGTCTTGAGACACTACTATGTCTCTCATCGAGAAATATCCTTGAGCTATATGCTCGGCCTCAGAAACCAGTATGCGCATTAAGGGTAATATCGCCATAATCACAACGAGAAAAAGCCTCGTAATGAGCAGAAAGAGCAGAATGTAAGGGCACTTACATGGGTAGTGTCATGAGGGGTGAAGAATATGGGCACTATGGTTTCCTTGATGCACTTCTCAACGCACTCTACCAGCCGAGTCATCACTCACATGGCTCACTCTATGTAGTTCCACATGACCCCCTCAACAACTCCCTGGCACGAGATTCCCCTAGGGAAAGGAACCTCGGGGCAAGTAGTCTCAGGTCCGGGATGCATCCCCACTGAAGAGCCTCTTGGCCCATTATAGCTGGTACCTGTTGTCCGTCTCTTCTTTCAGGTAGTTTGAAATGAAACAAGTCAAAGATTCATCAGGACAACCGTGTAATGATAAATTGCTAGAAAAGTAAAGCCGAGAAGCAAAAGTGGTCTAAAGGTATACCTTTCACAGTCGCAATAAGAATGCTCTTGAGCTAGCATCACCATAAGGATCCTCGCTATTGAAAGGCATGCTATCCTGGTCCATGCCACCACCATCACCACCCGTGGAGGGCTCATCGTCATCTTCATCACCCCCTCCATATCCGTCAGTGCCCTCAGTCACAACACCGTCTTCCCTGAAATTGATGGGCATGTTAACAATAGTCAACCTCGGACAGAGAGGAATAACTCAGTCTAAATGTGTGGCATAGTCTCTCCCAACAGATGACACTCTCTCCCGATCACCATCTATGAATAGAGCCCGATCTCTACCAGCCATAAGGTGAGGCCAGAATATGCAGGCCGACGCGTTAGAGGGAACTCTCCTCCGGGCATTGACACTCATCCTCCACCTCCGTATGCACTCTCCAAAGAACCCCTCTTGACTCCAGGGGCACTCTAGTACATATCGGCACCCATCTGCTCTCTGTCGGACCTCTATAACATGGTCATAACCTGGCGCTCCTCGCTAGGGCTCCACAATCAGCTGAAAATAAAACAAATCACTGTAAGTATCTCTCCTTTGTCCATATAATTTTGAACTAATAGTTTAAAGTGAATGTGCAGTGGGATAAGATTGTTACCCAATATCAGCAAAGCTACCTCAGGTACTCTCGGTACCACTCATGCTCTTCGGTGTCCCTATCCTTCCAGCCTACTATCCACCAGACTATGTAGTGAGAATCCTTTGGTGGTGAGCCATCTAATCTAGGGGGAGTGATAATCCTATGCGCGTATGCCCACACCTCCAAAGATTAGCAACAGTCAGTGTCACAAGTTCTCAAAATCATTTATGGATATTTTTGTAAAAGTTTGAATCACTCACCTGAATCTACAAGGGTTCGGCCTTGAACTCCTCGATATCTCCACGGGCCGAGCAATCAAGAGCATAGTACATCTGCCCGAGAATGGCCTAAGGCCAATTCCACCCCTGAAAGATGGAAATATCCTCCAACTCACTAAGTAGACCCATGCTAACCGTGCTCAAAGAAGACGAGAAGAAGATTGTGGTAAGTAGTGTAATAATAAATGACTGAAGGTACTAAGTTAGCTTATCGCCCTGTATATCCGTCTGTTGAGTCCAGCAATCCTCAAGTGAGGCACACTTGAGCTTTTCCTTCCGAGGTGGCTGAACCCCGAGGAGCTGCTCAATCCGGGCCTAACAAACTGTCTTCGACTAGAATTCATCTAGGTAGACATCAAAATGTATCACTCAGCCCTCCGATCAGAGCCCGGTCATAGCCACTACATCCGAGGGGGAAATAGTTATCTCCCCTACCGATAAATGGAATGTATGGGTGGTCTCGATCCATCTCTTGACTAAGCAGGCCATAATGGTCTAGCTCATTGGCTTCTGCCCCATCGGCCAAGCCTCCAACAAAAGGACTAATCCTATATAAGTGATTGCATCAACCAGCGAGGGATCCCTGCTTCCCCGGGCTCTCGCCTTAATCTTGACCCACCATTTGGCACAGCAGTTCAAAGAGCCCATCATCTTACAATGCTCAGTCTACAACAAAATCAAACACAAGGGATTAGTACCAAGAGTAGTAAAATTTAAAATAAAGTATGCAAATTCAAAAAAAAGCTCGGTTTTCATCTCTAAAACCACTCTGGAATCAGATTTTGACACCAAAATCAGAATTGAGATGAAAAATTGGACAGGATAGCACCTCCAGAAAGTTTTTCCGGGCAGCCAGCCATCACAGCCATTATAGTGGCGGCAACCGCTATAAAGATAGCGGTGCCTGCTATAGCGTTGGTGGTCACCGCTATCGCTATAGCGGTGGCGGTTTGTTCTCCTTTCAGTCTCTTTTTCCTAAAAAATCCAAATTTCAAAGCCTAAATCTAGTCCGAATCCACCAAAATCAGTTTCTAAATGATCCTAAACACCATTTGCCAATCAATTTTACCAAAATTTCAGCCTAAACACCCTAATAATTTGAAATCTGAGTTAAGGCATCAAGTTCCAATTCAAGAAGTTTTTTAGGTTTAAATCGATTTACCTGGCGTCTAGAGCCGTGCATATCCAAAGCCGTATGCATCTGGGGTCTCATGTAAGGGGAGCATCCTAAATATATGTCCTCTTATTGTAACCCATAGGCCTTAGGAACCGAAAGGACTCGCAACCCATGACTCCCCTAAGGGAGAGAAGAGTGGTCGATCCCGTGGACAGTCGCTCCACGCGTTTTGTTGTACATCTTCAGATATGTGCTCGAGTCAGGCTCAAATTTGTTATCTATGCAAAGAGAAATGGGAAATGGAGAAGTGAAGGATGAAATGGAATGGAATGGTTTCTTTTTTTAATATAAAGGGACATGTCCTTTTATCTTCCTTTTATCTCAAGGGGCAAGAGCCGATCAAATGTTGCTTATCCTGGACTCCCGGACTTCTCTAAACTTAATATGTATTTTATCCATTTTTTATTGTTAATTGAAAGGGAAAATTTTTTATCTCCACAAAATCAATTATGCAATAAAAAAACATTTCTTATGATTACCCAACTTAAAGTTCAAATTTTATTCTTGACAGGTGTGTCCAAAGTGACCTAAGTGAAGAATTTTCCGAAGAGTTTTTATGTATCCTCGAAGCACCGCAGATGGACAAGAGGTTATTCGAAGCTTATTCTCTAAGAGTCATAGGTGGCCGGGGGATTATCTCAATTTTATTCTCGGAGCGTCATAGGTGGCCTTAAGAATCTCGAATTATCATTTTCAAAGAGTAGTAGGTGACCGCAAAAAAGATAAGGCATCAGCAAAAAGGCAAAATAGCAGTGCATCATAGGTGAATTTTGCTAACCCCGCAAGTATGACACTCTATCCCTAGCTCTTTCGTGAGATCACACTTGGCTTGCTACGTGGGAATCTCCCAAGGGGCAGCCTATGAGCATGGGCTTTTCAATGTCGCCTTGGAATGATGATGATGTTTTGCTCGGACCCATTATAGGTCAATCAGGTTTATCTTTCGGGTCCGAACCATGTTTTGGAGTTACGCCTTTGATGATTTTTTAGACTTGACCCTACCGTTAGTCTTAATTAGTTCTCCATAAAAAATTTTAGAATGCCTTAATAACTTGGAATAACATGACAAAAGTATAATATCCCCTCTTTATTGTTTTTTCGGTTTCCCCCATTGTTCTCCCCCCCCCCCCGGCAGTCGCCGTTGCCATCCACGGCGGTGAGCAGCTCTAGTGACAGCGGTGACTGCCATCCTTATGGCGATCACCGCCGTTCGTATGGCAGGCAGTCACCGTCATTGTAATAATGATGACCACCATACGAGGTGGCCACATCTGTTGTGGCCACCCCCGCCATCATAGCGGCAGTCTCCGCCACCATGATGGCCATTACCGCCATTGTTATGGCGATGACCGTCGTGGTGGGGGCGGTGGCTATGGCACAACCAATCTCAGGCTGTGACGCTTGTTTTCTCCCTCCACTCTAGATTGGGCCATGTATTTTCACCTGATTTCTCACCCGAAGTCGGTGAATTTTGAGTGTGAGGCTATTTAAACCCTTGAAGAGAGAGATTTGGAGGACTTTTGGCTGCAATTAAAAAATTTTAGATAAAAAAACCTAGAAACTAGAAACTTAGAGAAAGAAAGCTTAAGAAAGGCAAAAATCCGGGTTTAATCACCTCTAATCTGCCATTTTTAGTTGTTCTTGGGTTTGATTTCTTAGTTAAAACATTAAAACTGATTAGAAATCTTAGGAATAAAGGATTAAATAGGTTTAGAGACTTGTTTTCTAAATACTACTTAAATTTCATTGCAATTTCTATCAATTTTCATCACTGATCCATCTGAAAATCATCAAAGGGCACCTCCCGAGGGTTGATTCGAGTCTCTAAAGATAGATTCACGGCCTAGAGGTAATAAGACTGAGTTCCCTTATCTATTTCCTTACTTTTATTGTGTTTTAGCTACTGTTGTTCTTGTTTTTGGTTGTTTTTCCCTTGGTGTTCTTGAGTTATCTCAGAAAAGAGGACGACCTCTATAAGGATAGCCTTCACCGCTATCCCTATAGCCTTGGCTACTATCCCTATGGCGGTGAAGGCTATAGTTACAGCGGTGAAAGCTCTCCTTGTAGAGATCTCACCATTTCTCAGATTTTTGGGTGTTTTCCATCCCAAACCCATAAAATCAATGTTCTTTTTGCATTTTAAGTCCAGATCTATCTCATTGATGACTGATTACAACTTCAAATCCCAATAATTTTGAGTTTATAGGCCAAAAACACCTGGGAAGCTCCTTGAAGCTAAAATCTGGTGTCAAGGCTATGGTTACAGCCTTGACCACCGCTGCCATAGCGGTGACCGCTATACCTATAGCGGCCACTGCTATAGCGACGATGGTCAAGGCTGTAACGGCGGTCAAGGCTGTCACTACAGCCTTGACCTCCGGATCTTAGTTTCAGTTCATTTTATTCCGTTTTCACCCATTTTTCATGTTTTCCATTATGTTTTTTATCTGTAAACTATTTCATTGAATCTGGAAGTTGATTTTGGTGATCTTAAGATGATAAATTGATCGTTTAATCGGCTAAATCGTGTAAACTTGGCTTAAATCAGGGTTTTCCTCACTAAAAAATCACGTTAATCATTTTCTCGATGTTTCAATTCTATTCTTGTGTGTTTATTTTTTGCCCTTTACTTATCGATGATGTACTTGTGATTATTCTCGTATGTTTACCTTGTTTGGAGTAGGGTCCGAGTTGGTAAGCTCGGTTAAAACCCGATTTCGCCCTTTTATCATTTATCGCTTTATTTTTTCCGCATTAGAAAAAATGTATAGGTATTTGTAAAGCCTTGTAATAATTATTTATTTGCTTTATTTACCCCTTTTGTGTGATGTATGGCATATAAACCGAAAACACTAAACAATCATCAGATTTAAATCGCATAAGAACTAAAGTAGCGTTTATTAAAATGTAAACTGTTTGATTTAAATAAATGAAAAATAGGCAACATCATCCGGACTTGGAATCTCACATTTTAAGGTACGGTCCAACAGCCCGATGGGAATATTGTACCTAAATTCCCGACAGAGGTAAACCGGGTGGCGACTCTGTCTTAAAATATGGGATTTCAAGTCTCGTATCTTTCAACACCTAAATTGGACCTAAATATCAACTTCAACATCATTATCCATTTTTATTCATCATGCCTAAATTAAGGACAATCCCTTGGCATGCTTTACAGCGCTATTCATTTTTTGACCTCGGTGCTATCCATCTCTTGCGGTCCTCGCTGGCGGGGAACTGGTCACTAGCTCACAAAGGGTCTTCTTGGTAACTCATAAGGATGTGGCTTAGGTCGAGATCCAGATCTTGTAGCTATTTTTCGGTCAACACATTGTCCATAATTTCTCTTATGACTTGGGCCAGGTTCCTAAAGGCTTCCTAGATAGGTGTCTTCTTCTTATCCCCTAAGCATAGTATGGTGTATATCAAAGTAGTGAGCGTATCGATGGCCTTGTCCCCTTCAATCTTTGATGGGTCATCGTCCTCTATTTTCTTGGAAAACTTTTCCACTTCTATGGCTGCTTCATAACTCTTAGGAATGGTCTTGTATGCTTTCACAAATGCTTTTTTACGGAGGTGATGAGATAACCCAAAGATGAATCGATCGACTAATTCATCCTTGTAAGGCTTCCTTTTGAGAGCTACCAAGACTATTAACCACCTCTGGATATAACCATGGATGGGCTCTCCACTCCACTGCCTAATAGCTATAAGATCGAATATGGACGGTTCTTCCCTTACTTTCTTAGTGTCTAGGATGCATTTCCATACCTCATCTTCTTCTAACCCTGAGTTAGTCATGGCTATTTCCTCCCCTCTTCTCTTGGGTTCATAAATTTTCCTTTTGTCAATTAGTACCTTGACATCTTTGAGAAGAACTTCACATACTTCAGTCGTGTTATCAGAGCTGACATGGTACACATAGAAATTACCCCTTTCTTCAGGCCTTGACTGAACATATGGCTGGAGGTGATTAATCAACCCATACTTCTTTAGCATTTTGAAGGGCTTCAAAAGAGCAGTTTCCCAAGGCGATATGTCAACGAGAGTCATAGGATGAACCTTTTGGTCGTGAGTCATACTATAGGGTAAACCCAAGTAATAAGGGAGGGTCATTCCCTTTGGCATAACCACAAAATTGGGAAACTAACTCGGATCCTTACTACCGTTAACTTACGAAATGGCCTCTTGATGAACCAGGTGATACCCACTACTAGCCGAGAGGAGCACTGGGTTTGCTTGCTGGACAGACCAACCAAATTGATCCATGAGGACTTGATGAAATTACTAGTTCTTAGCTTGAGCCGAGGTAGTAATCGAAAGATCAATACATGCATGGAATGTGGTATGAATGCTTAAATTACAACAACACATGGTGGGTTACTTACAAGGGGATATACAATACAAAACATTCAAAGCATGTCCTCCAACCTTATCCCTCCCTCTGATTCAGAAGGTATTTTCCTTTGATTACTATGAGATTCTAACTTGATTACCTATAAGAGTGGGGGTAACCAAAGCCAAATAGATCCTGCTTACCAAAAGTAGAAATAAGGCTATGTGCAAAGACTATAAGGTCATTTCGAGAGAAGCGCTAACATCTCAACATAGAATATTAGTCTTGGACATCAAGAAAATGGATGTTTGGAGTAAGAGAAAAGTGTGTAGGGAACCCGAGATTAGATGGTGGGCCCTTAATGGTATCAAGATGTTGAAGTTTAAGAAAAAGGTATTAGATGGAGGATTTGGAGATATGGAAATCGACACAAACTCAATACGGAAAGTAATGGAAGATCGTATAAGGAAAGTGGCATGTGAATTGTTAGGGATTTCTAAGGGACAAGGACCTCATCCTCAAGATGCATGGTGGTGGAATGAGGAGGTTTAAAATGTTATAAAGGAGAAGTGGTATTGGTATAAGAAGTTACCAAAAGCAATTGATGGTAAGGCTTTTGAGAAACGTAAGAGGGCTAAGAAAGAAGCTAAGAAGGCTGTTAGTCAAGCATAGGGTAAATACTTTGAAGGCTTATACCAAAATCTAGGAATACGTGAAGGAAAGAGAGACATACACAAGCTAGCCCGATTGAGGAATAAGAAGACAAAGGACTTGAATGGAGTCAAATGCATTAAAGATGAAACACAAAGAGTCTTGTTAAGAGATAAAGAGATCAAAGAGAGATGGAGAAACTACCTTGATTGGTTATTCAATGATGGAAAGGAAGATGACACTGTAGGTTTGGAGGTAAATGGAGTTAAGAAAAACCTAAATTACATAAGAAGAGTTATCCATAATGAAGTGAAGGAAGCTCTGAAAAGGATGAAGGTAGGGAAAGCATATGGGCCAGATAGCATACCGATTGAGGCATGGAAATGCCTTGGAGATGGGGGAATAGTTTGGTTAACCAAATTATTTAACTCTACATATAGGAAGAGGAAAATGCCGGACGAGTGGAGAAGAAGTACTCTCATGCCTATATTTAAGAATAAAGAAGATATACAAGACTACTCTAATTATCAAGGTATTAAACTGATAGGTCATACAATGAAACTTTGGGAGAGAGTGATTGAACATCGTCTTAGGATGATCGCTAAGGTCTCTGCAAATCAATTTGGTTTCATGCCTGGTAGGTCTACAACCGAAGCTATTTTTCTTCCGAGAAATCTGATGGAGGTATATAGGGAGAAGAAGAAGGACATTCATATGGTTTTGATTGACTTAGAGAAACCATATAATAGAGTGTCGTGGAAAGTACTTTGGTGGGCGTTGTAGAAAAAAGGTATTCATGTAAAGTACATAAACTCACTAGAGGACATGTATGAAGGAGCAGTGACAAGTGTACAAATTGGACAAGGAGTGACAGAGGAGTTTCCTATAACAATTGGATTGCATCAAAAATAATCTCTAAGCCCATTTTTATTTTCCCTAGTTATGGATGAGTTGACAACCAAAATACAAGATGACATCCCATGGTGTATGTTGTTTGCGGATGACATCATATTGATTGATGAATCAAGGGAAGGGGTTAATAAGAAGCTAGAGGTGTGGAGAAATGTGTTAGAGAGTAAAGGTGTTATGTTAAGTAGAAGTAAGACGGAGTATTTGCACACCAAGTTTAGCCTACAAAAGGTAGATGAAGGAGAAGTAAAACTAGGAGATACAATCGTGCCAAAATACAAATGATTTAGGTATTTGGGCTCTATCTTCCACGAGGAGGGGATGATTGATGATGATGTAACCCATAGAACCAATGTAGGATGGATGAAATGGAGAAGTGCTACCAGAGTGAAAGGTAAATTTTATAGAATTGTGGTTAGGCCAGCCATGACATATGGGAGTGAATGTTGGGCTATTAAGATGCAACATATTCAAAGGATGAATGTGGCAGAAATAAGGATGCTTAGGTGGATAAGTTGCATACAAGGATTGATCAAATTAGAAATGAGTTCATCTGCTATAGGACCGGTGTGGCACATATTGAGGATTAATTGAGAGAAGGATGACTAAGGTGGTATGGACATGTGGTATGTAGACTAATAGAGCTCTAGTTAGAAAATGTGAGAACTTAAGGACAGAGAGTAAGGGTAGAGGGAGAGGTAGACCTAAGAAACTTGGAGAGAAACTGTTTCTAAGGATATGCGTTTGCTAGATATGGATGAAAATTTGGCTATTGATAGAGCTTCAGGGAGTCAGAAGATCCATATAGCAGACCCTACCTATCATGGGATTTAAGTCTTAGTTGGTTGGTTTCCACAAGGATAATAAAGGACAACCTAGTCTAATCTCACTAGAGAAAGGTACCTAGAGGGTTAAAATTCTAAGGCTTTTGATAAGAAGGGTGTAAGGACGTAACAGAAGTTGATGTAGTATGTTCCCATCCCATCAAGCCTCTTTTGAAGGGAGATGACAATGAGTGCTCCACCCACTAGACTATCCCCAATTCATAGCAGGAATGAGTGACACTTTGGTAAGTTTTGGGAGAAAATAGGGCACCTTAACCTAGCACTAGAAGAAGAGCGCATCTAGCTAGAGAGAATGAGATGAGAAGATAGATGTGAGCATTGGATTTCAGCGATCCATCTCGCGAAATGATGATGATAGCTAGATGATACATTCTTTTATAGGTGTTATCCATCAGAGGTGTTCCCACTGCTATAGAGTTGAGTTTGGCCATGACACGGAGACCTAGACGGACCTTAAGAACCCATACGGGTGCTGCCTAGTGGTACGGATCCACTTGCAGACCCGTATGGGTGACTACCTTTCGTACGCCTGAGAGGGACCCATACGAGGTCCCCTAGTACCGGTACGGGTGGGGCCCCACCCATATGGGTACATATGTTTCTCGTTCAGGCCAATTCAGAAGTAGTCTCTTATTATTTCAGGAAAAGGCATGTATTGAATTTGGGATCACCGAATTCTGACCTAATTTCACCCTATAAAAGGGGCCTTCTCCTCTCATTTTAAAAAGACACAATTCATAAGAACAATTACTATAGAAAAATTATAGTTCTAGCAATCTCCATAGGTATGGTTGAGGTATAAGAGGAATAAAATAGGGAGAAAACCCATTCATTGAGGTTTTGTCCACATTTTATTCATTCCTAGCTTTGTTTATTAGGTTTTAGGGATATTCTGTCCACTCAAATACTCTCCTAAATAGTCCTAACTAAGCATATACTTTACTAGGACTGTCTCTACAGTAAAGGGATCGCCTCAAAGTGGATTAACATTGTAAAGGTGATGCTCCTGAGTTTCAAAGAGACTCACATCTCCATTATATTGTTATTGTCAGTTTATTCTATATCGACTGATATTTCAATTCTCATTTTGGGTCCGATCCTGATTAACACGGGCTTTGTTAGCAGCTAATATATCATTTCAGTGATTGTACTAGTGCGCCAGACTCATAAAGGGAATTCCCCCTTCTATTTTATCTCCTCTATAATTGACCCGTTGATATAAATTAAACACTGGTTCTATCGGATTCGATAGGACCCGTAAGGGGTCCCCCATACCCTTATGGGTCCTCCCCGATAGTCGTACGAGTCCCACCCACCCGTATGAGTACCGACCTCCAAACAGAACCCCAGCTTCATTTTTTGGTTAAATAAAAATCAACCAACTCACCTTTCGCCATGCGGTCATTCTTAATAATAATCCAGTAAATCAACCCACAAAAGCTAAAATATGGTTTTGCGATATAAATCACATTTTCCTCAATAAAGTGCTGATTTATGGTGTTCTATAAACTGTGCTAACATCTGTGGATGCAGGGGAATTTATTTTCATTTTGTTTTAAAACTTAGAACAAATGTATAGGTTCTCTTTGCAATTTCCCCCATTTTTCCCCCGGTTGTAATTTTTATCCCTATTTATTATTTGCGCTTTATTGTAATGTGTAAATGTATGTAACGAGTATGAAAGAGTGTAGAAATAGGATTTCTATGATAATTCCCTAAATGATGAAAACTAAAATAGTTTTACGCGATGAATGTAATTTTGAATCAACTAAATGGGAAATAAGTGACTCATCCGACACCCGAATTTCTGATCCAATAGATATGAGTCTCCCGCCCAGAGGGAACCATACCAAAACTCTTTCCCAAGTAGATATCTTGGGTGGTGACTCTATCAATTCAATCGAGATTTGGGTCTCAATTCTTTTATTCATTAAAATTGGCTTATTGTGCAAACTTTAACTAAAAATGTCTTGTCACTCCTAAATCCAATCAAACCTCCAGTGGGCCCCGCCTCTCTCACAAATGCGCCAGACCCACACGCTATCGACACCTCACTATGGCCACTCTGCTAGGGAAATAATCTTTTAACTTGCAAAATGTTGGTCAGTTTTAAAAGTTTAAAAGATTAAGATGAGCACCAAAAATCATTTAATTGATTCAACCTGCTTTTGTTTTCATCATTTGGGAAAATTATCACACTCTATCTTCTCACCTCCTTCTCTCTAGCTAGATGTGCTCTTCTTCTAGTGCTAGGTTAGGGTGCCCTATTATTTCCATAACACTCACGAAAGTGTTACTCATGCCCGCCAAGAATTGGGGACACTCTAGTGGGTGGAGCACTCATTGCTATCTCCCTCCAAAAGAGGGTTAGTATGATGGGAACCTTCTACATCAAACTTCCAATGTGTCCCTATGCCATTCTTATTGAAAGCCATAGCACTTTATCCTCTAGGATACCTTTTTCTAGTGAGATTAGACTAGGGAAGAATGCCCACAGACTCGGCGGGGAGAAATAACGATGGAATCGATCGCTTCGCTTGTGTTATGTTACCTACTCTTGTAATTAACCCTACCATGCATCACTGTAATTTATGCATGCATAACACATCCCATGCATGTACTATTATATTGGTTACTAATTCAGCTCAAGAGCCAGCAATCCCATCCAACACTCATCCCGGTCATCGTCATGGCTCAGCTTGGTCAGTTAGTTTGACCATCAAACCCAACGCTCCGCACCGTCTGTAAAGGGGTTCATTCACTCCGTCAGGAGGCTATTCTATAGTTTCACAGTAGTAATGACCCAAGGTAGTCGCTGGACTCTATGGTTATGCCCAAGGGGATGTTCCTCCCTTATTTTATGGGTCTACCCTACGGCGTAACCCAGGACCAAATGGCTCATTCCATGGCCCTTGATGACATCTCACCTTAGGATACTCCCCTTTTAGTCATCTTTAGAAAGTTGAAGGAATATGGATTGATTGATCACCTGCGGCCATATGTTCAACCAAAGTCCAAAGAGAGGGGAAATTTCTGCGTATATCATGCTAGTCCTGGTCATCCGACTAAAATATGAGAAGATATCCTCAAAGCTATCACTATGTTGATCAATGAAGGCAAAGTTTGTGAACCCCGTAGAAGAGGGGAGGAAATAGCCATGATCAACTCAGGATTAGAAGAAAAGAAGGTGTGGAAAAGCATTATGGAAGCTAAGAAAGCAAGAGAAGAACCATCCATATTTGATCTCATAGCTGTCAAACAGTGGAGTGGAGAGCCCATCCATGACAACTTTCAAAGGTGGTTAACAATTATGGTGGCCCTTAAAAGAAAACCTCAAGAAATGGAATTATTTGACCGGTTCATCTTTGGATTATCACCTCAGCTTCCCAAGATGACGTTCGCAAAGGCCTACAAGTCTATTCTTGAAAGTTAGAAAGCCGCTATAAAAGCCGAGAGACTTTCCAAAATTATAGGGGATGAGGACCCATCAAGAATTGAAGTAGACAAAGCCATCGATACTCTCACCACTTTAATATACACTATTTTGCAAATGGGGGATAAGAAGAAGACACCTATTTAGGAAGCACTGAGAAACCTAGCCCAAGTCACATGGGAAGTCGTGAATGACATGTTGACCGAGAAACAGTTGTAAGATCTGGATCATGACCTAACTCACATTCTATGAATGACCAAGAAGACCCTCTGCCTATGGAGGATAACAATGCAATTTTATGTAATGAAAATGATGTAGCCTTTGGGCATCTGGATGATAATAGTAGTGATTTTTCTTACTTGTTTGATGTTTTACCTAATGGCACCATGCATTCATCTAGCCATACGTATAACATTTTTAGCATTCATGACATTTTATTGCATGACATTAATTTGGGTACAAAGGAAACTCCAAAAATGGTGACCATTTCTAGTGACTTAACCCCTATCGAAAAAGAGAGATAATAAAAGTGCTTAGAAAACATGTCAGCACATTCGAATGGTCCTACAAAGATATGCCTGGGGTAGATCACTAGATAGCCTAGTATCGTATCCCTACTGACCCCAAGTTCAAACCAGTTAAACAAAAATTGAGAAGATTGCATCTGAAATGGGCTGCTAAAATCAAAGTTGAAGTTGCTAGGTTACTTAAAGCTAAGTTCATCGAACTAATTGAGTATCCAACATGATTAGCCAATGTTGTCCCAGTTCCTAAGAAAGATGGAAAGTTTAGAATGTGTGTCGACTTTCACGATTTAAACATGGCTTCTCCCAAAGATGATTTCCTGTTACTATAGATTGATTTGCTAATAGACAACACCGCCAGGACCGCAATGTACTCATTCTTAGACGGGTTTTCTTGATACAATCAGATTCTAATGGACATCATAGATAAGGTCAAAACAACTTTCATCACTTGATGGGGGGTATATTGTTATAAGGCAATGCCCTTTGGACTAAAGAATGCAGGGGCAATGTACCAAAGAGTCGTATAGCTTTGCTACACGACATGATCAACAAAAAGGTTGAGGTTTATGTGGATGACATGCTAGTTAAGTCCAATATGAGAGAAGAACATCCTAAGGTCTTGGAAAGGTTCTTGACAAGGATTAAGAAGTATAACCTCCGGATGAACCCGAAGAAGTGTGTGTTTGGAGTTACATCAGGTAAGCTTCTTAGTCACGTAGTTAGTCAGAGAGGAATCGAGGTTAATCCTAATAAGGTTAAGCATATTCAAGAAATGCCTATTCCTAGAATGGAAAAGGAAGTCAGGTCATTTCTAGGATTGCTTCAGTATGTAAGCTGTTTCATTGCTAAGCTAACCACGGTTTGTGAGCCTATCTTTAAGCTGTTAAAAAGAAAGCAACCGATAGAATGGAACGATCAATGTTAGATGGCCTTTGATAAGATAAAGGTGTACCTGGTGAATCCTACAGTTTTTAATCCTTTGATGCCTGGTAAATCGTTGATACTCTACTTGGCCATAGAGGAGTCATCTATAGGTGCGATGTTGGTTCAAGAATAAGAAGATAGGAGTGAACATGCCATCTACTACTTGAGTAAGAAGTTGTTAGATTATGAAATGAAGTACACAATAGTGGAAAAGACATGTACTACCACGGTGTGTCTAACCAAGAAGTTAAGGTATTACTTCCAATCTTATAGAATCCAGGCGGTTGTGAAAGTAGATCTAATGAAGTATCTTTATCAATCCCCTACATTGGCATGAAAACTCTCTCATTGGCTCCTATTGATATCTAAGTTTGACATTGAGTATGTCATAAAAAAGGTCATCAAGGGGAGAGCGATGGCTGAATTTCAGGCAAGTCAACCCATAGAATTTGATTATGTGGAGAACCTAGATTTTCCTCGATGAATAGTTAGAAGCAGTGGGAGTAGAGAGGGCTCAATGGATTATGTATTTTGATGGGGCTATGAATAGAAAGGCTGCCAATCTCGGGGTAATCAGTATCACACCACAAAATGAAGTTATCCCCCTAAGCAAATGATTGGAATTCCCAGTCACCAATAATGGAGCCGAATATAAGGCTTATCTTTTCGGTCTTGATGTCCTATTGAAAGCAAAAGCAAAGGAGGTCAAGGTGATGGGAGATTCTACTTTGGTAATAAAACATGTTGTTGGGGAATGGGAAATCAAAGAAGGATTGCTCAGACCATACGTAGAGGCAATTTGGGACTTGGTGGCACAATTCAATCAATGCTTCTTCCAATATATACCAAGAGATGAGAATCAAATGCCTGATTCTTTAGCTACCCTCGCCTCAAGGTGGGAAGGAGAAGAGGTAAAACCCATCCATCCACTCATAATGGAGATGGTTTGCTCCCGGTTTCATGAGAAGATTCGAGTCATGACTGTGGGGAAGCAAAAGAGTTGCTGGTTAGATGAAATTAAAAGGATCCTTATGGAAGGGAAATGCCCCACTAGGTCATCAGGTTTAGATCACTTGACCCTTAAAAGGTTAGCCACACAATTCAGATTTGTTCATGAAGATCTCTTCAAAAGGATAGCTGAGGGGTTACTCTTGAGGTGTCTATCAAAAGAAGAAGCAGAAAAGGTGATGACCCAGGTACATTCAAGGGATTGCGGCTTGCATATGAATGGTATGGTTGTAGCAAGGAAAATTCATAGATTGGGGTACTTCTAGACCATGATGAATGCTGACTGTGTGAACAGGGTTAGGAAATATCATGAGTGCCAGATTCATGGGGACATACAACATCTACCTCCATCCGAACTCACAATTTGTCTACTCATTGGCCTTTCTCGGCTTGGGGGATAGATAGAATTGGTGAAATTCGGCCATCATCAACCAACAGACATTGGTTCATCATAGTTGCAATTGATTATTTTTCAAAATGGGTAGAGGCCAACTCTTACACCAATATCACCACCATGAAAATGGCCAAGTTCATAGAGAGGCACATTTTTACTCGATATGGGGTTTCGCATCATGTGGTCTCTGACAATGGGGTTCAGTTCCAAGGGGCAACCAGTGAGTTATTTGAGAAGTTTGATGTTGAACAGCACAAATCTTCTCCATACATGCCACAAGCTAACGGGGTAGTAGAAGCTGCTAATAGGTCGATTAAGAAATTCTTATCCAAGATAGTAGCCACTTACAGGGATTGGGCTGATAAACTTCCATTTACAATTTGGGGGTATAAACCAGTTTGAGGATGCCCACTAGCCAGACACCTTTCTCTTTCGTATATGGGATGGAAGCAGTATTACTTATTAAAATAGAAGTAAGATCATTACATGTAGCACTCGAACCTTAGTTGAAAGAGTCGGATTGGGCAAAGGCTAGGTATGAATAGTTGTATACGATAGATGAGAAATGACTTAAGGCACTCGACCACTTACAAATGTACCAATAGCGTATGGCTCAAGCTTACAATAATAGAGTCAAAAACCTAAAGCAACCTCTTAAAGCGGGTGATCTGGTTCTCAAACAACTACGCCAAGTCAACACTGATGTTAGGGGCAAGTTCAGGCCTAACTAGGAAGGATCGTTTGTAGTTAAGAAATTCCTTGGCAAAGGAGGAATCAAGCTTATGGATATCGATGGAAATGAGTTCGTAAATCCAGTAAATCAGGACAGGCTCAAGCCCTATCATGTCTAGGTCAAAAGAAATAAATCACAAAAAAATAGCACAAAGAATAAAATAAATAAAACACCCGACAAGGCGACCTCTACTGCTTGGCCAAAAATTAGGGTGCAACCAGTTGATCGGTATTTTGCAAATTAGTCAAGTAAAAGTTAGGGAACTCAAAATAAAGCCCGCTTAGTTGAAAACCCGAAAAGGGCAACTTAGGCAAAAGTTAGGGCATCGAGAGAAAAATGTCAGTTGCTTTCTAGAAAATCTACAAAAGACCAGTAGGCAGTAGGGGTTAACCACTGGAAATTGTTACCATTGCCTATGTGCTCAAATTAATCTCATCAATAAACAAGTTATGAATTGCTAAGAATCTTGGTCTTATGAATGCATGCATATCTTTAGGTGAAATATTCACAGGTATGTGAACATCAATTTTTTCGGTATCATGTTATGCATCTTTTTTAAAATTCTCTGTACTACTCACACTATTCAGTAATAGACAAAAATACCGATGGGCCACAAAAGAAATTAGACCCATGCAAAAGTTGGAAAAGCCTGCTGGGCTGAAAACCCAAGAGGGCGGCCCATGAAAATGTTTAGGCAAAAAGCCTGTTGGATTGAAAACTCGAAAGGGCGATGTAGGCAAAAATTAAGGCAAAATAAAAAAAGTCTGCTGGGCTAAGTAGTCAAGGACAGCCTAGGCAAAAATTAGGACACAAAAAAAGAATGTTCAGTAGGTCATCTCACATCGAATGGCCTAGGCAAAAATTAGAACACCACCTAATCCCTACACTACAGAATCATTGAGAAGAAGTAATTTGGGTTCGCAAAATGACAATATTCAATGGTCTCAGTTCAGAAAAGTTCATATGCATAAAAGTTAAAAGTCAAAAGCAGCAGTTCAAAGTTCAAATTTCAAAACAAGCCATGCAAGGTCCAAAAGTATCAAAAGGTTATCAGAGTAACTAAATCTAAGACACCGGGGGATCCCGTCCCTGGCCACCCTCCTGAGCCTGATCTTAGGTATCCACTAGCAGATCATCCACATCTATGGTCATGTGCTCCTCAACCCCATTACCATCAGCAGTTGGCTGAATAGGGTCCCTAATCCCTGATGCCCTTGCACCCATAGTAGTATCCTCACCCTCAGCAAGCTGACCTCCTCCTGTCTGAGTTACTCAGTATGCAGAAAGATCATCCTCAGACTCAACATTAGAAAGGGCTGGTGTCTGCCTATCCTCTATCATCATCTCCAGCTGGCCCCTCAGTATCTCTATCTCGGCCCTCACTCAAGCAGTCTCAGCCCTAGCTTGATCAGCCTTAGTAGTAGCCACCCTCAGCTACTCCTCCAGGAATCTAGCCATCTCCTCTATAGCATCCAAGTCTCGGGCGGATCTACTGTGCACCATGGCCAGCAGGGTCTACATTAGAATTATAAGATCAATATACATATATGTTATAGCATGCATCATGCATAGTTTGTTAAATTTTATAGGTAAAACTTACCGAGGCTAGTGCATCCTGCACTAGTAGCAGGTCTCTCACCAAAAAGTTCCCCCTGGCAATCCTCTCTGCTTCAATAATAGTCACCTAGAAATAAAGGGTCACATCAGGATGGAACATTTTAGGCAATCACTATAATGGACAAGGTTAAAAGCAAGAAACTCCTTATGTGGGTAGAACTGGAAGGAGTGAAACCAATGGGCTGGATAGACTCCTTGAGTTCCTTGATGGCTCGCTTCTCTGAATGATTGAGGATTCGGAAGAAGATGTCTAGCTCAGCTTGGAGGATCCCTACAGGGGCAACCGCATCGGTGGTAGTAGGTCTCTTAGCAATAAGACATCGTACTCAGAATACCAAGCAATTACAAGAAATTATAAAGTATTCAGAATGCTTTGAATCAAGAAAATACCTGGGAAGAAGGGATAGCAGACTTAGCCAAGCCCCCAGTACCCCGAGGCACGAATGGGCCCCTATGGTCACCCCCTGGCCCATCCTCATCATTATCATCTCCATCGCCATCCTCATCATCACTCCAGTGAAACTCAAAGGGGACATCCTCATGATGAATCCTCTCGCAAGGAGGGAGAGGCAAGGAATCGATGTAGTCTCTATATGAACCCTCCAAAGATACTACTCGGGCACCTTCGCCTAACAAATAGAACCCCTAGTCAGTCCCCAGCATGAGATGAGGCCAAAAGGCACCCGCTGGGACCTGGGGAGGAATCGGTCTCTCCACCACTACGCTGTTCCTCCACTCTCAGACCTACTCGCTGAAATACCACTTATGGGAGAGTGGTAACTCCAAAATAAAGCGGCGATCATCAATACTAGCTCGCATCCACTCAATGGCCCCATACGTGGCTAATCTCTCCCACAGGTCTCGGATAACCTACATGGTATAAGAGTAAAATGCAAGTTTAATAGGGAAGAAGTTTACCCAACCTAAGCATAGCTAGCGTAGGAACTCTCTATACAGTGCCATACTCAGGGGCTGGTCCTACCAAAATCCCATCCACTGAGAGATGATATGCCGTGTCTCGGGCTGCATAGGCAACCCTAATGTACCGGTGCTCGAAAGCCCAAATCTGAAAAGCAAAACTAGGATTAGTCACAACACAGTTGGACTAAAAAGATAAAACACTAAAGATGATCTTTCAGCTTTACTAGCAAGATCAGGTGGCAGATCTTGAGCTCAGACTGCTGGCCTTAAACTCCGACATCCAGCCTATAATACAACTGCTCTAGAATGGCCCGACACCAGTTCTTACTAGGCACGGTAGCAAGATCCTCTATAGTGGTGAGCAAACCGTAGTTGAGGTTGCCCGAGTAGACTAGGAAGAAGATAGTAGTAAGGAACGTCAGTAGGAAAGACCTAGCATACTAATCCCTCCTATCAGCTGTAATAGGCCTCAGCTGCCCAATCTAGTAAGAGTGGAGATCCCTGTACTTGAGCTTGTTCATCCCTCTTGGATGAAGGCCAAGTAATCCAGCTATGTAGGCCTTGACCTCAGGCTAGGATTACCACCTATCAACAAACACATCGAAGTGGACGATCTCCCCACTCTACTCTAGCCTCGTCACAACATAAACATCGGAAGGAGTAATAGTGACCTCCTCAATTAGTAAGTGGAAAGTATAGGTCATCTCCGACCACCTCTCCATCAAAGCTGAAATGGACCCCAGGGCCAATATCTTCAGAGCCTGCAGGATGGCCCTGATAATATCACTAAAACTGAAAGAGTCAATGTGGGCCAGCAGCTCGGTATCCTTTGCAGTGCTTATCTCCTCATACCACTTCTTGTGGAAACTCAGGGCTCCTATAGTCCTATACTGAAACTGTAAAGACATAATTACAGTTCAACATGGTTAGAATATAGCAAACATGTTAGAAATCAGAAAAGCATGGTAGAAATCAAGGAAGTGTGCATTCTGTCCTTGAGGACAGGACCCATATAGGCAAGCCCCACCCATATGAGTGCACCGTCAGTACCCATATAAAAAATAGGACCCATACGAGTCCTCCCTCACCTTGTACGGGTCCCCTATAAGCCATTCCTATGAAGGAATTTTCCTAAAAATCCAAATTGTCCAAATATCGACCAAAGCTCATCAAAAACTATCCTAGAAGCATCCTAGGCTAAAGTTACGAGCATTAAGCTCTATCCTAAGGTCTAAAACACCCTAATTCATGACAAAATTTGAGAAATTCTCAAAGGGATAAAAAATGGAAAATGGAAAATTGAGTGAAATTACCTAGGATCGAGAAGCATGAGTATTAGGAGATGGGATTAGGGGCACTTCAGAGACTGGTGTGAGCCCCATAAATGAATCCCCTTAACGAGAAGCATACCCGACGAAAATCGGGCATTCTCGGAGCCCTAAATCGCTCATCGGGGGCAAATCTTCGAGCCTAAGAGAGAAAAGACCAGTCATTGGGATCTTTTTATACATCTTGATTGAGTTTTAGGAAAAAATTGCTGGAATTTTCAGTATAGGAAGATTTAGGGTAAGGCAAGATGTGAGGGGTCTGCTTCAGTTTTAAAACCCCCCGATGGTGATCCCTATAGGTCCCACCCTACTTGTACAGGTCCTAATCTTCTAGGACCCTACCCATATGGGTCCCAACCCACCCGTACGGGCCCTCTCTTACTATCTGAGGGCAGATCTTCAAACTAGTATTTCACACAACACCAAGGACTCATCCTTTTCGAATTCAGGGCCAACCCCACTTCTCTTAACTCCTTATTTCAACTAAAATAGGGGCAAAACCCCTAATTCACTTTGGTTCTTGATTAAAAGGGGCAAAGATTCTAGTCTTCCTGAGATCTTTTTAGAATTAAAGTGGACTATTCTTGAGTTGGCTACTAACCAATGCAATTCTCATGTGCAGGCCTATCTCCAGTAAGCTGGTATTGCAAAGAGGGACTTCTCCGATAGCAAGTGACCTATCTAAAGATGTAAATCCATTCCCCAGCAATAAAATGAGCTGAGGGTCACCTTTTGAAGCCCTAGCAAAATCATCCAGAGGCATCCCCCCATTTCCTAGCAGCAGAATCAGATCTAGGGGCATCCCTCCCATTACCCAGCAGAGGAACCAGATCCAAGGGCATACCCCCATTCCCTAGCAGCGAAATCAATCAATCTAGGGGCATTCCCCCCATAGTCTAGCCCTCCTAGGGGCATTCTTTGGGAGACACCCTTCCAAGGGGCACTTCATTCCAGAGGGATCAGGATAAACCCGGCATTTCTCGCACTTAGTTTACAGTTTATTCAGGGGCTAACTCTCGTCCGTGCTTTTTTATTCTTAAATGAAGGGGCAAAAATTTTGTTTATCACAAAGTCAATCAAGAATAAAGATGCATCAGCTCAGAGAATGATTAACTTGGTGTTTGATTGTTGTCTCTTTTCACAAGTTATGCAAAATCATCAGTTAGGAGAGTCATCCGCCTTAGGAAAGGGATACATCAGTCAGGAAACTCGATCCACCTTAGGAAAGGGATACGAGGAGAATTCATCTGCCTTAGGAAAGGGATAAATCAGTCGGGAGAGTCTATTCGCCTTAGGAAAGGGATACGAGGAGAAGTCATCCACCTTAGGAAAGGGATATATTAGTCAGGAGAGTTGATCCACCTTAGGAAAGGGATACATCAGTCAGGAGAGTCGATCCGCCTTAGGAAAGGGATACATTAGCAAAGACAAGTCATCCATAAGAAAGGGATACATCAGTCAGAAGAGTTGATCCACCTTACGAAAGGGATACGAGGAGAAGTCATCTACCTTAGGAAAGGGATACATTAGTTAGGGGAGTAGATCTTCCTTAAGAAAGGGATACTCAGAGAAGTCATCCGCCTTAGGAAAGGGATACTAGAAGAGTCGATCAGCCTTAGGAAAGGGATATAAGGAGAAGTCATCCGCATTAGGAAAGGGATACATCAGCTAAGAGAGTCGATCCACCTTAGGAAAGGGATACAAGGAGAAGACATCTGCCTTAGGAAAGGGATACATCAGTTAGGAGAGTCGATCCGCATTAGAAAAGGGATACGAGGAGAAGTCATCCGCCTTAGGAAAGGGATACATCAGTTAGGAAAGCCAATCCACCTTAGGAAAGGGATACGAGGAGAAGTCATCCGCCTTAGGAAAGGGCTACAGCAGTCCGAAAAGTTGATCCGCCTTAAGAAAGGGATATGAGGAAAAGCCACACGGCTTTAGAAAAAGGCACCACCCGGGGAAAGAGTTCGCCCTAAGGAAAGGAACTTATTCAAATTACCATTACCAAATCAGGTATAATTCCCAGACCCTCGCTTATATCGTGAGACCATAGAGATCCCTATCTACAATGGTCTCATGAAGGGCAGTCTATGAGCATTTATTTCAGCGACCCATCTCGTAAAAAGATGATGATAGCTAGATGATGCATTCTTTTATAGGTTTTATCCATCAGAGGTGTTCTCGCTGCTGTAGAGTTGAGTTTGACCATGACACAAAGACCAAGACTGACCTTAAGTACCCGTACGGGTGCTGCCTAGTGGTGCGGATCCACTAGCAGACCTATACGGGTGACTACCTTCTGTACGCCTAGATGGGGACCCGTACGGGTCCCTTGGTACTGGTACAGGTAGGGCCCTACTCGTATGGGTATGCTTGTTTCCCGTTCAAGCTAATTCGAAAGTAGTCTCTTACTATTTCTGGAAAAGGCAGGTATTAAATTAGGGATCACCGAATTTTGACCTAATTTCACCCTATAAAAGGGGTCTTCTCCTCTTATTTTAAAAAGACACAATTCATAAGAAAAATTACTATAGAAAAATTAGAGTTCTAGTAATTTCCATAGGTATAGTTGAGGTATATGAGGTATAAAATAGGGAGAAAACCCATTCATTGAGGTTTTGTCCATATTTTATTCATTCCTAGCTTCGTTTATTAGGTTTTACGAGAGATTTTGTCCACTCAAATACTCTCCTAAATAGTCCTAACTAAGCACATACTTTGTCCGGACTCTCTCTATGGTAAAGGGATTGCATCAAAGTGGATTCACATCGTAAAGGTGATGCTCCTCAGTTTCAAAGAGACTCACATCTTCATTATATTATTATTGTCAGTTTATGCTATATCGATTGTTATTTCAATTCTCATTTTGGGTCCGATCTGAATTAACACAGGCTTTGTTGGCACCTAATATATCATTTCGGTGATTGTACTGGTGCACCAGACTCGAATAAAGGGAATTCCCGCTTCTATTTTATCTCCTCTATAATTGACCTATTGATATAAATTAAACATTGGTTCTGTCAGATCTGATAGGACCCGTACATGTCCTCCTCCATTGCTATATGGGTCCCATCCACCCATACAGGTACTGGCCTCCAGACAGAACCCAGGCTTCTTTTTTTGGCTAAATAAAAATCAACCAACTCACCTTTTAACATGGGGTCATTTTCACTAATAACCCAGTAAATCAACCCACAAAAGCTAAAATATGGGTTTGCGACATAAATCACATTTTCCTCATTAAAGTTCTAATTTGTGGTGTGCTATAAATTGTGCTAACATCTGTGGATGCAGGGGAATTTATTTTCATTTTGTTTTATATCTTAGAACAAATGTATAGGTTCTCTTCGCAATTTCCCCCATTATTCCCCGGTTGTAATTTTTATCCCCCATATATTGCTTGTGCTTTAATGTAATGTGTAAACGCATGTAACGAGTGTGAAAGAGTATAAAAATAGGATTTCTATGATAATTCCCTAAATGATGAAAACTAAAATGGTTTTATGTGGTGAATGTAATTTTGAATCAACTAAATGAGCAATAAGTGACTCATCCGATACTCGAATCTCTGATCCAATAGGTATGAGTCTCTCACCCAGAGGGAACCGTACCAAAACTCTTTCCCAAGTAGACAACTTGGGTGGCGACTCTATCAATTGTATCGGGATTTGGGTCTTGATTCTTTTATTCATTAAAATTAGCTTATTGTACAAACTTTAACTAAAAATGTTTTGTCACGCCAAAATCCAATCAAACCCCTAGTGGGCCCCGTCTCTCTCACAAAGGCTCTAAGGGAGACCCACCCATCATCGACACCTCAAAATAGAGTGTAATAATTTTCCCAAATGATGAAAAAGAAAATGGGTTGAATTAAGTAAATTATTTTTTGTGCTCATCTAAATCTTTTGAACTTTTAAAAGAAATCAAAATTTTGCAATTTTAAAAGGTTGTAGTCCCTAATAGAGTCACCATTGTGATATGACGAGGATATGTGGATAACCCTTGGTGCATTGTGGCGGGGTCCACTGGGGGGTGGTTGGTTTAATTTAGGCGTGATGAAACCATTTAGTTCAAGGTTGCACATTTTAACCAATTTTAATGAATAAAAGAATCGAGACCCAAATCTCAATACAAATGATAAAGTCGCCACCTAAGTTGTCTACTTGGGAAACAATTTTGGTGTGGTTCCCATTTTATGGGAGACTCATACCCTTTGGATCAGAGATTCGGGTATCGGATGAGTCACTTATTTCTCATTTAGTTAATTTAAAATTACATTCACTGCGTAAAACCGTTTTCTTTTCATCATTTGGGGAATTATTATGAAAATCCTATTTTTTACACTCTTTCCCACACAATTCATGCGTTTACAATTTATAATAAAGCACAAGTAATAAAATAGGGAATAAAAATTACAACCGGGGGAAAATTGGGAAATTGCAAGGGAACCTATACATTTGTTCTAAGTTAAAAAATAAAATAAATAAATTCACTTGCATCCACAAAGATTAGCATAGTTTATGGCACACCATAATTCAACATTTTTCTAGGAAAAATGTGATTATGTCAGCGTGGCAGTTTTGTGATCGATAGTGCCCGGGCGGCTTCTAGGATTGAAAGGAAATAACAAGTCTTCAATGTATTTTGTTATGAAGATACATTTTAATTTTTTGTGGGTTGATTTACTGAATTATTAGTGAAAATGATTGCATGGAAAATGGTGATGTCAGAATGATTTTACAGGTTTAAAAGTAAAGTGAGGATTCTGCCCAGGAGCCAATACCTGTACAGGTGAAGGGCACCCATTCGGCTACTGGTGGGACCTGTACGGGTCTTATTTTGACTCAAATAGAACCTCATTTCATTTTGGCAAAGAAAGCATTTGCAGATATGTAGGAATGAAGGATAAAACTGACAAGATGTGAGTCTCTTTGAAACTCAGGAGCGTAACTTTACGTCGTGAATCCACTTTGAAGCGATCCCTGTGCCGAGAGAGAGTCTAGCCAAAGTAGATGATGAAATGGTGATTCTAGGACAGTTTAGCCGAGTATTTGTGTGGACAAAACCTCCCCCAATTACAAATAAACGAAGCAAGAAATGCATAAAATGTCGACAAAACCTCAAGGGATGGGTTTTTTTCCCTATTTTATACCTTATATACCTCAACTATACCCTTTCTATACCTAAGGAAACTGCTGAAATTTCTATATATATTGCTTGATATGATTTTTATTTTTTCTCTCCTTTCAAAAATGAGGCAAAAAGACTCTATTTATAGGAGGAAATTGAGTCTAAATGCAATAAATTGCATTCATGACTTGATTTCTCTAGAAATGGGCATTATCTACTTGCCATTCCACCTATTTGGGAAAAAATGGCACCCGTACAGGTGCAGAGGACCCATACAGGTCTTAGTAGGACCCGTATGGGTCCTTCTAACCTATTTAGGGTCGTGGAGTCATACGGGTCAACCCATGGACCCGTACTCCTAAGTGCGACTAGTATAGGTCCCTAAAGGTAGTCTATCTCTCTGAAACTTGGTCAAGCTCAACTCTGGAGTAGTAGCAACACCTCTAATGGATAACACCTATAAATAATTGCATTATCTTACTCTCATAATTGTTTCATGAGAAGGACCATTAAAATCCAGTGCTCATAAGCGCTGTAAGCGGATGAAAATTCCTGTACCATGAGGCGGGGTCTATTCAAGGGTCATGATGTAAAAATCAATTTTTAGTTTGTGTGTTTATCCATTTTAAGGAATAAAAGAATCAAGACTCAAATCCCGGTACAAAAGACAGAGTCGCCACCCAAGTTGTCTACTTGGGAAAGATTTTGCTATGATTCCCTTTAGACGGGAGACTCATACCTTTTGGATTAGAGATTCAGATATCGGATGAGCTACTTATTTCTCTTTTAGTTAATTCAAAATTACATTTTCAGCATAAAACCTTTTCTTTTCATTATTTGGGGAATTATTACAGAAAGCCTATTTTCTACACTCTTGCACACACAATTCATGCGGTTTAACAATATACAGATCAAGCAATAGAGGAAATAGAATTACAACCGATAAAACGGGAATTGCGAGGGAACCTATAAATTTGTTCTAAGTTGTAAAACAAAATAAATAAATTTGCATGCATCCACAAAGGTTAGCAAAAATACAACACCCATAAAGTAAGCATTTTATTGATGAAAACATGATTATGTTAGTGTGGTGGTTTTGAGATCGATAGTGCCCAGGCGGCTTCTAGGATAAAAAATAAATAACGGGTCTTCAACGTCTTTTATTATGAAAACACATTTTTGCTTTTCTTGGGTTGATTTACAGGATTATTAGTGAAATTTATCGCATGGCAAATGGTGGAGTTAGGTTCATTTTTACATATTTACATGAAATAGGAATTTTTCTTAGGGAGATGGGATTCGTACGGGTAAGGAAAACCTGTACAACCCCCAAGGAGGGGGCAAATGGATACTAGGGATGCGTACAGGTCTCAAGGGTACCCAAATAGAATGAGCAAATCTCATATTAAAATAGATCTAAAAGAAAACATGATAAATGGTGGGATTTCCCTCCATACGGGTATGGCACACCCATAAGCCACCATAGGGGGCGTACGGGTGCCAATAAAGCCCATACGGGTCAGGACCAAACAAAAAATAGTTTTAAAGTTAGATAAAATAGAATATATTAAAATGGTAGAAAAATAAATAGAAAGTGAGTCTGTTTAAAACTCAGAAGTGTACCTCTATGAGGTAAATCCACTTTGAATCAATCCCAATGTCGAGATAGAGCCTAGCCAAAGCAGTATATCTAGATGAAGGTGATTTGGGGGCTATTTTGTGAGTGTATGTGGATAGAACCTCCCACCCCAGTCCTAAAATGAAGCTAGAATGGTATACAATGTGGACAAAACTTATGTAGAAAGGTTTTCTCCCTATATTCTCCCTTTTATACTCCTTCTATACCCTTTCGAAATTCTCAAAAATCTGATAGAAATGATGTATCTATAGTATGGTTTCTTGTTATGGTTGTTTTCCTATTAAAATGTAAGGCAAAGGCCTCTTTTTTCAAGTAAAATCCGTCCACGACAACACTTATAGATGACTGGTACCAAATAAGGTATGATTGAAACCAATTGGGCATGATTGGCCGTAATTGGCACCCATAAGGGTGGAGAGGACCCATATAGGTCCTAGGTAGGACCCATACCGATCCCTAGGGGTGTACAACCAAGGTGGAGCCTTATGGGTCAACCTATGGACCCGTACGGGTCAACCTATGGACCCGTATGGGTCAACCTATGGACCCATACATCCTTGTGTAACCGTACGGGTCCCAAAAGTCATTCTAGGCCTCTAAGCTTTGGATATAGTTGTTTAGGTAGCATTAGGAACACCTTTAATAGATAACACCTATAGAAGATTGCATTATCTAACTCTAATCATTATTTTGTGAGAAGGACCGTTAAAATCCAGTGCTCACAGATTGCCCCTCATGGGATCACTATAGATGCAGATGTGTATGATCTCACAATATGAGTGAGGGTTTAGGGATTATACCTATGATGATGATCTGATGAGTCCCTTATTTGGGGGGAATTCCTTTTCTTAGTGTCCCTTACCTAAGGCGAATAACTCTCCTTTGTGATCCTTTTTTGAGGCAAACATCCTTCTTTTATGCTCCTTTCTTGAGGTGAACCACACTCCTTTCTAGTGTGTATCCTTTTCCTAAGGCTGATGACTCTCCTGGTCTAGTGTATCCCTTTCCTAAGGCAGATGACTTTCCTCACTAGTGTATCCCTTTCCTAAGGCAATGACTTTTCTTGTGTCCCTTTCCTAAGGCGAATCGACTTTCATGTGGATTAAATAACCTATTAAGAGATAACAAAAATGTAGAGTTAGTTACTGGTTGAGATGAAATGTCTTAATTCTTGATTGACTTTGTAGTAGACAAAACTTTTTGCCCCTTAAATCGTGAACATGTGTGGGTTGGGATTGGTCCCTAATGAAATATAAACTGAGTTTAGACATGTTTGGTTTGGCCTAACACAGATTGGTGTGCCCCTGGGGGGTTTTACTATTGATCACTAGGGAAAAGCAGTCTACGAGTGATTCGACTGCTCGGGAAAGATGTTCCTTGAGCATGTTTGACCATTGGATGCCACTAGAGTAGGCTAGTTGCTGGGGATGAGGGTTGGCTCTTGTGAAAAGAGGGGGAATACTCCTTGAGTGTTTAGCCACTGGGGAATGAATTCCTCTAATGGCCTGATTGCTGGGGATGCCTGCTAGGAGAGATGCCCCTTGGAGGGTGCCCTTGGCTAGCACATTTGTCACGTTTAGAACTTGCCTTGTCTGACCTGTGGGGGAAAACAAGTTTTATTAGTGCGTATTCCAAAATGGTATGCCTTAATTCGTGATTGACTTTGTGACGAACAAAAACTTTTGCCCCTTCAATCAAGGATTAAGGCATACTGGAGTTTTGCCCCTTGTTAACTAAAAGAAGATTGAGTGTAGAAATGTTAGGTTGGCCCTAATTTTGTTTTGTTATGCCTCTGCTGCTGGGAAGCCCTTGTTTTGCTTGTAAAATGTTCTAAAAACTGAAAAAGAGGACCTATATGGCCAGGAAGGGCCTGTACAAATGGTGAAGTGGTGAATAGAGATTTGTACGGCTGGTGGGGACCTGTATGGGTGGTATCGGGGGTTACGTTTAAAACTGGCAGCCCCTTCTCATTCTTGCTTTACCCAAAATTTCATATTTCTCCAATTTTCCAGGGATTTTCCACCAAACCTTAGAAAATCTGTATAAAAAGATCCCCGACACTAGCCATTTCACCGTCAAGCCTGAGGAATCTCCAAAAATTGGCAATTCAGAGTTCCGGTGATGCCCGATTGCTGTCGATTATGCATTTTGAGTAAAGGACACGTTTTTATGGCTCACTCCTACTTCCGAGGTCACCATTATGCCTTCCCCATCTAGCCACGCCTCTGAAATCCAAGTAAGTGACTTGATTTCTTAAATTTTTGATTTTTTCGTTTTCTCGAATTTCTTCAATTTTTTATGCAACTAAGGTAATTTAGAGCCTCGAATTGATCCTTGGCATCTCACTTTAGTCTAAGGAACCTTTAGGATATGCTAGATTAGGGTGAGGTTGAATTTTGTTGATTTTTGGATTGTTTGGGAAATTTTGCACTGGTAAATTGTTTGCATGGGGCCCTTACGGGTTAGGAGGACCCGTGTGAGTAGGCGAGGCTTTCTGTGTCGGGTTGAGTTCAGGTCAAAGACACTAATGGGTCATAAATCGAGGCATTACGATCCACTGGAGTTTTATGATTTTATGAAAACAACTTTAAAAAGATCCAAGAACCTATATCCTTTGATTATAACTTAGAGTCGCCACCTGGATCAGCTCTTTCTAGGAATGTGGAATAGCATCGTCTCCAAGAAAACAACACTAACCATAATACAGAGATTCGGATCCAGATGAACCATCTATTCATTACTTAGTCGATTAAACACATGTTCCACTACCGAATTTAATTTATTTAATAACAATTATTGCCTATGACTGATTTTAAGAAAAGGGGGTGAGAGAGAATTTATTTAGCACAAAACATACCACCTCAACACGATCATGGCATCACAAAAATATGATTTAAACATGTTGTTGGCATGGTCCACTCCAGCCTTATGATGACATAAACCTTATTCGCCATAGAGAAAAGATGAAGAGCCAAATCAAGAGCCACATTAGTAAAATTCACCGAGGCCTAGTCCTCAAGTCTCAAAAATCCACATTCTACAAAATGCTCGAAACACCTGGTCAAACTAATAAATAAAGTCAAAAGTAAAAAATGGGTCAAACATGTTAACAAAATATGCAGGTAGTTTGCATCTATAAACTACATGAGCGAATACTTCTCATCTAGACCTAGGGTTATAGACTAGTGATCATTTCTGTCAGGTCTGTAAAATATCCGCGCGGATATTTTATAGCGTGAAATACACGCGCATGTACTTTACACAATTAAATTAGATAATGTCATGTGTTTCCATACAGAAAGATTCGCAAACTACATGCACAGATAATTTACACCTGTAAACTACATGCGCAGGTAGTTTGCAACTACTACAGCAGGAAGCATTTGCCTTCCCATTTCCAACAACAATGACAAGCAAAAAAAACAAGACAATATATCACAATATTATACGTGATATTGTGACTATACGAGACAAATTTCCCTTTCTAAAAATAGTATATAAGTTCCTAGTCCCCCAGTGAGCTTAGACTATTCAAAATCCTCGGCTCCAAAGCCAAAATATTTCTTTATACCTTGTCCATACTCGGTATAAGTTTGAGCAAGTTACCTTGAAACTCTGACCAAACAAAGCTATAAAAATTAGGTCCAGCTATCTAATTTCTATCCGAATTCCACTAAACTCCCCAAGCAGTAACAACGATCCATGATCGGCTCTCACGTCATCTTAGGCAAGCAAAAAGGTAACCAAGGGTAATATCGCTACCAAGCCAACTTTGAAATACATTCATTTATTTTTTTTTATTTTCTTTATGCAAATTCCATATGTAATCATCAAACATTTTCTGGTTCTTAAAATGTATGCGAGATTAGTAACTATTTTGTCCGAAATCAGAATCTCTATTTTATAGGTATGGGGATCCTCAATCAGGTCAGTATACCACAATTCTCCGTGGAGCTGAACCATGTGGCGACTCTTATATTTTATAAAATAAGGCTTCCAGTTCCATTTTACCTTTTCTTTCACAAAGTTTTAATGGTTAGACCTATTTTCTCATGGAGCCTCGTCCGACCAACTGCCAACCCAAGTAAAGCAAAATGTCCGCCCACTCATAGTAGCGACTCTGTTAGGGAAAATAAGGAATATTTAATATTTATTTTGACAAAATAATGAAATCACACTTATTTTAAGAATAATTTATTTGATGAAATCGTCATGTTCTTTTAAGACCACATGAGCATATGCATTCATCCTAATACACACTTTTGTGTCCCTTGGTGCAGTGTGTCTTTAACTCGCCTTAGGGTTATTGTACGTGAATCCAATCACACCCCTTATGATGCTTACTCAAGATAGTGGCTCGCTTAAGGTCATGACTCTCAGATGAAGATTTGGAAAAGGTCTCTTTAGTTCATCTTTAGGGCCATCAGACCTCAGTACATTAAGGCATAAGGTCCCCATTCTTACCCTTTGGACAAAACCCGCATGTAGTTGAACCATAGCAATAGACTTAGGTACCTTTTTGGAAAGATACGTGAGAGTAGCCCAATTACACAAATTTCCCACCTAGAGTAATAAGGTTCGAAGGAACGTACTAACCATTTATTCCCTGTGCAGCCCATGCATAAAACCATATGGCAAACATCACATGATCATAATGTTAAGTGAAACAAAATTGACCTTAGAGTCACCTAACCACTGAGTCACCCTTTGGACCAATGAGTCACAAAAAAATTTACCATATAGTCACCTAACCACTGAGTCAACCTTTAGATGAACGAGTCACCACAAAATTGACCCTCGAGTCACCTGACCACTGACTCACCCTTTGGACCAATGAGTCACCACAAAATTTACCCTAGAGTCACCTGACGATTGAGTTACCTTTTGGACCAACGAGTCACCACAAAATTGACCCTAGAGTCATCCTTTGGACCAATGACTTACCAAACAAAATTGACCACTGAGTCACCTTTGTGGACCAATGAGCCATTACAAAATTTGACCTAGGTTTTCAAGGCTGAAGTTGCAGTTGGGGAAATGAAGTCCAAAGTCTTGTTCATCATCCTTGATATTCCCGTCACTTACTCACTATTACTTGGGTGCGCTTAGCTTCATGAATTAGGGGTTGTCCCTTTCGCGGTCCACTAGAAAGTCAAGCTCATCCACAATAGAAAGCTTGTGACCATTGTAGCCGATGAGCCATTAGTTGTAGCAACTACGAAAGCTGAGGAGAAAGAGTTAAGGGTTATTGTAGCCCAACAAGATACAAAGTGGACAGTTAGGGGGTGCATATCCTTTAAGATTGAGAAGACTATGATGAAGCAGGGTTAAATGAGAGGAAAAGGGCTTGGGAAGAATCTCCAAGAAATGGTGGAGCCCATTATACATGTGCCATGGCCATATAGAATTGGTTTGGGAAATCGCCCCAGTGCTAAAAAGTCCAAACCCCATTCGTGCTTGAGGTTAAGAAGAAGGTTTTCACAAGAAAGGAGGAACCTGTTGAGATAGAGGGAAGATGGTCCTTGGTTTTGAGATCTTCAATCATGTGTATAACTTCAAGAATGGTTGCCTGATCGAGTCCTCAATTTCTGTGGAAGTTTGAAGGAATGCTAAAGGAGATGAGATGAGTGACGTAGTCGACTCTATCACCAAAGCCCTGGCTGTACTTATAAAGAAGAATTGGAAGAGAGATGAGAAGGGCAACCCTATAAGCAAGGCCATAAAGAACTTAGCAAGGGCAGTCGCTAAAGAAGCTTATGAGAACCTGTAGACCGTGACTACTAGTTCAGCTACTAGTGTTGCCAAGGTTGACAAACAAGACCCTCCACTTATGGAGGATGATTCAAATGATGTAATTTTTAATATTGCAAACATTTTTTATGTGAACAACACCACTTATAAGGCATATCATGTATAGATTGATGAATTTTTCATTCACATTTTGTTTGAGTATTTCATTTTAAGAACATCATGCACTCATAATAACAACATTCTTAAAAATATCACCATATTTATTTATGAAATTGAATTTGAGTACATTGCAATGGCAAAAAATTCTAATGGCTAAAACTTATTGCCAAAAAGAGAGATAAAGAGTGCTTAAGTAGACATGAGAGCCTTAAGTCTTGACCCATCTTTCTCCATCAAAGGGGAAAAAGGTATACATCATCAAGAAAGAAGACCAAAGAATGAAGTCATGCCCCACAAAGAAAAGGATCCTACAGCGCATTCACCAATCTAAAATTAAAAATCGTAAACCAATGCTCTTCCAAAACATTCAAAAGGAGGAAAACCCCAATGCTCTTCCAAAACTTTTAAAAGAAATATCCACCTTCCAATGAATGATCATTTCCTCTATAAACATTTTTTCCCTCTATCAAAAATAGGACACACCCATCCTTCCAGTGAATGGGCAATTCCTATCAATATAGGTCCCTTCAATACCCCTTGGGCCTACATTTCCATTGAAATATAAGGTTCCTCCAATCCCCCGTTGGCATACATTTCCCCAAAAATGTCCCTTCAAAAAAGCTTTCTTCATTTGTTAAAAGGAGAAGAGACCCTTTACATCACACAATAATCCCGAGTCTCTGTAATAACATGATCTCCTTCCACAAAAAGAAAGGACCATTCCCTTTCATCATTGGCATTATGAGAAGAACTTAAAGCACTTGAACACCTATAGATGTACCAACAACTCATGGCTCAATCCTGAATCAATAGAGTCAGATACCCAAAACAATCTCTCAAGACAACTACGCCAAATCAATACAGATGATAGGGGCAAGTTCATACCTAATTGGGAAGGACCATTTATGATCAAGAAAGTCCTTGGTAAGGGAGGAATCAAGATCATAGACATGGATGGAAATGATTTTGTGAATCCAGTGAATAAAGATAGGCTTAAGTGTTATCATGTCTAGGTCAAAAGAAATAAATCACAGAAAAGCAAGACAAAGAATAAAAAAATAAAAAATAAATCACCCGGTGAGTGGTCTTCTACTACTCGGGGAAAAAATTAGGGTGCACCCCACTGATTGGTATTCTTCAAACTAATTAGGAAAAAATTAGGGTACCCCAATGCAAAAATAAGCCTGCTAAGTTGAAAACCCAAAAGGGGCGACTTAGGCAAAAGTTAGGGCATTGAGAGAAAAATGTCAATTACTTTCTAGAAAATCTGTAAAAGGATCAGTAGGAAGTAGGGGTTAACCACCAGAAATTGTTATCATTGCCTATGTACACAAAATTAATCTCATCAATGAGTATGTTATGATTTGCTAAGAATTTTGGTTTTATGAATGCCTGCATGTCTTTAGGTGAAATAATCGCAAGTATGTGAACATCAATTTTTCTGTACATTTTATGTTCTTTATTGTTATCTTTACTATGCGTGTATTATTTAACAAAAGACAAAAATACCGATAAACCACAAAAGAAATGAGGTTTATGCAAAAGTCAGTTAAAGTCTACCAGGTTGAAAACCTGAAAATGCAACCTGGGTAAAAATTAAGACAAAACAAAAGGAAGAAAGAGTACTCTTGATTGATCCGCCAAGGACAATTCAGGCAAAATTAGGGCAAAAAGAAATAAAGAAAAGGAAAATGTTCGATAGGTCATCTCACACTGAATGGCCTGTGCAAAAATTAGAACTCAATTTCAAAAGCACTAGTATTTTGCACTTGCTATTTTTCAGACATGCACTTTGGAGCGGGGATCCCGCGAACTTAGTTCCCCCTCCGTATAGTCACACGATAGCACACACCATCCGAAGTGCTCATCTCAAATCAATCAACCTTTGTAATACTTATCAGTCTGAATTGGGTTAGTTCATTGTGATTAGGAGCGTTCAACAGTCAGTTCACTTGCTGATAAGGTACTCTAGATAGTCTTTCTTACTGTTTATGCCAAGGGGTAGTGCAGGTTTACAAGTAATAGTATTCAGTGGTCTCATTTTAAAAAGGGAAAGTTCAACATGTATCAATGTAAGGCAATAAAAGTATCAATGTAAATGACATCCAGGTTTACATCAAAATAAGCCATGCAAGGCTGAAAAAGCAAATATCAAAAAAAGAAAGAGCAATCCTAGTCTAAGCAACTAGAGGATCTTGTCCCTAGGGCATGTTCTGAGTCTCATCTTAGGTATCCGCCAATAGGTTTTCCATTTCAATCATCACGTGATCCTCCACTTTGTCAACACCATTAGCTGCCGCTTTGGTCACCTCGACTTGCTGCTCCACCTCCTGCTTAGCTCCAACCGCCTGTGCCACCATCGGCGCCACCCAATATATGAGCAGTCATCCTTAGAAGAAGTGTTGGATGGCTTGGATGTCCACCTACTCTCGGTCATACGGGCTAGCTGCACCCACAACACCTCTGCCTCAACCCTATCCTGAGCCATCTCTCTCTTAGCCCTCTCCAGATCTGCCTCCAGTATAAGGATTCCATCCTACTCTATAGTAGCTGCTTGCAGCTACTCCTTCATGAAGCTAGCTTGATCCACAGCAGTCTCTAAATCTTAGGCAGACTCTCCAAAGTAGTGGCGCCTGCATGAAAATCAGAAGATCAGTACATATATGTAAATATCATAACATGCATCATGCATAGTTTTTTTAATTTTTGCAAGAAAATAAAGTTTACTACTGCAAGACCATCTTGGGCTAGCATCAACTCCCATACCGAGAAGAATCCCTGAGCAATCCTCTTCGCCTCAGCAACAGACACCTGTAAAGATTAACCAAATCAATCTAAAATAAAATTCAAGGATATGGATTAAGAGTTAAGGGTTAGAAGCCTTACATGGGTCGCAATAGGAGGTGTGAAGTGGATGGTATGGAATGACTCCTCGAACCCATATACAACGTGCTTCCCCAAGTGATCAAGAAGTTGGAAGGAGGAATCCAAATCAGACTGAATGACTCCATCCCTGAAGTCCCTAGTAACCCTGGCTCTCTTCTCATATGGATCAGGATCGGTGTACCTGGTAGGAGCTGCGACAATAGCAGTCTTCTTCCTCTAGGATGTGGAAGACTACATTATGATTCACAAATTATCAGATCCACAGTTCATACAAGCAAGTGTAAAAGCATATAAAAATTTACAAGGTCAAGTTGAAAAGTTTACCCAAGTGGAAGAAGCAACAAGCCTAGAAATGCTCTCGGTCCTGCGAATGAAGGGCCCCTACAGTCACCCCTAAATCCACCATCATCCTGGTCATCATAATCATCACCATCCTCCTTGTATTGAAACTAAAGAACTCTATCAACCAGATGGATCCTGGGGCATGGCTAGATAAGTGAGGCCCTGATGAAATCTGGATATGAGCCCTTGACCGACAGCACATGGGTCCCCTCGCCTAGGAGATAAAACCCCTAATCCATCCTTGGCATTAGGTGTGGCTAATAGACTCCTACAAGGACAGGTGGAGGGATGGGCCTACCCACTACCTAGCTAGTCCGCTAGTTACAAACTCGTTCATCAAAGTACCACTCAAGTGAGAGCAGTGGCTCTAGAATAAACCAATGATCATCCACACCCTGCTGCATCTCCTCAATATGACCAAGTGGGTCTATGCATCACAGATGACTTGCATATAGCCAAATGCACTGTAAGAATCCCTAACTTTGTAAATGTAGTTTGCCACTGATAGTTTGTTGAATTGAAAATATAGGTTTAGGTTCAACAGTTTACTCAGTTAGAGTGCAACTGGTGGATGTACTCCTGATACTCAGCTATGGTCCCAGCCTTTTTCTGCTAGGGACTAATCCAGCTTAAGATGATATGCAGCATCTTAGGCTGTCCCAGCAAGCCAAGCCTAAGGATGAAGCGGTGCTTAAATGCCCACATCTACAAAAAGAAACCAAAGTCAGTGGCCAAATAGTTAAAATCAAAGTGTAAATAATAAGAGAGGTTCAAAGTTTACTAGACGGAGCAAATGGCTGATCTTTAGCTTAGACTGCTGACGGCAAATGCAAACATCTAGGGCATAGTACAGCTAAGCAAGAATAGCTTGGAACCTTTTCTTTGCAGGCAAACCGGCATGATCCTCTAGAGAAGATAGCAGCCTAAAGTTGATGCTACTTGAGTAGGTGGGGAAGAAAAAAGTCAAAAAAAGGGTCAAAAGAAAGGACCTGGCATGCTAGTCCCTCCTACCCTCAGCAATCGGGCTAGGTTGCGCTCGTTAGTAAGTGCATAGATCCCCATACTTGACCTTGTCCTTCCCACCAGGACAAAGCCTAAGAAGTCACTCCACATAGTCCTTCACCTTAGTTCATGAATGCTAACGGTATGCACAAATGTTGAAGTGAATAATCTCTCCATCCCAAGCCAGCCCCATTGGTGCGCACATATCCAAGAGGGTGATGGTAACGTTCCTAATCACAAAGTGTAACATATGGGCCATCTCTAACCATTGCTCAGCTAAAGCAGAAATCACAACGAGCATGTGCATCTTCTGTCCTGCAGGAATGGCCCAAATAATGTCAGAAAAGCCCAGGGCATTGATCCGAGTCAGTAGCTCAACATCTCTGGTAGTACATATCTCCTCATACCTCTTTCAATAAAAGCTCAAAGCCCTGATGGTCTTAAAAGTCAACTGCAAAGGAAAAAAGCAATACAACAGGGTTAGAATACGATGGACAAGTGAAAAATTAGAAAAAAGTTGCAGAAAATGAAGATTTAAGCACTCTATCCTAGGAAAGGGGACCCATATGAGTCCACCCCACCCATACGGGTCCAGGTCCCCCACTTGTATAAAAAAATAGGACCCGTATGGGTCCCCTAAAAACAGTCCCTCAATGGCCAAATTTCCAAAATAGCAAAAAATCGTCCAAATGCAACCAAACCTTAATCTAACCAATTCTAAAATATCCTTAAGCTAAAGTTACATGCATTAGGATCTATTTCAATCCCTAAAAGACCCTAAATTTGCACTGAATAAAAAAATTAGTATTGGGAAAAATTTAAGAAATGGGAATTCGAATCCACTTACTTTGAGTTCGGAGGGATGAGTGGAACGAGAAGGAACCACTGGCACTTTCGAGGTGGGAGTAAAGCCGAGGAAAGGATACATCTCGCAAAAAGTGTATCCTAGGGAAATCGAGCATCACCGAAACTCGGATTTGCCTACCTGAGGCAACTCCTCACATCTAAGGTTGAAAGCGTTGGGAATTTTTTTAAAATATTTTAGTCGATTTTGAGAAGAATTTGCTGGAACTAGAGAGAATTGGGGAATTTGTAAAAGGGGGGAGAGGAGACTATTCAGCTTTTCAAGAACTACCCGATGCCACCCGTACCAGTCCCTTAGACCCATACAGGTCCTCTTTGTGCACAAGATCACCCATATGGGTCCTCTCAACCCATATGGGTCCCAGCTTTTAGGGATAAATATAGCTTTTCAAAGGAATCATCCCCCAGCAGCAAGGGGCACCTCAGATTACAATTTCAACCCTGCTTCTCTTAAACTCATTATTTAAGTTAATCATGGGGAAAAATCTCTGGCTCACCTTGATCCTTGATTGAAGGGGCAAAAATTTTGTATGACCAAAGTCAATCAAGAATCAAGGTAAGAAAGTTCAAAATAAATACTCACATGGATAATTTTTGTGTATAGGTTCACTCAAGCATAGAGAATTTCCCCAGCACACAAGTCATCTAAGAAGACATTCCCCCAGCAAGGAGATCTTCCAAAGGACACTCCGCAGATTCCTAGCAACAGAACCAGCCAAAGGGCAATACCCCATTCTCCAGTAATAGAATCAGCCAAGGGGGGTTTACCGCATTCCCCAGCAACAGAACCAGTCAAGGGGCACTCCCCCATCTTCTGGCACCATAGGGGCATCCATTATAGGGGGTACCCCCAAAGGGGCTGGATTCAAGGGGCATTTTCTTTTAGCCCAAAATTGTTGGGCTATACCCAACATTTCTAAACCTAGTTCATAGTTCATTCAGGGGCCAACCCCCATCCACACAACTTTATTCTTGATTGAAGGGGAAAAATTTTTTGTTCGCCATTAGGTCAATCAAGAATTAAGATGTAGCATTTCAGAGAGTAACTAACACAATGTTTTTATTATATTTTTGGTAGGTAGTCCAAAATCCCCAACAGGAGAGTCATCCGCATTAAGAAAGGGATACACAATCAACAAAAGAGTCATCTGCCTTAAGAAAGGGATACACCAGCAGCAGGAGAGTCCTTCGCCTTATGAAAGGCATACACCGTCAATAAGAGTGTCATCCACCTTAGGAAAGGGATGCGCTATCAACCAAGAAAGTTGATCTGCCTTAAGAAAGAGATGCAAGGAAAAGTTATCCACCTTAGGAAAGGGATACACCAACATCAGTCAAAGGAAAGTCTTTCGCCTTAAGAAAGGGATACATTTAGTAAAGGAGAATTGTCCACCTCAAGAAAGGGACACAAAGGAATGGAGTTCACCTCAAGAAAGGAACCCACCCTTATCATCACCTCAGCTATGATTCCTGAACCCACACTCATATCGTCAGATCATATAGATCCGTATCTACATGATCCCATGAGGGGCAATTTATGAGCACTGAATTTTAATGGTCCTTCTTACAAAACAATGATGAGAGCTTTATAAAGCAATCTTTTATAGGTGTTATCCATTAGAGGTGTTCCTACTGCATTAGAGATGAGTTTAGCCAGAGTTTGGAGACCTAGACTACCTTTAGGGACATGTACGGGTCGCACCTAGGGGTACGGGTCCACAGGTTGACCCGTGTGGCCCATTTCCCCCACATGCTTGGGAGGACCTGTATGGATCCCACATGATCTGTATGCATCCTACCCCACCCATATGGGTACCTCTTGTGTGGAATCAGATAGATCTGATTGCAATTATACCATTTTTGGAGAAAATCAGTCATGAATGTGATTTATTGCGTTCAGAATCAATTTTCTCCTACAAATAGAGGAATTTTGCCTCACTTTTAAAAGGGGACCAAGATAAGAATCATACTAGACAATTTATACAACATTTTCTAGCAGTATAGAAAGGGTATATAAGAGGGATAGACATTATAAAATAGGGGGAAAACCATTCTACATTGGTTTTTCCCATATTTTATTCCTTTCTAGCCTCATATTTAGGATCTGGGGGAGGTTCTGTCCACACACACACTCACCAAAATAGTCCTAAAATCACCATTTCCACATCTACTTTGGCTAGACTCTATCACGGCATTGGGATTGCTTCAAAGTGGATTCACGATATAAAGTTACGCTCCTGAGTTTCAAAAGAGACTCACTTTTCATCTATTTTATTATCATTTTCATTTGTTTGTCTTAATTTATCCTTTGATCTGCTTTGGGTCTGGTCGGGACCCATATGGGCCTTGTTAGCACCTTTATGTCCCTAGGGATATTGAATTGGTGCGCCATACCCGTATGGAGTGAAATCCCATTTTTTATTCTATACTTTTTCCACAAATCTGCTTTATTTTAACCTGAGTTAAGATTTTGTTTGGGGTCCAAACAAGACCCTCCATACCCGTACTGGTCCTCCCTAGTATATGTACGGGTGCTACCCATTCATACAGGTACTAGTCCCGTAGGCAGAACGCTAATTTCCCTTTTAATCTGTAAAATGGACCTAACATCACCCTTTTCCATACGATCATTTTTACTAATAATCTGATAAATCAACCTACAAGAAGTTAAAATGTGTTTTCATAACAACATACATTGAAGACCCGTTATTTCTTTTTGATCCTCGGGCACTATCGATCGTGAAACCGCCACGCTAACATAATCACATTTTTCCTAACAAAATGCTGACTTGTGATGTGCCATAAACTGTGCTAATCTTTGTGGATGAAGGCGAATTTATTTATTTTATTTTATAACTTAGAACAAATGTATAGGATCCCTTACAATTCCCCTATCTTCCCCCAATTGTAATTTTTATTCCACCTTTATTATATATACTTCATTATGAACTATTGAATGCATGAATCGAGTGTGAAAGAGTGTAGAAAAATAGGATTTCTATAATAATTCCCCACGTGATGAAAAGAAAACGGTTTTACGCGGTGAATGTAATTTTGAATTAACTAAATAAGAAATAGGTGACTCATCCGATACCCGAAACTTTGATCCAAAACCTATGAGTCTCCCACCCAATGGGAACCGTACCAAAACTCTTTCCCAAGTAGACAACTTAGGTGGTGACTCTATCATTTGTATTGAGATTCGGGTCTCAATTCAATTATTCATAAAATTGGTTAAAATGTGTAAACTTGAACTAAATGGTTCCATCATGCTTAAATCAAATGAACCCCTAGTGGACCCCACCGCAAGGTACCAAGGGGAATCCACATATTTTTTACCATGAGAGTTCACACATACCCTCTAGGAGAAGCTGTGAGTTACTATCGTAATGACTCACTTTGATCTTTAAGATCTAGTTGGACCTTTAGCTCGAGATTGTAAAGTCTTTAGTAGTGAGAAATTGCTCTAATACCACTTGAATGACCCTTATCATGGAATTTTTTACTTTCAAAAAGTCTATATGTAGCTTGCAAGAGATGGACCAGATGCTTGCTAAGGTTAGCTCTAGATAATGCAAATGTTTAATTGAAATGCAGTTAAAGTAAAGGACTAAAGTAAAAGAGAATTAAACATAGTCATTTATACTAGTTTGGCCTCCTGCCTACTCCAGCCCTCGGACTCTTACTGAGTTTTAATCCACTAGTGTGAGTGATTTCTTTCAAGGTCAGAAATCCAGCCATTACAAGTTATCTCCAGAGACCCCTTCTCTTCCAGATTTAGGAGATACCACCATAGCTAATCTCCTAGCTTGGCTAAGTCCTTTACACTCAGGGATATACCACTTAAACTCTACCTAGTTCAAGCTAAGTCCCTAATCTCAGTACTCACCCAAATATGATATTTTATACAAAGATTATCTTTAAGGAAGTTGGTTTTCGAATTCTTCAAGTTATGAACTTGACTTAAGAATTCTTACGAAAATAGATTTTAAGCACTAAGTTCTTGGAGGGATTTTGATTACTGATCGAAGAGTAGATTTCACAAGGTAGTAGTTTTCTCAAATCAACCAACATCTTCTCAATTGGTGAAGATTCCCTTTTATAGGCTTGGATCATAAATATAGCCGTTGAGTAGATTTGAATCTCCACAGTTGATTAGATATATGTTGGTGCAATCGGAGCCTTTGATCTTTTCATTAGACTAAATAAATATCTCGTTGGCTTTTGTCGGGATTGGTGCACCAAAGATGTCAGATGTTGTTTCTTTGGCTTTTTGCACTGTGCAAACTTCGGTGCAACGTTTGTCTCTTTTTGAGCTGTATGACCCTTGCTATTGGTCTAGGTTAAAAAGGCAGTCTCCTTTTTCTCTCTCCATGTCATCCCCTTTTTATCTTTTACTAAAATTGTGTAAGGTGCAACTTTTTACTTTTTCCAAGGCAAAAAGGCATGTTTGACTTTAGACAACATTGGAGGAACAATTAATATTTGATTTTTCCTTTTGTCTTATCTTTGCCTTATGAGTTGTGCTTTTACTTCCGGCTGATTGTAGTTCTCTTCTTTAGGCTTTAGGCTTTAGCTTTGTCGGACCTTCTTCCAAATGCAGTCTTCTTAGACTTAGGAGTTTGTTTTCTTCAAAACTGTATCCAGATGCATGTGTTGAGTTTCTTCCGGATAATTGTTTTCTAACAATTTAAAAAGTTTAGTGTCAAAACAAAAACTTTTTCTAGCATTGCATATGCATTTTCCCTCCCAAACTATACAATGGTGTCTTTTAGTGACGTATCTCTTTAACTCGTATTAGGGTTAGAGGATAAAAATCTAATCACACCCCTTTCGATGCTTACTCTAGATTGTGACTTGCTTAGGATCATGGTACTTAAGTAAAGATATGGAAAGTATCTCTTAGGTTTGTTTTAAGGCCATCAAACCTCAGTATATTGAGGAATAATGTCCCAACCTTTACCCTATCTTGGGACTGAAGCCCACATATAGATGGTTATTCCCCTAAACTTGAGTGATACGCGAGTTAGACTCTGCTAGTCTATGGATGACAAAAAGCAAAGTAACCCCTCAAAGGAATAAGAGCGATATGCACGACCTAACCGTTTGTTCCATTTATAGCTTATTTTATGGTTTTATAAATCATCTATGAACAACATCTTGTATGATAACTAATCACATCTTTATGTAGCCATATTGTATGACATGTCATTATCACAAAAATCCAACCATCAACTCACCCATTCATAACTTGACCTTAGAGTCATCCAAATTCGAACACTGAGTCAAAATTCAGCCATTGAGTCATTTGACCACTAAGTCACTTCTTTGTCCAAGAGTCCTAAAATACGACTAAGAGTCACCTTATGACCATTGAGTGACTTCATTGACCAAGAGTCATAAAATCTGATCGAGAGTCACTTCTTTGACCACTGTGTCACTTCCTTGACCGAGAGTCACATCTCCAACCGAGAGTCATAAAATTTAACTGAGTCACCTCCAAAACTATTGAGTCACCTTTACAACCAATAAGTCACCTTTATGACCAACCTAGTCATCCTTTTCTTGAAAGATACTTAAAATCAAAGTCATTTTGGCTAATATTCCCTGGGTATATATACCGCAAATCCCCTAAAATAATCCATGGATATTTGAGAATCCCTTTTGTAAACTAAGTCACATACATACATATATTTGATTCATTTATTCATAAACAAATCTCGAAGCCCAATAGGATCCAAGTTTTATGCTAACTCTTCCAAGGATGCTGTCTCAGATTGGAAACAACCCAAGATCGTCTGATGCATGTGCCCAAGTCAACTCCCAAAACTCCTCTAAACCTGAGTATCATGTGTCTTGGAAAATAAAGAAACTATAGTATAATCTATCCAGGAATTCATGAGATTTACAGAGTATTTGCATATTAGACAAGCTGATTTTGAAACCCTTCAATCCTCCTCCTCCAAAAACAAGGCGGAAGCAATACCATAAATTGCTTAGTTAATAGAAAATATAGCAAACCTCAATGCCATGATGCCAAAATCGAGAAACTTGTAGGACCATCTCTAACGGTGTACTAATACTTCTCTCAAGGAATTAGAAGCATTGCCAGCAAACTTTGTTATGCCCCATATTTCCCCTTATGAAGGGAAAGGTTCTCCTTGAGCTTATGTAGAAGCATACTTGTGGTTAATGACTAGTATATTGATACCGAAAATTCATATTGTCAACCTCTTCCAAACAATTGTTCGGGGTCCAAGCTATGATTGGTATATGGGCATGACTTTAGTCGTGAAGTCAGACTGGAAGAAATTGAAAGAAGCATTACTTAAGAATTATGATTTCAACCTCAAGATTGACACTACACTTCAATACTTAGAGCAGCTCAGGCAAAATCGAAATGAATCCTTTTAAGATTACTATTTGTGATGGATGACAGTAAGAGTACTTATCGTCGATGCCCCAAGTTTAGATGGATTGATCGTCAAGTTGGTAGTAGGCTCTTGCCAAAAATACCATAACAAAATGAAAATGGAAAAATTTAATACCTTCAATGATGTAGTTGAATATGCAAAAGAAATTGAAAGGTATGATGAGAAGAATCAACTATGGGAAGATGAGCTCAATTAAATGATGCAAAATGACAACATAAAAAATACTCAATAGGATCTTGAGGACTCGAAATCATGTATCTATACAAAGAAAGAAACTCTGGATAATCTAAGGGAAAATTAAAGTGATGAATTGTATGGCAAGCAGAAGCAATGCAGAAGTAGTTGAAGCTACGCCGTAACTGCTAAGAATAAATCTAGGAGACCTCTAGTACTTAAGAAATAATCAATACAGTCTTTAATAAAATGAACAACTTTGCTTATTTGTGTGATGTTTCTAATAATGATTTCATGCATTCATTCTATCACACATCTTACAAATTCAACAATCATGACACTCCAATTAAATAAAAAAAGTTAGGCACAATTGAAAAACCCAGAATTGGTATGTATTCCGAATAACTTTGACCCCTTGAGCAAGAGAGAGAAATTAAAAAAAAGAGAAAAAAGGAGAAGAGAAAAATCAAAGCACAAGTGGCTACCTTCGCCTGATTCTACGAAGAATTCCTAATCATGAAGTTCTTACGACTCACAAAAAGGGCAAATGAAGAACTGATTGTAGTAAATGTTGGTATGCCTTAGTTCCCAGGCATTGGTTCTTACATTATGTGTATATTAATGGTGTCACATTTAAAGGCAATAATCTACTGAATGCATATCTTGTGCTATAACATGAGTAGAGTATCCATTGATTGATAATCATAAATGTCCCAAGTCTATTTTAATCATGAGAATGGATAAAATGAAAGGTTTGTATGTTGGATGATCTATAGCAATGTAGTTTCCATATCACTTGGTAAGTAGATCATGAACATGGACACATGTTTAGAACATGGGGCTGGACCGATCCACATAGCAAGGTCACAGGGTTGTTTGTCATAGACAATTTTCTGAGTAGGTCTCAATAGTCCTCAGACTTGATTACAACTTATTTGTTATTGTGGAAGTGGGTATGCTGTGGCATATTACTAACGGGTGCTTAAATATTGGATTACAAGTACATGTATGCTCGATATATTTCATGACCATGTTAATAATAGTGTTGAAGTGATAGGATTGTCATTCGGTTTGATAAACTGAAATGAATCATCGGTCACTTGATGAATAAAAGGGATAAGGACATCCAGTAAGTGGTTGACTTATTTTATCATTTTATTATATATCAAGAAATACGATGAACTCTATAAGAGGGTGACAAGCACCATGCCTCTTGTTCTTCATATTGATATCAGCTGGCAAAAGACTTTGTGAGATAACTACTGGGTTCAATATCTTTTAGAGACGGATGTACTCTGTCTGAATTGAGGGTTGTGATGGTTTGTTAGAATTCGCTTACAGTCTCTGGGTAAAATACCCATTGCCAACATATGGACAGACCCAAAGGATCGTGCACTTAGAACTACTGATCTAAGAATCTTTGTACATGCAATGTTACAAGACTGGATGAAGAATTAATTATTAATTAGTTGACATGTTAAGTCAATGAAATTGAATAATCTATGTAACTCCAAGAAATTAATTTAATCAATGGTATAATATAATGTAGTTTATGTTATTCATTAAACTTAAATTAAGTTGATTAAATGTATTTGCATATGGTATTTTTGGAATTTAAAATTATATAAATCAATATGTCAAATAATTTAATTGAATAAATTTAATCAATAGAGTTGACATATAAAATTAATTAATTAATTAAGTAGTTGAGTGAATTGAATTAATATATAGTACGCCATTTAATTTGATTAAATATAATTTTTTATTTTATCAATGGGGTTAATTTGTAAATTATAAAAGATGGCAATTAATTTGTTTAAAGAATCAAACCAAAGGGTTTAATTATGAAACTACAGATTTAATGGGGCGAGTTTATAATAAGAATTAACCGAAACCTAATTAGGTTATTAAACTATAATGGACCAATAGAAAATAACATAAAAAAAAAATTCCAGTGGCTGCAACATACGGCCAACTCTTGAGAATGGCTGATTTGGAGCTTGCACGGGTCCCGATTCGAGTGTAGTTTGTGCAGGTGAGATTGTAGAGTTTTTACTTGTGAGATTCATGCCATCCGTCTCTTAAGGAGACTAATCAAGTAAGTTTTTATTTGTAAAAATAAAATCGTTTTGAAACTCTATCAATGGTTCTTGAAAAGATCACATTCCGAATTTGAAAAAATTTTAACCGGTAATTCCACCTTTGCGGTTATATTTTCGATGGCAATTCCCTTCAATTGGTATCATGAGCGAGATTGTTTAACGAAGATTCATGGGTTTCTCGATTTTTTAAGGATTTTCAATTTTAATAGGAAAAATTTTGAATGAATTTCTTGAAATTTTAATATTGTTCTAAAATAAATTTTAAAGATTCTTATGAAATGATAATTTGATTTAAAAAAAGTTATATTAGATATCAAGATTCAAAAGGTTTTTCTATTTTGATGGAAAAGGTTTAAAGAATTGTTCTTGAGGTTTTTATAAATTTTCCTCAAGTTGATTTGTGGACAAGATTAATTTGTTAAATTAATGGTTGTAATTAATTGGTGTTGAATATAGGCAAAAGATCAAAGTTCTTGATCAATGAAATTTTCAATTCGATAGAAAAAGTTTCGGAATCATTGATTTGGGTTTTTTTTTATTTTTCCAAAATTGTAAGGTTTGATCTAGGTGTCTATGTTATTGAGTTTATTTTATATTTATTAGGGTTCTAGTTATTTAATATTTATTTGCTAAATAATATAATTATATATATATATATATATTTATATAAATAAAAAAATAAGATGTGGGAAGAACCAAAAAAAAATATTCTGCCCATGCCACTGACTGTGGCGTCCTTATGGTCGCCACATTAGCGGCACTGTGAACAGCCCTTAGTGTCCACGGTTGCGTCCTCTTTGTGGATAGCAGGGTTGTAAACAACACGGACAGTCTACTATCCACCGGACAATGGGTATGATTTGTAGGCTCGCGGGTTCAGGAAGTATCGAAATAATTTTTTATCATTATTCGTTTTGATAAAACGGTTGAGTCGGATCATGTTTTAAAATTTGACGGGTATTTTAAATTTATCCAAGACCAATAATTTAAGTCGGATTTCATATTAAATTAAGGAGCGAATTTTGTAATCTGAAGTTAAATTGTAATGGGTGTAAAATTATTTCAAGTTCATTTTAAAGTTTTAAACGATTGACCCGAATTGTTTAAAATAAAGTTCCGGTTATTTTATTAATTTGGGGTCATAAAATTTTAATGTTTAAATTATCCGAAGTCCATTTTAAAGATTTCAAAGCAATTAAACCGGATTGTATCAAAATAGTATTCCCGTTATTTTTCTAATTCGGGGTCAAATATGAAAATATTTTAAAATTGTAAATTTTGATTAATTGGAATTTAATAAGTTATAACTTGTGGCATTTATATTCAGTAAAAGTTGAATATGTTAAATTTAAAATTAGCCCAATACACCGTAGTACCGGTTATAGTTAGCGTTCTAAATTTTGAAATACTAACACCCTAATTCGAGTGGGAGAAAAATTGTATATTTTGCAAAATGGTTGCTAAACCATTGGCCTTAACAAGCTTTAAGTCACAATTGTTAAAACTTGGCGATTTCACCAAGTATCTCGGCTAAATATTGTAGGTGTAATGATAATTGTCATGATCATGAATCATATTGGTATATATAAGCATGACGGTTGGTTTTATAAATTCGTGATTGAGAATTCTATGAGTCCAAATGAGATTTGGTTTAAATATTCAATATTTGTTGATCCCCATAGAACTTCTAAATTATGTTTTTATACATTGAACCTCATTTTATATATTGAATATGGATACATTGTATCTATAATAATTACATTGACCCGATTAATTATATAAGCCGACAATACTTAAAAAATCCATAAAATATTGAGTCGCTTAAAAGTGTTTCCCGGATTCGCACATGTGCCACCCATTGAAGCTATTGTACCTTATGCTCAGCAGGGTGCATTATGTTATGGGTGGGCCGCTTGGGGTTAGGATACTTTTGTATGTCTAACATGTGGAATGGCGGAACAGATTTTTTTACTAACTCAGTTATTTCCAAGAAACCAGATGAGTAAAGTACCAATGTCCCCATCAACCAAGAGTGCTTTTGAGAAAAGGATTGGATAGTTTATCCTACCAGACATTCAATAATGAGTTTTTGTTCGGGCTCAATCCAACTCATTATTGGAGGGTTGTGGATCTTGGATAAAGCCAACAAAATCATCAATATAAATTAATATGGATTAATTAATTTGTTTAATGGCTTTAAAGACCTTTATTTTCAACTATGTAATGATTATTCTACGTAGATAACAAAAAAATTTTAGCAATAAAATAACCAACCATCCAAACTACAACTCATCCTTAAAAAGGACTGGCTATCTAGTCAACACTTCCTTGATTAGGCTCAACCACTAGTGGATAGTTTTGAGACATAGATTGAAGCAATGTGTGGTAGATAGGCCTAAGCCCACTAGCAGGGATACTATAACGGCCCAATTTGGGTGGTACGTAAATTCAAGAGGGATAGTCAGGATGTGAAACACCTTTTGTTGGCTAGAAAGTTTCTTGAATTTTGCAAACTATTAGAGGAGATACAAGCATATGATAGGATAAGGTCTCTTAACGAGATGTTTCATGAGCAACTTTATCAAGAGAGGTTCTTGATCACTAAGGCGTTTCAATCCTACAAGATGGATATTATGTTCTCTATAAGTACTTATGTGTAGAAGATGGAGAAGCTCATTAAGGGTTTTGTTTATCTTAGTGTAGTATTACGAGAGTTGAAAGTTATGGTTGTCTTGGCCTTCCTATATGAATCCTATGACAATTTCATTATGAGCTACAAGCCACCGATGAGTATGACTATAGTTGAGCTACAAGAGATACTTGAGCTAACTAGGAGTTTGTTAGATAGGACTGAGCCAGGGTTGATGGTGGATAACCGATTCAACATTAGGGCATAGATGAGGCCTTGATGTTTAAGGGCCTCATGACTAAACAAGAAGTTAAGTCTCTACTATGTCCAAAGGATTCTCTTATCAAATATAAGCAAATTGGAAACAGAATGAGAATATGTCCTTGACCATAGGGGAGAGCCTATCAAAGCATTGGATGTTTTCATATAGGTATCTATGTTATAGATATGATTATTTCTCTTCAACATCACAAGTATTAGATGCTAGATATGGTTTTGACATTGATATGTGCAAGAACTTAAGATGAGAGATAATTGGGATCTAGACAAGTGAATTCTCAAATCATAAATGGAGTTCAAGTAGCGGCCATCAAGATTAAAGAAAGTCACTTAAAGATAGTTAATTATTTTGATCCTAAAATGATGAAATTTTGTATTTACTTAACGTGATAATTTTATTTCTATATCAGTCAAGGATGATTATAGATATTAAATTTTCATTGATAATGGATATAATTGGTATATTTGAGAATTGTTATTCCCAAACTTAAATGTCGGGAAAAGTCATTTCCTTGAGTTGATCAAAATGAATTTGATCTATAACATAAACAAAAAAGGTATAAGCTTAAGATGTTTGATCTAGTCTATGTCCAATAGTTATTGAAGTCGAGTTAATAAGAAGCATATGTCTAAGTTTTACCACAGAAAGCTTTGGATCACTTGATTAATAATCATTTGATCATATGGGTTCTTTGAACACTTGGTGAAATAAAGTAGAAGTTATTCAGTAGACTTGTAGATGTAGCAAATAGCCTGGTGATCTTGAAGTGCAATGGATGCATATGTAGGGCCTTAGGCGTATATGCTAGTCAACAAAGTTATTGCATGATTGGCTAACACGATTAGAACCAAAATGCAGTGGGAGTGTATATAAGTTCAAAAGCGTAATAGATGGAAATAGACACATTTCTCAATTATTCTTGGGGATGAATTTTATTAGCATAGCTAATGAGATTAGATCCATCAACCTTGATTATATAAGGACTCTAAGAATAAAGTTGAGAAATACATAGGTTATAATATCAAGGTTTTTGGTGTAACCAAGAACGCACGCATATTAAAACCTAGTTTGAATTATCTCCCAAGACCCGAACTAAGGACATAACTCATTTGACTACTAGTTTGCAACATCACACTCTAACTAAGGTTATTAAAAGTGCACCATATGAAATACGGATAGGCTGAAGCCTAATGTGTCTTTCTCTAGATTTTGAAATTATGAAGTCTGAATCTAATGGTTGGCATGAGATTGAATATCTATGTCATGATATCGATGTTAGATTGCTACAAGAAAATCTACTTGAGCCTATTTGTGAACTACCTATTGGAAACCAAAGGGTATTGCACCTACAACCATTCCTAAACATAGTGTTTGAGGCTTGTAAGGGTGTTTTCTAAAGGATGCAATTCTTTGAGAAAGGTAGTGGGAGCACGATTGAACTTGTAAGTTAAAAGTGCATAAATTCTGAAAGGATAAATTGGATTTTTACATTGAAGCTTCACGTGTTTGAAGCATAAGTTGTAAAGAAACAATTGCACTAAATGGCATGTCGGTTCAATCACAAACTAGAGAAATGGAGTTTCTCTTAAATAGTGATGACTCTTGTCATGACTCATGAGTAAGAGATTTGGAACCCATTGGAAGCTATTGAATCTCTAAGTAACAATTCAATGATGCTTTTATAGAGAATGTGTGTATGTGATGTTAACCAGTAACGCGGTCACATTTCCAAATGTTGTATTATGATAGTGTAATTATGATTGGGCAGATTGAAAGTATTTCGCTAAAGTTATAGAGAATATTTTTCAATGTAAGCTTCATGAAAAACCGTGACATTCTGGTTGGGTGCAGATCTACTCTGTTAGATCATATCCAAGAGAATGACTTTTGAGATGGAAACTTATGAAGTTAAGTTTTATCCAATTGATTGTAATCTATGAAATAAATCAAATCATATGATCCGATCGAGGCAAATCTGTAGTTTTAGATTTGATCAAGGATGTTGAGATCTATGAGGTATATCAAATTGGTTTATACCTGAAGACCAAATGTATTCTGGTTATGTTATGATTGTTGAAAGCTGTATCCATTTGTTAATTCTACAACATAACTAGACTCTTAGTAGCAATGTATTGCTACAAGTGTAGGTGTTTGGATTAGGAAGCTCATAAGTAAGTTAGGATGGTTGAATCCTAGACCTACTTAATATTTTCTGCAACAAAAATGGGGACCATTGCACAAGCTACAGGGACCCGGCATAAGTTTGAACACGTGTTCAATATGTATAAGACATGTCATTACATGGGGTTGACACAAGAATAATGTTGTTGATCGTCTAACCAAAAGTCCATCTTGTATGGAGCTTAATGGATTAGGTTAGATATATAAAGATTAGGGCAATGCCTACTATAAACTAGTTCAAGTGGGAGATTGTTGGAAATGTTGGTGTGCCCTAGCTCCCAAGCATTGTGTGAGCGGGTGAACTGTCTCACAAACAACCGTACGCGGTGAAGCTCGCTAAGGGAAAATCCTCTCTATAGAGGCATGAGGAAATATTTACTAAAGTGATGTTGAGGTTGATATTTAAGTCCAATTTAATTATTAAAAAGATACGAGATCAAAAACCCACAGTTTAAGATAGAGTCACCACCCGGTTTATCTCTACTAACAATTTTGGGTACGATATTCCCACCCGGTAGTTAGACTTTTTCTTAAGACAGAGATTCCAAGCTCGGATGATGTTACCTACTCTTCATTATTAATCGAATCAAACCATTTATATTTTAATAAAAAATATCTCTACGTTCTTATGCGATTTAATCCCCTATTTTAGAATTTTTGTTTATATACACATTCATCACGCGACGGATCATGGAAAAGTAGTAAATAAATTAGAGAAAAAGAAATAATTATTACATGGCTTTACAAATCCTATACATTTTTATGATACGGAAAAATAAATATCAAAAGACCAAAATCGGGTCTCAACCGAACTTACCATAATCACCACGACTCCAAATATGACGAAACATCCCCAAACACATCACAAAAAGTGGACAAATATTTAAACGCAGCAAATAAATTTTATTAAGGACGAAAATGATTTAATATAAATTTTTAGAGTTAAAAACACATTTTTAGGCATTAAATAGTGATTTAACTAATTAAATAATAAATAAATTAAATGAAACAAATTAAAAATTATTTATTAAAGTTTTAGAATATTTATGATTTTCAAATAATTTATCGGGTGAAAACGGGGGTAAAAACGCAATACGGGGCCAAAACACACATGGATCATTTAGGCATTTTTTATTGACAGGCCGTTCAAGTGGATGCCTGGCCGGTCAAGCGACACGATAGCCGCCCCAGTTGGCGCAGCCAGCATGTTGTCCAGGAGGTCAGTTGTCCACTGGAGCGGCTAATTGGAAAAAAATTCCAAACTGGGGGATTTTAGCATTTTTGAACCCAAAAACTCAAGATTATTGGCATTTTAACTCATTTCCCAGATTATTTTAGTGTATTTGGATTTAAAACGGCAAAATAAAGTTGATTTTTTTAGTGGGGCGGGAAGAAATTGCAAAAATTCCGGCAAAAAGGGACTAGCCACTCGGGCGACTAGCGGGCCGCTCAAGCGACGCTGCTGGCCGTGCCAGGTGGCTCGGCCTGTGTGTAACTCAGGTAGCCTACTGGTTGCCAGAGCGGCCAGCCAAAATGTTGCCATAAAAATTGCAAAAAGGACAAAAACAAAGGCCGAATGCCCCAAAACCAAGCAAAAACACAAGTAAAAGCAAGGAAATCATTAAAGAAATAGATTGGAACTCAAAAATTATACCTTTAGGCCATGAATCCACCTCTAGACATGAATCATCCTTTGGTAAGTGTGAATTGTCATGGTCGAAAATATATAGCTTTCCCTTGGTGCCTTGCGGCGGTGTCCACTAAGGGTTTGTTTAGTTTAAGCGTGATTGAACCAATTAGTTCAAGTTTGCACATTTTAACCAATTTTAATGAATAAAAAAATCGAGACCCTAATCTCGTTATAAATGATAGAGTCACCGCTCAAGTTGTTTACTTGGGAAAGAGTTTTGGTATGGTTCCCATTGGGCGTGAGACTAATACCTTTTGATTCCGAGATTCGGGTATCAGATGAGTCACATATTTCTCATTTAGTTAATTCAAAATTACATTCGCCGCATAAAAACATTTTCTTTTCATCATTTGGGGAATTATTATGGAAATCCTATTTTTCTACATTCTTTCACACTCGATGCATGTGTTCAATAGTTTATATTAAAGCGCAAGTAATAAAGGGGGAATAAAACATACAACAGGAGGAAAAATGGGGGAATTGCAAGGGAACCTATACATTTGTTCTAAGTTATAAAATAAAATAAATAAATTTGCTTACATCCACAAAGATTAGCACATTTTACGACACATCACAAGTTAGCATTTTGTTATAAAAAATGTGATTATGTTAACATGGCGTTTTGAGATCGATAGTGCCCGGGCGGCTTCTAGGATCGAAATGAAATAACGGTTCCTCAACTTATTGTGAAAACACATTTTAACTTTTCATGGCAATTGGTGATGTTAAGTCCATTTTAGAGATTAAAGGGAAATCAACATTCTTCCTGGGGAACTAGTACTCATACGAATGGGTGATACCCGTATGGGTAAGAGGGACTCATACGGGTCCTATTTGGACCCTATATAGAACTTCAATTTAGATTAGACAAAAGTAGATTTATGGCAACAAAACTGAATAAAAGTGGGATTTCCTTCCATATGGGTATGGCGCACCAATTCAGTATCCTTAGGGACATAAAGGTGCCAATAAGGCCTATATGGGTCAGGACCAGACCCAAAACAAGATCAAAGGTTAGATCAAATTAAATAAATAAAATTAATAACATAATAAATAGAGTGTGAGTCTCTTTGAAACTCAAGAGCAAACCTTTACGCCGTGAATCCACTTTGAAGTGATCCCTATGCTGAGAGAGAGTCTAGCAAAAGTAGATGATAAAATGATGGATTTAGGACTATTTAGGTGAGCATTTGTGTGGACAGAATTTCACCTAAATCCTAAATATGAAGCTAGAAAGGAATAAAATGTGGGCAAAATCACTATGGAATGATTTCCCCTCTATTTTATAACTTCAATTTGTTCCATTCCATTTCTATACCTATACAAATTGCTGGTAAATGAAAAGTATAATGTATGTGATGTTCTTGATTTTTTCTCCCCTTGCAAGTGAGGCAAAATGCCTCTATTTATAGGAAAAAAAATCGAGTCTGAACGCAATAAATTGCATTTATGGCTGATTTCTTCCGAATAAGGCATGATTATAATTAGAGCTGTCTGATTGCTCTCAATGGGGACCCGTGTGAGTGTGTGGGGACCCGTACGGGTCCCTCTAAGCCGTATAGAAGCGTGGGGCCCTAAACGTCAACCTATTGACCTGTACCCCTAAGGTGTGACCCGTACGAGTCCCCAAAGGCAGTCTAGGTCTCCAGGCTCTGGCTAAACTCATATCTGCTACAGTAGGAACACCTCTAATGGATACCACCATTAAAGAATAACATTGTCTAGCTCTCATGTTCATTTTATGAGAAGGACCGTTATTACGTGGGATCACAGATTGCCACTCGTGGGATCAATGTAGATATGGATCAGTGTAATCTTATAATATGAGTGAGGGTCTAAGAATTATACCTGAGGTGATTATATAGGTGGGTTCCTTTCTTGAGGAAAAATCCTTTCCTTTGCCATGCGTATCCCTTTCCTAAGGCGGACGACTTTCCTGTATTGATGGTGTATCCCTTTCTTAAGGTGGATGACTTTCCTCTACCGATGATGTATCCCTTTCTTAAGGTGGATTGACTCTTTTGCTGGTGGTGTATCCTTTTCCTAAGATGGATGACCCTCTTGCTAGTGGTGTATCCCTTTCCTATGGCAGATGACTCTCCTGCTGGTGGTGTATCCCTTTCCTAAGGTGGATCGACTTTCTTGCTGATGGTGTATCCATTTCCTAAGGTAGGTGACTCTCATGCTGGGGATCTCAAATAACCTGTTAAGAGACAACAAAAACGTTGAGTTAGTTATTGCCTGAGATGATACGTCTTAATTCTTGATTGACTTTATGGTAAACAAAAATTTTTTCCCCTTCAATTGAGAATGAAGATGTGTGGGTAGGGAGTGGTCCCCGAATGAACTGTAAACTGAGTTTGAGAAATGCCAGGTATGGCCCAACTATATCGAGCTAGAATGCCCCATGGGTGGTGCCCCTTGACTGGTTCCACTGATGGGTAGTGCCTCTAGGGTGGGTGCCCCTAAGTTTCTTGATAATAGAGGAATGTCCCTTGACTGACTTCCTCATTTAGGGATGTGTCTTTCATAGATAACTTGTCTGATGGGGAAATCTCCCATGTTTGCGTGAACCTGTACATGAAAATTATCAATGTTGGTAACTGTATTGAAATGGCTTACCTTGATTCAAAATTTTTTTGCCCCCTTCAATCAAGGATCAAGGTAAGCTAGGGGTTTTCCCCCTCATTTAATTGAAATAATAAACTGGAGAGAAGTGGGGTTGGCCACAATTTAGGTTTAACGTGCCTCTACTACTGAGGATATTAATTCTTGCCAACAAACTATCTTGAGATGGCAAAAAGGGGCTCGTACCAGTGGGGTGGGACCCATATAAGTGTTCGATTGAAAAGTGGATCTATACTGGTGATGGCGACCTATACAGGTGGTGATGAGGGGGGTTTAAAAAAAATGCAGACCCCTTCCACTGCCCTCTTTATCTCAAATTCTCCCAACTTCCAATTTTCGGCGATCTTTACTCCAAAACCTATCAAAGATTTATAAGAAGGTTCCTAAAGCCGGCTGTTTCTCCCTTAAGCGTGAGGATTTGCCCCGGGTGGATGATTTGGAGTTCTGGGAATGTCCGATTTCTGTTGGTTATGCTTTTCGTGAGGGGGACTCATTTCTCAGGCTCACACCTACCTCTGAAATGTTGTTGGTCCCATCTCCTTCATCCCACGCTTCCAAATTCTAAATAAGTGACTTGATTTCCCCATTTTTAATTTTTGAATTTTTTTTAATTTCTTTGATTTTGGCATGTGAATAAGGTGTTTTAAAGCCTAGATTAGAGCCTGATGCCTAGAACTTTAGTCTAGGGTACTTTTAGAATAGGCTTGAATGAGCTTTGGTTGAGTTTGGTTTAAAATTAGCTATTTGGGCCTTTTTAGGTGAGGGACTATTTAGCAGGGACCCGTATGGGTGTGAGGGACCCATACGGGTCCCTTTTTTATACGAGAGCTCTTCCTAGACCCATACGGGTGGGGTAGACCCATACGGTTCCCTCTTCTTGGGATAGAATGTCCAAAGCTCTTCTTTTCGCAACTTTTTCTTGATTTCTAACATGTCCACTATATTCTAACCCTATTAAACTATTGTTTTGCCTTTGCAATTCTGATATAAAACTGCGAGAGCCCTGAGCTTTTGCACAAAGTGGTATAAGGAGATCCGTACTGCGGGGGATATTGAGTTGTTAGCCCACACTAACTCATTTGGGTTCACTGATATCATCATGACCATTCCTTTGGCTTTGAAGAGGCTTGCCCCAGGTGCTATTTCGGTTCTGACATAGAGGTGGTCACAAACGGCCCATACCTTCCACCTACCAATTGGGGAGGTTATGGTGACTACCCTCGGATGTGTGCACATTAACGGGCCTAAGCTGGGGAGGATCTATACTCTACTCCTTGCCTGAGGTGAAGTTGTATGTGGAGGGATTACTTGGGCTTTATCCTGGAGGGAAGTATAAGCTCAACTATGAAGAGCTACATGATTACTGAATTTGGTAGCCGAGCCCTGTTGCTGAGGGGAGGAGGGATAAGTATGCTCGATCTCTCTTGCTGACCTTCCTCTCCACTGTCTTTTTTCCTATCTACTCCAGTAGTCTCAATTATGGGCTATTGTCTGCTATTGATGATTTCGCCATTGTGCAGGCAAGAACTGGTGTGGGGCCATCCTAGCACAGTTGTATTATAGGTTGGATGTTGGTGTTTGAGGCCAATAGTTTGATCTTAAGATCTGCCTTTTGATTCTTTTGGTGATTCCCAAACTTTATCCTTTGTGTTTCGACCTTTTCTTTGAATTGGTTTTACGACTCACTTTGATACATTCTGTAGATTTGGGTGTTTGAGCACTCATTAGTTCCCAGTCCTGGGTTACCATGACAACCTAAGATGCCTCATATCATTTTGAGGTGGATGAGGCCCTAGTAGTAGAAGGCCGGGACTAAATCCGAGTACAAGGAGTTCCTTCACCAGCTACGCTCTAATCAAGTAAACTATGTAATGCTAAACAAGTGATTTATATTTCAACAAACCGTTAGTAGAAACTGTATTTACAAAGTTAGGATACTTATAGTGCATTGTATAGGTCATTCGAGATTCATGGGAGGGGATGGTCATCCATGACTATATTGAGAGGATGCAGGCGGGCGTGGATGATAGCTATTTTTTCCTGGGGTCATTGCTCTCCTTTGAGTGGTACTTTAGAGAGAGAGTATGCGACTGGCGGACGAGCACAATAGTGGAGAGGTCAATCTATCCCCTGATTCCTATAGGCGTCCACTGGCTACATTTGATGCTAGGAATAGACCAGGGGTTATACTTGCTAGGTGAGGGGACTCATATGGCTTCGGTTGATGGTTCTTGTGCCAATTTTATTGAGTCCTCACTCCTCCCTTCCTGCGAGAGGATCCACTTCAATGATGTCTCCCCTTGAGTTCCACTACGAGAATAGCAACAATGATGATGATGATGAGGGTGGATCCGGGTGAGACCGTGGGGGTCCTTTCATTGTTAGGAGTACCAAGCTAGGTCTGCTACTCCTTCCACTCAGGTATTTTCTTAACTCAGACACTATGCATTCCTTTATTGCTTTCTGAAATTGACTATGAACCTGAGTGCAAATGTTTACTATCGTATCCTCTTGTTTTTACATGGAAGAGATATGTTGTTGTTCTCCCTGCTGATCTGGAGCTGCTGACAAAGCAATTCGCATTTATAGAGAGGTGAGAGAGGAGTCCTCCTGGTAGATTTGGACACTTCTTTTAGACTCCTCAATCATTCGGGGAAGAGATCTATTAGGGAGCTTGAGGAGTTGGTCTATACCATCTGCTTTACTCCTTCCAATTCCACTCATGTAAGAAATTCTTAGTTTTAGACTTTGCTTTTGACAAAAGTAGTTTGCTATGTCCTGTATTGAACTGATATGATTTCCTCTTCAGGTGACAATGGTTGAGGCAGAGAGGATTGGTAATGGCTTTTTCTCCCTCCGGGATTTGCTACTAGCTCATGATGCGCTAGACTTAGTGAGTGTTATTTACCTACCAAATTTAACAAACTATGCATTATGTGTGACATGATATTTATATATGTGTACTAATCTTTTGATATCTTTGTAGACTTTGTTGGCTATGGAGTGTGATAGGTCTACTCAGGACTTGTATGCTTCTAAGGAGCGAGGTAAGTACCTAAAGGAGTAGTTGCGAGTGGCTACTACTGAGACTGACTGGTTTAGGACGTTGAAGGAGGAGTTGGAGAGGGCCAGAGCAGAGACTGCTTGGGCAAAAGTTAAGGCTAAGGGATTGCGGGCATAGCTAACTTGGCTCATAGAGAGTACGCATACACCTGAGCCTTCTAATTCTTTGGATGATGCCTCAGGTTATCAAATTGAGCCAGTGGTGGCCCAAACAGCTGGAGCTGAGTAGGAAGTAAAGCAGTGGGTCGAGGTTAATAGTTCTGTAGCTAAGGGTGCTGCGGGAGGTGCAAGAGTCGGGGTGCCTAAATTTCTTACTACTGATGCTGACAAGGCAGAGGACCACATGATGATTGATATGGCTGACCTATTGGCGGACACTTAGGACCAAACTCAGGACGTGCCCCAGAAACCGGATCCTTCAACAACTTAAACTAGGATTATTTTGACTTTATTTTTGGACATTTGCCTTTTCAGCCATGCGTGGCTTATTTTGATGTAAACATTGATGTTATTCACACAGATGCTTTTGCTGCTTTACTTTGATTCATGTTGAACTTTCCTTTTCTGAACTGAAACCACTGAATACTGCTGCTTGTAGACCTACATAACACCTTGGCATAATAAGCGATAAAGACTTTCTAGAGTACCTTATAAGTAAGTGAACTAACTTTTGAAGCTCAAAGATCCTGATCATGATGAACTGACCCAATTTAGACTGACAAGTATTACCAAGGTTGGTTGATTTGAGACTAGCACTTCGGATTGTGTGTGCTATCATGCGATTATACAGAGGGGGTACTAAGTTCGAGAAGTCCCAGCTGTGAAGTGCATAATGCAAATGATGTCTGAAAATGACAAGAACAAGTGTAAAATATTGGCGCTTTTGAAATTGAGTTCTAATTTTTGCATAGGCCATTCAGTGTGAGATGACCTATCAAACATTTTCTTTTCTTTATTTCTTTTTATCCTAATTTTTGCCAGAATTGTCCTTGGAAACTCAATCTAGCAGACTATTTCTAATTTTTACATAGGCCATTCAGTGTGAGATGACCTATCAAACATTTTATTTTCTTTATTTCTTTTTGTCCTAATTTTTGCCAGAATTGTCCTTGAAAACTCAATCTAGCGGACTATTTCTTCGTTTTCTTTTGTCTTAATTTTAGCCGAGGTCGCCTTTTCAGATTTTCAACCTGGCAGACTTTTTCCGACTTTTGCATGAACCTTATTCCTTTTATGGCTTATTGGTATTTTTTTCTTTTTTTGAATAATATACATGCAGTAAAGATAACAACAAAGTGCACAAAATGTAGACAAAACTTAAAGTTCACCTACTTGTGATTATTTCACCTAAAGGCATGCACGCATTCATAAGTCCAAGATTCTTAGCAAATCATAACATGTTCATTGATAAGATTAATTTGAGTACATAGGCAATGGTAATGATTTCCAATGGTTAACCCCTACTGCCTACTGGTCTTTTTATAGATTTTCCAAAAACCAACTGACATTTTTCTCAATGCCCTAACTTTTGCCTAAGCCACCCTTTTCAGGTTTTCAACTTAGCGGGCTTCATTTTTACGTTGGGGTACCCTAATTTTTGCCTGATTAGTTTGCAGAACACCAATCATTAGGATGCATCCTAATTTTTGCCTGAGCAGTAGAAGACCACTCACCGAGTGATTTATTTTGTATTTCTTTTATTCATTGTACTGCTTTTCCGTGATTTATTTCTTTTGACCTAGACATGATAATGCTTAAGCCTGTCTTGATTCACTGGATTCATGAACTTATTTCCATCCATGTCTATGAGATTGATTCCTCCCTTACCAAGGACATTCCTGATCATAACCAGTCCTTCCAAATTAGGTCTAAACTTGCCCCGAGAATCTGTGTTATCTTGGCGTAATTGCTTGAGAACCAGATCACCTGCCTTGAGAGGTTGTTTCGGGTATCTGACCCTATTGTTGTAAGCTCAAGCCATACGCTGCTAGTACATTTATAGGTGGTCAAATGCCTTAAGTCACTTCTCATAATGCCAATGATGAAAGGGGTCGATTCTTCCTTTTTTGTGAAAGCAGGAGATCATTTTATTATAGAGGCTCAGGGTTATTATGTGAGGTAAAGGGTCTCTTCTCCTTTTAACAAACGAAGAAGGCATTTTTTGGAGGGACATTTTAGTGGAAATATAGGTCTAAGAGGGATTAGAGGAACTTATATTGATAAGAAATGCCTATTCACTAGAAGGACGGGTGTTTCTTATTTTTGAAAGAGGGAAACCTTGTTTATGGAAGAAATGCCTATTCACTGGAAGGTGGATATTCCCTTTAATGGTTTAGGAAGAGCATTGGGGTTTTCCTTCTTTTGAAGTATTTAGAAGAGCATTGGTTTAGGACTTTTAATTTTAGATTAGTGAATGTGCCATAGGATCCTTTTTCTTTATGGAGCATGCCTTCATTCTTTGGTCTTATTTCTTGATGATGTATACCTTTTCCAGGCCTTTATGAAGAAAGATGGGCTAAGACCTAAGGCTGTCATGTCTACTTAAGCACGTTTTATCTCTCTTTCTTGGTAATAATTTTTTAACCATTAGAATTTCATGCCATTGCAATGTACTCAAGCTTAATTTCTTTGATAAATAAGTTGATACTTTTAAGAATGTTGATTTTATGAGTGCATGATGTTCTTTAAAATGAAATACTCAAACAAAATGTGAACGAGAAATGGATCAATCTATTCATGATGTGCCTTATAAGCGGAATTGTTAGCATAAAAAATGTTTGCAACATTAAAAATTACATCATTTGATTCATCCTCCACATGTGGAGGGCCTTGTTTATCAACCTTAGCGACATTGGTAGCTGAATTGGAAGTCTTGGCTTGTGGGTTCCTACGCGATTTTCATTGTTCTGATGGGTCATCTCCCTTTTCTTTCTTCCATGTTGATAAATGAATCCCATGGTAACATACCTTCCATGTCGGACCAAATGTGTCAAGTTTCCTTTCCGAAAGTAGGTTGCAACCTAAGAAGCCATCCATAAAGGAATATCATGGATCTTGGGCAGCATGATCAAAGAATGTTTCAATTTCAGTAACTGAGGAGTTGTCATCATCATATAGCCAAGTTACAACTACATAAGCTATTGGGTTAGCTTGTGTGATTGAGTTGAATACTTGGTTGGAGGAAAGTCATAAATTGATGGTGTTAACACTTTACCCAGGTTGGGATGGTGGATTATCTGACGTGGTTGACTTGAGCTCTGGCTTTTGGATCTTCTTTTCTCTAATTAGGCCACGAATAGCCTCAAGTAAGTCTTTACAAGCACCTGTGCAATGACCCTTGCTAACATGGTAAGCACAGAACTGATCCCTTTCTTTAGGTTTAGGCAGGACATAGGGATTGACGCTCTGAAGAAGGCCAAGTGCCCTCAACTTGCTAAAGATGGTAGGCAAGGGTGCCTCTAAGGAGAAATATTATCCTCCATGGTGCGGACTACAACAACCTCTTCCTATATAGTTGCAGTTTTGGAATCTAAACCAGACCTAGACTTGGAGGTTGAAGCTGGGGCTGGAGCTGATGAGTCATTCTTTTTGAACCAGGGATTGGCCGGCACACTCGCCTTCTCCAATTCCTTGATCCTTTCCCATTTCTCAGCCTTCTCAAAGACCTCAACATAGCTAGAGAAACTATCCATACCTAGAACCTTGAGATATGTGGGCAAAGCACCATCCATTAACTTAACAATCATCTCGGGGAGACTACTGCGATCCTTCAATAAGATTTCAATGGCCATCCACCTCTCGAAATAAGGTTTGAACTTTTCATTGGGGGCTTGCTTGATAGCCTCCAAATTCTGCATGGTTGTCTTAACAGTGGCATTGAAACCATACTACTCGATGAAAGCCTAGGACAAGGCTTTCCAATTTCCAGTCACCTCATCAAAAAAGTGTTGAACCACTTAATAATAGGACCCTCCAAAGTGCAAGGGAACATCTCGACAAGGACTTTGTCACTTAGATTCCTTATCCTTATGACCCTTTTATAGGTAGTGATGTATGATTGAGGTAGACTAGTTCCCTTATACTAGGCATACTAAAGTTTTCAGGGACCCAATCCTCCTCCCTAATGGCTTGAACAGACGATGTCGGTCGTTGAACACTTGGATAGGTAGCAAGTAACTTTTGTAACAAATCACGCAACTCCACAGACAAGGATGAGCTATCTAACTAAGCAATCGTACCTACGGGTGTGATCCAATGACCTTCGATCCCCCTCATCAGCAAGGTAAGCTTAAATGCTCTTCGGCGTGGGGCAGAGAAACAACGAATGCTATGAAGCATGCTAAGGGATATTCCTTATTTTAGCATGATGAAAACTATAATGGAAAATGATGTTAATGTTGAAATTTAGTCCGATTTATGTGTTAAGGTATACGAGAGTTAGAATCCCATATTTTAAGATAGAGTCGCCACCTAGTTAAGCTCCACCAGGAATTTGGGTACGATATTCCCACCTGGTGGCTGGACCATACCTTAAAACAGAGATTCTAGGTTCAAATGATGTTGCTTAATTTTCAATTTTTAAATCAAGCCGATTATATTTTAATAAACGTGACCTTAGTTCTTATGCAATTTAATCCGATTATTGTTTGGTGTTTTCGGTTTATTATGCCATACATCACATGGAAAGCGATAAATAAACAAAGCAAGAAGATACAATTATTACAAGGCTTTACGAATGCCTATACATTTTTCTAATGCAAGAAAATAAATAAAGTGATAAATAAATAAATGGGCAAAACCAGATTTTAACCGAGCTTATCGACTCGGGCCCGGATCCAAACGAGGCAAGAGATATACAGTAATAATCATAAATACATCATGGATAAATAAACATGGAAAATGAACACATAGCATGAAGAAAAACGATTTTTTTGGATTTTTTGGAAAAAAAACATAATTTTCGGGCATTAATTAATTATTTACCAACCTAAAAAGGGTGAAATAAATTAACTAAACATCCTAAAATTAATTTAATATATTCAGAATATTTTTGATATTTTTAGTTGGTAGAAAATAATTTATTTAGATTTATTTAGTTAAAAATGCCAACCCTAACCCTAAGCCATTAAAATGCATATTAAATCAAATAAAAATTTAAATAAAAACTAAAAACAGAAAGAAATAAATAAAAAAATTAGTTTCAAATTATTCATAATGTTTGGAAATTTTTTGGGTTGAAATCGGGACTAAAACGCATTAAAAATGGCTAAAACCGGGTCAAAAACGGGCCAAGAACAATAGAATAAAGCAAATAGAGACCATCTGGACATTTTTACCAGTAGGCCCACTCAGTGAGGTGGTAGGTCAACTCAGCAACATTGTAGGCTGACTCAACGAGGTGGCCTAGATGACGCTCAGCCGGCCTTCATCCCACTGAAGTGGCCTGCCAAAAAAAGTGTCTAAATAAGCCGGAATCGACCTTTTTGTGCCTGAAAACCCAAGATTACTAAAATTTCAAGTCATTTCCTACACTGTTACAATAGATTCAGACTTAAAATGGTTAAATAACTTTTGTTTTTTAGCTTGGGGAGAAAAGAACCCAGAAAATCTGACAAAACAACTGTTAGCCACTTGAGCGGCCCGTAGGCTGACTAAACAAAGTGGTAGGCCGACTCAGTGAGGCAACCTAGGTGACATCAAGTCGGCCTGACGTTCGCCAAAATGGTTAGCCAGCATTTTGGTAGAAAATCATAAAAAGGATAATGAAAAGGGGCAAACGCTGGAAAAAAAAACCAAAAACGCAGCAACAGAAATAAATAACAACTCAGAAAGTTACCTAAAGGTCGTGAATCCACTCTCGAGACCTGAACCGGATGCTTGGCAAACTTTGTGATGGATTTGAGATGAAAACCCGACGAAACAACCGATTTAGCAAGGGATTTAGTGATTTGTGAGGAAAAAGTCCCTAAATCCTATTTTAACCAACTTTTACCTAAGATTCCTAATAGATTTAGTTTATTTGACCTAAGAGATTAAGCCTAATAAGATTTAGGAATTGAGAACCAAGTATATTGGCTTAGATTTTCCCAATATTATTAAACTTTTTCTCCCTAAAACCTTAGAATTCTAAGAATTTGATTCTCTTCAAAATCAGCCAAAAGAATCCTTAAACCTGATTTTTGATGGGTATTTACAGACTTCCCAAGTGTAAAATCCCAGAATTAATCCCCCATATGTCAAAATTTGATGAAAATACCCCAAAACCCAACTTGGTGGCCAAGAAAACCTGAAAAAGATCAGTCTATAGATTCCCCGCGTGAAGGTCACGTCAGCGATGCGGTAGGCCGTGTCGCGTGATGCAGCCCAGCCCAGGCTGCATCACATAAAGCGGCCAGATCTAGGCAGCATCATGCGACGCTGCCTAAAAGGCCACGTCAGTCACGCGGTAGGCTGCGGCCTAGCCCAGGCCGCATCACATGACGCTATTAGATATAGGTCGCGTCATATAATGCAGCCATCGTGTGTCTGACGTGGCCTATTGCGTGGACCACGCGCGCCTAGCACCCTGGTGGCAGCACCGGCTGCCTCTGGATTAGGGGGACCCAGGGGAAAGAAGGCTAAGGGGCCCGGCTCGCCAGGCCCGAAACGCGAGCAACCTACATTACGGGAACCCGAAAAGGGCGATTCTTGACATTCCGGAAAGCTTAGAGAGCGAAGAACCCAACGATATAAATGAGACTCGCTAAAAATGTTCAAATTTTGAGGAAAAAAATTGCAAATCAAATTACTACGCGCGAGGGGAAAGGAAGTGGTTATCATATTAAAAGTGATCCAAATATTATCTCTAATTGGGGTCAAAGATCTTAAAATCGTCAACAAAGAACTTGCCAAACGCGATTCCATTCTAAAATAATGGAACAACTAGACCATAACATGTTAGAGCAAAAAGTCATCATTGTTCTGAGGGTCACCGAAAAGCTCGTGCTCACAGATTGCCCCTCGGGAGATTACCACTTGGCGAGCCAAGTGTGGTCTCACGAAAGAGCAAGGGATAGAGGGATATACCTAACACGTGGATTCTTAAACTGGTTGTCTTCTGGGATTGCCATAAACAGACCTATCAAGAACAAAATTGACTTGGAGATTGATTCAGTATTGCCTGACATGCGAATTCTTGAACCGGTTGTCTTCTGGTATTACCATAAACAGACCTATCAAGAACAAAATTGACTTAGAGATTGATTAGGTATTGCCTTCATTGCCCAAATAGTTTTGGGATAGATTGGTTGGTTGCTTCAGGAAAAAAGGAGTAGGGATTTCTTGAGGTGGTTATCTACGAATGGTCATTGGATGCATCATCAACGGACCTATCGAGAGGGAAGGTAAATCAATTGTCTACTGGTGGTTTGGGAACGTACCATCAATGGACCTATCAGAGGTAAGGCTAGATCGGTTGTGTCGAAGACAAGGGGAATGCCGAGAACTTCTAACAAGGTCGGACTGGGATTTGCTTAGCTTAAATCGCACATCGGGGAATATCAAATGAGATCCCGAGACTGAAACTCACACCAAGAACTTAGCTGGAAGGTGTCAAGCACTTCTAACAAGGTTGGATTGGGATATGCCTGGCTTGAATCGCATGTTGGGAATATCAAACAAGACCCCTGGACTGGAACGCATACCAAGAACTAAACTGGAAGTTGTCGAGCGCTTTTAATGAGGTCGAACTGGGATATGCTTGGCTTGAATCACATGCCAAGAATATTAAACGAGATCCTTGGATTGGAACGTATTCCAAGAACTTAACTGGAAGGTGCCGAGCACTTCTAACAAGGTTAGACTGGGATATGCTTGGCTTGAATCACATCCCAGGAATATCGAACGAGATCCCTAGACTGGAACGTACACCAAGAACTTAACTTGAAGGTGCCGAGCACTTTTAACGAGGTTGACCATTGGAAAACGCCTAAGGAGACTGTTGGACTAAAAGCATTATTCCTGCCATAGAAATTTTGAGATATTAGAGAGAGACATGAGCTGCGTTTTTGTCGCTTAATTGATTTTGCCCCTTCAATTAAGTAACAAAAACGGAAGAATGAAACTAAAGTAAAGTTGAGATTTTCGGGAGTCTGGAGAGATTGTCGAGGCTGAGCTCTGAGTCCGGCTGATATGCCCTGGGTATTTGCATTAAGTTACCCCTAGGCATTTGCATTAAGGTGCCCCTGGGTATTTGCATTGAGGTGCCCATGGGAAAAACTTCTGAGTTCTGATTTTAGGATCTATCGAGTTGGTCGCCCTTCTGAATTGCTCCATGGTGTGCCTGTCAAAAAGGCTTCAAAACATTAGTAAGCCATATAAATCGCATTTTTATTACTTAATTGATTTTATGGAACAAAAATATTTTTGCCCCTTTAATTAAGTAATAAAAATGGAAGAAAAAGAAATAAGAGTTGAGATTTCCGGGAGGCCGGAGAAACTGCCAATGTTTAGCATTGAGGCTAGCTGATGTGCCCCTGGGAGAAATTCTATCTTTGAATGCAGGATGGAAGACAATTCTGAGATGCCCTTTGATACAGGCTCTCACTTTGTTTCCTGTGGAATTCAGCATAGAATAATAGACATGAACATTATGCATGGATGTATGAATGCATGAGATACTCGGACTGGTCATCTTCAAGCTGACAGATTAATTTGCTTGATCGACTTGGCTCAATTTAGGGAAAGATCGACTTGCTTTAAAAGGGAGGATACATGGAATTGCCTTGTGGTATGGATAAGACAAGAATGCCCTTAAAGGAGGATTAGGGATGCTGCGCAGATTAGGTGATAAGGCCCCTGGTGGAGAACTAGGAAAACCGTGCCGATTTGACTATGAATTGATTGCTAGATCAGGCATGACGGAGACAAAGGTGGTGTATAAAGCAAGGTTCAAGATTTTGGATAATGAACGACTGGATGCTGTCACTACCAATGAACTCTACTAAGGATGGCTTCAAAAGATTAGGACGTTATAGAATCGAGATGCTCGATCACAGTCGAGATTGGAGTGGACACGAGCGGAGGACGAACTTGAGTCCTTCGAATCTATTAGACCGGCCACATTCAAATGTTGATGGCGATGATGTAGGTATCTTGATGTGATCGATGGCAGTCGGTAATCTTTGTTCTAATCGTCTTAATTTTTGCATAGACCCAGACATTGTGACGGGGCCATCAGACTTGTTCATTTTGCTTTTACGTCCTAATTTTTTGCAAGATTGCCCTTTTCAGGTTTTCAATCTAGTAGAGTTTCCCGGCTTTTGCATAGACCTCGATTCTTTTCAGTCTATCCAGATTTTTGCCTGTTATCTTTGCCTTTGTTTCTTTCGAGGGATTGAGTTGACTGCACGGAACCCTATGTTTGACTTACTTGCAACATTTTGCTTGTAGGGCCCAATATATTCATTCAAGCACAAACATAGAGAATTTAGTAAAAGTGACATTTCTATTAGTTGAATTAAGTTTGAGTATAAGATGATGATAATCATTTCTATTGACCCAAACTCTGGTGCTGACTAGCCTATGAAGATTTTCTAGCCAACATACTCTCTTACCTCACTTTACCCTGACTTATGCCTAGACAGCCCCTTTTAGGTTTTCAGTCTAGCGGGTTATTTGGCACCCTAACTTTTGCCTGACCGGTTTGTAGAATACCGATCAGTGGGATACACCCTAATTTTTGCCCAAGCAGTAGAGGGCCACTTATCGGGTGATTGATTTATATATGCTTTTTATGTGCTGCTTTTCTGGATTTGATTCTTTTTGGTTAGATATGATAATGCTTTGACCTATTTTCTTTGGTAGGACTCACAAACTCATTACCATCTGAAATCTGCATGCCCTTGGAACCGGTTATCTTTTTGATTACATAAGGTCTTTCCCAATTCAGTCAGAACTTCCCCCTTGGGTCAGTTTTGGCAGGCTTTACTTGCCTTGGAATTAGATCATTGGCCTTTGACGGATACTCGATGCTTGACGTGGTTGTTGTTCAGCCTCGCTATGTGCTTTTGATATTTCTGAAGACCGCTTGAGCTGCTCAGGCTGCACCTTATTCCATGGGGTTCTCTTTGACACTGGGTTCAATACGACTCTCGCGCCCAAATTTCTTGATCGATCAGTGGTTGCTCCTCAGGATTGAAATCCATTGTTTGAAATGATGTGATGAGGTAGGCTATATCGAGGCAAGATGTGTATCTTGATGAACTTGACCATCTTCTCGGCGGTAATGTCGATGAAAAGGGTTAGCTTCCCCCTATACTGATGAGGGATGAATCTTGCCGATCATATGTGTCCCCCTCACCGAGAATGGCTAAGGAGGAGGGAAACATGGAAGGTTTGAGGGTGTAAGGGAATCGATAGGGGGAAATGGCAATGTTGTATGGGGGTAGGAAATTTGAGAATGGGTGGGTGAAGAAAAGATAAGTCACAACTCTGTCGAAGATGATCCAGCGATGCTCTTCATCCATAATCGGCTAACACTTGTTCGGTAGTTTGCATATAGTTGTGAGGCCAGCGATGGACTGATTGACATATTGGATCTATCCAAGGAAGGACTGAGCTTCTTTTGCTGTTTCATATATGGAGATGAGATGTTCGGGAATCCGATGACGAAACCTGGGTGTCTAGGATGACTAAGTAAAAGCGTTATCATGATCTTTAAGCACTCATTATCTCTCATTTTCTTCCAAAGGTTAGGTCATTAGAAACTGGTTACCATTTTAGATTATCATCTGTACTCAAACTTATTTCAGTTAAAGAAACGTCATGAATACTGAACACATTACACTTGTGATGAAATGAATGCATGGACCCATAGGGCGAAACATCAAATTGATAAGCAAAAAGAGAGAGTCTTTCATTAAATTAAAGTGCCTTAAAGGCAGAATTGTTCACATCAAAATACTAGAAACATAAAGAAAGAAAATTACATTATAGAAAAAAAAACATCCTCCGCAGGAGGAGGGTCTTGATTTGCAGCGCTGGTAGATTGAGCAACCTCGGTGGCTTTCATTGGTGGATTGTCCAGGACGAAGTCCAAAACCTTTGCTTGCTTGGCTGATAACTTGTCTCCTTCATCTGCTAGAGACCTCAAGGGATTCTTGTCAGAGACGGCGGCAGAATTTATTTCCATAACGGAGTTGGGTGAATCAGAAAAGACCATTGCCAACACAAAACCCTCAGGGAGACCAAAATTAATGGCGCTAACTCCATCATCAGAGCTCGGTAATGGCTTCTCCTCAGTGTTGGTCTTCCTCGCAGGCTCATCCATTTTTCTTTCTCTTACCAAGCGCCAAATAGCCATACCTAAAGGCTTACATTGATCTGTTCTGTGGCCCTTTTGAACGTGAAAGCGATAAAAGTTTCGTTTCTTTTTTGGGCATAGGAGAATGGTACTCACGAAGAGGGCTAAGCAAGCATTTCTCTCATAATTTGGCAAACATGATATAAAGAGGGAGCTTCCATGGAGACACGAATGCCTTCTAACCAAGGGCCCGAGCAGGTGTGGTTTGCACTGCGAAAACAATCTCTTGATCAATAACTTGAACTGCGGGTGTCTTCTCCCTAGTTGGGGTCGAAGCAACCTTAAAGGATTGAGAGTTATTGCTCTTGAACCAGGGTTTGCCACTTGGTTTGCTAGCCCTTTCCTTCTCTAACCGTTTGATAGGACTCGAAAGAGTCAGTTTTCATCTCTTTCTAAAGGAGTGGAGAGCCCCGTTAAGTAATTTCGGGATCATTTCTTTAAGGATGAGCTTTTGTTTCAAGAGGACCTGAGTGGCCATTCATCGATTGAAATAAGATTTGAAAGCTTCACCAGGCTTTTGCTTGACTGCCCCAAGATGCTGAATTGTGGTCTCCATTGTAGAATTAAATCCATAATGGGCAATCAAAGCTTCAGATAAGAGTTTCCAATCTAGGATTGCGGACTCCAGAAGAGTATTGTACCACTCGAGAGTAGGGCCTGAAAGGGTACATGGGAATAACTTGGTCAGCACCTTATCCCTAATCTTTTGGATATGCATGATTCGCTCATACATAACTATATGGGACTTAGGAGGGACTTCGCCTAAACAAGCATCCATTTGGGGTATTGAGAAATTTTTAGGCACCCAATCATCACCTCTTACTTCTTCCCTATTCCCGCTCCTGTTTAGAAATTGCCTAAAGAAAGCCACCATTTTGGGCATCACGCCTAGAGGCTGCATGACCTGGTCGTATGAAGATGACCCGAACTAGAAAGGCAGAGGAGCCGAGGTTTTAATCCGGGGGTGAGAGAAAGGATTTTGAGGGTGAGTGGCCTCGTGAGGAGCGACAACAAAGCTAGGGGATGTGAAAATAGTGGGCTGCATAGGAGGAACAACAAAGCCACTTGAGGGGACTATCGTCTGAGGAGTAAATCCCCCCGAGAAAGCATGGAGAATAGGATACTGGGGAACAGGCCTCCAGTGCACAGGGGGATAAAAACTGAAGGTTGGTAGAGTAGATGATAAGGATGGCTGAGAAGAGCTGTGTCCAAACTGAAATTGGCTTTGCTAGAAAGGACAAATAGGAGGTAACGGCGGTACCAAAAACTGATTCTAAACTAGCGAAGACTGAACTATCTCTCTCAGAGCTTGAAAAATAGGCCCCGCTAGCCTCTGATTACTCCCTGAGAGTGGATCTAACCTGCTTTTGAATAGCAGTCTGAAACATATCTGACTAAAGGAACATAGCCATAGCATTAGCCAATTCGGAACCCAATTGAGATTCCCCTTGACCTTGACCCTGATGAGGGGGAGAGGGAGAAGGGGAAAGAGTGCTCTCATGAGGCACATCATTCAAATGCGGATCAGACATGGTTGGAAGAGCAGATTCTGATACTAAACTTACTGGCCGGTAGATTAAACGATGATCTAGACACAATCGGGGATGTCTGGATCTCACTAAGAAATCGGAAGATGATTAGCCCGAATCGAACCATGAATGAAATGAATGATTATATAATAAGTCAAGTGATGAATGCCATATATATCGGGGGCGGTTTATAGAGGTAGAGAGCAGAAGAGCTTATGATGCAAAGCTTAACCCAAAATACGTGAGACGTGTGAATTCCTTGCTATGCCTAGTGAACTGGGTACAGGTCCTCGGGGTTCAAATGATCTCAGGCATTTTATTAAATTCCCCTTTCAAGTGAGAGGAGAATAGGAGTAAGCAAAAATCAAAAATAAAGATCAGCCACAGGCGGCCTATGCATGAGCTTTGCATGAATGAGCACAACACAAGTAGCACGAAAGCAAATAAACCTCTTCCAACCTTATGACTACCATGTAACGCCAATTTGTAGTCTAGGGGTAACTCTAGCGCCAGGAAATGGCAAGAGAGTATATGACCTAAATGTAGAATTATTTTGGTGAACCAACGAGTAAGTTGCTATGGCTAGATTTATCGTGGTTCATAGTCTCAAACTACTAGTGACGTGATTGACACTGTAGAAGGGTCTCGTTTACCTTGATTCTGTGTAACTCAACTACTCCTCAAATGAGTGCGACCGTGGGAATTACACATTGGTTGAAATGAGTGTTTCACCCACAAATATCCCCAATTCCTGGCGGGCATGAGGTATACAAGTGAGCTTCATGGGGGTGATAAAGATGGCATCGTAAAACTTAGAATCCAACTAAGCGGTGGATCAAAAGGCATAAGAAATAAAGTGTTGATTTAAAAATGATTTAGGCACATCATCAAAATCCTTTAACCAAAGTTGACAACGAGAGCGATTTGTCAAATTTTAAGTTAAAGGAAGATCCCCAGTAGAGTTGCCACTGTGAGCTGACGACCCTCGATCCCCCTCACAGCAAGGTAAGCTTTAATGCTCTTCGACGTGGGGTGGAGAAATAACGAGTGCTGTAAAGCGTGCTAAGGGATATTCCTTATTTTAGCATGATGAAAACGATAAGGGAAAATGATGTTAATGTTAAAATTTAGTCTGATTTATGTGTCAAGGGATACAAGACTTAGAATCCCTTTTTTTAAGATAGAGTCGCCACCCGGTTAAGCTCCACCGGGAATTTGGGTGCAATATTCCCACCAGGTGGTTGGACCGTACCTTAAAATAGAGATTCTAGGTTCGGATGATGTTGCTTACTTTTCAATTTTTAAATCAAGCCGATTATATTTTAATAAACGTGACCTTAGTTCTTATGCGATTTAATCCGATTATTGTTTGATGTTTTCAGTTTATTATGCCATACATCACACGGAAAGCGATAAATAAACAAAGCAAGAAAATACAATTATTACAAGGCTTTACGAATACCTATACATTTTTCTAATGCAAGAAAATAAATAAAGCGATAAATAAATAAATGGGCAAAATCGGGTTTTAACCGAGCTTACCGACTCGGGCCCGGCTCTAAATGAGGCAAGAGATATACAAGAATAATCATAAATACATCATGGATAAATAAATACGGACGATAAACACATAGCATGAAGAAAAACAATATTTTTGGATTTTTTGGGACAAAAACGTAATTTTCGAGCATTAATTAAGTATTTAACAACCTAAAAAGGATGAAATAAATTAACTAAACATCCTAAATTTTATTTAATATATTCAGAATATTTTTGGTATTTTTAGTTGGTCGAAAACAATTTATTTAGATATATTTAGTTAAAAATGCCATTTTTAAGCCATTAAAATGCATATTAAATCAAATAAAAATTTAAATAAAAACTAAAAATAGAAAGAAATAAATAAAAAACAGTTTCAGATTATTCATAATTTTTGGAAATTTTTCGGGTTGAAATCGGGACTAAAACGCATTAAAAATGGCCAAAATCGGGTCAAAATGGGCCAAGAACAATAGAATAAAGCGAACAGGGACCATCTGGACATTTTTACTAGTAGGCCGACTCAATGAGGTGGTAGGCCGACTCAGCAACATGGTAGGCCGACTCAACGAAGTGGCCTAGATGACGCTCCATAGGCCTTCATCCCACTGAAGTGGCCTACCCAAAAAAGTGTCTAAACAAGCCGGAATTGACTTTTTTGTGCCTAAACACCCAAGATTACTAAAATTTCAAGTCATTTCCTACACTGTTACAGTAGATTCGGACTTAAAATGCTTAAATAATTTTGGTTTTTCAGCTTGGGGGAAAAGAACCCTGAAAATCTGACAAAACAACGGTTGGTCGCTTGAGCGACCCGTAGGCCGACTGAACGAAGTGGTAGGCCGACTCAGCGAGGCGGCCTAGGTGACGTTAAGTTGGCCTGACCTTTGTCAGAACGATCAGCCAGGGTTTTGGTAGAAAATCACAAAAAGGATGAAGAAGAGGGGCAAACGCCCGGAAAAAACAACCAAAATCGCAGCAACAGAAATAAATATCAAAAGAAATAGATTGGAACTTAGAAAGTTACCTAAAGGCCGTGAATCCACTCTCAAGACCCGAACCGGACGCTTGGCAAGCTTTGTGACGGATTTGAGATGAAAACCCGACGAAACGACCGATTTAGCAAGGGATTTAATGATTTGTGAGGAAAAAGTCCCTAAATACTATTTAAACCAATTTTTACCTAAGATTTCTAATAGATTTTAATGATTTGACCTAAGAGATTAAGCCTAATAAGATTTAGAAATCAAGAACCAAGTATATTGGCTTAGATTTTCCCAATATTATTAATCTTTTTCTCCCTAAAACCTTAGAATTCTAAGAATTTGATTCTCTTCAAAATCAGCCAAAAGAATCCTCAAACCTGATTTTTGATGGGTATTTATAGACTTTCCAAGTGTAAAATCCCAAAAATAATCCCCCAAATGTCAAAATTTGACAAAAAAAACCCCTAAAACCCGACTTGGTGGCTAAGAAAACCTAAAAAAGATCAGTCTGCAGATTCCCCATACGAAGGCCGCGTCAGCGATGCAGTGGGCCGCTTCAGCAATGCGGTAGGCCACATCGTGTGACATGGCCCAGCCCAGGCTACATCATATGACGTGGCCAGATCTAGGCTGTGTCATGCGATGGGGCCTAGAAGGCTGTGTGAGTCATGAGGCCATCGCGTGGCTGACACGTCCTACCGCGTGGACCATGCAGCCTAGCATCCCAGCGGTGCCGCTGGCCGCCGCCACCGGATCAGGGGGACCTAGGGGAAAGATGGCCAACGGGCCCGACTCACTAGGCCTAGAAAGCAAATAGCCTGCACTACGGGAACCCGAAAAGGGCAATTCTTGACATTCTGAAAAGCTTGGAGAGCGAAGAACCCAACGACATAAACGAGACTCGTTGAAAATGTTCGGATTTTAAGGAAAAAAATCGCAAAACAAATTACTACGGGCGAGGGGAAAGGAAATGGTTAACAAATTAAAAGTGATCCAATTATTATCTTTAATCGGGGAGAAAGATCTTAAAATCGTCAACAAAAAACTTGCCAAATGTGATTCGATTCTAAAATAGTGGAACAACTAGACCGTAACAGGTTAGACCAAAAAGTCATCATTGTTTCAAGGGTCATCAAAAAGCCCATACTCACAATGGGTAAACCTGTTGATTGAGGAATGGTTGTCCTCTTAGGCGTAACTACAAAATTAGGGGCTAGACTAGAAGCCCAAACTGAAATGCTGGTGGTATAAATCCTTGGCTAGGCCGAGCAAATAGAATGACAGCTGGCAGAACTATCGTACTCACTAACTATACCAAACAGACCAACTGAACCCAACTGACCAAACTGACTGAAAGAACCCCTTAGACCGGAAGATGTGGCAATTGTGACTAAATGTGAGGAACCCTTGAAAGGGAAAGATTCTCACTAACCACTAAGTGGACTAATGGAGCTTTAATAGGTGTACCTTGATAGACATTGGCCATCCTCTCTTCGGCCAAGATCGCTCTAATGGAAGTCATCATCTTGTTATTTATACGGTCGAGGAACTGATCACTCCCCAAATACTGTGAGATGGAATTTACAATCTCTGGCCTAATATCGGCCCTTAACGCATTGGCCTCCTGATTGAGACTGACATACTCAACCTCAACATCTACCTGGCCATCCTGAGTTAGGGTGCTAGATAACTCCTCAAGCTAGTGGGTAGTATCTATTGGATATGATGTATGCCTTTAAGGCAATTAAGGCGATATATCTTAATTATGTAATGGTATGAATAATTCATTTTATTAATAAATGCATTTAATCTTTTGCAATGTGTCCATATATATTATGACTTGTTAAAATATATTCATTGATATCTGTATACAAAAGTCCTTGACATATATCATAGCATGAAGTGAGAGAAATTATAGTTGGACTATGTTTAGTGAGACCTTCTTCATGTGCAATTATGATTATGTCCAAACTATCCATAGTCATAGTTTTATCAAGAAAGAATATTGATGAAGTAGTAACTCTAGCATGTGGTCAACTTTCTTGGAAAGGTTCTAAGCAGCTAACCTCCTAAAGGTTGAAGGTGGTGCCTTAAGTTTGACACATTGATATATCTGGAAGATATGTTGGAGACTTCAATAAGATAAACAGTTGTTAAATATATCATAGTGTTAGTGTTTATCTTTATGCAATAGGTTTGCAAATATCCTCATACTTGAGATACTAGTTACCTTATGTGGTACTATTGCTATACTTTAGGTTATTCCTATGCGCTCATTAATTTAGTGATTATGGGTATAGTTAGGACAACACATTGGTAAGCTATATAGTCGGAAAGTATCAATCACTCCAGATATATTAAGGAGCTGTACCTGACCACTTGTTGAAGTGATGATTGCTATAAACCTCTTATTAGAGTATGTGATTTATATAAATAGTTTCTAGTCAAACACATTATATTAAAAGTAATATACTTGAATAACAAGTAAATAAATGAGATAGCTTGGAGTAACCTCGCTATTAATGGGTTAACACTTTGACTAAGCCCAACAAACTAGATAGTACTAATATTAAAGAATGGAAGGAGTTCATCACAGTGGGCAACTATTGCATTATATAGGATTGAGTCATAAGCAAAAATGACGTTCAGAGTAATGGGGGATGGTGGACCATTTCTAGAGGCGTACTACAGTCATTTAAGATAATCAAGTTCTATTCACGTTCTAGAACCTCGAGCTAATAGTTCCTATAGAACTAGGATTGGTCAAACCTTAACAGCTCTATACTTCGGGATCCTATAAGGTTAGACACATTGGACTTTCATTGAACTGAGTAAAGAATTAATAGACTTAGTCTATTACGAGAATTTTAAATGTAGAATGGTTAGACCATCACCAGGTTAAACCAGAGAATTTATTTTGACATGTAACTAATTTTATTAGGGTCATAAATAAATTAAAGTGTTGATTAAAATGACTAGATCATTTTCTAGTTAACCCAGATATTTATTTTAATCGATAACTATTTTAAGAGGGTCATAAATAAATAAATACTAAATGAGAAGGAGCTGAAAAGTTTGGACTACTAAAAACAAGGGTTGGACCTTATACGAATAGGCCCAACAAGCCCAGAGGGCTTGCGTGACCTGCACGAGCCTCACACAAGTGCCATTGGCACTCAAGGGCTGCAGGCAGCGCAAGCTAGATTTGTGCTGGCCTGAAGCGTGGCCACCCCTGCGAGCTAGACTTGCGAGAAGTCCCACGAGGCCCAGCTCATGGGATAAGGCAGGCTCACAAGAGCCTTCCTTGTGCGGCCTAAATGACCCAGCTTGTTGAGCAAGCCGGATTAAACTTGGGGTGCCCACGGATCCCTTAGGATCCGCATGTTTGTCTAAGGGGGGGATGGTAATATTCCCATGCCACATTAATTATGGGGAGACTTTACTCCCCCTATAAATTGAGAGCTCCCTTCTCTTTTCAACGCACCATAAGCTCATTCAAGTCTTGACTTGAGATTCCAACATGCTATCTCTCAAGTTGACTTAAGAGTAAGTTCTTTTTGAGGAGCCTTGAATATTTTGAGGCAGTTCTAGTTAATATTTTTAGGTGGACTTTTGGATTGGTCTAGCAACTACTCAAAGCTCTGCAGTTCTTCCTCATTGGGAGGTTTCGGTTGATGGGGTTAATGTGGAAACTCATAGAGGCTATCCTACACTTGGGGGCTTGTGCAAGGTGGTTCTGTGAAAGCTCGCCTCAACTGGTAAGTTTCCTTTCTTTCTATTTTAATTATTAGGACTTTTTCTTTGAGCGTTTTTAGACTTAATAATTATTATGGTTAGGTTATTTTCTATGCTTAGATTATTATATGCTTAGGTTATAGCTTAGAGTTATAACATGCTTGTTATAAAATATTTATGCTAGGACATAATTTAGAATTATGATATGCCTAGCCCATGCATGTTAATCTTGGTAGAGTATTAATTTAGTTAAGGCCTTAATTAATTTATATGCAACTAATAGGAGTTCCTACGGACGAAGGACAAAATTTTGAATTTCTATCATGCCTATTATACATGTTCAAAGTGACTGTCAGTTCCTAATAGTGGTAACAGAGCCTGCCTATTTAGTGCATAATTAAGTTAGAAGCGAACTAAATTTTATTTTCTATATGAAATGATTTAAGTTTTATTAATTGTTTGTAACAATAGATGAACTTAGGCTTTCATTTCAAGGTTAGAAAATGGATATAGATAATTTCGAAAAAGCCTGCTCAACTTACTCAAAATTATCAAAGACTCAATAAATTATATAGGTTACAAGGGTTATAGATGCTTTCAATTTACATGAATTGAAAGAACGAAATTTATTAGTTCAAGAGGATCCATGGTCTTTGAGTTTGTGCTCGTGTTTGTTCGGGCAAGGATTGAACTTGGTGTCTACTTCTCACAGGGCACCTCTCCTACCTGGAAACTTATAGCAGTGCTGCCTGAATTGACCAAGAGGGGATTAAATATGGACTGATTTATTTCTAGTAGGTGCTTATATATGTTTCTGCAACAAAGTAAAAATTAAATTATTGAATAAAAGCTTAAAGGAAATGCAATATATAAATATATATATATATAACATATAAAGAATGCTAATAATTTTGCATATAATCTAGGTTGATGGAATAATTATGATAAAGAGTTTGAACCCACCTAAGGTTAAACCTTATAAATTAATTCTAAAAGTCCTTGATTTAATATAAATTATTTTAAATATGTCCATCTAATAAGTCCTAGATTGGGTGATACGTCCAACACGAATAAAATCCCAAAGTAAATATATCAAGCCAAATTATAGTCTTCCTTACTCAAATTTATAATACGGTCTTTTCGGCTATAAAAGTGTTGCGCAAAGTATTCCTTTTCAACTACATCGATCAGTTATAGATGTTGAGATAGGGTCTGCCTTAATAGGACTGGTTAGTCCATCATAAAGTTGGGGGTTAGCCGCAAAACTGAGACACGTTCAAGCAGATGCTAATATAAGAGCACACGTCCCTTGGAATTAGGGAACTTGAACAAATCAGCAATTGTATGCGATAAAAATGGAATGGGATTCCAACTACAACTTATTAATATGGCTTGACTCATAAAATTGGGGGTCATATTAGACTAGTTGTAGATGCTGCCTACTTGGAAATTTAGCTAGGCTAGACTTCCCAAATTCAATAGAATGGGATATTGAAAATTTCCAAAAATGGTAGGATAAATGTATTTAATTAAAAGTACTTATATTAAATACATATACTGTATACTGAAGTCTAAAAAATTTTTCTTTTCTTATATCTTAGGGTGAAAATGACTTCCAACATTAATCTTCATCCGTTAATTAACACCAAACTGAATGGCTCAAACTTTTCAGATTGGTTTCGAGCTGTGAGAATAATTATCAGATTCAAGGGAATTGCCCCTACTCTAGATGAGATTTTCCCCGTAGAACCGAATGTTGGGGATCAATTAGAATGTGATGCCTGGTTGAAGCACAAGAAAGATCGTGAGACCACAACATGTATAATGTTTAGGTCTATGAGCCCTGAGCTTCAACAACAACATGAGAACATGGACTTAGAGACCATGGTTCTCCATCTTAAGGAGCTCTTTGTTGAGAGAGAATGGATAGAGAGGTATGAGACCTCAAGACTCCTTTTTGGAATTAAGATGCAAGCTGGCCCCTCTGCCTCTCGGCATGTACTAAAACTCTCGAGATACCATGAGAAGCTGAATTAATTGGGATTTGAAATGAATCATGAGTTAAGTATCAACCTTTTGTTTATGTGCTTAATAGATAGTTACTCAAATTTTGTGACTAACTATTATATGAACAAGATTGATTCTACCATTCCAGAATTAATCAACATGCCTAAGAAAATAGAACCTCAGATCTTTACAACACTTTATTGTTGCACGAGAAGGGCAAATCTTCTAAAAAGAAGAAGGCATTGGGGGCCAAGAAAAGAATCAGTAAAGAAGAAAGAAAAGAAGATATCTAAATTTGTGCTCTTCTAAAGCGGGAAACCGAGACACTAGAAGAGGGATTCCAAAGCTCCCACTTCTGAACATTTGAAGAAGAAGCTTGCAGAGGCATCTACTTTAGGTATGTTTGTAATTGAAAACTATGCTACTTTTCCTTATGAATCAACTTGGGTATTGGATACTAGGTGTGGTTCTCACTTTTGTACTTCTGTGAAGGGACTAAGGAATAGTAGGAGGCTGGCAAAAGTGGAGATGGACCTGCGTGTGAGAAATGGAGCACGAGTTGCTGCATTAGCCATAGGAAGCTTTAATATTATTTTGCCGAGTGGCCTAGTTTTAGTTTTGAAAAATTGTTACTATATTTTGAATGTTACTAAGAACATTATCTCTGTTGCACGTTTAGCAGCAGAGGGATTTGAAGTTTTATTTTCGAATAATAATTGTCAGATTCATTTAAATAATGTTCTTTATTGCTCTGGGATGTTGAATGGTGGCATTTATGTTCTTGATACTAAAATAGAAGTTTTTAACATAAACAATGTGAAGAAAGTTAAATTAGATAATGAGAAATCTTTCTACTTATGGCATTGTCAGTTAGATCATATAAACAAAGATCACTTAACCAAGTTGTATAAGTGTGGAGACTTGGGCCCCATAGACTTGGAGTCTTATGGTGATTGCAAACCTTGTTTAAAAGGAAAAATGACAAAGTTAACCTTTAAAGGTAAGGGTGAACGAGCCACGAGTACATTGGAACTTATACATACTGATGTGTATGGTCCAATGAGTGTTCAGGCACTAGGAGGATATTCCTACTTCATAACGTTTATTAATGATTATTCACAATATGGTTATTTGTACTTGATGAAGCACAAATCTGAAAGTTTTGAAAAGTTCAAAATATTCAATAATGAAGTAGAGAAACAATTTAAGAAAAGTATTAAAACACTATGATCTGATCGAGGTGGACCCTTCCTTATACACCCCAACACAATGGATTATTTGAAAGGAGGAATCATACTTTATTAGATATGGTTCGTTCCATGATGAGCCAAGCAAACCTCAGTAAATCCTTTTGGGGATATGCACTAAAGAGCGCATTTTATGTATTTAATAGAGTGCCCTCTAAATTAGTTGATTTTATGCCTTACGAGAGATGGTGTAATAAAACACCATCTCTAAGTCATGTAAGAGTATGGGGCTGTCCTGCCATGGTAAAGAGGATACCACCAGATAAGCTAGATGCTAAATCTAACAAGTGTCTATTCATTGGAAGTCCAAAGGAAACTATTGGATATTTATTTTACCAACCTGAAGCACATAAGGTATTTATCTCTTGGAGTCCTCACTTTTTGGAAAAGGAACACTTACTTGCAAAAGTTAGTGGAGCAATCTTGAGCTCGAAGTTCAAGTGGAAGAAATAGACGATCAACTTAGTGACCCCGTTCTAGATACACAAGAAGGTTTGATCCAAGAATAACCTGTCGAAACACAATCATTTCGAAGATCAATTCATGTTCATAAAGGTCCCAAAAGATATGGTTTTATCATTAGAGATGATAAGGAACTATATCTCATGGAGGATGATGAACCAAGAACCTATGATGAAGCAATGAAGAGCTAGATTCTGATAAATGGCTTCAAGCTATGAAATCAAAAATGGATTCCATGTACGAAAACCAAGTTTGGAATTTCGTCAATGCACCGAAAGAGGTTAGACCTATTGGGTGCTAATGGGTCTTTAAGAAGAAGATTGACATGGACGGTAATGTGATTTCCTGTAAGGCAAGGTTGGTTGTGAAAGGTTATAGTCAACGTGAAGGTATTAACTACGACAAAACTTTCTCACCGGTACCCATGCTTAAATCCATAAGAATACTCCTTGCCATTGCTGCTCATTATGATTATTAGATATGGCAAATGGATGTTAAAACAGCATTCCTGAATGGGGATCTGGTTTGGGATGTGTATATGACACAACCCGAGGGTTTTACATCTCAAAATGCTCAAAGGTATGCAAACTGCAAAGGTCTATTTATGGGCTTAAACAAGCATCTAAGAGTTGGAATATTAGGTTTGATCAGACAATCTGTGAGCTAGATTTCTGTCCAAACATTAATGAACCATGCGTTTACAAGAAGGTTAGTAGGAGTGCACTCATTTTCTTAGTATTTTATGTGTATGACATTCTACTAATAGGAAACCACATTTCTCTTCTTAAGAGTATTAAAATATGGTTGTCAAGAAAGTTCTCCATGAAAGACCTTGGAGAAGCAGCACTTATACTAGGTATAAAGATCTATAGAGATAGATCCAAGAGGCTGTTACGTCTTTCTCAAAGTACATATATAGACAAGGTTCTGAATAGATTCAACCTTGAGCATTCTAAGAAAGGTTATCTCCCGATGACAAATGGGATTAACCTATCAAAGGATAAGTGTCCAAAGATAGCTCAAGAGAGAATGCGCATGAAGGATATACTGTATGCATCCACAATAGGATCCATCATGTATGCTATGATATGTACTAGATTGGATGTCTCTCAAGCTTTGAGCTTTACGAGTAGATATCAATCGGATCCAGGAGAAAAGAATTAGATGGCCGTCAAGGCAATTCTTAAGTACTTGAGAAGGACTAAAGATGAGTTCTTGATATATGGAGATGGTGACCTCACAATTAGAGGTTACACTGATGCGAGTTTTCAATCTGACAAGGATGACTTTAAGTCTTAGTCAGGTTTTGTGTATGTATTAAATGGAGGGGCAATATGCTAGAAGAGTTTAAAGCAAGAAACTATTGCTGATTCAACCACAGAATCTAAATACATTGCTGCCTATGAAGCAGCAAAAGAAGTTGTCTGGTTCAAGGGATTTATTAGTGATCTCAGTGAGGTCCCTGAGATTATTGATCCAATTACTTTGTATTATGATAACAATGGTTCTATAGCTCAGGCAAAAGAACTATGATCTCACCAAAAAGTAGACAAGTATCCAGAAAGTATCATATAATTCGGGAGATTGTTGATACTAAGATGATAAGATTACAATATGTCCCCACCGATCAAAACCTCACGGATGGTCTGACGAAGCCATTGACAAAAGTCAAACATGACCAACATGTGAAAGCATATGGATTAAGACATATAGCTAATTGGCCTTAGTGAAAGTGGGAGTTTGTTAGATATGATGTATGCCCTTAAGGCAATAAGGGAAATATATCTTAATTATATAATGGTATGAATAATTCATTTTGTTAATTAAGGCATTTAATCTTTTATTTATATTAGTGTGTCAGTATATGTTATGACTGGTTAAAATATAATTATTGATATATGTATACAAAAGTCCTTGATATATATCAGAGCATGAAGTCAGAGAAATTATAGTTGGACTATGTTTAGTGAGACCTTCTTCATGTGCAATTATGATTATGTCCAAACTATCCCTAGTCATAGTTTCATCAAGAAAGGATATTAATGAAGCAGTAAGACTAGCATGTGATCAACTTTCTTGGAAAGGGTCTAAGCAGTTAACCTCCTAAAGACTAAAGGTGGTGCCTTAAGTTTGACACATGGATATATTTGGAAGATCTATTGGGGACCACAATAAGATAAACACTTGGTAAATATATCATAGTGTTAGTATTTATCTTTATGCAGTAGCTTTGTGAACATCTTCATACTTGAGATACTAGTTACCTTGTGTGGTACTATTGCTATACTTTGGGTCATTGCTATGCACTCATTAATTTAGGGTGTCATGGGTGATTATGGGTATAGTGATGACATATATTGGTAAGCTATGTAGTCGGAAAGAATCCATCATTTCAGATATATTAAGAAGTTGTACCTGGCCACTAGTTGAAGTGATGATTTCTATAAACCTTTGATTAGAGTATGTTATTGATAGAAATAGTTTCTATTCAAACACATTATTGTAAAAGCAATATACTTTGGTAATAAGTAAATAGCTGGGATAGCTTGGAGTAACCTAGCTATTAGTGGTTTAACACTTTAACCGAGCCCAACAAACTAGATGGTACTAATATTAAAGAGTAGAAGGAGTTCATCACATTGGGCAACAATTGCATTAACCAGGATTAAGTCATAAGAACAAATGATGTTTTAAGTAATGGGTAATGGTAAACCCTTGCCAGAGGCATACTGCAGTCATTTAAGGTAATTGAGTTCTATTAACAGTCTAGAACCTTGAGCCAATAGTTCCTATAGAACAAGGACTAGTCAAACCTTAATAGATCAATACTTCGGGATCCTATAAGGTCACAAACATTGGACTTTCATCAGACTAGGTAAAGAATTAATAGACTTAGTCTATTATGAGAATATCAAATGTAGAATGGTTAGACCATCACCTGGTTAGACCAGAGAATTTATTTTGACCGATAACTAATTATATTAGGATCATAAATAAATTAAAGTGTTGATTAAAATGATTAGATCATTTTCTGGTTAAGCCAGATGTTTATTTTGACCCGTACCTATTTTAATAGGGTCATAAATAAATAAATACTGAATGAGAAGGAGCTGAAAAATTTAGACTGCTAAAAACAAGGGTTGGACCCTAGATGAATAGGCTCCGCAAGCCTAAAGGGCTTGTGGGACCTGCGTGAGCCTCAAACGAGTGCCATTGGCACTCATAGGATGCAGGCAGCACAAGTTAGGCTTACGCTGGCCTGCAGCAAGGCCACTCAAGATTTAGGCTAGCAGGAAGTCCAGTGAGGTCCTGCCGGCAAGAAAAGGCAGGCCTACCTTGTGCGGCCCAAATGACTCGGGTTTCAGAGCAAGCCAGGTCAAAGTTAGGCAGCACACGGATCCTAGTCAAACTTAGGCAGAACACGGATCCCTTAGGATCCGCGTGTTTGTCCAAGGGCGTGATGGAAATTTTCCCATCCTGCATTAATTATGGGGAGCTTTGCTCCCCTTATAAATATAGAGCTCCCCATCCTCTTTTTTGAATGCATCACAAGCTCATTTGAGTCTTGACTTGATATCCCAAAATTGTATCTCTCAAGTTGACTTAAGAGCAATTTCTTTTTGAGGAGCCTCGAATATTTTGAGGCACCTCTAGTTAATATTTTTGTGCAGGCTTTTGGATTAGTCTAGCAGCTACTCAAAGCTTTGCAGTTGTTCCTAATTGGGAGGCTTTGGTTGGTGGGGTTCATGTGGATACTCGCAGAGGCTATCCTACACTTGGAGGCTGGTGCAAGGTGGTTCTACTAAAGCATGCTTCAACTTTTAAGTTTCCTTTCTTTCTCTTTTAATTATTAGGTTTTTTTCTTCAAGCATTTAGAGACTTAATAATTATTATGCTTAGGTTATTTTGCATGCTTAGATTATTTTATTCTTAGGTTATAGCTTAGAGTTATAACATGCTTAGTATAAATTATTTATGCTATGATATAATTTAGAATTATGGTATGCCTAGCCTATGCATGGTAAGCTAGGTAGAGAAATAATTTAGTTAAGGCTTTAATTAATTTATATGCAACTAATAGGAGTTCCTAGGGACAAGGGACAAAATTTTGAATTTCCACCATGTCTGTTATGCATGTTCAAAGTGACTGTCAGTTCCCAATATTTTTGGAATCAGACGGACAAAACTGACTGCTAGATGAACTGCTCAGAGATGGAGGTAGAGTTTTAACACTTAACTAAACTAGAGGAGGTTGAAGTAGAACTGGGATGTGAACCAAACGGACCTGAGATCGTTGCCAAGCTTTGACTTTAGCTGAGGTAGTAACCAAAAGATCTATACGTGCATGGGGTTGGTTATGCATGCGTAATTTACAACAATGCATGGTGAGGTTAATTACAAGGGAGAACACAACTCATGCGAAGCTCTTCTTCCAACCTTATCCCTCCCACTGACTCTAAGGTATTTTTGTTTGATTACCATGAGGATAGCAATGGGCGGCCTAATCTACTCTCATTGGAAAAAGGTACCTAGAGGATAAAATTCTAAGGCTTTCAATAAGAAGGGTGTAGGGGCGGAACAGAAGTTAATGTATTAGGTTCCCATAGCACCAAGCCTCTTTTGGAGGGAGATGACAACGAGTGCTCCACCCACTAGGATGTCCCCAATTTCTGGCGAGCATGGGTGACACCTTCGTAAGTTTCGTGAAAAAAAGTAGGGCACCCTAACCTAGCACTAGAAGAAGAGTGCATTTAATTCTAGAGAGAATGAGGTGAGAAGATAGGGTGTAATAATTTCCCTAGATGATGAAAAAGAAAGCGGGTTGAATTAACTAAATTGTTTTCAGTGCTCATCTTAATCTTTTAAGGTTTTCAAAAATAAACCAAAACTTTGAAAGTTAAAAGATTGTACCCTCGGCAAAGTCGCCACTGTGAATGGTCGTGGTCAAAAATTTGTGGATTTTCCTTGGTGCCTTACGGCGGGGTCCACTGGGGTTTGTTTAGTTTAAGCATGATGGAACCAATTAGTTCAAGTTTGCACATTTTAACCAATTTTAATGAATAAAGAATCAAGACCTAAATCTCGATACATTTGATAGAGTCACCACCCAAGTTGTCTACTTGGGAAAGAGTTTTGGTATGGTTCTCATTGGTGGGAGACTATACCTTTTGTATCAGAGATTCGGGTATCAGATGAGTCACTTAGTTCTCATTGAGTTAATTCAAAATTACATTAGCTGCGTAAAACTGTTTTCTTTTCATCATTTAAGAATTATTACAAAAATCCTATTTTTCTACACTCTTTCACACTCAATACATGTGTTCAACAGTTTATGATAAAAGCACAAGTAATAAAGGGGGAATAAAAATTACAACCGGAGGAAAAATGGGGCAATTGCAAGGGGACCTATACATTTGTTCGAAGTTATAAAACAAAACAAATAAATTCGCTTACATCCATAGAGATTAGCATAGTTTACCGCACATCATAAGTCAGCATTTTGTTGGGAAAATGTGATTATGTTAGCATGGCCGTTTTGTGATCGATAGTGCTCGAGTGGCTTGTAGGATCAAAATTAAATAACGGGTCTTCAACATATTTTGTTGTGAAAACACATTTTAATTTTTTGTGTGTTGATTTACCGAATTATTAATGAAAATGATCGCATGGCAAATGGTGATGTTAAGTCCATTTTATAAATTAAAGGGAAATCAACATTCTACTTGGGGAACTGGTACCCGTACGGATGGGTGATACCCATGCGGTTAAGGGGGACCCGTATGGGTCCTATTTGGACCCCAAACAGAACCTTAATTAGATTAGACAAAAGCAGATTTATGGCAAAAGAACTGAATAAAAGTGGGATTTCCTTCCATATGGGTATGGCGCACCAATTTAGTTTCCATAGGGACATAAAAGGTTCCAACAAGGCCCATTGGGTCGGGACCAGACCTAAAACAAGATCAAAGGATAGATCAAAATAAATAAATAAAATTAATAATATATTAAATAGAGTCTGAGTCTCTTTGAAACTCAGGAGCATACCTTTATGCTGTGAATCCACTTTGAAGTGATCCCTATGCCAAGAGAGTCTAGTCAAAGTAGATGATGAAATGATGGATTTAGGACTGTTTAGGTGAGTGTTTGTGTGGACAAAACCTCCCTCGAATCCTAAATATAAAGCTAGAAAGGAATAAAATGTGGGCAAAATCACTATAGAATGATTTTCCCTCTATTTTATAACTTTTATACCTCTTCTATACCCTTTCTATACCTATAAAAATTGCTAGGAAATGAAAAGTATAATGTATGTGATGTTCTTGATTTTTGCTCCCCTTGAAAGTGAGGCAAAATGCCGCTATTTATAGGAAAAAATCGAGTCTGAATGCAATAAATTGACTTTATGGTTGATTTCTTTCGGATAAGGCATGATTACAATCAAGGCCGTTTGATTGCTCTTGATGGGGACCCATAAGAGTTTGGAGGACTCGTACGGGTCCTAGTGGGACCTATATAGGTCCTTCTAAGCCGTATAGAGGCATGGGGCCGTACGGGTCAACCTATGGACCCAGTACCTCTAAGGTGTGACCCATACGGTTCCTTAAAGTCAGTCTAAGTCCCCAAACTCTAGCTAAACTCATCTCTGCTGCAGTAGGAACACCTCTAATGGATACCACCTATAAGGAATAGTGTTAACTAGCTCTCATCATCGTTTCTTAAGAAGGATTGATAAAATCGAGTGCTCACAACGAGTTCTTTTTGATGATTTTGTGATGAATAGCAATGATTTGCGATGAAATTAGTGACAGAAATAGTTACGGAATCTAGTGATTTTGTGAGAAAAGTCTCTAAATCCCATTTAAATTTGTTTTAAACTTAAGTATCGATCGATTTTAAGTATTTAAACCTAAAAGATCGTGGTTAAGAATAATTAAGAATCTGAAGTAATGTGTATTAAATTGGATTTCCACATTGTTTTATGCTTTCTCTGTCTAGAAAACTAAGAACCCTAAAAGTTTGATTTAAAAGTTCAAATGGTAAAAGTACTGTAACAGGGGATATAGGGGGTTTATATAGACTAAATTCAGTGAAAATAACCTAATTAGTCCCTTAAAAACACTAATTTCACCAAAAATCAGGTAAAAATTGAGATTTTTTGGAGAGAGAAGTACCCAGAAACATGCAAGGAGAGACCCCAAGGCCAGGCCGCGCCACATGGCACAACCAAAGGAAAGGCCGCACCACATGGCGCAGCCAAAGGACAGGCCGCACCATGTGGCTCAAGGCACGCACGGTGGCACGGCCAAAACCAGGTCGCGCCATATGGCACTGCTAGCCACAGGCGGCGGCACCGGTGAGGCTCGAAAAACCTTCATTTTTTTATTTTTTTAATTACATCTATTTTATTACTTTTTATATTATTTTTTGCTAATATTTTGGTTACTTTTTGGGTCAACGCAGGTCCAAAATTGTCAAAGACAAACGTTCCGAACGCAATTCAAACCATAAAAATAGGACAACTAGTTCGTAAAAGGTATGAGCAATTTCCATCATCATTCCGAACGAATGCCGAAAAGCCCATGCTCACACATTGGTTCTTACATTATGTGTATATTAATGGTGTCACATTATAGAGGCAATAATCTACTACATGCATATGTTGTGTTATAACATGAGTAGGGTATCCTTTGATTGATAATCATAAATGTCTCAAGTCTGTTTTAATCATGGGAATGAATAAAACGAAAGTCTTATATGTTGGATTATCTATAGAAATGTAGTTGCTATATCACTTGGTAAGTAGATCATGAACATGGGCACATGTTGAGAACATGGGGCTGGACCGATCAACACAACGAGGTCACGTGGTTGTATGTCATAAATAATTTACTGGGTAGGTCTTGTGAGCACGGAATTTTCTCATGCCCTAGTCGATGATGAAAGATTGGGTCTATACTTTATTGTATCCTAATATGTTAAGCTTGAAATTGATTTATGGGAATTGGCCTTAAGAAAATACATCCAATCCCTCAGACCCTATGAAAAACCCTGAAAAATAGTCATAAAGTGTACCCCTATCATCAACAGCGGTACCGTCATTAGTAGACAACAGTACCGTTATCCCTTATAACGGTACCGATGCCTATTATTTCCCAATTAATTTTGACCGACTCAATTCAAAATTTCCTGTTTAAAATTAACCATCACCGGTACCAGTTTCCCCAAAAACGGTACCAGTATCGACCTTTTTGGAAGAAAATAAATCTAAAATTAATTCAATTTTCCCATTCAGTTGGAGAATTAATTATTTTACCCAATTTTACCTCTCATTTTTCACAATAAATAGAGGCCTAAAATCAGTTTTCCAGATACAATTAACATCTATCAAATCTATTGTACAAAATTAGCTCTAGGAAAGTTCTTGCTGAAGTTCAGTCCTTATCATTCCCGAGTTTTTAGCAAGTTTAGAACAAAGAGCGGAATTTATTTTCGTTTAGTTATTCTTTACCATTCTTTAACTCATCTCTTCCAATCCAATCACTCTTCATAAGGCCACTCCCGTATCATTTCATATCAAACAACGAAAAGGTACACAATCTGAGACTAAGATAATAATCATTTTAATTTATTTCTTGCTTCAATTTATTAAAGTTTCAATTCATACCACATCAATTGAATTAAACTTGCTACAATTGAACTTGACTATAAATCAATTTATTTTATTTACGTCTCATCTTCATCTAACTCTTCACCACCAACAATAATCTAATTAACTCATAATATAAATTACTTATAATTCATTTCTATAATATAAGTTGTTTATATTATATATTATAAATTATTTATATTCCATAATATAAATTGTTTATGATTCATTTCCATAATATAAGCCGTCTATATTTCATTCCCATAATATAGATTAATTATATTTAGTTTTTATAACATAATTAATTTACACTCTAAAAATGTAAATAATCCATATTTCGTTTCCAATTATAATTATGTTATGTTTCATTTTCCATTTTATTTTATCTCCATTTTCAATTATGCAATTAATTCATGCTTAATTCTTTTATGTCATAATTAATACATATTCCACTTCTATTCATTTCATGCTTCATTCTCAATCATACATCATTTTCCTTTCTCGCTATTTCCATTATTTGTCAATTTCATCAATTGTATTTGAGCGGGTAAGAGCTCTTTGTGGTGATTTTGTTCGAGGGATTAGCTTGCAACCCCTTGTACACTTTTCTATACCTCTCTTCCCATTTCTTCTTGATTTGTAAAATTGTCTACCATATTTGCGATTCTAACATTTTCTAAATTTTGTCAATTGATAAATTTATCTCTGCACCGTTATGCTGGAAGAATGGCACTGTTATCCTTGACACTGATGTTGCTATTTATTCTGGGCCAGAATGCAATATTCTAGTTTTAACCCTTTATTTGCTGGATAATTGCCCGAAATCCATTTGTTTCATATTATGTGTTATGAGCACGCAGTTATTGCTATGAAATGATGTCATGACCTCATTGAGGTGGTGTGTTTTTATTAGAATAGCTCTTTTCCTCATCTCATTTCTTAAAATGAATCTAGGTAACATGTTGGACATTCAATAAACAATTTTGGTATTTCAATTTAAATTGTCTAAACAAATCGAATAAGTAATTTGTCTGGACCCGAATCTCTAAATTAAGGTACAGTTTCGTTCTTGGGACAATACTACACCAGAATTTCCTGGAAGAGCTGATCCAGGTAGTGATTCTATATTTTAAATTATGGATCTAGATCCATGAATCTTTTTGACATTATTTCACAAATTGTGTTATATTCTCTTCTACCAATTCTATTTATAAAAACCCCCGGCCGAGTTACCAAGTTGCCTCGGTTGCCTATAATTAATGCCTCAATTGTCCCAAGAAGGAAAGTTGCCTCGATTGTCCCTATTTCACCCGATAAAAGAAAACACGGCTTGCCCGTACCCGAAAATGTTGCCCGCTCATAGTGGCAACTCTGCTGGGGATCTTTTCTTTAAAAATCATTTAAAAGATTTGATGAATACTGAAAAATTTGTTTAGCAAAATTAACCCAATATTGTTTATTTTATGCATCATGTTCATTGTAGTAGTTAGATTCTTTTGCATTTTACGGCAGGATCACCCTTATTATTGACTGCGTTACTTTAGAGAAGCTTTGTGTTTGATTCTTCATGGGACTTAGGGTTGCCTAGCAGGTAACCACTCATGACAATATCGCCAATATTCTTTACGGGAATTGGGGTGCCGTAATGTCATGGGAACCTTCTTGATCAACAACCCGACTATAAGCTTACATTTAGTAGCCTAGCAACTTCCCCTTAGGACTACCCTATCACATTTAATAGTTTAGGTCGTGCTTTGTTGTCTAGTATGGATTTCGATGTTTTTAGAGCCAAAACTAGATTTAGAAGCTTTTACTCTCTACGTAGAGTAATAAGGAGATGGAAGGTATAACGTTGGAAGAATAATTGACACCTATATGTTAACTAACCCCCGTTGTTGTGCTATAAGTGTTACATGCTAAATGTTGCCAAGCTAAATGTTGCCAAGCTAAATGTTGCCATGCTGCCATCTCATTTGCCATGTTTTGTCCTATGATCATTGTCAAGTCTATCCCATGTGCTTTATTCATTTCCCCCAAGTCTTTTCATGAGATGTCTCATATAGCAGTCTCTAGATTCATTCGAACGCTTTTATGATGGTATCCCACTAATATCGCCTTTTAGTCTCGTATCCATAATACGTCGTTATGCTGTCACCTTGATATCTTGACTACCTATTTTACTTCTACATGTTATTGCCCTTTTTCTACAGATATTTTATAGATATCATTCGATCCTTACCAATGAACAAGTTATATACTTGTCCCAATCATCATATAAGAGGCACCACATCAAGGTCTTGCTTAAATCACTATCACCCCAGAGATGTCATCTCACCTAAACCCTAGCGTCATCATGCAATTACCCGCTTTGTTATATCATCTGTCTCTATAGATATCCTGTCGATGTCTCGCTAAAAATCATCCTATACATGCTTAGAGATATCCCGTCGATGTCTCATCTTTTATCCACATGTCTTTGAAATGTGTCACATCATGTATTACTCTAGTCACCTTATGTCGAGATCGGTCCTTGGATCTTCTAAACCTTTTACCTACATTGTGATGTCTTACTGATATTACACCCACCGAATATGCCCGAACCTTAGTCGCATAACATTGTTTCGTCACAACCATATCCGTCCTAGAATCTAGAGTTGCATCACCTTTGACCTTAATGAAAGTATTGGGGGAAGCCTGGTTTCCTTATATCATTAATGAGTTTTTATTTTGTAAGCACACTACACACATGAGTCTTCCCTAAGTCGCATTACATAGCACTAACTATCTCTTGGCAGCCATATTTGCATACATTCACTTTAAATAGGTTCTTCATCCCATTCATTTATCCATACATAAAACCATGCATGGCTAATCCAACCTTGGTTGTCTCTTAGTTTAGAAAAGGATTGAAGATCGCTTGGTCTGAATTACCTTAGAATCAAGTCCAGCTCCTACTCGAATGACTTTGCTTACCAAAACCAATGCTCTTATGGAAGAGACCCACTCAACCCTCATCGAGTTGTTGAATTTTGATCAGTTTAAGGGTACTCTTGAAGAGATAGTGCAGAAGATGATGAAAGAAGCTATTGTTAGCATTGAGGTTTCCTGTGATCAAAGAAATGCTGAAGGTAATTTTAAGCCTTTCCCGGCAAGTTTTGTCATGTTTGTTCCATCACCATACTTTGGGAGCGGATCACCAAATTTCCATCTGACATGCTATGAAAATTTCATTAAATGAAGGGTTTAACTGACGCACAGCTAACGACCATGTTTCCCTGCACCCTAGAAGGGTTAGCCACTGAATGGTTCTTGGTTTAGCCTAAGGAAGTGAAAAGCAACTGGTCGCAACTCGCAAAGGCTTTTCAAGATCACTTTGCTTATAACACCAACCTCAGATCAACATTAGTGATTTGGTCTCATGCAAGCAAAGTAAGAATGAAGAATTCTGCAAATACTACAAGAGGTGGATGTATTTGAGGGTCCTAGTGAACCTAGAACATACTAAGAAGGCCCTAATTGACATCTTGATCAATGGAACCTTGCCCAAAATCAAGAAAGAGATTATAGCTAGAAGTTTCAATGAGTTCAACAAGGTCTATGACCTGTAAATAAAAAAATGACAAAATAAAGAATGAGCCCCGCCAATTTGAAAACCCAAAAAGGGCAGATTAGGCAAAAATTAGGGCAACCTGATGACTCAAAAACCTGAAAAGGGTGGGTCATGCAAAAGTTAAGGCTAATAAAGTCTCTTGGACCTTCATGAGGGGTTCAAGAAAAAATTAGGACTAAGTAGTTGAGAGTCGCTGTCTATAAAACCATAACTGGATAGTTAGCAATGGGAAACATGTTATTTGAAATTGTTATCAGCATTTGTAATCAATTTAAGCTCATTTAATAAAAGTGTCACTCCTGCCTAAATTCGAGTATGAATGTGATAATAAATGTATTTTGACGTAAAAGTCATTAATTCGCAAGTTTGCATATGTTTCATATTTCTACTAATGCTTCATCTCTCATTCCATGATTAGACTCAAAAAAATAATAAATAATGACATTTCCAAGAAGGAAAAAATATCCGACCGACTGAATGAGGTCTATGCAAAACTTGGCATATTAGTCTATTGGATAGAAAACCCAAAAAGGGCGGTACATGCAAAAGTTAGGACATATGCAGTTTGATAAGTCGAGGACAAAATATAAACTCCCTATGCAAAAATTAGAACTAAAAATGGAAATATTGTATCAAAAGTCTAACACGATCACATTAAATGTCAGACTACATGTCTTTTCTTCACCTCCACAAGAATAGGTCTATCACCTCTTGAATAGTAGTGCCAATCAATGCTAGCCGCCAGTCGTTTTTTCCCAATAGGCAGAGTCTAAATTTTGGCTATCCAACCCTTATATAGCTCATTGGTCATTACAATCCTCTCAGCTTTGTATTTCAGTCAAACATACTTCGTACATTTTGCCTACCTTTTAGCAAAATGATTCAGCCTACCTTTCAGCAAAATGATTCAGCCAACCAGGAGGACATTCAGCTGGCACGGTCTCAAAAAACTCAGTAGGAATCTTCTGAACTTGTCCATACTGCCTCCACAACCTGGATGGAGAGTGGGATGTCACCATCTGTAACCCAAGCAAATGCACCTCACCTAGTGACATCTCTAAAAAGACATCTAAAATCTTCCACCAAGGGCAAACCCAATGAATCTAAGGTTCAGCATAAGCCTATAGGATAGGGGTCCACTCAGCCAATGATAGCATTTAGTGGCTTGACGTGGCAAAAGTGCAATTTGTGAAATTAGATTTGTTATACTTCTTGAGGTTTCCCCATGGCGGTTCCTTCAGAGCCCATTTCTCCAAAATCCATACCTAGGAGCAAGCATTTGTCAATATCTGCAAATTTGGGAAATAGCAAGCTCATTGTAACAAGTTACCTGTAATAGTGTGAATTGGTCCCTTATTTGGCTTGGGTCCCTAGAAATAGCATCCAAATGAATGAGGGTCTCGGCCAAGGTAAAAGCAGCAGGGGAAGCATTGTTAGCCATCTGTGATATCAAAGAAATCAACCAAAAAGGTGCTACAGTCTCGCCTAACCTGCAATTGTATTCACTCGGTATCAGTATATCAACCATGGAAGGCCACGCCAGGGGAACCCTGGAAATATTTTGACACCATTCGAACACCAAATGAATTTAGAATCCAGCCGAGTTTAGGGCATGAGATAAGAAATCCCCTGGAGATTCAAGCCCAAAAATCCAATCTAAATCCTTCATTGATCCAAAGGTTGGTTGAGGAAATGTTATCTTTGCTCGACGAAGAGGAAGGATATTTAAGATGGCACTAGTTTCTTCAAATATGGGGCATAGTTCTATACTGATCAAACAAAACACCCTGTCAATTAGGTCCTACAGTGCATAAATCACCCCAAGAAGCCTAGAATTCATAGAATCATTGGTGTAATACATGATATTACATAAACCAAATGGTTTCAGCTTCTTCCAGTCCTATTCACCTAGATGTTTCAGGAACTGTCTCAATTCTACACTATAGAAGCCCATTGTTCAAGAAAAATTAGAGAAACACACAAAATTGCAGCATGCCGAAATCAATACCGGTACCGGTATTCATGAAGGTGGTACCATTGTCGCCTGGCCCCTACCTTTGTCTATACTATTTAGTTATGATCATTTGCAATAGGGGTACCAGAATTACAGAGCAAATTAGTGGATTTCACTATAAGAATCAAGAAAATCAACAAAAATATCGCAAAAGTTTATTCCTATTCATCGGGTCGAAGTTTTATACTATAAAAATGTACCAAATGTTTCAAAAAGAAGTGCAAATGCAGGAAAATGCCTAAATCTACTCTGAGCCATCTGTAGAAAAGAATCACTAGAGTCTGATCCCTCCGGTCCCTCAGGCTCCTCTACTCCTCCTCGCATACCCGAATCGCTGAGACACTTTGAGCGAAGGTTCCTTAAACGCTTAGCCTCTGCCTCAGAAGCCTCAGCTCTAGCAGTAACACTCCTGGCCTCCTCCTTAGCTCCAGCCAATCTCTCAGTCATATCCTCTAAAGTTGACTGCAAATCCAAACAAGTCATACATTAATCATTGTACAGTTGATCATGCATCATATATAAATTATTTTAACATGTTTAGGTACTTTACCTCCATAAGGTGTTGCTGAGTAGAGAGTAGATCACCAAGAGACTAGTACACATTAGCCAACTGCTCCAGCACAGCCCGAGGCACCTACAAATCAAAACCAAGCTCAAAATCCATAAGAAAATCAATATTGAAGATAACAAATCCTCAAGAAGGTCAGAATCTTACATGAGTAGTATTGGCTGGCAGAAACTCCATTTGATGAGCCGATGGAGGGATTCCCTAGGTCACCTACCTACCAACTCCCATCATGATGATGGAAAGGTACCCAGGGCCATCTAGATGTGACCTTTGACTTCCCACGCCTAGCTAGCAAGTGGAGCCAATGGCACCTAATCAATAGCAGGAGCAACCTAAGTTGTAGGAAGAGTCCTACTACTACCTAAAGTCCTCCCCCTCTTATGTGAGGGAAGCTAGTGAAACATGATATTAGACAAAGTAGAAGAATGCAAGCGAAATAAGTTTGTAAAATCATAAATGCATACCTAAGGAGCTGAAAGAGTGACAGGATAGGGGATCAACCTCGCCATGAAATTAGTTTAAACTCCCTTAGCAATATTAGCTCGCTATCTTGTACCATCCCACAAAGCAGCCTAATCCTCCTCGTCTACTAGATGTGGGTAAAATAAGTCAACCAGTGGATCAACGAAAACCACCCTCTCAGCAGTAGAGGCTACAGTCCTAAAGCCCCTCACTCTCACCTAGATACCACTCCAGGACCATGGGGAACTCCAACATGAAGCACTGGTCATCGTATAGCTCACGAGTAGCAATGACTAGAGCCCTCCCATGGCTCTTGGTGAAGCTACAAAATCATCAAAAGTCATGGTATACAATTCTAAAAACCTTATGTTAATTCAGGTTCTACTAATCTTAGGTTTAAATTTTGTAGATACCTAGTCAAGGGTGAGACCCCTCAGATAAGCCCGAAGAGCAGTTGTATCCCTCGGTACCTTCTTCCAAGATCCAGTCTAGGAGAAGAGAACGGTCACCTCTGGTGCAGTATCACCTGCTAACTCAGGTGGAGGAAGAACCTTGTACTTAAAGGCCCAAATCTGCAAAAATTGAAACACTTCAGTATCACATACATCACCAAAGGAATAAAATCACAAAGATCAAAATTTAAAAACTACCAGAAGGAAGAGATAACCGCACTTTAGCTCTGTCAGGTCTCTTTGAGCACTACCATCGATACCCAAATAGAGCTGACCAAGCACTGCCCGACACTAGTTCAGCTTGGGGACCAGAGTCAGATCTGCCAAAGTTGAAAGGAACCCATAGTGCATGTGGCTCGATCCCCATGGGAAAAGGATAGTGGTAAGTAAGCTAATGAGAAAAGCTTTAATGTACTACTTCATCGAATCAGTAGTCAACACTCATTGTGCCAACCAATGAACACGCAGCTTGGTATACTCCAAGTGACTGGAAGTGGGTCTCACGCACAATAATCCCTCAACTTAATCTAAAATTGGCTCCTATAGATGGAACATATCAGCATAGATGTTATAGTGGACTACGTAACCTTAAAATGGCAACCCAGTCATCACCTCCATATCAGAGGGGGTGATCGTCATCTCCCCAATTGGTAAATGGAAAGAATGAGTGATATCCAACCATTTCTCTACGAGCATTGTCAAAGCAGTGATGGAAGTGTGGGTCCCCTTTGGTCGAAGGCTCTCCACTAAATCCCCGAACCCAGCATCAGATGCCCCCTAATGGACCTCGGCATCAGTAATCTTGTCCCACCATTTCTGGCTAAAGTAAAAGGATCCTAAGCCCTCTCTCGGATGCTCTTGCACAATAAAATCTCAATAAGTATCTTTATTTACCAATTTCATATGCTTATACAAGTTTACATAAGGCATTATCCCACTTAGAATTGCATTTAAATAATAAAAATCAAGAAATCAAGTTTCTAGAATCAATACGGGTATAGCCCTTACTCGTACCAGTACGGGGTCTTATTGATACCGGTACCATTATTCCATGATAATGGTACCACTTTCAACAGCGGTGGGAGACAAACATGTCCTATTTCCACGAGAAAAATCCAAAAAATGTGAAAAATAATCAAACCTACTTCCCGGGGCCTAGAATTTCATCATTTAAGGTTCTATAATTACTCGGGGGTCTAAATCAATCCTAAAATCTAACCAAGCATGCATATTTCATTTGATTCAAATCTATTTCAAAGTTTTGAACATAATACTTTGAATTTTGAAATCTACAATTTGTAAATCATGAAATTGATCTACTAACGAGTCAATGAGAGGCATGTGATCTGTAGGCATGATCAATATTAGGCTCGAATCCCTAATTAAGCAATAGGTGCTTCTCTTCACCCTCGAGATAATAGGCCCAAGCAATGAACATAATTAAAAGCTACAAATTCGAAATAGTGGCTAAAGAAGTTTGAGGAATAATCCTAGCATTCTTGGAACCTACCTTGTGAAACATCATGACAAACGGAGTAAGAATCGGTGCGAAATCGAAGTAAAAAAGTCAAAAATCCGATTAGAGGCACAAAAGACAAGTGAAGTTCTATTTGAGGGAGAATGGCGCTATTTATAGTTTTCAAAACTGATACCGATACAAGGCAACAATGGTGCCGACATCCAGTAAAACTGTAACAGTCTTCACAGTGCTAGCAAACTCTTTTCAACATTTCAAACCAAATGCCTATTCTAAACAAGTAAGGTAATATTTCACCCCCAGGGTATGACATTTCTAAAACTAAACCAAACTAAATTTTACCTTTTGCAGAGATCATAGCTCTAACAAATCTCTACTGGCCCGGTCCCTAACCATACAGCCAATTTTACCTTTTGTAGAGATCGTAGCTCCAGCAAATCTCTACTAGCTCGGTCTCTAACGATACAGCCAATTTTACCTTTTGTGGAAATCATAGCACCGACAAATTTCCACTAGCTTGGTCCCTGACCATATAGCCAAATATTATTATTGTTGTAGAAATAATAGCTTCGACAAATTTCTACTAGCTTGGTCCCCAACCATACAGCCAATTTTACCTTTTGTGGAAATCATAGCTCTGGAAAATTTCCACTGGCTTGGTCCCTGACCATACAGCCAGATATTATTATTGTTGTAGAAATCATAGCTCCGCCAAATCTCTACTGGCTTGGTACCCGACCATACAGCCAATTTTACCTTTCATGGAAATCATAGCTTCTTCAAATTTTCACTAAGCTTGGTCCCTGACCATACAGACCATTATTATCGTAATTGTAGAGATCATAGCTTCAACAAATTTCTACTGGCTTGGTCCTGGACCATACAACGAATCCCTATTGATGCACTGATATTTTATTGCAAATGCTAACATTTTTACTCCCCGTATAGTTATCCTTTTTTCTCCAGTGGGGATATTTATCATTTCTCTTCCCTATCAGAGTAGTTTGTTCTTAGCAGATTTTCACCCTATATGGGGAGATAGATTATCACTCCAAAGCAGAGTCAATCAAGTACTATCTCTTTCAAAGGCATTTCAGGTATAATCTCCTACCTTATTCCATATACTCTTTTGCATGATCATAAAGAGTCCAGTCTATTATGTACTGCGAGGGGCAGTCTTTGAGCACGGAATTTTCTCATGCCCCTAGTCAATGATGAATGATTGGCTCTATACTTTATCATATCCTAACATGTTAAGCTTGAAATTGATTTATGGGAATTGGCCTTAAGAAAATGCATTCAGTCCCTCACACCCTATGAAAAACCCTAAAAATAGTCATAAAGTGTACCCCTGTCATCAACAGTGGTATCGTCATTAGTAGACAATGTTACTATTATCCCTTATAACATTACCGACATCTATTATTTCCCAATTTGACCGACTCAATTCAAAATTTCATGTTTAAAATTAACCATCACCGGTACCGGTTTCCCTAAAAATGGTACCGGTATCGAGCTTTTTGGCTGAAAATAAATCTGACTAAATTCAATTTTCCTATTTAGTTGGAGTATTAATTATTTTATCCGATTTTACCTCTAATTTTTCACTATAAATAGAGGCCTAAAATCAGCTTTTCAAATACAATTAACATCTATCAAATCTATTCTGCAAAATTAGCTCTGGGAAAGTTCTTACTGAAGTTCTGTCCAAATCATTCTTGAGTTTTTAGCAAGTTTAGAATAAAGAGGGGAATTTATTTTTGCCTAGTTAATCTTTACCAATCTTTAACTCATATCTTCCAATCCAATTACTCTTCACAAGGCCATTCCCGTATCATTTTAGATATAACAACGAATTCACAATGAAAAGGTACACAATATAAGACTAAGATAATAATCATTTTAATTTATTTTTTGCTTCAATTTATTAGAGTTTCAATTCATACCACATCATTTGAATTAAAGTTGTTACAATTGAACTTGGCTATAAATCAATCTATTTTATTTGCGTCTCATCTTCATCTCACTCTTCACCATCAACAATAATCTAATTAACTCATAATAGAAATTACTTGTATTTCATTTCTATAATATAAGTTGTTTATATTATGTTGGGAAATAATGATCCGAAAGAATCAATCCAAAGAAATATCCAGATTAGGTTTGAAGAAAACAAAAATCTCCTAAGTCCATGAAGAAAGCAAAGACATAATCTTCTAAGTCCAAGGAAGTCAAAACTACAAGTACTCAATATTTCAAACACCTAAGTACACAAGCAAAGCATTCGGTTAAAGTTTAGAAAGAAAACGAACTTTGATCCTCTCAAATCAGCATCCGGAACATGAAGACTGATTGAAGAGAATCCAGATATATTAAAGAAGACATTCAGATGACTCAATTCTCAAGACAAAGGGAAATTATTTAAAATTTCATTTCCCTCCACATTTGGTCTGAAGTCAAAGTACCTTTTGCCTTAGAGATTGAAAAAGAGGTAGCTAGCACGAATTTCGGAAATGGATAAAAGGTCTAACACTGGAAAGAGAAAAAGGTAATAACCTTTTCGAAATAGACCAATGGGAATGGCGCATGGAGCTCACACAAAAAGGAAATGGCATAAAAGTTAGTGATTCACTAAAATACAAACAAAACGATCACTGACAACTTTTCAGCCTCAATCCTAAAAATTCAAATAGACATTTATTCAGTCTAACGAATTGATCAATGGCTCCGGATGCGCAACATCAAACCTAATCAACGGTGAAGATTCAAGATCAAACCTCAACAGTTCAGAACAAATGCATTTATGATCAAAGCCCATAAAAGGGAAGCTTCACAAGTTGAGAAGGTGTTGGTTGATTTCACAAGAAGCTATTATAAAGGAGAACTCAAGCTAATTCAATCAGTGAACAAAAATCCCCCCAAGAACTAGACATATTCAAATCTATTTGTAAGAGCTCTCAAGTGATATTATAAACTTGAAGAGTTCAAAACCCCAAACCTTTGAGAAAACAAGGTGTAAAATATCTCATACTTGGGTGAAGTATTGAGATTGGGATTTAACTTAGAGTTAGTGCTTTAAGTAGTATCTCCCTATAGGACTGAGCTTAGACTTGGGTAGTTTAAGTGGTATATCCTATTAAAGTGAAAGGACTCATCTAGGAGTTGGAGCTTCTAGTGGTATATCCTACTTCCAAAAGAGGGGTTATCATCCGAAGATAAATTATAAGGCTTAATTCCTACCAGTTGGAAAGGAATTGCACTAGTGGACAAGCTCAAAGGAAGGAACCTCTGGGGACTAGATGTAGGTAGGGCCAAACCTGTATAAAATCACTTGTGTTTGATTTCCTTTACCTTAAGTCTTTACTTTTGTGCATTTCATTTTATATTTGTTTTATCTGGAACCCATAGATCCTGATCAAAAATCAAACACGCTACACAAGGCTTTTTTAAGTCTGAAAATTTCGCAAAAAGGATCATTCACCCCCCTCTTGCCCTAAATAATTAAGCATAGGGACCAACAAGTGGTATCAGAGTAAGTGTTCAAAACTAAAGATCTAACAATCTCGAGCTAAAGGTCTATATTTTGATCTAAGAATCAAATTAAGGCTTAATAACTCACAACTCCTTCCGGAGGGTATGTCTATTACCCGTCCTCCACTTTTCACCGGTGAACACTACACATTCTGGAAAAACCATATGAAGAATTTCATTTAGGCTCAAAGCATGTTAGCATGGGTGGCTATTAAAGATGGCCCATATATTCCTACTTATTAGGTAGAGGGTTCAACTACCTGAAAGCCCTCAAATTTATGGGATGAAAATGACTATAAAAAGCTATATGAAAATGCAAATGCTATTAATATTCTTCATTGTTCTCCTAGTGCAGCTAAATTTAATAGGATTTTCGGATGTTAAACTGCACAAGAGATATGGAAGAAACTTGAGGTGACATATAAAGCACCAACAAAGTCAAAGAGGGAAAAATAGATCTTCTTCAACAAAAACTTGGAACCTTCAAGATGGAGCCCAAGGAATCCATCAGCAGCATGAATGCCAGATACACCAATCTGGTTAATCAAATGAAGAAGCTTAGAAAGGAAATTTCTGAAGTAGATATAGTGAAGAAGGTTCTCTGGAGTCTCACTATGGAATGGGATAACAAAAAGACTACCATTGAGGAGGCTCATGAGTTGAACTTTTACAGTTATAATGAACTCATTGGCAATATCTTGACATAAGAAGCCTAAAGAAAAGAAGAAAACTATAGCTCTCAAAGAAGAATCATCTGGATCAGCTTCCTTTGGATTGGAAAAAAAGTCAAAGGAATTCCATTGCAATAAACAATAAATGGCTATGTTGGCCAAACAATTTAGGAAATTCCCGAAAAAGAAAGAAAGAAGAAGCTCCAGAAGATATGATTATAGAAGAATGAAGGAAGGATCCTCAAGAAGAGATAAATCTAGAAAAGCTCCAGAAGACAAGAAAGATCTGGAAAAGGAATCAGTTTGTTTCGAATGTATTGACAAAGGACACTTCAGGTCTAAATGTCCCAAGCTAAAAAAGGAAAAGAGATACAAGAAGAAGGCAATGGTGGCCACATGGAGCAACAGTGAAGAAAGCAGTAGCTCATCTTCAACAGAAGAAGAGGAAACTGTAAATTGTGCATTTAGGACACTATCTGATCAAAAAGCTGAGCAATCTGAAAGAAACCCATCAAAGCAGACCACTGAGCAAATCAATGATGAAACAAAATCAGAATCTGCAAGTACTGAGGTAAACTCTAACTCTACTCATGTACCTAACATTGAACTTATCAGGCCTTTGGGGATTGTGATCAATAATGTGAGGAAGAATACAAAAGAAATTAAATCCCTCCAAAGACAAGTGATGGAGCTTGCTAAAGATACTGAAGCTATATCATAAGATATCAATTTAATCAGAGCTACAAAGCACATTGACGTTGTTGAAGAAAACTTCATAAGAAGTCAAGTACAAATTCTTTGTATGAATCTAACCGGGCTAGACAAGGAACTAGCTCTAATGAAGGAAGCTTCTGGAAGAAATGCAAAGGAAACCCTCAAAAGAAAACAAAGGTTCCTAAACCAAAAGAAGAATCTGGAACATCTTGAGTAGAAGAAAGTTTGGAGGCAACCTCAAGCACAAAAGCATAGCGCTCCAATGGACAAAAAGACTCAAATATTCATAGTTGCTCAAAGAGGAAAGGCTAAAGTAGTCTATGATAATCATCCCACTAAGCAAAAGAAAAACTACATAGCAAAAGTTGCCCCTCCAACCAACTACCAGATCCAAACCAAATAGTCCAATCTGGATCTATCCAAACCAGGATATTCTAGAGATTATGGGAAGAAGGATCTCCAAAAGATTGAGAAGAAGCTTAAGCAGAACAAACCAGTTGCATGGTGTAGGTTTTGTGGAGCAAATAACCATATTACTAAGATGTGTAGATTTAAAAATGGTTATTATAATGTTTATCATTGGCTTAAAATGGTTGATAACCTGGGAGGGCCCAAATCTGATTGGGTACCCAAACCCACTTGATCTATTTTGTAGTTATGCCTTAGATCCAAAGAAGATCAACATGCATGGTACATTGATAGTGGATGCTCAAGGTACATGACTGATGATGAGAAAGCCTTCATCACTCTAATCCAGAAGAAAGGTGGAAAAGTAAGCTTTAGAGACAATAAAAAGGGACAGAATATTGGACATGGAATTGTTGGATCTGAATTAAAGATAGAAGATGTCTCACTAGTTGATGGACTACAGTTCAACTTGCTAAGCGTAGCATAACGCTTTGATAAAGGAGAAAAGTCACCTTTGATTTCGGAGGCTTCCCAATCTTTGATAGTAAGTCAAATCAACTCATTCTTTACGCATCTAGAGTAAACAATGTCTATTCTATTAACATTAAAAAATAGAAAAGAATATATGCTTGGTGTCAAAAGAAGAATAATCATAGCTTTGGCACCAGCGGTTGGGAGATGTAAGCATGAGCCTCCTATCCAAATTGGCCAAAAAGGAATTGGTTGTGGGTTTAGCTAAGGTAGCTTTTGATAAGGATCACATATGCACTGCTTGTCAATTAGGTAAACAACATAGAAAAAGTTTCCCTTCCATCTCCTATATACCCTCTAAGAGAGTTCTAAAACTCTTACACATTGATCTCTTTGGTCCAATCAAAGCAATGAGTTTAGGTAGAAGAGAATACACTATGGTTATAGTGGATGATTATTCTCACTATACTTGGGTTGCTTTGGTAGGTAGAAAAGATGAAGCCTTTGACCATTTCTCCAAAATATTCATTCGGATAGAAGTAGAACAAGGCATAAGCATTGCACGCATCCGGAGTGATAATGAAGGAGAATTAAAAAATAAACATTTTGCTGAATTCTATGAATCTAAAGGCATTGAGCATAACTTTGCTACTCCTCATACACCTCAATTGAATGGGGTTATTGAAAGAAAAAACAAGACAATAGTTGAAATGGATCGAACATTGCTAAATGAGAATATATTGCCTAAGTATTTTTGGGGTGAGGCCGTAAACATAGCATACTACATCTTAAATAGTGCTCTCATTAGAAAGACTATAGACAAGACCTCTTATAAAATCTGGAAGGTAAGGAAACCCAAAATTGAGTACTTCAAAGCCTTTGGGTGTAAATGCTACATCCTAAATGATATAGAGCAACTAGGAAAATTTGATCCAAAATCTGATGAAGCAATTTTCCTTGGCTACTTAACACATAGCAAAGCTTACAGAGTCTATAACAAACGAACCCAAACTATGGTAGAGTCTATGCACATAGATTTTGATAAGACTAACCATGCACGGGAAAGAAGTTCCAATCCAGGAGACTTAACTCCGAAAGCTGAGAATGCTAAAGAAAAATAAGAAGTGTTGATATTGAATTCCTTTTAAAACAAGAAGTACAAAGAAGAAAATGAAGGAATCAACTTCAAATCAGAAGCACCACAAGGATATCTCAATCATTATGAGATAAACTTCCTTGATGATCAAGAAGAAGGAGTTGAAGCATGGGAACAAACTCCAGTTCAACATGCAGATCTTCAAAGAGAGATCCGAACTCATAGGGATCATCTAATTAAAGCTACTTTGTACAATATTCAAGAACAAGTCAGAACCAGAGGACAACTCAACAGGATGATAAGCCAGGCTGCTTTTGTTTCTCTCATTGAGCCAAAGAAGTTTCAAGATGCAGAAAGGGATGAAAGCTGGATGATGGCAATGTAGGAAGAACTAGATCAATTCAATAGAAATGATGTTTGGGATCTAGTACCACCATCTAAAGGAAAATCAATCATTGGCACTAAATGGGTATTCCGGAACAAGCTAGATGAATCCAGAGTTGTAGTAAGAAATAAGGAAAGATTGGTATCCCAAGGCTATAATCAATAAGAAGGCATTGACTTTGAAGAAACCTTTGCTCCTCTAGCAAGATTAGAGGCAATCCGGATTCTATGTGCTTTTGCATCAATCATGGGACTCACATTGTTCCAAATGGATGTCAAAAGTGTATTCCTAAATAGATTATATCAAGAAGAATTTATGTCAAGCAACCACCTGGATTTGATGACTCAAATCATCCGGACCATGTGTACAAGATAAAGAAGGCTCTCTATGGATTGAAGCAAGCACCAAGAGCTTGGTATGAGAGACTCACTACATTTCTTATATCCAAGGGATACATCTGGGGCAAGGCAAATATAGCACTTTTCATCCAAAAGAAGATAGGTGATGTCATTCTTCTTCAAATTTATGTAAATGACATCATCCTTGAAGCAATAGATGAAAAGATGTGTGAAGAATTCAGCACTTAAATAGAGAAGGAATTTGAGACTTCAATGATGGCAGAACTCAATTTCTTCCTTGGATTGCAAATCAAGCAGAGTCCGGATGGAATCTTCATTAACCAATCTAAATACACTAAGGAGATTCTGAAGAAGTTTGAAATGGACAAGAGCAAGCCTATGTCCACTCTTATAGGATCAGATGTTGTCTTTTCAAAGGATTGTAAAGGTAAAGATGTAGATTAGAAGCTCTACAGAGGGATGATTGGATCACTGTTATACTTGACAGCTAGTAGACCTGACATACATTATGCAGTTTGCTACTGTGCAAGCTATCAAGCCAATCCAAAGGATTCATAACTCAAGGCAGTGAAGAGAATCCTTAGATATCTTCTAGGAACCACCGAAGTTGGGCTATGGGATCCTAATAATGGCAATTTCACTTTGCAAGGATTCACTAATGCAAATTATGGAAGAGACACACTTAAGAGAAAAAGCACATCTGAAGGCTGTCATTTTCTTAGAGATTGCTTAGTATCATGGTATAGCAAGAAGCAAACTTCAATAGCCTTATCAACTATAGAAGCTGAATACTTGACAGCAGGAAGTTGTGTTGCTCAACTCTTATGGATCAAGAAACAATTAGAAGATTATGGCGCTTGTTAGCACAGATCCGTTCCAGCCCGAAGAGGAATTATGCCTATTTTGTTCAGTGATCAGACAAAAGAGTCAAAAAGGACTGAATTGTCATCCAAAATCCTAAATTCAAAAATCCACATTTTGGTTAGCATTTTCCACTGAAAAATCAAAAAGTCAAGATTTGGTCAAACATAGGTAATCAGTATGCCGGCTATTTACCTATCTACAGTAAAAAAAATCAAATCTTGTCGAGATCTGGCAAGATTTTACAGGATTTGAGAGCTAATTAGCCCGCCGGCTAATTACCTATATAATTAGCTCGCCAGCTAACTACCTCCACATTATAAATAGGGGACTCCTCCCCCCCCCCCCCCATTTTGAAGGGGAGACAAAATTTTGGAAAATCCCAAAAGTACCATTGTGTTCATTTTCAATTCCGGAAGTCCCAAAAGGCCCAAAACTCTATCAAAACACTTCCAAATTTGAGCTTTATGACCTATACTAGGTATAAACTCGGTTTACTGTCTTTTTAGATCAAGATCTTACTGTGATCTTCGATCTAAAAATGACTCAAACTCTCAAAAATCCAGCACTTCTCTTAGGTATAATCCAAGACTATAGTCATAACTTGTGTTAAACCTATTTTCCAACCAAATCACAATCTCTCCTCACAACTTCAGTCCCGCACCGGCTCTCAAGTCATCCTGGACAGACAAAAAGGTAACTGAAAGTAATTGGCTCTAAGCCCAACTTTAAAATCCATTTTTATTACTTTTATTATTGCACATTGCATTCAATTTCTCTGGTTAAGTGAGCTACTGGAGCCACTTAAACTATAATATGTGTAAATAAGCTCGCCGATACAGGATAAACATCCGGAATGAGAGGAAACTCTATCCGAGTTTCGAGGCCAAAACCTAAGTGTTGTCGTTACTCTACCAAAATTTCGGTAGAAAATATCTATTTATTAAGCCGTTATAATGCTTGTTTTATTTCTTGAATTTATTTTTTAAATAAAGCCGCTGTAATGCAAAAATTACCACATATTTTAAAATTCCAAAATTATTCCAAACAATTTCAACAATATTAGTAACTATTATGTCCGAACTTAGAATTCACTTTCTTTTAGGTATAAAAATCCCATTTTGGATCGGTATACCACAATTCCCGGTGGAACTGAACTAGGTGGCGACTCTATTTTATTTTTAAATAAAGTAAAAATGCTTTATTTTAAAAATATCTTTTCCTAATAAAATGTGCAAATATATTTCTCAATATAATCACGTTTTCGGCTTACACAATGTCACTGCATTTGAGCAAATTAGATTTTCTCGAACAAAACCAAATGTCACGGTTTCCTCAAACTTCACCGAATCGCACCCCGCGCCCTACACCCTGCGTGCTAACCCATAAACAATACCCCACCCGCTCGTAGTGGCGACTCTGCTGGGGAATAAAAATTATTTTTTATAAAAATGCGTTTTTTATATAAAATTCTTTTTTTTGACATAATAATTAAAATATTGTTCAAATTAAATTTTGGGATTATGGAATACGTGGTAATTTTAACATTACACAATTTTAGAATTGCATAGCATCTACATTCCTTACCCTTAAACCAATTTAGGTGCCTTTTAGTGAAGTATCTCCAAGTTTGCTTAGGGCTTTCGGGGTGTGGATCTGATCACACCCCTTGCGTAACGTATGATGGCCTTGCTCACTTAAGGGCAAGACTACGCGAGTATAATATATGTGGAAAAGCTTCCTTTGGTTTGCTTAGGGCCACTAGGACTCTATACACAAAGGCATAGGGTACCCAATCTCACCCTATCTTGAGACTGAAACCCAGATATAGATGAACCATAGACACTTCCTCATAGGTTTACCCGAAAACCAAGAGAGAATGCGAGTAGACTTTTCTAAGTCCCATGCTAACTTTAAAATGAAGTAACCAATTGGAGTTAAAAGGGCAGCAGGCACGATCTAACCATTTGCTACATGTGTAGGTTTATTAAATATAAATAAACCTAAAAACTAAAAACGAACATCATAAACATCACGATTGTGTGAAAACTAACCACATCTTTGTGCAACCATGACATTGATGTGTGACATACCATTCTATTTCCTTAGCCATAAGAACCTAAGACAAACCAAGACCAGCAGGTCCATCTAGGCTCAACCCATGAGCCAGAATAAACCAAGACCAGTGAGTCCACCTAGGCTCAACCCATGAGCTAAAACAAATCAAGACCAATCAGCGTATCTAAGCTCACCCTGGACAATAGAGTCAGTCCCCGAGTGACCAGCGAGCCATCTCACCTAGGACCATAGAGTCAATCCCCTAGTGACCAGCGAGTCAGCTCACCTTAGACTATAGAGTCAATCCCTGAGTGATTAGTGAGTCAACTTACCTTGGACCATAGAGTCAATCCCAATGTGATCAACGAGTTAGCTCACCTTAGACCATAGAGTCAATCCCCAAGTGACCAGCGAGTTATCTCACCTTGGACCATAGAGTAAATCCTGGACTGTCCAGCGAGTCAGCTCACCTTGGACCATAGAGTAAATCCCTGAGTGACCAGCGAGTCAGCTCACCTTGGACCATGGAGTCAATCCCTGAGTGACCAGCGATTCAGCTCATCTTGGACAATAGAGTCAATCCTTGAGTGACCAATGACTCAACTAACCTTTGACTATCAAACCAAAGTTAGATTCACCCCCTGGTCTTCGAGCCACGCGTTTGTAATGTTCCACGAATATTACAAACTATCCTCATCGATTGCTCTATGAACAATTGGCATGCACCTTACCCCTCACTATTTATACATGTCTATCCATTCATTCATTCGCTAATTCATTTATTCATCCGCTCATGCATTCTGATAAGCCAAGGTAAGCAGGGCTCAAAGCCACACCCGATACACTTACTAACACTTGATATCTTGCATTTTTAGGTTGGAAGTGAGAGAAAAGGACGTTAAGGTGTATTACGGGAAGCCCAAAAGTCACACCCCCACCATTAGTTGAACCTTTGGTCGGATTTTTCTCTGATCTAGAACTTGAAACTGCAATGGCAGACAATGATGCAGTTGGACAGCCCCTCAGAAGGATTCTTGACACTTTGGAGTTTCGTGATGTTTAGGAAAGGCTGAGCTCTTCTAATGCTCAGAAAGCCCAAGAGCAAGAGGCCGAGATAGTGGTGCTAAAGGTAAAGATGGCAGATATGGAGAAGTTATCTCCCATGAAAGACAAATCTATTGCTCCCTCCTTCAAGCAGAGTGTAGACGTCGACTGATTCTTGCCAAAGGAATCAGAAGCCTTTCCGGCTAACTTTGTAATCCCTTATATAGCTCTGTATGCTGGTACTAGGCCTCCTCACATGCATATGGAAGGTTATCTTCAAATTATGACTAGCATGAACATCCGTAAGGTTCATATAGTTAATCTATTTCAAGCTACTCTACGAGGACCCGCCTCTAAGTGGTACATGAGAATGCCAACAAACGTGAAATCTGATTGGAAGAAGCTATGCTCTGCCTTTCTAGAAAATTATGCCTTCAATCTAAAGGTTAAAACTACTTTGCAAGACCTTGAAAGGATCAAACAATAGCCAAATGATTTTTACCTGAGATGGATGGTCATTCGTGTACTTGTAACTAGGGCACCTAACCAAGATGCCCTAATAGTGATGCTTGTCAAAGGATCTAGCCTAAAATACTATGACAAGATGAAGATGAAAAGATTCAATGCCTTTAATGATATGGTGGACTATGCCAAGAGACTGGAAAAGTACGAGGAAGAAGATCGAGCAAAGAAGCAAGAATAGCAAGCTTATACTAAACCTCGATACTAGGAAAAGGGTGGATCCTCCAAACAGGGCAATTTTGAATCCTCAAAGACTCTGGCCAAAGTTGTAGTGGCCACTCAGGTGCAGACTCACCAATCTATCTCCCTATGGGTAGAATCATTATCACAGATATTCATTAAACTAAGGAAGTATAACCAACTCTACAGCATCAAACCGTTTATTCTACCTACTGCGGCAGATAGAGATAACTTTTGTGCCTATCATATCACCAAGGGGCACCGCACCAATGAATGCACTCGACTACTAAAAGATCTATAATAGATGATAGCCGATCGGAGAATGAAAGAGTTTGAGATAAAACCGAGCATGAAGACAAATCCCCTGCCAAACTTTGAGGCCATAGTAAATGCCATCAATGTTCAGGTGGAGGCCGATAAATACGCTATTGACGTGATGGATAACTTCTGACATGACCAATGATGGGGGGACAACATGATGTTTGACAACATGGACATCATCTACATGGTTGATCAGTATGTCTTAAGGATGAGAACAGAAGGACTGGATCAATACTAAGTGCCACCGCACCTCATATACCAAGGAGACTCTGACCCAAATGAGCATGTGGAAGAATTCATCTAATTTATACTCAAATAAGGGATAGCCATGATGGGTTTTGCACATTAGTTCCCTTGATTCTTAGAAGGACCGGCCATGGACTGGTACGACACAATGCCAATGGAAGGTCGATGGAACTCGTACTTTATGGAGAGGTCTTTCCTCCACTACTTCAGGGCTTCTCAACCATACCCGAACATGCTTTGCTGGTGGTTGGCACCACAAATAGACCAACACAACGCTGGTTGGCAGGATATTCCTCCTCCATAACCCCCCATGTATACTCCCCCAGATTCATGAGTCCAAATAACGTCGAAACAAGTTTGTTTGAATTTAGAAGCTCTTTCAGAGTAGCACGCCTAAAAAATCAAGATTTATACGATCCTGAATAAGCTTAGAGTGATCACAAGGACCAACAAAGGTGCCTCAACATTAACCTGAATGAGGTGACACCGAACCCACTTGTCAAACTTCGTGCAGGTGTAGCATCAGAAATGAACCACATAAACCAAGTGAGCATTGAATTATGGTATCTGTTTGAAGGGATTTGTGCTAACATTACAACATATGGTGCCTGTATGGAGGAAACATTTGCCAGCATACGAGGCATGTCCTCTAACTTTTACGTGGCTATCACAGGGGTTGAAGCTGAAATGAACGAAGAAGATCCTGAGGAAGAACTCTAGGAAGATCCCAAGGAAGATCTCAAGGAAGATCCCAAAGAAGATTCCAAGGAAGATCCTGAGGAGGATCCGGAAGAAGATTCTGATGGCAATATCCCAATTGACCATGCGCCAAATTAGGTGTTTGAACCATGGGATGGGCAATAACCTTTCAAGGATTCAGATGAGAAAGTAGAAGAATTTGTGGACTCTAGTGAATCGGATCATGAAGATGAAAGCAAGGTAGATAACATGGGGTATGAATCGAAGGACTTTTCAAGCGATGAGCTAAACCACTTGTCGAGAGATTTTGAGTACGAGGCTCCCTTCCCCAATGGTATGATGGTTGATTATAATGGCGTTGAGAGCTATGCCTCATCTTTAGAGCATGACTCCCCAAGCGCCTTATGGTCTGTGGCAAGTGACAATTCAAGGGATTTTACAAACTTCGACTCAGGTAGTGAACACATCATTAATATGATTCGAGTAGAGGGGCAAGAGCCTTCTCAGAAGCACATCATAGAGAGGATACATGAAGAAAATGAACTAGCTCAAGCCAGTTATCAGATTCGAAGCCCGGAATTGAGGGAAGTTTATCTCATATTCTACAATGGAAACACAAGGCCATGCCCTCACATCCAAGAATTTTTCCAAATTATGAACGATGGGTACATTCATTACGCACATTGGCCAGAGAGGTTCCTTCTGACTCTACAAGAAAAAGCAGTTGTCTGGTAATTGTGGAACACTTTAGCTGGATAATTCATCGATTATTTTATGTGGGTAGACCCACTGGAGGGCACAACCCCCGAGCTAGACAAGCACGGAAACCCATTATTGTGTTGGGAATGGAAGGCGACTAATTCTATATGCCCAACATCGATGAAATCTGCCAGGGAATATCCATAGTATATGAATAAGTACGACGACGAACAAGAAAAGGCTGTTATATGCAACGATGAACAAGATACAAGTGGGAAGGCCTCCTCCTCCATCCATATGATTAGGCAAGACTCCAACCCTGTCATGTGTCAAATCTTACAATAAAACCCAGTCGTCCCAGAAAGATAGCCTGGAAAGGTTCTCTTTATGTAATGGCCCTTCACCACTAAAGCGTTATCTTTCGTAAACAAGTCGCTTGACTTGGGAGAGATACCACTTGATGAAGATTTCAACAAATTTGAGGTCTTTAAAACAATATACTTGCCAACCTAGGTTGTTAGTCCTGTTACCAGAGGAGGGAAAATCACTGGATTTGTATCCCCAGCTATGCCAAGAGCTGAACCCCCAACACCTCCTACTTTTGTTAAATCCTTAGAATAGATAGAAAGTCCGATTGTGGATCAGTTGAAGGCTACCACTACCAAGATGATCATTTGGGACCTCCTCCTTGGTTCTTAAGATCACAGGCTTGCTATTGTTGAAAAGCTAATGGAGATTGAAATGTCTCCCCTAGCATCAGCGGAACAAGTCTGCGCGCTACTTAACAATGAGACTAGCACTGTCATCCCTGACATTATCTTCTCGAGCTTGGATCTACCTGACTAAGGCATTCATCACAGTAAGGCTCACTACTTTAACGCAAGTGTTTTTGGGTGCATCATGCCATGTATAATGGTTGACAACGGTTCATCACTGAATGTCTGTCCCGAAGATATTCTACCAATCTTGGGACTAACCAAGAAAGACCTAAAGAGATCCATAACGGTCATTAAGGCCTATGATAATTCTAAGAGGACCATCATTGGTATGTTTGAGGCCAAAGTTACCAACAGCGAAATCTCATCTATAGTACTCTTCATAGTCATAGACATCCCGGTGGCCTTCTCTATGTTGCTCGGACGGCCATTGTTCCATGCGCTAGGAGGAGTTCCAACCACTCTTCACCAGAAAATCAAAATCTCATTCCATGGAAAGAACGTTACTCTAGAGGGTGATGAAGCGTCAGTGGTGGTAGCACTAAAAATGGAAGAAAGCCACATGAAAGGGTTTACCACGGCCATGATTAGCCAAGAGTCAAACAAGTAGCTAGAGGTGCACTGGGGCCCTTGGATTCAGGTATACATGTAAAAGCATATGAATAGGGAATGCTGACCTTCAATATAGGGGTAATAGAATGGAAGCCCACAGGACTCGGTTATACAAGATCTAACACAATCACCCAAAAGACCATCTCTTAGAAGAAACCACAACAACCCTACAATGGAACCTCTGAACCCATCACTCACTGGGAGGGGATAGTTCTGGGATTTAAAATTTTCTTGAATATAGTCGACTATGGCAAGCACGGTAAAAGCTCTGTGACTTGTGTGATAAAGAAAGCATGTCATCAACTAGATGTTGGGGCAATTCTGGATTAGACCAAGCTTGATGAACAGGTACACCCAAAGAAGATCAAAAAGCTAAGTAAAGAGGAGGAAATCCTTGACGCTCTAACTAAGCACCTTCAAGCACAGCTTAAGATAGTGGAAGAAGCAAAGAGCAAGGGAGTTAGCTTGAGCTAAGCCATCATGGACATGGTCAAGACCATAAGGGTAAGGCAAAGGTAGAAGAGGAAGACGGCGAGGATAACCTATTTAAGCCAGCTGGCATAGAAGAATCATCCGCTGCAAAGCAGACCCTACTGATTAGGATGAGTCTTTTATTTCCATTTCAGCATGTTTAAAATGAATAATGTACTTTATGATGATAATAAGATGAAGAACTTTGCTTATTTCGATTATGTTTCTGATTACGATTCCATGCATCCATTCCAGCATTCATCTAGCATCTTTAACATCAATAATGATATTACAAAAGAAATTAACTTAAATATGGAAGATGATCAAAAAATGGTATACATTCCCAATTAATTTCCCATCAAACAAGAGAGATAATTAATAAAATCATTAAAAAAATCACATTTTAGCCTTCGCTTAGTCTGACGAAGACATATCAGGACTTGATCGGCACATAGCACAGAAGATCCCCAGGGATCCAAAAATTTGACCAGTAAAGCAAAAGATTAGAAGAATGCATCCAGAATGGGCAGAAAAGGTCAAAGCAGAAGTGGCCAAACATATCAAGGCTAACTTCATTGAGGTCATTGAGTATCCCACCTGGCTATCCAAAGTAGTTCTTATAACCAAGAAAAATGGCGACATCCGAGTTTCTGTCGACTTCAAGAACTTGAATAAGGCTACCCCTAAGGACGATTTCCCGCTACTACACATTAATGTTCTAATAGACAGTGCAGCAAGAGCAGCCATGTATTCCTTTATAGACGGATTCTTGGGATATCATCAAAATTGCATTCATCTTAGAGTGGGGAACCTATTATTTCAGAGTGATGCCTTTTGGACTCACAAAAGCTCGGGCAACCTACCAACGAGCAGTCACGACATTGCTACATGACTTGATCCATAAAGAAGTCGAGGTCTACATAGATGACATGCTTGTAAAATCTGCCATACCAGAAGAACACCCAGTAGTGTTAGAGCGATTCCTCACAAGGTGAGCTAACTTGCTGGCCACTCTATGATTGACTCTATGGTCCAAGGTGAGCTAACTTGTTGGTCACGTAAGGATTGACTCTATGGTCCAAGATGAGCTGACTCGTTGTTCACTCGAGGGTTGACTCTATGGTCCAAGGTGAGCTGACTCGCTGGTCACTCGGGGATAGACTCTATGGTCTAAGGAGTTGAGCCTAGGTAGGCTTATTAGTCTGGATTATTTTGGCTCATGGATTGAGCCTAAATGGACTCACTGGTCTAGATTTATTTCGGCTTGTGGGTTGAGCCTAAATGGACTTATTGGTCTAGATTTGTTTCAGCTTATGGGTTGAGACTAAATGGACTCTCTGGTCTTGGTTACCTTAGATTTCTATGGCTAAGGAAATAAAATGCGATGCCATACATAAATGCTATGGCTATATAAAGATGTGGTTAGTTTACACACAACCATAATGCTTGTCGTGAGCACGGGCTTTTCGGTGACCCTTGGAATGATGATGACTTATTCCTCTGACCATGTACAGTCTAGTTGTTCTGTTCTTGGAAGGATCAATTGTGTTTGGCAAGTACATTTTTTACGATTTCGGACCTTTGGCGGCGCTTAAATATCACTCGCATGAATTTAGGATTAGTCGTTTCCTTTCGCTCGCGCACAGTAGTTTGTTTCGCAACTTTCTATAAGATCCGAATATATTTAACAACTCAAGTTTATACCGTTGAATTCTTGACTCTCCGAGCTTTTTGGAATGTCAAGAATCGCCTTAATCAAATAACCATAGTGGAAGATATTGGCATTGGAAGCCAAAATCCTAAATCTGCCCTAAAATTGCCCTACCTAAACCCTAATCAACCAAAACCCTACCTAAACCCTAATTAACCCTACCTAAACCCTAACCCTAATTCCAAAACCTAGCCACCCTTAGCCTCTTTTGCTGCCACCATCGCCGGCGGTGGCAGTCTGTGGCGTTCACTACCACCCTTTATGGCGGTGAACACCACCGAGGTGGCCACCCCCCGCCATTATGGCAACCACCACCGCCACTGTTATGGCTGTGTAGGCCGCCCATATAGAGGTCACTGCTGTGACGGCGGCGTTTAGCTTGGCAAAGCCTGTTTCAGGCCGTGCCACTTCGTTTCTCTCTCCGCTTGCGATTTGGCCACGTATTTTTCCCAAAAATTTGCCTAAGTTGGTGGATTTTTGTGTATGCAAGTATTTGTACCAATCCAAGAGAGAGAGGGGGACTTTTTCTCCCGTTTTTAGAATTTAGAAATGATTTTAGAGAGAAAAAAGAAGAACAAGAGAGAGAAAGGGAAGAACTAGAGAGAGAAAGCTTAAGAAAAGCTAGAATCCGGGTTTAATCCTATCTAATCTTGATTCTTAGTTATTCTTAGGCTTGATCTCGTAGCTTAAATACTAAAATCAGTTAGAAATCGTTGGTTAAAACGGATTAAATAGGGTTTTAGAGACTTTTCCCCAAATACCACCCAAATAATCTGTCACTATTTTTGTTGCTATTTTCATCGCTGTTTACGTCAAAAAATCATGAAAAGCTTACCAAACATCTGATTCGAGTCTCCCGAGTTAGATTCACGGCCTATAGGTAACAAAACTGAGTTCCCTTTATCTTTTACTTCATTTATTGTCTTTTGTTACAGTTTTTGCTGCTTTTGGTGTTGTTTCTTGGTTTTTCCTTGGTGTTCTTGGAAAACCGTCGGAATATAATCTGACCTCTATAGGGATAGCCTTCACCTCTACTCCTATAGCCTTGGCCGCTACTGTTATAGCGGTGAAGGCTATAGCTATAGAGGTGAACTCCACCCCTATAGAGGTCTTGTTATTCCTTATGATTTTTGGGTATTTTATTACCTAAATCGATGAAATCAATATTATTTGAGTGTTTTAAGTCTAGATCTATTGAAATATAGTTGATTACGACTTAAAACTTTAATGATTTCGAGTTTATGGATGCAAAAACACTGGTATCGCCCCTAAAAACGGTTTGGCGCGGCAAAGGCTATTGTGACAGCATTCACCGCCACCGCTATAGCCTTCACCGTTGCCACTATAGCGGCCAAGGCTATAGTAGTGGCGGTCAGGGTTGTCACCAAAGCCCTTTGCCACCAAAAGCTGTTTTTAGCCTTTTTTGCCTTTTTCTTGTGTTTTTTATCCCAATTTTAACCCGAAAAATTTCCAAAAAAATTATGAATAATCTGAAACTATTTTTATTTATTTCATTCTATTTTTTTAGATTTTTTATTTTTATTTGATTTAATATGCATTTTAATGGCTCAAAAATAGTGTTTTAATTAAATATATCTAAATAAATTGTTTTCCACCAACTAAAAATCTTAAAAATATTTTGAATATGCTAAATCTAATTTTAGGATATTTAGTTAATTTATCTCACCTTTTTAGATTGCTTAGATTATTAATTAATGCCCGAAAATTACGTTTTTGTCCCGAAAAATCCAAAAAATACATTTTCTTCATATTAGATGTTTATTTTCCGCATTTATTTATTTATTCTTTATTTATGATTATTCCTGTATACCTTTTGCCCCATTTGGAGTCTGGTCCGATTCGGTAAGCTCGGTTAAAACCTGGTTTCACCCGTTTATTTATTTGTCGCTTTATTTATTTTCATGCATTAGAAAAATGTATAGGTATTCGTAAAGCCTTGTAATAATTTTATTTTCTTGCTTTGTTTATTTATCGCTTTCCGTGTCATGTATGGCATATAAGCCAAAAACACCAAACAATAATCAGATTAAATCGCATAAGAACTAAGGTCACATTTATTAAAACATAATCGGCTTGATTTAAAAATTGAAAAGTAAGAAACATCATTCGAACCTAGAATCTTTATTTTAAGGTACGGTCCAACCACCTAGTGGGAATATCGTACCAAAATTCCCGATGGAGCTTAACCGGGTGGCGACTCTATCTTAAAATATGGGATTCTAAGTCTCATGTTGCTTAACCCATTAATTGGACTAAATTTATTATCCATTTTCATCACGCTAAAATAAGGATCAACCCTTAGCTTGCTTCACAGCGCTAGTTGTTTCTTCGCCCCATGCCGAAGAGCATTAAAGCTTACCTTTCGGGCGGGGGGATCGGCGGTCGTCGGCTCATAGTGGCGACTCTACTAGGGATCTTCCTTTAACTTAAAACTTGAAATCGCTCTAATTTTCAAACTTTGGTTGACGGATTTTGATGATGTGCCTAAATCATTTTTCAATTAACGCTTTATTTCTTATGCCTTTTGATCCACCGCTTAGTTAGATTCTAAGTTTTAAGGTGCCATTTTTATCACCCCCATGAAGCTCACTCGTATACCCCATGCCCACCAGGAATTGGGGATATTTGTGGGCGGAACACTCATTTCAACCAATGTGTAATTCCCGCGGTCGCACTCATTTGAGGAGTGATTGAGTTACATGGAATCAAGGTAAATGAGACCCTTCTACAGTGTCATCACGACACCAGCAGTTTGAGATTGTGAACCGCGATAAAACTAGCTATAGCAACTTCCCCGTAGGTTTATCAAAAATAATTCTAGATTTAGGTCGCATACTCTCTTGCCATTTCCTGGCGCTAGAGTTAACCCCAGACTACAAATTGGCGTTATGCGGGAGTCATAAGGTTGGAAGAAGTTAATTTGCTTTTGTGTGCTACTTGTGTTGTGCTCATGCATATGCACTTCATGCATAGGCCGCCTATGGCCAACCCTTTTTTTCGATTTTCGCTTACCCCTATTCTCCCCTCTCTTATAGGGGGAATTTAACAAAGTGCCTAAGATCGTTGGAATCCCGATGACCAGTACCTAGTTCGCTAGGCATAGCGAGGAATTTATATGTCTCACATATTTTAGGGTTAAGCTTCGCATCATAAGCTCTTCTACTCTCTCCCTCTTTAAACCACCCGTATATATAACATTCATCATTCAGGTTATTATGTGATCATCCATTTCATTCATGGTTTGATTCAGTCTGATCATCTTCCAGTTTCAGAGACTTAGGCTAAGGCACCGCTTTGTCAGATTCGATCATCATCTAGTTCAGTTTCAAGCTCAGTTCTAGAATCTGTTTCTTTTCGCTATGTCTGATTTGCCGTCAGTGGATAGGGTTCCATCTGAGGGTTCTTCTTCTACTCCTTTCCTCCTGCCTGACCAGGGCTAGCCTCCTTTGAGTTTCTAGATTGCCAGTCAATTTAGGTTCCATCATTTTAGGTTCAGTCTTCTGTTCAACTAAGTCAACTAATTCAGTGTGTGCAGCAGCCTATTCAGCCTCCTCCTATCCCATTTCAGTCGCCCGTGCTTGCTTATCTAACCCAAGCTCCAGACCATACCTTTAAGCCTAGTTTTCGCATTAGTATGGGCCAGCTTCCGCTAACCCCAATAACCCTATATCAGTTTCAGCTTGCTCAATCAATTTCTCCTATCTAGTCCCGACCCGGTCTATTACATGTGCAGCAGCCTATTTAGCCTCCTCCTATCCCATTTCAGTCGCCCGTGCTTGCTTATCTAACCCAAGCTCCAGACCATACCTTTAAGCCTAGTTTTCGCATTAGTATGAGCCAGCTTCTGCTAACCCCAATAACCCTATATCAGTTTCAGCTTGCTCAATCAATTTCTCCTGTCTAGTCCCGACCCGGTCTATTACATCTGGATCAGAATCTCTCTCGACCTCAAATGCCTCCAAAGTTCTTTATTCCTCCTCCTCCTCAGTTTATTGTTACTCCGAGGGGGGCTGCTTACCCATAAAACCCCTTCAATACCAATCTGCAAGTTAATTCTCCAGTCAAGCCCTCATCATTTGCTTCACCATTCCAGTTTGGCACACCCTATCCCTCTAGCGACCAGGTCATGCAACCTCCAGGCATGACACCTAAAATTGAAGCTCTCACTCATCAGTTAGCGCCCCATTCATCCAGTGACCAGGTCATTCAATCCCTAGGCATGACGCCCGAAATGAAGGCTCTACTGCATAAGTTCCTACTCTTTAATTTCGAAGAGAGTCAAAAAGCAAAGCTCAAAGAGTGTAAAGGACCTCGTGAGCCAGCAAGTTGAACCTCGGGCCATCCCCTCAGGATCGGATGATTGCTCAAGCACCAGTTGTAGTAGCTCCCAAAGATAACCCAGAGAATGTTACAAGTCAATGGAAATTAACCAGTGTAATCTTAGCCACCTTAAGGGAGTGCTGCCTCCTCAAAGCCCTTCATAAGCATAGGCCCCCTAAGGAGGAGGAGAAGCTTAACTTTTGTGCGTATCATGTTAAAAGAGGCCACCGCACTGATGAATGTCAGAGGTTGATTCAAGGCATCTATCGTTTAGTCAGGGAAGGAAAGATAGTTAAGCCCAAAAAAGCATTTAACCGTCAGGATTCACCTCCGATTTTTGGCTCACCAAAGGGAGTCAGGGGTCCGCAAGATATCATTAGAGCCATCTTTTCCAAAGGCCAGAATCCTGTGAGGTCTATAGTGGATGAAGGAGACAAGTCATCATCCGAGCACATGAAAGTTCCTGATTTTAACCTGGGCGATACGCCAATGAAACCTACCGAGGGTGCTTAATCTACCAGCACCGCAACTCAATACCCTCCACCTGTGGAGGATTTCTATCTATCTGTTATGTAATTTTATTTTTTCTAGCATCTAGATGTGAACGATCATGCCTTTAAGGCACTTTAATTTAATGAAAGACTCTCTCTTTATGCTTATCTATTTGATGTTTTGCCCGATGGGTCCATGCATTCACTTCATCACAAGCATAATGTGTTCAGTATTTATGAGGTTTCTTTAACTAAAATAAGTTTGAGTACAGTTAATAACCTAAAATGGTAACCACTTTCTAATGACCTAATTTTTAAAAGAAAATGAGAGAAAACGAGTGCTTAAAGATCATGATAATGCTTTCACCTAGTCATCCCATCGTCATCGGATTCCTGAGCATCTCATCTCCATACCTGAAATAGCAAAAGAAGCTCAATCCTTCCTTGGATAGATCCACTATGTCAATCGATCCATCGTCGGCCTCGCGACTATGTGCAAACCAATTTTTCAAGCTACCAACGAAATGTCAGCCTATTATGGAGAACGAGTATCACCAGATTATCTTTGACAGAGTTGTGGCTTATCTTTTCTTTGCCCACCCATTCTCAAATCCCCCAATCCCATGCAATGCCTATTCCTAATACCCCATTTCTTCCAACTCTCCAAACGTTCCTTGTTTCTCTCCTCTTTGGCCATTCTCGGTGAGGGGGATGCATATGATCGGCAAGATTCAATCCTCATTAGCATAGGGGGAAGTCAACCCTTTTCACCGACATTACTGCCAAGAAGATGGCCAAGTTCATCAAGAAACACATCTTCCCTCGATACAGCCTACCACATCACATCATTTCAAGCAATGGGTTTCAATCCCAAGGGGCACCCCCTGATCGATCAAAAATTTGGGACCGAGCCCCGCAGATCTTCACTGCACTGCCCACGAGCTAGTGGGACAACTAAAATCAAGAGTTGTATTGAACCCAATGTCAAAGAGACCCTCGTGGACTAAGGCGCAGCCTGAGCAGCTTAAGCAATCTTCAGAAATATCAAAAGCGCATAGCGAGGCTGAACAACAACCGCGTCAAGCATCGAGTATCCGTCAAAGGCCAATGATCTGATTCTAAAGCACGTAAAGCCCACCAACACTAACCCAAGGGGGAAGTTCTGACTAAATTAGGAAAGACCTTATGTAATCAGAAAGATACCTGGTTCTAGGGGCATCAAAATTTTAGATGGTACCGAGTTCATAAACCCTATCAATCAAAACAGGTCGAAGCATTATCATATCTAACCAAAAAGAATCAAATCCAGAAAAGCGGCACGTAGAGAAAAGTATATAAATCAATCACCCAGTAAGTGGTCCTCTATTGCTCGGGTAAAAATTACGGTGTATCCCGTTGATCGGTATTCTACAAACTGGTCAGGCAAAAGTTAGGGTGCAAGAATAACCTGCTAGACTGAAAACCCGAAAAGGGCAGTCTAGTCAAAGTCAGGGTAAAGTGAGCTAAGAGAGTATGTTCACCAGCAAACCTTCATATGCTAGTCAGCACCAGAGTTTGGGTCAATAAAAATGATTATCATCATCATGTACTCAAACTTACTTCATTTAATGGAAATGTCACTTTACTGAATCCTTTATGTTTGTGCTTGAATGAATTTATTGGGCCCAAAAGGCGAAATGTTGTAAGTAAGTTGAACGTAGGGCTCTGTGCAGTCAACCCAATACCTCAAAAGAAAAGAAAAACTAAGATAAAAGGAAAAAATCATGATAGACTGAAAAGAATCGAGGTTTACGCAAAAGCCAGGATAGTTTGCTAGATTGAAAATCCAAAAAGGGCGGTCTAGGCAAAAATTAGGACATGAAAGCAAAAATAAGCAAGTCTGATGGGCCCGACACAATGTCTAGGTCTATGCAAAAATTAAGACAATTAGAACAAAGATTATCGACTACTATAAATCACATCAAGATATCTACATCATGGCCATCAGCATCAGAATGCAAGGATATATTCGCTGGTCTAATAGATTCGAAGGACTCAAATTCGTCATCCGCCCATGTCCGCTCAATTCTTGAGTATAACCGAGCATCTTGATTCCACAATATCCTAATTTTCTGAAGCCATCCTTGGTAGAATTCATTGGTAGTGATAGAGCCAGGTCGTTCCTTATCTAGAATCTTGAGCTCTGCTTTGGGCACCCCCCTTGTCTCTGTCATGCCTAATCCAGCAATCAATTTGCAGTCAAATCATCGCGGCTTCCCTAGTCCTCAACCAGGAACATTCTCACCTAATCTACACAACATCCTTAATCATCCTCCAGGGGCATTCTTATCTTGTCTGTACCACAAAGCAATTCCATATCCTCCCCTTTCGAACAAGTCGATCTTTCCCCGAATTGAGCAAAGTCGGTCAAGCAAGTTAATCAGTCTGCTTGAAGATGACCACTCCGAGTATCTCATGCATTCATACATTCATGCATAATGTTCATGTCTATTATTCTATGTTGAATTCTATAGGAAACAAAGTAAGGAAAAATATCCTCGGGCTATGTGTTCGACCTCCAACCAAGAGCCTATATCAAAGGGCATCTCAGAATTGTCTTTTGTCCTACATTCGAAGACAGAATTTCTCCCAAGGGCACATCAGCTAGTCTCAATGCTCAACATTGGTAATTTCTCCGGCCTCCCAGAAATCTCAACTCTTATTTCTTTTTCTTCTGTTTTTATTGCTTAATTGAAGGGGCAAAAATATTTTTATTCCACAAAATCAATTAAGAAATAAAAACGCGATTTATATGGCTTACTAATGCTTTAAAGCCTTCTTGACAGGCACACCATGGGGCAATTCAGAAGGACGACCAACCCAATGGGTCCTAAGATAAGAACTCAGAAGTTCCTCCTAGGGGCACCTCAATGCTAATACCTAGGGGCAGCTTAATGTAAATACCCAGGGGTATATCAGCCAGACTCGGTGCTTGGCCTCCATAGTCTCTCCGGACTCCCGGAAATCTCAACTTTATTTCAGTTTCATTCTTTCATTTTTGTCGCTCAATTGAAGGGGCAAAATTTTTTATCTCGGCAAAATTAATTAAGCAACAAAAGTGCAGCTTATGTCTCTCTCTAATATCTCAAAACTTCCATGGCAGGCACAATGCGTTTAGTCCAACGGTCTCCTCAGGCATTTTTTAGCATATCCCAGTCCGACCTTGTTAGAAGTTCTCGGCACCTTCTAGTTAAGTTCTTGGTGTGCGTTCCAGTCTAGGGATCTCATTTGATATTCTCAGCATGCGATTCAAGCCAAGCAAATCCCAGTTAGACCTCGTTTGAAGTCCTCGGCACCTTTCAGTTAAGTTCTTGGTGTGCGTTCAGTCTAGGGATCTCGTTTGATATTCTTGGCATGTGATTCAAGCAAAGCAAATCCCAGTCTGGTCTCGTTAGAAGTTCTCGACATCCCTTAAAAGCCCAAGCCCATGCTTGGCAAACCCTTAAAAGCCCAAGCCCGTGTTTGGCAAAACCCTCAAAAGCCCAAGCCCGTGTTTGGTAAAACCCTAAAAATCCTAGGCTTATGCTTGGCAAATCCCTCAAAATCCTAAGCCCGTGCTTAGAAAACCTTAAAAGCCCAAGCCCATCCTTGGCAAACCTCAAAAGCCCATGCCCGTGCTTGGCAAACCTCAAAAGCCCAAGCCCGTGCTTGGCAACCCTCAAAAGCCCAAGCCCGTGCTTGGCAAACCCTCATAAGCTTAAGCTCATGCTTGGCAAATCTGTCAAAAGCCCAAGCCCGTGCTTGGTAAAACCACAAAAGCCCAATATCGTGCTTGGCAAAACCTCAAAAGCCCAAGTCGTGCTTGGCAATCCCTCAAAAGCCCAAGCCTATGCTTGGCAAAACCCTAAAAAGCCCAAGCCCGTGCTTGACAAACCTCGAAAGCCCAAGCCCATGCTTGGCAAACCTCAAAAGCCCAAGCTTGTGCTTAGTAAAACCCTAAAAAGCAAAAGCCCGTGCTTGGCAAACCTCAAAAGCCCAAGCCAATACTTGGAAAACTTCGAAAGCCCAATCCCGCGCTTGGCAAAACTCAAGTCTCTCTTAACAGGTATACCAAATCAAAACATCTAAGTTAGAATTTTGTTCTTGATAAGTCTATTGATGGCAACCCTAGTTGACAACTAGTTCAAGAATCTGCGCCTCAGGTATAATCCTCTATCCCTTGCTCTTTTGTGAGATTACACTTGGCTCGCTAAGACGTAATCTCCCGAGGGGCAGCCTGTGAGCACGGGCTTTTTGGTGACCCTTGGAACGATGATGACTTGTTGCTATAACCTCGTACGGTCTAGTTATTTTATTCTTAGAAGGTTGAATTGCATTTGTCAAGTACATTTTTTATGATTTCAGACCTTTGGCGGCGCTTAAATATCACTCGCATGCATTTAGGATTAGCCGTTTCCTTTCGCTCACATATAGTAATTTGTTTTACAATTTTCTATAAGATTTAAAAATTTTTAGCAAGTCTTGTTTATACCGTTGGATTCTTGACTCTTCGAGCTTTCCAAAATGTCAAGAATTGCCTTAATTGGATAACCGTAGTGGAAGATATAGGTGTTGGAAGCCAAAACCCTAAATCTGCCCTAAAATTGCCCTACCTAAACCCTAATCAACCTAAACCCTACCTAAACCCTAATTAACCCTACCTCAACCCTAACCCTAATTCCAAAACCTAGCCACCCTTAGCCTCTTTTGCTGCCACCACCGCCGGTGGCGGCGATATTGGCAGCCTGCCATCCGACGACGGTGGCCGCCACTATTGTGGCTGTCACCACCGCTGTGGTGGCGTTCACTGCCACCCTTTGTGGCAGTGAACACCACCGGGGTGGCCACCCCCGTTGTGGCCACCCCCCGCCATTATGGTAGCCACCACCACCACTATTAAGGCAGTGGAGGCTGCTGTCATGGCGGTGACCGCCGCCCCTATAGTGGTCACCTCTATGACGGCGGCGTTTGGCTCGACATGGCCTGTTTCAAGCCGTGCCACTTTGTTTCTCTCTCTGCTTGCGATTTGGCCATGTATTTTTCCCAAAAATTTGCATAAGTCGGTGGATTTTGTGTGTGAGAGTATTTAAACCAATACCAGAGAGAGAGGGGGATTTTTTCTCCAGTTTTTAGAATTTAGAAATGATTCTAGAGAGAAAAAAGAAGAACAAGAGAGAGAAAGGGAAGAACTAGAGAGAGAAAGCTTAAGAAAAGCTAGAATATAGGTTTAATCCTCTCTAATCTTGATTCTTAGTTGTTCTTAAGCTTGATCTCGTAGCTTGAACACTAAAATCAGTTAGAAATCATAGGTTAAAACGGATTATATAGGGTTTTAGAGACTTTTCCCCAAATACCACCCAAACAATCTGTCACTATTTCTGTTGCTATTTTCATCGCTGTTTCCGTTAGAAAATCATCAAAAGCTTACTAAACGTCCGATTCGAGTCTCCCGAGTTAGATTCACGGTCTATAGGTAACAAAACCGAGTTCCCTTGATCTTTTACTTCACTATTGTTTTTTGTTGCTGTTTTTGCTGCTTTTGGTGTTTCTTGGTTTTTTCCTTGGTGTTCTTGGAAAACTGTCGGAATATAATCCGACCTCTATAGGGATAGCCTTCAACTCTACCCCTATGGCCTTGGCCACTACTGTTATAGTGGTGAAGGCTATAACTATGGAGGTGAACTCCACCCCTATAGAGGTCCCGTTATTTCTTACAATTTTTGGGTATTTTATTACCCAAATCCATACAATCAACATTATTTGAGTGTATTAAGTCTAGATCTATTGAAATATAGTTGCTTACAACTTAAAACTTCAATGATTTTGAGTTTATGGATGCAAAAACACCGGAATCGCCCCTAAAAATGGTTTGGCGCGGCAAAGGCTATAGTGACAGCGTTGACCGCCGCCGCTATAGCCTTCACCACTGCCACTATAGCGGCCAAGGCTATAGCAGTGGCGGTCAGGGTAGTCACCAAAGCCCTTTGCCGCCAAAAGCTGTTTTTAGCCCTTTTTCGCCTTTTTCTTGCGTTTTTACCCCGATTTCAACCCAAAAAATTTCTAAAAAAATTATGAAAAATCCGAAACTGTTTTTATTTATTTTATTCTATTTTTTTAGACTTTTTATTTTTGTTTGATTTAATATGCATTTTAATGGCTCAAAAATAGTGTTTTAATTAAATAAATCCAAATAAATTATTTTCCACCAACTAAAAATCCCAAAAATATTCTGAATATGCTAAATCTAATTTTAGGTTGTTTAGTTAATTTATCTCACCTTTTTAGATTGCTTAGATTATTAATTAATGCCCGAAAATTATGTTTTTGTCCCAAAAAAACCAAAAAATATGTTTTCTTCATGCTATGTGTTTATTTTCCGCATTTATTTATTTATTCTTTATTTATGATTATTCTTGTATACCTTTTGCCCTATTTGGAGTCGGGTCTGAGTCGGTAAGCTCGGCTAAAACCCGGTTTTGCCCGTTTATTTATTTATCGCTTTATTTATTTTCTTGCATTAGAAAAATGTATAGGTATTCGTAAAGCCTTATAATAATTTTATTTTCTTGCTTTGTTTATTTATCGCTTTCCGTGTGATGTATGGCATATAAACTGAAAACACCAAACAATAATCGGATTAAATCGCATAAGAACTAAGGTCACGTTTATTAAAACATAATCGGCTTGATTTAAAAATTGAAAAAGTAAGCAACATCATCCGAACCTAGAATCTCTATTTTAAGGTACGGTCCAATCACCCAGTGGGAATATCGTACCCAAATTCCCGGTGGAGCTTAACCGGGTCGCAACTCTATCTTAAAATACGGGATTCTAAGTCTCATATCCCTTAACCAATTAATTGGACTAAATTTCAACTTCAACATCGCTTCCATTATCCATTTTCATCATGCTAAATTAAGGATCATCCCTTAGCTCGCTTCACAATGCTCGTTATTTCTCCGCCCCACGCCGAAGAGCATTAAAGCTTACCTTGCGGGCGGCGGGATCGGGGGTCATCGGCTCACACTTATAATGTCCGTTTTTAGTTTATTCATATTTTAATAAACCTGCACATGTAGCAAATCATTATATCACGCCTACCACCCTTTTAACTCCCTTGGGTTACTTTGCTTTAAATCCAACGGGGGACTTAGCAAAGTCTGCTCGCGTGCACTCAATGTTTTTGGGTAAACCTATGGGGAAGTGTCTACGGTTCATCTATGTATGGGTTTTGGTCTCAGGATCGGGTGTGATTGGGTACCCTGAGCTTTTATGTACCGAGTTCCAATGGCCCTGAGCGAACCAAAGGAAACTTTTCCACATATAATATACTCGGGTAGTCTTGCCCTTAAGCGAGCAAGGCCCTCGTACTTTATGCAAGGGGTGTGATTGGATCCATACCCCTCAAGCCCTAAATGAACTTGGAGATACTTCACCAAAAGACACCTAAATGGGTTTAGGGATAAAGAATGCAGATGCTATGCAATCCTAAAATTGTGTAATATCGAAATTACCACATATTCCGTAATTCCAAAATTTAATTTGAGCAATATTTTAATTATTATGTCGAAAAAGGATTTTTATAAAAGTCGGGTTTTTATAAAAACAATTTCTCCCCAGCAGAGTCGCCACACTGAGCGGGCAAAATATTATGCATGCAGGGTGCGGTGCACGGGGTGCGTTTGATTCGGTTTGAGAAAATCCAATTTACTTAAATGTGGTGCCTTTTTCATAATAAAATGCTTAATTTTATTAAAGAGAAAATTATTTTACTAATTTTCACGTAAACTTGTTGAGTGTGAAAAATGTGGCTTTTCATAAGCCAAAAATGTGATTATATTGATAAATATATTTACACATTTTAATAGAAGAGATATTTTTAAAATAAAGCATTTTTACTTTACTTAAAAATAGAAATAGAGTCACCACCCGGTTCAGTTCCACCGAAAATTGTGGTATACTGATCCAAAATGGGATTTTTATACCGAAGAGAAAACGAGATTCTGAGTTCGGACATAATCGTTACTCATATTGTTCAAATTGTTTGGATTAATTTTGGAATTTTGGAATTTGTGGTAATTTCTGCATTATAACGGCTTTATTTAAAAAATTGATTGAAGAAATAAAACGGGAATTATAACAGCATAATAAATAGATATTTGGTACCAAAATTTCGGCAGAGTAACGGCAGCGTTCGAGTTTTGGCCCAAAAACTCGGATAGAGTTTCCTCATATTCTGGATGTTTGTCCGTACCTACGAGCTTATTTGCACATATTATAGTCTAAGTGGCACCAATGGCTCACTTAACCAGAAAAAATGGAATGCAATATGCGATAATAAAAGAAAAATGAATTTTATAGTTGGACTTAGAGCCAATTACCCTCAGTTTACCTTTTCGTCTGTCTAGGATGACTTGAGAGCCGGTGTAGGACCGAAGTTGTTAGAAAGTGTGGTTTTTTTGGAAAATAGGTTTGACCCAAGTTATGGCTATAATCTTGGATTATTCCTAAAGAAATTCGGGGATTTTTGAGAATTAAGTATTTTTTAGACCGAAGATCACTCCGAGATCTTGATTTAAAAAGACAGGGAAATGAGTTTATACAGAATGTCAGTGATAAAGCTTGAGTATAGGAGTGTTTTGACAGAGTTTCGGGACTTTTTGGACTCCCGGAACAAAAGGGGGACGAATGGATTTTTGAGAATTTTCGTCGTCTATTGAAAATGAGGGGGGGTGAGCCCTTATTTATTGAAGGGAGGTAATTAACTGGCGGGCTAATTACCTATCTGACAAGATTTTACTTTAAATCCTGTAAATCCTTGCCAGATCTTAGTAAGATTTGATTTTTTTACTGTAGATGGGTAATTAGCTGGCGGGCTGATTACCTATGTTTGACCAAATTTTGACTTTTTGATTTTTCAGTAGAAAATGCTAAATCAAAGCTTCCCTGGAATGCGGATTTTTGAACTTTGAATTTTGGATGACAATTCGGTCCCTTTTTGGCTTTTTTGTCTGATCACTAAACAAAATAGGCATATTTCCTCAACGGGGCCGGAACGAACCTGTGCTAACAGGGAGAGGGGTTACCATCCAGATACAAATTGTAAGGCTTAATTTCTGCCACTTGGAAAGAAATTACACTAGTGGACAAGCTCAAAGGAAGGAATATCTGGGGACTGGATGTAGGCAGGGCTGAATCAGTATAAAATCTCTTGTGTTTGATTTCCTTTACCTTAAGTCTTTACGTTTGTGCATATCATTTCATATCTGCACTATCCAGAACCTATAGTATGGATCAAAAATCAAACATGATACACAAGACTCTTTTAAGTCTAAAAATTTCGCAAAAAGGGTCATTCACCCCCCTCTGACCTTAAATAACTAACCACAAGGACCACCATATTATATATTATAAATTATTTATATTTCACAATATAAATTGTTTATGATTCATTTCCATAATATACACCGTCTATATTTCATTCCCATAATATAGATTAATTATATTTGGTTTATATAACATAATTAATTTACACTCAAAAAATGTAAATAATTCATATTTCATTTCAAATTATAGTTATGTTATGTTTCATTTTCCATTTTATTTCGTCTCCATGTTCAGTTATGCCATTAAATCATGCTTAATTCTTTTATGTCATAATTAATTCATAATCCAATTTTATTCATTTCATGGTTCATTCTTAATCATACATCATTTTCCTTTTCGCTATTTCCATTATTTGTTAATTTCATTAATTGTATTTGGGCGGGTAAGAGCTCTTTGTGGTGATTTTGTTTGAGGGATTAGCTTGCAACACCTGATACACTTTTCAATACATTTCTTCCCATTTCTTCTTGATTTGTGAAATTGTCTGCCATATTTGAGATTTTATCATTTTCTTAATTTTGCAAATTGCTAAATTTATCTCGGCGCCATTATGCTGGAAGAATGGCACTGTGATCCTTGACACCAATGTTGCTATTTATTCCAGGCCAAACAATATCCCTGTTTTAACCTTTCATTGCAGGATAATTGCTCGGAATCCATTTGTTTCATATTATGTGTTATGAGCATGCGGTAATTGCAATGAAATGATGCCATGACCACATTGAGGTGGTGTGTTTTTATTAGAATAGCTCTTTTCCTCATCTCATTTCTTAAAATGAATCTGGGTAACATGTTTGACATTCAATAAACAATTTTGGTATTTCAATTTAAATTGGCTAAACAAATCGAATAAGTAATTCGTCTGGACCCAAATCTCTAAATTAAGGTATAGTTTTGTTCTTGGGACAGTGCTATACTAAAAATTCCTAGAAGAGCTGATCTAGGTGGTGACTCTATATTTTAAATTATGTATTTAGATCCATGAATCTTTTTGACATTATTTCATAAATTGTTTTATATTCTCTTCTACCAATTCTATTTATTAAAACCCCCAGCTGAGTTACTAAGTTGTCTTAGTTGCCTATAATTAGTGTCTCGATTGTCCCGAAAAGGAAAGTTGCCTCGGTTGTCCATATTTGACCCGATAAAAGCAAACGCAGCCTGCCCGCGCCCGAAAACATCGTCCGCTCACAGGTCTCAATAGTCCTCAGACTTAATTTCAAGTTATTTGTTAATGTGGAAGTAGGTATGCGGTGGAATATTACTAACGGGTCCTTAAATATTGGATTATAAGTACGTGGTATGGTCAATATATTTCATGACCATGTTAACAATACTGTTGAAGGGATAGGATTGCCATTCGATTTGATAAACTGAAATGAATCGCCGGCCAATTAATGAATAAAAAGGATAAGGACGTTCAGTAAGTCATTGACTGGCTTTATCATTTTATTCAAGATCAAGAAATACGATGAACTCTATAAGAGGGTGACAAACACCATGCCTCTTGTTCATCATATTGATGTCAGCTGACAAAGGACTTTGCGAGATAACTATTAGGTTCAGTATCTTTTAGAGACGGTTGTACTTTGTCTTAATTGGGGGTTGTGATGGTTTGCTAGAATTCGCTTACAGTCTATGGGTAAAATACTCATTGCCAACATATGGACTAACCCAAAGGATCGTGAACTTAGAACTACTGATCTGGGATGTCTTGGATATGCAATGTTACAAGACCGGTTATTAATTTGTTGACATGTCAAGTCAATGTAATTGAATAATCTACGTAACTCCAATAAATTAATTTAGTTAATGGTATAATATAGTGTAGTTTATGGTATTCATTAAAGTTAAATTAAGTTGATTAAATGCATTTGCATATGGTATTTACTAAATTGAAAATTATATAAATTAGTATATCAATTAATTTAATTGAATAAGTTGAGTTAATTGAATTAATATATAGTATGCCTTTTAATTTGATTAAATGTAATGTTTTAATTTTGTCCAATGGGGTTAATTTGTAGATTATAAATGATGGCAATTAATTTGTTTAAGGAATTAAACCAAGGAGTTTAATTATTAAACTACAAATTGAATGGGATCAACTTATAATAAGAATTAACCTCCACCTAATTAGGGTATTAAACTATATATGGACAAATAAAAAACAACATAAAAAAATTCCAGTGGTTGCAACATACGACCAACTCTTGAGAATGGCCGATTTGGAGTTTTCTTAGTTTGTTCTTCGTCCCTACGGTTAGCACACGATTTGAGAGTATTTTGTACACGTAAGATTGGAGAGCTTTCACTTGCGAATTTCATGGCATCCGTCTCTTAAGCAGACTAATCAAGTAAGTTTTTATTTGTTAAAATAAAATTATTTTGAAACTCTATCAATGGTTCTTTAAAAGATCCTATTCCGAATTCGAGAAAATTTTAATCGGTAAATCCGCCTTCGCGGTTATATTTTTGTTGACAATTCCCTTCACTGATCTTTGCCCCGATCATCAAACTAGCTACTGAGAGAAAAATCACTCGAAGTACACTTGAAAGCAAATTCCTCTAACAATCTATACCACTCTCAGACCTAGGAATCAAAACCATATGGGTGATAAATACTTCCTCTTCCATTATGCATCAATCATTTCTCCAAAGGGATCAAAGTCGAGTCATGCACCAAGGTTAATGCCAAAAGACGTCCCCTTCAAGGAATACATTTTCGCTAGATTCGATAGAGAACAACACATTGTCTCCAATAAGATAGTACAATCACAAGGAGAGACATCTGATCTAATGAAAAAGTATGGTAGGGGCACCATTGTGTTAGAGTTCTAGCCCAAATTTATGCACTTTATGATTCATGTATTTGTCATAATTAAGGATGCATGCACTTGTAGAAGAGTGTGAGTCTTGTTGTAGAAGGCGAAGAGTCTTGGCATAGAATTTGAGGAGTCTTGGCTTATTTACCAATATTTGGAGGTCTATTTAAAGCCTATTTATGGCTGATGTTAAGGCATTCAAAAACATCCAACACATTGGGGAGAGAAAAGAAGTAAGAGAGTGAAAAGTGAGATTAAAGGAGAGTTGCGCATAGCTTACTCATCGGACGATCGTCGGAGTTCTAGCCGTTGGGTTATTGTGAAATTTGGTCAGAGTGTTCTTGACATCCTTATCTAAAGACTGGCCGTTGGGTTTTCTAACGGGAGTTTCTGAGGTTATTCTGTTTGTGGGCAGATTGTTTGTTTTGCTCATTTCAGTGTTTTCTCACTTGTTCTCTTGTTGTTCTCATTGAGTGATAGACGTTGGTAGAAGTAAACTCTTGTAAGACTTTGTTGAGTTCTTTTTCCTCAACTTATCAATAAAATCAATAGGGGTGGAGACCATTATCGGTCCCGTGGTTTTACTCTTCACATCGGAGAGGTTTCCACGTAAAAAACTTTGGTGTTGTGTGACTTGTTTATTTTCTTTGCATATTTGGTTGATTCTTGTTGACTCTAGTCAACTTTAGTCAATTCTTATTAATTCTTGTCGCTGTTGCTATTCTGCATCCTTGCAACTGCGACTTAAGGGGTCCTTATGTTCAACACATCGCTCTTCACCTTCCAAGCTACAAGCAGATAGAATATTGGAAACCGAACAAATTTTCTAACGAAGATCATCTCCAAGATGATAATGTTGGAAAAATTTATTCTATATTATTTCAAAATAAAGTAATTGAAATATTATTAATATTATTAATATTATTATTATTATTATTATTATTATTATTATTATTATTATTATTATTATTATTATTATTATTATTAGGGTTTATTGTAGTTTAAAGAGTTTTGTAACCAACAATACATTTATGTTTTAATGCATTTTAATGAGTTTTAATCATCCGTGTATTTTCTTGACCATAACCGAAGTTAATTTTCTTTACATGTTTATTAATAATAGCTTTATGGTATTAATTACATTGTTATGAATTACAAACGGTTTTTTTTAATTAAACGTGTATTACATTTATCCTATAAACGGTGCTTGTATTTTTTGAGCTTGAGAGACCAATTCCTTCCACTTTATTTTACTGTACAAAAAATAAATTGTTGAACTATTTTTACTGTATCTTCTTTCCCATCTTTTAGTTCTGGATATATATCTTACATTTCTGTTTCTGCTTCAACTAATCGGTTGAAGACGCAGTTTAATTTTGGGAGGAACTACAAATATCTTTTAATGACAATGTCATTCGACATGCCTCAGCTTATCGATGTTTACTTTTCTTTAACTTGTTTATAAATTTCTACAATATTGTTTCTACATTGTATCTATTGATTATATTTATTTTTTTGGTTAAAGGTGGGGACGAAACTCTATAAGGCGGTCATATCAACTAAGTGGAGGTGGAATAACTCTATAAAGTGGATACTTTCAATGAGGTTGGCACTCCCATATTGGAAAGAGAAAAACCGAGATCGAAGATACATTTATTAATTTATATTTTGCAATTGTTTTCCAACAATCTTAAAGGATATTTCGTATTCCTCCGTTGACGTTTTCTAATTTTCCAAAGTTGGTATTTGTGCTAAATCAAAAATATTTGGATACAATATGGTTTTTGAAAGAGTTATTTCCAAACTCCAAAAGTTTTGAAAGTGTGGGGGTATTTTGGTGAAGTTATTATCTCGGGATTTAGAAGGGGAAAATATGGAGATATTTTTTTTAATGAGAGTGCATAAAGCTTTTTACGGGTGTTGATAAAGTTATTCTTTCTAGTTTTGAGAAAAAAGAAAAATGTGATTTATTATGTTTAGAGAAATCAATTTTATTATTACAAGTGTTTTATACTGTTTAAGTTTTTGTAACAATTTTTTCTTTTGATGTTATGATGGAAATGATGAAAAAGAAATGTGGAAAGGTATATATTTTCTTTAGATAGAGAAAATATAAAGTTTTGTATACAAAGATGATAATAGAGAAAAGTATATAATTTTTTGGTATGAGAATCATAAGGATGAGTGAGAGTATCTTGCTAATACAAGAACACTATATGCTGAGAAACTTCTTAAGAAGTTTGGGTTTATGACATTAATCATGTGAATATCCCTTATAGATTCAAATATTCAATTAAAGAGAAATATGATCATGGGTTGTTATTACATACTTGTGAAATTCTTGAGAACTAACATGAATTGTAAGATTATATATTGTGGATATCCGTTAAAGTGAAAGAGTGCAATGATGTTAATTGGATCTTAGATTCAAATGAAAAGAAATGTAATATTTGGTTGGATAAAAAATTTTGAGACAGCGTATGAGTTATGAGTTATGGAAAAATTATTTTCATAATTCTTGAAAGTGTGGGGCGTGCATTCAATTTTGAGAAGTAGGAAAATTTTCTACTATTTGTGTTCATAATTTTTTTAAGCCTTATCATAAGGTTTTAGTACATTACATTGAGAAACTTTTAATAAGTTTGTGTGTACCCCTTATGGTTTCAAGCATTCAATTTAATAAATTATGTTGAGAGTATCATTTCTATTGTATTTAATTTTTTGGGTTTTCATTATACAAGAAGGGTACAATGATGATAACTTCATATGAGATAAATTTCACTCTGGTGGTGGAATTATATGAATGTCAATTAAGCAAAGTTTGTTACTTGAAAATTGGCATATATTTGAGGCTAGGGTTTTAAAGAAATTTCTTAACATGTATTCCTTTGGGAATAATATCATCATCGTTGATGACAATGATTTGTGATTGTCTAATGGCAATGACTATCTCTAAAATAAGATAGGACATTTTTTGAGACAATATATTGTGATACAATTAATTAATTAAAAATAGAATTCTATCTATGAACTTTTTGATTCAAGAGTGATCTTGGCCAAATCAATTGACTAAATTTTTTAGATATACCGGAAACATCAGAGAGGATGAGACTTAGCAAAGGTGGGAACCCAACCTACATGAGTGGAGATCCCACGGAATAGATTCATACGGGTAATACCAAGCATTTGTTAGTTCTGCTAGCCCTAAAAATATGGTCTCAATCTTATATGTGAGGAAGTGCTATGTTGCATATTTTGAGAGATTGAGTTATAAGAACTCTTAATGAATTTTATAGCTCTTATGAGTGGTGTATAAAGTGCAATATACACTTGATGAAATCACCTACGTAAGTGTGAAGTGAGGCCGCTTCAATAAGATATTGACACTATCTCTAGAGCACTTATGGAAGACCAGGCACGCACATGGCCTATTGTGGCACACTACGGCGTTGTTCAGAAATGTACTTGGTATAATGCGATATGTAAAATCTCTATCTTATAGTAGCGCTTATTTGGTTAATAGAAACTATATGTTTGACCAAATATTCTGTAAGTTAAATTTTACCTATCAAGTATTGGTTCATAGTCCAAAAGACACCAATACCATGAATTATATGTCAACCTGAGATATCCAGAAAAATTCTATTTTAAAATTTCTTTTAAAATAAGTGGGGGATAGTTGAAAAAATTTATTTTATGTTATTTTAAAAAAAAGTAATTGACATATTATTATTAATAATATTATTATTATAAGGTTTTATTGTAGTTTAAAGAGTTTTGTAACCAACAATACATTTATGTTTTAATGCATTTTAATGAGTTTTAATCATCTGTTTATTTTCTTGACCATAACCGAAGTTTATTTTCTTTTAATGTTTATTACTAACAGCTTTATGGTATTAATTAAACTGTTATGAATTATAAATGGTTTTTTTAATTAAACGGGTATTACATTTATCCTATAAATGGTGCTTGTATTTTTTGAGTTTGAGAGACCAATTCCTTCCACTTTATTTTACTGTACAAAAAATAAATTGTTGAACTATTTTTGTTCTATCTTCTTTCCCATCTTTTAGTTTTGGATATATATCTTACATTTCTATTCCTGCTCCAATCAATCGGTTGAAGAAGCTGTTTAATTCTGGGAGGAACTACAAGTATTCTTTAAAGACAATATCGTTCGACATGACTCAGCTTATCGGTGTTTACTTGTTTATAAATTTCTATAATATTATTTCTACATCACATATAGAGTTGGGCATATCAATTTCCCTATGCTTTAAAAGGTGACAGAGCCGATATCAAAACTTCAAATTCCATCATCTTTGATACACGGGCAAAAGACCAAGCCAAAATTCCTCAAAATTTCACTTGAAGCGAAGCTACCAATAGATGAGTAAGAGCAAGTCCAGATACCAAGAAACCTGATCAAGGAAAAACAAATGGTCTTCAATTATTCTCAAAGAATGACCGGGATGCAAAACCCGAAGATGAGGCGACGGAGTCAAGAGATCAAGATATTATAGCAGTGCACACTAATGCTAGGCGTAAAATTCCATTCGAACTGGGAAAGACCCTACATGGTAAAGCAGACTTTAAGCAAAGGAGTTGCGTAGATCATGAATATCTTGAACTCCTCAAATTAGAACAGGCTCAAGCAATACCACATCAAAAAAAGAAAAACAAAATGTCTACTAAAAGCTAATAAGGGCTTTTAGGAAAAATTAAAGACCAAAGGACATAGAGAAGTCAACCAGTAAAATCTGAAGAGGACCATTGATAACTGAGGAAAGAATAATTCTGCCTAAAAATGTTTCTTTCTTTGTCTGATGTGTCATTTTGCTAAAATACGATGATTTAATCGCTTCATTAATGTCCAATCTTGATGAAACTTAAATTTATGAATAATCACACATAGTGTTTTAAAACTTGTTAAGCTGTGGTTGGATAGAATGAATAGTTAAAGACTAGGCTGGGACTATAATTTAGAGGAAAAAAATTCCAAAAACATGACATGATTTCACTGTTTTCTTGAAGGGGTTCGTGGCTTTAATAGTTAGTAAAAAAATTGATAAAAATATGTTTTGTTAAAAACAATAATGTTACAAACGATATTTTAATGAATTCAATAAACTCATAATTGAACTATAATATTTAATAGGGAAAAACACCAAAATGCACTAACTTGTGCAAAATAATAACCAAAATGCCACAAGAAAACGCTTGTAACCTATTTAGAATATTTTGAAAACTTATTAACCATAATACGCACATTACTGATCCCACCTCTGCTCATTGTCGCCGGCTTCACTACTTCCCTTCGCCACTACATTCACCTGATTCTTCTCAGTCGAACTTGGTAATTAGGTCGTGAAATTGTGTATTGCAATCAACTCCTTCCCGATCGTGTTTCAATTTCAAGGTGCGTTCATGTTCCATGTTCCAATTGCTTCTCACCTTCTGAACTGTCTATATATAGTTACAAGCTTAGTATGATGGCTTTAGTAACCTGTATATTGCATACCCTTGATATCTGTTATATATCAAATATAATCGTTATTCTTCCTTCTATCTGCAATTTTTACTTTCCATCTGCAATTTTTTCTCACTAAAACAATTTCGAATTGATTTTGAGCAATTGAATAGGAATTCTGCTGCGTTTTTTTTGTTTCAACACTGATTTGGATGAACATCTACTACAAATCTGTCATATATCAGAAAAATATCAGAATTATATCAAATACATATCTGACATATTTCTGAAATATATATGTTATAATTCTAATATAAGTCTATTTGTATTTGCAATGTTCATTAAACTATTATATATCTACTATATATACGATATATATATGTTATAAGTCTAATATAAGTCCCTTATAAGTCTAATATAAGTCTCTTTGTATTTGCAATGCCCATTGAACTGATATATATCTATTATTAATCTGTTATAAGTCTGCTAACGGAAATATATTAGATTTATAACAGAATTATATTAGATTTGTAACAGGTCGACAAAAAAATTGAAAAAAGTATATCACAATGGATGGTGTTTTGAAGATAAAAATGAGACGAACAAAAAACTCTCAAGCGACATGTCAAAAAAATGAACGGTTTGAGAGAAATGCAAAATAAGCCAAAAAAATTAAAAAAACCTTTCATAATCGAATGATACATGTAATGAACAATAATGAGCGTATGAAGGTAAATAACGAAACTTAAAATGACATGAAAGATATGATTTCCTTGTTGGGATATTTTGGTATTATTTTGGGCAAATAAGTTATAAGTGATAATTATTTTAGGAAAATGAGTCATAAATGAGAATTTTCCTATTTAATAATTATATATCAAGATTTGATTAATTTTTTAGACATCTCATTTTTGAATATTTTTTTAAAAGTTTATTAACATTTTTTAATTGAAAAAACAATATTCTCATTCCAAAAATTTTTAAAACTTAACACTCATGCGTATTTTTTTCTATCAAGCAACCTGTAAATTTTTAATTCAAAATGGATAAATTATTCTTTGTCCCGACATAATTTTATATTGGAGATCCTTTGTTTGCTAACTTTTTAAAACTACATATCCCTTTTAGAGTAAAAAATTCACAAACCTTTTGAAAAGCAGTGAAATCACAAGTTATTTTTTAAGTTTACCGTATATGTTAGGCCTAATGCATCGAGAACCTCTTGAACTTTCAAAAGTTCCTCCCATTCCTCTAAAGTTGTCTGAATTGCACCTCATGACCCATTTCTAATGGCATGACAGTTGCGTATATTTTTTCAATAATTGTCAACTCATTTGTCACATTAACAGAAAGAAGTCAAGAGATGCAATTAAAACAAATTCAGGAGGCAAAAGTTCAGGGATCGAGAAGCATTTAGAGACAAATTCAGAGGCGTACATTTTATACGACCCATACTCACAACCCCACACCTAAGGTACTATTCGATACTAGAGGAATACGTTGGTTACTAGAGGGAAACACCTTAAGGTTCTTTTGTTTATCAGAAACATTACCATGTATTTTTATATAGGGTCCACACAATTCAACTTTAATTGCTTTCCCAATTCGGTTATTGTTGTTGACTCTCAGAAGCTGAGCCTATATCAATTCTTGGTGTTTACCCCGTTTCTGCTTTTGTTGATTGTTAGAATTTCAATTCAAGGCCTGGTTCTGATTTTCCCCATTTCAAATTTTGTTGTCCATCGTCGGAAACTGAGCTAAAGTCTTGAATTCAACTCTTCCCCATGTCAATTTTTGCTGTTGATTTTCTTAATTCCAGCTCAAAATACTTCTTAAATTCCCTTACATTTAATTTATTTGTTGCTCATTGCAGAATTTAATCAGCAGAAGAATTGCAGAAATAAGTTGTGTAGAAAATAGCCAAATTATTATTAGCACTTTTCTGGACTTATATAATGAAGAAAATTTATAATTTTACGGGATATAAAACTGTCACGTTATCTTCCTTTCTAGTTGTACACCCCTTCTTATTTCTTTACTATTTCTCTATTAATTTCATTCTGGTTGACTTCCAAATTAATTATGTTTCAATTTATTCATCACTTTTCCTTGAATGATACCATTTCCACCAAAACCCACTTTCATTTCACTCTTTCTTAGTGAATATTGAGGTCGGTTAAGTTAGAAATTACATTGTACAAATTTAACTTAATGGCGAACAGACATTTGGTTGAAGAGTTGCAATGAAAATCCAGTAATCAACATATACTCACTAATACAAGACTACAAGATATAATTTGATGTGCCAATTCATCTATATGTATATATATATATTAAGAGTAGTCTTAACCGTGAAATAGATTGCAAAAGGCTAGGGAGATCCTCTCCAACTATACAAAATGCGTAAAAGTAAAACAACACTAACCATCTAAGGAATTGGGATTTTCGTGATCGATTTCTACTGGTAGACGAACAAATTGTCCTTTGACTCTAGGCCGTTGCTCTGCTAGTTTCTTCCGACTCTCGTAGCGAACCTGCGAAGGAAAAACATCAGAGACGATTTCTGCTGCAATAACTGGTAAGGCTAGGCTAAATGCATACGTTGTCCCCTGAACTTGTCTCTAACCACCCTTGACCCCCCAAACTTCCAAGTGTGACACTTTACCCCTAAAATTGGCAAAACTGATACCCCCTCAGTTCAAGTGTCAGCTTCTGATTGAAGTAAAAAAAGTCTGAAAAATGGCATCTTTGAAATATCAAACCAACCATAAGCTGACACGTAGCGTTGAGGGTAGCGTTGAGGGGGCAATCTGTATGAGTTTTGCCAACTTTAGGTGGTAAAGTGTCACACTTAAAAGCTTGGGGTGGCCAAGGGCGGTTAGAGCCATGTTGGGGGCAATGTATGTATTTGGCCGACTGGTCATGATAATGTTGTGCAAGTAACAATGGATACCTTTTTCTCAAAGCATCTATCTTTGCGTTTCAAACGAAATTTGTTTAGAGCTGCTTCTCTTTGAGCAGATCGGTCAACGTGATCAAAATTGCTATTACTCCCAGACGTGCTTCTGTAGCCGATGTTAAGTTGACTTGCACCACCATTACATAAGCTACTGGTGGTGCTCTGATCAGTGGTAGGAGAAATATGTCCTCTATCCTCCAAACTTTCGAACTTTTCGGAATTTCTTCTCCAAGTTGACTGATAAAACGTGTTGGACTCTACCTGTTTACCGAAACATGGGGAAATGCTGGCGTATAGATTATCTAAGCTACGACCATTAGATGAATTTGGTATTGTAACTACTCTTTGTTGAGGATATTTGGGCTTTGCAATTTGACCGTTGGCCAGAGAGATGATACTTGTATCAGTCCCGCCCAAAACACCTGAAAATTTTTCAACTGATTTGGCTTCGAGCTCTTTCTGATAAGTAGAGCCCATTGTTGAATTCCTGCCAGTATACCTGCATAAAGAATCATACTGTATCATGAAAAGTCGAAACTGGGTAAAATGGAGCAAAAGACCTTTTCAGGACTCGTGGTATCATCAGTTTGCATTTAGGTATGTGTTATACATGTTACCTATTTAGGTCTTATGCTATTCAACTTGTTACCATTTTTGTCTCTTTAGTGCAGAGTACATGAAATATCAGTAATAAAGTCTTTACCATACAGGGTCCAAAAAGATAACAGATTGCATAACACAAGGACGAAATGAGTAATGAATAAATAGGACAAGGACCAAAAAGGCACAAGGACCAAATGAGCAAAACGTTATACCCCATGGACCAAAAAGTTATTTTTTCCGAGGAAAATGATAACCAAGTATTCTTTTAGGGAAAATTTGCACTATTGATAATCAACACAACACAAACACACCAGAAGATTCCAACTAACTACATATATCATGTTTCTAGCTCAAACATATATCAATAAGAATGAAACATACAGTGAAAATGCTGAAGCATTAGACTGTCTGAGAGTACATTTCTCTTCAGTGCCCTGAATCTCAAAGCCACTTGGACTACATCCTGTTAGGCAAAGATCCAAGTGTGGCAGAAATTGAAACTTGCTTTTGGCAGTATCTATGGAAAGATTGTGACATGCAGATGTTCCCATGAAGTCAATAGCTTCAATGACAGGAACAACATTGTTATGACCGGCATCAAGTGTAATTTTATAGTCTACTCTTTGGCTTTCCGGTCTGTTTGCAGCTGCCGATCCTAATTTTATAAGCATGCAAGAAATTAGTTAGTTTTCGAAGGATGACAGTTACAGATTTCTGGACGATATAGTATGTGTTTTTACCCTCAGTTCTATTTTCATGCACAGCCAATTCATGACTCTGCTTTTTTGTGTCGTTTCCCCATACTGGCTGCAAGCAGTCATGCAGGTTTTCTATATGACTGCTCTCACCTTCTGCATCTGGCTTTGTGCAAGAGCTCTGAAATAAACAGCAACTTGCAGTTTAAATAAACCTGAACTCATACGTAAACCCTTCAAACCAGAATGACGTTTATATAAGGAAGTCTAGATGATAAATTCTGTGCATTCATATTTCTAGATGGAAGCATGTTAGAGATGTGCCTAAAGTAAAGGGTACAATAGTAAAATAAATATAGAGAGGTGTTTAGGTCTCTTAGTGGTATATATATAAGGACAGTAATGGAGGGTAATAGGCAGCTTTTGGAAATATTGTTAATCGGGTACTTAACTTTTGGGTTGGGAAAGGGGCATAGCCCTGTGGGAGCAAAGAGTGTTCTTGGTTCATCATCTTTCTTTTGTTATTGTTCTTAGACTATCTGTTTACTGATTTAGCTTGTAATTTCTATTTGAGTTATAAATTCCCAGCAATACAAGTTCTATTTCAGTTCTTTGTTGTTCCTATATCCATTTTCTATCATTTTATAAAAGCTGCCTATTACCCTCCATTACTATCCTTACATATAACCCACTAAGAGACCTAAACACATCTCTATAGTTACTTTACTATTCTACCCTTTACTCTAAGAACATCTCTAACCGATCCAGATAATAGCATACTTCTTTAATGTGTGCAGAGAATTTTCTGGAAAATATATATACAGCTCAGAGAACTAAATCTTGACTGTATTTGTTGCTCATTTCAATTTTCAATGCAAGCCAATCATCAGAATATACAAGAGCTGAATATTTCAAAATATAGAACCTTTTTTCAAATAAAGCTAAAGCAGCAAAAGAAAAGTTTGTTTCATCCAGATCATATAGATGAGGAACCAGTTCAGGTAACATGAAAATAAGCTTCAATGAATTTTGATATAGTCATAGCTTCGAACATATCAAGAAGCAAAACAAAGCATTTCAAACCAATCACATAATGGAGAGCAAAGTACCAACCTGAGCATCACTTCCTTTCTCAATGCATTCTTTATTGTTCTGAATAAGAGCTAGGTCACGGCTTGAATGAATACTGGCAGTGTTATTTTCCGATGTAGCCTCGACCTTATCCTGTTCATCACTTGGGCCATTCACGCCAGCAAGAGCCTATTTGAACCCACAGTAATAAATTAAGAATTGGTTTGTAACACTTATAACTTTCAACTAATGAAACAAAGATAAAAAAAAAAAAATTGAAGTGTATAGAACAGGCATACTGATTGTCTTCGCCATACATGCTGCCACAAATTTCTTAGTTCATTTCTCCTTATAGGCTTGACCAGATAGTCAGCAGCACCTCTCAACATGCATTTATAAACTGCGCTAACTGAATCATGTGCTGACATCACTGCAGAATTCCCAAAAACAATTGTCAATTTATACTTCTATAATGAAGGAGAAAAATGAAGTCGCCAGTTATATATCTTACTTATAACTGGTATGCGTTTACAAAGTTCATGCTCCATGATAAGAGTTAGAAGGGCGTATCCGGAAATTGAAGGTAAATCAACTTCAGTCAAAATGAGATCTATATTCTTTGGTTTTCCTTTAATAATCTCCCATGCCTTTAAGCCATCAGAAACAGCTGCAACTGCTTGAAAAAGAAAACAGTGTTAATCTCCATTTGCAGTATACCTTCTGAAATTCAAGCTAAGCTGGATGTTCGAGAGCTTCATATCCATACTTCAATTTTGAAAAGGTTTTCAGAGACAATTATCCAAAATCGACTTCACCAACACGGATTGTTGAATTAAAACAATACAGCACCTACCAGTATAATCATGAACCAAATTAACTGTAGAAATATATCAACAACAAAATACATCGGCAACTTTGACATACTACTTGACGACCAAATTCCATGTTATGCAACTGGGGAAAGTCTAGGTTGGAGAAGAATCCCAGCTTTGTCTCCTCATCAAAAATTACTTGGTAAACTCAAAATCCATTATATCATCTCTAGACGATCAATAAGGTGAAACATAGAAATTCAAAGCAATTGAAGTAGCAGATCAAAACTATAATGTTAATATGAACAATAAACACAACTGAAAGCTTAATTAAACCAATTGGAATCGAAACCACTCAAACAAAAACGCTCAATTAACTACACAACAACCAAACTCACCAAATAAAGAGACAATTCAAGAAATACAAACTCACCTTTGTAGCTACATTTCCTAAGAAGAGCAGCTATAATTTGCCTAGTAGAATCATCAGCTTCAACCAACAAAATCCTCGATGCCATAGTTGGAATCAATCTCTCCCATCTAACCATCAATCCACTACAATCGCTTCTTTTTCTCCTTTTAACTGTAGAACTAGGTGAAATCTCCTCAACTTCATCATCTACCTGTTTCCTCTTCTTTTCATCCTCCATTTTACCCACTTCCTCGTAACTACTGATAGCCACTTCCCCCATTGATCTTCTCAGACTCTCCACTTTCCTTGAAAAATCTAAAATATCCGTCTAAAAGAAAAGCTGAAGAAATAAATATCTGAATAAAAATCCCCACCGCCTAAAATCCAACGGATATTATATAGAGTCAATTTGAATCCGACGGATGATAAATGTTGAGTTCAACAACTAGGCAAGAAAATATCTCGATACTTCAATTTATGGGGTCCATGTTTCGCCACGTCAGAAATTTTTAATTTTTCCAAATGGCTACAAGGCCAAAGAATAAAGAACATTGGTTGGTCGAAATTTTTTGTTTAGTTGGTGGTGTGTATTTAAAGTTTGAAAAAGGTTTGTATATATTACTTTAAAATTTAGATATTTTTGTGATATTTCGGATTAGTTCTTGGTTCCTAACCTTCCAGAGATATTATATTGTTTACTCGTTGATATTTGTATTATATTGTTTACTCGTTGATATTTGGTAGATATTTTTTTGTTTGTGTTGTATTAAGTAAACTATTGGATCCTAACGCTTAGGAATGTCAATGATGCGGGAGGGGCTCATGATATATTCCCCAGGTTTTAGGAACGGATTTAAGGAATTTCTATTTGATATATTGGAGATTTTTTCAGGCCTATTTTACATTTGTATAGATTTTTATAGATTTTGGGGAGTCCTCACCTATAATAAAATTTGTAATAGAATAAAATTATATATTGTTTTCACGCTTATTCATTATACTTACATATGTTATTCATATTTATATTTAAATTTTAAATAGTAACAATCCAGAATATTAAATAAATTCATTAAATGAGGTATTGGTATTTGTAAAATATATGATCAACAATTATTAAAGTATATAAAGAAGGGTTAAATAAAAATTGCATAACTCAAATTTCTCAATTATTATATAGAACAAGACATATAATTGAAAAACCATACTTATTCATTAATTGGTTTTCTTCCTCGTTGATTTAGGTCTTAAGAGGTCAGTACTTGTTTAGTTTCATTATTATTTATGTGCAACTAATTCAAGAAAAAACAAAAATCCAAGATATTTATACCGCCGGAGGTTGAGGTGTGTTAATGAATATTAGGGTTAGATATCAGAATCAAGAGTATTTGTATATTTAAAAATTAAGTTGGGCTATAAATAGTAGGTTGTGCTCAAACTTAAAAGAAGCTCAATAAAATCAACTCCAATTTCTTTTATATATATATATAAAACGGGGATATTTCAGGGATTTATACGGGGAATTTTTTGGGAGCGGGTGGGGATCTTCATGGGGCTGATATAGCTTCACCCACCCCCACTCATACTTTCAATCGGGGTAAAATTTTCCCCACCCCCATCCCCATAGATGAAAATTTTCGGGTTTTTTCCTGACACCTATCAAATCGAATGTTACGATTTTCAAATTATCCCCGCCTTATTGAAATTCCTATTAAGGATCATATTTTGACACGTGGTTTTGCAATAAAAAAGGAATTACTTTCTTTCCTCCTTGGAGTCTACATTTTGTCTAAATATTTGAATCAAGCTACACATTAAACCGAAAAAAAAGATTCGGTAGACCATTCTCAATGGAATAGAATATGAATTAAGGTGGAATTTGTTTTTATTTTTTATTTTTACTAATGAATGATGATCTTATTAATTCAAATTAGAGACAATTACGGCTTTAATTAAAGGTGGACATGAGTCTAACCATGTCCCCCGACCTGTTGAGGAATCAACTACCTTAACTAACAAATGAACAACCTGATTCAGACCTACCAGTGTACATAATCTTAAGATCAACAAAACAAGACATAAGACCTAAGCATTCATGTAAAATAGAACCTAAAGTAGTGTGTAAAGTAATGTGATTATTTAGAGCAGTAACAATGTTAATGGCATCCAGCTCAAGAATGATTCTGTCAACTCCAAGCTGCTTCAACCAGCTCAAGGCTTCTATACAGCTTATAGTTTCGGCCAATGTCGCATCTCCTTGTCCTTGTAGAAGCATAGACCGAGCAGCAATAAAATTACCACAATGATCTCTAAGAATGCAACCATGACCCAACCTTTGGCCTTGCTAAAAAACACTAGCATCTATGTTGCATTTGATCCATTTGGGAGGAGACTTTTACCACTTGCAAATTAGATTTGTATGTGTAGGGGTTGTTGTGTCTTTATTCGCTGTTCTCCACTCATTATGGAACCCCAAGCTATGCCTCATAACTTGTGTGGCCATACGAAAGCGAGAGTTCCAAGTCAAGTTATTTTGTCGAGCCCAAATGGCCCAAGCTACGCACGCCGCCTCTTCAACTTTGCTCTTCTCATGGGTGTTGACACATTGCCACCATTCTGAGATAATAGAAATTGTCCCCAGCCAACCACTGTAAAAAAAATCAGCCCAAACCATCGTAGTAAAATGACACGAAACCAAAGCATGGTAAACTAAATCTGCTCCATCCCCACAAAGAGAACAAGTAGATTCAACTTGGACTTGTTTTTGTTACAGCCTTGACAAGGGCGATAGAATGTTAGTAGCAGCTTTCCACAGGAATATAGCAATGCGAGCCGGGATTTTTAGATTCCACAGGTTCTTCAACCAATGATGAACGAAATTGATGGTAATTCATTCATGTCACTACTATTCAAAAATAATAGCAAGATTTCATTGTGAATATAATTGAATCTTCAAAGTGCCAAAAGATGGAATTGGATTTCTTGGGTCCATTGAAGTTGTATATTAGTAATTAGGGACTTTTTAGCCGATGAAAACTGAAAATCAAGATGTCTCAAGTTCCAGGTTTTGCTGCTATTAGCACGGTCCGTTCCGCTTGATGATGATATAAACCTTCTTTGTCACAGCGAAAAGAAAAGAGTCGCATTCCCATTTATCCTATGCTTAGACCTCAAAACCTCAAAATTCACATTTTGTAAAATGCACTGATCATTGAATTAGACTGAAAGTTAAAAGTCAAAGCTGGGTCAAACATGTAAATTGTCCGTACAGATAGTTTACACTCTTCCACATTGCAACTCTGCAAACTACGCACACGGGCAATTAACCTTGTAAACTGTCCTTACAAATACTTTCCACCTAGGCCTAGAATTTTAGACCAGCAATCATGAATGTTAGATGTGGCAATTTCCGCATGAACAATTACTCTAGAAACTATCTGCACGGATGCTCTCCGCATCTACTTCAAATCAACAGCAGATATTTGAAGAATGAGATTTGGTAATTGCCCGCACGAAACGTTTACCATGTAAATTGCTTGTACAAACAATTTGCACTTACTATAAAAGGAAGCAATTGCCTCCCCATTTCCAACAACAAACATCCCACATCACTATCAAAGCCACTTTAAGAGCATTTTATCCAAAAAAGAGAGCATTTTTTAGTGTTCGAGGAGGTCTCTAAGCCCTTCAGTCAAAATCATTTACTATACCTTGTCTATACTTGGTATAAATTCTTATGAGTTACCTTGAAACTCTACCAAAATCAAACCCCAACAATTTAGATTCCTCAAACTAAATCCTGTCGAAACTTTGCCAAAAAATCCATCCAATATTTGAAGCCTTAATAATAGATTCATCAACTCATTGGTAATCACGTTTCCTATTGGCTATCATCTCATCTTGGATAAACGAAAAGGCTTCTAAATCTGTTTTTCTTACATCAAACATTCACATGCATTTCATTTAATTTAATAAACTCCAATAAACCATATTAATGTGTGCTCAAGTAATATATGTATATGTGAAACTCTGTCCAAATTTATAAGGTTTATTTTAAAATTATTTTGTTGGTCCCAAAGGGGTGATTTGTAGTTAGAAGGGGGGATGATTGACTCCTTTTCGCAAGTAAAGCAAGTAAATAATAAATGTGCTTATGATGCAATAAGTGTAAAAAGAGATGTGAAAGAGTTAGAAATTTTACACAATGATTTTATACTAGTACGGACACTACCTACCTTCAGTCCTTAGAGCATCCGCTTTTGAGATTTAATCCACTATATCAACTCCTTCCGAGGTGGAGAAACCTTTACAAATGGAATTCTTTACAGCCAAGAATACCCTCCTCTTCCTGTCTCTAATTCCCTAGTTCAAGAGCACCCTCCTCTTGAACTCTTATGAAGCATAACTTATCCCCAAACTGTTTTCAGGGTTACAATAAGACCTCAACAAAAACCTTGCTTAGTCTTAAGAGTGGATTGTAAGATTTTAGTAATCTTGTACTTTCTATTATGAAGAATCTGTTAGATATGATGTATTCCCTTAAGGTAATTAGGGCGATATATCTTAATTATATATTAGCACGAATAATCTTATTTAATTAATAGAGGTATTTAGTGAGACATGCTTCATGTGCAATTATGATTATGTCTAAAACTATCCTTAGTCGTAGTTTCATCAAGAAAGGTGACGGGGTGTCAAATCCACCAAAAATAATAAAAACCTTTGCATTAAATAAGAACTTGCAGTAGCATCAAGCGAGATAGTCTCAACAGGGAATAAACAACTAATCCTATGTAATTTATGACCAAGAAAATAATGCAATAAAAATAAAGGAAATGGAGGTTTTGAGATTTGTTTGTTAAACTTGAAAATAAAAATAAATAAGCAAAAATCTGTAAAGAAAAGTCCTCTAGTGAAATCGTTTCTTCGGCTTAATTGGATCGATCATGGACAATAAGGATAATCTTACCTCCCAATCGATTGGTTCAACTCTATTGATTCATCAATTACAATTAAATATCTTATTCTCAATTAGATTAAAACAACCCAGCATGCAATTATTCTCTTAACTTTATAATAAACCTATACCCAACATGCAAGATTTAATCATAAAGTTAGCATTACGATTTGACGATCCAATTCCTATCAATTAAATAACCCAGCATGAAGTAATTTGACAGACTCAATTGCAATTACAGATCCCAGCATGCTTGTTACCACAATTCAATTATAAAGACACCAACGAATTCATAAAAGAATAACAATATATCGAATAGGAGAAATCCTCAAAGGGCTCCACTTGAAACCTCTATCTAATCAATAATAAAATTAAAGCAAATTGCAAATTCAGAATTAGAAGATAAAAATAAATAAGAAAGGTCTCATAATCCAACTATGGCCCTGAAAATGATCTCACCGAAAGAATATAATTTAGTTACTCATAATAGAAATAAAAATAACTGAAACTCTTATTGAAAACATACGAACAAATTGAGAACCACATTTTTACTAGTGAGAATTGAGATAAGAGATGGTTTCTTTTCTGCTAGAAACCCATGCTTAAATAGGCTAAAGAAATCCTCACCAACAAGGAAAAGAAAATCTCATAAATAAATTCAAAGACTAATTAGGCTCCAAAAAATTCCTAAAAAGCTCAATAGGAAAGGATGAGAAAAGGAAAAGAGATAAATGAAAATAAATTCTCAATGTAATCCAGAATTCTCTTGATATGGTGCAAGATTGAAGTTCCAAAATAGTCTTCAAGAAATAATGAATAGCTCCAAAATAGCTCTTAAAATGACCCAATAGTCTCCAAGAATGCCAAATCAACCTAAGACCTGAATAAGCACAAATATAATCCAAAATAAGCAGCAAACCATCAAAATAATAAAATAAAATAACTTTAAAATATGCATTATTTATACATTATCAAATCTCCCCACACTTGCTTTTTGCTTGTCCTCAAGCAAATGTCAAAGATTTAGAAGAAAAAGAATTGAAACCAATAACAAACTGCAAACATAGCTTAGAAAAATTGACTTCTTTCACCATAAACTTGACTGATATCCTTTTTAAGCTCAAAGAGTCCAATTAACCAAATTCCTTACTCGACCTTATTCGAAGACTCAACTTACAAGAATTTTTTACCAATTATAAACATGCAATGAATTTCTCTTAAAGTTGATAATTTACCTGAGCTTCTATTTTAAAATCCTTTGTCGACATAGAAAGATGTATTTCGACCTATAGGAGTTATTATACTTGGTGAGGTCCCTAGACACATAGCCAAAAAGTAAATTGCATTATTTTCTTTTTTTTCTTTCTTCTTTTATCTATATTTTAAAATTTAATTTTTTTGTTCATCGTTTCTTACTGCAAAAACATAAAACCCTATAGAAGAGACACCGCTCGGTTGCATTGGGCGAGTGAGACTATTCCTTCTAGCCAGGCGAAAGAGATAGCACCCGGTTACATTAGCCGAGTGAGCCTTTTTCTTCTAGATCTAACGGCCCTATGAAAGAGACATCACACGGTTGCCAGCCGCGCAAGCCTTTTTCTTCTACAACATGACTCAACAAAACGACAAGATAACCACCAAGATTAGATTATTGTAAGGTCTCGATAATCTTCCTATGGTATAAAGAACCTAAAATATAGGCTAAAGTCCAAACTAAGTACATGCAAATCATATCATCTTTTTCCAGTTTTTTGCATTCTATGAAGATTAAGCATCTCACAAGGTAACTTTCAGATTTCAGTTAATTGGAACTATCATTTCTTAAATTGGATCTCATGTCAAGAACAGTTAGTTAAATCAATTCCCATTACTAGTTTACATTCATTTTTGGTATTCTTCTCCTTAGTTTTCATCATATCTTTAATTTTCATTTTACTTGAAGACAATTATAAAGCAATCATAAAAATCATTTCCCTCCCCCACTTTAGGACATAAATGTCCTCATTTATGTGCACAATAAATCAAAAGGAATAATTATGCAAGGAAGAGTAAGACCTGGTAGTGGAGGAGGGTCGGGGCAGCCTATAACTGCCCTTGCTGCTGCTGTTGGAGGAGTTGCAGTTGCAATTCCTCCAAGTGGACCCAAGGTTAAAGACAAAAAGAAAATTACACTAATACCCTTCTCTCTTTATTATTTTAAACCCAAATAATAGAAATTTAAAACAAAACTAGAATTAAGTTAAAAGATAAAGAAATAAGTGTGATTCACGCTTAACACTAGGCTGCCTCCCAAGATCGCATTTTTTTATTGTCATTAGCCCGACATTGCCGCTGCCTCGTTACGGCTCGGAGCTTGCTTTCTCAAAGCTGAAATCGTCAGTAACCAATGCTTGGAAACCTTCACCAAACGGTTTGAGACGAAACTCATTAACTTTGAAAGTTTTATTTGTTTCCAAGCTTGTTATCTCCACTACACCATGAGAAAAAACACTAGTGACAACAAAAATCAAATCCTTCCACCTTCAGTGCAATCTGCCTAAGTATATTTTCAATCTAGAATTTTGGAGTGAAACTTTTCGCTATAAATGAAATTGATTCATATGAAGTTTTTTATGATCATGAAAGGAATTAGTGTCTTCGTTACAAAATTTTAAATTCACACCAGCTTCTAGTCCCTTTGAATAATGCACCAAAGAACCATTCACATCCATAACACATACATATGCTATGTCATTAGAACATTTAATAGCCTCATACATATTAAATTTTACAAGTTCATTACAAAACTCCACTGGTAATGTACCCAAGCGAACAATAATTTTTGTACCTGCGGTAATAAGAAAGGGTCTACCTAACAACAAGTCATGAGCATAAGAAGGATTTTAAACACCCATATCCAATACATAAAAATCAGCGGGAAATATTAAATCACCAACTTGGATAAGAACATACTCCAAATCTCTTTCAGGATAAATCGTTGACCTATCAGCAAGTCAAAGGACTACATTAGTTGGGTTCAATGGATTAGCTCGTAGGTTCTTATAAATTGACAAAGGCATAACATTGGTAGAAGCCCCTAAATCACACATAGCACAATTAATGTTCACACCACCTATTTTACATAGGAAAACAAATATACCTTGGTCTTTACACTTTTCAGGAAACTTTCTTTGCAAAATAGCTGACATATTTTCCCCAATATGTATCCTTTCATCCCCTTTTAACCTCTTTTTATTTGAACACATTTCCTTAAGAAATTTAGCATATTTGGGAATTTGTTTGATAACATCAAGGAACGGAATGTTAATTTCCATCCTTCCAAAAATTTTCATAAGTTTGCCGTCCTCTTTTTCCTTTTTTAGTTTTTAACAACCTTTTCAGAAAAGGTGGCGGACTATAGGCTCTGTTTTTCTCAGTTCAAATTCCTTATTACTATCTACACTTATCTCCTTTTCTGAATTAGCCTTTAATTTCATTTTTAAGTCATCAGATCTATCTACCTTAGACTCTAGGCTAACTATGTCATTTTTAGAATGTTCATTTTTGTTTACCTTGGACTCCAAGCTAACTGTGGATTTTTCAGAATTATCATGAACAAGATCTTACCCACTTTAAAGCATGATTGCACATACATTTTGTTTCAGATTAACCTCAGCTTGAGAAGGAAGCTTACCTTGATTTTCTAACTTACTCAAGCTAGCGGCAATTTGACTCATTTGGCTCTCCAAGTTACGAATGCTTGCATCCTTTTTTTGTTGATGTTGGAGCATACTAGCTACCATCGTCGTTACCATCTCCTCGAGCAACATTGACTGTTTGTTGGAATGAGGTTGGAAATTTTGCTACCTTGGCATGAAATTTTGTGGAGGAACTTGGCTCCTTTGTGCATAGCTGAAATTTGGGTGATCTCGCCACCCCAGGTTGTAAGTGTTGGAGTGAAGGTCATATCTTCTTTGCTGCCCAATGAATCCACCTATAGCATTTGCTTGTTCCTCTCCATAAAAAAAGGGGCAAGTGTTCACTATGTGACCAACAACCGAACAAACCTCATAAACGGTCGCTTGGTTCAAATTTCCTACCTACATAAACTTAAACAAAGTAGTGAGTTCAGCCAACTTAGTTTCAATGGATGAAGCGATTACCTCATTGACCTTCCTCGGCAGGATGTGGCGCAGGTCACCAAAGTGTTGTGAACTTGCAGCCATAGTTGAGATGAGCTTTTTAGCATCGACATGCATTTTGTCAATTAGAGTTCCATTGCAAGCCACATTAATGAACTTTCTTTCCAAAGGAAGCAATCCGTAGTAGAAGTACTAAAGCAACCCTTTCTCCTAGATATCGTGATTTGGGCATGCTTCCATGAGTTTTTGAAACCTCTCCCAATACTCATTAAGAGTTTTAGTCCCCTTTTTCTTAATAGACGTGATTTCCACCCTTATTGCGGTTGCTCTATTGGCCAAAAAGTATTTCTCCAAGAATGCAGCTTCAAGAGCAGGCCACAAAGTCATAACCATTCTTTAGCAGCATCCTCTAAAGAGAAAGGAAAACAATGTAATGAAATTTGATCTAGGGAAACTCCCGAGGCTTCATTCCGGTACAAACGCTGTAAAAAGCCTTTAAGTGCTTATTCGGATCCTCCTTTTCCATTCTATGGAACCTTGGAAAGTGATGGATTAGACTCGATTTGAGCTCAAAGTCAGCTAGAGCTTCTAGAAAGTTGATGCAAAAAATTAGGGATATTCAGCCTTTGAATGGCTAGCTCACGGAATGTACGGTTGTCTGCCATTTTGATCTTTTATTTGTGATCAAAATCTTCTATTTTGGGGCTGCCTATATTGCCTAATAGCTGCTGATCCAAATCAAGTTTCAGCTCCCCTGTTTTAGTCGAACTTCTTACTCCTTTATTTGGCACAATAATTTTTCTCAAGGTGTGAGTGGTCTTTTCGATTTAAGGATCATAGAGCTTATCACTTCCACGATCAGTCCTGGTCATTAATAGAAATAAAATGAATTAGTCAATTCCCCGAATCCACCAAAAACAATAAAACCCTTTGCACTAAATAAGAACTTATAGTAGCGGCAAGCGGGATCGCCTCCACAGGGAATAAACAATTAATCCTATTTAATTTGTGACCAAGAAAATAATGCAATAAAAATAAAGGAAATGGGGGTTTTGAGATTTGATTGTTAAACTTGAAAATAAAAATAAATAAGAAAAAATCAATAAGAAAAGTTCTCTAGTGAATCGTTTCTTCGACTTAGTTGGATCGTTCACGGACAATAAGGATAATCTTACCTCCTAATCAATTGGTTCAACTGTATTGATTCATCAATTACAATTAAATATCTTTTTCTCAATTAGATTAAAAACATCCAGCATGCAATTATTCTCTTAACTTTATAATAACCCTATACCCAGCATACAAGATTTAATCATAAAGTTAGTATTACGATTTGAAGATCTAATTCCTATCAAATAAATCACCCAGCATGAAGTAGTTTGACAGACTCAATTGCAATTACAGATCCCAACAACTGGCTTGTTACCACAATTCAATTATAAAGACACCAATGAATTCATAAAAGAATAACAATACATCAAATAGGAGAAAACCTCAAGGAGCTCAACTTGAAACCTCTACCTAATCAATAATAAAATTAAAGCAAATTGCAAAATTGAGAATTAGAAGATAAATATAAATAAGAAAGGTCCCGTAATCCAACTATGGCCTTGAAAATGATCTCACCAAAAGAATATAACTTAGCTACTCATAATAGAAATAAAAATAACTGAAACTCTTATTGAAAACATACGAATAAATTAAGAACCATGTTTTTACTAGAGAGAATTGATATAAGAGATGATTTCTTTTCTGCTAGAAACAAATGCTTAAATAGGCTAAAGAAATCCTCATCAATAAGGAAAAGAATATCTCATGAATAAATTCAAAGACTAATTAGGCTCCAAAAAATTCCTAAAGAGCTCAATAGGAAAGGATGAGAAAAGATGAGAAAAGAAAAAGAGATCAATGAAAATAAATTCTCAATCTAATCCAGAATTCTCTTGATATGGTGTAAGATTAAAGTTCCAAAATAGTCTTCAAGAAATAATGAATAGCTCCAAAATAGCTCCTAAAATGCCCGAATAGTCTCCAAGAATGCCAAGTAAACTTAAGTACTGAATAAGCACAAATTTAATCCAAAATAAGCAGCAAATCATCCAAAGGATATTGATGAAGCAGCAAGACCAACATGAGGTCAACTTTCTTGGAATAGGTCCAAGCAGTTAATCTCCTATAACTGAAGGTGGTGTGTAGCGACCAGGTCCTAAGAGGGGTGGCGCTAGGGTAGAAGACCTGAGCAAAGAGCGGCCATGAAGGATGTCGATGGGGGCAGGAATGAACCGAATCCACACCCGAAAGAGAGGGTTTCGAGATTGTGCTGGTATGGGATGGTGCAATTAAGAACTGTTAAGGATTTTGAGATTGTGATGGTATGGGACATTACAATTGAGAGAGACTTAAAAAGATTTGATTGGTACTACCTATACCAACAAGGTGCACCTTCTTTTCGGGAGCCTACTCGGGAGAACTCCAAAGTTAAGCGTGCTTGACCTGGAGCAATCTCGGGATGGGTGACCTCCTAGGAAGAAATTTCCAGGAAGTGGGCGAGTGAGGACAAAGCTCACTAGAAAGACTTGTGTTGGTTTGTGGGGCAGTCGGTCAAACCAGGGGTGTTACAGTTTGGTATCAGAGCCAGCCCTCTCCCAGTACGGTGTGGTTCGGGGACGAACTAGGCAAAAGCTGGTGGGCCTCTAACGACCCTGTCCTAAGAGGGGTGGCGCTGGGGTAGAAGACCTGAGCAAAGAGTGGACATGAAGGAAGTCGATGGGGACAGGAATGAACCAAATCCACACCCAAAAGAGAGGGTTTCGAGATTGTGCTGGTATAGGATGGTACAATTGAGAACGGTTAAGAATTTTGAGATTGTGATGGTATGGGACATTACAATTGAGAGAGCCTTAAAAGATTTAATTGGTACTACCTATACTAACAAGGTGCACCTTCTTTTTGGGAGCCTGCTCGGGAGAACTCCAAAGTTGAGCGTGCTTGACTTGGAGCAATCTCGGGATGAGTGACCTCCTAGGAAGTAATTTCCAGGAAGTGAGCGAGTGAGGACAAAGCTCACTGGAAAGACTCGTGTTGGTTTATGGGGGCAGTCGGTCAAACCCGGGGTGTTACATGGTGCCTTAAGGTTGACACATGGATATATCTGGTGGATATATTGGAGACCATAATAAGATAAACAATTGGTATATATATCAAGGTGTTAGTGTTTATCTTTATGCAGTAGCTTTGTGAATATCCTCATACTTGATATACTAGTTACCTTGTGTGGTACTATCGCTATACTTTAGGTCATTCCTACTCACTCATTAATTTAGGGTATGATAGATGATTATTGGTATAGTGACGATGGCAAGTTGGTAAGCTATGTAGTCGGAAAGAGTCCATCGCTTCAGATATATTAAGGAGTTGTACCTAGCCACTTGTTGAAGTGATGATTGCTATAAACATCTGATCAGAGTATGTATTTGATAGAAATAGTTTCTAGTCAAACACATTATGGTAAAGAGCAATATACTTCAGTAATAGGTAAATAACTGGGATAGCTTGGAGTAACCTTGCTATTAGGGGGTTAACACTTTAATCGAACCCAATAAACCAGATGGTACTAATATTAAAGAATTGAAGGAGTTCGTCGAACTGGGCAACTATTGCATTTAACTAGGATTAAGCCATAATCACAAATGACGTTTTGAGTAATGGGGGACGGTGGACCCTTTCTAGAGGTGTACTATAGTCATTTAGGGTAATCGAGTTCTATTCACAATCTAGAACCTCGAGCCAATAGTTCCTATATAACAAGCATTTAAGGCTTAATAGCTTAATACTTCGGGATCCTATAAGGTCACACATATTGGACTTTCATCAGACTGAGTAAAGAATTAATAGACTTAGTCTATTATGAGAATATTAAATGTAGAATGGTTAGACCATAACCTGGTTAGACCGGAGAATTTATTTTGACTAGTAACTAATTTATTAGGGTCATAAATAAATATATTTATTTGAGAGGGACCTAAAAGGTAAATAGCCATTAGAAGTAATATTGGTGCATGCAAGGGTGTGCGGCACTACTTAGGTAGTGCGCGATGGGTGCTCGGGGTGTATAGGGCTGTTTGGAACAACACCGCGGACTACCCCGTGCACTGTACACTGACCCGCATACCAGGGCACGAGAAACATTGCACTCTGCCTGCGCATCGCGCACATGTGCGCGGGCAGTGCTCACCCAACCCGCAGATCTAGAAGGATCCATGGGTCAAAACCATATGGGATATGTGGATCTCCACATATCCCACATCGAAAAAGGGAGAGGGTTTTCCCTTTCCCTTGGGCTATATAAGGAGCCCTTTGGCTCCCCTTTCAAAGCACTTTGACTTGAGTCTTTCAAGCCATTTTTTGAGGATCTTCAGAGAGGATTCTCAAGTCGGCATAGAAGGACTTTTTGATCCTCATAGATCATAATTCGAGGATCCTAAATATATTTTTCATTTGGGGACCTCTAGTTTATAATTTCGAGCGGGCTTTTGGAGTGGTCTAGCAGTTGCTCAAAGCTCTACAGTTCTTCCTCATTGGGAGGTTTTGGTTGGTGGGGTTCGCCTGGATACTTATAGAGGCTATCCTACACTTGGAGGCTTGTATAAGAGGGTTCAGCTAAAGCACGCTTCAACTGGTAAGTTTCCTTATTTCTCTTTTAATTATTAGGTCTTTTTCTTTTAGCATTTTTAGACTTAATAATTATTATACTTAGGTTGTTGGTGAGTTGTATTTCCAGCATGTATTTGTGATTATTTCTATATCATAGAGACCATTTTGGCTACTATTACTTCCTTTCTTGTCTTTTCAAGTTTTTAAGGTGATTCTGAGAAAATATGCAATATTTAGACTAAAAGAGTCTTTCACCGATACCTGATGCAGACAACGGAAGCGATAGCTAGTCCCAGTGATTCCAGAACACTTTAGAATGACCAAGATGACATTAATACCAAAGCACACTAAGTTTCAAATCTAGAAGACACCTAATTCGGGCAAATCCTATTCAGGAGAGTCCTATTCAAGAAGGAAGTTTAATCACCATCCTAATTTCATAAAGACGGGGATTTTACTACCATTTAAAGAAAGAGACTAAAAGGAAATAAATCTTGAAGAATAAATACAAAGAGTTCCATTCTGTCACAAAAGAGGAAGCATAAGGAGAGGCTTAACTATAAATATCAAGGCCGGCGCACTTCAACGGGACATCCCATCTTACTCTACAGTCTCGATCATTTCATTTCTAGTCTAGTTTCAGTTTCTAGTCTTCTTACTTTCAGCACTTTGGATATCTAAGTTTTGGTTTTGGATTTAGTTTGATAAGAAATTTAATTTATAGTTTAATTGCTTTTTAGTTTCATTTCAATTTCATTCTTTATACTTTCAGCATGATTTACTTTCAGTCTCTTTACATTTCTGCACATTTAAATTCAGTAATGTCTACCTAAATTCCTTATGACTTGACCAACTAAGGGTCAAGGATGGGTTTAAATGGTATGAGGACCGCAATTGAATACAAAAGTTCACAAGGTGACCTATTTACTAATCTCGGTACATCAAGGGTTTCATGGTAAGGATATCACTTAGTCTCACTGTTTGGCCTGATAGTCTCACTGTTTGGCCTGATCAACCATTTTGTAAGTCTTTGTGATTATTGTTAATTCTAATTCTTGCATTCATAATTGTGCCTGAAAAAGGATAAAGTGACAATAGTCTCCATTGAAACTGGAGAAAGGTAATCTTACGCCTGTTGGGAGTGCTTCACTACCTATCCGTAAGGATTTAGGCTTTTCTAATTTTTATTGCTATTCACTGGCTAGCTCTTTGGCGTAAAGTCAAGAGACACAAAGAGTAAGAGAGAGATCATGGTGCGAAGTCCGATCTCTGTACACAGTAAGGACGAGTTGCTAGTACTATATAGTGCATGAGTGCAAGTATAACTAAATCTAGGTCCCAATGTAATTAATTCCTAGTCCCATGATCACCATGATGTTCAGTATTGCTCTACTTTGGTTGAGTCATTATTTCTCATCATTTTATTACCTGCTTTATTTGGTTTTAATCTACAAATTCCTATCGAGAGTACTTTTAGGTCAAGCTGTGTGTTATCTTCTAAGCATTGTCAAATACCGTTGCTTGTGGATTCGACCTCTGCTCACTATTAACTATTGGTATAATTTATGCAGGGATTTATTTTTGGTAGTCTCGACACCCATCAAATTTTGGCGCCATTGTTAGGGAACAGTCCCTTTTGACTAGTTATTCGACGTGGAGGACTAGAGCCACAGGTCATGGCAGTGAATTCTTCTATGATCCCAAAATAAAAAGATCCAATAGAGCTTGAGCTAAGCAAGCTCGAGAGCATAAAAATCAGGCAAAAATATCAAGTGGACCCAACGTCGACCCAATTAGTATAGAAGGACTGTCTGATGATCCAAACAACTTAAATTCTAATGGCTAATGCAGCAGTCGATTCGAGACCTTACTCGGGTCTTGGTGGATCAACAACAACTTTGTATCACTTATTCGACCGAGACTGACGATAATAACTTTGAGATGAGATCTGGGTTTGTTCATAGCTTACCCAAACTCATCGGAAGGGCCACTGATGACCCTTACAAACACTTGCAGAAGTTCTATTTGGTGGTTTGTTCCATGAAGCCGCCCAAGGTCGATCTAGACCTTGCAAAATTGAAATCCATCGCTTTTTCTCTTGAGGACTCAGCCAATGACTAGTTTTGTCATTTAAAACTAGGATCCATTACATCATAGGGCCAAATGTTGAGACGCTTTCTTGATAAGTACTTTCTCACGTTGAGAGTTACCACTTTGAAGAGATAGATATGTTTGGCCAAGATGAAGGACACTGAGAGTCTCCATGAGTATTATGAGCGGTTCCATCACCTTTTGGTAGCCTGTCCACCCCACGGACTCACTGATCAAGCCTTAGTCCAGACCTTCTATGAGGAACTCCCATTCTCCCAGTGATCTATGACGGATGTCGCTTGTCAGGGTGCTCTCATCAACTAGACCCCAACTCAGGTTTAGGAGCTCATCAGGACTATGGCAGAAACTGCTCAACAGTTTAATGATCTTGAAGGAAAATCTACCTCAAGAACAGTTAGTGAGATCAGTTCTTATGATCTCAATGACAAATTAGAGAGACTCGCTGAGCTTGTGCACAAGATAGCTGTCTAGATCGAGGTCACGAAGGAGTGTGAACTTTACAAAAAGACCACTCATGCTACTGTTGAATGCCCTCACATAGGAGACCCTGAATTTGAGCAAGTCAACGCCATGGGAAACTATGGCAACTATGGAAATTATGGCAACCATAATAACTATGGTAATCAGGGGAATAAGCAGCCTTACATCCCACCACCACAACAAAATCAGATAGGGTGGCAAGATCGGCCAACACCCGCTTGGGGAAATAATGATCAATAACAACCACAGGGACTATAGAATCAGCTCGTGGTGAGAAATCAACAGAATGCGATTTTATCGATACCTCCTCAACAAGTACAACCCAACCCACCTCAGCAGCCACAATATAATCCTTATAAACTTTTCACTGCTCTCACTGAGGGTTCCGATAAGCGGTTTGAGTTGGTAGATGATCGGATACAAGGACTGCAAGGTAACTTCTTAAACTTGGAAAAATAGATGGCACAGATAGCTAGCACTCTCTCCAAGATTGAGAACATGGGGAGACTTCCATCTCAAGTAGAGGACAATCTAAGAGAGAAAGTCAGTGCGATCACATTGAGGGAAAAGAAAGAGGCTCAACAAGAACCACAAAGAATAGAAATGGAGGATGAAGTTATAGTGATTCCTGATGACATAGAAGAACCAATGATTTCTACTAAGACCAGACCTCCTTTTCTAGAGAGACTTGCAAAAACCAAGAAACTAAAAGAGGAGAAGGGGATCTTTGAGACCTTGAGGAAAGTTGAGATTAACATCCTGTTGCTTGATGTGATTAGAAAGATACCTAAATATACGAAATTCCTCAAGGAGTTATGCACCAACAAGAAGAAGTAGTAAGACCTAGATAAGGTTGTGATGGGGGAGAATGTATTTGCCATGATTCAATGTAAATTACCCCCTAAGTTGAAGGACCAAGGAATGTTCGTAATCAATTGCACCATCGGCCAAATTGGAATTCAAAAGGCTATGTATGATCTTAGTGCATCTATAAGCATCATGCCTTCCTCTATCTACCAGCAGATATCAGACAACCATAATATGCCTCTTAAGGAGACCATGATGGTCTTGCAGCTCATAGATCACTCTATTGTCTACCCTGAGGGAATTTTAGAGGATGTATTGGTCAAGGTAAATGATTTTCTTTTTCCTGCTCACTTTTATGTTCTTGATATGTATGATGAAGATAAGAAGGGGAACTCAGATTTGCTATTAGGGAGACCATTCTTCAGCACTGCCAAGACCAAGATCAATGTACACAATGGTTCTCTCACTATAGAGTTCAATGGGGAAGTAGCAACTTTTAATGTTTAAGATGCCATGAAGACCCCATAAGAAGATTCGAGCCTATGTAGCATTGATAGTCTTGATCCCATCATCCAACAAATTTTTGAGCTCAATCTCTCAAATGAGTATTTGGTCACGCTGAATGAATCTATTGACATCGAGAGTCTCAGTGATACTAATTTAGATGAGAAGGTGAAAGAGGCTATCCACAGTCTTGACTCATCTCAATCTACATCGAGACCTAGACCAAAACTCACTCTACCACCTTTCAAGAAGCTCACTCCTTCCATCATCAAACTACCAGAGCTTAAACTTAAAGGCCTGCGAAGTCACATCAAGTATGCTTTCTTGGGGGATAATAATATACTCCCGATGATCATTTCCAGTAAGTTGAGTCCTGATGAAGAAAAGCAACAAATCTCTTTTCTCCAGCAATACAAGGAGGCAATTGGGTGGACTATAGCCGATATCAAGTGGATTAGTCCTACCACTTGCATGCACAAGATCAACCTGGAGGAGAACACCAAGACCTATCACCAACCTCAAAGATGACTCAATCCTCCCATGATGGAAGTTGTGAAGAAGGAGGGGATCAAGCTTATGGAGGCTAACCTCATTTATCCCAACTCTAATAGTGAGAGGGTTAACCTAGTACAAGTTGTTCCTAAGAAAATAGGGGTCACGGTGATAACAAATGAAGCAGGAGAATCGGTCCTAACGAGAATACAGAAAGGATGGAGAGTCTGTATTAACTATCGCAAGCTCAATGCTGCAACTAAGAAAGACCATTTCCCACTGCCATTCATTGATCAAATGCTAGAGAGACTGGCAGGGAAGTCTCATTTTTGCTATCTTGATGGAATGTCAGGTTTCTATCAGATCCTGGTGGCACCAGAAGACCAAGAGAAGACAACATTTACGTGTCCCTTTGGCACCTTTGCTTACAGATGGATGCCTTTTGTTCTTTGTACTGCTCCCGCTACATTTCAGTAGTGTATGGTCATTCTTTTGACGCATGTCTCGATAACCTTGGTAAGATCCTTAAACATTGTATTGAGTCTGACTTAGTACTTATCTATGAGAAATGTCACTTCATGGTAGACCAATGTATGATTTTGGGTCATGTAGTATCTAAGAAGGTTATTGAGGTAGATAAAGCTTAAATTGATGTTTTTCAATCCTTACCTTACCCTACTTCTGTAAAGGAAGTTAGGTCTTTTCTTGGGCATGCAGGTTTCTATCACAGGTTTATCAAGAACTTTTCAAAGATCGTCGAGCCCCTATGCCGACTACTCTAGAAAGACTCTAACTTCCAGTTTGGGGATCCTTGCAAAGAAGCTTTTGACACTTTTAAGAGGAAGCTGATCTCCGCGCTTATTATCCAAGCACCCAAATAGAACCATCCTTTCAAGATCATGTACGATGCAAACAATGAAGCAGTAGGGGTAGTATTGGGAGAAAGGGTTAGCTGAGAACCTTATATCATTTACTATGCTTTACAGACTCTCGGTGCAGCTCAGCAGAAGTACACCATGACTGAGAAAAAACTCCTTGCTATCATTTTTGCATTAAAGAAGTTCTATTCCTACCTTCTTTATTCCAAGGTCATTGTATACTCGGATCATGCTGCTTTGTGGTACCTTATAACCAAGAAAGATGCTAAGCCTACATTGATTTGATAGATCCTTTTGCTTCAAGAATTTGACATCGAGATCAGAGATAAGAAGGGGACAGAGAATCTGGTGGTTGATCATCTCAGCAGGCTGACAAATTCAGAAGAACCAAGGGAAGTGCAGGATGAATATGCTGGGGAAAGTCTGTTTGCCATCACCAAGACTCCATGGTACATAGATCTTGTCAACTTTCTTACAATCGGGAAATTTTTGGAAGATTTCACACGCAATGACAAAAAGAGAATGAAGAGGGAAGCTGGCAGGTATTTTTGGGATAATCCTTATTTATGGAAACAAGGAAACTATCTATTTTTGAGGAGATGTGTTTACAGGGAAGAGATACCGAGACTCTTGCAATCATGTCATTCTGAAGTTTGCGGAGGTCACAGTGGGCTAAGGAGAATAGTGCAACACATTCTTGAATACGGATTTTATTAACCCCACATCTTTCATGACTCCTATATATTTTGTAAGGCATGTTACAACTGTCAACGGGTTGGTAACCTTGGACGTCGAGAATAGCTCCCAATGACTCCTGTTTTGGTCATCAAGATCTTTGATGTCTTGGGTATCGATTTCATGGGCCCTTTTCCTCCTTCTTATGGGTTCAAGTACATCCTCCTAGCAGTTGATTATGTCTCTAAGTGGATAGAAGCCAAGACAACCATGAACGACGATGGGAAGACCGTAGCAGACTTTATCAAGGACAACATCATCTGCGGATATGGGACACCGAGACTACTTATTAGTGATCGCGATACACATTTTTGCAACAAGACGTCTCAATGTTACTAGAAAAATGGGAAGTCAAGCACATGAGTTCCATGGCATACCACCCACAGACAAATAGATAGGCTAAAGTGAGCAATAGAGAGGTTAAGCTCATCTTGGAGAAAATAGTCAATCCCAACAGGAAAGACTAGAGTCTCTGTCTCTTTGAAGCTCTTTGGGCAGTCCGTACAGCTTGGAAAGCCCCCATTGGGATGTCACCTTACAGAGTTATCTATGGGAAAGCATGTCATTTACCCATCGAGATTAAACATAAGGAGTATTAGGCCATCAAAGAGACAAATTTCAGGCTTGGTGCGACCAAGGAGCATAGGAGGTTACAACTACATGAACTCGAGGAAATCCGCTATGATGTTTATGAAAGGAACAAGGCCTACAAGGAGACCACTAAGCACCACCATGACCTTTTTGGCTCCAGGAAAGTGTTCAACGTAGGACGTAGAGTCCTTTTGTTTCAGTCTCATCTCAAACTATTTCGTAGAAAGTTGAGGTCTCAGTGGGCTGAACCTTATGTAGTGAAGTATTCCCACATGGAGCAGTCATTATATAGAGCATCGTGATTGGAAAAGTTTAGAAAGTCAATGGGCATCACCTCAAGTCCTACTATGAAGGATTCCAAGCTCACTCTCAGGTGATTACTCTCATAGAGACTACTGATACCACACTGTGATCTTGGTGTGGTGCATCGAGCTCAAAGACGTTAAAAAAACCTCTCTAAGCAAGCCAAGCATTTCTAACTCTTTTTCTCTCTCTTTTATTTTCTAGTTAGCTTTTATTAGTTGTATCTAGACTAGGACTAATCTCTCTCTATGTTATTTATTATAGATATAGGTCTTTGTACATACTCTATAAGCTAAAGTGTCACACGCTAAGAGACGTGATTGAGAGGACAAGGGATGTGAACCAGCTTACGCACCTGGTACATTCACAGTGGATGATGTGGCAGTCATGTGACTATCATGGAGAATTATGACAGTTTTTGCTTAATCGAGGTCATGATTGCCATTACCCTCATTAATGCCCTATGAGCCAACCCCTTGCATACCTTAATTCACTACTTGAACCTCTATCCTCACTCTCAAAAGTCACAATATCTTTTGAACTCTCAAGCTCCCTAAAAACTACTTATTTTTTGGTGAATTTCTTTTTTCCACCTCCACTCAAACACCTCAAATGACTTCTAATCAAGAAACAACCACCACCCTGACAACCATTGGCATTCTCATTGGCACCATCCCTATCAATACCACTCCTTTCACCACTACCACCAATGCTATCACCACCACTCTCGCTGTTGTAATTCCGGCAGTGGCCACTTTCTCCACCGTCGCTACCACAGTCACTAGAATAGTAGATACTACTCCCACTGCCTCCGGCGTTATTGCTACCACCACTGCCACAACACCTACTATCGCTATTTCTACTCTCGCTTCCATGGTCACTCTCCAAAAGACCACATCGATGCCAAGCCATGGCGCTCCTACTCCTACCACCTCTTTCAGCACAACTACTACCCCCTACGAGCTTCCACTCGTCGTCGCAATCTCCACTGCATTCCCCGCTGCCGCTCATCATGAGGAGTCCGACGAGACTCCAGTAAAAAAGGAAAAGAGACCTCGGGGAGAGGTTAAGCCATATGGTGACCTCATCGAGATTGACTCCAGCGAGGGAAGTGACTACACTCCAACCCCTCTCCTTGCTAAGAGGAAGATGCTCACCAGGAGCACCGTAAAAAGCGGCTAGAGTTTGAAGAAGGCCAAAGTGGCCAAGGAAGAGAAAACACCTGATCCCGATGTGAAGAGCAAGACCCACAGATCCTTTGACCATCCTGCTCCCCGTACCACCTACACTCGTTTCAAGGGGAAGCCTTCAAAGCCTGCAAGTTTGCCTGCGAAGAGACCATGACCACTCTCAACATCAATTAAGCCATCAAAGAAGCCTTCACCGTGATCTCGTGGTTTCCCTTGCTCTTCATCTATTTCAACTCCTTCCAAGAGATTATTTGGGAATTTTATGCTATTATCCAGTTCAAGTAGGACTATACCAATTACCAAGAGGAGGGGGTGATCAAGTTTCATCTCTATGGAAGGACTGTAAGTTAGAGTCTTGATGACTTCAACAAGGCTTTAGGGGTGACTGACCCCTCTGATGACATGTGTGATGCTCTTCCCTCGGGTTTCAATGCCATCGATACTTATTTCTTCCTCTACAATAATGATCCTAGAGTCACCACTTGGAAGTTCAGTTACTCTTGAGACTTCTATATGTATGAGCCCCACCTCAGGTATGCCCATAGAATCCTTACATATAATTTCTCTGGTTGCTACAGAAGCTCCGGGACCCTGAACGACAAGGAAGTGCAGATTCTGTAGTGCATGAAGAATAAAAAGATGCTCCACTTGGGTGTCTGGCTGGCCAAGTAGTTTCAATACGTCATAACTCCCGCCAAGATCCCCCCAATCCTAGGCACTGTGATCTCAATGATTGCACACGACATGGAGCATTTTGAGCCTAGCCATTACACCAAGACACCTGAAACTCTGCTCCTAGACCTAGAGACTCTTGGGAACATGCAGCTTACTGAAATGATCAATGGGATCATAGTTATGTGCCCTCCTAGTCCTCCTAAAGAAAATCCTTCTCCACCTGCTCCTTAGGACCCTCAACCAGACCAGCCTGCTCATGATGACCCCATTCCTCCGGTGGCCTACACTGAGATCCTTGAGAAATACAACTGCCTAGAGAACATGTACAAGGAGCTATACAAAAGCATAATGGAGCTCGGTGGCAATGATTAGAACCTTCAGATCCCCTGTGATGCCCTTGAACTCAATGTGGACTTCCTAATCCAGCATATCAGCGTCGAGAGGCAATATCGCTGAGGCCTCACTTTCTTAGCCTCTCTCCTCCCCCACTAGGATAGTAACATTCTTTTGCCCTCTCTTTTTATTTTTTTTCTTTTTTCATTTTTTGTTTTTGCAATAAGGGCAATGCAATTTTTAAGTGCGGGGGAGGGAATTTATCCTTTTTGCTTCTTTATTTCGAACTTTTTTGCTTTTTAGTTCTAATTTTTAGTCTTTTTCTTTTTCATTGTATATTTTTCATTTGCATCAAGAAAAAGTTTCACAAGGACTCATGTTTTATCTTGTCATCCCTGCAATGACCTTGTTTTGCTCTCTAACTTATCATTGATACATGATGATAATCAAGATAAGAAATACTATTTAATAACCAATTAAATAACTAACATGACTATTTTGATTAACTAAAACTTATCATTGAGACCTAAATTGAATATTGATATTCCAATCTAAGATTTCTAATAATCACTTTGTAAAATTCTTAGTCCCAAAGAGTACAGAATAATGTAACCTGATTTGATTGTTTAAGGTGCTTTAATCTAGACTGGATTTGATTTTAGTTAGTCCATGTGTATTTTAATCCTCCGTCATGACATTATAATCCTGGTATCAATCTTGGTGGTTACTTTCTATTGTGAGTTCTGCAATCAGTCGAAACAAGACTTACTTTGCTCACTACCTTGTTTATCTCTTTTATAGGGCCATTAGAAGAAAGAGCTATCCATGGCTAAAAATTGGGAGAAGACTCTTTCGTAAGGAGAGATAGAAGAAAGATCTATCCATGGATAGAAACTAGGAGAAGACTCTTTCATAAGGAGAGATAGATTAGGAAAAATGGATGGTTGAAAAATGCAGCAAGACCTAAGTAAAATGGCAAAGTACATAATGAGACAAAATGAGTTAGCAAATTTGATAAAAAGGGCCTAGCAAAGCTAGCAAAGTTCTTAAAATCGCAAAACAAAACCCAAACAATGGATATATACATCTTACGGACCCCACCAAGTAAAATTGTGCTTCAAATAAATAAAAGGTTTGGAAAGAGTCATCTTATGATGACCAGGATGCGCTAAATTTCAAATCAAGGTAATTTTGAAGAATAACAATATTTTGTGTACTTGTGCTTTAATTTGGTAAATGCTCTTAGGCAAAGTTCCGAACAAAGTCTTCTTGATGATATCTTACATTGGAATACTCAATAGTTAATAAAGAGCCTCTATATAAGTCTCGATGAAAGAATACATTCTCTGTAAAGTTATTTAAGGTTACTTGCATAGTTTAAATTTCTCTTCTTTTTGTTCTTTGATGCATACTTGAGGGCAAGCATGGAATATGTAGGGGAGATTTGATAGATTGTATTTCTAGCATGCATTGGTGATTATTTCTGTATCACAAAGACCATGATTTTAGTCTTTTTGGCCGCTATTACTTCCTTTCTTATCTTTTCAGGTTTTGAAGGTGATTTAGAGAAAACATGCAATATTTAGATAACAAGAGTCTTTCACCGATACCTGATGCAGACAACGGGAGCAATAACCAGTCCTAGTGATTCCAAAACACTTTAGAACAACCAAATGACATCAATACCAAAGCACACTAAGTTCTAAATCTGGAAGACACCCAATTAGGGAAAATCCTATTCAAGAAGAGTCCTATTCAAGAAGGAAGATTAATCACCATCCTAATTCATAAAGATAGGGATTTTACTACCATTTGAAGAAAGAGACTAAAAGGAAACAAATCCTGAAGAATAAATACAAAGAGTCCTATTCTGTCATAAAAGAGGCAGCATAAGGAGAGGATTTAGTTATAATACAAAGGCCGACGCACTTCAAAGGGACATCCCATCTTATGCTACAGTCTTGATCATCTTTTTACTTTCAACACTTTAGATTTCTAAGTTTTGGTTTTGGATTCAGCTTAATAAGCAATTTCATTTCAAGTTTAATCACTTTTAAGTTTCGTTTCAATTTCAATCATTATACTTTCAACATGATTTACTTTCACTCTCTTTACATTTTTGCACATTTAAATTCAGTAATGTCTAGCTAAATTCCCTATAACTTGACCAAGTAAGGGTCAAGGCTAGGTTTAAATGGTGTGAGGATAGCAATTGAATACAAAAGTTGACAAGGTGACCTATTTAGCAATCTCGGTACTTCAAGGGTTTCATGGTAAGGATATCACTTAGTCTCGCCTAATCAACCATTTGGTAAGTCTTTGTGATTATTATTACTTCTAATTCTTGCATCCCTAATTGTTCTTGAAAAAGGATAAAGTGACAATAGTCTCCATGAAAACTGGAGAAAGGTAATCTTACGCCTGTTCGGAGTGCTTCACTACCTGTCAATAAGGATTTAGGCTTTTCTAATTTCTATTGCTATTCATTAGTGAGCTCTTTGGCCCGAAGTCGAGAGACACAGTGAGTAAAAGAGAGATCATGGCTCGAAGTTCGGTCTCTGTACACAGTAAGGAAGAGTTGCTAGTACTTTATGATCCATGAGTGCTAGTATAACTAAATCTAGGTCCTGGTGTAATTAATTCCTCGTCCCATGATCACCATGATGTTCAGTCTTGCTCTACTTTGGTTGAGTCATTATTTCTCATTGTTTTATTACTTGCTTTATTTAGTTTTAATCTACAAATTCCCAATGAGAGCACTTTTAGGTCAAGCTATGTGTTATCTTCTAAGAATAACGTTGTCAAATACTATTGCTTGTGGATTTAACCTCTGCTCACTACTAACTACCAATTTAATTTTTGTAGGGATTTATTTTTGGTGGTCTCAACACCCATCAGTTGTTTTGCATGCTTAGTTTATTTTATGCTTAGGTTATAATCTAGAGTTATAACATGCTTAGTCTAAAATATATTTATGCTACGATATAATTTAGAATTATTGTATGCCAAGCCTATGCATGCTAACCTAGGTAGAGAATTTATTTAGTTAAGGCTTAATTAATTTATATGTAACTAATAGGAGTTCTTGGGGATAAGGGACAAAAATTTGAAATTCTACCATGTCGTAATGCGTGTTCAAAGTGACTGTCAGTTCCTAACAGTGGTATCAGAGCCTGCCTATTTAGTGCATAATTAAGTTAAAAGCGAACTGAATTTTATTTTCTATGTAAAATAATTTAAAGTTTATTAAATTGTTTGGAATAATAGATGAACTTAGGCTTTCATTTCAAGGTTAGAAAATGGATATGGATAATTTCAAATAAGCCTGCTCAACTTACTTAAGAATTATCAAAGACTTAACAAATTATATAAGTTACAAGGGTTATAGATGCTTTCAATTTACATGAATCGAAATAACGGAATTTATTAGTTCAAGAGGATCCATAGTCTTCAAGTTTGTGCCCCTGTTTCTTCTGGCAAGGATTGGACTTGGTGTCTACTTCTCATAGGGCACCTCTCCTACCTGGGAACCTATATCGGTCCAGCTTGAATTAACCAAGTGGGGATTAATTATGGACTAATTTATGTTGGGAAATAATGATCCGGAACACAAAACAGATCGGATCAGGTTTAAAGTAAACAAAACCTAAGTGAAACCCATCCGAATAACTGAATATAATAGGACCTAGGTACAAAAAGACTTAAGTCATTATATTCGAACAACTAATCTATCATCATGTCCAAGACAAGCTTTTAAGACAAGACTATTACCTAAGCATAAGTGGATTAGCATCTGGTTGGAGTTTGGAATGGAAACAAACTGCTAACCTTCCTATAACAACATCTAAAAGATAGACTAATTGAAACTACATCTAGATTGGATAAATCTGAAGATATCTGGAAGATTTCATTCAAGACAAAGGGAATGATTTCAAAATAATTCCCTTCCCTCCATTTGGTCTTAGATGTCATTAAATACCCGTTTCCCAAGATAAGGATAAGAATAATAGCAAATAACCTTTTGAGAAAAGGACAGAAAAGCTTATAGTGGAAAGAGAAAAGGGTAACAACCTTTTTAACATAGACCAATGTAAAAGGTGCATGGAGCACACAGATTAGACCACTGGCTAAAAGTTGGTGCATCACAAAAAGCCAAGGAAAATGATCATTAACAACTTTTTAGCCTCTATCCCTAGGATTCAAACAGGTCAAAATTGAGTCTAACAGATTGATCAATGGCTTAGGATTCGCCACATACAACTTGATCAAGGGTGAAGATTTAATGAAAGCTCAACAAACCATAATGGCTACATTTATGATAGAAGCCTATAAAAGGGAAGGTTCACCAAATGAGAAGGTTGGCTGGTTGATTTGAAAAAATAAGTAACAAAGCACAAGCATTCAATCAGTTTACAATACCTCTAAGAATCAAACAATTACAAATCTGTTATAAGGATTCCTAAGTGAGTTATAAACTTAAGGAAATCTAAAACCAAAATCTTTGTGAAAACAAGAGTGTAAGGATCTCCAACTTGGGTGAGTTGTGAGATTGGGATATAACTTAAAGTTAGTGCTTTGAGTGGGATCTCCCTGTAGGACTCAGGTTAGATTCGGGGTAGAACTCTAAGTGGTATATCCTACTAAAGACTAAAGGACTTGGATAGGAGTTGGTGCTTTTAGTGGTATATCCTACATCTGGAAGGGGTTACCATTCGGAGACAAGTTGTAAGGCTTAATTCCTGCCAGTTGGAAAGGAATCCACTAGTGGAAAAGCACGGAGGAAGGAAACTCTGGGGGACTGGAGTAGGCAGGGCTGAACCAGGGTAAAATTCTCTTTGTTTGATTTCTTTAACTCCTTATTTATTGCATTATATTGTCATAACTGCATCATCCAGATCCATCATTTAGATCATAATCAAACACGCTACACTAAAACTTTCTAAAGTTTGTTTATTCCGCAAAAAAGGGTCATTCGCCCCCCATTGACCTTATAAAGACCCTCACAAGGACCTACAAGTGGTATCAGAGCTAGTGCTCAAACTAGAGATCTAACAATCTCGAGCTAAAGGTCCATATATTTTGATCCAAGAATTAAAATAAGTTTCCATAACTCACAGCTTCTTCCGAAGGGTATGCCTATTACCCATCCGCCAATCTTCACCGGTGAACACTACACATTCTGGATAAACCGGATGAAGAACTTTATCCAATCATAAAGCATACAAGCATGGTTAGTTATTAAATATGGCCCATATGAGCCTACTTGTGAAGTAGAGGGTATGACTACCCGAAAGCCATCAAGAATGTGGGTTGAGAATGATTTTAAAAAGTTGCATAAAAATGCAAATGCTATTAACATGCTTCATTGTGCCCTTAGTGAAGCTGAATTGAATAGGATATCTAGATGTAAGACTGCAAAAGAAATTTGGAAAAATCTGGAGGTAACCTATGAAGGAACTAACAAAGTAAGAGAAGCTAAGATTGATCTACTCCAACAAAAGCTTGAAATCTTCAAAATGGAGCCAAAAGAATCAATCAGTAACATGAACACTAGATATACCAATCTAGTAAATGAGATGAAGAGGCTTGAAAAAGAAATCTCTGAAGTAGAGATGGAAAAGAAGGTGCTCCGGAGTCTCGCTAAGGAATGGGATAATAAGAAGACTGCCATTGAGGAAGCTCATGACTTAAATTTCTATAGTTATGATGATCTCATTGGTAATCTATTAGCCTAAGAGTTATCCTTGGAGAGATACAACCAATAAGAAAAGAATCTTGAGGAGAAGAAGAAAGCCATTGCACTTAAGGCAGAATCCACCGGATCAGATTCATCCGGAGAAGAAGAGCAAATCACTGAATCACTGCGCACCAAAGATCAACTTGCCCTATTAACTAGAAATCTCAACAGATTCATATAAAAGAAAGATAGAAGGAAATGAAGAAAGTATAAATCCCAGAAACCAAAAGAAGGCACATCCTGAAGAGACAGGCCTAGAAAGAATTCGGAAGAAAAGAAGTATCCAGAAAAAGAAGCTGCCTATTTTGAATGTGGGTAAAAAGGTCATTTGAGAACAAAATGTCCGAAGCTTAAGAAAACCAAGAAGTTCAAAAAGAAGGCAATGGTGGCTACCTAGAGCAACAGTAAAGAAAGTAGTAGTTCATTCTCAACAGAAGAAGAAGAGACTGCCAACTATGCATTCATGGAACTGACTAATCCTAAAGTAGAGCAATCCAGGAGGAATGCCTCTAAGCAAGATACAGTGCAAATTGAAGAATTAGAATCAGAAATAGTAAACACTGAGGTAAACTCTTATTCTAATTCGACTTCTAACCTTGACCTTGCTAGGGCTTTATCTATTGTGATCAAGAGTGTGAAGAAGAATGCAAAAGAAATCAAATCTATAAGAAGACAAGTATTAGAGATTGCCTAGGATAATGAAGCCTTGGCACAAGATGTCAACTTGATAAGAACAGTAAAGCACATTGATGAAGTCGGTGAGAACTACCTAAAGAATCAAGTGCAAATGCTAAGTGCCAATTTGATTGGGCTGTATGGAGATATAGCCCTGATTAAGGAGGCATCCGGATGGAAATCTAATTCTCCATAAAGAAGGTGAAATCCAGTGAAAGCTGCATCAAGAAATCCATATCATGCTGCCAAAGGAATTCAAAAGCCCTCTAACCAAAAGGTGAAAGAAGTCAGCAGGCAACCACAAGCCCAAAGATATACTGCTGCTTAAAAGGGAAAGGCTAAGGTGAATTATAGCCAACAACCTGCCAACCAGAAAAGGAATGAAGTAGCTGAAATTAGACCTCCAACCAGCTTTCAAACACATTCCGGACCATCCACAAGTGTGCAAGAAGCTGGATATAAAGGAAACTATGGGAAGGAGGATCTGGAAAAGATAAAAAATAAGCAAAAGTAGAACAGACCCATCTCAGAGTGCAGGTTTTGTGGGAAAAACAATCATATTACTAAATTATATAGATTAAAAAATGGTTATTATGATGTTAATCCTTGGCCTGAGATGGTTATTAACCCGAGAGGACCCAAATCTGATTGGGTACCCAAACCCATTTGATCTAATTTATAGGTATGCCTTAGATCCATAGTAGATCAACACACTTGGTACATTGATAGTGGATGCTCAAGGCACATGACAGGTGATAAGAAGGCCTTCATCATATTAACCCGGAAGAAGGGAGGCAAAGTAAGCTTTGGAGACAGTAAAAAAGGACAGATCATTGGACATGGAACCATTGGATCTGAATTAAAAATTGAAGATGTCTCATTGGTTGATGGACTAAAGTTCAACTTACTAAGTGTAGCCCAACTCTGTGACAAAGGAAGAAAAGTCGCTTTTGATTTTGGAGGCTGCTCAATATATGATAGTAAGTCTAATCAACTTATACTTTATGCACCTAGAGTAAATAATGTCTATTTGGTTAACATTAAAAATGAGAAAAATAATATCTGCTTGGTTTCTAAAGAAGAAGAATCATGGCTATGGCACTAGAGGTTGGGACATGTTAGAATGAACCTCCTGTCCAAACTAGCCAAAAAGGAATTAGTAGCGGGTTTACCTAAGGTTGCTTTTGATAAGGGTCATCTATGCACTGCATGTCAATTAGGTAAACAACATAAGAAAAGTTTCCCTTCCATCTCCTACATTCCTTCTAAAAGAGTAATTGAGCTTTTACATATTGATATCTTTGGTCCAATCAAACCATTGAGTTTAGGTAGAAGAGAATACGCCATGGTCATTGTGGATGATTATTCTCGATATACCTGGGTGCTCTTGCTAGAAAGTAAAGATGAGGCCTTTGACCAATTCTCAAAAATGTTCATCTGGATAGAAGTAGAATAGGGCATAAGCATTGCACGCATTCGGAGTGATAACAGTGGAGAATTCAAAAATAGGCAGGTTGCTGAATTTTATGACTCCAAGGGCATTGAGCATAACTTCTCTACCCCTCACACTCCTCAACAAAATGGAGTTGTTGAGAGAAAGAACAAGACCATAGTTGAAATGTCTAGAACAATGTTAAATGAGAATTGTTTGCCAAAATACTTTTCGGATGAGGCCGTCTCATTAGAAAAATAATAGAAAAGACCCCCTATGAAATCTAGAAGGGAAGATAACCCAAAATTGGGTACTTTAAGGCATTTGGATGTAAATGCTACATACTAAATGATAGAGAGCAACTAGGAAAATTTGATCCTAAATCTAATGAAGCAATTTTCCTTGGCTACTCAACACATAGTAAGGCTTATAGAGTCTTCAATAAACATACCCAAACTATGGTAGAATCTATACATATAGATTTCAATGAGACTAACCACACAGGTAAAAGAAGTTCAACTCCAGAAGATCCGGTTCCAGAAGCTAAAAAATCTGGAGAAAAGAAGGAAGAAGGAATTCCAGATTCATTCCAAATCAAGAAGTACAAAGAGGAAGATGAAGGAATATCTTTTGATGTAGAAGTACAACAAGTTAATCTCAATGCCCAAGAGATTGACTTCAATGAAGGCCAAGAAGGAGTGGTTGAAGCTGAAATAGAGCAAGTCCTAGTTTAGCATGAAGGCTTACAAAGGGAGATTCAGACTCGTAGAAATCATCCAGTAGAAGACATTTTGGATAATGTCCAAAATCCAATTAGAACCAGAGGTCAACTCAACAGGATTATGAGTCATGCTGCTTTTGTCTCATTAATTGAGCCAAAGAAATTCCAGGATGTAGAAGGCGATGAAAGTTGGATGATGACCATGCAAGAAGAACTGGATCAATTTTGTAGAAATGATGTCTGGGATCTAGTATCACCTCCTAAAGGAAAATAATCATAGGCACTAAGTGGGTATTCCGGAACAAACTAGATAAATCCGAAGTAGTGGTAAGAAATAAAGTAAGATTGGTTGCTCAAGGCTTCAATCAATAGGAAGGGATTGACTTTGAAAAACATTTGCCCTTGTAGTAAGACTGGAAGCAATCCGGATTCTATGTGCTTTTGTATCATTCATGGGATTCACATTGTTCCAAATGGATGTCAAAAGTGCATTTCTCAATGGAGTTATCCAGGAAGAAGTCTATGTGAAGTAGCCACCTAGATTTGAAGACCTGAAAAATCCGAATCATGTGTACAAGCTGAAGAAGGGTCTTTATGGATTAAAGCAGGCACCTAGAGCCTGGTATGAGAGATTAACCTCATTTCTTATATCAAAGAGTTATATAAGAGGCAAGGCAGATACCACACTTTTCATAAAAAAGAAGAAAAATGATATTATTCTAGTCCATATTTATGTGGTTTATATCATATTCGGAGTAACTGATGAAAGGATGTGTCAGGAATTCAGCTCTCAAATGCAAAAGGAATTTAAGATGTCCATGATAGGAGAACTCAATTTCTTCCTTGGTTTACAAATCAAGCAAAGTCCGGATGAGATTTTTATTAGCCAATCAAAGTAAACCAAGGAAATCTTGAAGAAGTTTGAAATGGACAAGAGCAAGCCTATGTCCACTCCAACGGGATCAGATACAGTCCTATGCAAGAATTGTGAAGGAGAAGATGTTGATCAGAAGCTCTATAGAGGTATAATTAGCTCACTCTTATACTTGACAGCTAGCAGGCCTGACATACATTATGTAGTCTATTACTATGCAAGATATCAAGCCAATCCTAAGGACTCTCATCTCAAAGCTATGAAAAGGATTCTTAGATACCTACTAGGAACCACAGAAGTTGGGCTATGGTATTCTAGTAATGGATATTTCACACTCTAAAGGTTTACTGATGCAGATTGTGGCAGAGATATTCTTGAGAGAAAGAGTACATCCGGAGGTTGCCACTTCCTTGGAGATTGCTTAGTGTCATGGTATAGCAAGAAGCAAACTTCAGTTGCTTTATCTACTACAGAAGCAGAATATGTGGCAGCTGGAATTTGTGTGGCTCAACTCCTTTGGATCAAGCAACAATTTAAAGACTATGTAGTTTAATCTGGATGTGTGGATGTTATGTGTGATAACAAAAGTGCTAGTGATGTGTCAAAGAATCTAGTACTCCATAGCAGGGTGAGCCATATGAACATAAGGCATCATTTCATCAGGGATCATGTGATAAAGAAGGATGTTGCATTGGTGCACATCCTAACCAATGAGCAAAGAGCAGATATCTTCACTAAACCACTAAGTAAAGATCAATTTCGGAAGCGAAGGGAGTCAATTGGTATGTCAAATCCAATTTGAAGGGAATCCAGAAGATAGTCCTAAATTGGTTTTGAATCCTTAGCATGATAAAACCCCAAAGAAATTAAGCATAGAAGAAAAACCTATCCTGGAAGTAAGAGTGCCACGTCAGTAGACAAAAATGACAAATGGCAGTAAAAGCGCATAAAGGTAACAATCACTTTTTGAATTTCAAACATCCATTAGCTATTACTCTCGCGGTAAATTCAACAGTTATCGTTGAAAATAAATCGTTCCCCTTCTCCGGTTAAACTGAATCTACCTCTCTCTTAAAAATCTGATTGCCATGTCATCAATCTAGCTAAATTATGGGCGTCCGGATTACCAAACTACCCTCACTTTGAAATTCCTATATAAACCCTTCAAAATAACCCTTCTTCTCTATGCGAGCAACAAAGTACTATTACTCTGCATATTTAAAAACCTAGAACCCTAATTTCTTCCTACTCTCTAAAATGGCAGCAATCATGACAGAAGCTGGTCCTATGATGCTTCCAACCTAGAACATCTTTACAGAGTTCAATCTGAAAGATGAAGACTTCAAACCCCTTAAACTCAAAAACAACAATTCAGATGTGCCCACTGACTATTTGGGCAAAAAATTCCTATTGGAAATAGACCCCGTACTCCAAATTGATCGAGGATCAACATTTAAAAGAATTCCTCCAAATCAACTGCCAACTTATCCTGAGTTGGTGAATGAATTCTATGACAACCTCCATGCCCATAAGAAATTTGATGCACTACGAACTAAGGTTTAGAACAAGGAAATCACAATAACGCCAAATTTCTTCAAAGTATATCTCCACATGAAGAATAGTGGAGTTCAGATGCGAGTGGATGGCGATGAGTTAAAGGTGAAGTATGAGCTAGAGTTATGGCTTCCGGAGAGGTATTTTAGAGATAAATTCTCCACCTACTAGCCACAAGGACCAAGAATTCTACAAAATGTGCTTGCCAAGCTAGTACTCATCTAGAAGGGATCTCTAACAACATTGTCCTACTTTCAACACTGTGTCCTCCAGCATTGGGCAAAATCAAGAGAATTCAATAAGCCAATACTCATTATCCACTATCTCAAACACCATAGGAATTCCCATGGGGCTCTTATGACCCAGATCCTTCAAGCAAATGGGGTAGATTTCATCGGATTTTAGGGCATAAATGGTAAGGCAATTCTGCAGAAGAACTTTCTGAACTTGAGATTCAATGAGGATTGGGATGAGGCCAAGCCCCTACGATAGAAAGAGGAGAGGAAGAATAACACAAGAAAGGAAGTTACTCTGGCAGAGCATGCCCCTGCTCCTAAGAAGCCAGAACCATAAAGCCAAAGACCCAACAAAAATTAGCCTTAGTTCTATTAGATGAAGAGGTGGATGAACACTAATAAACCCTCACTAAATTGCTAAATAAATCCCCATCCAAGCTGAAAACTAGGGGGAAGTTAATTAAGGCAACTGCAATAAAGAGGGGAAGTATTGTAACTTCTAGGATTGCAATGGAGGATCAGCCTCCAGTTGTGGGTAAGGCAATTGAGATCGAAAGGAAAAAGGCCAATCGGACTTTAGAGGAAGTGCAGGCTGATCTCAAGGATGATGAGGAAACAAAAGATGAAGCCCCGGAAGTAAAAAGGCATTTCATGAAGAAAGGGCCAACATTTGATGAGGCATTAGATGCCTAAGAGAAAAAGAAGAAGGCTGCTAGTATTGTGATAAGTGAGATAGGGTGGCAGTGGATGGTGGAAGTAGAGTTGGCTAAGGCTAAATTATCAAAAGGCAAGAATGTGCCTGGATCCACTGAGGCGGTAAAACTGAATGATCCACAGAATCAAGAAATGAGGCAGGTTATAAAGGAAAACACTACAATAAATAAAAAGCTCATAATAGAGGGACTCAGAGGCAGTTTCAGTACTAAACCCATCCGGATTGATTCAGTAGATTTGGAAGAAATCACCAGGGATCTAGAAGCAGATAATTTCTCCTTTCTACCAAGATTTGAACCTCTGCCGGATAATCTGTTGATTGTGGAGCCTAAAATTCAAGCTAAACTAAGTCCTATAAAGGTAATTGTAGAGGGTGTTGAGGACATTTCCAACACGCCTGGGGAAGGTATTAAAAGTTCTGAAAAGGCCCTTTTAGGGGTGACAGAGGACATTTCCTGTCATTCAGAGGTAGAGGAAGAAGAAGGGAAGGAAGAAATAGCAGATTAGAATCCATATCAAGAAATAGATAAGGTAATCCCTACTATAATTTCAATTGATACTAATGTTGCTGATGATGATGACACAGCAGCGGAGGACAACTTAGCTATAGATCATCAAACTGTAGCTACAAAACAAGTGCCTAACCCAGATCAAATCAATTCGAAAGAGGGACTTGGTTTGAGTTCCCACGAGCACACTTTTAAAGTGGACTCAAGGGGTGAGGCTAGTCTGAGGGAACGATCGGATGAAAGGAGAGAAGATGAAGATCACTCAAGCTCAGAAGAGAGAAATAAGGAAAAAGATAATGAGCCCTTCGGAAGCAGTTCTAGTTCCGGAGATGACTCTTCAAGCTAATCTAAAAACCAGCCTCTTCAAGCTGCTAGCCCTATAAAAATTCCTGCCAGCAACACCAAACAATCCAAAGTCACAGCCGCGCTTAAACTCTTACAAGAAGCTACTCTTGAAGAGAATGAAGAAGGGTATGTCAAGCAGAGTCTCTAGAACATCTGCAGATACATAAAAGCTATTGAAAAAGTACTCCTGGATGAATTCCAGACTCTGGACTTGAAGGCTAAACTTGGGGAAATAAAGGGGAGAGTGTAGAAGATTGCAAAGAAAGTGGAAGATTTTCCCTCTCGAGGTACTATAGCAGAAGCATCCTTATCTCAGGTAAATCTCATCCTCAACAAGATCAAAAAAAGCATTACTTTAGCCCACTAGATTGTAAACCAAGCCAACACCTTAGCATCAAATAATTGTGGCTCAGTTCTGGAGAAAATTACATCCTCTTCCTCCGAGCTCTCAACAGACATCAAGGAGTACATAGATACCAAGTTTGAAAACTTATCAAAATTCATGGTCGAAAGGGATCTAAAACCTGCAATCACTGAATTGGGCATAGGCTAGCAAGTAGTCCAGGAAATGTTTGAAAACTTCCTAGATGAATCTCTCCCTAAGATTCAAGAACAGATGCTGGATGAGATGAGTGAAGAGATGGGAAATTGCCTGGTCGAATTGGAGCAAATAATAAATGACTAGTAATACTCCATCACAAAGGAAGTCAAGCTCCAAACAGAATCCACTCATAACATCTGGAGAGGAATTAGTGAAGAAATACACTCCTCCAAACCGGACTAAACAAGCTTTCTATATCCGGATCTTCTTCCTCTCCTGCAATTCCGGAGAGTTAGCTCCTTCCAGTCTTCCATAATCTTGTCCAAGCCATTGGAGACTCCAGCTTCTTTGGTAAAAAAGGAACGATAACTCTTCTTAAGGTCCTCTTCCCTTATTTTGACAAGAAGGATTAGGAGTTTGTCTTATGCATACATCCGTCTATCAAATAGTCATATGATTAATTAAAGGAGACCATACGGCCCTACTATCTTACTCCTCCAACAGTTGACTGAATAATTGTTGAACAGACCAAGGGTAATGCTAACAATACCACTTACTCCAATGCATGGTAAGTAGCTTAGGATAATAGAACCTATATGGCCATTGATCCCCAAGCTAGAAACAAAAATGGGGAGAAAAATCTAGAAAGTCAATAAGGAGCTGGATCAGGCAAGGGCAAGGAAAAGAAAGGAGGACCATCCGAAGGGAATTAGACTAGCTATAATTCTTGTAAAATTTTTATAATAGCTAGATTCACTATTATATATTTCTGTACTTTGTAATTCGGAACTTCATTAATGTTAACCATTGTTAATAGCAGAAGTATATATAGTGATACAATCTAATTCTCAAAAACTGCTTCTAAAGTATAATATGTAATTGTACTAAAACAGACTTAGAAGCTAGAATTGAAAAATGTTGGGGGAGTTAGGATGCTAGAATTATGGGGGAGTAATTGTAAATGACTAAGTATCAAGAATCATACTTAGATCATATACCCCATTTCTTTATGCTTAGTTGACTTAGGTTTTTGTTTCCATCAAATGGGGGAGATTGTTGATAAACAATGATCTAGAATACAAAACAAACCAGATTAGGTTTGAAGTAAACAAAACCTAAGTGAAACCCACAGGATAACTGAATATAATAGGACCTAGGTACAAAAAGACTTAAGTCATTATATCCGAACAACCAAGCAATCATCATGTCCAAGACAAGCTTTTAAGACAAGACTATTACCTAAGCATAAGTGGATTAGCATTCGGTTGGAGTTTGGAATGGAAACAAACTACTAACCTTCCTACAACAGCATCTAAAAGATAGACTGATTAAAGCTACATCCGGATTAGATAAATCTGAAGATATTCGGAAGATTTCATTCAAGACAAAGGGAATGATTTCAAAATAATTCCCTTCCTTCCATGTGGTCTTAACTGTCACCTAATACCTCTTTCCCAAGATAAGGACAAGAATAATAGCAAATAATCTTTTGAGAAGAGGACAGAAAAGCTGACAGTGGAAAGAGAAAAAGGTAACAACCTTTTAAACATAGAACAATGTCAAACGCGTTGAGCACACGGATTAGACCACTGGCTAAAAGTTGGTGTATCACAAAAAGCCAAGGAAAACGGTCATTGATAACTTTTTAGCCTCAATCCCTAGGATTTAAATGGGTCAAAATTGAGTCTAATGGATTGGTCAACGACTCCGGATGAGCCACATACAACCTAATCAAGGGTAAAGATTTAATGAAAGCTCAATAACCCATGAAAGCTACATTTATGATATAAGCCCATAAAAGGGAAGCTTCACCAAATGAGAAGGTTGGCTGGTTGATTTGAAAAAACAAGTAACAAAGCACATGCATTCAATCAGTTTACAATCCCTCCAAGAATCAAACAATTACAATTCTGTTGTAAGGATTCCTAAGTAAGTTATAAACTTAAGGAAATCTAAAACCAAAACCTTTGTGAAAACAAGAGTGTAAGGATCTCCAACTTGGGTGAGTTCTGAGATTGGGATATAACTTTAAGTTGGTGCTTTGAGTGGGATCTCCTTGTAGGACTCAGCTTGGATTCAGGGTAGAAGTCTAAGTGGTATATCCTGCTAAAGACTAAAGGACTCATCTAGGAGTTGGTGCTTCTAGTGGTATATTCTACATCTGGAAGAGGTTAACATCCGGAGATAAGTTGTGAGGCTTGATTCCTACCAGTTGGAAAGGAATCCACTAGTGGAAAAGCTCGGAGGAAGGAAACTTTGGGGACTGGAGTAGGCATGGTCGAACCAGGATAAAATCCTTTGTGTATAATTTCTTTAACTCCTTATTTATTGCATTATATTATCATAACTGCATCATCCGGATCCATCATCCGGATCATAATCAAACACGCTACACTAAGACTTTCTAAAGTCTATTTGTTCCGCGAAAAAGGGTCATTCACCCCCCCTCTGACCTTATAAAGACCCACACAGGGACCTACAATTTATTTCTAGTATATAAGATGATGCTTATATATCTTTCTATAACAAAGTAAAAATTAAATTATTGAACAAAAGTTTAATGGAAATGCAAAATATATAACAAATAAAGAATGTTAATAATTTTACATATAATCTGGTTTGATGGAATAATTATAATAAAGAGCTTGAATCCACCTAAGGTTAGACCTTATAAATTAATTCTAAAATTCCCTGAATTAATAAAAATTATTATAAATATGTCCATCTGATAAAATCCTAGATTGGGTGAGACGTTTAAAACCAATAAAATCTCAAAGTAAATATATTAAGGCGACGGTCTTTTTTGGCCATAAAGTGTTGCATAAACTGTTCCTTTCATCTACATCGACTAGTTATAAAAATTAAGATAGGGTTTGCCTTAACAGGACTGGGGTAGTCCATGATAAAATCGGGGCTAGCCGCAGGACTGAGACATATTCAAGGAGATGCTAATATAAGAGCATACGTCCCTTGGGATTAGGGAACTTGAAAAAATTAGCAATTGTGTACGATTCAAATGGAATGGGATTCCAACTACAACTTACTAATATGGCTTAACTCATAAAATTGGGGGTCGTATTAGACTAGTTGTAGATGCTACCTACTTGGAAATTTAGCTAGGCTAAACTTCCTGAATTCAATAAAATGGGCCATTGTAAATTTTGAGAATTGGTAGGATAAATGTATTTAATTAAAAGTACTTATATTAAATACATGTACTATATACTATAGTCAGAACAATTTTTCTTTTCTTACATTTTGGTTGAAATCTTTATTTTTTATACAAAAGTTTACATTGATGACTAATTTTGATTGGCTCGAGCTTCAAGGGTTTGATAATCCTCAAAGCCTTTCACTTGGCATGTATATTGTATAAGCCCAAATCTAAACAACATGTTGCAAGCAATTCTACTTAAAATAGATATGCATGAAATACATAAAGGAAACTATGATACAATACCTTGGAGGTTGTTAACATCCCTGTTACCTTATGTAAGTAGCTGGAAGGAGACAAGGATAAACATTAAGTCAGATGTTAGGATCCATGTTACTTTAGCTATAAGGGCATCACAAATGGATTTGAAAAGTCTATGTCTTTACATCTTAGAGAAAGGATTTCCTATGGTGGAAGATTTGAGCCAAAATATTTTTGATGGAAAATTAGTGGATCAATTAGTTAGAAATTTAAATGGTTCATATCTCAAAGAAGTAAAGGGACAAATGGTGTCTAGTCTTGAACCAGCGTAGAGCAAAGTGAAGAGAAAAGTAAAAGAAATACTGAAAATTTTGTCTTAGAGGCAAAAACAATTGTTTTCAATATGATATATTGGAAACAAGATCAAAATGGCTAAAGTCTCATAGCATGAGAAGAGGAGGCTTGGGAGCTTCCACTTCAAGATGTTTGATATTGAAAATTTCTACCTCTCAAGGGAATTCTAAATTGGTATGGAATACCTAATGAGAATCACATATCCATAAAAAGGTATAAATATAAATGAGAAGTATAGGTTTGGCAAAATGAGAGTTGTACCTACGAAAAATCATTCAAGCTTGGTGGCTACTAATGATGTAGGAACTTAAAATCTCCGTTGGGCTAAATTTGTAATAAGACAAAGTAAAAATCAATTGTCATTATAAAATATCATTTCCTGCTACACAGCAGATGGAATTTTATTCCCATTTGACAAAAGGTATTATCCAAGTTATGAATGATATTTTATTGTAATATGACAAATGATATTTTGTAATTACAAAATCATATTCTCAATTATATACATTGCTAAGAGAAAATTAGATAATGAGAAATCTTTGTACTTATGGGATTGTGGTTTAGGCCATGTAAACAATGATCGCTTAACTAAGTTGCATAAACATGGAGACTTAAGCCAAATAGACTTAGAGTCTTGTGGTGATTGCGAGCCTTGTTTAAAAGGAAAAATGATAAAGTTACCCTTTAAAGGAAAGGGTGAATGAGCCATGAGTACATTGGAGCTTATACATATAGATGTATGTGGTCTAATGATATTCAGGCACTAGGAGGGTACTCCTACTTTATAACCTTCATTAATGATTATGCACAATATGATTATCTATACTTAATGAAGCACAAGTCTGAAAGTTTTGAAAAGATCAAGATATTCAAAAATGAAGTAGAGAAACAACTTGAGAAAAGTATTAAGACACTTTGATCTGATCGAGGTAAAGAATACTTAAGTTAAGAGTTTCAGGATTATCAAAAAGGAAACGAGATAGTTCCCCAGTGGACCCCTCCTTATACACCCCAGCACAATGGAGTTTCCAAAAGGAGGAATCAAACTTTATTAGATAAGGGTTGATCCATGATGAGCTAAGAAGATCTCAATAAATCCTTTTGAGGATATGCACTAGAGAGCGAAGTTTATGTATTAAATAGAGTGCCCTCTAAATCAGTTGGTTATACACCTTACGAAAGATGATGTAATAAAAGGCCATCTCTAAGTCACCTAAGAGTATGGGATCCTACCATGGTAAAGTGGACATCATCAGATAAGCTAGACGCTAAATCTGACAAGTGTCTGTTCATTGGATATCCAACAGAAACTATTGGATGTTTGTTTTACCAACCCAAAGACAAAAGGTATTCATTTCTTGGGGTGCTCACTTTCTTAAAAAAGAAGACTTACTTCCAAAAGTCAGTAGGAGCAATCTTAAATTGGAAGTTCAAGAGGAAGAAAAAGATAATTAGCTGATTAACCCCATTCTAGGTGCACAAGAAGGTGTGATCCAAGAATAACCTATCGGAACACAATCATTGCAAAGATCATGCCGTGTTTATAAATGTCCTGAAAGATATGTTTTTATCATCATGGATGATAGGGAACTATATCTTATGGAGGATGATGAACCAAGAACATATGATGAAGCAATGAAGAGCTCAGATTAAGATATATGGCTTAAAGCCATGTAATCAGAGATGGATTTGATGTATGAAAACCAAGTTTAGAACTTGGTTGATGCACCGAAAGAGGTTAGACCTATTGGGTGCAAATGGGTCCTCAAGAAGAAGACTGACTTGGATGGTAACGTAATTACCTATAAGGCAAGGTTGGTTGCAAAAGGTTATAGTCAACATGAAGGTATCGACTATGATGAAACTTTCTCACAAGTAGCCATGCTTAAATCCATAATGATTATGAGATCTGGTAGATGGATGTTGAAATAACATTCCTAAATAGGGATTTAGATCGGGATGTGTATGTGGCATAGCTTGAGGGTTTTACATCTTAGAATGGCTCGAAGGTATGCAAATTGCAAAAGTCTATTTATGGACTTAAGCAAGCATCTAGGAGTTAGAATATTAGGTTTGATCAGACAATCCATGAACTGGATTTCTGTCCAAACATTAATGAGCCTTGTGTTTACAAGAAGGTTAGTGGGAGTGTAGTTGTTTTCTTAGTATTGTATGTTGATGATATTCTGCTAATAGGAAATGCCATTTCTCTTCTTCAAAGTATTAAAATATGATTGTCAAGAAAGTTCTCCATAAAAGACCTTGGAGAAGCAACATTTATACTAGGTATAAAGATCTATAGAGATAGATCCAAGAGGTTGTTAGGTCTTTCTCAAAGTATATATATAGACAAGGTACTAAATAGGTTCAACCTTTAGCATTCGAAGAAAGGTTATCTCCTGATGACAAAGGGGATTAACCTATCTAAGGCTGAGTGTCAGAAGATAGCTCAGGAAAGAATGTACATGAAGGATGTACCCTATACATCCTCAATAGGATCCATCATATATGCTATGATATGTACTAGGCTAGATGTCTCTCAAGCTTTGAGCTTTATGAGTAGATATCAATCAGATCTACGTGAAAAGCATTGGATGGTAGTCAAGGCAATTCTTAAGTAAATGAGAAGGACTAAAGATGAGTTCTTGATATATGGAGATCGTGACCTCACAATTAGAGGTTACACTAATGCGAGTTTCCAATCTGACAAGGATGACTATAAGTCTTAGTCAGGTTTTATGTATATATTAAATGGAGGGGTAGTATGCTAAAAGAGTTTCTAGCAAGAAACTACTGCTGATTCAACCATGAAATCTCAATACATTAGTGCCTATGAAGCAGCAAAGGAAGCTATCTAGTTGAATGGATTCATTGGTGATCTTGTTGTGGTGCCTGAAATTGTTAATCTAATTACTTTGTATTGTAATAACAATGGTGATATTACTCAATCAGAAGAGCCACGGTCTCTCCAGAAAAATAGACATGTATCTAGAAAGTATCATATAATCAGGGAGATTGTTGATGCTAAGGTGATAACACTAGAATATATTCCCACTAATTAGAACCTCACGAATGGTCCAACGAAGGCATTGACTCAAGTCAAACATGACCAACATGTTAAAGCTTATGGATTAAGATATATGGCTAATTGGCCTTAGTGCAAGTGGGAGTTTGTTAGATATGATGTATGCCCTTAAGGCAATTAGGGCAATATATCTTAATTATGTATTAGCACGAATAATCTTATTTAATTAATAAAGGCATTTAATCTTTTGTTTATATTGATGTGTTCATACATATATATATATATATATATATATATATATATATATTATGACTGGTTAAAATATGTTCATTGATATCTGTGTACAAAAGTCCTTGACATATCATAGCGTGAAATGAGAGAAATCATAGTTGGATTATACTTAGTAAGACCTGTTTCATGTGTAATTATGATTATGTCTAAAACTATCCCTAGTCATAGTTTCATCAAAAAAGGATATTGATGAAGCAGTAAGACTAGTATGGGGTCAACTTTCTTGGAATGGGTCCAAGTAGTTAATCTTTGATAGTTGAAGTTGGTGCCTTAAGATTGACACATGGATATATCTGGTGGATATATTGGAGACCATAATAAGATAAACACTTGGTATATATATCATGGTGTTAGTGTTTATCTTTATGCAGTAGCTTTGCGAATATCCTCATACTTGAGATACTAGTTACCTTGTGTGGTACTATCGATATACTTTAGGTCATTCCTATTCACTCCTTAATTTAGGGTGTCATGGATGATTATGGGTATAGTGATGGTAGCACGTTGGTAAGCTATGTAGTTAGAAAGAATCCATCACTTAAGATATATTAAGGAGTTGTACTTGGCCACTTTGTTGAAGTGATGATTGCTACAAACCTCTGATCAGAGTATGTATTTGATAGAAATAGTTTTCTAGTCAAAGACATTATGGTAAAGAGCAATACACTTCAGTAATAAGTAAATAACTGGGATAGCTTGGAGCAACCTTGCTATTAGTGGGTTAACACTTTAATCAAAACCCAATAAACCAGATGGTACTAATATTAAAGAATGGAAGAAGTTCATCGCATCGGGCAACCATTGCATTTAACCAAGATTAAGTCATAAGCACAAATGACGTTCCGAGTAATGGGGGATGGTGGACAATTCCTAGAGGCATACAATCATTGTTCAAGGTAATCTAGTTCTATTCATGGTCTAGAACCTCAAGCCAATAGTTCCTATATAACAAGGATTAAATAAGGCTTAACAGCTCAATACTTCAGGATCCTATAAGGTCACACACATTGTACTTTCATTGGAATGAGTAATGAATTAGTAGACTTACTCTATTATGAGAATATTAAATGTAGAATTGTTATATCAATACATGGTTAGACAAGAGAATTTATTTTGACTGGTAAATAATTTATTATGATCATAAATAAATTAAAGTGTTGATTAAAATGATTAGATCATTTTTTGGTTAAGCCAGATATTTACTTTGACCGGTAACTAATTTTGTTAGGGTCATAAATAAATTTATTTATTTGAGAGGGACCAAAAAGGTAAATAGCCATCGAAAGCAATACTAATGCATACGAGGTGTTGCGGCACCACTTAGGCAGTGCGCGATGGGTGCATGGGGTGCACGGAGCTGTTTGGAATAGCACCGTGTATTGCCCCGCACACCACACACTGACATGAGCACCTGTGCATGAAGGGTGTGCGGCGTGTGCGGTGAGTGCACAACAGTATGCAAGAAACATCGCACACTATCCGTGTACTGCACAGTAGTGCGTGAGAAACATAGCACACTGCCTATGCATCACGCACAAGTGCGTGGGCAGTGCGCGCCCAACTCATGGATCCAGTAGGATCAGCAGGTCAGACCCATGTGGGATATCACATCAAAAAAGGGAGAGCCCTCTCCCTTGGGCTATATAAGGAGCCCTTTGGCTCCCCTTTCAAAGCACTTTGACTTGAGTCTTTCATGCCATTTTTTTGAGGATCTTCGGAGAGGATTATTGAGTTGTCATAGAAGGACTTTTTGATCCTCGCAGATCAGAGTTAGAGGACCCTAAATTTATTTCTAATTTGGGGACCTCTAGTTTATATTTTTTGGTGGGCTTTTGGAGTGGTCTAGCAGCTACTCAAAGCTCTACAGTTCTTCCTTATTGGGAGTTTTCAATTGGTGGGGTTTGCGTGGATACTCATAGAGGCTATCCTACACTTGGAGGCTTGTGCAAGAGGGATTAGCTAAATCACGCTTCAACTTGCAAGTTTCCTTCTTTCTCTTTTAATTTTTAGGTCTTTTTCTGTAAGCATTTTTAGACTTAATAATTATTATGCTTAGGTTGTTTTGCATGCTTAGTTTACTATATGCTTAGGTAATAACTTAGAGTTATAACATTGTGGGTGTCGATGATGTGTGGGTCTCCCTTAGTGCCTGTGTGAGAGGCGGGGCCCACGGGGGGTTGGTTGAATTTAGGCATGACAAAACCTTTTTTAGTTCAAGTTTGAACAAATAACCAATTTTAATGAATAAAAGAATCGAGATCCAAATCTCGATACAAATGATAGAGTTGCGAACCAGGTTTTCAACTTGGGAAAGAGTTTTTGTATGGTTTCCAATGCGTGGGAGACTCATACCTATTGGATTAGAGATTCGGCTATCGAATGAGTCGCTTATTTCTCATTTAGTTGATTCAAAATTACATTCACCGCGTAAAACCATTTTGTTTTTATCATTTGGGGAATTATCACAAAAGTCCAATTTTTCTACACTTTTTCACACTCATTACATGTGTTTATAGATTACAATAAAGCACAAGCAATAAAGGGGGGAATAAAAATTACAACTGGGGGAACATGTGCATCCATAAAGATTAGCACAATTTATAGAACGTCATAAGTTAGCATTTTTTTGGAAAAATGTGATTATGTTAGTGTGGCGATTTTATGATCGATAGTGCCCGGGTGGCTTCTAGGATTAGAGAGAAATAACTAGTTTTCAACGTATTTTGTTATGAAAACACATTTTAACTTTTGTGGGTTGATTTACCAGATTATTAGTGAAAATGTTCACGTGGCAAATGGTGAGCTAGATTGATTTTTAACTAAATTAAAATGAATTCTAGGTTCTACCTAGGGGTTGGTATTGGTACGGGTGGGCTGGACCGTACGGGTACCAGGGAGGATTAGTACGGGTATGGGGGACCCGTATGGGTCCAGTCTAGTTGCAGGTAGAAACTCAGTTTGAAATAGATATATTAATGTAAGAGAAATGAAATAAAAATGGGATTTCCTTCTGTATGAGTACAGTGCACCGATTTAATATCCCTAAGGACATATGATGCCAACAAGGCTAATATGGGTTAGGACCAGACCCAAAGTAGAAATAAAAGAACAGATATATAATAGAGGAGGCAGACAATAATAATAAAATAACTTAGATGTGAGTCTCTTTGAAACTCAAGAGCATTACCATTGCGGCGTGAATCCACTTTGAGATAATCCCTTTACTCTAGAGAGAGTCTAGCAAAAGAAAATGAAATAGGACTATTTAGGTGAGTGTTTGTATGGACAGAATCTCCCCTAAATCCTAATAGACGAAGCTAGGAATGAATAAAATGTGGACAAAAGCTTAAGGAATGGGTTTTCCCCTATTTTATACCTCCTATACCTCCATTATAACCTTTCTATACCAATAGAAACTACTAGAATTTGTGTATAGTATACTTACTATGTTGTATATGAATTGTGTGTTTGAAAATGTGAGGAAAAGGGGCCTATTTATAGGGGAAAGGAGGTTTGAATGCAATAAATCACATTCATGACTTGCCTTTTCCTGAAATAGGAAAGGATTCCCTTCCAAAAGAGCCTGATCATGCAAGAAAAGGACCCATATGAGTGGGGCCCTACCCGTACGGGTCCTGGAGGACCCGTATGGGCCCCCTTAGGAGTAGGGAAGGAATGACCCATATGGGTCTGCCAGTGGATCCATAACACCAGACAGCACCCGTGTGGGTCTCTAAGGTCAGATTAGGTATCCAAACTTTGACCAAAATCAACTCTGCAGCAGTAGGAACACCTCTGATAGATAATACCTACAAGAGGATGCATCATATAGCTCTCATCATCGTTTCGTGAGAAGGATCATTAAAATCCATGCTCAGACACTACATCTCATGGGATCACTGCAGATATGGATCTGTATGATCTCACGATGTGTGCTAGGGTTTAGAAATCATACCTGGGGTGATGATATGGGTGAGTTCCTTTCTTGAGGAAAACTTCTTTCCTATGTCCCTTTCTTGAGGCGGATGACTTTCCTTTGCCAATGCGTATCCCTTTCTTGAGGCGGATGAATTTCCTTGCCAATGCGTATCCCTTTCCTGTGGTGGATGACTTTCCTTGCTAATATGTATTCCTTTCTTGAGGCAGATGACTTTCCTTTGCTACTGCGTATCCCTAGTGACTCAATTGAGGAAGGTGTGTGTATCTCTTTCTTAAGGTGGATCGACTCTCTTGGCTGATGGTGTATCTCTTTCTTAAGGTGGATCGACTTTCCTAACTTGTGGTGTATCCCTTTCCTAAGGCGGATTGACTTTCTTGGCTGATGGTGTATCCCTTTCCTAAGGTGGAGGACTCTCCTGACTGATGTATCCCTTTCTTGAGGCAGATCAACTTTCCTGGCTGATGGTGTATCCCTTTCCTAAGGTGGATAACTCTCCTGACTGATGGCGTATCCCTTTCCTAAGGTGGATTAGTCTCCAGACTAATGGTATTTCCCTTTCCTAATATGGATAACTCTCTTGCTGGGGAATTTGAATAACCTGAAAAGAGACAATAATCAAACACCGAGTTAGTCATTGTTAAAGCAGAAACATTTTTATTCTTGATTGATTTTATGATGACAGATATATTTTTGCCCCTTCAATCAAGAATAAAGATATGTAGATGGGGGTTAGCCCCTGGAATAAACTGAAAACTAAGTGCGAGAAATGTCGGGATTGGCCCGATTACTTTAGGGATGGAATGCCCCTTGCTGGTTCTGCTGCTGAGGAATGCCCGTAGGGTGGATGCCCACAATAAAAGGTCACACTTAGGGTCACAATCAATTTCAACAAAGAATTAGGTATTGAGGAAGGCTAAGTTAGGAAGATACTTGAGAAGCAGGGGTAGCAGACCTAGCTGGGCCCTCAGTACTACGAACCATAGATGGACCCCCCACGATCGCCCCTTAGTCCATCCTCACTGTCATCATCATCGTCATCGCAATCACTGTCACTCTAGTGGAACTCGAGGGGGACATCCTTGTAGTGAATACTATCGCAAGGGGAAGGAGCGAGGAATCAATGAACTTAGTATAAGAACCTCCCATGGACATCACCTGGGCCCCTTCGCCTAATAAATACAACCCCTAATCTGACCGATCATCAAGTGTGGCCAAAAGACTCCCTGTAGGATAGGGGAAAGGATCGATCTCTTGACAATTGCATTGGTCCTCCATCCTAGGACCTAGTTACCGAAATACCACTCAAAGGAGAGTGGCAACTATAGGACAAAGCGATGGTCAGCCACTCCTACCCGCATCCTCTTGATGTCTCTTTGTATGGCCATCTGCTCCCACGGGTCTCGGATTACCTGCCCAAAGTAAATGTACTTTAAGTATCATAACTTTGTAAATACAGTTTCTTCTAATGGTTGGCAAAAATTGAAATACAGGTTTAGCACGAAAGAAGTTTACCAGATCAGAGCACAACTAGCGAATGAACTGCCTATACTGCGCTATAGTAAGGGATTGACCCTGCCAAGGCCCCATCCACTTAGAAATGATATGAGGTGAATCAAGCTAGATGGCCAAGCCTGGCCTAGGGATTGGTCAATTCTTGATGGCCCAAATCAGCAAGACAAAGTAAAGATTAGCTGCAATATTGTTCGAATAAAAGGTTAAAGCACAAAGATTAGTTCGGGAATTGCCAGTAAGATCAGATGGCAGATCTTAGGCTCAAACTGCTAGCCTTGAACTATAACATCTAGCCTATAGTGCAACTATGGCAGGATGTCTCGACACCAATTCTTGCCTGGTATAGTGGGAATATCCTCGATGGCTGAGAGCAAACAATAGTTGAGGTTGCTCAAGTAGACCGGGAAGAAGATAGTGGTAAGAAATGTCAATGGGAAAGACCATGGATGCTAATCCCTCCTATCCACAGCAAGGGGACATGGCTGCCTGATCCAGTAATCATGCAAGTCCTCGTACTTGAGCTTGTATGTCCCTTCAGGATGGAGCCCAAGTAATCTCTCAATATAGGCCTTCACCTCAGGCTGGGAATTTTATCTATCGGCATAGACATCAAAATGGATGATGTCCCCACTATGGTCTAATCCCTTTAAGGCATAGATATCTGATGGAGTGATGGTGACCTCCCCAGTTGGTAGATGAAATGTATGGGTCGTCTCTGACCACCTCTCTGCTAGAGTTGAAATAGCACTCGGGGCTAGTGTCTTCGAATCCTAAAGGATGGCCTTGATGATGTCACTGAACCCGAAAGAATCTATGTAGGCTAATAGCTTAGTATCCCCTGCGGTATAAATCTCCTTATACCACTTCCTGCAGAAGCTCAAGTCTTCCAAAGTCTTATACTAAAACTACAAAAACAAAATTAAAGTTCAATAGGGTTAGGATACAACAGAAAAATCAAAAATTAGGAAAAGGTTGCAAAAAGTAGAAATTTGTGGATTTGTCCCTAAGGGGAGGACCCGAACGAGTCTGCCCCACCCATATGGGTCGTATTGTAGTTCCCATACCAAAAATGGGACCCGTATAGGGTCCCCCTCACCCGTATGGGTCCCCTGCAAACAGTGACATCGCGCAAAATTTCTCAAAAATCCAAAATTCATCGAAATTCAACCAAAGCTTGTTCAAATCAGACCTTGAAGCATCCTAGACTCAAGTTACATGCATCAGACTTTATTTCAAGGTATAAAACTCCCTAAATCATACCAAAAATCGAGAAATTGAAAAAAGCTCAAAAATGGAAAATCAATCAAAATACCTGGAGTTTAGAGGCATGGGTGTCAGGGGAAGGGATCAGAGGCACTTCAAAAGTGAGAGTAAGTCCTAGAAATGAGTCCCCCTCATGAAATGTATACCCGACCAAAATCGGGCATTCCCGAAGCTTCTAATTGCCTACCCGGGGAAATCCTCGTGCCTAATGAAGAAGCAACTAGTCTTTGGGATCTTTTTATACATTTTGATCAGTTTTGGGAGAAAATCACTAGAAAATTACAATATGGGAGGATTTGGTGTAAGGCGGGATGTGAGGGGTCTATTTAGTTTTTTAAACCCCCTTAACCAGGACCCGTACAAGTCCCACTGCACCTGTACTGGTCCCTTCCCTCCAAGGGACATTCTTTGAGAGGCACCCTTCCAAGGAGCATTCCATCCTAGAGCAAACAGGCCTAAACGAGACATTTCTTGCACTTAGTTTATAGTTTATTCAGGGGCCAACCCCCTATCCACACATCTTCATTCTTGATTGAAGGGGCAAAAATTTTTGTTCATCACAAAGTCAATCAAGAATTAAGATGTGTCTTCTTAGACAATGACTAACTCGGCGTTTGATTGTTGTCTTTTTATAGGTCTTTCAAAATCCCCAACAGGAGAGTCATCCGCCTTAGGAAAGGGATACATTAGTCAAGAAAGTCATCTGCCTTAGGAAAAGGATGCATCAGTCAGGAAAGTCGATCCACCTTGGCAAAGGGATACATCGATAAGGAAACTTAATCTGCCTTAGGAAAGGGATACATCAATCAAGAAAGTCAATTCATCTTAGGAAAGGGATACATCAATCAAGAAAGTTGATCCGTCTTAGGAAAGAGATACATCAGTCATCCACCTTAGGAAAGGGATACATCACCTAGGAACATCAATCCGCCTTAAGAAAGGGATATACACACCTTCCCCAGTAAAGTCACTAGGGATAAGTACCATCAAAAGAAAGTCATCCACCTCAAGAAAGGGATACGAATAAGCAAGGAAAGTTGTCCACCTCAAGAAAGAGACACCCATGAAAGAAGTTCACCTTAAGAAAGGAACTCACCCATATAATCACCTCAGGTATGATTTCTATACCCTCGCTCACACCGTGAGATCATACAGATCTATATCTGCAGTGATACAGTGAGGGGCAATCTATGAGCACTAGATTTTAATGATCCTTCACAAAACAATCATGAGAGCTAGATTATGCAATCTTTTACAAGTGTTATCCATTAGAGGTGTTCCTACTATAGTAGAGTTGAGTTTGGCTAAGGTTTGGATACCTAGTCTGCCCTTAGGGACCTGTACGGTTGCTTCCTGGTGGTACAGATCCACCGGTGGACCTGTACAGGTCATAAATGGGATTTATTGTGTTCAGGCTTAATTTCCCCTATAAAGAGAGGCCTTTTCACCTTTTTCCAACACACAATACACAATAGAGAAGAGACATAATATACAATTTCAAGCAGTTTTTATCGTTATAAAAAGGGTATAGTTGAGGTATAGGAGGTATAAAATAGGGAGAAAACCCATCCCTTGAAGTTTTATCCACATTTTATTCATTCCTAGCTTTGTTTATTAGGATTTGGGGGAGGTTTTATTAACACAAATACTCGCCTAAATAGTCCTAAACTCTCTATTTCAATGTCTACATTGGCCAGACTCTCTCTCAGCAAAGGGATCACCTCAAAGTGGATTCACATCATAAAGGTACGCTCTTGATTTTCAAAGAGACTCACATCTCATTTATATTATTGATATTTCACTATATTCTGTCCCATCTATATAAAATCTATAAAATTCGTTGAATTAGGATTTTGTTTGGACCAGACAGGTACGGGCCCCCCCAAACCCGTATGGGTCCCCACCTACACCTGTACAGGTCCCATCCCACCTGTATGGGTACTGGCCCCCAGGCAGAACCAGAAGTTCTATTTTATCTTGTAAAAATCCATCAAAACTCACCATTTTCCATGCAAACATTTTCACTAATAATCTGGTAAATCAACCTATAAAAGTTAAAATGTGTTTTCATAACAATAATGCATTGAAGACCCGTTATTTCTCTTCGATCCTAGAAGCCACCTGGGCACTATCGATCACAAAACTGCCATGCTAACATAATCACATTTTTTCGGACAAAATGTTGACTTATGATATGCTATAAACTGTGCTAATCTTTGTGGATGCAGGGGAATTTATTTCATTTTGTTTTATAACTTAAAACAAATGTATAGGTTCTTTTGCAATTCCCCCATTTTCCCCCGATTATAATTTTTACTACCCCATTTATTGCTTGTGCTTTATTGTAATCTGTAAACACTTGTAATGAGTGTGAAAGAGTGTAGAAAAATAGGATATCTGTGATAATTACCAAATGATGAAAACAAAATGGTTTTACGCAGTGAATGTAATTTTAAATCATCTAAATGAGAAATAAGTTACTCATCCGATACCTGAATCTTTGATCTAAAAGGTATGAGTCTCCCACCCAATGGGAACCATACCAAAACTCTTTCCTAAGTAGACAACTTGGGTGGTCACTCTATCATTTGTATCGAGATTTGTGTCTTGATTCTTTTATTCATAAAATCGGTTAAAATGTGTAAACTTGAACTGAATGGTTTCATCACCCCTAAATCCAACCAACCCCCAGTGTGCCCTGCCTCTCACTAAGGTGCTAAGGGAGACCCACACACCATCAACACTTTACAAGTCCAGTCCATAATTACGACGCAAATATCTTAGTATTCTCATAATTACATCCCAATGGCTTTTACCCGGATCACTCATTACACTACTTACAGTATAAGCAATAGCAGGTCTCGTACAACTTGTAAGGTACATTAGACTACCTATAACCCTTACATATTTCACTTGGTCTATGCATTCACCTTTGTTCTTGGACAAATGTGTTAGGAACTGATAGTCAATTTGAACATGAAGAACAGGCACGGTGGAAATTCAAAATTTTGTCCTTTGTCCCTAGGAACTCCTATTAGTAGCATATAAAATAATTAAAGCCTTAACTAAATTAATTCTCTACTTAAGTTAGCATGCATAGGTTAGGCGTACCATAATTCTAAAATATATCCCATTATAAAAATATTTTATTTTAAACATGTCATAACTCTAAGTTATAGTCAAGGTATAAAATGAACTAAACATGCAATATAACCTAAGCATAATAATTATTAAGTCTTAAAATGCTTAATAAAAGGACTTTAAAATTAAAAGAGAATTAGAGGACTTACTAGTTGAAGCGTGCTTTAGCAGAACCTTCTTACACAAGCCTCCAGGAATAGGATAGCCTATATGAGTATCAACACGAACCCCCCCAACTGAAACCTCCAAATGACGAAGAACCACAGAGTTTTGAGTAGCTGCTACACCACTCTAAAACCCACCTGAAATATTAACCAACGGGACTCCTTAATTTTATCTATTAAGTTGACATTGAGAAAACGTATTAGAATCTCAAGTTAGAGCTCATAGAAAGATATGGTGCGAGAAATGAAGAAGAGGGGCTAGCTTTATATAGGGGAAGCTTTGCGCAATGTAGAAAAAAGGGAATGCTTTGCGCAACACTTTTATGGGCCAATAAGAACGTATTGTAGATTCGAGTAAGGAAGACTGTAACTTGCCTTACTATATTTACTTTAGGATTTTATTAGTGTTAAACGTCTCACCCAATGTAGGATTTATTAGATGGACATATTTATAATAATTTATATTAATTCATGGAATTTTAGAATTAATTTATAAGGTCTAACCTTAGGTGGGTTCAAGCCCTTTATTATAATTATTCCATCAACCTACATTATATGCAAAATTATTAACATTTTTATTTGTTATATATATTGCATTTCCTTTAATCTTTTATTCAATAATTTAATTTCTTTACTTTGTTATAGAAACATATATAACAATCATATTATATACTAGAAATAAATTAGTCCATTTTAAACCCCTCTTGGTCAATTAAAGTTACACCGATACAGGTTCCCAGGTAGAAGAGGAGCCCTATGAGAAGTATACACATTGTCCAATCCTTAGCCAGAACAAACATGGGCACAAACTCGAAGACCATGGATCCTCTTGAACAAATCAATTTCGTTCTTGCAATTCATATAAGTTGAAAACATCTATAACCCTTTTAACTTATATATTTTATTGAATCTTTGATAATTTTTGAGTAAGTTGATCAAGCTTATTCGAAATTATCTATAACTATTTTCTAACCTTTAAATGAAAATCGAAATTAATGTATTGTTCCAAACAATTTAATAAACTATAAATCATTTCATATAGAAAATAAAATTCAGTTTGCTTTTAACATAACTATGCACTAAATAGGCAGACTCTGATACCACTACTAGAAACTGACAGTCACTTTGAACATGTATAACAAGCATGGTGGAAATTCAAAATTTTGTCCCTTGTCCCAAGAACTCCTATTAATTGCATATAAATTAATTAAAGCCTTAACTAAATAAATTCTATACTTAGATTAGCATGTATAGGGTAGGCGTACCCTAATTCTAATTTATATCCTAGCATAAATATTTTATATTAAACATGTTATAACTCTAAGTTATAATTTAAATATAAAATAAATTAAGCATGCATAATATCCTAAGCATAATAATTATCAAGTCTAAAACGCTTAAAGAAAAGGACCTAATAATTAAAGAGAAAAATAAACATACTAGTTGAAGCGTGCTTTAGCAGAACCTCTTTACACAAGCTTCCAAGTGTAGGATAGTCTCTATGAATATCCACATGGACCCTGCCAACCAAAACCTCTCAATGAGGAAGAACCACAGAAGTTTGAGTAGCCGCTAGACCACTCCAAAATCCACCCAAAATATTAACCAAAGGGACTCCTTAATTTTATCTTCTAATTTGACATCAACTCATAGGAAGATATATGGTGCAAATAATGAAGAAGAGAGACTTTGTTTATGTAGTGGGAGCAAAGACTCCCTGAATTTAGTGTTAATTTAATGCAAGATTAAATGCGTGATTAAATGTCAATTTAAACACGAGATTAATTGCTGGATTAAATGTCAATTTAAATACATGATTTAATTACTCCATTAAATCCCAATTTAAATACAAGATTTAATTGCTGGATTAAATGCCAATTTAAATAGATAATTTGATTGTTGGATTAAATCCTATTTTAAATACAAGATTTAATTACTGGATTAAATGCCAATTTAAATATAGGATTTAATTGTTGGCTTAAATCCCAATTTAAATACAAGATTTAATTGCTCGATTAAATGCCAATGTAAATACATGATTTAATTGCTAGATTGAATCCTAATTGAAATACAAGATTTAATTGCTAGATTAAATGCCAATTTAAATATATGATTTAATTGCTGGATTAAATCTCAATTTGAATACAAGATTTAATTGTTGTATTAAATGCCATTTTAAATACATCATTTAATTACTGAATTAAATCCCAATTAAAATACAAGATTTAATTGCTGGATTAAATGCCAATTTAAATACATGATTTGATTGCTTGATTAAATCCTAATTTAAATACAAGATTTAATTATTGGATTAAATACCAATTTGAATACATGATTTAATTTAATCCTCCTCTCTTTTAATTTATTTTATGACCCTAATTAGTTGCCAGTTAAAATAAATTGTTGGCTTAACCATAAAATGATTTAATCATTTTAATCAATAATTTAATTTATTTATGACCGTAATAAAATTAGTTACTAGTCAATAAATAAAATCTCTGGTCTAATCAGGTAATAGTTCAACCATCTCTTTAATATTTTCAGAATAGGTCAAGTCAATTAATTCTTTACTCAGTTTGATTAAACGTTCAACGTGTGTGACCTTATAGGATCCCGTAGTATTAAGTTATTAAGGTTTGACCAATCTTTGTTCTACAGGAACTATTTGGTTTAAGGTTCTAGACCATGAATAGAACTCAATTACCTTAAACGACTGTAGTACGCCTCTAGCAAGGGTCCACCTTCCCCTATTACTTGGAACGTCATTTGTGCTTATGACTTAATCCTGGTTAATGCTATAGTTGCCCAATGCGATGAATTCCTTCCATTCTTTAATATTAGTACCATCTAGTTTGTTGGGTTTGATTAAAATGTTAACCCACTAATAGCGAGGTTGCTCCAAGCTATCCCAGTTTTCTACTTATTACTGAAGTATATTGCTTTTTACCATAATATGTTTGACTAGAAACTATATCTATCAAACACATACTCTGATCAGAGGTTTATAGCAATCATCACTTCAACAAGTGGCAAGATTCAACTCCTTAATATATCCGGAGCGATGGATTATTTCCGATTACATAGCTCACCATCATGCTGCAATCACCATACCCGTAATCACCCGTGACACCTTAAATTAATGAGTGTATAGGTATGATCCAAAACATAGTGATAGTACCACATAAGGCAACTAGTATCTCAAGTATAAAGATAATAAAAAAGCTACTGCATAAAGATAAATACTAACACTATGATATATTTACAAGGTATTTATCTTACTGTGGTCTCCAATATATCTTCCAGATATATCCATGTGTCAAACTTAAGGCACCACCTTCAATCATAGGAGTTTGACTGCTTGGACCCATTCCAAGAAAGTTGATCACGTGCTGGTCTTACTAACTCATCAATATCCTTTCTCGATGAAACTACGACTAGGGATAGTTTATACATAATTATAAATACACATAAAGTAGGTAACACTAAGTATAATGCCATTATAATTTCTCTCACTTCACGCTATGATATATCAAGAACTTTTGTACATGGATATCAATGAATATATTTTAACCAGTCATAATATATATTATAACACATCGACATAAACAAAAGATTCAATGCCTTTATAAATCAAACAAATGATTCATACTAATACATAATTAAGATACATCGCCCTAATTGCCTTAAGGGAATACAACATATCTAACACTACATCCATCATCCGAAATTGTATCCCTCTCAAATAGAATGGAACCTCCACTGTCCTCGAAAATAAGATCGAATAATAGCTCCTAATCTTTTTAGTATTCACACCTAAATAACAAGTCACAACACCATTCACCTCAAGCTAAGTAATTCTATTACCCCTGGATCTAGTAGAAGCAATATGATGAAAATAGGTTATATTATCATCTCCTAACTTAACACAAGTTACCCGAGACTGTTGATGCCAAAACATCTCCAAACTCTGCATACACTCATATAAAAAAGATTGTGCGGTTTGAAGTTCTAAACCCAAGGCAACATCGATAGGCCAAAGCACTCCACTAGCAGCCAACACTAGAACACTATCTTCCAGCTCCTTGATTTGCCATTCCAAATTCCCAGAATTTCTCGAGTGCCACGGTCGAATATGATAATGTAAACGTCTCAATTTATAATCGATATCACTATTAGGAAAATCTCCACTAATATCATTCCATTTCAATTTAAGGAATGGAAAAAATTCTATTTGATATGATGTATACCGTTAAGGCAATTCGAGTAATATATCTTAATTATGTAATGGTATGAATAATTTGTTTGATTAATAAAGCCATTTAATCTTTTATTTATATCGATGTGTTTATAAAAATATGTTATGGCTGGTTAAAATATATTCATTGATACATGTATATAAAAGTCCTTGATATATCATAGCATGAAGTCAGAAAAATTACAGTTAGACCATACTTATAGAGATCTACTTCATGTGCAATTATGATTTTGTCTAAACTATCCCTAGTCATAGTTTTATCAAGAAAGGATATTGATGAAGCAGCAAGACTAGCATGTGGTCAACTTTCTTGGAATGGGTCCAAGCAGTTAATCTCCTATATCTCAAGGTGGTGCCTTAAGATTGATACATGGATATATCTGGTAGATATATTAGAGACCGCAATAAGATAAACACTTTGTACATATATCAAGGTGTTAGTGTTTATCTTTATGCAGTAGCTTTGCAAATATCCTCATACTCAAGATACTAGTTGCCTTGTGTGGTACTATCACTATACTTTGGGTTATTCCTATACACTCATTAATTTAGGGTGTCACGGATGATTATGGATATAGTGATAAAAGCACATTGGTAAGCTATGTAGTCGAAAAGAATCCATTGCTCTGATTATATTAAGGAGTTGTACCTAGCCACTTGTTGAAGTAATGATTACTACAAACCTCTGATTAGAGTATGTGTTTGATAGAAATAGTTTCTAGTCAAACACATTATGGTAAAAAGCAATATACTTCGGTAAACAACCGGGATAGCTTGGAGGAACCTCGCTATTAGTGGGTTAACACTTTAATCAAACCCTATAAACCAGATGGTACTAATATTAAAGAATGGAAGGAGTTCATCACATTGGGAAACTATTGCATTAACTAGGACTTAGTATTTAGCACAAATGATGTTCCAAGTAATAGGGGATGGTAGACCCTTGCTAGAGGCGTACTACAATAATTAAGGTAATCGAGTTCTATTCACGGTCTAGAACCTCAAGACAATAGTTCCTACAGAACAAGGATTGATTAAGCCTTAACAGATCAATACTTCGGGATCCTATAAGGTCACACTCATTGGGCCTTCATCGGGCTGAGTAAAGAATTAATAGATTTATTCTATTGCAAAAATATAAAATAATAATAATTTGATTATTATTTAATGAAAACAAGGATTTATTTTTGCCGATAACTAATTATATTATGGTCATAAATAAATTAAAGTATTGGATGAAATGATTGGATCATTTTTGGTTAAAGCCGAATATTTATTTTGACCGGTAACTAATTTATTAGGGTCATAAAAATAAATATTTGTTTAAAAGGGATTGAAAAGAATTTTTTCATTCAGGTTGGACCTAGTTAAAAAATACCCGAGGATTTTCCAAGGACTAGATCGCAAAGGGGGACTGCGGGTTCATAGCTCGCAACTAGGCAACATGCACAAGAGCCCATAGTGCGGACTTGGAAGAGGTTGTGCTGGAAAGCCCAGTATGGGCTCCACCACAAGCTGGGCTTGCGAGAAGCCTGCAAGCCCAAGCTTGCGGTGGTACACAACATGCACACCACATTGTGCGCATGTGCGAAACCCTATTGTGAGATGTGCATCATCAGAAATGGGGGAGCATTTTTTCTCCCCCAAGCCTAAAAATAGACTTCTCCATGCCCCTTTCAAAATGTACCAAACTCAAAGCATAAATCCTATGTTGAGACTACTAAAGTAAAATCTCCTGGGTCGCTTGAGCAAGTTCTTTTTAAGGGGCCTCAAATAATTTTTGAGGGACCTCTAGTTTATATTTTCGGGTGGGCATTTGGAGTGGTATACCAGCTATTTAAAGCTCTGCAGTTCTTCCTCTCGGGGAGGTTTTAGTTGGTGGGGTTCGTGTGGATACTTAAAGAGGCTATCCTACACTTGGAGGCATGTGCAAGGAGGTTCTACTAAAGCACGCTTCAACTAGTAAGTTTTATTTCTTTCTCTTTTAATTATTAGGTCTTTTTCTTTAAGAATTTTTAGACTTAATAATTATGCTTAGGTTGTTTTGCATGCTTAGTTTATTTTATGCTTAGGTTATAGCTTAGAGTTATAGCATGCTTAGTATAAAATATTTATGCTAGGATATAATTCAGGATTTTGGTATGCCTAGCTTATGCATGCTAACCTAGGTAGAGAATTATTTGGGTCAGGCTATATTTAATATGCAACTAATAGGAGTTCCTAGGGTTAAGGGACAAAATTTTGAATTTCTGCCATGCCTGGTATGCATGTTCAAAGTGACTGTCAGTTCCCAACAGTAGTATTAGAGCCTGCCTATTTAGTGTATAATTAAGTTAGAAGCGAATTGAATTTTATTTTCTATATGAAATGATTTAAGTTTTATTAATTGTTTGGAACAATAGATGAATTTAGGCTTTCACTTCAAGGTTAGAAAATGGTTATAGATAATTTTGAATAAGCATGCTCAACTTACTCAAAATTTATCAAAGACTCAATAAATTATATAAGTTACGTGGGTTATAGATGCTTCCAATTTACATGAATTGAAAGAACAAAATTTATTAGTTCAAGAGGATCCGTACTTGTTCTGGCTATGGATTGGAGTTGGTGTCGACTTCCCCTAAGGCATATTCCCTATGAACCTATATCGGTGCAGCTTGAATTGACCAAGAGGGGATTAAAATGGACTAATTTATTTCTAGTATATGAGATGGTTCTTATATATGTTTCTATAACGAAATAAAAATTAAATTTATTGAATAAAAGATTAAAGGAAATGCAATATAAATATAACAAATAAAACTATTAATTTTTGCATATAATCTAGGTTAATGGAATAATTATAACAAAGAGCTTGAACCCACCTAAGGTTGGACATTATAAATTAGTTCTAAAATTCCCCGAATTAATATAAATTATTATAAATATGTCCATCTGATAGAATACTAGATTGGGTGAGACGTTTAACGCCAATCAAATCCTAAAGTAAAGATATTAAGGCAAGTTATTTTCTTCCTTAGCCAAATTTATAATACGGTCTCTTTGGGATAAAAAAAGTGTTGTGCAAAGCATTCGTTTTCATCCACATTGATTGGTTATAAAAATTGAGATAGGGTCTACCTTAACAGGACTAGGGTAGTCAACCATAAAATTGGGGGCTAGCCACAAGACTGAGATATATTCAAGGAAATGCTAATATAAGAGCACACGTCCCTAGGCAAAAGGGAACTTGAATAAATTAGCAATTGAATACGATTCAAATGGAATGGGATTCCAACTATAACTTACTAATATAACTTGACTCATAAAATTGGGGGTTGTAATAGACTAGTTTTAGATGCTACCTGCTTAGAAATTTAACTAGGCTAAACTTCCCGAATTCAATAGAAAGGGCTATTGTAAATTTCAAAAAATGGTAGGACAAATGTATTCAATTAAAAGACCTTATATTAAATACATGTACTAAATACTGATATCAAAGTAATTTTCTTTTCTTATATCTTAGGTTGAAAATAAACTCCGATATTAAACTTCATCTTAACAACATTCAAATTTTAAATGCAATTAACTACCATGAATGGAACAAGGAAGTAAGGGATGCCATTATGAATTATGAATTGGCATATGTTCTTGAAAGACCATTTGCAAAGTGTCCTAGCACTGATGCATCGGCTGAACTTCAGTAGGCATAGTTGAAATTTTTAAAGGATTCAGTCTATGTGTCATAGTTACTGTTAGACACAATGAATCCTATGATGTGTTCACAGTGCAATCACATCAATCTTGAGACCATGTTGTTCCATTTAAAGGGTTTGTCTCAAAAGGCAAGGTATGAAAGGTTCAAGCTGACTAATGAAATTCTTAACTCTAAAGATAAAGGAAGAGACAATTGTTGTAGCACACATCAATAGGATTAGAGATTTCATGGTGCAATTAGAATCATTGGAATCTAAAATTCATCGATCCATGTGAGTAGATAATTTTTTTAATTCTTTACCCATGAGCTATGCTGACTTTATAAAGGAACATTGCTCTAAAGGATACGATAATACATTCCCTGAATTAATTGATGTGTTAAGGAAGTTCAATGCTACGAGTAAAGAACCTTCAGGAAAGTCTATAAATGAATATTCTCTAAAAATTGACTACGAGAAGAACATAGAAAAGAAGACATAATATTGTTGGATATGATGTAAGCCCTTAAGGCAATTAGGGCGATATATCTTAATTATGTAATAGTACGAATACTTTGTTTAATCAATAAAGGCATTTTAATCTTTTGTTTATATCAATGTGCTTGTGTACATATTATAGCTGGTTAAAATATATTCATTCATGTATGTATACAAAAGTCCTTGACGTATCATAGCATGAAGTCAGAGAAATTATAGTTGGACTATATTTTGTGGAACTTGCTTCATGTGCAATTATGATTATGTCTAAACTATCCCTATTCATTGTTTCATCAAGAAAGGATATTGATGAAGCGGAAAGACTAGCATGTGGTCAACTTTCTTGGAAAGGGTCCAAGCAGTCAACTCGTAAGGACTGAAGGTGGTGCCTTAAGTTTGACACAAGGATATATCTAAGAGATATATTAGAGGCCGTAGTAAGATAAACACTTGGTGTATATATCAATGTGTTAGTGTTTATCTTTATGCAAAAAGCTTTACGAATACCCTCATACTTGAGATACTAGTTACCTTGTGCGGTACTATTGCTATATTTTAGGTCATTCCTATAAACTCATTAATTTAGGGTGTTATGGGTGATTACGGGTATAGTGATGACAACACATTGGTAAGCTAAGTAGTCGGAAAGAATCCATCACTATGAATATATTAAGGAGTTGTTCCTGGCCACTTGTTGAAGTGATGATTGCTATAAACCTCTGATCAGAGTATGTGTTTGATAGAAATGCTTTCAAGTCAAATACACTATGTTAAAAGGCAATATACTTCAGTAACAAGTAAATAGCTAGGATAGCTTAGAGCAACCTTTCTATTAGTGGGTTAACACTTTAACCGAACCATATAAATCAGATGGTACTAATATTAAATAATGGAAGGAGTTCATGGCATTGGACAACTATTGTATTAACCGGGATTAAGTCATGAGCATAAATGACATTCTGAGTAATGGGGGATGGTAGACCCTTGCTAGACGTGTACTACAGTCGTTTAAGGTAATCGAGTTCTATTCATGGTCTAGAACCTCGAGCCAATGGTTCCATCAGAACAAGGGTTAGTTAAGCCTTAATAGCTCAATACTTTAGGATCCTATAAGGACACGTACTTTGGACCTGCATCGGACTAATTAAAGAACTGATAAATTTATTCTTTTACAAAAATATAACATATTAATAATCAGATTATTATTTGACTGGTTAAAAGTGATTAGATCTCTTTTGGATATACGAAGGCATTTATTTTGACCAATAACTAATTTATTAGGGTCAAAAAATAAATATTTATTTGAAAGGGATTAAAAGATAATTTTTCCACATAGGTTGGACCTGATAGACAATTGTTGGACAATTTGGGATAGCAAATGGGCTACGGGATTCGCGACACATGCAGTGCACGAAGTCCCGCATTGTGGGCTTGCAAATGCCGCATTGAGACACTCACAGAGGCCAATGGGGTTGGGCTTGCCAGTGCTGCCTTTGGCAGCACTGGGCAAACCCCAAGGCAAGATATCTTGCAAGCTAGGCTTGCGAGATGCACAACATGCTATGCAATCTGTTCTCGCGGGCGGAACCTACGGGGCTCCAAGCCCCACGGGTTAAACCCGCATGTGGGATACATCGAATAGAGGGGGAGAAATTTTACTCCCCCAAGCCTATAAATAGGCACTAATGTTCTCTCTTTCAAATTGCACCAAGCTGAAAAGGTAAATCCTAAGTTAAGATTCACAAAGATTAATCTCTCGAGTAATTGAACAAGCTCTTTTTGAGGAGTCTGAATTTATTCGGGCGCCTCTAGTCTATATTTTTGGGTGGGGCTTTTAGAGTAGTCTAGCAACTACTCGAGGCTCTTTAGTTCTTCTTCTCGGGAGGTTTTGGTTGGTGGGGTTCATGTGGATGCTCATAGAGGCTATCCTTCGCTTGGAGGCTTGTGCAAGGAGGTTCTGCTAAAGCACGCTTCAATTGATAAGTTTTCTTTCTTTTGCTTTTAATTTTTAGGTCTTTTTCTTTAAGCATTTTTAGACTTAATAATTATGCTTAGGTTGTTTTACATGCTTAGTTTATTTTATGCTTAGGTTATAGCTTAGAGTTATAACATGCTTGGGTTATAGCTTAGAGTTATACATGCTTAGGTTATAGCTTAGAGTTATAACATGCTTAGTATAAAATAAATGTGCTAGGATATAATTCAGAATTATGGTATGCCTAGCCCTTTGCATGCTAACCTAGGTACAAAATTATTTAGTTAAGGCTTTACTTAATTTATATGCATCTAGTAGGAGTTCCTAGGGACATCCGCCATACCTATTATGCATGTTCATTTTGACTATCAGTTCCCAACAAATATGTCTACTTCTAGTGTGGGAAACCGATACAATGAAAGAGGGATTGCAAAGCCCCTACTTTTGAACATTTGAAGAAGAAGCCTGTAGAGGTATCTACTTTAGGTATGTTTGTAATTGGAAACTATGCTACTTTTTGTCATGAATCCACTTGGGTATTAGATACTGGTTATGGTTCTCATATTTGTACTTCTGTGTAGGGACTAAGGAATATTACGAGGCTTGCAAAAGGGAGATGGACCTATGTGTGGGAAATGGAGCCCGAGTTGCTGCATTATCCATAGGAAGCTTTAATCTTATTTTGCCAAGTGGCTTAGTTTTGGTTTTGAATAATTGTTACTACATTCCAAGTGTTACTAAGAATATTGTATCTGTTGCATGTTTAACAGTAGAGGGATTTGAAATTTTATTTTTGAATAATAATTGTTAGATTTGGTTAAATAATGTTCTTTATGGTTATGGCATGTTAAATGGTGGCATTTATATTCTTGATACTAACATAGAAGTTTTTAATATAAACAATGTAAAGAAAGTTAAATTAGATAATGAGAATTCCTTTTACTTATGACGTTGTCATTTAGGCCACATAAACAAAGATCGCTTAACCAAGCTGCATAAGTGTCGTGACTTGGGCCCAATAGACTTAGAGTTTGTGAACATTGTTCAAGAGGAAAAATGACAAAGTTACCCTTTAAAGGAAAGGGTGAACCAGCCACAGGTACATTGGAGCTTATACACACTAATGTATGTAGTCCAATGAGTGTTCAGGCACTAGGAGGATACTCTTACTTCATAACCTTTATTGATGATTATTCACGATACGGTTATTTGTACTTAATGAAGCATAAGTTTGAAAGTTTTGAAAAGTTCAAACTATTCAGAAATGAAGTAGAGAAATAACTTGAGAAAAGTGTTAAAGCACTTCAATCTGATCGAGGTGGAGAATACTTAAGTTAGGAGTTTCAGGATTATCTAAAGGAAAATGGGATAGTTCCCTAGTGGAACCCTCCTTATACGCCCCAACACAATGGAGTGTCAAAAAGGAGGAATCAAATTTTATTAGATATAGTTCAGTCCATGATGAGTTATTCAAATCTCAATAAATCTTTTCGGGGATATGCACTAGAGATCACAGTTTATGTATTAAATAGAGTGCCTCTAAATAAGTTGATTTTACACCATACAAAAGATGGTGTAATAAAAGGCTATCTCTAAGGCACCTTAGAGTGTGGGGCTGCCCAGCCATGGTAAAGAGGATAGCATCAGACAATCTAAGTGCCAAATCTGATAAGTATGGGTTCATTGGATATCCAAGGGAAACTATTGCGTATTTATTCTACCAACCCGAGATGCAAAAGGTATTTGTATCTCGAAGTGCTCATTTTCTTAAAAGGAACACTCACTTGCAAAAGTCAGTGGGAGCAATTTTGAACTGGAAGCTCATAAGGAAGAAACAGACAATCAACTGATTGACCCCATTCTAGATACACAAGAAAGTGTGATCCAAGAATAACAAGTCAAAACATAAGCATTGCAAAGATCAGGCCGTGTTCAAAAGGGTCCCGATAGATATGGTTTTATCATCACTCATAATAAGGAACTATATCTTATGGAGGAGGATGAACCAAGAACCTATGATGAAGCATTGAAAAGCACAGATTTTGATAAGTGGCTAAAAGCCATGAAATCAGAAATGGATTCCATGTATAAGAACCAAGTTTGGAATTTGGTCGATGCACCGGAAGAGGTTAGACCTATTGGGAGCAAATGGGTCTTCAAGAAGAAGACTAGCATGGACGATAATGTGATTACCTATAAGGCAATGTTGGTTGCAAACTGCAAAGGTCCATTTATAGACTTAAGCAGGCATCCAGGAGTTGGAATATAAGGTTTGATTAGACACTCCTAGAACTGGATTTCTGTCCAAACATTAATGAGCCGTGTGTTTACGAGAAGGTCAGTGGGAGTGCAGTCATTTTCTTAGTATTATATGTCGATGACATTCTACTAATAGGAAATGACATTTCTCTTCTTCAAAATATTAAAATATTGTTGTCAAGGAAGTTCTCCATGAAAGACCTTGGTGAAGCAGAATTTATACTAGGTATTAAGATCTATAGGGATTGATCCAAGAGGCTGTTAGGTCTTTCTCAAAGTACATATACAGACAAGTTATTGAATAGGCGCAACCTTAAGCATTCAAAGAAAGGTTATCTCCCAATGATAAAGGGAATTAACCTATCTAGGGTTGAGTGTCCGCAGACAGCTGAGGAAAGAATGAGCATAAAGGATACACCCTATGCATCCGCAATATGATCCATCATGTATTCTATGATATGTACTATGCTAGATGTCTCTCAAGCTTTAAGCTTTATGAGTAGATATCAATCGGATCCAGGTGAAAAGCACTAGATGGCCATTAAGACATTTCTTAAGTAGTTAAGAAGGACTAAATATGAGTTCTTGATATATGGAGATGGTAACCTCACAATTAGAGGTTACACAGATGCGAGTTTTCAATCTAAAAAGGATGACTTTAAGTCTTAGTAAGGTTTTTGTGTATGTGCTAAATGGAGGGGCAGTATGATAAAAAAGTTCCAAGCAATAAACTACAGCTGATTCAACCATAGAATCTGAATACATTACTGCCTGTGAAGTAGCAAAAGAAGCTATTTGGTTAAAGGGATTTATTGGTGATCTCGGTATGGTGCCTGAGATTGTTGATCCAATTACTTTGTATTACGATAGCAATGGTGCTATAGATCAAGCAAAGGAACCTTGGTCTCAATAAAAAACAAAAATGTATACAGAAAATATCATATAATCAGGGAGATTGTTGAAGCTAAGATAATAAGACTAGAATATATACCTACTGATCAGAACCTCGCGGATGGTCTGACAAAGCCATTGACTTAAGTCAAACATTACGAGTATGTGAAAGCATATGGATTAAGACATATAGCTAATTGGCCTTAGTGTAAGTGAGAGTTTGATAGATATGATGTATGTCCTAAAGGCAATTTGGGCAATATATCTTAATTATGTAATGGTATGAATAATTTGTTTGATTAATAATGGCTTTTAATCTTTTATTCATATCGATGTGTTTATAAAAATTTATTATGACTGGTTAAAATATATTCATTGATATATGTATACAAAAGTCCTTGACATATCATAACATGAAGTCAGAAATATTTTAGTTGGACTATACTTAGAGAGATATACTTCAATTGCAATCATGATTATGTCTAAACTATCCCTAGTCATAGTTTCATCAAGAAAGGATGTTGATGAAGCAGCAAGATAAGCATGTGGTCAACTTTCTTGGAATGGGTCCAAGTAGTTAATCTCTTATAACTGAAGGTGGTGACTTAAGATTGACACATGGATATATCTGGTATATATCCTGGAGACCACAATAAGATAAACACTTGGTATATATCAAGGTGTTAGTGTTTATCTTTATGCAGTAGCTTTGCGAATATCCTAATAATTGAGATACTAGTTACCTTGTGTGGTACTATTGATATACTTTGGGTTATTCCTACACATTCATTAATTAAGCATGTCGCGGATGATTATGGGGATAGTGATGAAAGCACATTGGTAAGCTATGTAGTCGGAAAGAATCCATCACTCCGGATAGCTTGGAGCAACTTCGCTATTAATGGGTTAACACTTTAACCGAACCCTATAACCTGGATGATACTAATATTAAAGAATGGAAGGAGTTCATCACATTGGGAAACTATTGCATTAAATAGGATTTAGTCACAGGAACAAATGAAGTTCCGTATAATGGGGGATGGTAGATCCTTGCTAGAGGCGTACTATAGTCATTTAAGGTAATCGAGTTCTATTCACGGTATAGAACCTCGAGCCACTAATTCCTATAGAACAAGGATTGTTTAAACCTTAACATCTCAATACTTCGGGATCCTATAAGGTCACACACATTGGGCCTTCATTGGACTGAGTAAAGAATTAATACATTTATTCTATTACAAAAATATAACATAATAATAATTGGATTATTATTTAATAAGAACAAGGATTTATTTTGCCTGGTAACTAATTATATTAGGGTCATAAATAAATTAAAGTATTGGTTGAAATTATTAGATCATTTTTTGTTAAGCTGAATATTTCTTTTGACCGGTAACTAAGTTATTAGAGTCATAAAAATAAATATTTGTTTGAAAGGGATTGAAAAGAATTTTTTCAAATAGGTTGGACCTAGTTAAAAATTACCCGAGAATTTTCCAACAACTGGATCGCAAAAGGGGACTGTAGACTCAAATCGTGCTGCTAGACAGCGAGAGCAAGAGCCCACAGTACGGGCTCGGGAGAGCTCGCGATGGAAAGCCCAGCGCCAGTGGCATCGCAAGCTGGGCTTGTGAGAAGCCTGCAAGCCCAAAATTGCAGTCAGACACAGTGTGCACAGCATGCTGTGCACGCTGGCACAGCTCACAGATCCAATTGGATCCGCAGCCATACTTGCTTGTGGGATGTGCATCCCACTTTGGAAATGGGGGAGCATTTTTTCTCCCACAAGCCTATAAATAGGCTTCTCCATGCTCCCTTTCAAGATGTACCATGCTCAAAGCATAAATCCTAAGTTGAGATTCCTAAAGTGTAATCTCCTGGGTCGCTTGAGCAAGTTCTTTTTCAGGGGCCTCAAATATTTTTTGAGGGACCTCTAGTTTATATTTTCAGGTTGGCTTTTGGAGTGGTCTAGTAGCTACTCAAAGCTCCACAGTTCTTCCTCTCAGGGAGCTTTTAGTTGGTGGGGTTCGTGTGGATTCTCAAAGAGGATATCCTACACTTAGAGGCTTGTGCAAGGAGGTTCTACTAAAGCACGCTTCAACTGGTAAGTTTTTTTTCTTTCTCTTTTAATTATTAGGTCTTTTTCTTTAAGCATTTTTAGATTTAATAATTATGCTTAGGTTGTTTTGGATGCTTAGTTTATTTTATGCTTAGGTTATAGCTTAGAGTTACAACATGCTTAGTATAAAATATTTATGCTAGGATATAATCTAGAATTGTGGTATGCCTAGCCTATGCATGCTAACCTAAGTAGAGAATTATTTAGTTAAGGCTTTATTTAATATGGAACTAATAGGAGTTCCTAGAGACAAGGGACAAAATTTTGAATTTCTGCCATGCCTTTTATGCATGTTCAAAGTGACTATCAGTTCCCAACAAATTTCTCAATTTCCCACCAAGAATTTAACGAACGACACATATTACCCACCCCTCAACATGCAACATGAGAGTGAAAAATAATTGGTAGGTGATCTGATAGAGTCGAATCAACCGTCATCAAGTTAAGACCCGACCAACGATCCAACATATCATACGGTACCAATACTCTATCAATCCTTGAGAATGCCTGACTACTAAACCATGTGTTATCCCTCCCAGAAATCAGAACATCATAAAGAATGCAATCAATAACAAACTACTAAAAAGCTACCATATAATTTGAAATAGCTCCTCTCCCCCCTGATCTTTTATAGCTATGGAAGACCTCATTAAAATTACCACAGACTACCTCATTCACCGTACCCTTTAATAAGGCAACAAGTCATACCACGACTGATTTTGCTCCACATAATTTATGGGCTCATATACACAAACCACGTGGACCTCAACTTGGTTTAAAGTAAAATGAGCCATATACCACCTCTCAGCTGAAAAAACTACCCTCCCTTGAGCCAACCAAGAATTCTGAGAAACCACAAGCCCCACCTAAAAAGCCCTGAGCAGGAATACAATGAAATAGGAAGTCATTATGTCCCCAAAATTTTGGAATAGCCTGATCTGTAACTGAAGTAGCCTTTGTTTCAACCAAAATAACAAGGTGTAAGTAAAATTTATGAATATAATTCTGAATGAACAATTGTTTCTCCCCATTGAGGAGACCCCCCCACCCCCGACAATTCAAACATAAAAGGTTTAATGACATAAGAAAGATTCAGAAAACTTGGCCAACATGACATGATCAGAGGCGTTATACCTCTAAAGCTCCCAAGATCATCTCTTCTTGCTCACTGCTGAACATCATAAGTTTCTCCCCAACCCAAAATACCATCATTTCTTCACTTTCCCAAGGCACACTACTTTCTGCACAGAGAATTGATCTATTCATATTCAAAATATTAGGTCTAGAGGAACTTGCGACCCTAGCCAATGGTGCAATCCCATCCCTCGATCTTAGATTTGAACTCGTGCTTATCTATGGGACGATATGCAAGTGTTTCCACCACTGACTACTACGTTTTCAATAGCTACTTCCTCTTCTATAGGATCATTCAAGGAGGTCAATTCACCGCCACTTGATGACATCTCTTCAGAATCGCACAAGTCATCGGGATAAATTTTCTGATAATGTTTACAGCCTACACCGTAACATAAGGAGGCATAAATAATCAATTCAATAGATCCCATCAACAACTTCAGCTTCTTATTCATAGTCCCCAATGGAACCAATACGAGATAAAAAAAACCATGTCGAGACAATCCGATCTCCCAAGATTTGTATCCATAGCAACTACAAGGCCGAATGACCTACTTGTAAGTTCTTGAATTAAATATTCTCAAATAATAGACGGTGGAAGCCCCACAAAATCCAGGTACATAATCGATTTTGATGGTATGAAATCAGCCGTTAAGAACTGAATGGATGCAAAAACTTGTTGCATTACTTTCCAATCACCTTCCACAAAATTTTACATAACATGCTCCATTTTAAATGATACAATAACACTATCACCACCAATAGGTGCAACAAAGGTAAACACGAAGCCATAATCATCTAATAAATCACCAATATTCCTGACATGGGAAATATTCGTAAGATAGGCCACAAATGACTTATCTTTCTATGAAACATTCTGTACCTCCATCTCCATGACAAACTTCTCAATTTCTTCCTTGGCTAGAACGACCATCCTACCTGTAGGGTCCTAAATAGAATCTGCTCTCCTAATAGCTGAATTGGCCACATCCGCCACAAAAGATCTACTATTGCGGGGAGAATTTTAAAACACATGCTTCAGTTTACTACTTGTCCCCTCCATGTGATTGGGAATGGTTGCAACAGGCTATTTCAAGTACCTTGCTCGATATGCTTAAAGTCTCATGACACTAATGATTACTGAGTTTAACCTATAGAGTGCCTCTCCAATTGGTAGGGTTCCATCTATAACAAAAAACTCGAAAATGGAGGTTTCTTGAATTCCTTCTTGATGACTCCAAAACCCATCCATATACACCAAACCTCTTAAAGATTTGTTTCATAGCCAATGAATCATGGCTATTCGGGAAGTTCTCGAAGTCGATCTTCATTGATTTATCTGATTGAGGGTTATTTTTATGGGTCGGGATAGAGGGTCTAAGAGGGCGAATAGGTTGGTAGGGGTGGCAAGGAAAGGAGGTCTGGTGGTAAGGGCAGTGGGGAAAGGTGTAGTGGTGGTTGTTGTTTACTAGTAGAGGGCAAAGGTGGGTGGAGGAGGGATTTGGGTAGCAGTGGCTAGGGTTTGGGTTTTGGCTATACATACCTCTAAAAAATATTATATATTTTAAAAAATACCAGTCTTACCACTCTATCAATATCATTCCTGGATGAAACTATGACTAGGGATAGTTTAGACATAATCATAATTACACATGAAGCAAGTCTCACTATACATAGTCCCACTATAATATCTCTCACTTCATGCTATGTATTATGCCAAAGACCTTTGTAAAAAGATATTAATGAATATACTTTAACCAGTCACAATATATATGAACACATCAATATAAACAAATGATTAAATATCTTTATTAATTTAACAAATTGTTTATACCAATACATAATTAATATACATTGCCCTAATTGCCTTAAGGGCATACATCATATCTAACAAAATGTAGATTAATGTCGAACAGTGTTTTGGCTATACCAATATCACCTTTATTAAACTTGTCAAGTATCTTGTCCACATAGTGTGACTGCGTCAATATGAGAGTGTTAGGTGAGAGTTGAATTTTGATGCCTAAAATCACATCAGCTAGTCCCATATCTTTCATGTAAAATTTGGAAGTTAACATATCATTGTTATGTTTTACCATTCTCTCATTGCTTCCAATAATGAGTATGTCATCAACGTACAAATATAAAATAACATATCCCTCATTTGTAGTTTTGACAGATATACATTTGTCACACTTATTTATATGATAGCCACTTGCCATCATGGCATCATCAAATTTCTTATGCCATTGTTTTCATGCTTGCTTTAATCCATATAAAGACTTCACCAACTTACATACTATTTTTCTCGATTAGAAGCTACACTACCCTCAGGTTGTTCCATGTAGATTTCTTCTTTAATATCTTCATTTAAACTAACTGTTTTCACATCCATTAGATGTACTTTAAGATATCACAAAGTAGCAATTGCAAGTATCATCCTAATGGATGTTATTCTTGACATTAGAGAGTATGTATCAAAGTAATCAAGGCCTTCTTTTTGTCAATAACCTCTTATGACTAAACAGCCCTCGTACTTATCAATTATTCCATTAGCTTTTAGCTTATGTTTGAAAATTCATTTAGAATTTAGTGGCTTACTTCCAGGAGGAAGGTCTACTAGTTCCCACGTATGATTTTACAAAATGGAATCAATTCCACTCCTCATGGCCTTTTTCTATAAAGGACTTTCTATAGAACTTATAGTTTCTTTGTACATTTGAGGTTTTGCTTCAATGCTATATGCTAGGAAATCCGGATCGAAGGATTTTTCAACCCTTGCCCCTTTACTTCTTCTAGGTTTACCTCATGATCCGTATTATTCTCTTCTTGAGAATTTTTATCATCTTCTTCAATCAATAATTGAAGATTGTCATAGTTATAAACATCTTGTTGATCAACTTGACCGTCACTTACAATAAGTTCACGAGACCTTTTAGTTCCCAACCCTTTGCCTTTTTCCTTACATGGAAACATGTCTTCAAAAAATGAAGCATCCTTTAACTCAATCAAAGTGTTCTTGTGTACATCCGGGTTTTTAGATTCATGCATAAGAAACCAATATGTGTTGCTATTACTAGCATAGCCAATGAAAATACAATACACCATTTTTGGACCTATTTTCATACGTTTAGGTAATGGTGCAATTATCTTTGCAAGACACCCCCGGACTTTCAAGTAATTATAAGAAGACTTTCTACCCTTCCATAATTCATAAGGGGATTTGTCTTGTTTCTTATGTGGTACATTATTTAAAAGATAATTTGCTGACAAAACAGCATAGCCCCACATGTTTATTGGTAAACTAGAACTCGTTAACATTGCATTCATCTCTTTTAGAGTACAATTTTTGCATTCAGGTACAACATTTGATTGTGGAGAGTAAGGTAGTATTACTTCATGAATAATTCCATTTTGGGAGCAAAAATCGTCAAATGGTGCAATATATTGGCCACCACGATCACTTCTTACCTTCATAATTTTCTAATTAAGTTGGTTCTCTACTTATTTCTTATAAAGTATAAATTTCTGTAAAGCCTCATCTTTTCTTTTTGGCAAATAAACATAACAATATTTTGTTCTATCATCAATAAAGGTAATAAAATATTTATTTCCTCCTCAAAATTGAACGTATTTCAAGACACAAGTATCAATATGTATTATACCAAGTAATTCTGAATTTCTTTCAACGGATTGAATTGAAGATCTTGTTAATTTTGTCTCAACACAATTTTCTCATTTATGTGAGTTATCGAGAAATCAGATTCTCTCTCATATCAGGCACGAACAAGAAATTTTGCAGTTTTACTTCTTTGCGGGAAGTCATTCTCAGAATCACCATTCCATGTCCTTTGACATTCAAAGTAGCAAAATTTCCCATGAAGAGTTTTTGCCCATTATTAATAAGAGTCAATCAAGTAAAAGACTCTTTATCACAACACATATGTGAAGTAGCACCAGTGTTAAGCCACCACTCCATTGGGTTTGAGTTAGTCATATTGACCTTAGAATTTACACATACATTGATGTCACATACATATTTTGTAATTTCTTTCATAATGTTTACCTCACTGTTATTGACAATTTTGTCAATTTACAAATAAATGATTTTTGTCTCATCTTTTTGCAATTTAAGCATTTTTTATTTAACATTTGTCTCTTGGATATGCTTCCATTTTGTAAAATTCTAAACTTACGTTTAACATGTTGTTTGCCCTTTATGGAGTCTCTAATGACCTCCACCAAGTTAACGTTCACCAAAACTTGATTAGCAATAGAAAATTTTTTATGTAAGGAATCCCACAATTCTTTTGCAATACATTTAATATTACACACCTTATATAGGTCAATGACTAAGTCATTCAAGATATGATTTTTGTAAAGAAAATCCATATGATTCCAACCATCCATAAATAGTTGAAAAGAACCATTAACCACTCCAACATGAGGGTCATCTTTCAATAATTTATGGTGTTTCACGTTTGTCAAATAGAAATATATTTTATATTGCAACACTTTAAAATTTAAACCACAAAATTTCTCTGATCTTTTGAGAGGTAAAATAAGATATAATCCTAAAGCAACCTCATGATCATTAGGCATAACAATCATTAAACTCAAAAGTTCATTTCCATTAGGTCCAACACAAATAGAACCAATTTGTCCATTTTGGCTATTCTGTCTTGGAACCATTTCAAAACCATTACCTCTAATTAGTAATACAATGTCCACAATATTCTCAATTCAATCTGAAATACTACAGAGTAAGTTAGAAACTCGTAAATGAGAAAAATCAAGAAAAAAAGAAAGAAATTCTTTTTTTATGAAAAGCAATTTACTATTTTTTTATATGAACAACGTTTTGTTCTAAAAATAGTCTTCAAGAAATCCAGAGTAACCTGCTCTTTTACCAAAAAAATATAGACGTAATTGTCTTAAGATTGTTAGAAAACTTGTTAATAGCGGTATTGAATAAAATAAAAAATACTATATTTCAATAAGAATAAGTATAAGATCACAGATAAAGATTTCTTAATAGATAAATAAATTATTACAAACAAATATAAAAGAAATAGTCAACCTTTTTACAGAAGTAGAAGTTTATTGCAGAGGCCTAAAACTTAATTTCCTTAAGACAATTATTCTTTCGCTACCGGTGAATTTGTCTCTTAGGATACAACCGCAATCGTAGGCAAATTCTAACCGTGTGAAGAGCAATTCACAAGAACCTAATACTAAGTAGCCTTCTTGTAAAAGGAAAGAAAACTTTGATAGATATTTTTAGTATGAACACAGAAAATAATTCACAAAGTAAACAAGAACAAATATGAGCTGGATTTTTTCAAGAGTAAAAGAGTGAAGAAAAAGTGTTTTTAGAAGGCTACAAGAATAGGCTATTTATAGGACAAATGGCATTAACATGGCTTAATGGGGTTTAAAGGGCATCAACCTTTGTAACCACACCTTCTTGGCCATCAGCATTTGTAATCATACCTTTATGGTCATTGACCATGGATCTCATGAGAAAATATATTGATTGAGGAATTAAAAACTCATTAATCTCAAATAAAAATATGGTGAAAAAAAATATTACATGGCAATATTTTTTCAGTACCAAGTCGCCGATTTAGCGCATCTAAATTTGACAGATGTCCAAACTTTAAACTAAAATTTCTCATTCATCGTTAATCCATTTTAGGCATATAATAAATCATTGGAAAGCTCTCAAAGCGAAGAATACAATGACATATTTCATATTATTCAAATGATAGTGTTTCCATATTATAATTTATCCTAAAGTAGATAATGCACAATATTATCTCATATGCAATATTTCCAATAGCCAAAACAACATTCCTAAATGGAGATTTAGACTAGGATGTGTATATTCGACAAACCGAGGGTTTTACATCTCAAAATGGCTCAATGGTATCCAATTGCAAAATTCTATTTATGGACTTAAGCAAGCATCTAGTAGTTGCAATATTAGGTTTGATCAAATAGTTCAGGAATGGGAGTTCTCTCCAAATGCTAATGACCATTGTGTTTACAAGAAGGTCAGTGGGAGTGTAGTTGAGTTCCTAGTGTTATATGTCGATGATATATTACTAATAGGAAATGATGTTTCTCTTCTTCAAAAAGTTGAAGTATGGTTGTCAAGAAAGTTCTCCATAAAAGACCCTGGTGAAGCAACATTTATACTAGGTATAAAGATCTACAAAGATAGATCCAAGAGGCTATTAGGTCTTTCTCAAAGTACATGTATAGGCAAGATCCCAAATAGGTTTAGCCTTAAGCATTCGAAGAAGAGTTATTGCCCGATGATAAAAGGAATTACCCTGTCTAAGTCTGAGTGTCCTAAGACAGCTCAGGAGAGAATACGTACAAAGGATATTCCTTATGCTTCTGTAATAGGTTCCATCAAGTATGTTATGATATGTACTGGGTCAGATGTCTCTCAAGCGTTGAGCTTTATGAGTAGATTTCAAGCATATCTAGGTGAAAAATGCTGGATGGTCGTCAAGGCAATCCTTAAGTACCTGAGAAGGACTAAGGATTAGTTCTTTATATATGGAGAAGGTGACCTCATGATCAGAGGTTACACAAATGCGAGTTTCCAATCTAATAAAGATAACTTTAAGTCTCAGTTAGGATTTGTGTTTGTATTTAATGGAGGGGCAGTGTGGTGGAAAATTTCCAAGCAAGAAACTACCGTCAATTCAACCATGAAGTCTGAGTACATTGCTACCTATGAAGTAGTGAAGGAAGTTATTTGGTTAAAGGGATTCATTGGTGATCTCAGTATAGTGCCCAAAATTATTGATCTAATCACTGCATATTATGATAACAATGGGGAAATTGCTCAAGCAAAGGAACTATGGTCTGACCAGAAAAACATACATATACTTAGAAAGTATCATATAATCAAGGAGATTATTGATGCTAACATGATAAGACTGAAATATATTCCTACTAATGAGAACCTAGTGGATAGTCTGACAAAGCAATTGACTCAAGTCAAAGATAACCAACATGTTAAAAATATGGAATAAAACATATTGCTGATTTGCCTTATTGCAAGTGGGTGGTTGTTAGATATGATATATGCCCTTAAGGCAATTAGGGTGATATATCTTAATTATGTATTGGTATGAACAATTGTTTATTAATAAAAGGCATTTATCTTTTGTTTACATCGATGTGTTCATATATATTATGACTAGTTAAAATATATTTATTGATATATGTGTACAAAAGTCCTTGACATATCATAGCATGCAGTGCAGATCATAGTGGGACTATATTTAGTGAGATTTGTTTCATGTGCAATTATGATTATGTCTAAACTATCCATAGTCATAGTTTCATCAAGAAAGGATATTGATGAAGCAGATAGACTAGCATATTGTCATACTTTCTTGGAATGAGTCCAAGCAGTTATTCTTCTAGATTGAAGGTAGTGCCTTGAGTTGACACATGGATATGTCTAGAAGATATATTGGAGACCGCTATAAGAGAAACACTTGGTAAATGTATCATAGTTTTGGTGTTTATTTTAGTGCAGTAGCTTTACGAATATCCTCATACTTGAGATACTAGTTGACTTGTATGGTACAGTCATTGTACTTTGGGCCATTCCAACCCATTCATTAATTTAGGATGCCAGGGGTGGTTACGGGTGTAGTGATGACATTTCATTGGTAAGCTATGTAATAAAAAAGAATCCATCACTTCAGATATATTTAGGAGTTATACATGGCCTTTAGTTGAAGTGATAATTGTTATAAACCTCTAATTAGATTACGTGTTCGATAGAATATGGTTTCCAGTCAAACACATTTTGGTAAAAGAAATATAATTCGATAGCAAGTAAATAATTGGGATAGCATGGAGCAACCTTGCTAGTAGTGGGTTAACACTTTAATCAAACCCAGTGAACCATATGGTATGAATATTAAAGAATTGAAGGAGTTAATCACATTGGATAACTATTGCATTAACTAGGATTAAGTCATAAGCAAAAATGACGTTCCGTGTAATGGGGGATGCTTGACCACTGCTAGAGGCGTACTATAGTCATTTAAGGTCTTCAACAGTCTAGAACCTCAATCCAATAAGTTCTTATTGAACAAGGGTTGGTTAAGCCTTAACAACTCAATACTCTGGGATCCTATAAGGTCACACACATTGGACCTGCATCAGACTGAGTAAAGAACTAATGGACTTTGCCTATTACGAGAATATTATTAAATAATGGATAGACCATTATCTGGTTAGACCAGGGATTTATTTTGACCAATAACAAATTTATTAGGGTCATAGATAAATATATAGGAGATGAAGGTAATTTTGTCTTGGTGAGCTAAAATTAATCGAGAGTACAAATATATATTTGTACAAGCTCGAGTGTGTGAAGGGGCATTGAAAGGTGTACAAGCACTACTTAGCAGTGCTTATGGCAGCCCCTAAATGTTGGTTGCATAGCGCAACCCATAAGGGGCACACCGTGAGGTAGGATCGCGACATAGGCAGTGAGGCCCAGTTCACGGACTGTATGCATGGGTCAAGCATATGGATCCTACTGGATCTGTGAGCATTACCCACATATGGGATAGGGTTTAACACTTTCACACATTGGTTAGAGGGAAAGATTTATTAGTCCAAGTGCTTATGTATTTAGGGTCAGAGGGGGGGGGGGTGAATGACCCTTTTTGTGGAATTTATAGACTTATAAAAAGTCTTATGTAGCATGTTTGATTTTAATCCAAAGTTAATGAGTCCGAATGATGTAGATACGAAATATAATGCAACAAAGTAAAAGATTAAAGAAAATCAAACACAAGGAGTTTATACTAGTTCGGCCCTACCCAAGTCTAGTCCCCGCAGTTTCCTCCTCCGAGCTTAAGTCTACTAGTGAAATTCCTTTCAATTGCAGGAACTCAAGCCTTTAGAGTTATCTCTAGAGATGTTTTCTCCTCCGGATGTAGGATATACCAACCAAGACACCAGTCTTTAGCTGAGTCCTTTCTTGCTGTCTTTGAAAGATGACCTCTCTTCCGGATGTAGGATATACCACCAAAAGCACCAACTTCTGGCCAATTCATCTCTTTTAGTAGGATGTACCACTTAAACTCTAACCAAATTTAAGCTAAGTCCTACAGGAATATACCATTTAAACCTTCCAAGTTTAAGCTAAGTCTCAATCTCAATACTCACCCAAGTATGTGATTTTACAATATTCTTCTTCAACGATTGGATTTTGAACTATTCAAGTTTTTATTTTTCTCTCAAAAGTTCATAAAAACTGATTTTTTATGGTTTTGTTCTTGGAGGGATTTTCACAACTGATTAAATAGCAAATTTCTTAATGGATTGCCTTTTGTAAACCAACCAGCATCTTCTCAATATGTGAATCTTCTCTTTTATGGGCTTTGGATCATAAATATAGTTGTTTTGTGTAGTTAGTATGTTCTTGAATCCTCACCATTGATCAGATATGAAGTGGCACTTCTGGAGTCATTAATTAGTCCGTTAGACTCATTGATTTACATGTTTGAATTGTTGGGATTGATGCAACAAAGCTGTTAGTTGGCTTTTATTTGGCATTTTGTGGACTGCTAAATTTTATGTAGCTTTGTTAGTTGTTTGAGCTCCACACGCCATGCCATTGGTCTAGGTTAAAAAGGTTTTTACCTTTTTCCCTTTCCAAGTTAGTCTTTTGTTCTTTCTCGTAATGCGTGCAAGCTGTCACTTTTTCATATACCAAGGCAAAAATAATTTTGACTTCAGACCAATGTGGAGGGAAATATCTCTTTAAATATATTCCCTTTGTCATGAAAGTTGTGTCTTCCGGATGTCTTCAGATTCTAACTATAACCGGATGCTCTTCCAATCAATGATTTTCTTCGGATGCTGTCTTCTTAGATATAGGAGATCTTTTTCTTCTATTCTTGAAACCAGATGCATATGTTTTTTGACTAAGTGACTTGTTTCCTTCAGAGCATAATCCGGATGATATTTTTTAGACTTCAGATTTTGTTGCCTTCAAAACCTTGATCCAGATGCAGTCTTCTTGTGTTTAGATAAGGGCTTCCGAATGACGGATTTCAAACAATCTCTCCCATTTTTATGGAAACAAAAACCCAAGAACAAAAGCATATGTTTTGGGGAATATATTTACTAAGTATAATTCTTGATACTTAGACATTTACAAGGTTTCTCCCCTAGCATCCTAACTCCCCCAATATATTTGTATTCCATCTTCTAATTTTTTGAAGTACAATTTATGGTTGTACTTAGAAGCAATTTTTCTAATAAAGATTTTCACTATATATTACTTCTGCTATTAAAAGAAGTTAACATCAATGAAGTTCAGGATTACAAGATACAGAAGTATATAAGTGAAAATTACAATGTTGCTAGCAATTATATGTGAAAAACAAATCAAACGAGCTATCTATTCCTCCATTTGCTTATGCTCTTCTATAGACTCCTTCTCCCCCTTTTGTTTGCATCCTTTGGGGGGTTTGTCACTATATAGGTTCTCTTGTCCTACTTTTTCTACCAAGCTTCTAAGAGAATAGTGTAATCTTCATTTCCCACTAAGCATTGCTCAAGGATTATGTAAACTATGGGAGGAATGAGATGTACTAGCTTAATGAGCTTTCAGATCTGAGCATATAACCTAGCCAGATTTGGGTGAAGGGATAGAGCATATTCACGGTCTTCTTCTTCCAAAAATTGAAACATACCCTAGAGCAGTGTAAGAATACATTGGTAGCCATTGAATCTTGTATCACCAATGTTCTGGATTAGTTACTGGATTAAGGGAAGTAAAAGACTCTCTGGAATTGCCGGAGTAGAGGTAGAAGTGGAAAAAGAAGGAATAGTTAGCCTTAGTTGACTCTTCTTAGAATAGAGCTTTTGTACCTCCTCAATTAGTCCTTTTCTGGCATTATGAATACTTTAGTTTAGATCTCAGAGTTCTATATCAAAAGAGTCCAGTTTAGCAGTCGATGGTTATGTCATCTACAGCTTTCTCTAAGAGTTTGGGCAACTCATTCTTGAGAAATTCCTTGAGCTGTTCCTTAAGGGGTTTCTTCTCATTTGTGAGAGAGGTGAGTCCGGAGGAGGTATCCTTGATGGATTTAGTGAGAGTGGAGGGAATGAATTTTTGCAAGTTTTCAAACTTGTTATCCAAATACTCCTTAATCTCAATTTTTAGATCCATGGAGGAAGAAGTGACAGGCCTCATAAGGGTTGCACAATTATTATCAACTCTAGCTATAGCTTAAGTAGTGGATCGGTGAGCTTTAGCAATGTTTGAGGTTAGCGGTTGTATAAATGGAGTGATTTTGGACAGTGAAGTACTAGCAACTTGATCTACAATATAGAATTGTCTGACTTTTTCCTCCAAGTTACTGACTTTGGTCTTTATCCCTTCTAGCTCTCTTTCTAGATCCAAAGACATGGATTGATTTTGAATTAAGTTCTCCACAACAATTAATCTCTGGAAAATATCCCTTATATGGGGTTTAAGATCATTATCCTTCTGTCCTTCTAGCGCCGCTTGTTCTAGTAGACTTAGAGCCATTCTTACCTTTTTAGGTCTGGAGATGAAGAAGTTTGGTGGAATTTTTTCCTTGGTTCCCCTACCCTCTCCATTTTCTGTCTCAGATTCATCTTCAGATCCAGAGCTACTCTCACTTCAGGACTCCTCTAAATAGGATGATTCTTTTTCATTCTCTCCATTCTTCTCCCTTCCTTCTCTTTCACCCTAATTATAGGAGTGGCCTCGCCCTATGAGTCCACTATATTAGTGTGCTCATTGGGCCTCAAACCATCTCCCTCCTTTGGTGCAAATTTCTCCAGGCTAGGCTCATCTACCTTAGATGCACTTTAAGTTTAAGTGACATCCAAGTTGTCTTGATTTTTAGTAACTTTAGCAGTTTTATCATTAGCAGCATTTGAATTTGTGGTTACCTCTTTATGCAACTATTCATGATGCTCTGCCTCCTCATCAATTCATTTTTCTTGTTATGCCTCAGAAGAACTGGTAGTGTCCTCAATCTCCTCCTCATGTGCTTTTTTAGGTCTTTCAACCTCTACAGCATCAACTTTAGGATTAGAGGAGATTCTAGAAGAGGTTTAGTGCACACTTGAAAGTTCAATCCTCTCAGCTCTTTTTCAGCATAATCTTCCTATAGGTGTTGAAGATCCAAAGGAGGGATAAGAATTGGTCGTGATGGATCTGCCGGAGGAATGGCTTGATCAGATGCTCCAAATGAGCCTCTAGGTCCCTCAAGAGAGAGAATGGGCCAATTGGCTTTGTTATTTTCCCAGATGGAAATCATTGCATCATTACGTTTTGGATCCTCCCAGATGAATGGTTTTAGCAGTTATCTCCATGTGCTTTCCCTTACTTAGTCTGGCCTTAGCCAAAATTTCTACTTGAGTGGCTTTTGGAGCAGGCTCTTTGAATGATATTCCAACAGTTGGCTTAGGATCAACTTTATCCTTCTTCGCCCTCAAGGGTTGAGTAAAAGTTGGCCCTTTCTTTGTTAGTGACCATTTTGGGATAAACTCCTCTTCTTTAGTACCACTGCTTTTAATGGTAGCATCTTCTTTAAGATTGTCCTCCATGGTTTGAGCAACACCCCTCTTTCTTCAAGCAAGAATGGAATCAGCTACCTCTGGAGTTCGATCATCAATCATTACCTCTAGAGTTTCAATGTTCCTCCCCTTCCTTTCATTAGTTTTTACAAGCCTCCTCTTAGGCTTAGGCTATTTCAGAGCTTTTTGAAGAATTTGAGTGAGGGTCATTTGGTCCCCATCACCCTCTTCTACATTTTCCTCTTCCACAGGCTTTAGATTTATCTTTCTCTAAGCCTGGGCCTTTGTAGTTCTTGCCTTCTTTTACCACTGGAGCCTTTTTAATCATGCCTCAAGCCTTCTAGACTCTGCTCTTTTCCTGCTTCTCCCTTTTCTACCTTAGGGCCTTCTCCTCATCCCATTTCTCGTCATGAGTTAATTTTTGAAAATTCTTTTCTAGAATTGCCTTTCCTTCCACTGACTTTTCTCCTATTAAATCTATGCCATTTTCAGCTAGGATTTTGGTGATCAATGCTCTGTTAGAATACTTGTGTTGTCTCATATAGTGGATGAGTAGTATAGGCATGTCAAGGACTCTACTTTCCACCTAGTGTTGAAGAACACAGTGTTGAAAGGTGGAAGTAGTGCTGAGGGAGCAATTCCGGATCATGATGAACTTTGCAAGGATGAACTAGAGTAGCCTTTGAGTTTCTAGGCAATGGGTGGAGAATTTATCTAAAAAGTACCTCTCTGGAAGCCAGAGCTTTGCCATCAATCCTCATTATCATTCCCTCATTCTTCATATTAAAGTGAGCTACAAAGAATTCCGGAGTGAGAGTGATTACTTTCCCTTGCACTGTTGTCAAGAGTGCATCATAGTAAGTGTGGGTTCTGACATTTTCATAAAACTCTTTCACTAGAATGGGATAGGTTAGGTTTTCATCCGGAGGAAGTAGATATTAGTCTTTCAAAAGTTTAGCATATGGTTCAGTGGAGAAGAGAAAATTATCACCCATGTAATATGAGGGTGTTATGGTGTCTGAGCTTGTTCTCTTAACAAGAATGAAATCTATGTCAAGGAGGTATTCCACTTTGAAGATGTTCTTTATAGGAGGGGTTGTTTTATCTTGAGCGCTGGCCATTTGAAACAATTTTAAGGTTTTGGAATTTTAGGGTTCTAAGGAATTTCTTGTAGAGTAACAGTAGATGATTACTTTCGTGGGGAAGATAGTGAAATTTGGAGCTTTTTATAGAACTACCAAGGTGAGGGTACTTTGGTACTTGAAAAGCAGCTAAAACTAACTAGATCAAAGACTTGGCAGTTAACTTTGATGAGAGAAGTTAATGGCATGTAAACCGTAGAATTGGAATGGTTTAATTCGTTTAACAATTGTAACTTTTGCCGCTCGTGGTCTCACCATTAGACATTTGAAATTCAAAAAGTGTACAGTTACTTTTTAATGCTTTTATTACCATTTGTCACTCCTTGTCTGCTGAGCTGGCAATTTTTTTTGGAGGTAGTATTGACTCATTTTTCTCTTTTTCTTTGATTCCTTAACTGTTGGAGACTTTGCTAACTGCATTCTTCTCTTCTGGATCCTTTCTTAAATTGGATTTATCATTCCAATTGACTCCCTGAGCTTATTGAATTGATCTTTACCTAGATGTTTAGTAAAGATATCTGCCCTTTGCTCATTGGTTGGAATGTAGACCAAAGTCACATCCTTTTCATGACATGATCTCTGATGAAATGGTGCCTTATGTTGACATACTTCATCCTGCTATGTAGCACTGGATTTTTTGACATATGAATTACACTTTTGTTATTACACATTACGTCAACGCATCCTGCTTGAACTCCATAATCCTCCAACTATTGTTTGATCCATAAGAGTCATCAACACAACTTACAGGAGCCATATACTATGCTTCTGTGGTTGAAAGAGCCATTGATGTTTACTTCTTATTATATAATGACACCAAGCAATCTCTATGAAAGTGGTAGCCTCCGAATGTGCTTTTCGTCTCGATCATATCTCTGCCATAATCAGCATCAGTGTACCCTTGCAATGTGAAATTTCCATTACTGAGATACCACATACCAACTTTAGTTATGCCAATCAAATATCAAAGTACCCTTTTTATAGCTTTGAGATTACAATCCTTTTGATTCGATTGATACCTTGTATAATAGCACACTGAGTAATGTATGTCAGGTCTACTTGTAGTTAAACAGGAGAGATCCAATCATCCCTCTATACAGCTTCTAACATAATTTAATGATAGGAATGTATCTGATCCCATAATAGTGCAAATTGGCTTGCTTTTATCCACATCAAACTTCTTGAAAATCTCCTCGGTATACTTGGATTGATTGATGAAGATCCCATCTGGACTCTGCTTGATTTAAAGGCCATGGAAGTAGTTGAGCTCTCCCATCATAGACATCTTAAATTTGTTCTGCATTTGAGCGTTGAATTCCTCACACATCTTTTCATCAATTGCTCCAAAGATGATGTCATCAACATAGATTTGAACAAGAATGACCTCACCAATTTTCTTCTTGATGAATAGGGTTGTATCTACTTTACCCCGGATGTATCCCTTGGATATTAAGAATGAAGTAAGCCTTTTATACCAAGCTCTTGGTGCCTACTTTAATCCATAGAGCGCCTTCTTTAGCTTGTACACATGCTTCTAATGCTTTGAATCTTCAAATCCTAGTGGTTGCTTAACATAGACCTCATCTTGAATGACTCCATTGAGAAAAGCACTCTTGACATCCATTTGGAATAGGATGAAACCCATGTATGATGCAAAAGCACAAAAGATCCTTATTTCTTCTAGTCTCGCAACTAGAGCAAAAGTTTCTTCAAATATATGCCTTTCTTATTGGTTGTACCCTTGAGCAACTAGCCTTGCCTTCTTTCTCATAACTACTCCGGATTCATGTAACTTATTCCAAGACACCCATTTGGTGCCAATGATTGACTTTCCTTTAGGAAGTGGCACTAGATCCCATACATCATTTCTTATGAATTGATCTAGCTCTTCTTGCTTAGCCAACCCCCAATTGCATCTCCTTCTGCATCTTGAAATTTCTTTGGTTCAATGAGAGAGACAAAAGACGAATGGCTCATCATCCTATTCAACTGTCCTCTAGTCCTTACTAGATTTTGGACATTGTCCAAAATAGCTTCTACTAGATGATCTATGTGAGTCTGGATCTCTCTTTGAAGTCCTTCATGTTGGGATTGAACTTGTTCTACATCAAATTCATCTTCTTCATCTACTCCTTGATAATCATTAAAATTGATCTCACAATTGTAGAGATTCTCCTATGGCATATCAATGTTGAATTTGATTCCTTCATCTTTTTCTTTTTGCTTTTTTACTTGTGTGAGTTCAGGAGCTTGTACTGGATCTACTTCCAAGGTGTATTCTACTTTTGATGTTATATCATCCAAAGTTGGACTTTTTCTTCTTGCATGGTTAGTCTCATCGAATTCTACATGTATTGACTTAACCAAAGTTTTGGGTTCTTTTTTTATATACTCTGTAAGCTTTGCTATATAGTGACTAGCCAAGGAATATTGCTTCATCATATTTAGGATCAAATTTCCCTAAATACTCTCTAGCACTTAGGATGTAGCATTTACATCTAAAGGCTTTAAAGTAGCCAGTTTTGGGTTTCCCTTTAAGATTTCATAGGTGGTTTTGTCTATGGTCTTTCTAATGAGAGCTCTATTTAGAATATAACATTCAGTATTTAGGCAACCTATTCTCATGTAGCATTATACGAGCTATTTTAACTATGGTTCTATTTTTTCTGTATATCCATTCTATTGAGGTGAATGAGGAACAGACAAGTTGTGCTCAATGCCTATGGATTCATAGAATTCAGCAAAGTGCTTATTTTTGAATTCTCCTCCATTATAACTCTGGATGTGTGTAATGCTTATGTCCTGTTCTACTTCTATCATAATAAATATCCTACAAAAATGGTCAAAGGCCTCATCTTTGCTAGCTAGGAAAGCAACTTAGGTATAGCGAGAATAACCATCCACTATCACAATAGTGTATTCTCTTCTACCTAAACTTATTGGCTTGATTGGGCCAAATAGATCAATACGCAAGGTTTCAAGAACTATTTTGGAAGGTATATAGGAGATGGAGGGGAAACTTGTTCTAGTTTGATTTCCTAGTTGACATTTAGTGCAAATATGATCCTTATCAAAAGCAACCTTAGGCAAACCCATAACCAATTCCTTTTTGGCTAGTTTGAATAGGAGGTTCATGCTAACATGTCTCAAACTCCGGTGCACTAGCCATGATTCTTCTTCTTTAAATACCAAGCATAATAATGTTGATAGAATAAACATTGTTTACTCTAGGTGCATAAAGAATGAGTTGATTGGACTTACTATCAATGATTGGGCAGCCTCTAGAGTCAAAGATAACTTTTCTTTCTTTGTCATAGAGTTGTGCTACACTTAGTAGGTTGAACTTCAGCCCTTCAACTAGGGAGACATATTTTATTTTTAATTCAGATCCAATGGTTCCATGTCCAATAATCTTCCCCTTTTGATTATCACTAAAGCTTACTTTTCCACCCTTTTTCTGGATTAATCTGATGAAGGCTCTTTCATCACCAGTCATGTGCCTTGAGCATCCACTATCAATGTACCAAGTTTGTTGATCTTCTATAGATCTAAGCCATACCTACAAAACATAATCAAATAGGTTTGGGCACCCAATCAGATTTGGGTCCTCTTGGGTTAGTAACCATTCTAGGACAAGGTTGACTATCATAATAACTATTTTCAAATCTACACATAGTAGTTATATGATTATTTCTACCATAAAACCTGCACCCCATGATTGATATGCTTTGTTTGAGCTTTTCTTTAATCTTTCAGAGATCCTTCTTTCCATAATCTTTGGAGTATCCTGGTTTAGACAGACCCTGATCTGAACTTTTGGATTATATTTGGTAGGTGATTGGAGGAGCTATTTCAAGTCTATAAAGATTATGGAAAGAAGGATCTCTGAAAGGTTAGTTCTAGTAGGCTGCCTTCAAACTTTCTTTAGCTTGGGAGGTTCTAGATTCCTTCTTTGATTTAAGGGTCCTGGTTTTCTTCTAGGAGCTTCTTTTATAAAGCTTAGTTCTCTATCTAACCCAAACACATTTGCACTCTGTATCTAAACTTGATTCTTTAAGAACCTCTCTTGAACAGTGTCTATATGCTTTATACTTCTTATGAGATTGATATCTTGAGCCATTACTTCAACATCTTCATCAAGCTCCATCACATTCTTTTGAACGAATTTGATGGCTTTTCCGTTCTTCTTTACATTAATGATCACAATCCCTAAAGCTCTAGAAAGATCAAGGTTAGATATAGAATAAGAGTGAGAGTTTAGCTCAATGCTGGCTATTTTAGACTCTGATTCTTCAATTTGCTTGGTGGCTTTCTTGGAAGCTTTTCTTCCAGAATGCTCTATCTCCGAATCAGATATTGCCATGAATGCATAGTTGGCAGTCTCTTCTTCTTCTATGGAAGATGAGTTGCTACTTTCTTCACCATTGCTCCTGGTGACTACCATTGCCTTCTTTTTGCACCTCTTTTCCTTCTTTAGCTTAGGACATTTTGATTTAAAATGTCCTTTATCTACACATTCAAAATAGGCCATTTCTTTTTTTGGATCTTTCTTTTCTTTCGGAGATTTTTTTAATTTGTCTTTCTTGAAGGAGCTTTCTTTCCTTCTTCTAGAATCAAGTTTTCTAGAGCTTCTCATTCTTTGCTTTCTCATGAATCTATTGAATTGTCTAGCTAGCATAGCCAATTCTTCCTCTTTGTAGGGGATCTTCTTGACTGTTTTTCTGTCCCGAAAGAATTTGTTCTAGATGATTCTACCTTAAGAGCAATAATTTTTTTCCTATTTAGGCTTCTTCTCTTGTTGGCTATATCTCTCTCCAGGGATAGCTCTTGAGTTAGGAGATTGCCAATGATCTCATCATTGCTGTGAAACTTAAGATCATGGGCTTTCTTAGTGGTTGTCATTTTATTATCCCATTCTTTTATGAGACTCCAGAGGATCTTTTTCACCATTTCTTCTTTAGTGATCTCCTATCCCAACCTTTTCATTTCATTTACTAGATTTTTGTATCCAGTGTTCATGCTACTGATTGATTCCTTTGGTTCCATCTTGAAAGTTTCGAGTTTTTGTTGGAGGAGATCAATCCTCGTTTCTTTGACCTTTTTGGTTCCTTTATAGGTCACTTCAAGCTTTTTCTGGTGCAATTTCATAGCTTGATATCCTGTTAAACTTTGTTTCACTAAGAGCACAATGAAGCATGTTAATAGCATTTGCAATTTCATGCAATTTCTTATAATCATTTTCATCCCATTGATTAGAGGGTTTCCTTGTTGTAAGACTCTCAACTTCATAGGTGGGGACATATGGGCCATCTTTAATGGCGATCCATGCTAACATGCTTTGAGCCTAAATGAAATTCTTCATCTAATTTTTCCAGAATGTGTAGTGTTCACTGATGAAGAGTGGAGGAAGGGTAATGGACAGACCCTCTGGAAGAAGCTATGAGTTGTTGAAACTCATTTTGCTTTTTAGGGATTAAGTTGGACCTTTAACTTGAGATTGTTAAGTCTCTAGTTATGACCACTTGCTCTAATACCACTTGTTAGTAGGGGGGTGAATGACCCTTTTCAAAGAATTTAAAGACTTATAAAAAGTCTTGTGTAGCGTGTTTGATTTTAGTCTGGAGTTAATGAGTCTGGATGATGCAGATATGAAATATAATGCAATAAGGTAAAAGATTAAAGAAAATCAAACATAAGTAGTTTATAATGGTTTAACCTTGCCTACGTCCAGTCCCTAGAGTTTCCTCCTCCGAGCATAAGTCCACTAGTGGAATTCCTTTCAATGGCAGGAATTCAAGCCTTTATAGTTGTCTCTGGAGATTTTTTCTCCTTAGGATGTAAGGTATACCACCAAAGACACTAATCTTCAGCTGATTCCTTTCTCATTGTCTCCAGAAGATAACCTCTCTCTTGATGTAGGGTATGTTGGATATGATGTATGCCCTTAAGGCAATTAGGTCGATGTGTATTAATTATGTATTGGTATGAATAATTTATTTAATTAATAAAGACATTTATTATTTTGTTTATATCGATGTGTTCATATATATTGTGACTAGTTAAAATATATTCATTGATATCTTCGTACAATAGTCCTTGACATAAACATAGCATGAAGTGAGAGATATCATAGTGGGACTATGTTTAGTGAGACCTGTTTTATGTGCAATATGATTATGTCTAAACTATCCCCAGTCGTAGTTTCATCAAGAAAGGATATTGATGGAACATTAAGACTAGCATGTGGTCAACTTTCTTAGAAAGGGTCCAAGCGGTTAATCTCCTAAAGACTGAAGGTGGTGGCTTGAGTTTGAGACAAGGATATATCTGGAAGATATATTAGAGATCGTAGTAAAATAAACACTTGGTATATATATCAATGTGTTAGTGTTTATCTTCATGTAATAGCTTTGCGAATATCCTCATACTTGAGATGCTAGTTACCTTGTATGGTACTGTCGCTACACTTTGGGTCATACCTATTCACTCATTAATTTAGGGTGCCATTGGTGATTATGGGGTATAGAGGGGATAACACATTGGTAATCTTTGTAGTTGGAAAGAATACATCGCTCCTGATATATTAAGGAGTTGTACCTAGCTGCTTGTTGAAGTGATGATTACTATAAACCTCTAATCAGAGTATGTGATTGATAGAAATAATTTCTAGTCAAACACACATTACCATAAAAAGTAATATACATCGGTAACAAGTAAATTACTGGGATAGCTTCGAGCAACCTCGCTATTAGTGAGTTAACACTTTAGCTGAACCCAATAAACCAGATGGTACTAATATTAAAGAATGGAAGGAGTTCATCGCATTAGACAACTAATTTCATAAACCAGGATTAAGTCATAAACACAAATGACATTCCAAGTAATAGGGGATGGTGGACCCTTGCTAGAGGCATACTACGGTCATTTAAGGTAATTGAGTTCTATTTATGATCTAGAACCTCAAGCCAATAGTTCCTATTGAACAAGGATTGGTCAAACCTTAATAGCTCAATACTTCTGGATCCTATAAGGTCACAAACATATAACTTTCATCGGACTAAGTAAAGAATTCATAGACTTAGTCTATTACTAGAGTATTAAATGTGGGACGGTTAGACTATTACCTGGTTAGACCAGAGAATTTATTTTGACCGGTAACTAATTTTTTGGGGTCATAAATAAATTAAAGTGTTGATTAAATGATTAGATCATTTTCTGGTTAAGCCATAAATTTATTTTGACCGGTAACTCATTTTATTAGGATAATAAATAAGTTAAAGTGTTGATTAAAATGATTAAATCATTTTCTGGTTAAGCCAAGAATTTATTTTGACAGGCAACTAATTTTATTAGGATCATAAATAAATTAAAATGATTAAATTATTTTCTTGTTAAGCTAGTAATTTATTTTGGCCTGTAAGTAATTTTATTAAGGTCATAAATAACTTAAAAGAAATGAGGATTAATAGAGAATTTTGCCATGGACCTATAAATTTATTTATAGGATCCAACCATGCAAACGGGCCATCCCAAAAGGGGGCTTGTAGCAAGCTGGGCTTGTGGCATGGGTCGCAAGCCCAAAAGGAGCTTGCCTCGCAAGGGGCTTGGGTAGCAAGCCAAGCATAAGCTTGCCGCCCAAGCTAAGGGGTATGATGGAGTTTCTTCCCATCCAATAATTTAATGAGGGGAGCTCCCCCTCTCCCTATAAAAGGAGCTCTCCTCCTTCTCATTTTATCACACCACTTCTTCCTATGAGCTCTCACTTGATATTCTAACTCATTTTCTCAAGTCAACATAGAAGAATAAAATTAAGGAGTCCCTTTAGTTAATATCTCTGGTGGGTTTTGGAGTGGTCTAGCAACTACTCAAAACTCGGCGGTTCTTCCTCAAGGGAGGTTTCAGTTGGTGGGTTCATGTGGATACTCATAGAGGCTATCCGATACTTGGAGGCTTCTGTAAGAAGGTTTTGCCAAAGCATGCTTCAATTGGTAAGTCTTCTAATTCTCCTTTAATTATTAAGTCCTTTTCTTTGAGAGTTTTTAGACTTAATAATTATTATGCTTAGGTTGCTTTGCATCTTTAGTTTATTTTACGCTTAAACTGTAACTTAGAGTTATAACATGCTTATAAAATATATTTATGCTAGGATATAATTTAGAATTATGGTACGTCTAGCCTATGCATGCTAACCGAAGTAGAGGATTTATTTAGTTATGGCTTTAATTAATTTATATGCAATTGATAGGAGTTCCCAGGGATAAGGGACAAAATTTTGAATTTTTGCCATGACTGTTCTATATGTTCAAAGTGACTGTCAGTTCCCAAAAGGTATCAGAGCCAACCTATTTAGTGCATAATTAAGTTAGAAGCAAACTGGATTTTATTTTCTATATGAAATGATTTAAAATTTATTAAATTGTTTGGAATAATAGATGAACTTAGACTTTTATTTCACAGTTAGAAAATGGATATAGATAATTTCGAATAAGCCTGCTAAAATTACTCAAAATTTATCAAAGAATCAATAAATTATATAAGTTACAAGGGTTAGGGATGCTTTCAATTTACATGAATTGAAAGAATAAAATTAATTAGTAGAAGATGATCTATGGTCTTCGAGTTTGTGCCCGTGTTTGTTCTGGCAAAGATTTGACCTGGTGTCTACTTCTTATAGGGCACCTCTCCTACCTGGGAACCTATATCGGTGCAACTTGAATTAACCAAGAGGGGATTAAAAATGAAATGATTTATTTCTAGTATATAAGATGATGCTTATATATGTTTCTATAACAAAGTAAAAATTATATTATTGAATAAAAGCTTAAAGTAAATGCAATATATATAACAAGTAAAGAATGTTAATGATTTTGCATATAATCTAGGTTGATGGAGTAATTATAATAAAGAGCTCGAACCCACCTAAAGGTAGACCTTATAAATTAATTATAAAATTTTCTGAATTAATATAAATTATTATGAATACGCCCATCTAATAAATCCTAGATTGGGTGAGACGTCTAACACTAATAAAATCCCAAAGTAAAATAATAAGGCAAGTTATAGTCTTCCTTACTCAAATTTATAATACGGTCTTTTTAGGCTATAAAAGTGTTAAGCAAAGCGTTCCTTTTCGTCTACATCGATTGGTTACAAAAATTGAGATAGGGTCTGTATTAACAGGACTGGGGTAGTCCACCATAAAATTGGGGGCTAGCCGCAGGACAGAGACATGTTCAAAGAGATGCTAATATAAGAGCACACATCCCTTGGAATTAGGGAACTTGAACAAATCAGCGATTGCATGTGATGCAAATGCAATGGGGTTCCAACTACAACTTACTAATATGGCTTGACTCATAAAATTGGGGGTCATATTAGACTAGTTGTAGATGCTGCCTACTTGGAAATTTAGCTAGGGTAGACTTCTCAAATTCAATAGAATGGGCTATTGTAAATTTTAAAAAATGGTAGGATAAATGTATTTGATTAAAATTCCTTATATTAAATACGTGTACTATATACTAAAGTCTAAAGAGTTTTTTTCTTAGATCTTGGTTGAAATCTTTATTTTTTATACAAATATTCGCTTTGATGACTAATTTTGATTGGTTCTAGTTTCAAAAGGTTTATTTAGAAATATGAGGATAGTCCTCAAAACCTCGGGCTTAGTATATACATTATATAAGCCTGAAGCTAAACAATATGATGCGAGCAATTCTGCTTGAAGCAGATATGCATGAAATACAGAAAGGAAACTAGGATACAACAGCTTGGAGGTTGTTAACATCCCTGTTACCTTAAGTAAGTAGCTAGTAGGAGACAAGGCCAAACATTATATCATATGTTAGTATCCACGTTACCTAAGCTACAAGGGCATCATAAAATCATGGGCTTGAAAGTCTATGTCTTTACATCTTAGAGAAAAGATTTTCCATGAATGAAAAATTTAACCAAAATATTTTTGATGGAAAATTGGTGGACCGATTAGTCAGAAATTTAAATAGTTTATATCTCAAAGAAGTAAAGGGACACATGGTGTCCAGTTTTGAAGTAGCATAGAGTAAAGTGAAAAGAAAAATAAAAGTAATATTGAAAATTTTTTCTTAGTGACAAAAATAATTGTTTTCAATATGTAATATTGGAAACAAGATTAAAATGGCTCGGGTCTCATAGCATTAGAAAAGGAGGCATGGAAAGCTTCCACTTTAAGATGTTTAATATTGAGAATTCCAGCATCTCAAGGAATTTCTAAATTGGTATTGAATACCTAATTAGAATCGAATATCCATATGAAAATATAGATATTGTTGAGAAGTGGAGTTTTGGCAAAAGAAGAATTATACCTACATAAAATCATTAGGACTTGTTAGCTACTAATGATGTAGGAACTTAAAATCCCCATTTGCTAAAATTTGTAAAAGGACGAAATTCAATTGTCATTATAAAATATTGTTTCCTGCTTCACAGCAGATGAAATTTTATTCCAATTTTATAAAAGTTGTTATCAATGTTATGAAATATATTTTATTGAAATATGATAAATGATATTTCGTAATTACAAAACATATTCTCAAATATAAATATTTCTACAAGTTAAATTAGATAATGAGAAATCTTTCGACTTATGGCATTGTCGTTTAGGCCATATAAACAAAGATGGCTTAACTAAGTTATACAAGCATGGAGACTTAGGCCCTATAGACATTGAATCTTATGGTGATTGCAAACCTTGTTTTAAAGGAGAAAAGGTGAAGTTAACCTTTAGAGGAAAGGGTGAATGAGCCACGAGTACATTGGAACTTATACATATAGATGTATGTGGTCCAATGAGTGTTCAACACTAGGAGGACACTCCTACTTTGTAATGTTCGTTGATGATTATTCACGATATGGTTATATGTATTTAATGAAGCATAAGTTTGAAAGTTTTGAAAAGTTCAAGATATTCAGAAATGAAGTAGAGAAATAACTTGAGAAAAGTATTAAAGCACTTCGATCTCATCAGGTGGAGAATACTTAAGTCAAGAGTTTCAGGATTATCTAAAGGAAAATGGGATAGTTCCCTAGTGGATCCCTCATTATACACCTAAAAACAATGGAGTGTCTGAAAGAAGGAATCAGACTTTATTAGACCTGGTTCGGTCCATGATGAGCCAAGTAGATCTCAATAAATCCTTTTGGGGATATGCACTAGAGAGTGCAGTTGATGTATTAAATAGAGTGCCCTCTAAATTAGTTGATTTTACACATTATGAAAGATGATGTAATAAATTCCCATCTCCAAGTCACCTAAGAGTATGAGGCTATCTTGATATAGTAAAGAGGATAGCATCAAATAAGCTAGACGCTTCTGACAAGTGTCTATTCATTGCGTATCCACAGGAAACTATTTGATATTTATTTTACTAACCCGAAGCACAAAAGGTATATGTGTCACAGAATTCTCTTTTTGGAAAAGGAACACTTAGTTGCAAAGGTCAGTGGGAGAAATCTTGAACTAGAAGTTGAAGAGGAAGAAACAGACAATCAACTGATTGACCCCCATTCTAGATACACAGGAAGGTGTGATCAAAGTACAACCAGTCAAAACATAATCACTGCGAAGATCAGGTCGTGTTCATAAAGGTCCAGAAAGATATGGCCTTATCATCATGGATGATAGGGAACTATATCTCATGGATGATGATGAACCAAGAACCTTTGATGAATCAATGAAAAGCTCAGATTCTGATAAATGGCTTAAATCCATTAAATAAAAAATGGATTCGATGTATGAAAACCAAGTTTGGAATTTGGTCGATACACTAGAAGAGGTTAGACCCATTGGGTTTAAATGGGTCTTCAAGAAGAAGACCAACCTGGACGGTAATGTAATTACCTATAGGCAAGGTTGGTTACGAAAGGTTATAGTCAATGTGAAGGTATTAACTATGATGAAACTTTCTCACCCGTGCCCATGCTTAAATCCATCAGAATACTTCTCACCATTGTTTTTCATTATGATTATGAGATCTGGCAGAAGGATGTTGAAACAACATTTCTAAATGGGGATTTGGACCGACATGTGTGTATGAAACAACCTAAGGGTTTCACATCATAGAATGGCTTGAAGGTATGCAAATTGTAAAGGTCCATTTATGGACTTAAGCAAGCAACTATGAGTTGGAATATTAGGTTTGATCGGACAATTTGTGAACTGGATTTCTCTCTAAATATTAATGAGCCTTGTTTTTAAAAGAAGGTTAGTGGGAGTGTGAGCACTGGGATTTAATGATCCTTCTTACAAAACGATGATGGGAGCTATATGATGCATTCTCTTACAAGTGTTATCCATCAAAGGTGTTCCTACTACTGCAGAGTTGAGTTTAGCCAAAGTTTGGAGACCTAATTTGCCCTTAAGGATCCATACGGGTGTTGTCTGGTGGTACAGATCCACTAGTGGACCCGTATGGGTCATCCCATCCGTACGCCTGGGGCAGGACCTCTTGTTGCTTGATCAGGCTCTTTTGGAAGGGAATCCTTTCCTATTTCAGCAAAAGGCAAGTCATAAATGCGATTTATTGCGTTCAGACCTCCATCTAGCTATAAATAGGGCCCTTTCCCTCAAATTTTCATAACATACAACACAATACAAGATAGTAAGTATACTATACATAAATTCTAGTAGTTTCTATAGGTATAGAAAGGTTATAGTGGAGGTATAGGAGGTATACAATAGGGAGAAAACCCATTCCTTGAGGTTTTGTCCACATTTTATTCATTCCTAGCTTCATTTATTAGGATTTAGGGGGAGTTTCTGTACACACAAACACTCGCCTTAATAGTCCCATTTCATCTACTTTGGCTAGACTCTCTCAACAGTAAAGGGATCGCCTCAAAGTGGATTCACACCGCAAAGGTAATGCTCCTGAGTTTTAAAGAGACTCACATCTCAATTATTTTATTGTTATTCTCTGCCTCCTCTATTATATCTGCTCTTTTTTATTTCCTGTTTCAGGCCTAGTCCTAACCCGTATGAGCCTTGTTGGCACCTTGTGTCCTTAGGGATATTAAATCGGTGCACCATACTCATACGGAAGGAAATCCCATTTTTAATTTATTTTTTATCCATTAATCTGCGTACTAAACAGAACAAAGTTTCTACTTGGGACCATACATGACTTGTATGGCTACCCCATGCCCCTGCCAGTCCTCCCTGGTAGCCGTACAGGTCCCACCCACCTATACAGGTACTAGCCCTAGGTAGAATCTAAAATTCATCTTTCAGTTAGTTAAAATCAATTCAACTCACCATTTGCCATGAGATCACTTTCACTAATAATCCGGTAAATCAAAAAGTTCAAATGTGTTTTCATAACAAAATACATTGAAGAATCATTATTTCTCTATGATCCTAGAAGCTGCCCGGGCACTATTGATCGTAAAAACCGCCACGCTAACATAATCGCATTTTTTCGAACGTGATGCTGACTTATGACTTTCTATAAACTGTGCTAATCTTTGTGGATGCAAGGGAATTGATTTTTATTTTATTTTATAACTTAGAACAAATGTAAAGGTTCACTTGCAATTCCCCCATTTTCCCCCAGTTGTAATTTTTATTCCCCTATTTGTTGCTTGTGCTTTATGGTAATCTATAAATGCATGTAATGAGTGTGAAAGAGTGTAGACAATAAGATTTATGTGATAATTCTCCAAATGTTAAAAAAACGGTTTTATGCGGTGAATGTAATTTTTAATCAACTAAATGGGAAATAAGTGAGTCATCCGATACCTAAAACTCTGATCCAATAGTTTGAGTCTCCCACCCAATGGGGACCGTACCAAAACTCTTTCACAAGTAGAAAACTTGGGTGGCAACTCTATCATTCGTATTGAGATTTGGGTCTCGATTCTTTTATTCATGAAAATTGGCTTTTTTGTGTAAACTTGAACTAAAAAGGTTTTTGTCATGCCTAAATTCAACCATCCCCCCAGTAGGCCCCGCCTCTCACATGGGTGCCAAGGGAGACCCACACGTCATCGACACCTCACAGTGGCGACTCTACTGGGGATTAATCTTTTAACTTGTAAAATTTTTCTTTGTTTTAAAAGCTTAAAAGATTAAGATGAGCACCAAAAATCATTTACTTGATTCAACCTGTTTTCTTTTTCATCATTCGGGAAAATTATCACACTCTATCTTCTCATCTCCTTCTCTCTTTAGTTAGATGTGCTCTTCTTCTAGCACTAGGTTAGGGTGCCCCATTATTTTTGCAAAACTTACGAAAGTGTCGCCTATGCCTGCTAGGAATTGGGGACACTCTAGTGGGTGGAGCACTCATTGCTATCTCTATCCAAAATTGGCTTGATGTGATGGGAACCTTCTACATCAAATTTCTGATATGTCCCTATCCCATTCTTATTGAAAGCCTTAGAATTGTACCTTCTAGGTACCCATTTCTATATGAGATTAGACTAAGCAAGAATAATCTCAGAACTAGCGGGAGATATAAGGGTAGAATCAATCACTTCACATATGTTATGTTACGTTCCACTGTAATTAACCCAACCATGCATCATTGTAATTTATGAATGCATAATGCATCCCATACATGTACTGATCTTTTGGTTATCACCTTAGCTAAAGCTCAAAGGGTTAAAACTTGGCGATGGTCTCAGGTCCGTTTGACTCAAATTCTGGATCCTCCTCCTCTTCCTCTAGCTCCGTTAAGGGTTGCTCCACTTTCACCTATGTGTATTTCATCCAGTGGTCAATTTGGTCAGTTTGATCTTGATTTTGCCCATCATTTTGAGGAAATGTCTCATATCCTAACTCCAGAGGGCTAGATTGATGTTGAGATTGAGAATGTTGCTACTGGTAAGGAGGTAAATGCATCAAGGGCTAAGGTTAGGTCAGAGATTACAAATGCCATCTTACAGTACTTGGGAAGTGATCAGTTCTTGGACCAAATGAACGATAAGATGTTAGCTTCCATCAGGGCTATCTTGGTCGAAGAGAGAATGGTCAATGCTTCTCATAGAGCAACTGCCAGTGCTCCAGCAATGAATACAGTGATTAGTGAGCAGGTATCAAAATTTACTCACAATCCATTCCCTTAGTTTCAGTTGCCACCTGTGCGGACTCGCGGGGTTTCTTCTAGTTAGTTTGGCCAGTCGGGTTCTGTTGGTCCATTTGGTTCAATTAGCCAGCCATTACAGTTAGTCAATACAATGGTTCCACCAGCCACTAGTTAGTTCGCTTAGCTAGTTAAGGGTTTGTACTGCATCCATTTTAGTTTGGGGCATCTAGCTCAACCCCTAATTTTGTGGTCACACCTAAGGGGATGAGCTTCCGTTAATAAATAGGTTTAACCTTAGTTGCGATTACTCAATCGGAGGGATCATCCTTGTATGTGGAATTGCATGATCTACTTCGAAAATTGCTTGTTACCAATCCCAGCCCTCAGCCATCGTCACTATCAGTTCAAACTACTAGAGAAGAGGATTGGGTTCCTGAAAAAGTTAGTATGCCTAGCATAGCAAATTATAAGGGAACTAGTCCACCTTAATTCCATATCACCACATATCAGACGGTTATGAGAATAAGAAAGTTAAGTGATAAAGTCCTAGCTAAAATGTTCCCTTGCCCCTGGAAGGTCTTGCTATTGAGTGGTACAATACTCTGTCAGATGAGGTGACCAGAAATTAGAAAGCTTTATCTGAAGCTTTCATTGAGCAGTTTGGTCTCAATGCCACAATTAAAACTACCATACAGAATTTGGAGTTAATCAAGCAGGCCCCCAATGAGAAATTCAAGCCCTATTTCAAAAGATGGATAGCCACTCAAGTTTTATTGAAAGATAGACTAAGTCTCACTGAGATTATCATAAAGTTGATTGATGGTGCCCTGCCTACTTATCATAAGGTTCTTAGTATGGATAAATTCTCTAGCTATGTTGAGGTCTTTGAAAAAGCTCAGAAATGGGAAAGAATCGAGGAATTGGAGAAGGCAAGTGTGCTATCCAAGCCTTGGTTCAAAACGAACGACCCTTTAGCCCCAACCCAGGCTTCTAAGCTAAAGTCTGGCTCCAATCCTAAAGCAACGGTAGTGCAAGAAGAAGTGGCTGTAGTTCGCACCATCAAAGACGGCATTTCCCTTGGAAAGCATCTCTACTTGCCATCTTCACTAAGTTGAGGGCACTTGGTCTCTTTAGAGTGTCAAGCCCTATGTCCTGCCTAAACCTAAAGACATGGATCAGTTATGTGCTTATCCTGTCAGTAAGGGTCATCGCACTAGTGCTTATAGAGACCTACTTGAGGCTATTCATTGTTTGATTACGGAAAAGAAGATACACAAACCTAAGCTTAATCCCTGCACCATGAATAACCCCCTACCAAATTTTGAGAAATAGGTTGCAGCTGTCGAGTCAGGATTGCCCTCCTACCATGTCTTTAGTATGATCTCGCAAGCAAATCCTATGGTTCACTCAGTGGTGGCTTTACCTGATGAACTAATCCCCATTGACATTGATGCACACAAATTAGGAGGAACTCAATGTGAGGAGGCTATATTGTTTCAATAAGAACTAATTAATATCAATGCTTATATGTTGGAGAATGATGAACTCGAAGGGCCAACCTTGTTGATGGAAACTTCTAAGGGGAGGAGTTATGTAAAAAATGGGTTGTCACATTTTACCCGAAGTTAAAGGGTTCCTCCTGATCCTCTCCTAAAAAGAAGAAGGGGCAGAGATATAGATATCTAGGTCATTCCAAATATCAATTAGGGTCCAACCTTTACGCCTATTATTGAGACCCAAACCCCAATAGGTACTGAAAATAAAGATTTAAAAGTCACCCCTCTTATCCAGCAATTGCAACATACCCCTGACAAGTACAACATTTGGTAGCTTCTCATTGAATCTAAAGATCATCGCAAGGGTCTGATAGAAAAGTTGTTAAGCATAAAGGCTACACTACTACTTTGGTTGAAGTGCTTCCAGTTATTGGGGGATCGCCTCCTTGTCAAGATAAACCCATTTTTTTTTTATCCATCAGACCTCCCAACTGAACGAAACAAGCATAGTATGGCACTTTGCATTAAGGTAGAAATCTTTGATTGTTCTATCCCATGTGTTATAGTGGATGATGGTTTCGGCCTTATCCTCTGCCCTACCAAGATCCTTCCTCACTTAGGGCTAGATTAATCCATGTTGGAGAGGTCCAATACTATTATAAGGGCATATTATTATATGAAGAGAAGTGTCATTGGGGTCTTTGAAGCTGAAGTTATAGTTGGGGGACTGAAGTCTAAAAGTCTTATTCAATGTCATCGACATTCCTATCACCTACTCATTATTATTGGGTCGACCTTGGCTCCATGCATTAGGGGCCGTCCCTTCCATAGTCCATTAGAAAGTTAAGCTCATCCACAATGGTAAGCTAGTGACTATTGAAGCTGATGAACCATCTGTTATAGCAGTTATGGAAGCCGAAGAAAAGAAATACGGGGTGGTTGTAGCTCACCAGGGTGTATAGTTTTTGGTTAACGGGTATATATCGCTTAAAATTGAAAAGATCATGATGAAGCAGGGTTATGAAAAAGGAAAGGGGCTCGGAAAGAATCTATAGGGAATGCTGGAACCCATTTTACCTCTTCCATGGCCATTTAAACTTGGTTTGGGGAATCGCCTAGGTGCTAAGAAGTCTAAACCCCAGTCCCGCCTCATGATAGGGGATGAGGTCAAGCAAAAGACATTCACGGGTGAGGAAGAACCTGTTGAAGTAAGGGGAAAAAAGGTCTCTGCTTTTGAGATCTTCAATAATGTATATGATTTCAAGAAAGGCTGCATGATTGAAACCTCAGTTTCTGTGGAAATATGTGGGAATACTAAAGAAGATGAAATGAATGAAGCAATCGAGTCCATCACCAAGGCACTAGTAGTACTTACGAGGAAGAATTGGAAGGGAAGTGAGAGGGGAAATCCTATCAGCAAGGCTGTAAAAACCTTAGTAAGAGTAGTGGCCAAAGAAGCGAATGCAAACCCATACACCAGAACAACCAGTTCAGCTGTTAGTATTGCCAAAGTTGAACAACATGGCCCTCCGCCTGTGGAGGATGATTCAAATGATGTAATTTTTAATGTTGCAAACATTTTTTATGCAAACAATGTCGCTTATAAGGCATATCATGGATAAGTTGTAACATAAATACTTTTTAAAGCATGTCATGAATAAATTATTGCATCTCTCGTTCATATTTCACTCGAGTATTCCATTCTAATGACACGATTCACTCATAATAACAACATTCTTAAAAGCATCATCATATTCATTAATGAAGTTGACTTTGAATACATCGCAATGGTATAAATATCCAATAGTTAAAACCTATCACCAAGTAAAAGAGAGATAATAAAAGTGCTTAGCAAACATGATAACAGCGAATCTTGGTCCATCTTTCTACACAAGGGGAAAAAGGGTACAAGGGTACGCATCATCAATAAAGAAGACCAAGAGTACTCATGAGAGCATCAATAGCAGGTGGGCTCTAGTTATGAAAAATGGAAAGAACATCTTGGGTCATAAAAAGGTGCCCAAAATCCTTCAGAGACTCTAAAGGGAAGCTGGTCATTAATGCCAATAAGTCAATCAAAAAGATCTTGTCAAAGATAGTTGCTACTTATAGGGACTAGGCTGATAAACTTCCTTTTACGATTTAGGGGTATAGAATCGGTATAAGAACTCCCACTAATCAGACACCTTTTTCCTTAGTATATGGAATGGAAGCTGTATTACCGGTTGAGACAGAAATAAGATCTCTAATAGTGGCACTGAAGCTCAGTTAAAAGAGTCAGATTAGGCGAGGGCTAGATATGAGCAATTAAACGCAATAGATGAAAAGTGACTCAAAGTGCTTAACCATCTACATATGTACTAGCAGTGCATGGCTCGAGCTTACAACAATAGATTCAAATACCAAAAACAACCTCTCGAAGTGGGTGATCTCATTCTCAAGCAGCTACGCCAAGTCAACACCGATGCTAGGGGCAAGTTCAAGCCTAATTGGGAAGGACCTTTTATACTTAAGAAAGTCCTTAGCAAAGGAGGAACCAAGCTTATGGATATGAATGGAAATGAGTTTGTGTATCCAGTAAATCAAGATAGGCTTAAGCATTATCATGTCTAGGTCAAAAGAATGAAATCATAAAAAAGTAGCATAAAGAATAGAAGAAATAAAGAATAAATCACCCCACGAGTGGTCCTCTACTGCTCGGGCAAAAATTAGGGTGCAGCCCACTGATTGGTATTCCGTAAACTAGTTAGGCAAACATTAGGGCACTCCAACACAAATAAAGCCCGCTAAGCTGAAAACCTGAAAATGGTGGCTTAGGAAAAAGTTAGGGCATCGAGAGAAAAAATGTTAGTTGCTTTCTAGAAAATCTGTAAAGGACCAATAGGCAGTAGGGGTTAACCATTGGAAATTGTTACCATTGCCTATGTACTCAAATTAATCTCATCAATGAACATGGTATGATTTTGCTAAGAATCTTGGTCTTATGAATGCATGCATGTCTTTAGGTGAAATAATCGCAAATTTGTGACATCAATTTTTCTCTACATGTTATTCCTTTAATTGTACATGTAATCCAATAGAGATAAAAGTACCAAAGAAATCATGCATATGCAAAATTTAGAAAAAGATTGTTGAATTGTGCCATCAAGGACAATTCAGGTAAAAGTTAAGACATTCTGTTGGATTGAAAACCCGAAAGGGCGGTCCACGCAAAAGTTAAAATAGAACAAAAGGATAAGAAAAAGCCTGTGGGGTCGAAAACTCGAAAGGGTAGTCCCGGAAAAAATTAAGGCAAAAAAAGAAAGAAAAGCCTACTGGATTAAAAACCCGAAAGGGCGGTCCAGGCAAAAATTATGGCGAAAAATAAAGAAATAGCTTGCTAGATTGAAAACCTAAAAGGGCAATCTAGGCAAAAGTTAAAGCTAGAAAGAAAAAGTCCGCTGGACTGAGCCTTCAAGGACAGTTTTGGCAAAAATTTGGACAAAAAGAAAGAAAAATAAATGTTTGATAGGTCATCTCACATCGAATGGCCTATGCAAAAGTTAGAACATAACTTGGTCCCTTCGCTACAAAATTACTGGATAGAAGTAATATGGGTTCACAAAGCAGCAATACTCAATGATCTCAGTTTAGAAAAATAAAAATCAGCATGCATAAAAGTTTAATGTCAAAAGTACTAATCCAAGTTTATATTCAAAACATGCCGCACAAGACCCAAAAGTATCAATAGTTTAGAAAGTAATCATAATCTAAGGTGTTGGGGGATCCTGTCCGTGGCGACCCTTTGGAGCCTGATCTTGTGTACCCGCCAGCAGATAATCCACATCTATCGTCATATGATCCTCAACATCATCGGTACCAGCACTTGGGTGGGTAGGGGCCCTAGTCTCTAATGTCTCTATAGTAGCCTAGCAGCATTAGCTCCCTTAGCATGCTGATCTCCACCCCTCTGAGTAAAACGGTATGCAGAAAGATTATCCTAGGACTCAACATTAGCTGGATCCGACATTTGTCTTTCCTCAGTCATCCTCGCCAGCTGATGCCTTAGCATCTTAATCTCGGCCCCCGCTCGAGCAGTCTCAGCTCTAGCCTAGTTAGCCTCAGTAGTGGCTGCTCGGAGCTGCTCCTCCAAGAATCTAGCTCTCTCCTTTAAAGCATCCAAGTCCCGAGCGGACTTGCTACACTCCATGGCCAGCTATGTCTGCAATAGAATTATAAGATCAGTACATACACATAAATGTCAGGGCATGCATCATGCATAGTTTGTTAAAGTTCACAGGTAAAAGAAACTTACCCAGGCTAGCGTATCCTAGGCCAGTATCAGATCCCGAGCAGAGAAGTAGGCCCTGGCAATCCTCTCAGCCTCAGAAATGGTTACCTAAAAGAAAAAATGCACATCAGGATAGGACATTCTAAGTAGTCACTACGAAGGGTAAAATTAAAGTAGACAATTCCTTACATGGGGTAGAGCTGGATAGAGTAAAACCAATGGGTTAAACTGACTCCTCGAGCACCTTAACAGCTTGCTTCCCTGAATGATCATGGAGCCAAAAGAATGTATCTAGCTCAGCTCAGAGGACTCCCTCTCTCAAGGTCCCTGAAGAGCGAGATCGCTTTACTGGTAGCTCAGGGGTAGCACCAATAGCAGCAGCGGCAGGCCTCTTTTGATTGGAAGTGGAAGGCTATAGCAATAAATGATTGTACTTAGGATCATTATCAATTTTAGGAAACAACAAGGTATTCACAAGGGTTAAGTTAAGAAAATACTTGAGAAGAAGGGGTAGCGAACCTAGCCGAGCCCTCGGTGCCTCGAACTATAGATTAACCCCCTACGGTCGCCCGCCGGTCCACCCTCATCGTCATCATTATCATCATCATCCATGCTATCGCTCTAGTGGAACTTAAGAGGTACATCCTCATGATGAATCCTCTTGTAACGACGAGGAAGCGAGGAATCGATGAACTCGGTATAAGAGCCCTCTACAGATAACACACGAGCCCCCTCGCCCAATAGGTACAGCCCCTAGTCAGTACCCGGCATCAGATATAGCTAAAAGATGCCTGCTAGGATCAAGGTAAGGATCGGTCTCTCTACCACAGCATCGGCCGTCCATCCTTAGACTCGCTCATCGAAATACCACTCAAAGGAGAATGGTGACTCTAAGATGAAGCGGTGGTCATCCACGCTGGCCCTCATCCACTCAATAGCCCAATGTATATCCAACCTCTCCCACGGTTCTTGGATGACCTATACAAAACAAATGCACTATGAGTATCATAACCTTATAAATACATGGGTTGGTGAAATGTAAAATGCAGGTTTAGTAGGGAAGAAGTTTACTCGATATGAGCGGAGCTGGAGAAGGAACTCTCTATACTGCGCTGTGGTTAAGGGCTGACCCTACCTAGGCTCCATCCACCTGGCAGAGAGGGAGTGATAGTGACCTCCCCAATCAACAGATGGAAAGTATGGGTTGTCCCCAACCACCACTATGCCAATGCTGAAATGGCACTGGGCAAGCGTGTTCGGATCCTAAGAGATGGCCCCTATAATGTCAAAAGAATCAATGTGGGCTAACAACTCAGTATCCCTCGCAGTACGGATCTCTTTGTACCACTTCCTGCAGAAGCTCAGGGCTCCCATAAACTTATACTGAAATTGTAAAAATAAAATTACAGCTCAATAGGGTTAAAATACAGCGAATTGCAGAAATCAAAGAGATAAGGAGTCTGATAAGCCTTTTAAAACCCCTGATAGGGACCCATACGGGGTCCCACCACACCTATATGAGTCCCAACTCTTAAGGACCCCACCTATATCGTTCATGGCCTACCAGTACGGGTCTTCTCTTGCCATGTAAGGATAGATTCTAAATAGGTATTTCAGAAAGCACCAAAAATTGATCAAGTCCGGTTTCGGGGCCAACCCCACTTCTCCTTAACCTTATATTTAAGTTATATTCAAGGTAAGCCCCCTAGCTCAGCTTGATCCTTGATTGAAGGGGCAAAAATATTTTGTTTTCACAAAAGTCAATCAAGAAGGTAAGCCATTTTCGAGTTGATCACTAACAAGGATGATTTTTGTGTATAGGTCCATCCTAGCACATGAATTCTTCCTCAGCAAACAAATCTTACCAGGAAAGACTTTCCCAACCAAAGGATATTACTTCACTCCCCAGTAGCGAAGTCAACCAAGGGGCATCTCCCCACCAATCCAAGGGCATCCCCCTATCTTCTAGTAGCCGAATCAGCTAATCTAGGGGCATCCCCCCATTCCCCAGTAGTGGAATCAGTCAACGGTCTCACCCCCATCATAAAAAACCCTAAGGGCACCCACCCTAGGGGAATTCCCTAGTAGTAGAACCAACAAGGGGCATTCCATCACTAAAGAAATCGGGCCAAACCCAATATTTCTTGCACTTAGTTTTTAGTTTATTTCAGGGCTAACCCCATCCACACATCTTTATCCTTAATTGAAGGGGAAAAAATATTTTTGTCATCACAAAGTCAATCAAGAAAAAAGATGTGTCTCATTAGAAAATGACTAACATGGTTCTTGATAGTTGTCTCTTTTTAGGTTATTCAAATTCCCCAGTAGGAAAATTGGTCCTCCTTAGGAAAGGCATACACCAGCAGGAAAGTTGATCAGCCTCAAGAAAGGGATACATCAGCCAGTGGAGAGTCATCCACCTTAGGAAAGGGATACACTATCAGCTAAGAGAGTCATCCGCCTTAGGAAAGGGATACACCACCAGTAGGAGAGTCATCCGCCTTAGGAAAGAGATACACCACCAGTAAAAGAGTCATCCGGCTTAGGAAAGGGATACATCACCAGTCAGGAATGTCGATTCACCTCAAGAAAGGGATACACTATCAGCCAAGAGAGTCAATTTGCCTTAAGAAAGAGATATACACACCTTCCCAGTTGAGTCACTAGGGATACATAATTACAAAGGAAAGTCATCCACCTCAAGAAAGGGATACACATTGACAAGGAAAGTCATCCGCCTTAAGAAATGGATACACATTAGCAAAGGGAAGTCATCCACCGTAGGAAAGGGACACCTAGAAAAGAAGTTCACCTCAAGACAGGAACTCACCCATACCATCACCCCAGGTATGATTTCTAAACCCTCGCTAACATCGTGAGATCATACAGATCTGTATCTATAGTGATCCCACGAGGGGCAGTCTGTGAGCACTAAATTTTAACGATCCTTCTCATTAAATGATGATAAGAGCTATATGATGCATTCTCTTGCAAGTGTTATCCATGTTCCTACTATTGCAGAGTTGAGTTTGGCCAAAGTTTGGAGACCTAGTCTGCCCTTAGGGACCTGTACGGGTGTTGCCAGGTGGTAAGAATCCACTAGTAGACCTCTATAGGTCATTCCTTCTGTACGCCTGGAGGGGACCCGTATGGGAGGGGCCCTACCTATATTAGTCCTCTTATTACCTGATCAGGCTCTTTTAGAAGGGAATCCTCTCCTATTTCAGGAAAAGGCAGGTCATGAGCATAATTTGTTGCATTCAGACCTCCTTTCCCCTATAAATAGGGCCCTTTTCCTGACATTTTCATAACACACAACATAATACAACATAGTAAGTACACTATACACAAATTCTAGCTATTTCTATAGGTATAGAGAGGTGGTAGTGGAGGTATAGGAGGTATAAAATAGGGAGAAACCCCATTCCTTGAGGTTTTGTCCACAATTTATTCATTCCTAGCTTCGTTCATTAGGATTTGGGGGAGAATTGTCCACACAAACACTCGCCTAAATATTCCCATTTCATCTACTTTGGCTAGACTCTCTCAATAGCAAAGGGATCACCTCAAAGTGGATTCACGCTGCAAAGGTAATGCTCCTAAGTTTCAAAGAGACTCGCATCTTAGTTATTATATTGTTATTCTATGCCTCCTCTATTATATCTACTATTTTTGTATTTCCTATTTCGGGTCTGGTCCTAACCTGTATGAGCCTTATTGGCACCTTGTATCCTTGGGGATATTAAATTAGTGCATCATACTCATACAGAAGGAAATCCCATTTTTAATTTATTTTTCATTTATTAATCTGCGTATTAAACCAAATAAAGTTTTTGCCTAGGACCAGATAGGACCCGTACGGGTACCCCATACCCGTACCGGTCCTCCCTGGTAGTTGTACAATTCCCACCCACTCGTACGGGTACCAGCCTCAAGCAAAATCCAGAATTCATCTTTCAATCAGTTAAAATCAATCCAACTCACCATTTGACATGCGATCACTTTCACTAATAATCCAGTAAATCAACCTACAAAAGTTAAAATGTATTTCCATAACAAAATAAGTTAATGACTCATTATTTCTCTCTAATCCTAGAAGCCGCCCTGACATTATCAATCGTAAAAACTGCCACGCTAACATAATTGCATTTTTTCTAATGAGATGTTGACCTATGACTTGCTATAAACTGTGCTAATCTTTGTGGATGCAGGGGAATTTATTTTTATTTTGTTTTATAACTTAGAACAAACGTATAGGTTCTCTTACAATTCCCCTATTTTCCCCTGATTGTGATTTTTATTCCCCCATTTATTACTTGTGCTTTATTATAATCTGTTAACACAAGTAACGAGTGTGAAAGAGTGTAGAAAAATAGGATTTCTATGATAATTCCCCAAATGATAAAAACAAAAACGATTATACGCGGTGAATGTAATTTTGAATCAACTAAATGAGAAATAAGTGACTCATCCGATACGTGAATCTTTGATCCAATAGGTATGAGTCTCCCACCCAATGGGAACCATACCAAAACTCTTTCCCAAGTAGATAACTTGTGTGGCTATTCTATCATTTCTATTAAGATATGGGTCTCGATTCTTTTAGTCACTAAAATTGATTTTTTGTGCAAACTTGAACTTAAAAGGTTTTATCATGCCTAGATTCAACCAACCCTCTAGTAGGCCCCACCTCACACACAGGCGCCAAGGGAGACCCACACGTTATTGGCATCTCATAGGGAGTGCAGTCATTTTCTTAGTATTGTATGTTGATGACATTCTGCTAACAGGAACTGACATTTCACTTCTTCAAAGTATTAAAATATGGTTGTCAAGAAAGTTCTCCATGTAAGACCTTGGAGAAGCAGCATTTATACTAGGCATAAAGATCTATAGAGATACATCTAAGAGGCTGTTAGGTCTTTCTCGAAGCACATATATAGACAAGGTGCTAAATAGGTTCATCCTTTAGCATTCAAAGAAAGGATGTCTCCCGATGACAAAGGGAGTAAACATGTCTAAGACTGAGTGTCTAAAGATAACTCAAGAAAGAATTCGCATAAAGGATATACCTTATGCATCCATTGTAGGATCCATCATGTATGGTATGATATGTACTGGGCCATATCAATTAGATCTAGGTGAAAAGCATTGGATGGTCATCAAGGCAATTCTTGAGTACTTAAGAAGGACTGGTGACCTCACAATTAGAGGTTACACTGATGCGAGTTTATTATCTGACAATGATGACTTTAATTCTCAGTCAAGTTTTATATATGTATTTAATAAAGGGGCAATATGCTAGAAAAGTTCCAAGTAAGAAACTACTATTTATTCAACCACGGAGCTTGAGTACAATGCTACCTGTGAAGTAGCAAAAGAAGTTAACTGGTTATAGGGATTTATTGATGATCTTGATGTGGTGCCTAAGATTGTTAATCTAATTACTTTGTATTGTGATAACAATGGTGTTATAGCTCAAGCAATGGAACCACAGTCTCACCAGAAAAATAGACATGTACTTAGAAAGTATCATATAATCCGGGAGATTATTGATACTAAGACAATAAGATTAGAATATGTCCCCACTAATGAGAACCTCACGGATGGTTTTACAAAGCCATTGATAGAAGTCAAATAGGACCAGCATGTGAAAGCATATGGATTAAGACATATGGCTCATTGGCCTTAGTGCAAGTTGGAGTTTGTCAGATATGATGTATGCCCTTAAGGAAATTAGACCGATATGTCTTAATTATGTATTGGTATGAATTATTTATTTAATTAATAAAGGCATTTATTCTTTTATTTGTATCAATGTGTTCATATATATTGTGACATTTTAAAATATATTCGTTGATATCTCTATAGAAAAGTCCTTGACATAAACATAGCATGAAGTAAGAGATACCATAGTGGGACTATGTCTAGTGAGACCTGCTTCATATGCAATTATGATTATGTCTAAACTATCCCTAGTCATAGTTTCATGAAGAAAGGATATTGATGGAACAATAAGACTAGGATGTGGTAAACTTTCTTGGAAAGGGTCCAAGCAGTTAACCTCTTAAAGACTGAAGGTGGTGCCTTGAGTTTGACACATGGATATATCTGGAAGATATATTGGAGACCGCAGTAAGATAAATACTTGGTATATATACAAATGTGTTAGTGCTTATCTTCATATAGTAGATTTGCGAATATCCTCATACTTGTGATGCTAGTTACCTTGTGCGGTATTGTCGCTATACTTTGGGTCATACCTATTCACTCAATAATTTAGGGTGGTGATTACGAGTATAGTGATGATAACACGTTGGTAAGCTATGCAGTCGGAAAGAATCCGTTATTCCAGATATATTAAGGAGTTGTACCCAGCCGCTTGTTGAAGTGACGATTACTATAAACCTCTGATGAGAGTATGTGATTGATAGAAATAGTTTCTAGTCAAAATACATTATTGTAAAAAGTAATATACTTAGGTAACAAGTAAATAACTAGGATAGCTTAGAGCAACCTATCTATTAGTGGTTAACACTTTAACCAAATCCAATAAACCAGATGGTAGTAATATTAAAGAATGGAAGGGATTCATCACATTGGACAACTAATTGCATAAACCAAGATTAAGTTGTAAGAACAACTGAGATTTTGAGTAATAGGGGATGGTGGACCCTTGCTAGAGGCGTACTATAGTAGTTTAAGGTAATCGAGTTCTATTCACTATCTAGAACCTCGAGGAAATAGTTCTTATAGAACAAGGATTGGTAAAACCTTAATAACTCAATACTTTGGAATCTTATAAGGTCACAAACCTAGAACTTTCATTAGACTGAGTAAAGAATTAATAGAGTTAGTCTATTACGAAAATATTAAATGTGGAATGATTAGACTATTACCTGGTTAGACAAGCAAATTTATTTTGACCAGTAACTAATTTAATTGGGGTCATAAATAAATTAAAGTGTTGATTAAATGATTAGATCATTTTCTGGTCAAGCCAGGAATTTATTTTGACCGATAACTAGTTTTATTAGGGTCATAAATAAATTAAAATGTTGATTAAAATGATTAAATCATTTTTCTAGATAAGTCAGGAATTTATTTTGACCGACAACTAATTATATTAGGGTCATCAATAAATTAAAATGATTAAATTATTTTCTAGTTAAGCTAGTAATTTATTTTGGCCAGTAACTAATTTTATCATGGTCATAAATAAATTAAAAGAAAGGAGGATTAAAAGAGAATTTTGTCATGGACCTATGAATTTATTTATAAGATCCAAACATGCAAAAGTGCTAGCCTAAAAGGGGGTTTGCCGGAAGCTGCCACAAGCCCATAAGGAGCTTGCCTCGCGCTTGGGCGGCAAGCCAAGCTTAAGGTTGCTGCCCAAGCTAAGGGGTAGAATGGGGTTTTTCCCTATCTAAGAATTTAATAAGGGGAGCTCCCCCTCTCCCTACAAAAGGAGCTCTCCTCCTCCTCATTTCAACGCTCCACTTCTTCCTATGAGCTCTAACTTGAGATTCTAATGCATTTTCTCAAGTCAACTTAGAAGAATAAAATTGAGGAGTCCCTTTAGTTAATATCTCGGGTGGGTTTTGTAGTGGTCTAGCTGCTACTTAAAACTCTGTGGTTCTTCCTCAAGGGAGGTTTCAGTTTGTAGGGTTCGTGTGGATACTCATAGAGGCTATCCTACACTTGGAGGCTTATGTAAGATGGTTCTACTAAAGCACGCTTCAACTGGTGAGTCTTCTAATTCTCATTTAATTATTAAGTCATTTTCCTTAAGAGTTTTTAGACTTAATAATTATTATCCGTTGGTTGTTTTGCGTGCTTAGTTTATGTTATTCTAAAAATATAACTTAGAGTTTGAACATGCTTAGTATAAAATATATTTATGCTACGATATAATTTATGATTTTTTAGATATGATGTTTGCCCTTGAGGCAATTAGGGCGATATATCTTAATTATATATTGGTACGAACAATTTGTTTAATTAATAAAGGCATTTAATCTTTTGTCTATATCGATGTGTTCATACATATTATGACTGGTGAAAATATATTCAATAATATCTTTGTATAAAGGTCCTTGACATAATACATAGAATGAAGTGAGAGATATTATAGTCGGACTATGTGTAGTGAGAACTGCTTCATTTGAAATTATGATTATGTATAAACTATTCCTAGTCATAGTTTCATCAAGAAAGGATATTGATGGAACATTAAGACTAGCATATGGTCAACTCTCTTGGAAAGGGTCCAAGCAGTTTACCTACTAAGACTGAAGGTGGTGCCTTGAGTTTGATACATTGATATATCTGGAAGATATATTGGAGACCGCAGTAAAATAAACACTTGGTATATATATCAATGTGTTAGTGTTTATCTTCATGTAGTAGCTTTACGAATATCCTCATACTTGAGATATTAGTTACCTTGTATGGTACTATTGCTATAATTTGGGTCATACCTATTCACTCATTAATTTCGGGTTCCACGAGTGACTATAGGTATAGTGATGACATCACATTGGTAAGCTATATAGTCGGAATGAATCGATCGCTCCAGATATATTAAGGAGTTTTTACCTGGCCGCTTGTGGAAGTGATGATTATTATAAACCTTTGATCAGAGTATATGATTGATAGAAATAGTTTTTAGTCAAACACATTATGGTAAAAAGTAATATACTTCGATAACAAGCAAATGACTGAGATAGATTGGATGAACCTTATTATTAGTGGCTGAACCCTTTAACCAACCCAACAAACCAAATATTACTAATGTTAAAGAATGGAAGGAGTTAATCACATTACTACAGTCGATTAAGGTAATCGGGTTCTGTTCACGGTCAAGAACCTCGAGTCAATAGTTCTTATAGAATAAAGATTGGTCAAATCTTAACAGCTCAATACTACGGGATCCTATAAGTTCACACACATTGAACTTTTATCGGACTGAGTAAATAATTAATAGACTTCATTTATTACGAAAATATTAAAGGGATGATTGAAAAATTACCTGGTTAGAGATTTTATTTATTGACTAGTAACTAATTTTATGAGGGTCATAAATAAATTAAAGTGTTGATTAAAATGATTAGATCATTTTATGGTTGTGCCATGAATTTATTTTGACCAATAACTAATTTTATTAGAGTCATAAATCAATTAAAGTGTTGATTAAAATGATTAAATCATTTTATGGTTAAGCCAAGAATTTATTTTGACGGGGACTAATTTTATTAGGGTCATAAAATAAACTAAATAAAAGGAGGATTAAATTTAATCTCATATTAAATTTGTATTTAATCCACATTTAATCACACATTTAATCTTGTATTAAATCCGCATTTAATCCTGCATTTAATCCCACATTAAATCCGCATGAAATTCGGAGAGCCTTTGCTTCCCTTATACAAAGCTAGCCCCTCTTCTTCATTTCTTACACCATATCTTTCTATAAGCTCTAACTCGAGATTCTAACACATTTTCTCAATGTCAACTTAAAAGATAAAATTCATGAGTCCCTTTGGTTAATATTTCGGGTGGGTTTTGGAATGGTCTAGCAGCTACTCAAAACTCTATTGTTCTTCCTCATTTGGAGGTTTTGGTTGGTGGAGTTTGTGTGGATACTCATGGAGGCTAACCTATACTTGGATGCTTGTGTAAGAAGGTTCTACTAAAGCACGATTCAATTCGTAAGTCCTCTAATTCTCTTTTAATTATTAAGTCCTTTTATTAAGCGTTTTAAGACTTAATAATTATTATCCTTAGGTTATTTTGCATGGTTAGTTTGTTTTATACCTTGACTATAACAAATTATTATACGCCTAGCCTATGCATGCTAACTTAAGTAGAGAATTAATTAAGTTAATTCTTTAGATAATTTATATGCTACTAATAGGAGTTCGTATGGATAAGGGACAAAATTTTGAATTTATTTCGTGCATGTTATGCATTTTCAAATCGACTATCAGTTCCCAACAGTGGTATCATAAGTGTGCCTATTTAGTGCATAATTAAGTTAAAGCAAACAGAATTTTATTTTCTATATGAAATACTTTAATATTTATTATATTGTTTGGAACAATAGACGAACTTAGACTTTTATTTCAAAGGTTAGAAAAAGGATATAGATAATTTCGAATAAGCCTCTATTTTGCCTTATTGTAGCCAAATTTAATCGTTTAAGACCTCAAAATGGCATTTTTTGTGTTTTCACGACATTTTTACTTTTTGACTGTTTTGATTATTCAGAAATGGATTTCAAGCATGTCAATGATGCAACTCGGAACACTATGATGAATGGGAATTTTTGGGAATTTTAGATTTTTTATGATAATTCGGTCCTTTTTGGCTCTTCGTCTGATCACTGATTGAAATAGGTATAAATCCTCATCGGGCTAAGTAGACCGTGCTAACAGCTTGCCCCTCGTGTACAAAATTTTTATCGTGAAGGTAAAGTTTCATGTATGCGGATGAAAGAGCGACTGTCAAAATCATTGTTCTTGTGTGATAAGGACATGAAAATTTTTTAGAAAGAATCGACATTTCTTAATCGATAATTTTGAAAAACAAAAAATTTTGCCCCTTGGATTAAGAATGTTGTTAAAAATCTTTAAACAAAAATCCGTTGGGTAGTAAATGTAAAAAGTAAAGATGTTGGGGGTAAAAGAAAAGGCAGGTAGGAAAAATTTCATGTCCTTAATAGTGTGTAGAAAATTTTGTCCACCCATTTTAAAACATGGTTTTGCATGATGCAGAAGATAAGTGAAGGATCATACATACTTGCGGTGTTGCATCCATTGATCTATTTTATCTTCTAGGAAGATGGCACTGTCAGCCACATCTTTATAAGTTTTCTCATCAAGGAGTTGGGCACTGTTCGCTATTATTGAATAGTTTGTCTGACTAGGGAGTTGGGCACTATCTGCTGCCAATGAGCAGTTTGCATAACTAGGGAGTTAGGCACTGTCTGCCACCATTAAGCAGTTTTATCATTAGGGAGTATGGCACTGTCAGCCACATCTTGATCATTTTTCTTATCGGGGAGTGTGGCACTGTCAGCCACCAATGAGCTATCTATTTTACCATCGAGTTGGGCATTGTCTGCCATCATTGAGCAGTTTGTCTCACCATCAAGTAGGGTAGTGTCCACCACCATTGACTAGTTTTTCTCACTAGGGAGTTAGGCACTATCTACCACCATTGAGTAGTTTGTCTCATTAGGGAGTTGGGCACTGTCTACCGCCATTTAGTAGTTTGTCTCACAAGGAGTTGGACACTATCTGCCGCCATTGAGTAGTTTGTCTCATAGGGAGTTAGGCACTGTCTGCCACTAATGATTAGTTTGTCTTATTGTGAGTTGGGTATTATCTGCAGCGATTGAGCAGTTTATTTCACAAGGGAGTTAGGCAATATCTACCTCCGTTGACCAGTTTTTCTCATCAAGGAGTGTGCCATTGTCTGCCACCATGGACTTGTTAATAAGCTTTCCTATAGAATAAAAGCTTACATGGCACTGTATGATGCAAGCACAATACATGACATTATAAAACTTAATTCACTTGACTTAATAGGCACTGCATGTCATTGAAATGAATCGATAAGACACCGCATATCATCAACATAAACTATGAAAATCTCGCTGGATCTAAGTTTGGCTATGATGTGCCTTGGTATAGATTTCACTAGATATGAGGATCGTCTATGATGTGCCGGGGTAAAGATCTCACTAGATCTAAGGTTTGGCTATGATATGTCGGGGTAAAGATCTCACTAGATCTAAGGTTTAGTTGTGATATGCCTGGGTAAAGATCTCACTAGATCTATGATTCGGCCATGATGTGTTAGGGCAAAGATCTCACTGGATCTAAGGTTTGGCAATGATATATCAGGGTAAAGATCTCACTGATCTAAGGTTCAGGCTATGATTTGCCAGGGTAAAGATCTCACTGGATCTAAGGATTGGCTATGATGTGACGGGGTAAAGATCTCATTGGATCTAAGGTTTGGCTATTATTTGCCAGGGTAAAGATCTCACTAGATCTAAAGTTTGGCTATGATGTGCTAGGGTAAAGATCTCACTAGATCTAAAGTTTTGCTATGATGTACCGGGGTAAAGATCTCCCTAGATCTAAGGTTCAGCTATGATGTGCCGGGGTAAAGATCTAACTAGATTAGTGGTTTGGCTACGATGTGCCTAGGTATAGATTTCACTGGATCTAAGGTTTGCCTATGATGTGTCGGGGTAAAGATCTAACTAGATCTAAGGTTCGGCTGTGATGTGTCATGGTGAAGATCTCACCGGATCTAAGGTTTGGCTATGATGTGCCTATAGTTTAATTTTGGATCAGGATAATGAAGCTTAGTCTTTTGGAAGAGTTTTATGCATTCTTGTTTAATGATTCATGTGATGTAGTACATCTATTGATATACGATGAGTTCTGCAAGTGCATGATGCATTAAGTTAGCATTTTTTCGTGACTGACAATGCCTGCCTGGCGACTTCTAGCCTTTGCACTTGTAAAATTATAATGTGCATGTAATGCGTAGTGCATGTTATGTGTATGCAATGTAGTTTATTCTTGCAAGATAAAGTTATGCATCTGCTGGATGATGTAAGCTTGCTTGGTTCTCAATAGTATTTTTCTATATTATTGGATTCTTGGTTTATTTCATTCTTAGTGATGATGAAAATTTGATTTTGGGTTGGAGTCCTAGGTGTAGGCTTCATAGCTTTAAGGGATGAACTTGTCATTTTCATTGTAGTTGTGTGTGCTTTGCATCCATTTCACTCTTGTTATAAGGTCAATCGTGCACTCTACTTTATACTTGACTATTTGAACAAGTCAAGGTTTTGGGTCCTTCTTAGATCTAATGAATTCCTAAGTTGCAAAACTTGTGCCCCTGGTGGCATATGGCATGAGACTGAGCTAGTTAACTCCAGTTGCTTAGACTGACAGAGGTTAGATTTTATTCTTTTTACCGATCATGTAGATAGTATAGCATGCATCAACAGTTCTCAGAATTCTTGTGTAGCTGAGTGAAAGAAGATTATCTTCTCACATTTTGGAGATGAGGGAGATTCATACGCTCATGTGGATTAATAATATTGCTCCTTTGGGAAGGCTTTGGATTGACTGATGTGCTTGTTGTCATTTGGTGAGTCATCGCGATGAGTGACTTTGATTGTGCTTGCATGTAGAGGTTATGCCCTAATTATTTCCTGAATCAAAGCACAATGAGCTTTGTATATTTTTTCTTGATTTGACCTTGATTTTTGGATAAACCGCCTTTTTAGATTTTCGATTTATCGGGTTGCCTTAACTTTTGCCTGGATCGCCCTTTTAAGTTTTTAATCCAACAAGTTCTTTTCTTTTTTTGTTGTTTTTTTGTGTGCATGCACTGTATGAACAAGAGCACTTACATGAATGTTTCTTTTAACAATTATGTGTATTCATTAAGTGTAGACAATTAACAATTCAGCAAAATGACACATCAGTCGAAGAAATATTTTTAGGCACAAAAGTTTGGTATCTATTCCCAAGAACTTTCTCTTGTTATCAATGGTCCTTTTCAAGTTTTACCGGTTGATTTATCTCTTTCTTTTGTCTTTATTTTTTCCCAAAATCACTCACTAGCTTTAAGCCGACATATGTTTTTTTCGTTTATGTGGTATTGCCTGAGCCTGTTCTTCTTCGAGGGGTAATGAACTCGTTTCCTTTAATGTATAGCATTACTTCACTGAGAATCTATTTAACCATGTTGGCCCTTTGTGTGGAATTCGCGCCTAGCATTAGCATCCACTACTTTCATTTACTTTAGGATCAACTCCCTTGATTTTGACTTTGTTGTTTATTTTTTTTGTCCGGGTATTCATGGATACTAGATAGGGTCAAGAGTCTCGATATTCAAGGAACATCAAATGTATTCAGGTGGTGATATATAATGATAGGGTTCAATTGGGTTGTTTGCCACATTTATGGAATGCGCATATTCAAGTGTATTTTAGGGAAAGTACAACTCATGGAAGTGTCATTTAAGGTAAGATTGGGATCATCTAGGATGCTCCTAAGGTAGGACTTGTTTTGGTCATTCAAGGAATGCCTAAAAGGTTGTGTCTCACTGGACATTGATTCAGAAATGGGTAAAGTTTTGGTCATTTGGAGAAGCCAAAAAGGTGTGTCTGATTGGACATTGATTTGGCAATTGCTATGTTGCCTTAGTTTGGGTACGATTTGGTCATTTGAGGAATGCTAAAAAGTTTTGTACCTTGATGGGTATCATTTCAGCAATCAGTGAGTTACCTAGGGGTCAAATATTTGTGGAATTTTCGATAAAAGTTAAGCATTTGAGAAATGCGTAACAAAAGGGGTAAGTCTTTGATACTCGTGGAATATCAAGCTTGGTCAAATGATCACTTTAAGTATCAAGGTTTAGTTGGGTTTTCTTTCATGGAAAGCATAACTCAAAATTATGTCATTCATAGAAAGCACAAAAGGCAGGGTCATATAGAATGCCCCTAGGTATCTCTGCCAAGTCATTGTAGGAATGCTTAACTATTGTGTCTCGTTAAACATTAATTTGGTAATCACCATCTCGCCTTGATTCTTTGAAAAGCTTTGGTCTTTCGGGGAATGCCAAAGAAGTCTGTGGGATTTAATTCGGCAACCATGGAGTTGCCATGGTTTTGGTCATTTGGGGAATGCCAAAAGGTCTTGGCCTCACAGTTGGGTTTAAGACCACTCGGTAGTTGGGATCAGCTGACTCGCCATCGGGATTAAATGAATTGATGGTCGGGAATAGATGAGTTGCTGGTCAAGATTAGATGACTCACTGGTCAGGGCTTGATGACTTATCAGTCAAATTTTTGTCAACTCATTGGTCGAGTTTCAATTGACTTGGGGATAGAAGGTGACTTTATTAGTCGAGGAACTCACTAGTCGAATTGACTCGCTGGTTAGGTTTTGGAATGACTCCAATAGTCGGGTGACTCACTGGTCAGGTTCTAGAATGACTTTAATAGTCGGGTGACTCACTGCTTAGGTTTTTCAGATGACTCTAATAGTCGGATGACTCACTAGTCAGGTTCTAGAATGACTTTAATAGTTGGGTGACTCATTGGTTAGGTTTTAGAATGACTTTAAAGGTGACTCACTGTTAGGTTTTTGAGATGACTCCAATAGTAGGGTGACTCATTGGTCAGGTTCTAGAATGAATTAATAGTCGAGTGACTCATTGGTCAGGTTTTAGAATGACCTTAATAGTCAGGTGACTCACTAGTCAGGTTTTTGAGATGACTCCGATAGTCAGGTAATTCACTGGTTGGGTGAGTCGACTCAATGGTCACTTAAAGGGTTAACTTGTTTGTCAAAGGTGAGTTCAATCGATGGTCACTCAAAGGTTGACTCACTTGTCCAAGGTGAGATGACTCGATGACTTGATGTTTGACTCATTGGTCCAAGGTGAGATGACTCGCTGGTCACTCAAACAGTAGACTCGGTGGTTAAGGAAGAGTTGACCCGATAGTCACTCGAAGGTTGGCTCTATGGTCAAAAGATGGGTCATATTTTTATTATGTATTTGTGCTTATTTCTATATCATTGAGACCAAGTTTTTAGTCTTTATGTCCGCTATTACTTCCTTTTCTGTCTTTTTCAGGTTTTGAAGGCAATTCGGAGAAAACATGCAATATTTAGAAGAAAATAGCCTTTCACCGATAACTAAAGCAGACAACAAGAGAAATAGTTGGTCCTAGTGATTCCAGAACACTTTAGAATGATCACAACGTCATCAATACTGGAGCCCGCTAAGTCCAGATCTAGAAGTTACCCAATTTGGGCAAATCTTGTTCGGAAAGAGCCCAATTCAAGAACGAAGTTAGCTGTCTTTCCTAATATAAAAAAGGAAAAGATTTTACTACCATATGAAGATCAAGACTAAAAGGAAATGAATCCAACAAGATAAATGCAAAGAGTCATTTTTTGTCACTAAAGAAGAAGCAAGAGGAGAGGCATTCAACTATAAATTCCAAGACCAGCAAGTCTCAAGGGGACAATCATTCAATCTATCATCTACTATTCAGTCTTTCTAGTCTAGTTTTTAATCTTTTTGTTCTTTAATCTCAAGTACATTTTGATTTACAGTTTTGGTTTTCGAAAATCTTTTAATTTAATTGCATGTTCATTTTTAGTTTTATAGCTCTAGTTCAATTTCAGTCTTTTTACTCTTCGCGTGCTTTATTTTAAGTGTCTTTATATTTTTGCACATTTAAATTCAGCCACCTTGACTAAATAATGGTCAATATTGAGTTGAAATGGTGTGAGGACTATAATTGTATACAGAAATCTACAAGGCGACCTATTTACCAATCTCGGTGCTTGAAGGGTTTTATGGTAAGAGTATCACTTGGTCTCATTGTTTAGACTGATCACCCATTTGGTAAGCCTTTGTAGGTATTGTTAATCTTTATTCTTGCATCCATAATTGTGACTGAAGAAGGATAAAGTAACAACATTCTCCACTGAGATTGGAGAAAGGTAATCTTATGCATGTTGGGAGTGCTTCACTACTTGTCGGTAAGGGTTTAGGCTTTTCTAATTTATATTACTATTCACTAGCAAACTCTCTAGCATAAAGTCGAGAGATACAGTGAGTAAGAGTGAGATCATGGCGCGAGGCCCGATTTCCATACACTGTAAGTAAAAGTTGCTAGTATTGTACAGTGCATGAGTATTAGTATAACTAAATCTAGGTATCGTTGCATTTAATTCCTTATCCTATGATCACCATGATGTTCAGTGTTGTCCTGTTTTGGTTAAGCCATTGTTTCTTATTGTTTCATTACTTGCTTTATTTAGTTTTGATCTACATATTCCCATCGAGAGTACTTCTAAGTCACATTGTGTGTCGTCTTCTAAGAATAACATTGCCAAATATCATTCCTTGTGGATTCAACCCCTGATCACTACTAACTTCTAGTTTATTTTGCGCAGGGATTTAATTTTTGTTGTCTCAACACCCATCAAATTTTTGCTGGGGAGCGATTCCTTTTGATTAGTTATTTGACTTGGATAACCTGAGCCACAGGTCATGGCAATGAATTCCTCTACGATCCAGATATTGAAAGATCCAACAGAGCTTGTGCCAAGCAAGCTTGAGAGCATAGAGACTCTAAACATCAGGCAGAAATTTCAACCGACCCCAACAATGATCTAATAAACATAGAAGGGTTGTCTGACGATTCGAATGACTCTGAATCAGAACCTAAAACAGCCATCGTGACTATGGCTGACTAAGAACAGTTGATCTGAGACCTTATACGGGTCCTGGTGAACCAACAACCTTTCTACATCACTTTTCCAGATGAGACTGATGATAGCAACTTTGAAATGAAATCTGAGTTTGTTCATAGCTTACCCAAATTCGTCGAAAGGGCCACTGATGACCCTTACAAGAACTTGCAGAAATTTCATTTGATAGTGTGTTCCATGAAGCCACCCAAGGTCGATCTAAACCTTGCAAAATTAAAGTCCTTTGCTTTTTCTCTTGAGGACTCAACCAATGACTAGTTTTGTCATTTGAAACCAGGCTCAATCACATCATGGGAATAGATGACGAGAGTCTTTCTTGATAAATACTTTCCAGCATCGAGAGTTACCACTTTGAAGAGGCAGATCTGTTCGGCCAAGATGAAAGACACGGAGAGTCTCTATGAGTATTATGAAAGATTCCAACAACATTGGCAGCTTGTTCTCCACATGGATTTATTGCTCAAGCCTTAGTTCAGACTTTCAATGAGGGACTCCCGTTCTCCAAGTGGTCTATGATGGATGCAGCTAGTGGAGGTGCTCTCATAAAAAAACCCAAACTCAGGCTTGGGAAATCATTAGGACTATAGCAGAAACTGCTCGGCATTTTGGCGTTCATGAAGGAAAATCTACATCGAGAGCAGTCAATGAGATCAACTCTTACAATTTAAATGATAAAATAGAGAGACTAAATGAACTTGTTCATAAAATAGCCGTCCAGACCGAGGTCACGAAGGAATGTGAACTTTGCTGAAAGACTACTTATGCTACTAATGAATGCCTTTGGATAAGAGATCCAGAATTTGAACAAGTCCATGCTTTAGGAAACTACGACAACTATGGTAACTATGGAAATTATGGTAACTATAGTAACTACATTAATCAGGGCAATAAGTAGCTATACATTTCACCACCATAGAGAATCATATAGGGTGGCGGGATTGTCCAGCACTCACTTGGGGAAATAAAGACCACCAATAACCATAGAGACCATAAAATCAGCTCATGGTGAGAAATCAATAGAATTTGATTGTACCGAGACCTCCTTAACAAGTATAACCCAACCCACCTCAGCAACCATAGGATAATCCTTACGAACTCTTCACTACTCTCATTGAAAGTTCTAATAAGCGGCTCGAATTGGTAGACAAACAGATGCAAGGACTACAAGGTAACTTTTCAAACTTGGAAAAACATATGGCCCAGATAGCCAGCACTCTTTCCAAGATCGAGAACTTGAGGAGACTTCCATCTCAAATAGTGGACAATCCAAGAGAGAATGTCAGTGCGATCACGCTGAGGGAAAAGAAAGAGACTCAGCCGAAACCACCGAGAGCATAAATGGAGGATGAAGTCATTGTGATTCCCAATGACCCCGAGGAGCCAATGATTTTTTACCGAGACCAAACCTCCTTTTCCAAAGAGACTAGCAAAGACTAGGAAGCTGAAAGAAGAGAAAGATATCTTTGAGACCATAAGAAAAGTCTAGATCAACATCCTATTGCTTGATGTGATTAGACAGATATCCAAATACAAAAAATTTCTCAAGGAGTTGCGCACCAATAAGAAGAACCAGCACGAACTAGATAAGGTCATAATGGGAGAAAATATATTTGCCATGATCCAATGCAAATTGCCCCCTAAGTTGAAAGATGAGGGAGTGTTCGCGATCAATTATACCATAGGTGATGTTGGAATCAAAAAGGCTATGTATGATTTCGGTGCATCTATAAATGTGATGCCTTCCTCTATCTACCACTAGATATCAGCCAACCGCAATATGCCTCCCAAGGAGACCAGGATTGTCTTGCAACTTGTGGATTGCTCTGTTGTTTACCCTGAGGGAATTTTGGGGGTTGCATTGGTCAAGGTAAATATATTTTGTTTTTCTCGTTGACTTTTATATTCTTGACATGTATGATATAGATAAGAAAGTGAACTCAGATTTACTATTAGGGAGACCATTCTTGAGCACTGCCAAGACCAAAATAGATGTACACAATGGTTCTCTCACTATGGAGTTCAACGGGGAAGTAGCCACTTTCAATGTTTATGATTTTATGAAGACCACAAAAGAAGATTTGAGCCTATGTAGTATTAATAGTCTTGATCCCATTATCCAAAAAAATTTTGAGCTCAATCTCTCAGACGAGTATTTGATCATATTGAATGGCACTTGTCACCGAGAGTCTCGATGATACTGATTTAGACAAGAAGGTGAAAGAGGCCATCCATGATCTTGACTCACCTCAACCTGCATCGAGACTTGGACCAAAGCTCGCTCTACCACCTTTCAAGAAACTCACTCCTTCCATCATCCAACCGCTGAAGCTTGAACTCAATAGCCTGCCAAGTCACCTCAAGTATGCTTTCTTGGTCGATACTAACTCACTCCCAATGATCATTTATACTAAATTGAGTCCCAACAGAGAGAAACGATTGGTCTCCTTACTCCAACAATACAAGGAGGCAATTAGGTAGACTATAGCCGATATCAAGTGGATTAGTCCTTCCACTTGCATGCACAAGATCAAGTTAGAAGAGAACACATAGACTTGTTGCCAACCTCAAAGATGACTCGATACTTCTATGATGGAAGTGGTAAAGAAAGAAGTGATCAAACTCATGGAGACTAACCTCATTTACCCTATCTCTAATAGTGAATGGGTTAGTGTGAGCACAGGCTTTTCGGTGACCCTCGAAATGATGATGGCTTGTTGCTCTGACCTTGTATGGTCTAGATATTCCATTCTTGAAAGGTTGAATCACATTTGGCAAGTACATTTTTGATGATTTTAGACCTTTGACGACGCTTAAATATCATTCGCATGCATTTAGGATTAGCCGTTTCCTTTCGATCGCATGCAGTAATTTGTTTCATAATTTTATATAAAATCCAAACATTTTTAGTGAGTCTTGTTTTATATCATTGGATTCTTGACTCTTTGAAATTTCTGGAATGTCAAGAATCGCCATAATCGGATAACCGTAGTGTAAGATATAGGCGTCGGAAGTTAAAACCCTAATTTGCCCTAATTTGCACCATAAAACCCTACCTAAACCCTAATTACCCATAAAACCCTAAACCCTAATTACCCTAAACCTAAGCCACCCTTAGCCCCCTTTTTGCTACCACCACCACCGGCAGCGACGGCGGTGGTAGCCTGCCCTTCGGCGACGGTGGTCGCCACTTTTGTGGCGGTCACCGCCGCCATGGTGGCGTTCACCGCCGCCATAGTGGCGTTCACCGCCACCCTTTATGGCTGTGAAAGCCATCGGGGTGGCCACCCCCCGCCATTATGGCAGCAACCACCGCCATCGTGAAAGTGGTGGTGGGTGTGGCACAGCCTGTACCTTGTTCTCTCTCTCCTCTTGCGATTCGGCGATGTATTTTTCCCAAAAATTTGCCTAAGTCGGTGGATTTTTATGTGTGAGAGTATTTAAACCAATCCGAGAGAGAGGTTAGAGGACTTTTTCTCTAAATTTAGAATTTAGAAATCACTTTTGAGATAAAATGAAGAATAAGAGAGAGAAAGGGAAGAAATAGAGAGAGAAAGCTTAAGAAAGGCATAGAATCCGGGTTTAATCCTCTCTAATCTCGATTCTTAGTTGTTCTTAGGCTTGATCTCGTAGCTTAAACACTAAAATCAGTTAGAAATCATAGGTTAAAACTCATTAAATAGTATTTTAGAGACTTTTCCTCAAATACCACCCAAATAATTTGTTAGTATTTTCATCGCTATTTTCATTGCCAATCCATATCAAAATCATCAAAAGCTTGCTAAACCTCCGATTTGAGTCTCTTGAGTTAGATTCACATCCTACAGGTAACAAAACTGAGTTCCCTTGATCTTTTACTTCATTTATTGTCTACTGTTGCTGTTCTTGTTGCTTTTGGTGCGTTTCCTTGGTTTTTTCCTTGGTTTTCTTGGAAAACTGTCGGAAAATAATCTGACCTCTGTAGGGATAGCCTTCACCTTTACTCCTATAGCCTTGGCCGCTACTGTTATAGCGACGAAGGCTATAGCTATAGAGGTGAACTCCACCCTTATAGAGGTCCCGTTATTTCTAACAATTTTTGGGTATTTTCTTACACAAATCTATAAAATCAACATTATTTGAGTGTTTTAAGTCTAGATCTATTGAAATATAGTTGATTACGACTTAAACCTTCAATGATTTTGAGTTTATTGATTCAAAAACACCAGTATCCCCCCTAAAAATGGTTTGGCATGGCAAAGGCTATAGTGATAGCCTTGACCGCTGCCGCTATAGCCTTCACCGCTACCAATATAGCGGCCAAGGCCATAGCAGTGGCGGTCAGGGTTGTCACTAAAGCCCTTTGCCGCCAAAAGCTGCTTTTAGCCCTTTTTCGCCTTTTTCTTGAGTTTTTGACCCCGATTTCAACCCGAATAATTTCCAAAAAAATATGAATAGTCTGAAATTGCTCTTATTTAATTTACGTCCATTTTTAGATTTTATTTTTATTTTTATTTGATTTAATATGCATTTTAATGGCTTAAAAATAGCGTTTTTACTACATAAATCTAAATAAATTGTTTTCTACCAACCAAAAATCCCAAAAATATATTAAATCTGATTTTAGGATGCTTAGTTAATTTATTTCATCTTTTTAGGTTGTTAGATAATTAATTAATGCCCGAAAATAGTGTTTATTTTCCGCATTTATTTATTCTTGCTTTATTTGTGATTAGTCCCGTATATTTCTTGCCTCATTTGGAGTCGGGTCCGAGTCGGTAAGCTTGGTTAAAACCCGGTTTTGCCCGTTTATTTATTTATCGCTTTATTTATTTTCTCGCATTAGAAAATGTATAGGTATTCGTAAAGCCTTGTAATAATTTTCTTTTCTTGGTTTGTTTATTTATCAATTTCTGTGTGATGTATGGCATATAAACCGAAAACACTAAACAATAATCGGATTAAATCGCATAAGAACTAAGGTCACGTTTATTAAAATATAATCGGCTTGATTTGAAAATTGAAAAGTAAGCAACATCATCTGAACCTAGAATCTCTGTTTTAAGATATGGGTGGCGACTCTATCTTAAAATATGGGATTCTAAGTCTCGTATCCTTTAACACATAAATCGGACTAAATTTCAACTTCAACATCGCTTCCATTATCCATTTTCATCACGCTAAAATAAGGACTATCCCTTAGCATGCTTTACAGCGCTGGTTGTTCTCCAACCCACGCCTAAGAGAATTAAACCTTACCATGCGAGCGGGGGGATCGGGGTTCATCAGCTCACAATTAGCCCAATATAAGTTGTTCCAAAGAAGATAGGGATCATAGTGATAACAAATGAAGCAGGAGAAGTTGTCCCGACGAGAATATAGAATGGGTTAAGAGTTTGCGTTGACTACCGTAACCTCAATGCCACGACTAAGAAGGACCATTTTCAACTGCCATTCATTGATCAAATGCTAGAGAGACTAGTAGGAAAGTCTCATTTCTTCTATCTCGATGGAATGTCAGGTTTTTATCAGATCACAGTAGCACTAGAAGACTAGGAGAAGATAACATTTACGTATCCCTTTGGCACCTTTGCTTACGAATGGATGCCTTTTGGTCTTTGCAGTTGTGAGGTATCGATGACGTATGGGTCTCCCTTAGCACCTTTGTGAGAGAGGCGATTTAGGTGTGATAAAACATTCTTTAGTTAAAGTTAGCATAATAAGCCAATTTTAATGAATAAAATAATCGAGACCCAAATCCCGATACAATTGATAGAGTCGCCACCGAAGTTATCTACTTAGGAAAGAGTTTTAGTACGATTCCCTCTGGGCGGGATACTCATACCTATTAGATCAGAGATTCGGGTATCGGATGAGTAACTTATTTCTCACTTAGTTGATTCAAAATTACACTCACCGCATAAAACCATTTTAGTTTTCATCATTTAGGGAATTACCACAGAAATCCTATTTCTACACTCTTTCACACTCGTTACATGCGTTTACATATTATAATAAAGTAGAAGCAATAAATGGGGGATAAAAATAACAACCAGTGGAAAAATAGGGGAAATTGCAAAGAGATCCTATACATTTGCTCTAAGTTATAAAACAAAAATGAAAATAAATTCCCCTGCATCCACTGACGTTATCACTATTTATAGCACATAACAAATAAGCATTTTAACACATTTTGTTGCAAAAACACATTTTATGTTTTGTAGGTTGATTTACCAGATTATTAGTGAAAATCCCCGCATGGCAAAAGGTGAGTTGGTTGATTTTTATTTAACCAAAAAAATGACATTTGGGTTCTGTCCGGAGGCCGGTACCTTTACATGTGGGTGGGACCCGTACGGCTACTGAGGAGGACCCATATAGGTATGGGGGACCTGTATGGATCCTGTCGGATCAAACAAAACTAGTTTTTAATTTATGTCAATAGATTGATTATAGAGGAGATAAAATAGAATCGGGAATTCCCTTTATACGAGTCTGGCGCACCAGTACAATCATCGAAATGATATATTAGGTACTAACAAAGCCTGTATTAATCAGGATCAGACCCAAAATGAGAATTGAAATAACAGTCGATATAGAATAAACTAATAATAACAATATAATGGAGATGTGAGTCTCTTTGAAACTCAGGAGCGTTACCTTTACAATGAATCCACTTTGAGGCAATCCCTTTACTGTAGAGAGAGTCCGGCCAAAGTATGTGCTTAGTTAGGGCTATTTAGGAGAGTATTTGAGTTGATAGAATCCCCCCTAAAACCTAATAAAGGAAGCTAGGAATTAATAAAAATGTGGAAAAAACATCAATGGAATGGTTTTCTCCCTATTTTATACCTCCTATACCTCAACTATACCTATGGAGATTGTTAGAAGTATAATTTTTCTATAGTAATTTTGCTTATAAATTGTGTCCTTTTAAAATTAGAGGAGAAGGCCCCTTTCATAGGGTGAAATTAGGTCAGAATTCGGTGATCCCAAATTCAATACCTGCCTTTTCCTGAAATGGTAAGAGACTACTTCTAAATTAGCCTTAACGGGAAACAAGCATACCTGTACAGGTGGGGCCCCACCCGTACCAATACTAGGGGACCCATACAGGTCCCCCCCAGGCATACGGAAGGTAGTCACCCATACAGGTCTACTAGTGGATCTATACAACTAGGCAGCACCCGTGCGGGCACCTAAGGTCGGTCTAGGTCTCCGTGTCATGGCTAAACTTAATTCTACAATAGTGGGAACACCTTTGATGGATAACACCTATAAAAGAATGCCTTATTTAGCTCTCATCATCATTTCGTGATATGGATCGCTGAAATCCTATGCTCGTAGACTGCCTCTCGTAGGATCATTATGGATAGGGATCTATATGATCTCACAACATGAGCAAGGGTTTGGGAATTATACTTGAGTTAGTGATGGTGATCTAAATAAGTTCCTTTCCTTGGGGCAAATTCTTTCCTTGGGTGGTGCCTTTTTCTGAAGGCGTGTGGCTTTTCCTCGTATCCCTTTCCTAAGGCGGATCAACTTTCCTGACTAATGCATCCCTTTCCTAAGGTGGATGACTTCTCCTCGTATACCTTTCCTAAGGCGGATTGACTTTCCTCACTGATGTATCCCTTTCCTAATGCAGATGACTTTCCAGACTGATGTATCCCTTTCCTAAAGCGGATGACTTCTCCTCGTATCCCTTTCTTAAGGCAGATCAACTTTCCTCACTAATGTTTCCCTTTTCTAAGGCAGATGACTTCTCCTTGTGTCTCTTTGCTAAGGCGGATGGACTCTCCTAACTGATGTATACCTTTCCTAAGGCAGATGGCTTCTCCTTGTATCCCTTTCCTAAGGCGGATTGGCTCTCCTAACTGATGTATCCCTTTCCTTAGGCGGATGACTTCTCCTCGCATCCCTTTCCTAAGGTGGATTGACTCTCTTGACTGATGTATCCCTTTCCTAAGGCGTATTGACTTTCCTGATTGATGTATCCCTTTCCTAAGGCAGATGACCCTCCTGATTGAAGATTTTGAGTAACTTGTGAAAAGAGACAACAATCAAACACCAAGTTAATCATTATCTGAGCTGATGCGTCTTTATTCTTGATTGACTTTGTGATGACCAAAAATTTTTGCCCTTCAATTAAGAATAAAGATGCGTGGACAGGGGTTAGCCCCTGTATAAACTACAAACTAAGTGCGAGAAATGTTAGGTGATTCAAGGCTCCGAGAATACACAATTTCCATCGGGTGTGCTTTCTGTGAAGGGGATTTATTTCTGGGGCTTGCACCGATCTCATAAGTGCCCCTAATCCCTTCTCCTAATACTCATGCTTCTCGATCCTAGGTAATTTCACCCAATTTTCCATTTTTCATTTTTTATTCCTTTGGGAATTTCTCAAATTTTGGCATGAATTAAGGTGTTTTAGACCATAGGATAGAGCCTAATGTATGTAACTTTAGCCTAGGATGCTTCTAGGATAGTTTTGGATGGGCTTTTCTCGATATTTGGATAATTTGGATTTTTGGGAAAATTCTTTCATAGGAACTAATTGTAGGGGACCTATATGGGTCCTAATCTTGATATGGGTACCGCTGGTGTACCCGTACGGGTGGGGATTGCCCATACGAGTCCTGTCCTTAGAGATAAAATGCCCATTTCCTTGATTTTTGTCATGCTTTTCTGATTTTTGACATGTTTGCTATATTCTAACTCTGTTGAACTGTAATTATGTCTTTGCAGTTTTAGTACAGGACTATGGGAGCCCTAAGCTTCAATAGGAAGTGGTACGAGGAGACACGCACTGTGAAGGATACTAAGCTACTGGCCCGCATCGACTCTTTCAGTTTTAGTGATATCATTAGGGCCATCCCACAGGCTCCAAAGATGCTAGCCACGGGGGTCATTTCATCTTTGACAGAGAGGTGGTCGAAGATTACCTATACTTTCCACTTACAGATCGGGCACGTCACTATTACTCCTTCCGATGTTTATATGTGATTGGGCTGGAGTGGAGCTGGAAGATCGTCCACTTTGATGTGTTTGCTGATAGTTGGCACTCCCGGCCTGAGGTCAAGGCATATATAGCTGGATTACTTGGGCTTCGTCCGGGCGGGAAGAACAAGCTTAAGTATGGGGATCTCCACTCTTACTAGATTGGGCAGCCGAGGCCTGTTGCAGCAGATAGGAGGGATTAGTATGCTAGGTCTTTCCTGCTAACATTCCTTACTACTATCTTCTTTCCAGTGTACTCGGGCAACCTCAACTACAGTTTGCTCGCTGCTGTAGAGGATCTTGCTACCATGCCCGGTAAGAACTAGTGCGGGGCCATCCTGGCGCAGTTGCATTATAGGATGGATGTCAGAGTTTGGGGCTAGCAGTCCGAGCTCAAGATTTGCCACTTGATCTTACCACTAAAGCTGAAAGCTCATCTCTAGCATTTTATCTTTTCATTCAAACTGTGTTGCGACTAATCCTTGTTTTGCTTTTCAGATCTGGGCTTTTGAGCACCAGTTCATTCGTAAGTCGGGGATGCCTATGCAGCCCAAGACAACGTATATCATCTCTCAATGGATGGGATTTTGGCAGGACCAGCCCCTGAGTACGGTGCAGTCCAGAGAGTTCCTATGCTAGCTATGCTCGGATTGGTTAAACTTCTTCCCTATTAATCCTGCATTTTACATTTTAACAAACCATTAGTAGAAACTGTATTTACTAGGTTATGATACTCACAGTGCACTTATACCGTGTAGGTTATCCGATAACCGTGGGAGAGATTAGCCACATATGTTACCATTGAGCAGATGCGAGCTGGTGTTGATGACCACCGCTTTATCTTGGAGTCACCACTCTCCTATGAGTGGTATTTCATCGAGCGGGTCCGAGAGTGGAGGATCAGTATAGTGGTGGAGAGATCGATTCCTCCCCTGGTCCAAGCGGGCATCTTCTAGCCTTATATCATGGCGGGGACTAACCAGGGGTTCTATTTATTAGGCGAGGGTGCCCGAGTGCTTTCTATGGAGGCTTCTTATAGAGACTTCATCAATCCCTCACTTCTCCCTCCTTGCTAGAGGATTCATCATGAGTATGTTCCCTTTGAGTTTCACTAGAGTGATGATGAGGACAACGATGGCAATAATGATGATGATGACGATAGGCCGAGGGGTGACCATAGGCACCCATTTGTGACTCAGGGTACTGGGGGCTCGGCTAGGTCTGCTACCCCTTCTTCCCAGATATTTTCTTGACTTAAAGCCTTGTGAATACTTTATGATTTCTTGTAGTTTCTTGGTATTCTGAGTATGATATCTTATTGCTATAGCCCCCCGCCCTTACATGAAAGTGACCTACTACCACTACTGTTGTTGCCCCTGAGCCGCCGGTAAAGCGGTCTCGCGCTTCTAGATCTGTGAGAGAGGGGATCCTCCAAGGTAAGCTAGACACCTTCTTCCGACTCCTCGATCATTCAGGGAAGTGAGCTCGAGGAGTTAGTCTAGCTCATTGGTTTCACTCCTTCTAGTTCTACCCACATAAGGAGTTTCTCACTTTTAACCTTGTCCATTATAGTGATTGCCTGAAATGTTCCACCCTGATGTGACCTTTTCTTTCCAGGTGACAATTGCTAAGGCTAAGAGGATTGCCAGGGGGTACTTTTTGGTGAGAGACCTACTACTGGCACATGATGCACTACCCTCGGTAAGTTTTACCTGCAAAATTCAACAAACTATGCATGATGTATTCTATGACATATATGTATACTAATCTTATGATTCTAATGTTGACCCTGTTCTCCATAGAGCCTAGTAGATCTGCCCGAGACTTGGATGCTATAGAAGAGAGGGCGAGATTCCTAGAGGAGTAGCTGAGGGTGACTACTTTTGAGGCTGATCAAGCTAGGGCTGAGACTGGTCAAGTAAGGGTCGAGCTAGAGATACTGAGGGGTTAGCGGGCAATGATGATTAAGGATAGACAGACACTAGCTTCTTCCAATATTGAGTCTGAGGATGATCTTTCGGTACAACAAGTGACTCAAAGGAGAGGAGGTCAGCATGCTGAGGGTGAGGATACTACTATGGGTGCGGAGGAATTAGGGATTAGGGACTTTGTTCAGCCAATCACTGATGCCGATGGGACCGAGGAGCATATGACTATAGATGTGGATGACCTGCTAGCGGATACCCAAGATCAAGCTCAAGAATGTGGCTAGGGACGGGATCCCCCCGCATCTTGGACTTGATTACTTTGATAGCCTTTTGATACTTTTAGGCCTTACGTGGCTTGTTTTGAATGTGAACTTTGAACTGCTACTTTTGACTTTTAACTTTTATGCATGTGAACTTTTTTGAAATAAGAGCATTGAATATTGCCATTTTATGAACCCAAGTTACTTCTTTTCGATGATTCTGTAGCATATGGATTAGGTGGTGTTCTAATTTTTGCCTAGGCCATTCGATGTGAGATGACCTACCGAACATTCATTTTTTGTGTCCTAATTTTTGCCTGGAATGTCCTTGACGGCTTAGGCTCGCAGACTTTTTTCTTTTTCCTTAATTTTTGCTTAGACCGCCCTTTCAGGTTTTCAATCCAACAGGCTTTTTGCCTTAACTTTTTCCCAGGCCGCCCTTTCGGGTTTTCAACGCAGCAGGCTTTTCCAACTTTTTTTTTGTCCTTTACTGAATGGTTCACATAGTACAGAGAATTTTAATAAAGATGCATAACATGATACCGAAAAATTGATGTTCACATACCTACGATTATTTCACCTATGGACATGCATTCATACGACCAAGATTCTTAGTAATTCATAACATGTTTATTGATGAAATTAATTTGAGTACATAGGCAATGGTAACAATTTCCAATGGTTAACCCCTACTGCCCACTGGCCTTTTGTAGGTTTTCCAAAAAGCAACTGACATTCTTCCCTTGATGCCTTAAGTTTTTCCTAAGCTACCCTTTTCGGGTTTTCACCTTAGCAGGCTTTATTTTGAGTTCCCTAACTTTTGCCTAATCGATTTGCAGAATACCGATCAGCGGGTTACACCCTAATTTTTGCCCAAGTAGTAGAGGACCACTTGTTGGGTGTTTAATTTATTTTATTCTTTGTGCTGCTTTTTTGTGAGTTATTTCATTTGACCTAGACATGATAGCGCTTGAGCCTATCTTGTTTTACTAGATTCACGACCACATTTCCATCCATATCCATAAGCTTGATTCCTTCTTTGCCAAGGACTTTCTTAACCATAAATGGTCCTTCCCAGTTAGGCCTAAACTTGCCCCTAACATCAGTGTTGACTTGGTATAGTTGTTTAAGAACCAGATCACTCGCTTTAAGAGGTTGCTTCAGGTATCTGACTCTATTATTGTAAGCTCGAGCCATATGCTGCTGATACATCTATAAGTGGTTTAGTGCCTTAAGCCGTTTCTTATCTATCGTATACAACTGTTCATACCTAGCCTTTGCCCAATCTAACTCTTTCAACTGAGCTTCGAGTGCTAAATGTAGTGATCTTACTTCTATTTCAATAGGTAATATTGCTTCCATCCTATATACCAAAGAGAAAGGCATTTGGCCAGTAGCCATCCTCACACTGGTTCTATACCCCTAAACTATAAATGGAAGTTTGTCAGCCTAATCCCTATAAGTGGCTACTATCTTGGATAACATTTTCTTAATCGACTTGTTAGAAGCTTCTACTGCCCCATTACCTTGTGGCCTATATGGAGAAGATCTGTGATGTTCAACATTAAACTTCTCAAATAACTCACTGGTTGCCCCTTGGAACTGAACCCCAATGTCGGAGACCACATGCTGTGGAACCCCGTATCAAGCAAAAATGTGCCTCTCTATGAACTTAGCCATTTTTGTTTTTGTTGAATTCCTTTAGGTCTTATTTCTTCAATGATGTGTATCTTTGTGACCCCCCCCCCCCCCCCCAATCATGAAGAAAGATGAACCAAGGCCTATTACTATCACGTTTGCTAAGCAATTTTTATCTCTCCTTTTGTGATAAGTTTTAACCATTGGATCTTTATGTCATTGGGATATACTCAAAGTCAATTTTATCAATAAAATCTTATCATTGGCTTAAGAACATTGTTGTTATGATTGTATGATGTCTTTAAGATGAAATGCTCTCATGGAATGTGAATGGAAAATGCATCAATTTATTCATGACATAATAAAGACATTCATGCTACAACTATTCATGATATGCCTTATAAGCGGCATTGTTTGTACAAAAAATGTTGGCAATACTATAAATTACATAATTTAAATCATCCTCCACAGGCAGAGGGCTTTGTTAACCGAGTTCAGCTGAAAAGGCGGCGCACAGGATGGCTTGAGAATCTACAGCTACTGCCCTTGCCAAATTCTTGACAGCCTTACTTATAGGGTTTCATTTTTCATCTCCCTTCCAATTCTTCTTCATGAGTACCGCTAGAGCCTTGGTGATGGATTCAACTGCCTTACCCATCTCATCCCTCTCAATATTACTATATATTTCCACAGAAAGCAAGGCTTCGACCATGTATCCTTTCTAAAAATCAAATACATGATTAAAGATCTCAAAACTAGGGACCCTTTTGCCCCTAACCTCGATGGGTTCATCCTTACCTAAAAACTCTTTCTTTTTTACTCCAGCTCTTACCATGAGACTCGAATGTATCTTGGTTTTCCTTGCACCTGGACGATATCCTAAACCGAATCTGAATAACCAAGGAAGAGGTATGATAGGTTCTGACATGCCTTGAAGATTTTTCCCGAGTCCTTTTCCCTTTCAATAACCTTGTTTTGTCATGATTTTCTCAACTTTAAGAGACACAAGCCTCTCAATCTTATTTTGGTGAGCTGCAGCCACCCTAGATTCCTTCTCTTCCATTTCCATAGCCACTAACTGATGGTTCATCAGCTTCGATGGTTACAAGCTTGCCATCATGAATGATTTTAATCTTTTGGTGGACCGTAGAAGGAACTGCCCCTAGTGCATGGAGCCAAGGATGACCTAATAATAGTGAGTAAGAGATAGGCATGTCTAGTACAGTGAACAAGACCTTGGACGTCACTTCCCCGATTGTGACCTCAGCTTCAAAGACCCTAACCACACTCCTCTTCATATCATCATAGGCCCTTATGATGATATTACATTTTTCAAGCATTGACTCATCCAATCCTAAGTGAGGGAAAATTTTGGAAGGGCAAAGGTTGAGAGTGAAACCATCATCCACCATAACACACAGAATAGAACGATCAAAGATCTGCACCTTAATGAAAATGACTTATTTTGTTTATTTCCTTCAGCCGAAAGATGTGACGGGTAAAATAAGATGGGTTCCATATGGCTGGAAGCAAACCCCCCCATAATTGAGAACACTTCCACGAGGGAGGTGGTAGGTGTAGCTTTTATGCTTAATAACTTTTCTATCAGACCCCTGCGATGATCATCGAAATCAATGAGAAGTTGCCAAATGCTGTACTTGGCCGGGGTAAGTTGTAACTATTGGATAAGGGGAGTAACTTTTGAATTTATTTTCTTTGTATCCATCGGAACCTAGGTCTCAATAGCAGGTATGAAAGTAGTTCTCATGCTGGCATTTAGGAGGATTTGGATGTCAGCGTCTTTGCCCCTTCTCTTTTTTGAGAGGGCAGTAGGAGCCACCCTTCCACTGTGGGTAATAAGCAAGACCCCGTCTTTCATATAGCTTCTCCCTTCAGGATTTTCAACCAATAGTACCGGTTCTTCAAGGTCATCGTGTTCTAATACATAAGCAACAATATCAATTAGTTCAGGTTGGACTAGTATAGCTTCCTCATCATAAGCATCTCCTAACTCGTATGCATCAATATCAATAGGGATAGATTCATGGGGTATGGGTACCACCGAGTGAACCATCGGGTTAGCTTGCATGATCATATTGAAGACATGATGAGAGGAGAGCCCCAACTCAACAACCTTGAGTTGCCTCTCAAATCTCGGTAGGGGGTTATTCAAGGTACTTTGTTTACATTTGGGTTCCCAGATTTTCTTATCCTTAATCAGGACATAGATGGCCTCTAGCAAATCTCTACAAGCACCCATGCAATGACCTTTACAAACATGATGGGCACAGAATTGATCCTTATCCTTAGGATTTCGGGGAACATAGGGTTTGATGCTTTGAAGGAGGCCCAATGCCCTTAGCTTGGTAAAGATGGTAGGTAGGGACGCCTTCTAAGGGGAAATATCATCTTCAAAAATACGGATCGTAGTAACATCTTCTTGTATGGCTGAGGTCTTGGGATCCAAGCTAGACCTTTACTTAAAAGCATGGGTTGGGGTCGAGTCGCCCTTCTTGAACCAAGTTTGGTTGCTATACTAGCCTTCTCCAATTCCTTAATTCTTTCCCATTTCTTGGCCTTCTCAAAGACTTCAACGTAGCTAGAGAATTCATCCATGCCAAGGATCTTATGATAAGCAGGTAGGGCACCATCCATTAACTTCATGATCATTTCCGGGAGACTTAGCCTATCTTTTAATAGAACTTGAGTGGCCATCCACCTTTCAAAGTAAGGTTTGAACTTCTCATTAGGGGCCAGCTTGATAGCCCCCAAATTTTGTATGGTAGTTTTAATGATAGCATTGAAACCATACTACTCGATAAAAGCCTCTAATAACGCTTTCCAATCTCTGGTCACTTCGTCTAACAGAGTGTTTACCATTCGATAGCAGGCCCTTCCAAGTTGCTAGGGAACATTTTAGCTAGGACCTTATCACTTAACTTCCTGATTCTTATAACCCTCTGATAGGTGGTCTTGTGAGATTGAGGTGGACTGGTTCCCTTATACTTCACTATGCTAGGCATACTAAAGTTTTCAGGGACCCAATTTTCCTCTATAGTTGGTTGGATGGATGGTTAGGATCCAGGATTAGGAGCAAGCAATTTATGAAGTATGTCACACAATTCTATAGATAGAGATGACCCTTCTAATTGGGTGATCGCACCTAAGGGTAGACCCGCTGATTGAGAAAGGTCATCCCCTTAGGCAAGCCATAAAATTTGGGATCGGACCAGATGCCCTAAATTGCAATGTGGGGGTACAAATCCCTGACTAGATTGAGCAAACTGATTGATGATTGGAGGGGTCACTATGCCTGCTGACTAGAATTATAAGCTAGTTGAACTAAATGGACCCACAAAATCCAACTGACCAAATATACCAGAAGAATCCCTCTGAGTCTGCACTAGCGGTAATTGAAACTAAGTGACCGAATTATGAGTGATTCTTAATACTGGCTCGCTAGCCACTGCATTCACTATTAGAGCACTGACAAGAGAATTTGCCTTCTCTCCTTGGTCATGATTTCCCTAATGGCAGTTAGCATCTTATCATTCATTTAGTCCAAGAACTGATCACTTCCCAAGTACTGAGAGATGCCATTTGTGATCTCCAACCTAAACTCGGTCCTCGATGCATTTGCCTCCTCTCTAGTAGCACGATCCTCAACCTCAATAACTATCTGGCCATCTGGAGTCAGAATGTGAGACATCTCCTTAGGATGATAAATGGAAAGATCTATCGGATTAAACTGACTGCTAGACAAAATACCCAGAGACTAACGTGGACTAACCCTTGGCTATACTGGAGAAATCGGAATGCGAGTCAAACGGGCTTGAGATTGTTGCCAAGCTCTTTCCCTTTGAGGTTTGGTTTTGGCTGAGGTGATAACCAAGAGATTAGTACATGCATGGGATGTGTTATGCATGCATAAATTACAGCGATGCATGGTGGGGTTAATTACAAGAGTAGGTAACACATCACATGCGAAGCAATCGATTCCGTCCTTATTTCTCCCCACTGAGTCTGACAGCATTCTTCCTTAGTCTAATCACACTAGAAAAAAGGTACCCCAGAGGATAAAATTTTATGGCTTTTGATAAGAATGGCATAGGGACATATCGGAAGCTTGATGTAGAAGGTTCCCATCATACCAAGCCTCTTTTGGAGGGAGATAGAAATGAGTGCTCCACCCACTAGAGTGTCCCCAAATCCTGGTGAGCATGGGTAACACTTTTGTGAGTGTCACGGAAATAATAGGGCACCCTATCCTAGTCCTAGAAGAACAGTGCATCTAGCTAGAGAGAAGAAGGTGAGAAGATAGAGTGTGATAATTCTCCCAAATGATGAAAAAAGTGGGTTCAATCAAGTAAATGATTTTCGGTGCTCATCTTAATCTTTTAAGCTTTTAAAACAAACCAACAATTTGCAAGTTAAAAGATTATTTCCCCAATACAGTGGCCACTGTGAGGTATCGATGACGTGTGGGTCTTCCTTGGCGCCTTTGTGAGAGAGGCGGGGCCCACTAGGGGTTTGGTTTGATTTAGGTGTGACAAAACATTCTTTAGTTAAAGTTTGCACAATAAGCCAATTTTAACAGATAAAAGAATCGAGACCCAAATCCTGATACAATTGATAGAGTCGCCAACCAAGTTGTCTACTTGGGAAAGAGTTTTGGTACAGTTCCCTCTGGGTGGGAGACTCATACCTATTGGATTAGAGATTTGGGTATCGGATGAGTCACTTATTTCTCACTTAGTTGATTCAAAATTTCATTCACCGCGTAAAACCATTTTAGTTTTCCTCAGTAAGGGAATTGTCATAGAAATCTTATTTCTGCACTCTTTCACACTCGTTAAATGGATTTACATATTATAATAAAGCACAAGCGATAAATGGGTGTAAAAATTACAATCGGGGGAAAAATGGGGGAAATTGCAAAGAGATCCTATACATTTGTTCTAAGTTATGGAACAAAAATGGTAATAAATTCCCCTGCATCCACAGACGTTAGTACAGTTTATAGCACATCATGAATCAACATTTTAACACATTTTGTTGCAAAAACACATGCTAACTTTTGTGGGTTGGTTTACCGAATTATTAGTGAAAATGGCCGCATGGCAAAAGGTGAGTTGGTTGATTTTTATTTAACAAAAAAATGACATTTGGGTTCTATCCAAAGGCCGGTACTCGTACGAGTGGGTGGAACCCGTATGGCTATCGGGGAGGGCCCGTAGGGGTATGGGGGACCCGTATGGGTCCTATCGGATCCGATAGAACCAGTGTTTAATTTATGTCAACAAATTGATTATAGAGGAGATAAAATTGAATCGGGAATCCCCTTTATACGAGTCTGGCGCACCAGTATAATCACCAAAATGATATATTAGGTACCTATAAAGCCCGTATTAATCAGGATCGGACCCCAATATAATGGAGATGTGAGTCTCTTTAAAACTCAAGAGCATTACCTTTACGATGTGAATCCACTTTGAGGCAATCCCTTTACTATAGAGAGAGTCCGGCCATAGTATGTGCTTAGTTAGGGCTATTTAGGAGAGTATTTAAGTGGACAGAATCTCCCCTAGAACCTAATAAACGAAGCTAGGAATGAATAAAATGTGGACAAAACCTCAATGAATGGGTTTTCTCCCTATTTTATACCTCTTATACCTCAGCTATACCTATTGAGATTGCTAGAAATATAATTTTTATATAGTAATTTTGCTTATGAATTGTGTCCTATTAAAACGAGAGGAGAAGGCCGCTTTTATCGGGGTGAAATTAGGTCAAAATTTGGTGATCCCAAATTCAATACCTGCCTTTTCCTAAAATGGTAAAAGACTACTTCTGAATTAGCCTTAAAGGGAAAGAAGCATACCTGTATGGGTGGGGCCCCTCCCGTACCGGTACTAAGGGACCCGTATGGGTCACCCCTAGGCATACCGAAGGTAGTCATCCGTACGGGTCTGCTAGTGGATCTGTACCACTTCGCAGCACTAGTACGGGTACCTAGGGTTAGTCTAGGTCTCCGTGTCATGGCCAAACTCAATTCTACAATAGTGGGAACACCTTTGATGGATAACACCTGTAAAAGAATGCCTTATCTAGCTCTCATCATTATTTTGCGATATGGATCGCTGAAATCTAGTGCTCACAATAATCGTCCTGATACATTCCAAAGGTGTATGATGAGTATCTTTTCTGGTTATGTGGAAAGCATCATTGAGGTATTCATGGATGATTTTATTGTCTATAGCATTTATTTTGATTCATGTCTTGATAACCTTGGTAAGATCCTTAAAGGTTGTATTGAGTCTAAGTTAGTACTTAGCTATGAAAAATGCCACTTCATGGTAGACTAGGGTATGATATTGGGTCATTTGTCTCTAACAAGGGTATTGAGGTAGATAAAGCTAAAATCGATGTTATTCAGTCATTACCTTACCCAACTTTTGTAAAGGAAGTTAGGTCTTTTCTGGGCATGCGGGTTTTTGTCACTGGTTCATCAAGAACTTTTCAAAGATTGCTAAGCCTCGAAGCAGATTACTCCGGAAAGATGCTAACTTTGAGTTTAGAGGTCCTTGTAAAGAAGCCTTTGCAACTATCAAGAAGAAGCTGGTCTCTAAACCCATTATCCAAGCACCTAAATAGGATCAGCCCTTCGAGATCATGTGCGATGCAAGTGATAAAGCAATATGAGCAGTATTGGGGCAATGGGTTGGTCGAGAACCTCATGTCATTTACTATGCCTCTCGGACTCTCGATACAACTTACCAGAACTACACTACTACTGAGAAAGAGATCCTTGTTATCATTTTTGCAATGGAGAAGTTCCATTCCTACCTTCTCTATTCTAAGTTCATTGTGAACTCAGATCATGCTGCCATGAGATACCTAATGACCAAGAAGGATGTTAAACCGAGACTGATTTGATGGATCCTTTTGGTTTAAGAGTTTGACATGGGATCTGAGATAAGAAGGGGATAGAGAACCTAGTAGCCGATCATCTCAGCTGATTGACCAATTCAGGAGAACCAAGGGAAGTCCTGGATGAATATAGAGTCTCTTTTCTATCACCGAGACTCCATGGTATGTAGACCCTGTCAACTATCTTGCAACCGGGAAATTTCAGAATGAATTCACATGCAATGAGAAGGAGAAAATGAAGAGAGAAACTAATAGGTACTTTGGAATGAATCCATATCTATGGAGACAAGGGAACGATATGGTTTTGAGGAGATGTGTTTACAGGGAAGAGGTACCGAGACTATTGCATGCATGCCATTTTGAGGTTTGCGAAGGTCATGGTGGGCCAAGGAGAACAATGTAATGCATTCTTGAGTGTGGATTATTGGCCCCACATCTTTCATGATTCTTATATGCTCTACAAAGCATGCGACAACTGTATATGGGTTGGTAATCTTGGACGTCGAGATCAACTCCTGATGACTCCTATTTTGGTCGTTGAGATCTTTGATATCTGGGGTATCGATTTTATAGACCCTTTTCCTCTTTCTTATGGGTTCAAATACATCTTCCTAGCAGTTGATTATGTGTCCGAGTGGATAGAAGCCAAGAAGACCAGGAATGATGATTGAAAGACCGTAGTAGACTTTATAAAAGGAATGTCTTCTACAAATATGGGACACTGAGACTACTTATCAGTGGTTGCAGTACACATCTTTGAAATAAAATGATCTCAGCATTACTGGCAAAATGGGGAGTCAAGCACATGACTTCCATGGCATACCACCCATAGATAAACGAGTAAGCTAAAGTGAGCAATAGAGAGGTCAAACTCATCATAGAGAAAATAGTCAATCCCAACGGGAAAGACTAGAGTCTCCATCTCTTTGAAGCTCTCTGGGCAGTCCGCACAACATGGAAAACCCCACTGGGATGTCACCTTACAAAGTTGTCTATGGGAAAGCATGTCATTTACCTATTAAGATCAAGCAAAAGACGTATTGGGGCATCAAAGAGACTAATTTTAGGCTTGATGCAGCCAAGGATCATAGGAGGCTACAACTTCATGAACTCAAGGAGATTTACCATGATGTTTACGAATGGAACAAGGCCTACAAGGAGACTACTAAGCACCACCATGACCTTTTTGCTTCTAGGAAAGTCTTCAATGTGGGATAAAGAGTCCTTTTATTGTAATCTCATATTAAGCTATTTCCTGGAAAGTTTAGGTCGCAATGGGTCTGGCCTTATGTCGTAACCAAAGTATTTCCACATAGGGTAGTTATTATACAGAGCATCACGACTGAGAAAGTTCTAAAAATCAACGGGCATCATCTCAAACCATGCTAGGAAGGATTCCAAGCTCACGTTGAGGAAATCACTCTTGTAGAGGCCACTGACACCACACCATGATCTCGGTGTGATGCGTTGAGCTCACAGATGTTAAATAAAGCGCTCTTGGGAGGCAGCCTAAGCATTTCTGACTCTTCGTCTCTCTCTTCTACTAGACTAGGACTAATTTCTTTCTCTATCTTTATTATAGATTTAGGTCTCTATACATACTTAGGAAGTTAAAACATCACTCGTAGAGAGATAATACTGAGAAGACAGGGATGTGAAATGACTCACGCAGCCTGAAACGTGCACAGTGGGTTACGTGGAAGCCATACAAAGATCATGGAGATTTTTGGCAGTTTTGTACTTAATCGAGGCAATGAATGCTACTAATCCCATTACTACCCTATGAGCTACCCTTGCACACCAAATCTCCCTACTTAAAACCCTTCTCTTCACTCTCAATAGTCACAATCTCTATCAAACTCTCAAGCTCCTTCTAAAAGGAAAAATCTCTTCTTTCTCTAATGAACTATAATCTTCACCACCAACTCACTGAAATGGATTCTAACCAAGACACCAACACTACCACTCCGGTGATAGTCGAAATCCGTATCTATAGCATTCCTATCGATACCACTCCCTTCACTACTGCCATTACCACTCTCACCACCACTGTTATTCCGGTAGTGGCAACCTTCTCCACAATCACCGCCACCATTATTAACACTGCAGACACCACTCCTAACCCTATCACTACTTCAACCACCACCACCATTGTCACTGCTGTCTCTCCTGCCACCTCTATGGTGACTCTTCCTAAGACCATGGCAATGTTGAGCCATGGAATCTCTACTCATACTACCTCTTTCAGCACCACTACCACTCGTGGTGAGTTTTTTCTCACCGAAGACCCAATCTCTATAGTTTGCCTCGCCACCGCTGGTCGTGAGGAGTCCAGTGAGACCATGGTTAACAAAGAAAAGAAATCTCAGGGAGAGGTCGAACCCCAAGATAACCCCGTCGAAATTAACTCCAACGAGGAGAGTGATTACACTCCTACTCCCCCACCTACCAGGAGGAAGATGCTCATAAGGAGCACCGCCAAGAGCGACTAGAGTTCAAAGAAGGCCAAGATGGCCAAAGATAAAAAGACCCCTGCTCCTGATGCAAATACTAAGATCTATAGCTCTTTCGATCATCCTGCTCCACGCACCACTTATGCTCATTTCAAATGCCAGTCATCAAAGCCCTGCAAGTCTACCTGAAAAGACACCATGACCACACTCAGCATCAACCAAGCTATCATTGATGCCATTATTATGATCTCATAGTTAGCCTTGCTCTTTATATGTTTCCACTCTTATTAGGAGCTTATCAGGGAGTTCTATGCAACCTTTCAGCTCGAGCAGGACTATACCAGCTACCAAGAGGAGGGGGTGATTAAGTTCCATCTCTATGGGAGGACTATGAGTTAGAGTCTCGATGACTTCAACAAGGCTTTAGCGGTAACTGATCCCTCTGATTACATGTGTGATACTCTCCCCTCTGATTTCAATGCCATCGAGACCTACTTCTCCCTATGCAACAAAGATCCCTAAGTCACCACAGAATTCTTGCCTTTAACTTTTTTAGTTACCATATATGTTCTAGGACCATGAACGAGAAAGAAGTGCACATTTTTATGGTGCATGAAGAACAACAAGAAGCTCCACTTGGGAGCATGGCTAGCCAGGTAGTTTTAGTACGTCCTTACTCACCCCAAGAGACCTCTGATTCTAGGCACCATGATCTCGATGATTGCGAATGACGTGGAGCATTTCAAGCATGTTCACTACCCCAGGACCCCCCGAAACTCTACTCCTAGACTTGGAGACTCTTGGCACCATGATGCTTATTGAAAAGATTGATGAGATCATGGTCATGCGCCCTCCTAGTCCTCCTAAAGAAAAGCCTACTCTACCTACCTCCGAGGACCCTCAACCAGACCAACATGCTCATGATGACTCTACTCCTTTTGCCGCCTACAACGAGCTCCTCTAGAAAGTCACCAGTCTAGAGAAACAATACAAGAACCTTTTCAAAGTCCTCTATATGCTTGGTGCTAAAAATCATTACCTCTGAACCCGCTATGCCGCCCTAGAGCTGAATGTGGACCAGATCATTCAACAATTCAAGATATGAAGGACATAGCAAGACCAGCTGGCTCTCTTTTACCTCTCTCCTCCTCCACCTGGACAGTAATGTTTTTATTTTCCCTCTCTTCTATCTATTTTTGCTCTTTCTTTTTTCATTGGCGGCAATGCATATAATATATTAGGGGAGGGGATTTATCCTTTCTTCTTCTTTTATTTAATCTTTTTCTTGTTTTTATATGTATAATTATCTTTTGCACCAAGAAAAAGATTTCACAAGGACTCATGCCTTATTTTTTTGTCCTACAATGACCTTGTTCTGTTCTCTAACCTGTTATTGGGATGTGATGATAACCAAGATTGAAACTACTGTGTAAATAACTAATTGAATAACTAACAGGACTGTATCAATTAACTGAAACTTATCATCGATACCTGAATTGAATTTTGGCATTCAAATTTAAGATTTCTGATAATCACTTTGTAAAATTCTTAGTCCCAAAGCATACAGAAAAGTGTAACATAATTTTATTGTTTAAAGTGCTTTAATCTGGCCACGATTTGATTTTAGTTAGTACCTACGTATCATAAGATCCTCCATCGAGACCTTACAAATTTGATACCAATCTTGGTGGTTATTTTATGCTGTGAGTTTTGTAATTAGTCGAAATGAGGCTTACTTGGCTCGCAACCTTGTTTGTCGCTATCCACGCCTAAAAATCGAGTAAAGACTCTTTCATACCTACAGAAAGAAGAGCTATCCATGGCTAAAAACTGGGTGAAGACTCTATCATAAGGCTGATAGAAGAAAGAGCCATCCGCGGCTAAAAAATGGGTGAATACTCTTTGATAAGGAAGAACTAATGGATGGAAAATGAAGCAAGACCTAAGAAAAATGGAAAAGTACATAATAAGACAAAATGGGTTGAAAAATATAAAGGGAGTAGTAGAGCTAACAAAGTTTTTAAATCATAAAACAAAACCTAAATAATGGTTGGATCCATCTTAGTGACCCTTCCAAGTAAAAATGTGCTTCAAATAAATAAAAGGTTTAGAAGGAATCATCTAATGATCACTAAGCTAAAATCAAATCGTAATCTTGAAGAATAACAAAATTTTTTGTATTCATACTTGAATTTGGTAAATACTCTCAGGCAACATTCTGACCAAAGTCTTCTTGATATATCTTACATTGGAATACCCAATAGTCAATAAAAGGGCCCGATATAAGTCTCGGTGAAAGAATACAGTCTCTGTGAAGTTATTTAAGGTTATTTGCACAATTTAAAATTCTCTTCTTCCTGATCTTTAATGCATAAGTGAGGGTAAACATGAAATAAGTGTGGGGAGATTTGAAGTGTTGTATTTTTAGCATGTATTTGTGCTTATTTCCATATCATTGAGACCATTTTTTAGTCTTTATGGCCGTTATTACTTCCTTTTTCTGTCTTTTTTAGGTTTTGAATGAAATTCGGAGAAAACATGTAATATTTAGAAGAAAAGAGCCTTTCGCCGATACCTAAAGTAGACTGCAGGAGAAATAGTTGGTCCCTGTGATTCTATAACACTTTGGAACAACCATGACAACGTCAATACCGGAGCGCACCAAGTCCATATCTGGAAGTTACCCAATTTGGGCAAATCTTATTCGGGAAGATCCTAATTCAAGAAGGAAGTTAGCTCTCTTTCCTAATATCACAAAGGAAAGGATTTTACTACCATCTAAAGATCAAGACTAAAAGGAAATGAATCCAATGAGATAAATCTAAAGAGTCTTATTTTGTCACTAAAGAAGAAGCAAGATGAGAGGCATTCAACTATAAATACCAAGGTCAACAAGTCTTATGAGGAAAATCATTCAATCTATCATCTACCATTCAGTCTTTCTAGTCTTTTTCTAATATTTGTGTTCTTTAGTCTTAAGTACATTTTTATTTACAGTTTTGGTTTTGAACATCTTTTAGTTTAATTATAAGTTCATTTTCAGTTTTATTGCTTTAGTTTAATTTCAGTCTTTTTACTCTTCGCATGCTTTATTTTAAGTCTCTTTATATTTCTGCACATTTAAATTCAGCCGTGTTTATCTAAACCCTAATGGCTTGACCAAATAATTGTCTAGACTGAGTTTAAATGGTGTGAGGGCTGCAATTGAATACAGAAATCTACAAGGTGACCTATTTACCAATCTCAGTGCTTGAAGGGTTTTATGGTAAGAGTATCACTTGGCCTTGCTATTCGGACTGATCACCCATTTGGTGAGCCTTTGTGATTATTGTTAATCTTTATTCTTGCATCTGCAATTATGCTTGAAGAAGCATAAAGTAACAACAGTCTCCAATGACACTAGAGAAAGGTAAACTTACGCCTGTTAGGAGTGCTTCAGTGCCTATCGGTAATGGTTTAGGCTTTTCTAATTTATATTGCTATTCACTGGCGAGCTCTCTGGTGCAAATTCGAGAGATAAGTGAGTAAGAGTGAGGTCATGGTGCAAGGCCCAGTCTCCATATAATGTAAGGAAAAGTGCTAGTACTGTATGATGTATGAGTATTAGTATAACTAAATCTAGGTCTCGCTGCAGTTAATTCCTTATCCAATGTTCACCATGATGTTCATTCTTATCCTATTTTAGTTAAGCCATTATTTCCTATTATTTCATTACTTGCTTTATTTAGTTTTAATCCACAATTTCCCATCGAGAGCACTTCTAGGTCACACTTTGTGTCCTCTTCTAAGAGCAACATCGTCAAATGCCATTCCTTGTGGATTTGATCCCCGCTCACTACTAACTACCAGTTTATTTTGCACAGGGATTTATTTTTTATGGTCTCGACACCCATCATCAAAGGTGATATGACTGGCTTGACACTTGAAGGGTTGACTCGAAGGTTAAGGATGAGTTGACTCGATGGTCACTCGAAGGCTTACTCTATGGTCAAAGATGAGTTGACTCAATGGTCACTCAAAAGGTCAACTTAGTGGTTAAGGGTGAGTTAACTCGATAGTCACTCGAAGGATAACTCTATGGTCATAGGTGATTTGACTTGATGGTCACTCAAAGGGTTGACTTGATGGTCAAAGGCGATTTGGCTTGATGGTCACTCGTAGGTTGACTCTTTGAAGGTGGGTTGACCCGTTGGTCACTCAAAGGTTGACTCTATTATCGAAGGTGAGTTGACTCACTGGTCACTCAAAGGCTGGCTCCATGATCAAATGTGAGTTGACTCGATGGTCAGTTAAAGATTGACTCGGTGGTCAAAGGTGAGTTGACTCACTGGTCACTCGATGGTTAACTCGGTGGTCGAGGGCGAGTTGACTCGCTGGTCACTCAAATGTTTGAATATTTTGGGTCAAGCACTGAGCCTAGGTGGCTCACTGGTCTCGATTAATTCGATCTATGGGTTGAACCTAGATGGACTCACTGATCTCTATTATTTTGGCTCTTGGGTTTAGCCTAGGTGGACTTACTAGTCTCGATTTATTTTGGCTCATAGGTTGAGCCTAGGTGGACTCATTGATCTTGGTTTATTTTGGCTCATGGGTTGAGCCTAGGTGGACTCACTATCTTGGTTTATTTTGACTCCTGGGTTGAGCCTAGGTGGACTCACTTGTTTGGTTTGTTTTAGTTCATGGGCTGAGCCTAGGTGGACTCACCGGCCTCGATTATTTTAGCTCATGGGTTGAGCCTAGGTGGACTCACTGGTCTTCATTTATTTCGGCTTATGGGTCGAGCCTAGGTAGACTCTTTGGTCTTGGTTATCTTAGGTTCCTATAGCTAAGGACACAAAATGGTATGTCACACATCAATGTCATGGCTGCACAAAGATGTGGTTAGTTTTCACACAATCATGATGTTTATGATGTTTTTAGGTTTATTTATATTTAATAAACATGCACATATATCAAACGATTAGATCGTGCCTGCTGCCCTTTAAACTCCATTTGGTTAATTCACTTGAAAGTCAACGATGGACTTAGCAGAGTCTACTCGGGTGCACTCATAGTGTCTACAGTTCATCTATATATGGATTTCGGTCTCAAGATGGGGTGCGATTAGGTACCTTGCACCTTTGAGTACCGAGTTCCAGTGGCCCTAAGCAAAACCAAAGGAATCTTTTCCACAAATAATATACTTAGGTAGTCTTGCCCTTAAGCAAGCAAGGTCCTCGTACGTTACGCAAGTGGTGTGATCAGATCCATAGCCCTCAAGCCCTAACCAAACTTGGAGATACTTCACTAAAAGACACCTAAATTGATTAGGGGGTAAAGAATGTAGATGCTATGCAACCCTAAAATTGTGTAATGCCTGAAATTACCACATATTACGTAATTCCAGTATTTAATTTTAACAATATTTTAATTATCATGTAAAAAAAGAATTTTAATAAAAAACTGGGTTTTTATAAAAAATAATTTTTCCCTAGCAGAGTCGCCACTGTGAGTGGGCAAAATTTTATGGGAAAGCATACGGGGTGCGGTGTGCGGGGTGCATTTTCCGTGCAATTTGAGAAAACCGCGTCGTTTGGTTCATTTTGAGAAAATCTGATTCGCTTAGATGTGTGTGCCTCTTTGATAACAAAATGCTTCATGTTATTGAAGAGAAAATTATTTTATTATTTTTCACATAAACTTATTGAGTGTGAAAAACATGACTTATTGTAAGCCAAATATATGATTATATTGAGAAATATATATACACATTTTAATAAAAGAAAATATTTTTAAAATAAAGCATTTTTACTTTATTTAAAAAAGGAAATGGAGTCGCAACCTGGTTCAGCTCGACCAAGAATTATGGTATACTGATCTAAAATAAGATTTTTATATCGAAAAGAAAATGAGATTCTAAGTTTGGACATAATAGGTACTCATATTGTTCTAAGTTTTTGGATTAATTTTGGAATTATGTTTTATATTGTAATTTTTGCATTACAACGGCTTTATTTCAGAAATAAATTCAAGAAATAAAATGGGCATTAAAACGACTTAATAAATTGATATTTGCTTCCAAAATTTCGGCAGAGTAACAGCAGTATTTTGGGGTTTTTCCTGGAAACTCGAACAGAGTATCCTCTCATTCTGGATATTTTATCTATACCTGCGAGCTTATTTACTCCAATAATAATATAAGTGGCTCCAATGGCCCACTTAACCAGATAAATAAAATGCAATATGAAAATAAAAATGAATTTCAATGAGTTTTTAAAGCTGGGCTCAGAGCCAATTACCCTCAGTTACCTTTCTGTCTGTCTAGGATGACGTCAGAGCCGGTGTAGGACCGAAGTTGTCAGAATAATTATTGATGTGGAAAATTGGTTTAACCCAAGTTATGGCTATAATCTTGGATTATTCCTAAGAAAAATGCAGGGTTTTTGAGAATTGAGTCATTTTTAGACCGAATATCATAGTAAAGCTCGGATTTGGAAGTGTTTTGGCAGAGTTTTGGGGATTTTAGGACTCCCGGAACAAAAGGGATGTGAATTGATTTCGTTGGATTTCAGATCTATAGAAAATGAGGGGCAACGGTCAAAATTTGATTTTTTTTTACTATTCATAGATAATTAGTCGACGGGCTAATTACCGATTTCACCTTTTTTTTGACTGAAACAGCCCAACGATCAAAATTTGATCATTTGCCAGCCAACCAGTAAAATCGTAAAAATGTCCTAAAAATACAAAAAAATGCCATTTTTTGGCTTATATCCTTTGGACTCACTATGTTGTGTTTATAGGAGATTTTTACTGTTTGACTGGTTGGCTGTTTTGATTATTCGGAAAAGGATTTTAAGCATTTCAAGGAAGCAACTTGGAACATTGTGATGAATGAGAATTTTGGATTTTTTTGATGACAATTCGGTTCTTCTTGCCTCTTTGTCTGATCACTAATTGAAATAGGTATAAATCTTTATCAAGCCAAGCGGACTAAGCTAACACTCATACAAATTTTGTTTGGCTTGTCTGACTACGCATCCAGTGGAAGCTCGAACAGTTGATTTTTACCCTAAAAATTCAAAATATCAGCAAAATATCCGGTTTGACCTTTTTAGACCTCTCTAATCACTTTTTAGGCTAGATAGCCAAGTTTTCAGATCTACCTCGGTCTATGTAGCTGCCACCGGCTTCATGACATCGTTGGCAATATCATCAAGCCGCCGGCGGCCTGACTTTTTGCATACACGTAACGTTTTGCCATGCATTTGCTAGATACGCATCGGGTAATAAAAAAAGACAGCTCAATTCAATTTTCTCGCCCATAAAACACCAGTAAGAAGGTGAGAGAAGGGATGAACATTATGAAACTTATCTTGAGAGCAAATTTTATAGTAAGAAAGAAATTTTAGTAGAGAAAAGGTAAGAAAAGAGAAATGTATTCATCTTTTCTTGGTTTTTCTTTATTGATTCTCTTAGAATTAACTTAAAATTAGCAGAAATTAGGTTTAAAAATCAATCTAATAGGATTTTAGAGACTTGAATCCTTAAATTACTACCTAAATTGTCATTCCAGCTTCCCGGAGGTGTCATTTGGATCACGAAGAGGTTGATTCACGACCCCGAGGTAAATTTTAGAATCTCATAAGCTCTTTGGCTTTCATTTTTGTTGTTTGTTGTGTTTATTCATGTTTTGGTTTTGTTTTCAAGGTTTTAGTCATTATCAAACCATTATTCCTATGCTACTATAAGAAAGTGAACCGCAGGTGACACATGAAGCCGCTGGCGGTATCATTCATGTCGCCAACGACATCAATGATACCACTAGTAGTATCAACTATCACTAGCGGCTTCACCTTGCTTATGGGACCCTTTCTTTATGGTACCCAGAAAACTAACTCAAAAGCGGTAAGTGTTTGAGGTTGCCTGTGACTTCACTGATACCACCATTGGTATCATCAAGCCACCAACGGCATGGCTTTTTGGATAGCAGTTTTATTTCCGATTTTCTTTCGGCCTAGATTTAATTTTTGAAGCTAGGATGATCAATACAATGACGGGTAATCCATATTATCCCAAAAACAGTCCTCACCCCATAACCTGTGGCATTTTCACTAATGATCCGGTTAAAATAATATTTGAGTCTAAAATTAAATGGGATTTACACAAGAAGCGCTTAATAATTGTTCTGGCCACCCACAAGGCCTTGTAAATTGCCTAATTCTCATGCTGACAATCTAACTTGTGTCTTGTTTGATTAACTAATTATGCATGCCATATATGATCTATCTCATATATGTGGCGTATTCGTGCTAACCTTTGTGTATGCAAGTAGATTTAGGTTAGATGTATGTTAGGCATTCCTTCAGGTATTCTTGATGTAAATTCATTTGTAGAATTAGTGTAAAGGATTTATTCCCTAATCCCATATGTAATTAATCCCCATAGAATAGCTTTTATTCTTTCTTTTATTTTTAGATGACTGTAATAATTTATTTATTTACCGCTTTTGAATGTTTGCTAAATCACTCGATCACAATATAAATCGAAAATGCTAACTAGGATGGAATAAAACCGTGTAAGAAAGATTGATACTTTTATCACGATAAATGGTTTAATTTGCATAATGAAGAATATATAGCATCATTCGAGCTCGGAATCTCTCCTTAAGGTATACTCTACCACCCGATGGGAAACTATTGCCTAAATTTCCCGATTGAGCTAAATTGAGTGGCGACTCTGTCTTATGTGCGAGATTTAGGTCTCGTTTCTTTTAAGCATTTTAATATGCAAAACCTTTTCTTACACCCACTCATATTATTCTTTGAGGTTGGTCCTACGGCCTGCCTTGCCTGGTAACACATCATCCACTCATGGTGGCAACTCTGCTGGGGATCAATCTTTTTAAATTGGAAACTTAAAATTTTTAATAAGTTTAAAAGATTAAGATGATGTATTGAAATCATTGGCCAAATTAAAACTTCATTCTTTCTTATAACGTTTTATTCCTATGCGTGTAGTTAGATCATTAGGGTAGGCATGAGGGGACGACCTTTTTCCCGCAAGGACCAGGTGAGATGCGTAGCACGAGGGGAAATAATGAGCGCTGTGAAGCAAGCCAAGGGATTGATCCTCATTTTAGCATAGTAAAAAGATTGGTAAAACTGATGTTGATGTTGAATTGAAGTCCAATTTGCATGTTAAGGGATACGAGACTTGAAATTCCGTATTTTAAAATAGAGTCGCCACTTGGTTAAGCTCCACCAGCAATTTGGGTACAATATTCCCACTGGGTGGTTAGACCGTACCTTAAAATGGAGATTCCAAGTTTGGATGATGTTATCTATTTTACATTAGGCCAAGTTAAAATATTTCATTCATTATTAATCGGTTTTAATCCACCCTATTTATTGTGTTTTCGGTTTATATGTTGTTTTTGCGTTTGCCAAGCATTCAAAGCGGTAAATAAATAATTATTACAGCTATCCAAAAAAGTGCGGAAAATAAAATAATAATTACATGGCTTTCCAAATCCTATACATTTTTCTATACAAGAAATAAAATACCCGAAGGCCTAGCATACATCCAACCTTAATCAACCTAAACAAAAATGGTCAGCATAAATACGACACGTTGTACTAGATATACCACAAAACATGCATAGTTAGTGAACAAAACAAGACCTGAGTTAGCGTGAACATGACACATTTAATTTACAATTCATGGAGCCCGGTTGGATGGCTAAAAAATGAGATTTAAACGGCGTTTGTGGGAAAATTCCATTATATCCACATTTTAGACTCGATTATTGTTTTAACCGGATTATTAGTGAAAATGCCACATGGTATGGGGTGGGGTCTATTTTCAGAAGGTTCTGGACCTTCGTCATTGCACCATACATCCTAACTTTGGAAATTTAAACAAGGTCAGAAAATAAACGAAATGAAACTGCTGTCCAAAAGGCTATGCCGCCGTAGGCGTGACTAAGGCCGTAGGCGGCATGGATGACGCCGCTGGCAAGCTATACAGACAGGCTACATCACTCTTTTGATACCATAAAGAAAGGGTCCTATAAGAAGATGGTGCCCCTGGGGGCAAATGAGGCCAATGGCGGTATCGATGATGCCACTGGCGGCATGGTTGATATCACCGACAGCTTTAAATGCCTCTGATGGCTTAAGTTTCTGGCAACAGCTATTTTTGGCCAGTAAGTGGCCAAAAGCCCCAAACTAAGCACAAACAGGAACTAAAACACAACAAATGAGTAAAACAAAGGCCAAAGAGCTATGAGACGCAAAAGTTTTACATCGAGGTTGTGAATCCACCTCTTCGTGATCCGTATGACACCTCTGGGGAGCTAAAATGATGATTTTGGAAAGTAATGGGTGATTTAGTCTCTAAATCCTAATTTTGATGATTTTTAAACTTAAAATGCACCTAGATATCAGAGAGTTCAGTAGAGAGAAACCAAGAAAAGATGAATTGAATCCTTTTTTCTTACCTTTTCAAAACTTTATCCCACTAAAGATAACTACAACACTAAAAATTTGCTGGAAACTTTGAGTTGGGGGAGAGTGGAACCTTTTAAAAGGCTGGAAAATGGTGCTTATATAGGCTAAAATCAGTTAGAAATTGACTTTGGTCAATTATCCTACAGATATAGATCAAAAACGGCACATAGCTGTTCTACAGCTGGAAGCCATGCCGCTGAAAGCATGGATGATACTGCTGGAAGTATCAGTGAGGCTGTTAGTGGCCTTGCTCTTCTGATAGATCTGAAAAGCTTGCATGATTTAAGCCCAAAATTGGGAAAAGGGAGATGAAATTTGGCAAAAGGTGATTTTGCCAAAAAAATAATATATTGGGGTGTAGTTTTAGGTGTAAATCATCGGTCTAAGCTCCCACCGGATGCGTTACAGGACAAACCGAGCTGTATTTTTTCAAAAATAAAATTTGTAAACATTTTTATATCGGTAATAAAAATTCCAAAAAAGAATTTTTATTATGAGGAATAAAATTGGGCATACGTCATCATCGTCTCATGAGAGGGACTGTAAAATCTCGTTCTCATGGGCTACCCCTCGGGGGATCACTGCTGCCACATGTCAGTATGATTTCATGAAAGAGAAAGGGATATGAATTATACCTAATGGATCACAGGCTCCCCCTTGGTCAGGCTTGAGCTTTGTGGTTGATTTGGTTGCCCCTTGGTTGGGCTTGAGCTTTGAGGATTAGTTGCCCCTCGGTCGGGCTTGAGCTTTAAGGTTGATGTGCCCCTTGGTCGGGCTTGAGCTTTGAGGTTGAGGCACCCCTTGGTCTGGCTTGAGCTTTGAGGTTGATGTGCCCCTTGGTTGGTCTTAAGCTTTGAGGTTTTCCAAGTGGACTTGGGCTTTAAGATTGATTTGCCCCTTGGTCGGGCTTGAGCTTTGAGGTTTGCCAAGCAGACTTGGGCTTTGAGATTAATTTGCCCCTTGATTGGGCTTGAGCTTTGTGGATTGGTTGCCCCTTGGTAGGGCTTGAGCTTTGTTTATTGGTTGCCCCTTGGTCAGGCTTGAGCTTTGTGGCTTCGCCAAGTGGACTTGAGCTTTGGGATCGAATTGAGGCGGGGCATGTAGTCCTTGCAGCAAGTGACGAGTAAACAAGATTAGACTAGTTTTTAGATAACATTTTTACTGCTTGATCGATTTTGTGAAACAAAAATATTTTATCCCCTTCGATCAATAGTAAAAATGCAATAACTAAAAGCATAAGGGTTTTAGAAGTGTTGGGATATCAGGGCTGGAGCCAAGATTCTAGGGATTTGCTGAAAAAATGCAGGGGGAGGTCTTCATGTCTCCAGCGGCTTGGTTGATGCCATCGGTGATTTGGGGCGATACCGTCGGTGATATGGGTGCCATATGGCATCTTTGATCGGTAAAATAATTCAAAATTCAAATTAGGAGAGTTGAGGTCGGCGACAGCATGGGCTATGTCGCTAGCTATTTGAACTGATGCCGCCAACGGCATGGACGGGTAGTTTCAGATTTATTTGAACTCCACAAATTCCACGCAAGTGTTTAATATGGTGTTAAACTCTATTTGGCCAATTTTAACTATTTTAGAAGTCAAAACCCTATTTTTCTTTCTATTCTCCTTCAAATAAACTCAATCCTTTCTCTTTCCTTTCGATTTTCCACCATGAAGAAGATTTTTGGCCGAAATTCTAGCAGCTCTAAGTCCAAAGACTTGCCCGCTTCTTCTATTGAAGGGCTAAAACTCTGTCCGGTTCATATAGGATATGGTTTCAAGGAGTCTGACATCGTCTTTGGGTATGGGATAGTGGCTCTAAAGAATCACATCTCTAACATCCAAGTAGACCTACAAAACTCGAACCTTTATGTTAAGTTTTTATTTTGGCCTTAGCCTCAAAATTTTGCCATGATAGGGGTTATAAATATGAAATCGATTGTTTAGAAATAGATATTGCATGCTATAGGTTTAATTTTTACTATTTTTATGCTTTGGGTTTGATTAATTGCAACTTTTGGTGATTTTGTGCGATTTTGAGCAAAACTAATTTCTGCCTGCAGGAATGATGCCGTCGGCGACATCAATGTTGACGCCAGTGGATTCAAGCATTAAAAAAGGCAGGAAAAATGCCATATCGCTACTAATTTTAGCAAAGTCACCGGCGACATCATCCATACCGCTAGTGGTATGGATGATGTCGCCAGTAGCATCATTGGCTTCAGCGGCGGCATCAACAAGTTTCCAAAAGCAAAAAGGCAAGGAATTTGAAATAATTAGCTAATCCATTCTTTTCTAATTTTGCAGCCACACACCCACACTTGCACTGAGGTATAGGGACCATTAGAGAGTGGGGGAAACACATTGATGAGAAGGATTTGGTGCTTGCAGTCATGATTTATGCTATAGGATTTGGGGATTTGGGCTGAGCCATGCCCCTACTGATACGTAAGTTTTCTTACTCAGTCCTGACCACCTTGTTCGAGAAGTGGTCCGAGACCACTCACACCTCGGGGAGGTTGCTATTACTCCTTCCAACATGGTAGTAGTGACTGGGCTGCCATGGACAAAGGAGGTGATCCATTTTGTTATGGGGAGTTGTGCGAGTACTAGAAGGGGGTCATAGTGGTCCCCAAGACCGAGAGGGATGCGTGTGTCCGCTCCTTCATCATTTCTTTATTGACTATGTTGTTCTTTCCAGTCTCGATCAGCAAAGTCAACTATAGGTTGATTTCAGCGGTTGAGGATGCCAAAACCATCAAGGAAAATGATTAACCTAGGGCCATTTCGGCACATATGTACTGTGGGCTTGATGTGGAAGCTCGAAAGAAGGAGAAGGTCCTTTGACTGAGTCACTTTTTACTTTAGGTACGCCCTCCTTTTTTTGAATATTGTTTTATTATCATGGCTAGCTACATTTTTTTGTCTATTCTTGGTGTGTTGATCTCTTGTTCTAATTGGTTGCGAATTGTATGGGTATGGGCCTTCGAACAACAAATCCTTCCCCCTGTACAATTTGGTACTATGGTACCACTAGGCTCTCATTTCCTTGCCCGGTGGTGCGGGAGCATTGAGGGGCTTAGCAAGTACCCCACCACATATAGGGAGGCATTGCGATGCCTATGGATTAGCTCTATATACTACTTTGACTTTTTGCCCTGTCTTTCATTTAAAAACTATTAGATAACAAAACATATTTATGAATTCGAATTGCTTACAATGATTTGTGCTTAATTGATTGGCCAGGTTATGCGGGACCCCTTTGAGGAGGTATCAAACCAAGACGATGTTCTCATTGTCCGGTGGGAGGTGGACACCCGCCGATTTGTCATGGAGTGCCCCCTAGCCTTGCCTTGGTAACTAGGAGAGAGAGTTTGGGGCCAGAGAGATCTTATACCTATTGTCGGGTTAGTACCTGAGGATCTTCCTACAGGCCTCTAGTGGCCTTACTTGACCATCACTGGGGAGGTCGATAAGGCCAATTATTTAGAGGGGAATGACCGAGTGCTGCAAAGTGTCCCTGGCCCTTATAATGTCCATATGTCTCGCTTGCTCACCATGTGTCCCTGCATTCATGACAATGACACCATTTCCTACCATAGGAAGAAGGAGGAGGAGCTGAAAAAGTAGAGGCACAGAATTATCATTGAGGACGATAATAAGGAAGGGAGCGGTGGTGGAGAGGGCCATCTAGAGGGGCATGGTGAGGTTATTCAGGATGTTCCGATGGCTCACGAGGGGCATCATTACTCTGATGTGAGATTGTAGCCTTTCTCTTCCTTATGATTATGCCATATGCTTGGGTCAAAATAGTTGCTCAAGCTTTCTTTTTGGATTTTTCAGGTACCCTTCAGGAAGAGAGGTCGTGCTGATAATAGCGGGATGCAATATCATGTCATGCCTGAGGGGTGTTGACTTTGTCAAAGGGCACCTCTCAACGGCCTTGGAGACCCAATTCTTATTGATGAATTAAAGGGGCGACTTTTGGACCAGGGCGATATCCTCTAATAGCCACTCGCTGAACTTCGTGCCAGAAAACACCACTTATGTAAGCCTTGCGCAAACAAATCCATGTGACTGAACGCTTATGAATCCCTTTTGATTCCTTTTTGGATTTTTTAGGTTCCTCGTGTTAAGGCAGAGCGGTTGGCGGGAAATGCTTTTTCTCTTAGCGATACACTAGTTTCCCAGACTCTGCTTTCTCAGGTACATTCCCCGTAGAAATATGATATTAGAATAAAAGGCATGAATGGAGGATATGAATGTTACAGATTATTTATTGTTGTTTCTTTGTCTATAGGGCTTTCTAGCCCTCACGCTATTGGATGCCAATGAGTCCCATCGGAAATATAAAGAAGAGACGAGGGCGATCCGACACTGAGTGAGTGAGCTGGAGAACCAGTTGGATTGCACATTACATGAGAGACTGAGCAAATACAACATAGATCGTGGCATCCCAGGTGAGCTAGGCTGAAGGGGAAAAAAGGTGGCAGCCGGGCGCCGCCATGGAGTTTCCCCTACGAACACTTGGAGCATCCCGGGGGCCGAAGAAGATGTCGTTAGCACTTACATTCTCAGTGAGGAGGATGTTTCATCTCACCCTCCCGGTGGTGGCAACCAGTCCTAGATCCATCTGCTGATCTCTTTCTTTATTATTGGTCTTGGTTTTTGTATGCCTTTGATACATTGGGCTCGGATGATTGATTTAAGATTTTGCATGATTTTGCTTTCATTTAGGCTTAGCATTTGGATATTTGGATGGTTTATGCCTTCGAGCCTTTGGTCTGAATAAGATTTGAATTTTGTGCTTGCATATCTGGAAATAAGTTACAGGGTTTTTATAGGTTGTTTACAGGTTTAAACTGATTGAAACATATCTAAATTTTACAGAAAACATGGCCATGCTGCCGGGTGTATGACTAATATCGCCCTCTGCATAAGATTCTAGCTTGCTAAATAATATAGAAAAAACTGCCCGCAACCCATATCACCGGCGACCTACTCCATACCATCGACGATCTGACTCGTACCATCGGTGGAATCATTTTGCTAGAAATTCAAATTCAGCCATTTTCTCTAAATCAATTATGGCAAACCACAACCAGCAGCTATAGGGCTTCCTGCAAAGCTTGGGAAACGCAGACTGGAAGAAGCTAGAAATATTTAGGCTTTGGGGATTTTGATATGTCGCGGCGTGGCCCGTAAGCCCCGAATTCCTTCGAGCAGCATTGGGTTTTTGCGATTGGATGGACGATGGTTTCCGATTTTCTTCATTTAAGCTATGCCCCTTACTTGAAGAATTTCACACTATATTAGGGGTTCCGTGCCCCAAACGTGTGCCCCTGGCACTCCTGGAGTTTCACTTTGGTACAAAAGGCACGCCCCAAGGGTTATGGAATTTGGATTCTATAGATCCATTTCTGTCCTGACTTTCAGACAAACTTGGATTTCAGCTCAATGTAGTTTTGGAGTGGTGTCGCGGGGTAGCTCCATCTCATCTTGCTTGGCCGTCCATGGTGGCACTCTTACTTATGGCAGAGTTTATGTGCGGAGTGGGCCCAATCACCCCGTTCAAGATAATTTCACTTATTGGTTCTATATCGACAGGGGCTTCTCCTATATCTGTGGGACTAGCCAAGATCCTGCTAAATATAGAGGCTACTTCCATCGACCTGACCCTTATTGATGACCATCTTATACTTCTATAGGTATTCATTTTCCCATTTTACAAATTGCCCACCCCTTTCTGCCCTTATCTGAAGTTAGCTCCCATGTATGGCTAATGGAGAAACTAAAACTGAAGGAGGCACCACGGGGGAACCTGGAAGTACCTACCCGTTCATCTGAGGGAGAGGGGGCTCATGCGAGCTGATTTTGATCAGTTGATATTTGATAGTTGGATGCCTATTCTGAGGGGGTATACAGATTCATATATTCAGTGAGTTAGCCCATGGTGGAGAATCCGGGATGTGGTTGTTGAGTTCTGGGGATCCTGTGTCCAACTAATAGGTCTGGAGAGGTCCTCATTCTATACCGCTTACCGATTGCACCGTCAGTACGGCAAGTGACATAGGGTCTCGATCAAGCTACCCGAGAGCCAAATCGGAGTCTATAAGGCCAGATGGGTGAACCATATCTGGGAGAAGTAGGGAAGGGCGGCCATATTCAAGACTCTAGACTATGATCACATGGAGGCCATTAAGTTTGATGTACACTACAGGGGATGGCTTGCTATGATTAGATGCATGGTGACCCAATCCAAGCAATCATGGGCCGCTTTGAGGGAGAGCGAGTAGAGCAGGGACACTAGCCCTTTTCTACTACCACCTTGCGGAGGATTTCACGATATTATGACAAGGATGTGCGGAGTTCAGCTTGAGATGCACTTTCTTTTAGTTTTATCTTTTGCATAGGCTAGTCAAGATGGCACACCTATCAAACTTTATTTATTACATGTCTTTTATTTGGTTCTAATTTTTGCATAGACTGACCCTTAGGGTTTTCAATCTATCAAACCTTGTCTTAATTTTTGCTTGGACCGCCATTTTCGGGTTTTGAATCCAGTAGACTTATTCTGACTTTTGCATAGACCTTGCTCTTTTCAGTCTATAAGAATTTTTTTCATTAATTGCGCACTTAATTTAGAATAATGTGAACTTTGCATAAGGCTTACTTGAGGTGTTTTAACCATATGGATACAAAATTCACATAATCATAGGCATTCAGAATTCGACAAAAGAGATACTCTCACTAAGTGAAGTAAAACAAAGTACACGATGTTTGGTTAATAGTCCCATTGATTTAACTCCCGGTGCCAATTAGCGTAGATCAGTTTTCTAGAAGGCACTCTCTCTTTGCTTAGTTACCCTAATTTTTGCCTAGATCACCCTTTTAAGGTTTTCGATCATGTGGGTTTGACTCATCCCTAATTTTTGTACTGCCAGATTATAGAATATTGACCATCGGGTGTCACCATAATTTTTGCCCGATCGGTAAAAGACTGAAAGGTGGGTGATTTATTTCATCTATTTTTTGTGTGCTGCTTTTTCTAATTTATTTCTTTTGAATTAGATGTGATAACACTTAAGCCTGTCCTAGTTTACGGGGTTCACAAACTCATTCTCGTCCATATCCATAAGCTTAACCGCCCCTGTAATAAGCATCTTCTTTATCACATATGGTCCTTCCCAGTTTGGCCCGAATTTGCCCCTCACATCAGTAGTGGAATGTTTCAGCTGCTTGAGGACTAGATCTCCAGCTTTTTGGGGGGAATTTTGGTGCCTTACCCGACTGTTATAGGCTTGAGCCATGCACTGCTGGTACATCTGGAGATTATCTAGGGCCCTTAATATCTGCTCATCCATTATATTCAGTGGTTCAAACCTCACCCGAGTCCATTCAGATTCTTTCAGGTTGGCTTCTAAAGCAACTCTTAGTGAGGTTACTTGAGTTTCAACTGGCAAAACCGCTTCCATTCTATAGACCAGGGAGAACGGAGTTTGACTAGTTAGGGTATGGATGCTTGTGCGATATCCCTAAATGGCAAAAGGCAGCTTATTTTCCCAATCAATGTAACCAACTATCATTTTAGAAAAAATCTTCTTTACCGATTTATTAGCTGCCTCAATAGCACCATTACCTGTGGTCTGTACGGAGAAGATCTATAGTGTTCAATCCCGTATTTCTCAACTAGATCGGTGATTGCTCCTTGAAACTGTACCCCATTGTTCGAGACTATATGATGTAAATGTCCATACCGAGCGATAATGTGCTTTTCTATGAACTTGGCCATCTTCTTGGCGGTGACATTAGTGTAAGATTCAGCCTCTACCCACTTTGAGAAACAATCCACTACCACCATGATGAATCTATGCCCATTTGTTCACGAGGGACGAATATCACCAATTATGTCTATCCCTCATGCCAAGAATGGCTAAGGAGTAGATAAATGATGAAGCTCAGTGGGTGGTAGGTGTTACATATCCCCATAAATCCAGCATTGGTGGTACCTTTTGACTTAGGAGATGCAATTGACCATTAGGGTGAGCCAAAAATATCCCAATCGCTGAATTTTCTTTGTGAGTGCGAGACCATTCATATGAGGGCCATAATCACCGGCATGGACCTAATCAATGACTTTCAGAGCCTCAGATTCAGTTAAGCAATGAAGTAGTAAACCGTCACTAGTGCGCTTGAAAAGATCATTAACGATAATCCTAAACTAGACAGCGAGCTGTCTGAGAGTGCTACGGTCCAAGTCAGAGGAGTCTAGAGGATATTAGCCAATTTGGAGAAACAGGACAATGTCTGAATACCAGCAGGGTTCGATTGAGATGGTGAGGACCTGCTAAACTGGCTGAGCATGGTAGGGGAGCTTAGTTGAAAATAGAACTAGAGGGCACATAGGCCACTGCTGGGATCCTTCCCATAAGGAGGCCAGGGTGGCTAGAGAGTTAGCCATTTGATTTTCAACTCGGGGGATGTGGCAATATAAGCAAGAGGTGAACTTCTTGGACAAGCTTTGAATGGCTTTGACAAAGGGGCAAAGAGAGTCTTTCTTGATTTCCCAATCCCCGACAACCTGACGGATCTCAAGAGCTGAATCATCAATTACAAATACCATGTAGGCCTCGACCTTGAGGAGGGCCTCATGCCCGAATAGACATGCTTCATACTCAGTCCCATTGCAAGCATTTGGATAATGGGATGATTTCGTTAACTGGTGTGACTATAATAACTTTGAGGCCTACTCCCTGTTAGTTCACATCACTGTCAAAGTACATAGTCTAGATACGCTCAAGGATTTTGATGGAGGTGAGCTACTAATTGGGAAATTCCAAGTTTTCAACATAATCAGAGTCAAGAGGTTGGTTAGCCATGAATTCTACCACTGGCCGACCATTAATAACTTTCTTTGACACATACTCGATGTCTAACTCGGATAGGAGAAGCAACCATCAGGACAGTTTACCAGCCAAAGTGGGGGAATGACAAAGATACTTCATAGGGTCAATCTTAACCACGACTTAGACATGGTAGGATTGGAAATAATGGTGCAGCTTCTTAATGAGCCAAACCATGGTGGTGCAAGTCTTCTCCACAATCGAATAGTTGGTTTTATAGTCAAATAACTTCTTACTCAAGTAGTAGATGGCGTGCTCCCATTTATCATCATGTTCCTGGACAAACATTGCCCCTATAGACAACTTTTTGATAGCCAGGTAGAGAATCAAAGGTTTCTCGGGGATGGGGGGTTTCAGAACGGGTGGGTCAACAAGATACACTTTGATTGTACCAATTGTCACCTGGTGGTTGTTCCTTTCTCAATAGTTTAAAGATGGGTTTGTACACGGTAGTGAGGCAGGAAAGGAATCGACTGATATACCGTTAGGATCCTAGAAATGATCAAACTTATTTCCCTATCTTTGGTAGAGGCATATCCCTGATGGCTTTGGATTTATCAGGATGCATCTCAATTCCTTTCAACTAACCACAAGTTTCAGTAGCTTGCCTGAAGTGACAAAAAACACACACTTCTTCGGATTTAGGCGGAGATTATACTTCTTGATACGAGTCGTGAATCTGTCGAGAATAGTAGTGTGCTCTTCTCAGGTAGCAGACTTCACAATCATATTGTCCACATACACCTCCACTTCTTTATAGATCATGTCGTGTAAGAGGGAAGTTATGGTGCAATGATAAATGGCCCCGACATTCTTTAACCCAAATGGCATTTCTTTGTAGCAATAAACCCCCCTTTTGATAATGAATGCCATTTTGACCTTGTCAATGATATCCACCAGAATCTAATTATAACCCAAGAATCCGTCCATAAATTAGTACATAGCGGCCGTGGCGGCGTTGTCAATTAGGACATCTATGTGAAGGATCGAGAAATTGTCCTTAGGCGAAGCTTCATTGAGATCTCGAAAGTCAACACAAACTCAGACCCTACCATCTTTCTTTGGAACCGAAACTATGTTGGGCAACCAAGTCAGATATTCTATAACTTCGACTAATCAAGCTTTGCCTTAACTTGATCTGCCTATTCTAGTCTCAACCGATGGAGTTTCTACTTGATAGGTCTAAACATAGGATCGGTTGGAATTCTGTATTCATCAATCTGACGATCAACCCCAGGCATATCTTCTTATGACTAGGCAAAAGCGTTAACATGATCTTTAAGCACTTTTATGATCTCACTTTTTTCCTTAGGAGTTAAATCATTGGAAATGGTTACCATTTTAGGATTATCATCTATACTTAGGTTTATTTCACTTAAGGATGTATCACTAATGCCAAAAATGGTATGTGTGTTGTTATGTGAAAGCATGGATCCATCAAGAAAAACATCAAGGAAGAAAAATGAGAGTCATTCATTGCATTAAAAGCCTTATAGGCAACATTGTTCGTATTAAAACATCAGAAATGTTAAAAATTACATCATCCATATCATCCTCATCTGTAGGCAGAGGGCTTCAGTAGCGGTAGTAGCAGTAGGAGGATCATCCTCAGTAGTCTTTATTAGAATGGTATCCAAGTCATGTTCTAGCACAGCTTTCTGGTCGGCTGTGAGGGATGGTTCTCCAGACAGGTTGGTTTTCTCAGCTAGGGCCATGGCGAGTTTCCTTACAATCTCTATCATGGCATCCTCTTCCCCAGTTCTCTCACCCCACCAACCTTTCTTCATCAGCAGTGCCATTGCCCTAGTCATGGTAGCCGCAATATCTTCAACCTCTTGATCCAAAGACTCTCCACTACAACCCCCAGACTCATTCTCAGGATACATCTTAGCCTTCCCTTTAGCCATTTTAGAACCAACATTGACAAGTGCAATAGGCTCAGTGGGTTCGATTTCAGTGGAGACAACCTTGTAGCTGGCTTCAAAGTCGTAGACATCCTTAAAGATCTCAAAATCGGGCCACATTTTTCCATCATGCTCAACGGGTTCAGGCTCTCCCTTATAAGGACTCTTGCCTGGGATCTCACAAATGGTGGCCATATAGAAATAACAGAAAGGAACATAGTGACAGGCTTTTCTAGGCTTGTACCCTAACCGTGGTTGGCAGTCCAACATCTTCAGCTCAAAGGCCTCAATAATTCCCCACTCAAACATTCCATAGCCTCTGCCAAGCTTATACCCAGATTTCTTCATCAGATTTACCATACCGGAGTAGAGATAACTATGCCAAAGGGGCGGATATTTCTCAGTCTTACTAACCATAGCAATCTGAAGACCTTCCTCTAATTTAGCTTCGACTCTTATAACAGCAACAGTGGAAGTAGGATTAGCCTTGATAGTTACCAATTTATCCTCGTGAATGAGGTTGATCTTCTGATAAAGAGTGGAGGGAAATATGCCCAAGCCATTGAGCCAAGGATGTCCGAGCAATAAAGAGTAAGTAATAGGAATGTCGAGCATAGTGAATCGCACATTGCTCATAAAACCTTAAACAGTGACTTCTACCTCAAAAGCCCAAATAACACTGTGCTTTGAATTATCATAAGCTCGGATAATATTACTCAATTTTTCAAGCATCTCCTCTGACAGGCCTAAGTGAGGAAGGACCTTTAGGGGACAGAGATTCAGGGCAGAGCCATCATCTACCGTGATATAGGGATTAATCTTATCGAGGATGTGAATACGGATGAACAAGACCCTGTTCTAAATCTTACCCTTAAGCAAAAGATTGAAATGGTCAAATACAATCTCAGGTCCTTTTCTCGGAGGATTGCCTTCTCAGAACATGCCACACATCTCAACAACCGAAGTGGTTAGATTAGCTACCAAATCAAGCAATCGCTTGATCAATCCCCTGCGATGCCTATCAGAATCAATTACCTACTTCCATATACTATAACAGGCTTGAGTGTTTTTGAGCTGAGTAATGAGAGGATCAACCTCAGAATGGTTGGGACAGGTGGAGGTGGAGCAGGGGGCCTAGCAGTGGTGCCTTTCCTCCTAAGGACTAGGTCCTTATCTAGATGAGATGATGATCCTTAAGCTGCTACACATGGTCACTTCGGGTAACTTTGAGAATATTATCGATCAGGACACTTCGAGTGGCTCCTGTTTCAAACAAAATACTACTGTTCCTCAGAGTTGGAATCTGGGACTTGTAACTCATATGCATCCACATTAAAAGGCTCATTCTGATCAACCTTGAATAATCCTTTCGGCTTCTCATTAACAGGTGAATCCACCCTGAATAGTTTAGTGCTTATAGCCTTGGCTACCTCGACTACTCCCTCATCTTCATTGGAATAGTCATCCTTTGAAACAAAGGCATCTACGCTAAAGAGTGGCTTTTCCTCGACTTTCCTTCTCTTAGCCACAAATGGCTGAGCCCTGCAGCCTTCTTGCTTAGGCAAATTTGGGTCAACTTCCATACCCCGAACTTAATTGACTCCCAACTTAGCTTGACTTATGAGATCAAAAACTAAGTTGGATGGGAGACCGGAATTGATAACCATAACAGAATTACTGTTACCTAGACCCTGAGTGAGTAGTTCAAACATTGTGGCTTTAGACAAGCCAGATTGGATCATTCCTACCTTGTTCCCAAAATTAGGAAAAGGGTTATTCATGGTGCTTGGGGTTTTATTAGGTTCAACAATCTTTGCTTCACTAACCAGACTCTGAATAGCTGAGAGAAAGGCCTTACAATTGTAGGTTTGGTGTCCCACCTAAACATGGTAACTGCAGAAATTGTTCTTATCCTTAGGTTTGGGCAGTTTGCACTCTAGAAGGGACTGGATGAAACCTACTTCCATTAAATGCTTAAAAATGACTCGAAGAGGCAACTTGTATGGATTAGCTAAAACGAATGGAGGATGAGAAGGGTGGAATGTGGCAACTACCGATAGAGCTGAAGTAATTGCTAGGGGTGTAGCTGGGGCTTAAGAAACCGCCTAAGCTACAGCTGGGGCTTTGGGGATAGTAGGTGTCGAAGCTGAGGGCTGAGCATCATTATTCTTTCTAAACTGGAGTTTCCCCACCTTTTCTGCCTTTTCGTGCTCTACCTTGCGCTCAATTTTCTCGGCTTTTTCAAATACAACCTTGCAAGAAAGGAATGAATTAGTAGCCATTTCTTTACGGATTAGGGAAGAGATCCCTCTAGGAGTTTAACAATCATCTCCTCAAGGCTTTGCTTTGATTTCATCAAAACCTGGGTCGATATCCAACGATTAAAATACAGGTTAAAAGTTTCATTGGGCATTTGGCAAACTCCCTCGAGGTGTTGGAGGGTTATTTCCATCATAGTATTAAAACCATAATGCACTTTTAGAGCCTCAGAAAGAAATTTCCAATCAATGATAATATGTTGCGGCAAAGTATGATACCATTCAAGAGCAGGGCCCCGAAGCGAACAAGGAAACATATCAGTAAGCACTTTATCACTTAATTTCTTTACATGCATAACTCTTTCATACATAATAATATGGAAGCAGGTGCACCAAAACCATCATAATGCACCATATTTGGTATAGTAAAATTATTAGGGACCCAATCTTCATTCCTCTAGGGTTCCTTCATAGCTATAAGATGGTTGATGTAGGCTTGAATTTTTGGTGTCACGCTCGGAGGCTACGTGACCTGGTCATTAATCGGTTGAGAGAGAGCTGTAGCCTCAAGTGTCGCACCTGGAGAATGCAAAACCTAGTCATTGATCTGAGAGGCATCATCTGGCAAACAAAAGCAGCTACTTCAGGTGTCACACCTAGAGGCTGCGTGACCTAGTCATTGACTGGCGGAGACGGTGGAGGGCGAGCAATCAGTTGGTTGCTGAAAGGATTCTTGGAGTAAGTAGTGCTTTTAGGAGTCATAGTAAAATGCGTAGGAGTAAAGGATGGTAGTTGGATTAACCCACTAAAAGAAGTTAACAATTGATGAGTGAACACTAGAGGAACTGAGCTTTCAGCAAAAGGTCTCAGGTTGAAAGGAACAATCAACGAAGTAGTCGAGGTTGGCAGAAAAGTAGAGGTTTGCTCGAACTAAAATGGGCTTACTATAGGCTGATTCCAGGGAACTGGGTTGAAAACATGTGCAATGGGTCTTATCCCTTTTAGAACGGCCAACATCTATGCTTAACCATTCAGGGCTTGCATATCGGACTTAAAAACCTGATCAAAATTCCTATCTTCGAGGGCTTGCATAATAGTTGCTAAGACGGTAGATTGGATGGAGGCTTGGAATGAATCTGAATTCAGGAATTGGGCCATGGCACTGGTGAAATCAAAACCCGAAGGGGGCTAAGATGCTGCTTCCAAGGTGGGAGTAGGGCCGACTTGCTCCTTGGGCGAAGGATGGTTTCCATCATTGCTTGAAAAAGACATAGCTAACTGAAAGAAATCGTGACCCAACTGAACCCGATCTGAATCTGACTCCCCGTTGGAATTGGTATATAGAACCACCTCAACTTCCATGGTGATAACCGGGGTGAGAGAATGATGAATTAGATGGTGATGAGGCCTTTTCCAAACCTGGGTGTGACTATAATTCCGCCTCCTCCTAGCTGAAATGTTAGGTAGTGGATTAGATCATGCATGGATTGAGTGATTCTATGGATAGATTGAATGGTCTTTATTTAATAACCGATGCATGGTATGTATGGCTACATGTAGACGTGGTTAGAAATGATGTGGCGGCTTATCCCTCCAACATCCATGGGACATTTGTACCTGTCGACACATAAAGTGATATGTCGTGACTTAATGAGGTATAAATGAAGTCCTACGGATGTTGCTAAACCTCTTCCATGAATGGTGATCGGTAAGGGTAAGTTGATTTTGGCTCTCAAATCCGATGCACGGTGGATGTAAGAGCACGTAGCATATAGCACACAAAGCACCCCTCTTCCAACCTTATGACTCCTACGTAAGGTCTTTTTGGAAGGATGGAGGTTAGCCTCTTCACCGGAAATGGTGAAACAAGTTCATCCCAATTTATTCTCATTGTTTTGGTAGTCTTGAAGGATTGAAGTGCTAAGGCTTTTCTAGCGCAGCTTTGGTATAGGGTAGTTGATGTAGAAGGTTCTCATTCACCTTGATTCCACATTACTCAACCACTCCCCAAATAGGTACAATCGCAGGAGTTTACATGTTGGTTAAAATGAGTGATCCACCCACTAGGCATCCTCAATTCCAAATAGGGCATGAGTGATACTTTCACGAGCTTCTCAAGTAAAAATGGGGCACCTAAAAATTACTGAACTATTTACACGCATAAGGATAAAACATCATGAAAAAGAATGAAGTTTTAACTTGGCCAATGTTTAAACTTAAAAAAAATTTTAGTTCAAGTTTAAAGAGACCAATCCCCCACAGAGCCGCCACTGTGAGCGGATGACCTTTTTCCCACAAGGACCACGTGAGATGCATAGCACGAGGGAAAATAATGAGCACTATGAAGCGAGTTGAGGGATTGATTCTCATTTTAGAGTGATTAAAAGATTGGTAAAACTGATGTTGATGTTGAATTTAAGTCAAATTTGCATGTTAAGGGATACGAGACTTGAAATCCCGTATTTTAAAATAGAGTCACCCCCGGGCTAAGCTCCACCAGGAAATTAGGTATGATATTCCCACCGGGTGGTTAGACCATACCTTAAAACATAGATTCTAAGTTCGGATGATGTTATCTATTTTACATTAGGCCAAGTTAAAAGATTTCATTCTTTATTAATCGGTTTTAATCCACCCTATTTATTGTGTTTTTGGTTTATATGTTTTTTTTGCATTTATCAAGCATTCAAAGCAATAGATAAATAATTATTACTATTATCCAAAAAAATAAATGCGGAAAACAAAATAATAATTACATGGCTTTCCAAATCCTATACATTTTTCTACATAATAAATAAAATACCCGAAGGCCTAGCATACATCCAACCTAAATCTACTTGCACAAAAATGGTTACTATAAATATAGCACATTGTACGAGATATATCACACAACATGCAAAGTTAGTGACCAAAACAAGACCCGAGTTAGCGTGAACGTGCACATTTTATTTACAATTCATAGAGCCTGGTTGGATGGCTAAAAAATTGGATTTAAACAGCGTTTGCTAGAAAATTCCATTATATCCACATTTTAGACTCGATTGTTATTTTAGCCGGATTATTAGTGAAAATGCCACATGGTATGGGGTGGGGTCTATTTTTAGAAGGTTTTGGACCTCCGTCATTGCACTGTGCATCCTAACTTTGGAAATTTAAAGTAGGTCAGAAAATAAACGAAATGAAACTGCTGTCTAAAAGCCCATGCCACCGCCGACATGACTGAGGCCGCTAGCGGCATGGATGATGCCACTGGCAATCTTAGCTATACAGACAAGCCACATGACTTTTTGGATACCTAAATTAAGGGTCTTGCAAGAAGATGGGGCCCCTAGGGGCAAATAAGGCCACTGGCAGTATCAACGATGCCGCTGGCAGCATGGATGATACCACCGGCGGCTTTAAATGCCTCCGGCTTCTTTAGTTTCTTGCAATAGCTCTTTTGGCCTAAAAGTGACCAAAAACCTAAAACTAATCACAAATAGCAAGTAAAACACAACAAATAAGTAAAATGAAGGCCAAAGAGCTATGAGACTCAGAATTTTTACCACGGGGCCGTGAATCCACCTCTTCGTGATTCGTATGACACCTTCGGGGAGCTCAAATGATGAATTTGGAAAGTAAGGGGTTATTTAGTATCTAAATCCTAATTTTGGTGATTTCTAAACTTAAAATGCACCTAGATATCAAAGAGTTTGGTAGAGAAAAACTAAGAAAAGATGAATTGAATCCTCTTTTCTTACCTTTTCTAAACTTTATCCCACTAAAGCTAGCTAAGATACTCAAAATTTGCTTGAAACTTTGAGTTGAGGGAGAGTGGAACCCTTTAAATGGCTGGAATTGCTTATATACACTAAATTCTGTTGGAAATTGCCTTTGGTCAATTATCCGATAGAATTCGAGCAAAAAGGCACATAGCTATTCTGCAGTTGGAAGCCATGCCGCCGCCAGCATGGATGATACCACCGCGGTACCAGCGAGGCCGCCGACAGCCTCACACTTCTGACAGGTCTAAAAAGCTTGCACGATTTTAGCCCGAAATCAGGAAAAGGGAGAGGAAATCCGGTTAAAGGTGATTTTAATGGAAAAACTCATAAATTGGGGTATATTTTTGACTTTTAATAGGTATTTTGGACTAAATTATTTTTTAGGTGTAAATCATCGGTCTGAGCTACCACCGAACGCGTTACCAGACACGCCGAATTGAATTTTTTTGAAAATAAAATTCATAGAGAATTTTATATCGGTAATAAAAATTCTAAAAAAGAATTTTTATTATGAGGAATAAAATTGGGACACGTCATCATCATCTCGCGAGAGGGACTGTAAAATCCCATGCTCATAGTAGTGGTAGCAGATCTCTACCACGTAAGGGCGGGAGGGTGTAGCAATAAGACATCATACTTCGAATACCAAGCGATTACAAGAAATCACAAAGTATTCATAAGGCCTTGAGTCAACAAAATACATTGGAAGAGTGGGTAGCAGACCTAGCCGAGCCCTCAGTACCCCGAGCCACAAATGGGCCCTTATGGTCTCCCCCCGGCCCATCCTCATCATCATCATCGCCATCATCATCCTCATCATCACTCTAGTGAAACTCAAAGGGGACATCCTCAAGATGAATCCTCTCGCAAGGAGGGAGAAGCGAGGAATCAATGAAGTCTATATAAGAACCCTCCATAAATAGCACTCGGGCCCCCTTGCCTAACAAATATAACCCCCGGTCAGTCCCTGGGATGAGATGAGGTAAGAAGACGCCTGCTAGGATTAGGGGAGGAATCGATTCCTCCACTACTACACTGGTCCTCCAATCTAGGACCTGCTCACCGAGATACCACTCATAGGAGAATGGTGACTCCAAGATAAAGTGGCGGTCATCAACACCATCTCACATCCGCTTAATGGCCCAATATGTGGCTAATCTCTCCCACAGGACTCGGATAACCTACATGGTATAAGTGCACTATGAGTGTCACAACCTAGTAAATGCAGTTTCCACTAATGGTTTGTTGAAATGTAAAATGTAGGTTTAATAGGCAAGAAGTTTACCGAATCTGAACGCAGCTGGCATAGGAACTCTCACTACTGCGCCGTACTCAGGGGCTGGTCCTGCCAAAATCCCATCCATTAGGAGATGATTTGTGGACTCTCGAGCTGTATAGGTAACCCCAACCTAGGGATGAACCAGTGCTCGAAAGCCCAAATCTAAAAAGCAAAACCAAGATTAGTCGCAACATAGTTTGAATGAAGAGATAAAACACTCACAATGAGCTTTCAGCTTTACTAGCAAGATTAGGTGGTAGATCTTGAGCTCGGACTGCTGGCCCCAAACTCCAACATCCAGCCCATGATACAACTGCGCTAGGATGGCCCGACACCAGTTCTTGTCGGGCACGGTAACAAGATCCTTTACAGTAGTGAAATAACCATAGTTAAGGTTGCCCTAGTAGACTAGGAAGAAGACAGTAGTAAGGAACGTCAATAGGAAAGACCTAGCGTACTGATCCCTCCTATCAGCTGCAACAGGCCTTAACTGCCTAATCTAGTAAGAGTGGAGATCCCCGTACTTGGGCTTGTTCGTCCTGCCCGAACGAAGCCCAATTAATCCAGCTATATAGGCCTTAACCTCAGGCCGGGAGTGCCACCTATCAGCAAACACATCGAAGTGGATGATCTCCCCGCTCCACTCTAGCCCTATCACAACACAAATATTGGAAGGAGTAATAGTGACCTCCCCGATCAATAAGTGGAAACTATGGGTCATCTCCGACCACCTCTCCGTCAAAGCTGAAATGGCCCCCAGGGCCAACATCTTTAAAATCTGCGGGTTGGCCCTGATGATGTCACTAAAGTTGAAAGAGTTGATGTAGGCCAGCAACTTGGTATCCTCCATAATGCGTATCTCCTCGTACCACTTCCTGTAGAAGCTTAGGGCTCCCATAGTCCTATACTAAAACTGCGAAGATATAATTACAGTTCAACAAGGTTTAAATATAGCAAACATGTCAAAAATCAGAAAAGCATGGCAAAAATCAAGGAAGTGGGCATTCTATCCGTGACGACAGGACCTGTACAGGCATGCCCCACCCATAAGGGTACACCGGCGGTCCTTGTATCAAGATTGGGACTCGTACGGGTCCCCCCTTCACCCATATGGGTCCCCTACAGGCAATTCCTACGAAGGAATTTTCCCAAAAATCCAAATTGTCCGAATATCGACCAAAGCTCAACCAAAACTATCCTAGAAGCATCCTCGGCTAAATTTAAAAGCATAAGGCTCTATACTAAGATCAAAAACTCCTTAATTCATGCCAAAATTCAAGAAATTCTCAAAGGGATAAAAAATGGAAAATGGAAAATCGGGCGAAATTACATGGGATCGAGAAGCATGAGTATTAGGAGAAGGGATTAGGGGCACTTTGGAGACTGGTGTGAGCCCCAAAAATGAATGCCCTTCACAGAAACCATACCCAACGAAAATCAGGCTTTTTCGGAGCCCCAAATTGCCCACCAAGAGCAAATCTTTGAGCCTAAGAGAAAACGACTAGTCTTTGGGATCTATTTATACATCTTGATAATTTTTAGTATAGGAAGATTTAGTGTATGGTGGGATGTGAGGGGCCTGTTTCTATTTTAAAACCCTCCTGACCTACCAGTACAGGTCCCAATGTTCTAAGACCCCACCTATATGGGCCCTCTCTTGCTATTTAAGGGCAGATCTCCAGACTAGTATTTCAAATAGCACCAAGAACTCATCCAATTTGAATTTAAGGCCAACCCCGCTTCTCTTAACTCCTTATTTCAACTAAAATAGTGGCAAAACCCCTAATTCACTTCGATTCTTGATTAAAAGGGGCAAATATTCTAGTCTTTCTGAGATCTTTTAAGAATCAAAGTGGACTGTTCTTGAGTTGGCTACTAACCAATGCAATTTTCATGTGTAGGCCTTTCTCCAGCAAGCTGGTATTACAAAGAGGGACTTCTCCAATAGCAAGCAACCTACCTAAAGATATCAATCCATTCCCCAGTAGTGGAATAAAACTAGGGTCACCTTTTAACACCCTAGCAGAATCATCCCGAGCATCCCCCTATTTCCCTGCAGCAAAATAAGATCTAGGGGCATCCCTCCATTCTCCAGTAGAGGAATCAGTGAATCTAGGGGCATTCCCCCTATAGTCCTACTCTCTTAGGAGCAATCTTCAGGAGACACCCTTCTAAGGGGCACTTCTTTCTAGAACAATCAGGACAAACCCAACATTTCTCGTAGTTAGTTTACAGTTTATTCAGGGGCCAACCCTCATCGATGTATCTTTATTCTTAATTGAAGAGGGTAAAAATTTTTGTCCATCACAAAGTCAATCAAGAATAAAGATGTATTAGCTCAGACAATAATTAACTCAGTGTTTGATTGTTGTCTCTTTTCATAGGTTATGCAAAATCATCAGTTAGGAGAAGTCATCTACCTTAGGAAAGGGATACATCAGTCAGGAAAGTTGATTCGCCTTAGGAAAGGGATACAAGGAAAAGTAATCCGCCTTAGGAAAGGGATACATCAGTCAGGAAAGTTAATCTGCCTTAGGAAAGGGATACAATTAGAAGTCATCCGCCTTACGAAAGGGATACATCGAAAGTTGATCCACCTTAGGAAGGGGATATGAGGAGAAGTCATCCGCCTTAGGAAAGGGATACAAGGAGAAGTCATCCGCTATAGGAAAGGGATACATGAGTTAGGAAAGTCATCCGCCTTAGGAAAGGGATATGAGGACAAGTCATCAGCCTTAGGAAAGGGATACATTAGTCAGGAAGGTCAATCTACCTTAGGAAAGGGATACATCAGTCAGGAAAGTTAATCCGCCTTAGGAAAGGGATACGAGGGAAAGCCACACGCCTTCGAAAAAAGGCACCACCTAGGGAAAGAGTTTGCCTCAAGGAAAGGAACTTATTCAGATTACCATCACCAACTCAGGTATAATTCCAAAACCCTCGCTCATTTCGTGAGATCATACAGATCCCTATCTATAATGATCCCAGGAGGGGCAGTCTGTGAGCACTGGATTTTAGCGATCCATCTTGCAAAACAATGATGAGAGCAAGATAATGCATTCTTTTATAGGTGTTATCCATCAGAGGTGTTCCCACTATTATAGAATTGAGTTTGGCCATAACACGGAGACCTAGACTAACCTTAGGTACCCATACGGGTGCTGCCTAGCGGTATGGATCCACAGGCGGAGACATATGAGTGACTATCTTCTGAACACCTAAGGGGGACCCGTACAGGTCCCCAAGTAGCGGTATGGGTGGGGCATTACCTATACGGGTATGCTTGTTTCCCGTTCAGGCCAATTCAGAAGTAGTCTCTTACCATTTTAGGAGAAGGCAGGTATTGAATTTGGGATCACCAAATTCTGACCTAATTTTGCCCTATAAAAGGGGCCTTCTTCTCTCATTTTTAAGGGGCACACAATTCATAAGCAAAATTACTATAGAAAAATTACAGTTCTAGCAATCTCTATAGGTATAGTTGAGGTATAGGAGGTATAAAATAGGGAGAAAACCCATTCAATGATGTTTTGTCCACATTTTATTCATTCCTAGCTTCATTTATTAGGTTTTAGGGGAGATTTTATCCACTCAAATACTCTCATAAATATTCCTAACTAGCACATACTTTGGCCGGACTCTCTCTATAGTAAAGGGATCCCCCATAGTGGATTCACATCGTAGAGGTAACGGTCCTGAGTTTCAAAGAGACTCACATCTCCATTATATTGTTATTGTCAATTTATTCTATATCAACTATTATTTCAATTCTCATTTTGGGTCCGATCCTGATTAATACGGGCTTTGTTGGTACCTAATATATTATTTTGGTGATTGTCCTTGTGTGACAGACTCGTATAAAAGGGAATTCTCGCTTCTTTTCTATCTCCTCTATAATCAATCTGTTGATATAAATTAAACACTAGTTCTATCAGATCCAGTAAGACCCATACGGGTCCCCCACACTCGTACGGGTCCTCCTTAATAGTCATACGGGTCCTACCCACCCCATACGGGTACCTGCCTCTGGACAGAACCCAAACTTCATTTTTTTAGTTGAATAAAAATCAACCAACTCACCACTTGCCATGCAGTCATTTTCACTAATAATCCGGTAAATCAACCACAAAAGCTAAAATATGATTTTATGACATAAATCACATTTTCCTTAATAAAATGTTTATTTATGTCGTACTATAAACTGTGCTAACGTCTGTGGATGCAAGGGAATTTATTTTCATTTTGTTTTATAACTTGGAACAAATGTATAGGATCTCTTTGCAATTTCCCCCATTTTCCCCCGGTTGTAATTTCTATCCCCCATTTATTGCTTGCGCTTTATTATAATATGTAAACGTATGTAACGAGTGTCAAAGAGTGTAGAAATAGGATTTCTGTGATAATTACCTAAATGATGAAAACTAAAACGGTTTTACGCGGTGAATGTAATTTTGAATCAACTAAATGAGAAATAAGTGACTCATCCGATACTCAAATCTCTGATCCAATGGTATGAGTCTCCTACCCAGAGGGAACCATACCAAAACTCTTTCCCAAGTAGACAACTTGGGTAGCGACTCTATCAATTGTATCGAGATTTGGGTTTCAATTCTTTTATTCATTAAAATTGGCTTATTTTGCAAACATTAACTAAAGGATGTTTTGTCATGCCTAAATCCAACCAAACCCTCAGTGGACCCCGCCAAGGGAGAGCCACACGTCATCTACACCTCACAGCATACTTTAGAAGAACCTCCTTGCACAAGCCTCCAAGCTTATGATAGCCTCTATGAGTATCCACACGAACCCTACTAACCAAAACCTCCTTGAGAGGAAGAACTAAGGATCCTCTAGTAGTAGCTAGACCACTCTAGAAGCCCTACCTAAAAATATAAACTAGAGGTGCTCGAATAAAATTAGGCTCCTCAAAATATAACTTGTTCAAATAACCTTTATCGTAGGAATTACTATTCTAACTTGGTGGACTTTAGAAGGGGAGAAGTGAAGCCTATTTATGGGCTTGGGGGAGAAAATTGCTCCCCCAAAACCGGTGTAGGATGTGCTTATTAACACATCCCATATAGGTTTGACCAGCGGATCCATCTGGATCCGTGGGCTATGCACGCTGTGCGCCACCGTAAGCTTGGGCTTACGAACTTTCTCGCAAGCCCAGCTTGTAGTGAAACTCGCGCTAGGCTCCCCAGTGCAAGATCTTTAGAGCCTGCATTGTGAGCTCTTGAGCATGCTGCCCAGCAACGTGCTACGAGCTCGTAATCCCTTTTTGTTATTTAGTTCCCTTCTCTGAAATAAAATCTCCGGGTGATTTTAACTAGGTACAACCTACTGAAATCTTTCCAATCCCTTTCAAATAAATATTTATTTTTAACTCTAATAAATTAGTTAGTGGCCAAAAATAAATTCCTTGGTCTATCCACGAATGATCTAATCATTTTTAACTAATTAAATAATAATCTAATTATTATTATAATCTATTTTTGTAATAGAATAAATCTATTAGTTCTTTACTTAGTCCGATGAAGGTCCAAAGTGTGTGACATTATAGGATCCCGAAGTATTGAGCTGTTAAGGGTTAACCAACCCTTGTTCTAATAGAACCATTAGCTTAAGGTTCTAGACCGCAAATAGAACTTGATTACCTTAAATGGCTGTAGTACGCCTCTAGCAAGGGTTTACCATCCCCCATTACTCAAAAGGTCATTTATGCTTATGACTTAATCCCGATTAATGCAATAATTGTCAAGTGTGATGAACTCCTTCCATTCTTCAATATTAGTACCATCTAGTTTGTAGGGTTTGATTAAAGTGTTAACCCACTAATAGCAAGGTAGCACCAAGCTATCCCAGTTATTAACTTGTTACCAAAGTATATTGCCTTATACCATAGTGTGTTTGACTAGAAACTATTTCTATCAAACACATACTCTGATTAAAGGTTTATAGCAATCATCACTTCCATAAGTGGCCAGGTACAACTCCTTAATATATCCGGAGTGATGGATTCTTTTTGACTACTCGGCTTAACAATGTATTGTCATCACTATACCTGTAATCACCTGTGACACCCTAAATTAATGAGTGTGCAATAGTACCACATAAGGTAACTAGTATCTTAAGTATGAGGATATTCATAAAGCATATTGCATGAAGATAAACACTAACACATTGATATATACACCAACTGTTTGTCTTACTATGGTCTCCAATATATCTCCCAGATATATCCATGTGTCAAACTTAAGGCACCACCTTTAGTCCTTAGGAGATTTGACTGCTTGGACACTTTCCAAGAAAGTTGACCACATGCTAGTGTTTTTGCTTCATCAATATCCTTCCATGATGAAATTATGACTAGGGATAGTTTAGACATAATCATAATTGCACATCAAGCAGGTCTCACTAAATATAGCCTAACTATAATTTCTCTGACTTCATTCTATGATATGTCAAGGACTTTTGCATACATACATCAATGAATATATTTTAACCAGCTATAATATATATACAAGCACATTAATATAAACAAAAGATTAAATGCCTTTATTATTTAATCAAAATATTCATACTATTATATAATTAAGATATATCGCCCTAATTGCCTTAAGGGCATACATCATATCCAACAAACTCCCACCTGCACTATGGTAAATTAGCCATATGTCTTAATCCACACGCTTTAACATGCTGGTCATGTTTGACTTGAGTCAATGGCTTCGTCAGACCATCCATAAGGTTCTGATTAGTGGGAACATATTCTAGTCTTATAATCTTAGCATCAACAATCTCCCTGATTATATCATACTTTCTAGATACATGTCCGTTTTTCTAATGAGACTGTGGTTCCATTACCTGAGCTATAGCACCATTGTTATCATAATACAAAGTAATTGGATCAATAGTCTCAAGCACCACATCGAGATCACCAATAAATCCCTTTAATAAGATAGCTTCTTTTGTTTCTTCGCATGTAGCAATGTATTAAGATTCCACGGTTGAATCAACAGTAGATTCTTGCTTGGAACTCTTCCAGCATACCGCCCCTCCATTTAACACATATACAAAACCTGACTGAGACTTAAAGTCATCCTTGTCAGATTGAAAACTCGCATCAGTGTAACCTCTAATCATGAGTTTACCTTCTCTATAAATCAAGAACTCATCTTTAGTCCTTCTCTAGTACTTAAGAATTGCCTTGACTGCTATCCAGAGCTTTTCACCTAGATTTGATTGATATCTGCTCATAAAGCTCAAATCCTAAGAGACATCTAGCCTAATACATATCATAACATATATGATGGATCCTATCATGGATGCATAGGGTATATCCTTCATGCACATTCTCTCCTGAGCTTTCTTCGGACACTCAGCCTTAAATAGGTTAATCCCCTTTGTCATCGGGTGATAACCTTTCTTTGAATACTCAAGGTTGAACCTATTCAACACCTTGTCTATATATGTACTTTGAGAAAGACCCAATAGCCTCTGAGGTCTATCCCTATAGATCTTTATACCTAGTATAAATGCTGCTTCACCAAGTTCTTTCATGGAGAACTTTCTTGACAACCATACTTTAACATTTTGAAGGAGAGAAATATCATTTCCGATTAGAAGAATGTCGTCGACATATAATACTAAGAAAACAACTGCACTCGGACAAACCTTCTTGCAAACACAAGGCTTATTAATGTTTGGACAGAAATCCAGTTTATAGATTGTCTTATCAGACCTTATATTCCAACTCTTGGATGCCTGCTTAAGTCCATCTATGGATCTTTGTAGATTGCATACCTTTGAGCCATTTTGAGATGTAAAAACCTCAAGTTGTTTCATATACACATCCTAGTCTAAATCACCATTCATGAATGCTATTTTAACATTCATCTGCTAGATCTCATTATCATAGTGAGCAGCAATGGCAAGGAGTATCCTCATGGATTTAAGCATGGCTACCGGTGAGAAAGTTTCATCATAATCGATACCTTCACGATGACTATAACCTTTCGCAACCAACCTTGCTTTATAGGTAATTACATTACCGTCCATGTCAGTCTTGTTCTTGAAGACCCACTTGCACCTAATCGGTCTAACCTCTTGTGGTGCGTCAACCAAATTCCAAACTTGGTTCTCATACATGGAATCCATTTCTGATTTCTTGGCTTTTAGCCATTTAACAAAATCTAAGCTTGTCATTGCCTCATCATATGTCCTTGGTTCATCATCCTTCATGAGATATAAGTCCTTATCATCAGTGATGATAAAACCATATCTATCAAGACCTTTATGAACACGACCTGATCTTTGCAATGATTGTGTTTCGACAGGGTGTTCTTGGATGACACTTTCTTGTGTATCTAGAACAGGGTTAATCAGTTGATTGTCTGTTTCTTCCTCTTGGACTTCCAGTTCAACACTACTCCCACTGACTTTTGCAAGTAAGTGTTCCTTTTCCAAAAAGTGAGCATTCCATGACACAAATACTTTCTCTGCTTCGGGTTGGTAAAATAGATATCCAATAGTTTCCTTTGGATATCCAATGAACAAACACTTCTCAAATTTGTCGTTCAGCTTATCTGAGGCTATCCTTTTTTACCATAGCAGGATAGCCCATACTCCTAAGTGACTTAGAGATGGCTTTTTATTACACCTTCTTTCGTAAGGTGTGAAATCAACTAATCTGGAGGGCACTCTGTTTAATACATAAACTGCACTCTCTAGTGCATATCCCTAAAAGGATTTACTGAGATCTGCATGGCTCATCATAGACCTAACTATATCTAATAAATTCTGATACCTCCTTTCTGACAATCCATTGTGTTGCAGCCTATAAGCATGGGATTTTGCAGTCCCTCTCATGAGACGATGATGACGTGTACCCGATTTGAATGCCTCAAAATAAAAGTTCTCTTTAGAATTTTTATTACCAAAATAATATTCCTTGCGAATTTTATACTTGGTAGAACCCAATTTGATGTGGCCGATAACGCATCCGGTAGGAGCTTGAACCGATGATTTCCACCGAAATAATAAATACCCATTAAAATATTATTAAAAGTCAAAAAGATACCTTTCCACCCACTATTAAACCACTTTTCATGACTTTTTAGGCTTTTGGGCCCGTTGGCTGTCAGTATGCTGGAGGCTGGTGCCACAATCGGCATCAGCCATGCCGCCAGTGGCATCACCATACTACTAGCAGCATCGCCATGTTGCCAGCGGCATGGGCCGAAATGGGTCCCTCCACAGATAGCCTTTTGGCCACTTTTGACGGAATTGGTAAAAAAGGCCTAAAAAAACACCTCGTTTCACCTATAAAAGCACACCTTGAGCAGCAACTTAAAAAAAACCATCTAATGTTAGGATTTTAATGTTGGAATGAGAAAATAGATTTTAGTGAGATAAGAATTAGATAAGGCAGAAAAAAAGAATTTCGATCCATTTTTCCTGGTTTTTCTTCTTTGAATTCTATGATTGTGAGTTTAAAATCAGTAAGTCTTTTAGTTAAAGTCAACTTAATTGAATTTATAAATCAGAAGTACTCAAATTTACTGCTAAATCGTCATAACAAGCTCCCCAGAGGTGTTTCTTTTGGTTCACGAAGAGGTGGATTCACGGCCTCGAGGTAAAAATCTTGAGTCTCATAGCTCTTTGGCATTAATATTAATGATTTGTGTAACTTTTTGTTGATTTATATTCGTTGTTTGGGTTTTCAATCATTTTTACTACCACCACTGCTACCTACAAACTGATGTCGCCGGTGATATAATTGATGCCACTGACGGCATCAGCCATGTCGCCAGTGACATCAACCATATCGCCGGCGGCATGAGTTGTATCGTCGGTAATATGACTTTCTGGACAGCAGTTTTATTTTCATTTGTTCCCGGACTAGCTTATTTTCCGAAGCTAGAACATATAAGGTAATGATGGAAGTTCAAAAACCTCTTGAAAATAGACCCCACCCGATAACGTATGGTATTTTCACTTATAATCCGGTTAAAGCGACGATTGAACCTAAAATTTGGTTAAGGATGGAATTTTATCGCAAACGCCTTTCAAATCTCATTTTAGCCATCCGACCAGGCTTTATAATATTGTAAATAAGATATGCCCTATCCGCGCTAACAATCTTTTGAATATAGACGTGTATCAAACATTCAGCTTTTTTACTTACCGCATAGACAAATGTACAGGATTTGGAAGCCTTGTAATAATTTTATTTTCCGCACTTATTCTTCTTATGGCTGTAAGTTTTTTATTTATCGCTTTGATTGCTTGATAAATGCGAAAACAACAAAATAACTAAAAATACAAATAAATAGGATGTATTAAACCGATTAAGAAAGAATGGAGTATCTTAACTTAGGCCTAATGAAAAATAGATAACATCATCCGAACTCGAAATCTCTACTAAAGTTATGGTCCAACCACCCGGCAGGAAAATCATACCAAAAATTTCCCGATTGAGCTGAACTGGGTGGTGTCTCTATTTTAAGTACAGGATTTCGATCTCGTATCCTTTGAGCATTAAAATATGCAAAATCATTTTCCAATCACATCACACGCATCTCCCCGTCATTTTTAAGAGGCCGGCACACTGGCCCGGCCTCGCAGCCGCCATGCAAAACGTCATCCGCTTATAGGCGTGTAAGGAGGGGTCCACTGCAGAACTATCCCATTTTCCTTCAGATATCCTGAAACTTCTAACTTAAGTATTCTCCACATCGATCCAATTGAAGTGTTTTAATACTTTTATCAAGTTGTTTCTCTGCTTCAGCTCTGAATAGTTTGAGCTTTTCAAAACTTTTAGACTTGTGCTTCATTAAGTACAAATAACCATATCGTGAATAATCATCAATAAGGGTTATGAAGTAGGAGTATCCTCCTAGTGCTTGAATACTCATTAGACCACATACATCAGTATGTATAAGTTCCAATGTACTCGTGACCCATTCACCCTTTCCTTGAAAGGGTAAATTTGTCATTTTTCCTCTTAAACAAATCACCATAAGACTCCAAGTCTGTTGGGCCTAAGTCTCCACGCTTATGCAACTTGGCTAAGCGATCTTTGTTTATGTGGCCGAAACCACAATGCCATAAGTAGAAGGAATTCTCTTTATCTAATTTAACTTTCTTCACATTTTTTTATATTAAAAACTTCTGTTTTAGTATCAAGAACATAAATGCGACTATTCAACATCCTATAACCATAAAGAACATTATTCAAACGAATCTGACAATTATTATTCAAAAATAAAATTTCAAATCCTTTTGCTGCTAAACATGCAATAGATACAATATTCTTAGTAACACTTAGAATGCAGTAATAATTATTCAAAAATAAAATAAGTCCACTTGGCAAAATAAGATTAAAGCTTCATACGGCTAATGCAGTAACTCTGGCTCTATCTCCCACACTCAGGTCCATCTCCCCTTTTGCAAGTCTTCTACTATTCCTTAGTCCCTACATAAAAGTACAGATATGAGAACCACAACCAGTATCTATACCCCAAGTGGATTCACGAGGAAAAGTAGCAAAGGTTTCAATTACAAACATACCTGAAGTAGATGCCTCTATAGACTTCTTCTTCAAATGCTCAGAAGCAAGAGCTTTGCAATCCCTCTACCAATGTCCCGATTTCCTATATTGGAAGCAGCAAATACTTAGATGTCTTCTTTTCTTTCTTCTTTTTACTGATTCTTTTCTTGGCACCCAGTGCCTGCTTCTTCTTCTTAGAAGCCTTGCCTTTCTCAACCAACAATAGAGGTTTCTGATCTTTCTTGATCTGAGGTTCTACTATTTCTAGCATGTTGATTAATTCGGGGATAGTAGAATTAACCTTGTTCATGTAATAGTTAGTCACGAAGCCTGAGCAACTATCTGTCAACGACATCAACATAAGGTCAATGCTTAAGTCATGATTCATCTCAAATCCCAATTGATTTAGCTTCTCAAGGTATCCCAAGAGTTTCAGTACATGCTAAGAGGCAAAGGTGCTAGCTTGTATCTTGGTTCCGAAAAGGAGCTAGGAGGTCTCATACCTCTTTGTCCTTTCCCACTCCAAAAAGAGCTCTTCAAGATGGAGAACCATGTCCTCTAAGGGCATGTTCTCGTGTTGTTTCTGAAGCTCATGATTCATGGACTCCAACATGATACACATGGAAGTCTCACGATCTTTCCTATACTTCAACCAGGCCTCATGTTCCACATGTTCCTCAACATCAGGTTCAACATGGAAAGTTTCACTTAGAACATAGGCAATTCCCTCGAATCTGGGAATAATTCCTACAGCTTGGAACCAATCAGAAAAGTTCTAGCCATTCAGTTTGGTGTCAAGTAACATACGAAGATTAACTTTGGAAGTCATTTTCAACCTAAGATATAAGAAAAATAAAAGGAGTTTAGATATTAGTTTAAGTACATGTATTTAATATAAGGACTTTTAATTAAACACATTTGTCCAACTATTTTCTTCGAAATTTACAATAGCCCATTATATTGAATTCGGGAATTTTAGCCCAGCTAAATTTCCTAGTAGGTAGCATCTATAACTAGTCTATTATGACCCTAAATTTTATGAGTCAAGTCACAATAGTAAGTTATAGTTGGAATCCCATTCCATTTGCATCGTATGCAATTGCTAATACATTCAAGTTCCATAATCCCAAGGGACATGTGCTCTTAAATTAGCCTCTCCTTGAATATGTCTCAGATCTGGGCCTAGCCCCCAGTTTTATGGTGGACTACCTCGGTTCCATTAAGGCAGACCCTATCCCAAACATTATAACCAATCAATATAGACTAGAAGGAACGCTTTGCGCAACACTTTGATAGTCCAGAGAGACCATATCATAAATTTGAGTAAGGAAGACTACAACTTGCCTTAATATATTCTCTTTGGGATTTTATTGGTGTTAAATGCCTCACCCAATCTAGGATTGTATTAGATGGACATATTTGTATTAACTCATATTAATTCATGGAATTTTGGAATTAATTTGTAAGGTCCAACCTTAGATGGGTTCAAGCTCTTTATTATAATTATTCCATCAACCAAGATTATATATAAAATAATTAACACTTTTATTTGTTATATTTATATTGCATTCCCGTTAAGCTTTTATTCAATAAATTTAATTTTTACTTTGTTGTAGAAACATATATAAGCACCATCTTATATACTAGAAATAAATTGGTCCACATTTAATCCCCCGATTGGTCAATTCAAGCTGCGTCAATATAGGTTCCCAGGTAGGAGAGGTGCCCTATGAGGAGTAGACACCAGGTCCAATCCTTAGCCAAAACAAATACGGGGCACAAACTCGAACACCAATGGATTCTCTTGGACGAATAAATTTCGTTCTTTCAGTTCATGTAAATTCAAAGCATCTATAACCCATGTAATTTAAATAAATTATTGAAACTTGTATAATTTGAGTAAGTTGAGTAGGCTTATTCAAAATTATTCACAAACATTTTCTAACCTTGAAATGAAAAGCACAAGTTCATATACATTGTTCCAAATAATTAAATAAACAATAATCATTTCATATAGAAAATAATATTCAGTTCGCTTCTAACTTAATTATGCACTAAATAGGCAGACTCTGATACCACTGTTGGGAACTGACAGTTAAATTAAACATGGATAATAGGCATGGCAGAAATTTAAAATTTTGTCCCTGTCCCTAGGAACTCCCAAAAAATGCATATAAATTAAATAAAGCCTTAACTAAATAATTCTTCACCTAGGTTAGCATGCAAAGGGCTAGGCATACCATAATTCCAAATAACATCCTAGAACATATATTTTACAGTAAGCATGTTATAACTCTAAGATATAACCTAAGCATGTTATAACTCTAAGCTATAACTCAAGCATAAAATAAACTAAGCATACAAAACAACCTAAGCATATTTATTAAGTCTAAAAGCGCTTAAAGAAAAAGCCCTAATAATTAAAACAAAAAGAAAGAAAACTTACCAGTTGAAATGTGCTTTAGCAGAACCTCCTTGCACAAGCCTCCAAGCGTAGGATAGCCTCCATGAGTATCCACATAAACCCCACCAACCAAAACCTCCTCGAGAGGAAGAACTAAGGAGCCTCAAGTAGTTGCTAGACCACCCCAGAAGCACCACCCGAAAATATAAACTAGAGGTCCTCGAATAAAATCAAGCTCCTCAAAATATAACTTGTTCTAATGACCTTTATCGTAAGAATTACTATTCGAACTTGGTGCACTTTGAAAGGGGAGAAGTGAAGCCTATTTATAGGCTTGGGGGAGCAAAATTGCTCCCCAAAAATGGGTTTGGCCCACGGATCCATCTAGATCCGCGGGCTATGCCACGCGCATAGCGTGCTAAGCAAGTTATGCACCATCGCTAGCTTGGGCTTGCGGTCTTTCTCGCAAGCTCAGCTTACGGTGAATCTCACACTGGGCTCCCTAGTGTGAGATCTTCCAAGCCCGCATTGCAGGCTCTCGAGCACGCTGCCCAACAATGTGCTATGGGCCCGCAATCCCTTTTTCCTATTCTGTTCCCTTCTCTGAAATAAAATCTCTTGGTAATTTTAACTTGGTCCAACCTACAAAAATCTTTCCAATCCCCCTCAAATAAATATTTATTTTGGCCCTTAATAAATTAGTTACCGGTCAAAAATAAATTCCTTGGTCTATCCAAAAATGATCTAATCATTTTTAATGAATTAAATAATAATCCAATTATTATTATATTATATTTTTGTAATAGAATGAAGGTCCAAAGTGTTTAACCTTATAGGATCCCAAAGTGTTGAACTGTTAAGGCTTAACCAACGCTTGTTCTAATTGAACCACTAGCTCGAGGTTCTAGACCGTGAAGAGAACTCGATTTTCTTAAACGACTCTAGTATGCCTCTAGCAAGGGTCTACCATCCCCATTACTCGGAATGTCATTTATGCTTATGAATTAATCCCGGTTGAAGCAATAGTTATCTAGTGCGATGAACTCCTTCCATTCTTTAATATTAGTACCATCTAGTTTATAGGATTCGGTTAAAATGTTAACCCACCAATAGCACGGTTGCTCCAAGCTATCCCAGTTATTAACTTGTTACCGAAGTCTATTGCCTTTCCCATAGTGTGTTTAACTAGAAACAATTTCTATCAAACACATACTCTGATAAGAGGTTTATGGCAATCATCACTTCAATAAGTGGCTAAGTACAACTCCTTATTATATCCAGAGTGATGGATTCTTTCTGACTACTCAGCTTACCAACGTGTTGTCATCACTATACCCGTAATCATCCGTAACACCCTAAATTAATTAGTGTGTAGGAACGGCCCAAAGTATAGCAATAGTACCACACAAGGTAACTAGTATCTCAAGTATGAGGTTATTCGCAAAGCTTATTGCATGAAGGTAAACACTAACACATTTATCTCGTAGATATATCCATGTGTCAAACCTAAGGCGCCACCTTCAGTCCTTAGGAGATTTGACTACTTAGACCCTTTCCAAGAAAGTTGACCACATGTTAGTCTTTCTGCTTCATTAATATCCTTTCTTGATAAAACTATGGCTAGGGATAGTTTAGACATAATCATAATTGCACACGAAGCAAGTCTCACTAAATACAGTCTAACTATAATTTCTCTGACTTCATGCTATGATATATCAAGGACTTTTGCATACATACATCAATGAATTTATTTAACCAGCTATAATATACATACAAGCACATCGATATAAATAAAAGATTAAATGCCTTTATTATTGTAACAAAATATTCATACTATTACATGATTAAGATATATCGCCCTAATTGCCTTAAGGGCATACATCATATCCAACAAGGAGATCTCCGAAATAGTATATGTATTGCTTAAAATTATTTATGATTGATGTGTTTGCATGCTTAATCCTTATTAGTCAAGTATCTAACGCATTTTAAGTTATATAATCGAGTCCGAAAAGGATCTCATGTAATGGACCCTAACACACACATATGGCGCATGTGTCTGAAAGGATATTGGTCATATGCCAAGGGTTTTAGATTTATCTAAATGCTTAAATAAACCTAATGCAAGTTATTGTTAGCTTGTTATGAACTTAATGGAGAAGTAAGTTAACATATATGGCCAAAGGGAATGCTTGAATTACCGTGGTTAGGATACCTTGGATTGCTATACTTCATTGAGTTAATATATGCATTGTTAGGAAGAAAACCTTGTATTATTTGTAGGAAGAGAACTTGTGATTTTATCTTTATTTTTATGTCATTTTCATTTCACCAAACAAACCAAAAAATACAAAGAACTTCATAGCTGGTCTACCAGGGAGTCCTTTAGAATGTTTATGCTTGCTCTCTATGGAACACGACACTACATCTTGGTCATACTACAAACCAACCCTAGTGCACTTGCTAGGAGTTCCCTCTGGGCAGCAACACCCATATGGAAGGATAACCCATTGTATCCTATTCTTTTGTCATAGCTCTATTTTAATTGGTTGGAAAGAGAGATTTTATTTAGGTCTAAACAAGACCTGCATGTGTCCCCCATACCCGTACAGGTCTCCCCAATAGCCGTATGAGTGTCCCTTACCCGTACAGGTGCTGGCCCTCCAAGCAGAATATCATTTTTCATCTATTGATGTAAAAAAACCTAACATCACAATTTGCAATGCGAACATTTTCACTAATAATTCGGTAAATCAACCAATGAAAAGTTAAAATGTGTTTTCATAATAAGATATGTCAAAGACCCATTATTTTCTTTCGATCCTAGAACCCGCCCGACCACTATCGATAGCAAAATTGCCACACTAACATGATCACGTTTTCCTAACAAAATGTTCACTTATGATGTGCCATAATTGTGGCAACCTTTATTGATTTAGGCGAATTTATTTATTTTTGTTTCATAACTTAGAACAAATGTATAGAATCCCTTACAATTCCTCCATTTTTTCTCGGTTGTAATTTTTATTCCCTCATATTATTTGTGCTTTATTACAAACTATTAATCGCATGAATCGTGTGTGAAAGAGTGTAACAAAATAGGATTTCTGTAATAATTCCCTAAATGATGAAAAGAAAATGGTTTTACGCGGTGAATGTAATTTTTGAATTAACTAAATGAGAAATAAGTTACTCATCCGATACCCGATTCTCTGATCTAAAAGGTATGAGTCTCCTGCCCAATGGGAACTATACCAAACTCTTTCCCAAGTAGATAACTTGGGTGTCGACTCTATCATTTGTATCGAGATTTGGGTCTCGATTCTTTTATTCATAAAAATTTGATAAACATGCAAACCTGACTAATTGGTTTTATCAAGCTTAGATAAATCACCAACCCCGAGCAGACCCCACTGTAAAGCACCAAGGAAAAGCCATATCTTTTCACCTGACTCACAGTGGTGACTCTGCGAGGGATATAATCTTATAACTTGCCAAATTTTGGTTTGTTTTTTAAAAGCATGAAAGATTAAGATGAACACCGAAAATCATTTTGTTAATTCAAACCCGTTTCTTTTCATTAGTTGGGAAAATTATTACACTCTATCTTTTCAGCTCCATCTCTATAGATATATGTGCCCTTCTTCTAGCACTAGGTTAAGGTACCCTATTTTTTCGTGAGGCTCACAAAGGTATCGCTCATGCCCTACTATAATTGAGGACACCTTAGTGGATGGAGCACTCATTGTCACCTCCCTTTAGGAGGCTCGGTACGATGGGAACCTATAACATAAACTTACTTTACATCTGTACACCCTTCTTATCAAAAGCCTTAGAGTTTTACCCTCTCAATACCTTTTCATGTAAGATTAGACTAGGTCACCCTTTGTTATCCTTGTGATACTCAAAGGATAATACCTTTAGAATCGAAGGACGGAATAAGGTTGGAAGAAAATTATATGCATATGTGTTGTGTTGTATTTTATATTGACCTTGTCATGCATTGTCGTACATGACTCATGCATAACCAAACCCATGCATTTACTAATCTTTTGGTTACTACCTCAACTGGATTTAAAGTTTGGCAACGATCTCAAGTCTGTTTGGTTTGCATAAAAGTGCTCCCTCCACCTTCTCTGATTCAGTTAAGGGTTGAAGTTCTGCCTCCATCTCCGATCAGTTCATCGAGCAGTCAGATTGGTCCATTTGATCCCAATACTACCAACCAACTTAAAGAGATATCTCCCATTTTAACTCATGATGTCCAAATAGATGTTAAGCTTAAGGATTCTAGTCTTGATGAGGAGGAAAATGCGTCAAGGGCCGATATTAGGCCATAGATTGCAAATGTCATTTCACAATATTTCGGAAGTGATCAGTTCCTCGACCGTGTTTATGACAAGTTGATGGCTTCCATTTGGGCAATCTTAGCTGAAGAGAGGATGGCCAATATTTCTCAAGGTACACCTATTAGAGCTCAGTTAATCTAAGTAGTGGTTAGTGAGCAGCCTACCCCCCTCAAGGGTTTCTTAAAACCCATTATTCCAAACACAATCCACTCAGTCTTAGTTGCCATCTTTTCAATCTCTAGGAGAGTAAGAGAATGAGTATGAAATTAACGATGAAAATAATGCAGAAGGAGGCCTCTATTTATAGTGCTAAGAAATTATTCAATGGACAGTAAAGTCCCTAGCCTCGACAAATCAAAAATAAAATAAAAAGGGCAAAAAGTTTAATTAATAAACTTGAAAGAGTTGGAGAACAACTCTACTACTGGGAGCTTGCTTAGGAAGCAAGCTCCTAGTTGGACTGGGAGACTACTGGCCCATTCAGCCAACAGTCCCCTTTTGGGCTTGTGCAGGAGAGCAACTCCACAAGGCTACACTTATGCATAGCTTTATGCATAAGCCTATGCATGCTGCGTAGGCCTGCATGGTGCGCAGCCCCTTGTAGGTTGTGCTCCACACTGCGGAGGTCTATATGGGTTGTGCGCCTGCACAACCCTTTTGGGCTTATACATGCCCAATATGGGCTGCACTTTGCAGCCAAATTATACATGCCCTACGGATCACTCATAGCACCGTTCTAAACTATGTTGGCTTGTGACCCATGTTCAGGTCTTTTATGTATTGCCCCACAGTCCATGTATAGACCCACTTGTATAGATTTATTCAACATCCAATATTAATAAATCCCACTATGTTCTAGTCCAGTTTCCCTTTATTTTATCCTCCGCATTATTTAACGAGTTCAATGGTCCAACCAATGAATATTGGTCTAACCAATTTAATGGTCTAACCATATATTATGGTGCAACCATATTTCCTTGCTCTTCTAGATTAGACCTAGTCTAATGGTTCTTTACATGGCTCAGTCATAACTCAAAGTCTGTGACCTTATAGGATCCCATAATATCAAGCCATAAGTTTAACCTAGCCCAAATACTTTTAGGAATTGAATGGCTTGGAGCTTTAGACTGTTGTGGACTCCGATTACTTTGATCAGTCATAGAGGCTCTCTAGCAAAGGGAATATGACCCCTTAATTTTCAAAACGTCATGTGCATTGTGAATTAATCCCAATTATGCAACAATACCAATATAATTCAATCCTTCTATCAACTATTAAGTACCATCTGGTTTCTAGGACTTGGTTTAAGTGTCAGTCCACTAGTAGCTTTAATAGCTACCCTAGTATTTAGTCTTGCTATAGAAATACACCACTCAACCATTTAATGTATTGATCGGGATCTCATCCTAGTAACTTATACTCTAATTAGAGGTTTACGAGTGTGTCACTTCCAATAAGGGGCCAAGGTACATCTCCCTTATATTCCTATAATGGAGTGATAGATTCCATCTTAACTACTCAGCTCACCAACGGACATACATCAACTATACATGTAATCATCCGTATCATCTAAACAAGGTAACTAGTATCTTGGGTCTAAGTATATTCATATTCCTATTGTAATGAGATGATTAAACACCGATACATAATATAGATTACCGAGTGTTGTCTTATAGCATTCTCTAATGTATCTTTCTGAAGACATTCATGTGTGAACCCAAGGTACCACCCTCTACGATTGGAGATATGCTACCCTGAATCAAATTCAAGAGGTATGATCACACATGCTAGTCTATCAATATCATCAATGTCCAATCTTGATGATACTATGACTAGTGATATTTAGACAAATCATAATTGCAAACAAACCAGTTCTCACCAACATAGTCCCACTATGCCCTTGTAATACATGCTATGATTATGTCATGGACTTTTCCAAACACAGCAATGAATATATTCTAAACTGGTCATAATATATTTTCAAAGTCATTGATATAACAAAAGAATTCATGTGCGGTGTCGATGACATGTGGGTCTCCCTTGGAGCCTATGTGAGAGGTGAGGCCCACTGGGGGTTTGGTTGGATTTAGGTGTCACAAGACATTTTTAGTTAAAGTTTGCACAATAAGTAATTTTAAGGAATAAAAGAATCAAGACCCAAATCTCGATACAATTGATAGAGTCGCCACCTAAGTTGTCTACTTAGGAAAGAGTTTTGGTATGGTTCCCTTTGGGCGGGAGCCTCATGCCTATTGGGTCGAAGATTCAGGTATCGGATGAGTCACTTATTTCTCTTATAGTTGATTCAAAATTACATTCACTGCATAAAACCATTTTAGTTTTCATCATTTGGAGAATTATCACAGAAATCCTATTTCTACACTCTTTCACTCTCATTACATGCACTTACATATTACAATAAAGCACAAGCAATAAATGGGGGGACAAAACTACATCCGGGGAAAAAATAGGGGAATTGCAAAGAGAACCTATACATTTATTCTAAGTTACAAAACAAAATAAAAATAAATTCCTTTGCATCCGCAGATGTTAGCATAGTTTATAGCACACTATAAATCAACACTTAAGTGTATTTTATGGTGATAACACGTTTTAACTTTTATCGGTTGATTTACCAAATTATTAGTGAAAATGATCACATGGAAAATGGTGAGTTGGATTGATTTTTAACTAATTAAAATGAGTTCTGGAATCTACCCGGGGCTGGTGGGTGGGACCCGTATAGGTACTAGGGAGGATTAGTACGGATATGGTGTACCCTTATAGGTCCTATCTGGTCCAGGCAGAAACTTTATTTAGTTTAGTTTAAAGATTAACAGATTAATGGATTGATGGCAGAAAAATAAAATAAAAAAGGGATTTCCTTCCGTATGAGTATGGCGCATCAATTTGATATCTTTAGGGATATATGGTGCTAACAAGGCTCATATAGGTTAGGAATAGGCCAAAAACAAGAAGTGAAAGGAATGAATATAATAGAAGGAACATGCAATAATGATAAGGAAATAATTAAGATGTGAGTCTCTTTGAAACTCAGGAGCGTTACCTTTGCGGGGTGAATCCACTTCGAGATGATCCCTAACTATTTGAGAGAGTCCGGCCAAAGTAGATGGTAAAATAGGACTATTTAGGTGAGTATTTTCGTGAACAAAATCTCCCCTAAATCCTAACAAAAGAAGTTAGTAATGAATCAAACATGGACAAAACCTCGAAAGAAGGGTTTTATCCATATTTTATACCTCCTAGACCCGCACTATACCTTTTCTATCCCTATAGATATTACTAGAATTTTAGTATAGTTTTTGTATGAAGATGTGTCTATGCAAAATGTGAAGAGAAGGGCCCTATTTATAGGGGAAAGGAGGTCTGAAAGTAATAAATCTCATTCATGACCTTCCTTTTCCCAAAATAGGAGAGGATTCCCTTCCAAAAGAGCCTGTTTAGGCAATAAGAGTACCTATATGGGGTGGGGGCCCACCCATACGGGTACTAGGGGACTCGTATGGGTCCCCTCTAGGTGAATAGAATGGATGACCCATACGGGTCTGCTAGTGGATCTATACCATCATGCAGCACCTGTACCGGTCCCTAAGGACAGACTAGGTCTCCAAACTTTAGCAAAACTCAACTCTGTAGTAGTAGGACCACCTCTAATGGACAACACCTGAAAGACATTACATCATATAGCTCTCATCATTATTTCGTGAGAAGTATCATTAAAATCCAGTGATTATAGGCTGCCCCTCGTAGGATCATCATAGATACGGATCTGTATGATCTCACAATGTGAGCGAGTGTTTAGAAATTATACCTGAGGTGGTGACATGGGTGAGTTCCTTCCTTGAGGTGAGCTTCTTTCTTTGCTGATGCATGCCCCTTTGTGACTCTACCGGGGAATGCGTATCTCTTTGCTGAGGCCGATGACTTTCCTTGCCAATGCGCATCCCTTTCCTAAGGCGGATGACTATCCTTTGCTACTGCGTATCCCTTTCTTGAGGTGGATGACTTTTCCTTACCAATGCGTCTCCCTTTCCTGGGGAAAATGACTTTCCTTTTGCTGATGACTTCTCTAGTCAAGATGTGTGCATCCCTTTCTTAATGCGGATCAACTTTCCTGACCGATGATGTATCCCTTTCCTAAGATGGATTGACTTTCTTGACTAATGTATCCCTTTTTGAGGCAGATCGACTTTCCTGACTAGTACTATATTCCTTTGCTAAGGCGAATGACTCTCCTACTGGGGAAGATGTGTGTATCCCTTTCTTAAGGCGGATCTACTTTCCTAACTGGTGTATCCCTTTTCTAAGGCAAATTGACTTTCCTGACTGGTGATGTATCCCTTTCCTAAGGTGGATTGACTTTCCTGACTGATGTATCCCTTTCTTAAGGCGGATAGACTTTCCTGATTGGGAATTTGAATAACCTAAAAAGAGACAACAATCAAACATCGAGTTAGTCATTGTCCAAGTAGACATCTCTTTATTCTTAATTGACTTTTATGAAAACAAAATATTTTTACAACTTCAATTAAGAATAAAGAAGTATGGATGAGATAAACTAACAATTATGTGTGGGGAATGTCGGGTTCGACCCGATCACTCTATAATGAAATGCCCCTTTGAGGGGTGCCTCTCAAAGAATGCCCCTCGGAGAGTTAAAGGAAGGGGAATGCCCCAGGGTTAGTAGGGGGATGCCCTTGGGATCTGATGATTCCATTGATGGAAAGTGGGAGGGATGCCCCTAGGTCTGTGGGGGGATCCTCTAGGACCTGATTCTCCTACTGCTAGGAAGTAGGGGATGCCCCTGGATCTGTAGGGGGTGCCCCTTAAATGATTCTGCTATTAGGGAATAGGGATACACCCCTTGACTGGCTGACTCCGCTGCTGGGGAGTACAGTGATATCCTTTGGTAAAACTTCTTTCTGCTGGGGAGGCCCCCCCTTTTTCTTTATAAAGCTCTTTAGCTGGGGAAGAACTACTACGATAGGCTGCACCTATACACAAAAATTTTCCTGATTAGTGTTCAATTCAAAGATGGCTTACCTTCATTCTTGATTGACTTTTACGGAAACAAAAATATTTTTACCACTTCAATCAAGGATTAAGGTGAGCAAATATAACCAAAATGTAGGTGTGAAGAAGAGCTGGGTTGGCCCCAAGCTTAGACTGGATGAATTTCTAGTGCTTGCTCAAATATCGACACAAAAATCTGTCCCTAAATGGTAAGAGCGTACGGCTGGGCCAGACCCATACGGGTAAGTTTTCTAAAGGTGGGAACCCATACGGGTGGAATGGGACCCATACAGGTCCCCGACAGATGAGTTTAAAAGGTAGATCAGATCCCTCATCTCTCGCTTCACACAAAAATTTCCCATTTTGCATTTTTGGCAAATTTTTTTCAAAACTCAACTAAAGATGTACAAAAAGATCCTAAAGGCCAGCCGTTTCTCTCTTAGACTTGTGGACTTGCCCCCGTTGGATGATTTGGGGCTTTGTGAATGCCCAGTTTCAGTCGGATATGCGTTTCGCAAGGGAGACTCTTTTTTGGGACATACTCCCGCTTCTGAAGTACCTCTTATCCCTTCTCCTGAGACGCACGCCTCAAAACTCCAAGTAATTTCACTCAATCCTCCATTTTTCAATTTTGAAATTTTAACAATTTCTCAAATTTTTGTATGGATTTGGGTGTTTTAGACTTTCGAATAAAGCCTGATGCATGTAACTTTAGCCTAGGATGTTTTTAGGATAATTTTGGATGAACTTTGGTTGAAATTGGGTGATTTTAGATTTTTGAAAATTTTGCCCACATAGGGACTGCTTGTAGGGGACTCATACAGGTGAAGGTGGACCCTGTATGGGTTCTGTTTTAGATACGGGTTCTGCTCATGGACTTGTACGGGTGGGGCCTACCCGTACGGTTCCTTTCCTTAGGGACAAAATGCCATTTTCTTTGATTTTTGCAATCCTTTTCTGATTTCTTGCTTGTTTGCTGTATTCTAACCCTATTAAACTGTAATTTTTCCTTTTTAGTTTGAGTATAAGACTGTGGAGGCCCTGAGCTTCTACAGGAAATGGTATGAAGAGATTCGTGCTGCGGGGGATACGGAGCTGTTAACCTGCATTGACTCTTTCTGCTTTAGAAATATTATTAGGGCCATTCCTCTGGCCCTTAGGACATTGACGCATGGTGTTGTTTTAGCTTTGAATGAGAGGTGGTCGGAGACTACCCATACCTTTCACTTGCCTATCGAGGAGGTCACCATCACTCCCTTTGATGTGTGTGCCATGACAGGACTGGAGTGGGGTGAGGATGTGGTCCACTTTGGTATTTATGCCGATCGGTGGCATTCTCGGCCAGAGGTGAAGGCCTAATTACTAGATTACTTGGGCTTTGTCCGGGCAGGATGATCAACCTCAAGTATGGGGATTTTCATGCTCACTGGATTGCGCAACTAAAGCCCATTATGGCTGATAGGAGGGATTAGCACACCCAATCCTTCCGGTTGACGTTCCTTACCACGGTCTTCTTTCCCATCTACTCGAGCAACCTCAACTGTGGTTTGCTCTCTACAGTGGAGGATCGTAGCTATGCTCGGTAAGAACTGGTGCTAGGCTATTTTAGCATAGCTATATTATAGATTGGATGATGGGGTCCAGGGTGAGCAGTCTGAGCTTAAGATATGCCATCTGATACTCTCAGTAAATCCTAACCTGATCTCTTGTGCTCTATCTTTTTTCTGAACTTGTATTGCAACTAATCCTTGCTTTATCTTACAGATTTGGGCTTTTGAGCATAGGTTGATTCCTAGACCAGGATTTCCCCTGTAGCTTGAGGTCCAACATACCATATCTAGTTGGATGGGGCCTTGGCAGAATTAGCCTCTAACCACAGTGCAGTATTGAGAGTTCTTACGTCAACTGCGCTTAGATCGGGTAAACTTCTTTACCGAACCTGCATTTTACATTTTGACAAACCATTAGTAAAAACTGCATTTACGAGGTTGTGATACTCATAATGCATTTGTTTTGTATAGGTTATTCGAGACCCGTGGGACTGATTGGTCACTTATAGAGTCATTGAGCAGATGCGAGCCTGTGTGGATGACCGCCACCTTATCTTGGACTCACCACTCTCCTATGAGTTGCATTTTGTCGAGCAGGTCTGAGGGTGGCGGACCAGTGCCATGGTAGAGAGACCAATTCCTCCCTCGATCTCGGCGGGCATTTTCTGGCCTTATCTCTTGCCGGGGACTGATTAGGGACTTTATTTGTTGGGCGAGGGAGCTCGCTGTGAGCACTGAATTTTAATGATCCTTCTTACAAAACTATGATGAGAGCTATACGATGCAATTTCTTTTAGGTGTTGTCCATCCGAGGTGTTCCTACTACTACAGAGTTGAGTTTGGCCATAATAAGGAGACCTAGACTAACCATAGGTACCCGTACGGGTGATGCATAGTGGTACAGATCCACTCGCAGACCCGTATAGGTACCTACCTTCTGTACGACTAGGGGGGACTTGTATGGGGTCCCTTGGTATAGGTACAGGTAGGGCCCTACCCATACGGGTATGGTTGTTTCCTATCATGCTTTTTCCAAAGTAGTCTCTTACCATTTTCAGGGAAAGATAGGTCTTAAACATGATTTATTATGTTCAGACCTCCTCTTCCCTATAAAAAGGGGTCTTCCCTTCACATTTTACACAACACACATTTTATATGAAAATTATACTAAAACTCTAGCAGTTTCTCTAGTTATAGAAAAGGTATAGTGGGGTAATAGGAGGTATAAAATGAGAAGAAAACTATTATTATTGCTTGTTGCTTCTATTATATCTGTTGCTTTCATTTATTGTTTCGGGTCTGGTCCTCACCCGTATGAGCCTTCATGGCACCATATATCCTCAAGGATATCAATTTGGTGCACCATACTCATATTGAAGGAAATCCTTTTTTATTTTACTTTTCTGCCACCAATCTTCTGATCTGTAATCTGTAACTTGTCCAAACCAAGTTTCTGCCTGGGACTAGACAGGACCCATACCGGTACCTCATACCCATACTGGTCCTCCCTAGTACACGTACGGGTACTCCCCACCCTTACGGGTACCAGCCCCCAGGCAGAACCCCGAACTCATTTTCGTAATCGGTTAAATCAATCCAACTCAACATTTGCCATGCAATCATTTTCACTAATAATCTGGTAAATCAACCTACAAAAGCTAAATCATGTTTTTACAACAAAATACATTAAAGTGCTGATTTATGGTGTGCTATAAACTGTGCTAACATCTATGGATGGAGGTTAATTTATTTTCATTTTGTTTTATAACTTAGAACAAATGTATAGGTTATTTTTGCAATTTCCCCCATTTTTCCCCCAATTGTAATTTTTATTTCCCCATTTATTGCTTGTGCTTTATTGTAATATGTAAACGTATGTAACGAGTGTGAAAGGGTGTAGAAATAGGAATTCTGTGATAATTCCCTAAATGATGAAAACTAAAACAGTTTTACGTGGTGAATGTAGTTTTGAATCAATTGAATGAGAAATAAGTGACTCATCTGATACCCGAATCTATGATCTAATAGGTATGAGTCTCCCCCTGAGAGGGAACTGTACCAAAACTCTTTTCTAAGTAGACGACTTGGGTGGTGACTCTATCAATCGTATCGGGATTTGCGTCTTGATTCTTTTATTCATTAAAATTGGCTTATTGTGCAAACTTTAATTAAAAATGTTTTGTCACGCTTAAATCCAACCAAACCCCTAGTGGGCCCCGCCTCTCACACAGGCGCCAACGGAGTCCCACACATCATCGACACCTCATAGTTAAGACTCTGCTAGGGAAATAGTCTTTTAACTTGCAAAATGTTGGTCTGTTTTAAAAGCTTCAAAGATTAAGATGAGCACAAAAATCATTTACTTGATTCAACCCATTTTTGTTTTTCATCATTTAGGAAAATTATCACACTCTATCCTCTCACCTCCTTCTCTCTAGCTAGATGCACTATTCTTCTAGTGCTAGGATAGGTTACCCTATTATTTCCGTGATACTGGGGCACCTTAGTGGGTGGAGCACTCATTGCTATCTCCCTCCAAAAGAGGCTTGATACGATGGGAACCTTTTGCATTAACTTCTGATATGTCCCTACATCATTCTTTTTAAAAGCCATAGAATTTCACCCTCTAGGTGCCCTGGTTTCCATGTTAGATTAGACTAAGGAAGAATACTCTCAGACTTGATGGGAGAAATAAGGATGAAATCTATCGCTTCAAATGTGTTGTGACTAACCCCCCATACATCATTGTAACTTACACATGCATACAACATCTCATGGATGTATTAATCTCTTAGTTATCACCTCAGCTAGAACTAAACCTCAAAGGGAAAGAGCTTGGCTATAATTTGAAGTCTGTTTGACTCGCATCTCGGTTCCTCTAGCGCAGTTAAGGGTTGATCCACGTCAGTCCCCGGGTATTTTATCAAGCAGTTAGTTTAGTCCGGTTGATCTTTATGCCTATCATCCTTAGGAGATGTCTCACATCCTAACTCCAGATGGCTAGATTGATGTTGAGGTTGAGAATGTTGCTACTAGAGAGAAGGCAAATGCATTGAGGATCGAGGTTAGGTTGGAGATCGTAAATGTCACCTCTTAGAGCTTGGGAAGTGATTAGTTCTTATACTGAATGAATGATAAGATGCTAGCTACCATCAGGGTAATCTTAACCGAGGAGAGAAGGTTAAATGCCCCTGTCAGTGCTCCAACAGTAAATGCAGTAATCAGTGAGCCGATATCAGGAATTAATCATAATCTATTTGATCAGTTTTGATTACAGCCCATACAGACTCATGGGGATTCTTCTAGTCAGTTTGGTCAGTTGGGTTCTATGGGTCCATTTGGTTCAGCTAGCTTGCCATTCTAGTCAGTGGGTAAAGTGGCCGTTCCTGTCGTCAGTCAGTTCACTCAACCTAGCCAAGCGTTTGTACCACCACCATTTCAGTTCGCAGCATCTAGTTTAGTCCTAAATTTTGTTGTCACACCTAAAGGGATGACCTTTCCTCAATCAACAGGTTTACCCTTAGGTGCAATCACCCAAGAAGGATCATATCCATCTTTGGAATTACGTGACCTACTTCAAAAATTGCTTGCTACTAATCCTGGCTCCCAACCATCCATCTAAGCAGTTAGGGAGGAAGATTGGGTCCCTGAAAACTTTAGTATGCCTAGCATAGCAAAGTGTAAGGGAACCGGTCCACCTCAATCTCACATCCCTACCTATCAGAGGGTTATGAGAATTAGGAAGTTAAGTTAGAAGATCCTAGCTGAAATGTTCCCATGCACTTTGGAAGGTTTTGCTATCGAATGTACAACACTCTATCACATGAGGTACTGGAAATTGGAAAGCTTTATCGGAGGCTTTCAATGAACATTATGGTTTCAATGCCACCATTAAAACTACCATACAAAATTTGGAGGCTATCAAGCAGGCCCCCAATGAGAAGTTCAAGCCTTACTTCAAATGGTGGATGGCCACTCAAGTTTTATTGAAAGATAGGCTGAGTCTCCCCTAAATAATCTTGAAGTTATTGGATGGTGCTCTACCCACTTATCCTAAGGTCCTTGGTACGGATAAATTCTCTAATTACGCTGAGGTCTTTGAAAAAGCTAAGAAGTGGGAAAGAATCGAGGAGTTGGGGAAGCCAAGTGTACCGGCCAAACCTTGGTTGAAAAAGAATGACCCTTCAGCCCTAGCCGAGGCTCCTAAGTCAAAATCTGGTTCCAATCCTAAAATAACAGTAGTACAAGAAGAAGTGGCTACAGTTCGTACCATCAAAGATGACATCTCCCCTTGGAAAGCATCTATGCCAGCCATCTTTGCCAAGTTGTGGGCGCTCGGCCTTCTCCAAAGTATCAAGCCCTATGTCCCACCCAAACCTGAGCACAAAGTTCAGTTTTGTGCTTATCACGTCAGTAAGGGGCATCGTACTGGTGCCTATAGGGATCTGATTGAGGATATTTGCGGTTTGATTAGGGATAAGAAGATTTAGGAACCCGAGCTTAGATCCAGCACCATGAATAACCCCACACTAAATTTTGAGAAATAGGTTGTAGCTGTTGAGTTAGGCTTGCCCTCCCACCATGTCTTCAATATGATCTCTCAAGCTAATCATATGGTCCATTCAGTAGTGGCCTTGATAAATAAGCTAACCCCCATTGACATCGATGCATTCGAGTTAGAAGGAGTGTATAACGAGGAGGCTATATTGGTTCGACCACAACCAATTGATAACGATGCTTATGTACTGGAGAGTGATGGACTCAAGGGGCCCACTTGTTGGTGGAAACCCCTGAAGGGAGAAGTTATATGAAAAATGGGGTGTTGCATCTCACTCAAAGTGGAAGGATTCCTCCCAATCCTCTCCCAAGTAGAAGAAGGGGCAAAGATGTAGATATCGAGGTCATCCCAAGTACCGATTAGGGCCTGATCTTCACACCCTCCATGGAAACTCAAACCTCAGTTAACAATGCGAAGAAAGATTAGAAAGTCACCCCTCTCATCCAGTAATTGCAAGTTACCCCCCCTAAGTACGATATCTAGCAGCTCCTCATTGACTCTAAGGATCATCACAAGGGTCTAATAGAAAGGTTGTTGGGTATGGAAGCTACACCGTCTACTACTCTAGTTAAGGTATTCTCAGTTATCGAGCGGTCTCCTGCTGATCAGATTGAACCCATCAAGTTCTATCCATCGGACCTCCTACCTAAAGGAAACAAGCATAACAAGGCACTCTTCATTAGGGTGCAAATCTTTGGTCGTTCTATTCCTTGTTTTTTGGTGGATAATGGTTCCACTCTTAATCTCTGTCCGACCAAGATCCTTCCCCATTTAGGGCTGGACAAGTCCATGTTGGAGAAGTCTAACACAATTATAAGGGCATATGATGATACTAAGTGGAGTGTCAATGAGGTCTTCGAAGCTAAAGTTACAGTTGGGGATGTGAAGTCTAAGGTCATGTCCACTATTTTGTATATCCCCATCACATATTCATTACTGCTGGGTCAACCTTGGCTCCACGTATTGGGAGTTGTCCCTTCCACTATTCATAAAAAAGTTAAGCTCATCCACAGTGGCAAGCTAGCGACCATTGATGCAGATGAATAGTCCGCCATAATGGCTATAGAAGCCAAGGAAAAGAAATCTAGGGTGGATATAGCTCACCAAGGCACGAAGTCCTCAGTTAAGGGGCATACATCACTCAAAATTGAGAAGATAATGTTGAAGCAGGGTCATGTGAAGGGTAAAAGGCTCGGTAAGAATCTGTAGGGAATGCTGGAACCCTTCTTGCCTCTTCTATGGCCGTTCAGGCTCGGTCTAAGGAATCATCCAGGTGCCAAAAATTCCAAGCCTTAGTCCTGCCTTATGATAGGAGCTGAAATCAAGCAAAGGGAATTCACAGGTGAAGAGGAACCTGTCAAAGTTAGTGGCCAAAGGGTCCTTGGTTTTGAAATATTCAGTTATGTATATGACTTCAAGAAAGGCTGCCTGATTGAAACCTCAGTTTCTATAGATGTATGTGGGAATGCTGAAGAAGATGAAATGAATGGGGCAATTGAGTCCATCACTAAAGAACTAGTGGTTCTCTTGAGGAAGAATTGGAAAAGGAATGAGAAAGGCAATCCCATCAGTAAGGTTATCAAGAACTTAGCAAAAGCAGTGGCTGAGGAAACACAAGCAGGCTTGCACACCAAGGCAACCGGTTCAACTGTGAATCAATAAGACCCTTCGCCAGTGGAGGATGATTCAAATGATGTAATATTTAATATTGCAAACTTTTTTGATGCAAACAATTATAAGGCATATCATGAATAAATTCTAAGCATCAGTATCTTTATTTTTAACATGTCATGAATAACTTGATGCACCTCTCATTCACATTTTCCTCGAGTATTTCATTCTAATGACATCATGCACCCATAACGATAACATTCTTAAAACTGTCATCATATTCATTAATGAAGTTGACCTTGAGTGCAACGTAATGGTATAGATGTCCAATGGTTAAAACCTATCATCAAAAGAGAGATAATAAAGGTGCTTAGCAAACATGACAACAATTAGCCCAATTCCTTCTTTCTTTACGAGGGGAAAAAGTACAAAAGTATGAAGACTCATGAAAACACCAACAACATGGAAAGTACGTATGGGGGCACAAAATGCCAAGACCCTTTGGAAGCTCTGAAGAGAAGCTGGTAGCAAGTCAATCAAAAAGATTTTATCGAAGACAGTAGCTACCTACAGAGATTGGGCTGATAAATTTCCATTTGTAGTTTGGGGGTACAGAACCAGTGTAAGGACCCCCACCAATCAAACACCTTTCTCCTTGGTATATGGAATAGAAGTGGTGTTACTAACAGAAGTAAGATCTCTAAGAGTGACACTTGAATTGCAGTTAAAAGAACTAGATTTGGCAAGGGCTAGGTATGAACAGTTTAATGCGATAGATGAAAAGCGACTCAAGGCACTCGAACATCTCCAGATGTACCCATAGTGCATGGCACGAGCTTAAAATAACAGAATTAGATACCCGAAACACCTCTCAAAGCGGGTGATCTGGTCCTCAAGCAGCTATGCCAGGTCAACACCGACATTAGGGGAAAGTTCAAGCCTAACTGGGAAGGACCATTTATCGTGAAGAAAGTCCTTAGTAGAGGAGGGATCTAGCTTATGGATATGGATGGAACTGAGTTCCAGTGGATCAAGATAGGCTTAAGCATTATCATGTTTAGGTTAAAAGAATTAAATCATGAAAAAGCAGCACAAAGAATAAAATAAATAACAGATCAACCGACAAGTCGTCCTCTACTTCTTGGGCAAAAATTAGGGTGCAACCTGCTAATCGATATTCTGCAAACCGGTCAGGCAAAAGCTAGGGAAGTCAGAATAAAGTCTGCTAGGCTAAAAACTCGAAAAGGGCGGCTTAGGCAAAAGTTAGGGCATCGAGAGAAAAATGTCAGTTGCTTTTTGGAAAATATGTAAAAGACCATTAGGTAGTAGGGGTTAACCATTGGAAATTGTTACCATTACCTATGTACTCAAATTAATCTCATCAATGAACATGTCAAGATTTTGCTAAGAATCTTGGTCTTATGAATGCATGCATGTCTTTAGGTGAAATAATCACTGGTATGTGAACAACAACTTTTCTCTACGAGTTATGCATCATTGTATTCATCTTTAGCACACATTTGCAACATTCAGAAAAGCATGCCGGATTAGAAACTCAAAAGGGCAGTCTAGGCAAAAATTAAGGTAAAAACAAAAAGTCTGTTGGGTTGAGCCATCAAGGACAACTCAAGCAAAAATTAAGACAGCCTATGGAATTAAAACCTGAAAGGTCGGTCCCGACAAAAATTAAGGCAAAAGCTTACTAGGTTGAAAACACGAAAGGGCGGTATAGGCAAAAGTTAAAGCTAAAACGAAAAAGGTCCATTGGGCTAAGCTATCAAGGATAGCCCAGGCAAAAATTAGGACAAAAAGAAAAGAAAAATAAAATGTTCGATAGGTCATCTCACATCAAATGGCCTATGCAAAAGCTAGAACTTAATTCAGTCCCCTTGCTACAAAATCACCGGATATGGGTTCACAAGGCAACAATGCACAATAATCTAAGTTCTTAGAAAAATCCACATGTATAGAAAGGATTATCAAAAGTACCAGTCCAGAAGTTGACAATCAAAACAAGCCACACAGGGCCCAAAAGTATCAAACGGTCCAGAAAGCAATCACAATCTGAGCTGCTGGGGGGTCTTGTCCCTGGTGGCCCTCTTGAGTCTGGCCCTGAATATCCACTAGTAGATAATCTCCATCTATGGTCATATGGTCATCGGCATCACCAGCACTAGTAGCCGGCTGGGTGGGGTCCCTAATCTCTGAAGTCCCCGCAGCAGCACTAGCAGCATTAGCTCCCTCAGCACACTAATCTATGCCCTTTGAGTCACTCGATATGCAAAAAGATCATCCTCAAATTTGACATCAGATGGCTCAGGAGTCTGTCTACTCTCAGTCATTTGAGCCAGTTGTGCCTGTACCACCTCAGTCTCTCTCCTAGCTCTCTCTAGGTCTGCCTCCAATATAGGAATCCAATCCAACTATATAGTGGCTGCTCATAGCTGCTCCTCCAGGAAACTAGCCCCGATCCTCGGCAACCTCTATATCCCAAGCAGACCTGTCCTACTCTATGACCAGCAGGGTCTGCATGAAAATCAGAGGATCAATACACATGTATAAATGTTATAGCATGCATGCATAGTTTGTTATATTTTACAGGTAAATAGAAGCTCATCGCAGCTAAGGCATCTTGTGCCATCGTTAGATCCCTAGTTGAGAGGCCCCTCCATGCAATCCTCTCTGCCTCAGCTATAGAAACCTGTGGAAATCCATTCAATCAATTCCTAATGCATATCATAACAGAGGTATAAGCTAAGATTTTGGTATAGGAACTCACATGGGTAACACTGGGGGGAACAAAGCGAATGGTGTGGACCGACTCCTCCAACCCTAGCATAGCATGCTTCCCCGAATGATCGAGGAGGTAGAGGGAAGAATCTAGGTCAGTCTGTAGGATACCCTCCTTGAAGTCTCTAACAGTCTTGGCCTGCTTCACTGGTGGAGGCTGATCAGCCAGTGCTACACGGGTAGTGGCAGTTTTAGTGGTAGTAGCTTGCTTCTGCTTTTGAGTAGAAGACTACAGATAAAGATTACAAATTGTCACACTAATGGTTTATACAAGTGACGGTTAAAGAGTAAATGATTCACAAAGCTTAGTCAAAAGATATACCTGAGTGGAAGAACCCATAGGCCTAGAAATGCCCTCTTTCTACCTAGCTAAGAAAGGTCCCCCATAGCTATCTCTGGCTCCATCATCGCTGCCCCCATCATCATCATCATCATCATCGTCATCCCTATAGTGAAACTTGAGTGGAGTATCTCCCAAATGGACCCTGGAGCATGGCTGCAGTAGTGAGGTAAGAATGAAATTAGGATAAGGACCCTCAACAGAAAGTACTCGGGCCCCTTCGCCCATCAGTTATAACCCCTGATCCATCTCTAGCATCTGGTGTGGCCAGTAGACATCCACAGGGACAAGTTGAGGAATAGGCCTCTCTACCACAGAGCTTGTCTGCCAGTCATGAACCCGCTCACCTAGGTACCGCTCAAAGGAAAGTGGTGACTCAAGAACAAACCGACGGTCATCTACCCCCTACCGCATACCCTCAATCTCATCATGGATGGCTATATGCACCCAAGGGTCGTGAATAATCTGCATATAATTAGAGTGCAATATAAGAACCCTATCAGAACCCTATCTTCGTAAATTTAGTTTATAACTGACAGTTTTTAAATTAAAAATGCAGGTTCAGGTTCAAAATGCTTACCTGATGAGAATGTAGCTGGCAAATATACTCCCGATACCCTACTACAGTCCCGGACTGCTCCTACCAAGGGCCCATTCACTTGGATATAATATGAGATGTCTAAGGCTGACTGGCTGAGCCTGGCCTAGGGACAAATCAGTGTTCGAATGCCCACATCTATAAAAGAATCAAAAGTCAATCACAGGATAGTTTAAATGTAAGGATAAAAGCATAAGGGAAGTTCAGTGTTTGTGAGAAGGAGTAGATGACTAATCTTCAGCTCAGCCTGCTGACCTCGAACCCCGATGTCCAATTCATAGTATAGCTGAGCAAGAATAGCCCGACACCAATTTTTGCCAGGCACATTAGCAAGATCTTCCATAGCAAAGAGCAAACCATATTTGAGGTTGCTCGAGTATACAAGAAAGAAGATGGTCGATAGAAGACTTAAGAAGAAGGACCTAGTATACTGATCCCTCCTACCTATAGCAATCGGTTTCACCTGCGCTCGACAGTAAATGTGAAGCTCCCCATACTTGAGCTTGTCCTTCCCACTAGGACAAAGCCCAAGGAGTCTATGTACATAGTTCTTCACCTTGGGCCGTGAATGCCGACGGTCGACATACACGTCGAAGTGAATGATATCTCCTCTCCAAGCTAATCCAGTCAATGCACACATGTTAGATGGGGTGGCGATCACCTCCCTGATGGTAAAATGGAAGGTGTGGGTAGTCTTTGACCATCACTCGGCTAGAGCAGGGATGGCATTAGGATCCAAAGTCTTTGGCTCCTCAGGAATGGCTCGAACAATGTTAGAGAAGCCTACATGATCGATCTGGGCTATCAGCTCAAGATACCCATTAGAACGAATCTCCTCATACCACTTCCTGTAGAAGCTCAAAGCCCTAATGGTCTTTAAGGGGAACTATGAAAGTGAAACAATAGTACAACAGAGTTAGAACACAATGGTTAAATTAGAACTAGCAAGAAAAGAGCAGTTTGTGGAGTCTTATGCATTCTGCCCTAGGGAAGGGAATCCGTATGGATGAGCCTTACCCATATGGGTGCCTTACCCATACAAGTACAAACAATGGGACCCGTACGAGTCTCCAACACTGGTACGGGTCCCTGCAAATAGTGTTCATCAGAGAAAAGTTCCCGAATAGCCATTTTCACCAAAATACAACCAACCTTAGCAAAAGCTATCCTAAAAGTTCCATAGACTAAAGTTATATGCATCGTGCTCTATTTCAACACCTAAAACATCCTAAAAGCATATGCCAAATCAACGAAATTCCAATTTGGGGGAAAATAAAAAATGGCGAATTTTGATCGACTTACTTGGAGTTCAGAGGGATGTGACTCGGGAGAAGGAACTAGAGAGACCTCGGAAGAGGGGTTAAAACCAAGAAAAGGGTCTGTCTCTTAGAAAGCATATCCAATAGCCTCCAGACATCGATGAAGTTCTGAATTGCCAATCTGGGGCAGTTCTTGGCATTTTAGACCAAAACGGCCAACATCATGAATCTTCTTATACATCTTTGGGTTCATTCGAATGGAAAATCGCCGGAAATTGAGAAAATTTGAATTTTTGGTGAATAGAGTGAATGAGGACTGTTCGCATTTTTAAAACTACCCCCGAAGCACCCATGCCGACGCCATATACCCATAAGGGTTCCTTGTCATTAAAACTCCATCCATACGGCTACGTCCAGCCCGTATAGGTCTTCTCTTATCACCCAAGGACAAATTTAAACCGGTGTTTCATAAAAGTGCTAGAGACACATCTAGTCCAGATATGGGGATGTAACTAATGCTTCTCAACTCAGTCTTTTCGGTTAATTAGGGGCATCCCCGCACTTCCCAATAACTCAATTTATCTAGGGGCATACCCCCACTTCCCAATAGCGGAATTAGATCTAAGGGCATCCCCTTAATTCTTAGTAGTGGAATCATCTAGAGGCATCCCCCCACTTCCCATTAGTGGAATCAGAACTAGCGGCATCCCCCCACTTCCCAGTAGTAAAATCAAAGCTAGTGGCACCCCTCTACTTTCCAATAGCGAGATCAGATCCAGGGGCAAGTCCTCATTATTCCAGGAGCATCCATCAGTGGAATCAGACCTAGCGGCGAACAGGCCGAGCCCGACTTTTCCCACTCATGATTTTTTGATTTATCTCATCCACACTTCTTTATTTTGAATTGAAGGGGCAAAAATATTTTTATTTCCACAAAAGTCAATTAAGAATAAAGAGGTGTCTACTTAAATAACAATTGATTCGGTGTTTGATTATTGTTCTTTTACAGGTCATTCCATATTCCCCAACGGGAAAGTCGATCCGCCTTAGTAAAGGGATACGTATTGGCAGGAGAGTCATTCGCCTTAGGAAAGGCATACATCATCATTAGTCTGGAGAGTCGATCCGCCTTAGGAAAGGGATATGAGGAGAAGTCTTTTGCCTTACAAAATGGATACATTATCATTAGTCAGGAGAGTCGATTCCCCTTAAGAAAGGGATACATAAAAGTCAATCAAGAGAGTCGATCCGCCTTAAGAAAGGGATACACACCTTCCCCCAAGCAGAGTCATTAGGGATATGCATGGTAGTAAAAGGAAAGTCATCCGCCTCAAGAAAAGGATACACATACCTTCCCTAACAGAGTTAAGAGGGGTATGCCTCAGGAAAGGAAAGGAGTTTGCCTCAAAGGAACTAACCCATGTCATCACCTCAAGTATGATTTCTAAACCCTCACTCATATTGTGAGATCATATAGATCCATATCTGCAATGATCCTATGAGGGACAGTCTGTAAGCACTAGATTTTAATGATTCGTCTCACGAAACTATGATGAGAGCTATACAATGTAATGTCTTTCAGGTGTTGTCCATCCGAGGTGTTCCTACTAGTGCATAGTTGATGTGAGCATGGTTCATCCGGGCCCGATGATGTTCGAGACCTTTTTTAGGAGATGGCAGACCAGTACTAACAAAGACCGTGTTTCGTTCTAAACTACAAACCCCTCCGAATAAACAAGATCCTGACACCGTGAAGATCAATGTCAATCGACACATGTCATGCCCAATATTGCATTGATCAACACAATCATATAGTGACGATGGACGCTGCCACATGTCATTTTCTCCGATGACTCATCAAACCTACGAACTTGACTTAGCAAGGCTATCACCGCTCAGATTGCGTCGATCGATGCTCATAGGGGAATCTAGACCTGATTACTTAGCAAAGCTATTCTGATCACCAACCATCAAGTTTCTAATCCCAAAATTATGTCAGTCATAGGGGAATCTAGACCTGATGGATGCTGCCATTTATGTCGATCGACGCTCCTAAAATTTTTATAAAAGGAAAGCGCCCCCCGCCATTTCCAACAACTGCAGAGATTCAAAATCACCAACCATCAAGTTTCTAATCCCAAAATTAGAAATCTCTCAAACCCTTTTCATCCTCTAAGGATATCAAGCCTATACCAAAAATATACCAAGGTATAGACACCCCTCCTTGAAATAGTTTTTAGCTAAAAAGTTGTCCACACATTCCCAGAACACCCAAGAAGTCTCCCTACACAACTTCTCGAGGTTACCCCCGCAGGAACCCGGAGAAATTCCCAGCAACAAGAATTGGTCCAAGTCAGTACCAAGCCTTCCAGTAATCCTGAAGCAAAAAAACGTAACTAAGGGTTAAGAATATTACTTTCTGTCATGCATTAGTCCGGTTATGCTAGGCCCACGCTCCAAGGGCTAGGCCCGCAAAGGTCGTATCTCTCCAACTCATATCTTTGCTTATTGAAATAACAAGATTTTTCAAAATATGATTTATCCAAATTCAAATAACAAGTAACTATTTCATCCAGAACTAGAATCTCTCTTTTATAGGTATAGGAATCCTGTTCGGATTAGCTATACCACTAATTTCCTGAAAGAGCTGATCCGGGTGGCAACTCTTATATTACATAAAACAGGGACCCTTCTCCCGCATCTAATAAGGGCTAATCCCCAAGGGAGTCCTCGACCCCCTTTGCCCAGTTGGAAATGCCAAGTATGGTCACACATACAACGAGCCCCGCGCTCTAGCGGCGACTCGCCACATTAAAACCTAGGAGTCCCGCATTAGCCATGCCAATCCGACCGGTGACCTGGAAGGGTCCCACCATCAAAAGGTCCACCCGCTCTTAGTGGTGTCTCTGCTAGGGAATATGTTCTTCTTAAAGATATGAAATAATGAAAATCATTTGAATTTGGAATTATTAGGGTTTACGGCATACCATCTGCATATACCCCAAAACCCAAATGGCCTTAATAGCGTATCTCTGGAACTTACTCAAGTTTGTATAAGGGCACGAGGTTAGGATACACCAACCATGTATAGTACAATATATTCTAGTCGGCTTGATTAAGGTCACTAGATTTGGGTATATTAAACATAGGAAATGGACTCTTGAACTCGATTAAGGTTCCTGGGCCTAAGTACACAATGCACGGTTACCATCAACCATAACCCTATCAGACTCAGCCCAGCATATAGCAATGCAACCCTAGAAACTTCCCCTAGGGGTACCTAATGATTTTCTTAAAAATCACAAAAAGAGTACGTCCTCACCTACCCTAGGTCGGTAATAGAGGAAAGAACCCCCCACATAGGAAAGATACTTACCTCGATGGAGTAATAACGTCTGAAGGGAGAGGAAAAAAGTACATGTTCTTACTATGTACCTGTTCAAACATCCCATGCATCATTAACCATGATTTTTGTGCAGTTGTAACATAAAATAGCTGTATCATATAATTGGACCATCGTACTTACCCCTGGTATTAAGCGATACCACCTCAGAAAAGCCACTCCTAGAGTGCATCATCACGCATATCCTCGGTATTAAGCGATACAACCTTAGGAAAAGCCACTCCTAGAGTGCATCATCGCACATACCCCTAGTATTAAGTGATACCACCTCAGAAAAGCTGCTCCTAGAGCGTACCATCACGCATACCCTCGGTATTAAGCAATACAACCTTAGGAAAAGCCGCTCTTGGAGCACACCATCGCGTATACCCTCAGTGTTAAGCAATACAATGTTAAAAAAGCCGCTCCTAGAGTGTACCATTATGCATATCCTCGGTATTAAGCGATACAACCCTAGGAAAAGCCGCTCCTAGAGTGCTCTATGGCGCATACCCTCGGTATTAAGCAATACGACCTCAGAAAAGCCGCTCCTAGAGCGTACCATTGCCCATACTCTCGGTATTAAGCGATATGACCTCAAAAAAGCCACTCCTAGAGCACACTATATGCCATCATTCAGCATTCGCACATCATATGCTTCATAAAATATAATAAAAGTCTATAGGTCCATGCATCATACACAAAAGGCGTAAGCTAAGCCATGCTCATTTCAGCTTGCAAAGCCAAAATCACCCAGGGTAATTCCACTGGCACCCAAGAAGAAGCAACCTCAGAGAAGAATTCCTATGGAATTAGATTCTAATGATCCCTCGCTCATAGAACAAAGTAATGAAATGGATGACAATCATAAGGTGACTCTCGAAGCAGTACATAATATGATCCTTTCTAAGGATTTTATCAGGAAATTCAAAACCGTTATCAACAACATGAGAGCAGCCAAAATTTCAGGTTCCGACTCAAACAACAAAGTGGCAGAAATTGAGAAGAAATTCTCAGATTTAAAGGAAATGTTCCCAAAACTGAAATGCATTGTTGGGCCTTCTAGTACCAAGTATACAGATCCGGAAAAGTTCAAACTCATAATACCAAAACCGCTACCCACAAACTTTGTCATGCCTTATGTCCCACTGTTTGATGGCACAGGGTCCCCTGAGGTACACATCCAAGGATACCTACACATCATGATGAGCATGGGCATTCCCGAAGTCCATCGGGTGAATCTGTTTCTAACCACATGTCCAGTCAAGTAAAATTGAACTAGAAGTTACTCAGTACGACATTTATTGAAAACTATGCCTACAATATCAAGGTGGAGACAACCTTGCAGGATCTGGAAAGGGTGCGCTAGGGCATCAATGAACCTTTTGAGGCTTCCTACAGTAGATGGGTCGTAGTCTAATAACTGGTTGAAGGAGCCCCGAACATGGATGCTCTTGTTATCAAACTAGTGGAGGAATGTAACCCTAAATTTGGGGAAGAAATGTAGATGAAAACATTCTACACTTTCAAAGATATCGTGGAATATGCCAAGTGAATTGAAAAATATGATGAGGAGGAGCGCATCCGGCAAGAGGAAGCAGCCTATTATGCAAAAAACAAGCCGTATGATAGGGTGGCTCCTCCGAGGTCTTATTAGCCAAAGTCCTCCTACACTAAAAGGGAGGAAAAGAAAATAGAAGCCATCACTGCCATGATCACTCCAACTCCACCTCAGCTGATGTGACTGTGGATGGAATCGTTGTCCCAAATCTTCACGAAACTAAGGAAGACTGGGGTAATGCAGAGCCTAAAACCATTCGTACCTCCATCGCCGACTGATAGAGATAATTTTTGCGCATACCATGTTATGAAAGGATATAGGACAAATGAATGTGTCTAATTACTATATGACCTGCAAAAGATGATCCAAGAAGGAAATGTAGAAGAGCCGGATCAAAAGCCGAGTACTCAAAATAACCCACTTTCGACCTTTGAGTCCCCGATAAATGCTATGCTCCTTCACGAGAATGATGATGGAGAAAGGGATAATGCCCAATTCGACCTGGGATTTGGGGAAAATGACACTCACTGATATAGATCAGGTGGATGCATGTGCAAGAGAATTGTGGAGGTCAGGAAAACTCTCAGCTTTAGCCATGGAAGAACTCTGGTACAAAGGGGATACATATGTAGCCACGTTCTTGGACCACTTCTATGATCTCCTAGTAAAGTATGATATACCGCCTCAGGCCATAGCCACCGTGTTCACCGTACTTCATGGAGAAGATGTGATGGATTTGTACCATACCCTTTCGCCTCAACAATTATGGGATGGGGGAGAACTAGAGCATTAATTCTTGGAAGCTTTCCTTAGCAACAAGATTAGGATCTTCCAAGAATCCCTCAATCCGACCAGTGAGACAATATACCTTATTGAGCACGAAGATGCTCCATCCCCCGAATGGTGGCAATCAAACGATATTCTAGTCCGCCTAACTAACCTAAGGACCATAGGCCTTATAGACATAAAAGATGATGGGATTGAGGTAGGGCCTAACCTGGTTGGCCTCCTTAATTCATTCAGGCAAGTCAGTAATTCTATGGCCCCTGTTCCGCTAGCTACTTTCCTGGATGACCGAGCCCGTAATTGGCACTATGGGTTTCCAATTAAATGGTATTGGGATCTTTTCAATGTAAATGCTAGCCTAGCATGTACCTTCATAAGATGTAATTCTTGGAATGCGGCACGGAGCCATGAATCAATCATTAGGAGCATGGGGACATCCCGACCTGAGGAGGATAAGGCTGAGTCAAAATCTTATGATGCATTGTTCATCAATGTTATATCACCTGGTAAGGATGAGGAAGAATAGGGGTTGGATAATCAAGATAAGGACCCATGCTTTAATGATAACCCTATATTTGTTAAAATGTACGTGATCGAAAGGGTATCAGCTTACGAGGAGGAACTCAGAGCATGTAGACTCCTTAACATAGCAAATTAGGAAGGAAATGGAGCCAGATTTTCAAGAGATGCCGATCCCATCAGATTCCTGGAATGGTTCCTCCCAACCTTAGAACTATACGATATTATTATCTTAGGAGCGCAAACTCTGTTTCTGACATTCTTGATCAATCGACCCCAAGTTTGGTACTCTCGGATTTTACCCCACTGATGATGGCATTGGCACCTGATGTACCAAAAGTTCATTCAGGCATTTACCCCACACATGCCATTCTTCAGAAAGGATGATGGGTTTTACTCTTAGATCCTACCGCCTATTCCTGAAAGCATACGCTTCGGACCTATTTATGAAAATACAAAAATAGGCCAAGAGACAGGATGACCCATGTAATCCATCGCACCATAATCGCCACATGCGAAGAGATACATGATCCACGGGAATTCAGGGGACATGTGCCTCACTAGAACCCTCACTTTGAGATAGGAGGAAGTAGTCAATCCAATGGGGTAGGCCCGTCAATTATTGGCCCATTAAATGAAAGAATCCCACCACCTTGTGCTATCGGATTTGTTTATGCGCTACTAGAGGACATTCCTGGAAGCACCGCCTACCCTGGCATAATGCCAAGTAGGCTAGCACCATACCCTATGCCTACTAAGGAGCCAATGCTAACCTATTATGTTAGAAGAATCCTTGCAAACCCTTAATTAGGAGTCCCAGAACTGGTACGCTTCTAGTACCCCCCACCAGGGAGGAGTTATGGGGAATCATGGATGGACCGCATATAGAAATCAACATGATAGGGGCAGGATGCCTCACCGAGAGATTGGTTCTCCAAAGAATCCAACAGGAGAATAGGAGCCTCCCGCAATAGAGAAAACATCAATCTAAAGCTACAATCTGCCCAATACCATTCGCAAGTATCCAAGACGACCAGAGATTCTACATAAGGCACCATGCAGCCTATGAATCTACAATCGCTTGGGAAGATACCCACGAGACCATGCTTTTGTCGAAGTTACCTCTAGAACTCAAATAAGACGGGAGTGGACACCTTCGAATATACCTTGCTATATTCACTGAGGTGATGAACTCAAGGGACGAACATTACCACCATTGGCATGAAATCTTTGGCACCACTCTTGAAGGAAGGGCACTACAGTGGTATAACCGGACTTGGAATAATTCGGCCACACATTGCTACTGCTACTTTTAGGGCAACTTGAGCTAAGCCTTCCTGTACCACTTTACTATGGAATAGCTAGATGAAGGACCAAGGGGTGATCTGCACAGAATAGAACAATAACCAAGGGATGAACCGACAGCCTAGGTCTATCCCTTTTTCACAATAGTACCGCACCCGAAAATAATAGAAATACTAGATGAACTGGTCCTAGCTCACTCTGATGTCATCAATATGATCAAAGGAAATGAACCATAGGCCTATGTGATGGATGAAATCCTTCGGGCAAACCCCGCTATAGCTTTCCTGATCGATGTACATTGCGAGCCGAAGAACACAAACCTTTTGGTCTCTCATGCTTCCTGGCCCATATGGTTGTAAGACATCCCCCTAGAAGAAAACATCAACGAATTTGCTGTGTTCGAATCCAAAAACAGCCCTGAAGGTTCCCTCAAACCCTTCAACCATTTTACCAGGAATGGGAGGATTTACTAACCCTAAATCCAGATGAAACCTAGCTCCATTAGTACCCTACCAACAGATGGCCCTACAAAAGGAGTAGGAATCCCTGTAATCGAATAGCTAATAGATACACCCATCAAAATGAGCATTTGGGATCTCCGATGATGATCTTAGGCACATAAAAGGGCTATCATGTAGAAATTGATGGAAATGGAAGCACCTTTGCTAGCCTCATCGGCGGAAGTGTGCGCTTTAATCGATCATGGAATCTTTGGCGGATTTCCAGACATTATCTACTCCAATGCAGATCTACCAGATGATGGGCTGTGACACAACCGAGCCCTATTCCTAAAGATCAAAGTACTAGACCGAGTAATGCTATGTGTCATGGTAGATAATGGCTCTACACTCAACGTCTGCCCTCAAATGAAGGGGTGCCCAAGAAATCTTGAATGGTCATTAAAGAATATGATAACTCCAAAAGGTCTGTCCTAGGGACCTTCGAAGCAAAAGTAAAAGCCGGAGAGATAGAACCCCTCACAACCTTCACCATTATAGACATTCTTGTCACATTTTCCCTCTTGCTCGACCAACCATGGTTCCATGCACTAGGAGGCATCCCTTCTACTCTACACTAGAAGGTGAAAACACCCTACAAAAAGATTGTAACCCTTAAGGCAGATGAGGAGACAACTGTGGCTACTATACACGCTACTCCATAACGAGTAGTCGGATTTCCCATGGCCAAAATAAGAAAAGATGAAAACTGCCTCGGTGGTCTGAATGGGTGAAGAGCTACATGGGCCAATGCCTTTCCCCAGGAGCCGGCCTAGGAGCACAAGAGCAAGGCCCCCCAGAATTCAAGTTTGCAATTGGAACTTATAACCCCTCCGAACTTGACTATCAGGGCAGGAACTGATAAAAGATTTGGTCTAGAAGACGTCAAATGTTAGAAGTATTTGTTTGACCTAGGGAAATTCTTTACCAGGGTGAGCCAAAACCAATCAAAATCAAAGAGGGAGAAGTTCCTGGCTTCAAAATATTCTCCAATGTTGCAAACTTTGAAGACACCTCTGCCCTGACCAGTCATGAAAGGAAGATGGAGAAGAGAAAAACCTAACCTGAAGAGGAGACTACTAAGAGACAGAAGATGATGAGCTAGTCAAGCATAGAAGAATTGACCATGAAATTGGGTAAGCTAATGGAAGCCCATCTCAAAGACAGGAAGGTCGAGGCAAAGGCAGGAGCAGAAGAACCTTTACAAGAAGGAATGGACAAGATAATCTCTGAATTAGCCCAGCTTATGATTAAGGGAAAATCCAAGGTGGGAGACACCATTGCCAGTAGCAGCACAGAAAGTCCGGACAGGGAGACTCCTGAGCCTGATGAAGACATTTCAATCTCTGATGGTTTTGAACTAAATGACTTTGCACCATGAGAATGATAATAGCAATAAAGTGAATGACTTTGCTTAATTGTATGATGCTTTTGATTACATGCATTCATCTCATCATACATCAAACATTTTTAGTATTCATGATAATCTTACAAAAGAAACAAATTTGGGACAACGAAATGATCCTAAAATGGTAACAATCTTCGCTGACCTTGATCCCGAGGTAGAGGTAAAATTGGTAAAAATACTCAAATCACATGTGGAGGCATTTGCTTGGTCCTACGATGACATTCCCAAAGTTGATAGAACTATTGTAGAGCATAGAATCCCCACTGACCCAAAGATACAATCGGTCAGGCAAAATTTTATTAAGACTAAGACCTAAATGGGCTAAAAAAGTCAAAGAAAAATTAGCTAAACAAATTAAAGCCAAATTCCTGGAAGTCGTGGAACACCCAAAATGTTTGGTGAATGTAGTACCAGTGGCAAAGAAAGATGGCAGGGTCTGAGTCTGCATTGATTTCGGAGATCTCAACAAAACCTCACCTAAAGATGACTTCACTTTGCCCCATATAGATGTGCTAATCGACAGTGCAGCCAGAGCAGCCATGTGTTCATTCATGGACGGTTTCTCAGGATATAACCAAATATTGATGAATGTCATCGACAAATTCAAGATGTCCTTCATTACAGAATGGGGAGTATACTTTTACAAAGTAATACCATTCGGACTGAAAAATGCTGGGGCGACCTATCAAAGGGCAGTCACCACTTTGCTTCATGACATGATACATAAAGAAGTCAAGGCATATGTTGATGATATGTTGGTAAAATCACCCACTCTTGAGGAGCATCCAGCTATGCTTGATCACTTCCTTACCCAAGTGGAGAAGTACAACCTATGACTCAACCTAAAAAAGTGTGTCTTTGGAGTAAGCTCAGGGAAGTTACTAGGCCACATCGTTAGCCAATGAGGCATAGAAATTGACCTTATAAGGTAAGGGTTATCCTTGACATGCCTCTGCTAAAAACTGAAAAGGAAGTCCGAAGCGTTCTTGGATCATTGTAGTACGTCAGCAGATTTATCGCCAAATTAACCACGAATTGTGAGACTATATTCAAGCTTCTCAGGAAGCAACAGCCCGTTGAATGGAACCCACGATGTCAAGAAGCCTTCAATAAGATCAAGGCTTACTTATCTAGCCCGCCAGTGTTAAAACGGCCCACACTAGGAAAGCCTCTCACCTTATGCTTAGCCATTGAAGAAACCTCCTTGGGGCAATGCTGTTATAAGAGCACGAAGACAAGAAAGAACATGCCATTTAATAATTCAGTAAGGAACTCTTAGAATATGAAACTCGATACACTATAGTCAAAAAGACCTGTGCCGGTATGGTCTGGTTAACGAAGAAGCTTCGGCATTACTTCCAGTCCTACAAAATCCAGGCCATTGCAAAGGTAGATCCCATGAAGTAACTTTGCCAAGTGTCCTCCCTAACCGAGAAACTATCTCACTGGTTGTTGCTCCTTTTGGAATTCGACATTGAGTACGTCACCCAAAAAGTGGTCAAAGGACAAGCCATGGCAGAATTTTTGGCCAACCGACACTTAGAATCCAACTACATCAAAAACCTTGAATTCCCAGATGAATAATTGGCCGCGATATCAAAGGGACCCCAAAAATGGACCTTGTACTTTGATGCGGCGATGAACTACAAGGGAGCTGGTTTAGGAGTCATAGTTGTATCCCCCGAGGAAGGGCTGATCCTACTCTCTAAAAGGTTAGAATTCTCAGTAACCAATAATGGTGCTGAATATGAAGCATGTCTATTTAGCTTAAACTCACTACTTACATTAGGAGCAAAAGAAGTGGAAGTCATTGGGGACTCCGCTCTAGTCATCAAGCAAGTAGTAGGAGATTGGGAAATAGAGGAAGAATCACTTCGCCCATATTTAGAGTCCATATGGGCCAGAGCATCTCTCTTTGAAAAATGCAAAATCCATCGCATATTAAAAGAAGAAAATCAGATGGCAGACTCATTAGCCACTTTGTCCTCAATGTGGGAAAACCCAAAACAACAACCCATGAGACCGATAGTAGTAGAAGTAGCAGACACTCCATACTACCTTGCCTCAGTCGCACAGATCTCTATTGAACCAACACCTTGGTACAATGATATACTCCAATACCTTGACAGAATAACCTTACAAAAGTTGTCAGTTAACTTCAGACTCATCAACGGGAGATTATTTTGGATATCTTCTTATGGAATCCTCCTTAAGTGCCATGGACAAGCAGAAGCTGCCAAAGTCATGCAAGAGGTACATGTAGGGGCATGTGGTCCCTATATGAATGGGATAATCTTCGCTAAAAAGGTATAGCGAATGGGCAACTTTTGGCAAACCATGATAGCTGATTGTACAAACCTAGTCATCAAGTGCCATGAATGCTAGATTTATGGTAATGTCAGTCACCTACCGTCGATCAAACTCCGGCACCTGGCTACGCCCTGGTCCTTCGAGGCCCGGGGCATCGATATTACAGGACAAATCAGACCATCCTCGACCAATGGACACAAGTTCATCATACTACTTTTCAAAATGGGTTGAAGCTGAATCCTATAAGGGAATCACCGCTAGGAAGATAGCAAAGTTCATTTAGAAACATATCTTTGCACGATATTGTATGCCCCACCACGTGGTATCTAATAATGGAGTGCAATTCCAGGGAGAGACCACCCACCTACTAGAATGACACAACGTCGAACATCATCGCTCGCCACCATATCACCCTCAAGCTAATAGGGTGGTGGAGGCGGCCAATAAGGCCATAAAGAAAATTTTGTCCAAAATGGTGGTTACCCATTGAGATTGGGCTGATCATCTACCTTACGTGCTTTGGGGCTATCGCACCAGCGTCAAGACCTTGACTGGTCTAACACTATTCTCCTTGGTGTATGGAAAAGAGACGGTTCTCCCCATGGAAATTGAAGTCTAATCGCTTCGTGTGGCGCTTGAGCGAAAGCTATAGGAAGATGAATGGGCTAAGTCCCGCTACAACACACTTAATGCCATTAATGAAAGATGTCTGGAAGCACTTGATAGTTTGAGGATGTATCAATAGCGAATGGCCTAAGCCTATAATAATCAAGTAAGGAAGGTTGACATGCCTCTTAAAGTAGGCGACCTTGTGCTTAAACAAGTCAAAGCCACCCATACTGACCCTAAGGGGTAATTCTGCCCCGATTAGGAAGGTCCGTACGTGATAAAATGAGTCCTTGGCAAAGAAGCTGTAAAAATCATGGATATGGAGAGAAACGAGTTCACAAACCCAATTAATCGGGACAAGCCGAAGTTATATTATGTTTGAAGGTCAGTGTAGAACAGAGGGAAATCACGTTGAAAAGTTGATGCTATCCCATAGTTTGTATCTTTTGGAAAATCATAAACATTAAAAGTGTATGTTGTAAGATGAAATGAAATGCATTAAAAAGAAGTACGCATACAATACATTTATGCCTGAAATAAATTCGAGGCTTTATTATACAAGTTTGTAAAAACACAATGTAGTGGCTTGGACCTACAGTATGATGGCAGTAGTGGTGGGTGATCGCCAGCCTTTTTATTCCAGAAGGTGCTACCTTGGTGGCCGAGAGCCACTCCACATATGCTTCATAAAGGAATATGTTAAACGGCAACTCGTAATTCATGACGGTCAGCATACGGTTCTACCATTTGTTTCGGACATAGGGTGGCCACAAAGGTCCCCAAGGTCTCGTAGGTGAAGCATTAACATACTCGGGTATGTACTGAGAATGGCCATATTATCGCCTTATGCATTCCGGGAAATAAAATGATATTTGCTCTAGGCCCAACAGTTGAACGCCTTGAGGCATTGTATGGGTAATCACCTCATCAATCTTCCACTAGGGGCAGGTTCACCAAATATCCCTCTTAGTTAACCTCTGCAGAAAATGTAGCCATTTGCAAAAGGACTGACCTCTATGGTACCCAGGCTGCGTTCCTCGACCCCAAAATTCTTTCAGGACATAGGAGTCTGGTGGTCCCATTGGTGCCCTAATCATCTATAAATGCTCCATCAACAACACCTGTGATAAGACAACCTTGTCAATAGGCTATTACCGATGAAAGATCACGACATATGACCGACGAGAAAATGATTAGCATACCTGAAGAAGCAACCTGCTTCCTCCCACCGTCACATTGTCACCTAAGTGAATTGAGTCCACATGAATAAAAGTTTATGCTAAGAACACTGTCATAGGACACAATCCCGCTGAAGTTTTACGGACCACAGAGATCAACCTAGGGCTATATATCCCATTGTTTGATTCATACAGAAAAACCCCCCATCTAGAGCATAACCATAAGAGGATCCCAACTTCAATGACTAGTCATGATGGAGGAACAAATCTCTAAGGCCACACCTAGAATAAGCCTGGACTGCTCGGTATTGGTGGACATGATTCTACCCCTTCGATGATTAGAAAGTCTAAGGAAACTCACGTCTTGCAGCTCCATGGCGGCCCCTTAGTCAAGCACCGCGATAGACCAATTGCAGAGGATGTCCATTATGGTACAAAACTTTTCATATAGAGGACACAACTCTTGATTATTGAAGTGAAATACATGGTCCAGTGGATCCTATAGACTTATTGTAGTCTAGAGAAGCGAGTCATCCAGGATGCTGTTATAGTAATATCGCATGTTGAAAAGGTGCTCAACCTGAAGCTTGTCCTAAATAGCCGGGCTTAGAGTTCGAAGGTAGCCTACCAATTGTGTTCTAAATCTATCCATGCTGACTTAATCATCACTTAATAAAGGCAAGAATGGACCGCAAGATCAATACCAACTACACAAAAAAAATTCGTTCTCAGGAAAGAACAAGAAAAATGGATCTAGCACTTCAGAGCAACAAAAAGAAGTCATCCATCCAGAAAGTGAATAGGGCCTCAAAGGACCCACCAATCCACAAAAAGAAAAAAAAATCGGGCAAAGACACTCCCAATCCAACCATCAAATGTAATGGATAAAATTTCCATGCAGGGTCATAAAAAAATATATTTGTTTTACACTGAGCTAAAATCTAAGAATCAAATCCGCCTAAGTAGATAGGGGCATTGAAATTCGGCAATAGTACCTCGGCACTCTCTCCCGCCCCTTCTTGCTCCCCCTAGCTTGGTAGAACCCTAAGGGGTGGAACAATGAACGAAGGAGTTGGTGGGAACTAGGAACTCACCCTTGCGAAACCACCGTGGCTCGGGTAGCCGGGCATATGACTCTGCGCTCCTTAACTAGATGGGTGCGGTGCATACGCTGAAGGATGAGCATGCTCGAACTGACTATAGCCTGAGGATCCCATCGATGGATGCACCCTATAACCGGCTCTGAGCTCGTCCAACTCCATATTCTGCGCCTAAATTCTTCCCTACAAACATTTCATGCATAAGCACTCGTCCATTCATATTCATTGGAAAAGAAAGGAACAAGATTACTGAGCCTTACCACCATCTCAAAGTTGTTCCCCAAGATGATTTTTGAAAGTCGAAGAGCAACCGTCTATCTCTATCGGTATCCTCTCTCAGCACCTATCAGACAAAATCAATTAGCATAAAAACAAAGACAATTTGCATAACCAAATGTTAAAACTTACGTGAGTCACATGAGGAGGTGTGAAGGTCAATTCTACCCTGGTCGAGTCGTCTGCACCAAAAGGGGGGAAGTATACTGACAAATCAAGTCGGTAGATGTACAACCCCATAGGAACCTGATAATTTCAATGCCCTGCGACATGGGAATAGCCTCACCTGACATGTGTGGACCCCTTAACCTTTTGCCCTACAAAACAAACTAGGGTCAGTACTCGAAGAAATAGCACAGATGGACATTAAAAGATAGAAACGTACCCCTCGTGGCCCAACCTGATCCTCTGGGGGCCAACCAAGTAAGCACTTGGTCACAAAATCAAGGTAATAATTGGCCTCGCCATACAGCTCCATTGTCTCAGCCTCTCCCTCAAAGATGCCAAGAGTCTCCTCTGCCAACTCTGACCAGAATAACCACCTTGGGAGCTCGGGTGGCACAAGTCTCTCCCCTAGAGACTTGTCACATTGCATGACCCATTCCCCCAAATACCACTCGAGGGAAGAAGGACTCTCCAAAATTAGCTGCTTTGGCACCATCTCGCCAGCAGTAGTTATAACCTTACTCCAGCTAGGAGGGTTCCCCCACGGAGCATGATTGATCTGCAAACAAGCATTATCAGCAGATACTGAAAGTCAAATAATAAAATCATACACGTGAAGCTCACCTCATTGAAAGAAAGATTCTTGATTTGCCTTTCAGCCTCGGCAGAATCCAGGTTCCCCCAGGCAACCAACCAGGAGGGGAGCCGAGGAAAGTAGGCAATGTCTTTATGAATCTTGGCCTTCATCGGCCAAGGAAGAATTCCCTTCTCAAAACCCCAAATCTGCAAAAGGGGAAAATGTTAGTCAATCCATGACACAAGCACACATATATATATAATAGATTTCCCGACAAGTTACCTCGAGAACTAGCTTGGATGACTTCAGCTCCAAAGTGTGCTTCCTTATACAATGGTCCAGAGCTAAATACAGCAGTCCCAATGCCATTAACATACTTCATTATGCTTTGAATGTAGCAAAATTTAACAGGATCTCAGGCTATGAGATGGCTCAAGAAATCTGGGAAATACTTGATGTAACCTATGAAGGAGCAAGCAAGGATAGGGAAGTTAAAATTGACCTCCTCCAGCAAAAACTTTTAAGATGGAGCCTAAAGAATCAATCAACAACATGAACACTATATACACAAATCTAGTAAATGAAATGAAGAGGCTAGTAAAGGAGGTTACAAAAGAAGAAATGGTGACAAAGATACTCTGGAGTCTTACCAAAGAATGGGACAATAAAAAAACCACCACTGAGGAAGCTCATGACTTAAAATTCTATAACTATAATGAGCTCATTTATAATCTCCTAATACAAGAGCTATCTCTGGGAAGATATAGCCAACAAGAAAAGAAATCAGAAGAAAAGAAGAAAGGAATTGCTTGTAAGGCAGATTGCTCCAGATTAATCTCATCTGGATCACAAAAAGAATTCAAAAGAATCTCCTTACGACAAAGAAAAAATGGCTATACTAACTAGACAATTCAACAGATTCATGTGGAAAGGAGAAAGAGAGTCAAGAAAGGGTCCTAGAGAATATAACTCTAAAAGAAGAAATGAAGGAAGCTTCGAAAGGGTCAAATACAAAAAGTATCCGGAGGATAAAAAGGATCAAGAAAATGACACAGCCAGCTTCAAGTGTGGAGAGAAAGGACGCTTCAGACCATCATGTCCTAAACTTAAGAAAGAAAAACACAAGAGGAAGGAAATGGTAGCCACCTAGAGCAATAATGAAGAAAGCAACAGCTCATCATCATCAGATGAAGAGGAAACTACCAATTGTGCATTCTTGGCAGTGGCCAACCGGAAGCAAAATCGTTCGGAAGAACCACAACTCATCAAATTCCTGAGTCAACAAATGAATCAGAATTTGAGTCTGCAAGTATAGAGGTAAACTCTCACTCTAACTCTTTTTCTAACATTAAACTTGCTCTGGCTCTGGGAATTGTGATCAACACTATAAAGAAGAATGCAAAAGCTATTAATTCTATTCAAAGATAAGTGATGGGGCTTGCTAAAGATGCCAGGACAATGTCAAAAGAGATCAACCTAATAAGAAAAGAAAAGCACATTGATATCATTCAAGAAAATTTCTTGAGAAATCAAGTTTAGGTATTAAGTGCAAATCTAACTAAGCTGGAAAGGGTACTAGTCTTTATGAAGGAAGATGCCAGAAGAATCTCAAAGCTTATTACTGGAAGAAAGCTACAACCTTCAAATCAAAGAAGGAATATGGATTCCTCAAAATCAAAGAAAGTGAGCAGACAACCTAAAGCACAATGATATACAAGTGCTAAAAAATGAAAAGTTGTAGTAATCTATGATGAGCAATGATTGAAGGAAAGAAAACATCATAGAGTGAAAATAGCTCATGTAGTCAAATACCGGATACAAACTGGACAATCATAGCCAGATCTATCCAAACCAGGATACTCTAGAGATTATGGGAGAAGGATCTTTGAAAGATTGAAGAAAAGCTCAAGAAAAATAGACTAATAGCTGGATGCAGGTTTTGTGGCGCAAATAACCATATTACTAAAATATGTAGATTCACAAATGGTTATTATGATGTAAATCCATGGCCTTAAATGGTCATCGACCTGAGAGGACCCAAATCTAATTGGGTACCCAATTCCACTTAATATGTCTTGCATGTATGCCTTAAATCCAATCAAGATCAATCAGTATAGTAATCTGATGTGGATATTCAAGGCATAGGACTGGTGATAGAAAAACTTTGTCACTTTAACAAATAAGAAGGGTAGAAAAGTAAGCTGTGAAGAAAATCAAAGATCAAGGTCCGGATGACACAGTTCTAGATAAAAGAAGAATCAGCTAAAACTCAAGAACTTGTTCAAACAAGTAGGAGCAAAGAAAAGGGTGATGAAATCATCTTCAACTTGGATCAACATTCAAATATGTCCAAAAATGCTGAAGTCAAATTCAAGGAACTGAAGAAAGAGCTTGAGATGATGGCCACACAAGAAGAACTAGATCCACTCACTATAAATGATGTAAGGAATCTAGTGTCATCTCATAAAGGAGAATCAACTATAGGCACTACCTGGATGTTCCAGAACAAGTCAAGAAAAGTTGATGCACTTTTGCTTGACTAGAAGAAAATGGGAGAAATGGTATGATTGAAAATATCATACTGGGAGCTACTAATAAGAAGGGAATATAAACCTGACGAATATTCCAATAAGAGGAACAAGGAGAAAAAGTCTTTACTAAATCTGTTAGTAAAGATCAAATCAACAAGATCAGGGATGCAAGTGAAAGTTACAAACCAAATTGAAGAAGATTCTTGAAGACAGATATGCAACTATCAAGTCTCCTATAGTCAAGGAGAAAAAGAGAAGTCAATTAATTTTAGATCCAAAAGAGAGTATTGTAAGCTAAGTAGACATGAGTGACAAATGGCAGGTAAAGCACGAAAAAGGTAATTGTTCACAATTTTGAATTTCAAACTTTTATTGGGCAGTCCACGTGCCATTAACATCGACAATTACAAATGGAATAAAATAGGTCTAATTCTCCAGTTTACATGGCATTAACTTCTCTCTCCAAATTTAATTGCCAACTTATCAATCAAAGTTAAATTTAATTGCTTCTAGATTACCAAAATGCCCTCGTCCTTAAAACTCTATAAAAGGTCCCCAATATCACAGTCCTCTTAATGCAAGCAACTACCTATTATTACTCTGCAAAAATTTCTACAGAGACCCTAAAACCTTTCAAACCTTCTTTCAATTTATGGCCAACCTAAAAAATCAAACCTCCCTTCCTCGTCCTTCTAAGAATGTATTCCAGGAGGCTGATCTCCATGATAAGGACTTCATTCCACTAAAGTTCAAGAGTTTAGACACTATAGTTCCCTCTGATCATCAGAAAATGAGTATATATTCATCACTAAACCTATGCCAAACTCCTCATAAAAGACCAACATTTGGAGGTCTTCCTCTAGATGAACAACCCTACCTACCTTTTCTTAATGGGAAATTCTATAAGAACCTCAGAATCCACTCCTTTCATTATGCTCTTCGTGCAAAAGTGAAAGGAAAAGTCATCACCATCACTCCTGATTTCTTTACAACTCATTTCAATATGAAGAATGAGATAGTTTTACTAAGAACTGATGGGGATGAGCACGACATTAAATACAATCCTATGATGTGGCTTCTGGAACGTTACTTCAGAGATAAATTCTCAAGTCTCTAGCCATAAACACCCATGGTACTTCAGTTTATGATGGCTAGACTAATTCTCATCTAGAAGGGAAGTGTCAATACTGCCTCAACCTTCCAGCACTATATTGTACAACACTGGAATAAAAGCATTCTAGTAAACATTCCAGTCTTACTCATCCATTACCTAAAGCAACAAAAATTCTCCATTGGAGCACTAATCTCCAAGATCTTGCTTGAGAATGCCATAGATCTCACCAGAGAGGAATCAGTTGAAGTGAAGGCCATACTAGAAAAGAACTTTATAAAACTCTCCTTTGATGAAAAATGGGATGAGGAAAAGGCCTTGAGGTAGAAGAGGGAAAAGCAAGAAAAGAGCAGAGTAAGGAAGACCAGAGGAACTGTTGAGAAAGCTTCGGAAGTTAAAAGGCCAAGGACAACAAGATCTAAGGCTCAAAAGAAGATTGACCTTAAGCATGTAGAAGAAGAGGAAATTGAGGATACCATGACCCTGACCCAAATCCTCCATAATTCACCCAAGCATAAAAGAAGGACAATAAGGGTAGCTACTAAGAAAAGAAAGCAACCTGAAGATCAGGAAGAAGAACACACCTCTAGTAGTAATTTCGAGAAAGAACTAGAGGCTTCTCCGGTGTCTAAAAGGAAGTTAGTCAAGAGGGGTCCCACCTTTTCTCGAACACTACAACCTAAGAGGGCTACCATTAAGAAAAATCAGCAAATCAATGATCTGGCTTCCACACTGGATGGACCCAAAGGCTCATCTAGAATAATTAAAAGACCTAGAAGCTTATCTAGAGCAATTGAAATAGATGATCCTTCATTAACCACTACCACACTGATTCTTGTATCACCCTCAAACATTCAACATCTAAGAAAAGGAATTCGAAAGGAAATTATTGATGAACTCAACCTTAAACCACGATCTCAACCCCTTATAGAGTCAATCATTATTGAGAGAGCTGAAGAAAGAGATGAGGTTGAAATTGCTTAAAATCCAGTTGAAAATCATGTTGAGAATATAGTCAACCATGAAGATCAAAATACAGAGGTCAGCATTGATCTCAATGCTAATATTATTGAATCTGATGTTCCTATGGAAAATCAAGGCAACTTGGGTGCAAATGAACATCAAAATGCATCCAAGGAAGATGAGCCTATCATGGAGACAAATACTATAGAGGAGGGAATTGATCTGAGTCCAAATAAGGATGCTACTTCGGCTATCTTAATGGGTGAGGTCATTCCGGAGGGTCCAGTAATACAAAGCGATGATCAGGAAGAAGAAGAAAAAAAGATGGGAGTAATGATGAGACTGAGAATGGTGAAGATGAAAGCAATGAAAAAGATCAAGGCAGCTCCAGCCCTAGTTTCTCACCTATGAGCTCATTTGAATTAAGGCCAAGAATCAATACTCCATCTCAACCAGCAACAAAAGCTAAAAAACTAAAAATGGCATGGCAACTAGTAGAAGAAGCAACCACTAAAGAAAAGGAGAGTAAAGAATCTAGCCTTGAACCCATACTTTGAAATATCTATACCAAATTAGGAAAGATTGAGTCCTCTACCCAAAGTCTCAAAATTCCTCAAAATCTGATTACTGAATTAGAGAATATCCGAAGTAGACTGACCAATCTAGAGCAGAAAGTGCTAATCATTCCTAATATAGAGCATATAGAAAAGTCTGCAGTCACTAAGGGAAATCCAGTTGTGGAGTAGATATCAATTGATGTTTCTAAAGACAAAATTGCTGCTACCAAAGCTGTGATAGAAATTGAATCCTACAATGTTGCTGTCCTTAAGAACATCTTATCTACTACGATTGATATAAAGAGGGAACTCAAGGATTTCGTGAGGGAAACACTTGCTGAACTACTGAACCCAATCTCCACTGCTGTCACTGAAGGATCAAACGCCACATCTTCCGGAATTAACTCTCTTATGATTGAGCATCAAGAATTAAAGGAGCAGCTTACAAAGTTCATCAAGGATGACTTGCCAACCATTCTAGAGAAAACAACGGAAGACATTGGAAGTGACTATCGAATTGGTCTCTTCTCCATGGATAAAAAATTAGAAATTTGCAAGATGCATCTAATATAGAGCGCCGACATCTAAATAATAGCTTCTATAGTAATGGTAAAATAGTCACGGAGGAAATCCAACAACTTGGATCATCATTGTCAAATCTCAAACCATCTACCTTTGGCTTATCCAGATTCATTTGTGAGAGTCTACTTCTTCCATTCGTCTAGAAGCTAGTTCAACACATAGGGGATACTAGTTTTGGAGGCTACAAGTGCATGCTAACGTTGATCAAGGGGATGTTTCCCTATTTTGATGAAGAAGACCAATAGTATGCTATCAAGATGCATACCTATCTACAAGACTCATATGTTGCACTCCGGAAATCTCTTAAGCTAATCGATATTGTGCCCTCTATAGTAGACAAAATTGTAGAGAAGAAGATGGCAGGGAATCCTGATTATACACTCCTATCCCGAGCCTGGGAAAGGTATTGGAATAGAAGGAAATTTAATGAAATTGTTCCCTCAGTTGATGCAAACAAAAAGGGGGAGAAATATCAATAGAAGGAAAAAGAGAAGCACAATATCAGTCATAGCATAGATAAGAAGTTGCCATAGCATAACTGGTCATTACCTATCAGTCATCTATAATAGCTTAGTATGTCTAATGTAGTCATTTGTTCACTTAAAATCTTCTGTATCTGTAATCATGTGCTTCATTAATGTTAATTTTGGTCTAGATTAAGGGTTTTAGCAGGTAAAATAGGCACACCAAAAATTCAAAAATTAATCTAGAGTCCAAGATCTCCTAAGCATGGCATGATTGATAATAGTACCAGTCTTAAATTAGTCTAGGTGATAAAAACTTATTAAAAGGACCTAATAATAATTTAACCACTTACCAGTTGAAACATGAATCTCTTAGTCGGTAGAAAGACCCCTCAGCTATATGCACAGACTCCAAATTAGAAGCCTTTTATAAATAGTCCACACGAGGACCACCGACCAAAACCTTCTAGAAAGGGAGTACCAATAAATAAATGGAAGACAGCTAGATCTTCCCTACTAATTTATTCTAGAAGAAATCCCCTTACTTTCTATTCCAAGTAAATTCATCTTTCAACGGATTACGTTTAGGAACTAGAACAACTAAGAGAATAAGAGAGCAAGAGAAGGAGTATAAAATTAAGGATAAAAAATAATGACGGAGGAGGCCTCTATTTATAGTGGTTAGGTATTATCGAAGGACAACAAAGTCCCTAACCTCAACCAATCAGAAATAAAATAAAATGGGCAAAAAGGTAAATTAATAACCTTAAAAGAGTTGGAGAACAACTCTATTACTTGGAGCTTGCTTAGGGAGCAAGCTCCTAGTTGGATTAGGAGATTGTTGGCCCATTTGGCTAGCAGTCCCCATGTGGGCTTACATAGGAGCACAAGCCCATGAGGCTACGCTTATGCATAGCTTTGGGCATGGGCTTGCGCATGTTGCACATGCACGTGTGGTATGTAGCCCCTTGTGCGTTCTGCTCCATGCTACATAGGCCCATATGGGCTGCGTGCTTGCGTAGGCCATTTGTGCTTCCACAAGCGCAATATGGGCTACACTTTGCAACCTACTTGCGAGTGCCCTATGGGGCACGCACATCACTTTAGCAAATGGTGCTGCCTTATGGCCCATGCTTAGGTCTTTTATATACTATCCTACAGTACATTTACAGACCCACTTGCGCAGATTTATTGGACATCCATTATTAATAAATCCCACTATATTCCAGTATAGTTTCCCTTTATTTTATCCTCCGCATTATTTAACGAGTTCATTGGTCAAACAAATGTATATTGGTCTAACCAATATTATGGTCTAACTATATTTTGTGGTCCAACCATATTTCCTTGCTCTTCTAGATTAGACCTAGTCTAACAGTTCTTGACATGGCTCGGTCGTAACTCATAGTGTGAGACCTTCTAGGATCCCATAATATCGAGCTGTCAAAAGGTTAACCTAGCTCAATTTTATTTAGGAATTGATTAGCTCAGACTTCCAGACCGGTGTTGACTTTGATTACTTTGATTAGTCATAGTGGCTCTTTAGGTAAGGGCATATAACCCCTCAATATTCGAAACATCACGTGCATTGTGACTTAATCCTAGTTATGCAATAGTATCAATACAATTCACTCCTTCTAATAACTATTAAGAACCATCTGGTTTCTAGGATGCAGTTTAAGTGTTAATCTACTAGTCCTTTAATAGCTACCCCAGTATTTGGTCTTGCTACAAAAATACACCACTCAACCATTTAATGTGTTGATCAGGATCTCATCCTTAAAACTCATACTCTAATTAGAGGTTTACGAGTGTGTCACTTCCAATAAGTGGCCAAGGTACATCTCCCTTATATTGCTATAATGGAGTGATAGATTCCATCTTGACTACTCAACTTTCCAATAGATAGACATCAAATATACTTATAATCATCCGCATCACCCATCTATGGAATGCTTAGGTATGACCCAAAGTATAGCAACATCTGAACAAGTTAACTAGTATCTCAGGTCTAAGGATATTCATATTGCTATTGCAGTGAGATGATTAAACAACAACACATAATATAGATTACCGAGTGTTGTCTCATAGTAGTCTCCAATGTATCTCTCCGAATACATTCATATGTTAACCCAAGGTACCACCCTCTGGCACTAGAGATATGCTACTCTGAATCAAATTCAAGAGGTATGACGGCAGATGCTAGTCTATCCGTATCATCAATATGCAATCTTGATGATACTATGACTAGGGATATTTAGACAAATCATAATTACACACGAACCAGTTCTTTCCAACTTAGTCCCACTATGCCCTTTCAATATGTTCTATGATTATTTCATGGATTTTTGTAAACACATCAATGAATATATTCTAAACAAGTCATAACATATTTTCACAGTCACTGATATAATAAAAGAATACCTTTATTAATATAACTTTGTTCGTCCAAATAAAACTAAGTAAGATATATCGCCCTAATTGCCTCTAGGAATACTTCATATCTAACAATCTCCCACTTTCACTAGAGCCAATCAGCTACGTGCCATATGCCATAACTATTAACACACTGGTTATGCTTAATCTATGTTAAAGGCTTAGTCAGACCATTCACCAAGTTCTGATCCGTGGGTACATATTCCATTTGTATATCCTTATCCCTTATCATATCTTGAACTATATGATATATTCTGCATACATGTCCATTTCACTAACGAGACTGTGGTTCTTTTGCCTGATCAATAGCCCCAGTGTTATTACAATATAATACTATTAGATCCTGACTATTAGACACCACAGTGAGATCACCAATAAATCTCTTTATCCAGACAACTTGTTTTGTTGCTTTTGAAGTAGTAATATACTTAGATTTAGTGGTTGAATCAGTAGTTGTATCTTATTTAGAACTTTTCTAAACAATCGCACAACCATTTAATATAAACAAGTAATCCAACTATGACTTGCATTCATCTTTGTTAGATTGAAAAATCACATCTGTGAATCCTTTTACTATGAGATCACCTCCTCTATATACCAAGAACATTTCCTTACTCCTTCTCAAGTACTTAAGGATTTTCTTAACAGCCTTCCAGTGCTTCTTACCTAGATCAGATTGCAATCTACTCGTGATGCTCAATGCGTGTGAGACATTTGGCCATGTACATGCCATAGCATACATGATAGATCATATTTTGGATGCATAGGGGATTCTATTCATGCACAATCTCTCCTCTTGTGTCCACAAACACTCAGATTTAGAAGAGTTAATTCCATGAAATATTGGAAGATAACCTTTTCTTGATTTCTCAAGGTTGAACCTAGTCAATAACTTATCTATGTATGTATCTTGTGAAAGACCTAGCAGCCTCTTGGATCTATCTCTGTAGATCTTTATACCTAGTCTAAATGCCACTTCTCTAAGGTCTTTCATGGAGAACTTTCTTGACAACCATGACTTAACCATTTAAAGAAGAGAAATGTAATTTCCTATTAGCGGTATGTCATTAACATATAGCACAAGGAAAATCACTGCACTCCCACTAACCTTCTTGTACAAACAAGGCTCATAAGCATTTGATATAAAATCTAAATCTTTCATCGTATCATCAAACCTTATATTCTAACTCATAGATGCCTGCTTAAGTCTACAAATGGATCTTTGCAGCTTGCATACCTTTAAGCCATTCTGAGACATAAAACCCCCAGGTTGTATCATGTACACATTGTGATCTAAGTTTTCATTTAGGAAAGCGGTTTTCACATCCATCTGCTAGATCTCATAATCATAATGATCAGCTATGGCCAAGAGTATCCTTATGGATTTAAGCATGGCTACCGGTGAAAAGGTTTCATCATAGTCAATACCTTATCTTTGACTATAACCCTTTGCCGCCAACCTTACCTTATAGGTAATCACATTTCACACCGTGTCGGTCTTCTTCTTAAAAACCCATTTGCAACCTATGGGTCTAACCACATTAGGTGCATCGATCAATTCCCATACTTGGTTTTCATACATCGAATCCATTTCTGATTTCATGGCTTTTAACCATTTATCAGAGTCTAAGCACTCCATTGCTTCATTGTAGGTCTTAGGTTCATCATCCTCCATTAGAAAGATTTATTTATCATCCATGATGAAAAATCCATATCTTTTAGAAGCATTAGGAACGCCACCAGATCTACCCAATGGTTGTTATGTAATAGGTTGTTCCTTGATCACACTCTGTTCTGTATCAAGCGTACGAATTATCAGTTGATCATCTTGTTCGCCTACTTGAACCTCAAGTTCAAGGTCTCTCCACTAGCTTTTGCAAGTAAGTGTTCATTCTCAAGGAATTTACCGGTCCTTAAAAGAACACCTTTTGTTCCTCAGGATCATAAAAGGTATATTCTATTGTCTCTTTAGGAAAACCTATGAATAAGCATTTGTAAGCCCTAGCTCCTAGCTTGTCTAACATCGTCCTTTTAACATAGGCAGAACATCACCAAATTCTTAGGTGAGAAAGAGAAGGTTTCTTACAATACCACCTTTCATTTGATGTTGTATCAATGTATTTTGAGGGCATATGGTTTAATATATAAATTGCGCTCTTAAGTGCGTATCCCTAAAAGGATTTGCTGAGACTTGCTTCGCTCATAATGGACTGAACAATGTTTAACAAAGTTCTATTCCTTCTCTTAGACACACCACTATGCTGAGGAGTATAAGGAGGGGTCCATTGGGGTAATATTCCATTATCCCTTAGATAATCTTGAAACTCTTGGCTTAAATATTCTCCACCTCGGTCTGACCCTAGTGCCTTAGTATTTTTTCCAAGTTGTTTCTCAACTTCATTCTTATATTCTTTGAATTGTTCAAAACTATCTAATTTATTTTATTATAAGGGATAAATTCCCATATCATGAGTTATCATCGATAAAAGATATGAAGTAGCTGAATCATCCATGTGCTTGCACATTCATTGGACCACATACATCTGTGTGTATTATTTCCAATGTACTTTTGGCATGTTGCCCTTTACCTTCAAAGGGTTTCTTTGTCATTTTGCCTAATAAACAAGGTTTGCATGCCCCATAAGACTCCCAGTCTATTGGGCCCAAGTCACCACCTTTGTGTAACTTAGTTAAGTGGGTTTCGTTTATATGGCCTAAACGATAATGCCACAAGTAGGATGATTTGTCTTTATCTAATTTGAATCTCTTACCATCATTCATATTAAAAAATTCAGCTTTAGTATTTAAGACATATATGCCATCAAACAAAATTCCACTGCCATAAAGAATACTATTTTTACAAATTTGGCAATCTTTATTATTAAATAAAACTTCAATTCGTTCTACTTATAACACGCAACAGAAATAATATTCTTAGTAACAACCGAAATATAATAGCATTTATTTAATTATAAAACTAGGCCACTTGGAAACTTGAGACTATATGTTCCTACAGCTGATGCAGCAACCTATACTCCATTTCCAACTCTTAGGTCCAACTCTCCTTTAGCCAGCCTTCTACGGTTTTGCAACCCCTGCACAAAAGTACAAATATGAGTACCACATCTAGTATCTAATACCCATGTAGACTCATAAGGAACTGTAGTGAAATTTCAATCAGGAACATATTTGAAGTAGTTCCCTTATCAGGACTCTTCTTCATAGGCTCAGAGTCAAGTCCATCCACACAGTCTTTCTTCTAATGATCGGTCACACCGCATTAAAAACAAACATTCTCAACAAAATAAGACTTTTAGATCCAACAAGATCTTCATGATGCATAAAATAAGACTTTTAGATCCAACGAGATCTTTACCACAACCCATCCATGAAGTGTAGTGTCATATCGAGTTTTGTGATAGCATGCAGTGTCATGTCAAAGTTTTGTTGATGACATGTAGTGTCATGTTGAGTTATTCAAATAACATGCAGTGTCATGTAGTGCCGTATTATGCTTCATAGTATTATGTCATGTTTGTGGCATGTAGTGCCATGTCAAGTTTTATTTTAAAGGAAATCTTAAATACAGGTCAACAGTGGTTGAAAGTGCCATGCTCCCCGATTAGAAAACTGGTGAATGGTGGCTGATAGTGCCCCGCTCCCTAATGAGAAAATTAATCCATGGTGGCTGACAGTACCACGCTCCCTGATGAGAAAACTGATCGATGATGGCTGACAGTGCCACGTTCCTTGATGAGAAAACTAACCGATGGTGGCTGACAGTGCCATACTCCCTGATGAGAAAACTGATCAACGGTGGCTGAAAGTGCCACATTCTCTAATGAGAAAATTGATCAATAGTGGCTGATAGTGCCACTCTCCTTGTTGAGAAAACTAGTTAATGTTGGCTGACAGTGCCACACTCCCTGATGTGACAAACTTCTCAATGGTGGTAGACAGTGCCCAAATAGATGGTGAGAAAATTGCTCAATGGTGGCAGGCAGTGCCCACAAGTATAATTCTCTGCTTGCTCTTTGCATCATCTTAAAACCGTTTTGAAATTGGCGGACCAACTTTTGTAAAACTCTAACACAAATCACTAGGGGCACAAAATTTTTGAACTGCTCTTAATTTTCATTTTCCCCAAAAAAATCATTCTTTTTCATTACATTTGATTTTCGTTTTCATCCCCAGCAGGACTATAAGTTAAAAATATTTTCGTCAACATTCTAGATCGGAGTGGCAAAAATATTTTTGTTTTCAGAGTTATCGATCAAGTAATATTGACTCTTTCTAAACCCTTGTGTCCCTATAACTTACCACACATGAAAGCACCTATTTTGTTCACCGCGCTCACTTGGCTTTTGCAAAATTTACCACATAGTTGAAACTTTTGAAATAGGAGCGGTAGCCTATGAACACGGTCTGCACCGGCCAGATGATGTCCAAGACCTTTTGCAGGAGATGGCAAACCGGTACTGACAAAGATCATGTCTTGCCCTAAACTACAAACCCCTTTGAGGAAATAGGATTCTGACATCCTAAGCTTTAGTGTTGATCGACACTAATTATACCCCATATTACGTTGATCGATGCTATCCTATTGTGATGATTTATGGTGCCACGTGTCAATTTCTCTGCTGACTCATCAAGCCTACAACCATTACTTAGCAAAGCTATCACCGCCTAAAATGCATTAATCGATGCTTCCCTATTGTGTCAATCGACTCTAATAGGGAATCTAGACCTATGACACAACAAAGCTACTTTAACACCAATTGCATCGATTGACAGTCCCATATGTGTCGATCGACGCTCCTAAAATTTCTGTAAAAGGAAACCATTTTGCCAGCCATTCAACAACATTCGATCATCTAAAGAAGGAAAGCATAAGTCAATCCAAGCCATTTCCCCCTTAAAAGCCCCTCGTAGTATTGAGCCCATACCAAAAATATCCTAAAACTATACCAAGGTATAGACACCCCTCCTTAAACTAGCTTTTAGCTAAAAAGGTACCCACACATTGCCAAACACTTAAACAATCCCACTATAAAATTCCTCGAGTTTATCTCCACTAAAATCTTGAAGAAATCCAAAAGCAAATGCCGTTCTAGTAAGTACCAGGCCTTCTAGTCATCCTGCAACAAACAAAAGGTAACTGAGGGTAAAAATATTATTTTCAATCATGCATTCTTAACCACCGTATGAGGTAATCCAGTTTCACTAGGCCCACGCTCTGAGGGCTAGGCCAGCAAAGGTTGTATCTACCCAACTCATCTCTTTTGCTTATTAAAATAACAAAAGATTTCTCAAAAACATGATTTTTCCAAATTCAAATGACAAGTAAATATTTCATCTAGAGCCAGAATCTCTCTTTTATTGGTACAAGTATCCTACCCAGACCAACTGTACCATCAATTTCCCGGAAGAGCTGATACAGGTGGCAACTTTAAAATTTAATTAAATAGGGACCCTGTCCCAGCAATAAAAAGGCTAGTCCCTAAAGGAGTCCCCGACCCATTTGCCCAGTTAGAAATGCTAAGTATGTTCACACATACAATGAGCCCCACGCTTTAGCAGCGATTCCTCACATTAAAACTCGAGAGTCCCACATTGGTTGTGCCAATCCAATCGGTGACCAAGAAGATCCATTAGAGCAAAAAGTTTGCCCGCTCACGGTACCGCACTAAGCTGAAACCTCGGCAGGCCTAGTATGCAATAATGAAATGGATCCATTGTATCTGAATTCCATAGTCCCATTAGTCTATCTTCTACATCGAGTATGAGCTCTAGAATCGCTAAGGGCACCCACTTGGGACACGGAACCCCTAGTATGGTGTGGAATACCTTAAATATGGGGCACAGGTCGAATGGAGAAAAGAGGAGCACGTGATTACCCAGTCTCAAAAAGTAAGTGTCACACGCAATAATTTGGTGTTAGCTCACCATTAGGCCACATACCAAAACCCCCAAAGTCCAAATTTCTGCAACTTCTTCTAGTCTGAATCCTCCAGGGTCTCTAGGAAGTTCCTCAATCATTGGTTATGTGTCTGTATGGTCTAAATTAGGAAAATGATAGAATTTTCAAATCTGGGAAGTTTAAACCTCTGGCGATATGAGCAAGATTGGTGGCGGTTTGGATGTAGCCGCCGAAGGTATAGACTAAAGGTTAGGTTTTTTATATTAGTTATCAACTAAGTTTTGTAATATAGGTGGTGATATTATGGAAGCCGACAGTGGCAAGACAGTATATCAGACAAATCCCAAGCCTATTTTAATCAATTTCAAACCAATTTAACACCTATAAAATTCCTCAAATCTGTCTAGAATCGAATAAAATCAAGAAAATATCAATTCATTCAAATTCCAAAAGCTCAAAGGCAAAAATGTGCCAAATTTTCTACCCTAAGCAAACAAATCATTCAAACCCCAATGTATTAAGGGTACAAGAAAAACCATTCAGAAAAAACAATCCAAAAACAATCAAAAAGCTAAAATAATGATCTAAGGCTGATCATCGCCTGTAATTAGCATGAATCCTGTGTTGTCTACCATAAAGTAATCCGAGACCTCTTCCTCAGTCCTTCAAATATCCTTAGAATCCTCAAGATCATATGCTGAAGGCTAGTAAGCAGTAACCTTCACTGCCCTATGACTTCCATTGGTCAAAGTTGTATGGTCCAAATTGTGCTTGCTCCTCTTCTCGTGTATCGTGGCATCCAACTGCCTCTCTAACTCCCCATCAACGGTGGATCCCTTGGGTCATAGCCCCATCTTTCTCACCTCAACTGCCTGATAGTCCTTCAGTGACACTGCCATGAGCTCTTGCGAGAAGAAGAAACATGGTGCAGCAAACAAATAAGCAATCCATGATATTCATAACATTCATACATGCATTTTATTAATCATTGTTATTTCCCGCTAACATGGTGAATAGGAAAATATACCTCAATAAGCAGATTATAAGAGGCAAGTGTTTCCCTTAAAGAGAGAGAACGGCATGCCAATCACTTTGCGTCAACCTAAGGAACCTGCAAAAATCCTAAAAATGGTAAAAGGGGTTAAAAAGGGGTCACTCGTACATAGAAAGTGAATGCAAACTATTAGGAACTCACGTCTGTGGCGTCCGACAACGTGAACTCTAGAGAATGGAGGCTCGGGGCTATGGATCTCTCTCTAAGTCCACCTCTAGGGAAACCAGATTAGGACAAGCTTAAACCCTTTGAATTATGGAATTTAAGGTTCTACATCAATAAATCGGCCAATATCCTACTACTTCTAGCCATTTGCACTTCATGGGATCCTATCGATCGAGGGTTTTACTTCAATGTCATTCTGGGAGTGTCAACAACAAGGCATGTTGATGGGTGTCAAGACCACCAAAAATAAATCCCTGAACAAAATAAAATGGTAGTTAGTAGTGAGTAGGGGGTCGAATCCACAAGGAACAGTATTTGGCAACGTTATTCTTAGAAGATAACACATAGCGTGACCTAAAAGCACTCTCGATGGGAATTTGTAGATTAGAACTAAATAAAATAGATAATAAAACAATGAGAAATTATGACTCCGCTATAGCAAGGTAAAACTAAGCATCATAGTGATAATGGGATGAGGAATTAATTGCATCGGGACCTAGATCTAGTTATACTAGTACTCATGCACCGTACAACACTAGCAACTTTTTCTTATAGTGTATGGAAACCAAACTTCACACCAGGATCTCCCTCTTACTCACTTTGTCTCTCAACTTCGCGCTAAAGAGCTTACCAATGAATAGCAATAAATAATAGAAAAGCCTAAATCCTTACCGATAGGTAGTGAAGCACTCCCAACAGGCTTAAGATTACCTTTCTCGAGTTTCAATGGAGACTATCATTACTTTATTCCTTTTCAGGCATAATTATAGATGTAAGAATTAGAATTAACAATAATGATGAAGACTTTCCAAATGGTTGATCTGGCCAAACAGCGAGACTAGGAGATATCCCTACCATAAAACCCTTGAAGTACTGAGATTAGTAAATAGGTCACCTTGTAAACTTTTGTATTCAATTACGGTCCTCGCACCATTTACACTCAACCTTGACCCTTACTTGGTCAAGTCATTAGGAATTTAGCTAGACATGACTAAATTTAAATGTGTAGAAATGTAAAGAGACTTAAAGTGAAGCATGCTAAGAATAAAAAGACTAAAATTAAAATTGCTTATTAAACCAAATCCAAAATAAAAAAACTCAAAAATCCAAAGTACTTGAATGTAAAGAAACTAAGAACTAAGAACTGAAACTAGACTAGACTAGAGGGACTATGGAATATGAATGGTAGATGATCCTTTAAAATGCGTCGGCTTTGGTATTTATAGTTGAATGCCCCTCCTCTTGTTTCTTCTGCAGTGACAAAACAAGACTCTTTACATTTATTCTTTGGGTCTTATTTCCTTTTAGTCTCTTTCTTCAAATGGTAGTAAAATCCCTGCCTTTATAGAATTACAAAAGAGATTTAAACTTCTTGAATTGGACTTTTCCTGAATAGGATTTGCCCGAATTGGGTAACTTCTAGATCTAGGACTTAGCATGCTCTGGTATTGATGTCATCTTGGTCGTTCTAAAGTGTTTTGGATTCCTCGGGACTGGCTATTGCTCTCATTGATTGTATCAAGTATCGGTGAAGGGCTCTTTTTACTTAGATAATGCATGTTTTCTTCGCATCACCTTCAAAACCTGTAAAGGCAAGAAAGGAACTAATAATAGCCAAAAAAGAATAAAACGTGGTGTCTATGATATAGAAATAATCACAAATACATGCTGAAAATACAACCTATCATATATAGAGATAGATATTCCCAGTTTCATCTTTGGGTCTATCGTGGACCAGAAAGGGCTCTTCAATTTGGATTTAATTGACAGATTTCTCACTCATACCTTTGGTGTTAGTCCCTGTGCATATGTATTTAAGGTTAGAGGTGGCGTGAAATACCTCTTTTCGTGGAATTTACAGACCTATAAAAAGTCTGTGTAGCGTGTTTGAAATGATCCAGATATATTGGATCTAGATGATGTGAGTATGATTTAAAATGCACTTAAAGTATAGACTGAGTAAGTAAATTCAAACATTAAGATTTATACTGGTTCAGCCACACCTACCCCAGTCCCCAGAGTTTCCTTCCTGTGAGCTTTGTCCACGAGTAGAATTCCTTTAAATCAAGTAAGAATCATACCCTTTCAATTGTCTCTAGATTATAGGACATACGAGTAAGATAACTACTCTGGTTGAGTCCTATCATAAGTAGGATATACCACCAAGGCACTAACCTTAGTTGAGTCCTCTATAACTTATCACCAAAAATTATTCTCCTGATGTAGGATATGTCACTAAGGCTCCAACCTTAGCTGAGTTCTTTTCCTTTGGGATGTTCCACTTAAACTTTCTAGTCCAAACTATTCCCCTATCTCAATACTCAACCAAGTATGAGATATTACACACTTGTTTTATAAAATGGTTTGGGTTTTGAATTCTTCAAGTTCATAACTCAATTGAGAATTCTTAAAACTAAATTGGAGTGTTTAGATCTTAGAGGGATTTTTGTTCACTGATTGAAATAGCTTGAGATCTTATGTAATAGCTTCTTGTCAAAATCAACCATCACCTTCTGAACACGTGAAGCTTCCCTTTATAGGCTTTGGTCATAAATGTAGCTGTTGTGTACCGTTGAGGTTGATCTTGAATCTTCACTATTGATAAGGTATGTGGTGGCACTTCTGGAGCCCTTGGTCAATCCATTTAGACTCATAATTTGATTCGTTTGAATTATTGGGATTGATGCAAAAAGCTATCATTAGTCATTTGTTTGGCTTTTCGTGCACTATGAAATTCTAGGCAGGCTTTGTTAGTTTTGTGAGCTCCAAGCATCTTTCAAAAAGTGGTTACCTTTTTCTCCTTCCAAGTAAGATATTTATCCTTTTGTGAAATGCATGCAAGCTGTCTTATTTTTCATTCTCCAAGGAAAAAGGAACTTTCACTTTATACAAATATGGGGAAAAGGTAATTTTGAACTTTTCCCTTTTATCTCGTAAGTTGAGTCTTTAGGATGTCTTTAGATTCTAACTTATTTGGATGCTCTTCATTTAGTTTCTCTCCAGATGTTGTTTTTAACCGGTTAGAAGTTTGTTTCCTTTCTAAACTTTAATCAAATGCTTTTTACATGGATCTAGGGATTTGATGTCTCCAATGTGTATCTAGATGCTCTTCTTCCTCTTAGAGTTTTTGTTTGCTTCAAACCTAATCCGGATTGTTCTCGATGTAAATCTTCCGTATCTTTGTTTCCAACAATCTCCCCCGTTTGATGGAAATAAAAACCTAAGTATAATGAGCATATAAAAAATGGTATATGAGCTAAGTATGATTCTTGATACTTCCCCATAATTCTAGCATCCTAACTCCCCCAAGATTTTTGCATTCTAGCTTCTAAGTTTTTTAAGTACAATTGATGGTTGTACTTAGAAATAATTTTTTGGATAGAATTTTTCACTACATATAATTCTGCTGTTACCAATAGTTAACATCAATGAAGTTCCACATTACAAATTATAGAAGAATATAAGTGATAAATTTTAGAACTAGCTATTACAGATTTTTACATAAAGATAGCTATCTAACTAATACTCCTTTTCTCTCCTATAAACTTCACCTTGCTTTTGCTTTTTCTATGCTCTTCTCCCCCTTTTTGTTTGCATCAACTTGGGGGTCTATGACCATATAGGATCTAATATACCAGTTTCTTTCCGAAGCTCCAGAGTAAATAGAATAATCTACATTACCTGCTAAACATTTTTCAATTATGGTGTCTATGGTTGCAAGAATGATTTGATGTTGTTTATTGATCTTCTGGAGCTGTGAATAAGACTTGACAAGGTTTGGATGCATTTAAAGAGCATATTCCCTATCTTCTTCTTCAAAAAATGGAAACGAGACTTTAAGCAATGTGAGCTAACATTTATACCCAAAGAACCCGGTGTTCCCCATATACTGGATTAGGTATTGAAGAATTAGGAGGAGTAGAGTTTCTAGAATGGCAGAGGAAGTTTTGAAAGAGGAAGGAGCAGTAAGAGTGAGTTGATTCATACTAGAGCATAGTTTCTGAACTCCCTCAACAATTCCTTTCCAGGCATTGTTGATACTTTCATTTAAATGGCGGAGTTCAATGTCAAAAGTGCTTCACCAATTCCCAATGTTGGTGTTGATGTTAGTCAGACCATTTTTGCGATCATGGCAAATATCTTCAGATGCTTTGGCTAGCAACTGAGGTAGATCAATCTTGAGGAATTGTGAGAGTCTTTGAATGCAGTTTGCTCTTTTGTGAGAGAATTGAGTCCGAAAGAGATGTCTTTAGATGTTTTAGAGGGAGCATTTAGGATGAATTTTTCCAAGTTTTCAAACTTGGAGTCCATATACTCATTGATTTCAGCCTTGAGGTTAGTGGAGGTTGAAGTAATATGTCCCATTAGTGTTGCACAATTGTTATCAGCTCCAATTGAAGATTGAGTCACAGCTTAATATGCCTCTAAAATAGTTGAGGTGAGTTGATTTAGATTCAGAGTGATCTTTGAGAGTAAAGTCTCTAAAACTTGGTCCATAGAGGTAAATTGATTTATTCTCTTTTTAATGTTTCCCACTATGGCCTTTATCTCTCCTAGCTCTACCTTAAGATCTGGAGCCATGGATTTCTCTTTCAGGAGCTTCTCCACTAATATTAACTTTACGCATATATCCGGGAGCATTGGCTTGATCTCATCTTCTCTCTATCCTTCTAAAGTGGCTTGCTCCAATGGGTTCAATGCCATTCTCACTTTCACATCTACGAAGGGTTTGGGTTGGTGATCTTTCTTCATACCTCACTATCAGTGGAGCATTCCTCCTCAAATCTAGAGCTTCTTCCAGTTTCCTCAGACCTAGAAGTTTCTACATTCTTATCATCCTTCTTTTCTTCGCTCCTTTCTTCCAACCTAACCCCCAAAATGGCCTCGTCCTATGAGTTTACTATAGTAGTGTTCTTAATGGGTCTCAAATCATTTCCTTCCTCCGGAGCATTAAGCTTCGAGCTAGGCTCAACTACGTTAGATACATTTTAAGTTGCATCTAATTTGCCTTGTTTTTCAGCAGCATCATTATTTATAGCAGCATTAATAGAGTTGAGGTTAGAAGTTACCTCAGTTGTCAATTTTTCTGTATGCTCTACTGACTCAATTATCATTCCTTCCACTGTAGTTTCTAGAAGATTGGTATTTTCCTCAATCTAGCCATCATTTGCCTTTTAAGGAGTCATTACTCCTAATTCCTCTATCTGATCAGGATCATCGATAGTGTACACAACGTCCTCTCTAAATGCCTTTATAGGACTTATAATGTGGCTATTTCTCCCTCAGTAAGAAGAAGAGAAGTAGGGAGAGGATCTATTCTGGCCTTGAAGATAAATATGTACTCTTCACTATTTCCCTCTTGTAGAGCTTGTAGATTGGAGGGAGCAATGAGAATTGAGGGAGTGGAAGTGTCCAGAGGAGTGGTGTGCTTGGTAGCTCCAAATGAGCTTTTGGGCCCTTCTTTGGTAAGCTAGTTTGCCTTCAAATTGTCTTTGACAGCTTCCATCATCTAATTGAAATTTGGATCCTCTAGATGGATATTTTCTAGAAGAATAGTTATTTTAGTAGACTCTACATTCTTCAACTTTAATTTCATAGCCTCGGCCATTTCCTCCGCTCTAGTATCCTTGGGAGATGGTTCATGAATAGCAATTACTAGATCAGGCTTCTTGGGAGCCAACTTAGCTCTTTTGGCCTTAAGAGCTTCACTGAAGGTTGGTCCCTTCTTTTGAAATTTTCTTTTTCATGGAACCTCTTCTTCCTCAGTAGCACTACTTGATTCACTTTATTGTGCAATGATTTCCTTATAAGATAGATCAGCATCCCTTTTTCTTCCAGATCTAATGCTAGCAGCAGCAACTACTATTTGTTCAATGGCCTATAGGTTTTTCAAATCAATTGTTTTCTTCTTTTTGGCCACAGCTTTAATGAGCCTTCTTCTTGGCTTTTTTCGGACTCCTCTTTTTCATAATTTGAGCGAGGGTCATGGTATCCTCATCAACTTCCTCTACTTCTTCTACCACTAGCTTCAATTTTATCTTCCTGTGAGCCTTGGGCTTTGTGGTTCTAGCTTTCTTTGCCTCCGGAGCCTTTTCAATTGAGCTTCTAGCTTACCAGACCCTACTCTTCTCTTTCTTCTCATTTCTCTCCCTCAAAGCCTTCTCTTCTTCCCATGTTTCACCAAAGGTTAGTTTGATAAAATTCTTCTTAAGAATTTCCTTTCCTTCAATAGACTCTACTCCGGATAGATTCACTTGATTTTCAGCAAGGATCTTTGTGATAAGAGCGCCATGGGAGTATTTATGTTACTTCATGTAGTGAATGATTAAAACTGGCATATTGACCTCTCTACTTGTTGGATGTCACAATGTTAAAAGGATGATGTAGTGGTGAGGGATACCCTCCGGATTAAGATGAGTTTTGCCATCACAGATTGAAGAGTTATCGGTATCTGTGGCCTATGAGTGGAGGTTTTATCCTTAAAGAATCGTTCTGGAAGCCACTTTGGAGATCATATTTGACTATAAGCTCATCACCATCATTTCTCATGATCAATCCACTGTTCTTCATCTGAAAGTGAGTGATAAAGAATTCAGGGGTGATAGTAATTACTTTTCCCTATATTATGGTCCAGAGGATGTCAACATATTTGTGGATTTTCAGATTGTCAAAGAATTCTTTGACAAGAAGAGGATAGCTTGGGCTTTTTATTTGGAGAAAGATCTCAAAATGTTGGTCTTTTGAAAGGATTTCAATGTAGGGTTCAATGGTAAATAGGTATTCATCGTCTAACTAATCATATGGCACAATGGTTTTAGTGTTTTTGAATTTGATTTCGATGAAGTCTTCATCTTTAAGAGTATCTTCTAGAACCAGATTCTTGGGGTGAAGAGTAGCTTGATTCTTAATTCTTGTCATTTAGGAATAAAGGTTTGGAAATTTTTTAGGGTTCAAGGAATTTTTGCAGAGTAACAGTAGAGTAGTTGCTCGCATGAAAAAGAAGATGAAAATTGGAGGGTTTTTATAAAGTTTTGAAAAGTGAGGGTATTTTGGTAATCCGGATATAGTTAAAGTTTACTGGATCAATGATGTGGCAGTTAAAATTGAGGAGAGATTTTAATGGCATTTAAACTGGATAATAGGAACGATTTCATTTCATAATAGTTTTAGATTTTTACCGCACGTGGGTTACCCAATGAACGTTTGAAATTCAAAACGTGTACAGTTACTTTTTCGCACTTTCACTGCCATTTATCACTCCTTGTCTGCTTAGCTGGCAATATTCCCATCAGATCTAGAGTTAGCTCACTTTTCCCTTCCCCCTTGATTCCTGAACTTTAAGAAGATCAAAATTTCTGTTGTTTAATACTTCTTAAAATTGGATTACACATTCCAATTGACTCTCTTAGCTTGTTGAATTGATCTTTACTCAATGGTTTAGTAAAGATATCTTCCCTTTGCTCATTTGTGGGGATGTAGACCAAAGTTACATCCTTCTTCATGACATGATATTTGCTGAAGTGATGCCTGATATTAACATGCTTCATCCTGCTATGTAGCACATGATTCTTTGACACATCAATTGCACTTCTGTTGTCACAGATGACTTCAACACATCCTTCTTGAGCACCATAATCCTCTAGATATTGCTTGATCAATAAGAGTTGAGCAACATAACTTCCTACTGCCATTTATTCAGCTTCTGTAGTTGATAATGCTACTAATGTTTGCTTCTTGCTATACCATGAAACCAAGCAATTTCCAAGAAAGTGACAGCCTCCATATGTACTTTTTCTCTTAAGCATGTCTCTGCCATAATTTGCATCAATCTATCTTTGCAATGTGAAATTGCCATTACTGGGATACCATAGGCCAACTTTAGTAATTCCTAGAAGATATCTAAGAACTATTTTAACATCTTTTAGATGTGAATCCTTTAGATTGGCTTGATACCTTGCACAATAATAGACTGCATAATGAATGTCAGGTCTGCTAGCTATCAAGTATAAAAGTGATCTAATCATCCCTCTATAAAGCTTCTGGTCAACTTCTTCTCCTTCACAATCCTTTGAAAGGACTGTATTTGATCCTATAAGTTTGGACATTGGCTTGCTCTTATCCATCTCAAACTTCTTTAGAATCTCCTTGGTATACTTTGACTGGTTTATGAAGATCCCTTCCAGACTTTGTTTGATTTGAAGACCAAGAAAGAAATTTAGTTCTCCCATCATTGACATTTCAAATTCCCTCTACATTTGAGTGTTGAATTCTTCACACATCTTCTCATCAGTTGCTCCAAAGATGATGCCATCCACATAGATTTATACAAGAATGACATTTCCATTTTCTTTTTGATGAAAAAAGTTGCGTCTCCTTTACCCTTAATGTAACCCTTCTTTATGAGAAATGAAGTGAGTCTCTCATATCATGCTCTTAGTGCTTTCTTTAATCCATAGAGGGCCTTTTTCAACTTGTATACATGATTCAGATGCTTTAAGTCTTCAAATCAATGTGGTTACTTGACATATACTTCCTCTTGAATGACTCCATTTAGAAATGCACTTTTAACATCCATTTGGAATCAAGTGAATCCCATGAATGATGTAAAAGCATATAGGATCCGGATTGCCTCCAATCTTGCTATTGGTGCAAATGTTTCTTCAAAGTCAATGCCTTCTTACTAATGGTAGCCTTGAGCAACTAGTCTTGCTTTGTTTCTCACCACAACTCCGGATTCATCTAGCTTATTTCGGAATATCCATTTGGTGCCAATAATTATCTTTCCCTCTAGTGGAGGTACTAGATCCCAAACATCATTTCTGGTGAACTGATCAAGTTCTTCTTGAATAGCCATCATCTAGCTTTCTTCTCCTTCTACATCCTAAAATTTCTTTGGCTCAATGAGAGAGACAAAGGCAACATAGCTCATCATTTTGTTGAGTTGTCCTCTAATTCTAACTAGATTTTTGACATTATCTAGAATTGCTTCAATTGGATGGTTCTCGCGAGTCCGTATTTCTCTTTGAAGTTCTTCATGTGGTTATGGAGCTTGTTCTTCTATTACATCAACTTTTTCTTGTGGTCCTTGTTCATCATTAAAGTTGATTTCATGAGGGTTTTCTGGAAATTCATCATTGTTGTCCTTGTATTTCTTGATTTGAAAGGGATCTTGAGCCTATTCTAACTCTGCTTCATCTGGAGTTATATCATCCAGATCTTGACTTTTCTTACCTGAATGGTTAGTCTCATCAAAATCTACATGTATTAACTCTACCACAGTTTGTGTTCTTTTATTATATACTCTGTAAGCTTTTCTATGTGTTGAGTAGCCAAGGAAAATTGCTTTATCAAATTTAGGATCAAATTTTCCTAGTTTCTCTCTATCATTCAGGATGTAGCATTTAAATCCAAAGGCCTTAAAGTACCTAATCTTGGGTTTCCTTCCCTTCCAGATGTCGTATGGGCTTTTTTCTATGGTCTTTCCAATGAGAGCTCCATTTAGAATGTAACATGTAGTGTTCGTGGCCTCACCCCAAAAGTATTTACGCAGTCTATTCTGATTTAGCATTGTTTGAGCCATTTCAACTATTATTTTGTTTTCCCTTTCAACAACACCATTTTGTTGAGGTGTATGAGGAGCAGAGAAGTTGTGCTCAATGCCCTTGGATTCACATAATTTAGTAAAGTGCTTTTTTTGAATTCTCCTCCACTATTAATCCGGATGCGTGCAATGCTTATGCCCTGTTCTACTTCTATCCGGGTGAATATTTTTGAGAAATGGTCAAAGGCTTCATCTTTGCTAGCTTGCAATGCAACCCAGGTATAGCGAGAATAATCATCCACTATGACCATAGTGTATTCTCTTCTGCCTAAACTCATTGGCTTGATTTGGACAAAGAGATCGATGTGTAAGAGTTCGAGAACTCTTTTAGAGGGTCTATAGGAGATGGAAGGGAAACTTTTTCTATGTTGCTTACCTTATTGACATGTAGTGCATATGTCATCGTTATCAAAAGCAACCATAGGCAAACCCACAACTAATTCCTTTTTCTCTAGTTTGGACAGGATGATCATGCTTTTATGTCCCAACCTCTAGTGCCAAAACCATGATTCTTCTTCTTTAGACACCACGCATATATTCTTCTTTTCATTTTTATTGTTAATAGAATAGACATTGTTTACTCTAGGTGCTTAAAGAATGAGTTGATTTGAGTTAGATCAATGATTGAACAGCCTCGGGAGTTAAAGGTGACTTTTCTCCCTTTATCACAAAGTTGTTCAGCACTTAGCAAGTTGAACTTCAGTCCATCAACTAGTGAGACATCTTCTATCTTTAACTCAGATCCAGTGGTTCCATGCACAATGATCTATCCCTTTTGATTGTCTCTAAAGCTTACTTTTCCACCTCCCTTCTGGACTAAAGTGATGAAGTCCTTTTCATCACCAGTCATGTGCCTTGAGCATCTGCTATAAATGTACCATGTTTATTGATCTTCGGTATATCTAAGGCATACCTGCAAAACAGATCAAGTGGGTTTAGGAACCCAATTAGATTTGGGTCCTCTTAGGTTAACGACCTTTCCAGGCCAAGGATAAATATCATAATAACCATTTTTAAATCTACATAGTTTTGTCATATGGTTATTTGCTCTATAAAACTTGCACCCAGCCACTGGTCTTGTGCTTAAGCCTCTCCTCAATCTTTTGAAGATCCTTCTTCCTATAGTCTTAGGAATATCCTACTTTGGATAGATCCAAACTTGATTGTTTGGACTGTATCTGGTAGTTGGTTAGAGGAACAATCTCTACTTTGTACTTTTTCTTTTGCTTTGTGGATTGATCATCATATACTGCTACAGCTTTTTCTTTTCGTGCGGCTGTGAATTTTTGAGCTTGAGTTCCTTTTCTTGGTGGAACATTATGCTTTTGTTCTTGTGGTTATCTACTTGCATTCCTTCTTCTTTGTTGTGATGGGTTTGGTTTCCTTCTAGATGCTTCCTTCATCAAAGCTAGTACCCTATCTTGCCCGGTTACATTTGCACTTAATATCTGCACTTGATTTCTTAGGAATTTTTCTTCAACAGCATCAATGTTCTTTGTGGCCCTTATCAAATCAATATCTTATGCCATTGCTCCAGCATCCTCAGCAAGCTCCATCACTTGTCTTTGAAGGGATTTGATGACTTTTTTATTCTTCCTCACATTATTGATCACAATCCCCAGAGCTTTAGTAAGTTCAATGTTATAAATTTGATTAGAGTTAGAGTTTACCTCAGTACTTGGTGATTCTAATTCTGATTCATCGATTTGCTTAGTGTTTTGCTTTTATGTTTTTCTTCTAGAGTGTTTGGCTTCTGGCTCAGTTAGTGCCATGAATGTATAATTTAGAGTTTCTTCTTCTTCCTCTGTGGAGGATGAGCTACTGCTTTCTTCACGATCACTCTATATGGCCACCATTGCTTTCTTCTTGTATTTTTTATCCTTCTTGAGCTTAGGGCACTTTGACTAGAAATAAACTTTTTCTCCACATTCAAAGCAAGCTGATTATTTTTCTAGATCTTTCTTGTCTTCTAAAACATTTCTTAGCTTGTCCTTTCTAGACAAGCTTTCCTTCATTCTTTCGGAATCATATCTCCTAGAACTTCTTCTCTCTTTCTTTCTTAGGAATCTACAAAATTGTTTGCCAAGCATGGCCATTTATTCTTTGTTGAATTGAGATTCCTTTGATTTATTTTATATTCCAGAGAAAGATTATCCAGATGAGTCTGCCTTGAGAGTAGTAGCTTTCTTCTTCTCCTCAGGCTTCTTATCTTATTGGTTGTATCTCTCCAATGATAGTTCTTGAGTTTAGAGATTACCAGTGAGTTCATCATAACTATAGAATTTTATGTCATGAGCTTCCTCAATGGCAGTCTTTTTGTTGTCCTATTCCTTGGTAAGACTCTAGAGGATCTTCTTTACCATCTCCTCCTCAGTGATCTCTTTTTCTATCCTCTTCATTTCATTCACTAGATTGGTGTATCTATTATTCATTCTACGGATGGATTCTTTGGGCTCCATTTTGAAGGTTTCAAGTTTCTATTGTAAGAGATCGATTCTTGCTTCTTTGGCATTGTTGGTTCCTTGATAGGCCACTTCAAGTTTCTGTCATATCTCTTGTACAGCTTCACATCCGAATATCCTGTTAAATTCAACTGCACTAAGAGCACAATGAAGCATGTTAATAGCATTTGCATTTTCACACAATTGCTTATAATCGTTCTCATCCCATTGATTTGATGGCTTCCAGGTAGTGATACCCTTTACTTCATAAGTAGGAATATATAGACCATCTTTAATAGCCATCCATGCAAACATACTCTGTGCCTAAATGAAATTCTTTATACACTTTTTCCAGAACATATAGTGTTCACCGGTGAAGAGTGGAGGATGGGTAATAGACATACTCTCCGAAAGAAGCTGTGATCTATTAAAACTCATTTTGATTCTTAGATCAAAATTGGACCTTTAGCTCGAGATTATTAGATCTCTAGTTGTGAGAACTCACTCTGATATCACTTGTTGGTCTCTATGTGTATGTATTTAAGGTCAGAGGGGGGTGAATGACCTCTTCTTATAGAATTTATATACTTATAAAAAGTCTGTGTAGCGAGTTTTAAATGATCAGTATATTAGATTCGGATGATGTGGGTATGAATTAAAATGCACTTAAAGTAAAGACTGAGTAAGTAAATTCAAACACTGAGATTTATACTAGTTCGACCCCGCCTACACCAATCCCCAAAGTTTCCTTCCTCTAAGCTTTGTCCACTAGTAGGATTCCTTGAATTAAAGAGGAATCAATCCTTTACAAATGTCTCTAGATTACAGGATATACCACCAAGCTAACTACTCTGGCTGAGTCCTTCCGAAAGTAGGATATACCACCAAGGCAACAACCTTAGCTGAGTCCTCTTCAACTTATCTCCATAAATTCTTCTTTGGATGTAAGTAAGATATACCACTATGGCACCAACCTTAGGTGAGTCCTTTTCACTTCGGATGTTCACTTAAACTTTCTAGTCTAAGCTAATCCCCTATCTCAATACTCACCCAAGTATTGTTGGGAACTGACAGTCAAATTGAACATGCATAAGAGGCATGACGGAAATTCAAAATTTTATCCCTGTCCCAGGAACTCCTATTAATTGCATATAAATTAAATAAAGCCTTAACTAAATAATTCTCTACCTAGGTTAGCATGCTAAAGGACTAGGCATACCATAATTCCAAATTATATCCTAGCATATTTATTTTATACTAAGCATGTTATAACTCTAAGTTATAACCTAAGCATAAAATAAACTAAGCATGCAAAAATAACCTAAGCATAATTATTAAGTCTAAAAACACTTAAAGAAAAAGACTTAATAATTAAAAGAGAAAGAAAAAAGAACTTACTAGTTGAAGCGTGCTTTCACAGGACCTTCTTGCACAAGCCTCCAGTCGTAGGATAGCCTCTATCAGTATCCATACGAACCCCACCAACCAAAACCTCCCCAGGAGGAAGAACTAAGAAGCCTCGAGTAGTTGCTAGACCACTCTAGAAGCCTCACCCAAAATATAAACTAGCGGTGCCCGAATAAATTCAGGCTCCACAAAAATAACTTGCTCAAGTACCCGAGAGATTAATTATCTCGCTTAGGATTTATGCTTTGAGCTTGGTACATTTTGAAAGGAGAAGGGATAGCCTATATATAGGCTTGGGGAGCAAAAATTTGCTCCCCAATTAACGATGTGGGATGGGAGTAAAACTCCCATCCCACACATGCCACATGCACGTGATGCATGTGGCATTCATGGGCTGCCTTTGTGCAGCCCATGAATATGGGCCACCGAACACTGTCCAACAATGTTCGTGCACCTTTTGGTGTATTTCGCGCAACCGAATATTGTACAAAATATTTTATACTTTTCGGTTATAACTCGTCAATACAAAATCCCATTTAAATCCTTTCAAATAAATATTTATTTTTGACTCTAATAAATTAGTTATCAGTCAAAATAAATTTCTTGGTCCAACCAAAATTGATCTAATCAATTATAATTTATTTATGACTCTAATTAATTAGTTTATCGGTCAAAATAAATTCCTTGGTCTATCAAAAATTGATTTAATCAATTTTAACCAATCAAATAATAATCCAATTATTATTTATGTTATATTCTTGTAATAGAATAAATCTATTAGTTCTTTACTTGGTCCGATGAAGGTCCAATGTGTGTGACCTTATAGGATCCCGAAGTATTGAGCTGTTAAGGCTTAACCAACCCTTGTTCTAATGGAACCATTGGCTCGATGCTCTAGACCGTAAATAGAACTCGATTACCTTAAACGACTGTAGTACGCCTCTAGCAAGGGTCTACCATCCCCCATTACTTGGAACGTCATTTATGCTTATGACTTAATCCCGGTTAATGCAATAGTTATCCAGTGCGATAAATTCCTTCCATTCTTTAATATCAGTACCATCTGGTTTATTGGGTTCAGTTAAAGTGTTAACCCACTAATAGCAAGGTTGCTCCAAGCTATCCCAGTTATTTACTTGTTACCGAAGTATATTGCCTTTTACCATAGTGTGTTTGACTAGAAACCATTTCTATCAAACACATACTCTGATCAGAGGTTTATGGCAATCATCACTTCAACAAGTGGCCAGGTACAACTCCTTAATATATCCGGAGCGATGGATTCTTTCCGACTACTCAGTCTACCAACGTGTTGTTATCACTATACCCGTAATCACCCGTAGCATCCTAAATTAATGAGTGCATAGCAATGACCCAAAGTATAGCAACAGTACCACACAAGGCAACTAGCATCTTAAGTATGAGGACATTCACAAAGCTTATTGCATGAAGATAAACACTAACACATTGATATTTATACCAAGTGTTAATCTTGCTGCGGTCTCCAATATATCTCCCAGATATATCCATGTGTCAAGCTTAAGGCACCACCTTCAGTATTTAGGAGATTAACTGCTTGGACCCTTTCCAAGAAAGTTGACCACATGCTAGTCTTTCCGTTTCATCAATATCCTTTCTTGATGACACTGTGACTAGGGATAGTTTAGACATAATCATAATTGCACATGAAGTAGGTTCCACCAAATATAGTCCAACTATAATTTCACTGACTTCATGCTATGATATGTCAAGGACTTTTGTATACATACATCAATGAATATATTTTAACCAGCTATAATATATATGTATAAAAATACATTGATATAAACAAAAGAACAAATGCCTTTATTGATTAAACAAATTATTCGTACTATTACATAATTAAGATATATCGCCCTAATTGCCTTAAGGGCATACATCATATCCAACAAGTATGAGATATTACACACTTATTTTATCAAATGGTTTGGGTTTTGAATTCTTCAAGTTTATAACTCACTTGAGAATTCTTACAAATAGATTGGACAGTTTAGCTCTTGGAGAGATTTTTGTTCACTGATTGAAATAGCTTGAGATCTTAATGTAATAGCTTCTTGTGAAAATCAACCAGCACTTTCTCAACATGTGAAGCTTCCCTTTTATAAGCTTTAATCATAAATTTAGTCGTTGTGTACTATTGAGGTTGATCTTGAATCTTCATCATTGATGAGGTATGAGGTGGCACTTTTGGAGCCATTGATCAATCCATTAGACTTATAATTTGACTCATTTGTATTGTTGGGACTGATGCAAAAAGCTGTCAGTAGTCGTTTGTTTGGCTTTTTAGGCACTGCCATATTCTAGGAGAGCTTTGTAAGTTTTGTGAGCTCCACGCGCCTATCAATCCATCTAGGTTAAAAAGGTGGTTACCTTTTTCTCCTTCCAAGTCAGATATTTATCCTTTTGTGAAATGTGTGGAAGTTGTCTTCATTTTCGTTCTCCAAGGCAAAAGGAACTTTGACTTTATACCAATATGGAGCGAAAGGGTAATTTTGAAATTTTCACTTTTATCTTGTAAGTTGAGTCTTCTAGATGTCTTCAGATTCTAACTTATCCAAATGCTATTATAAGGTGTCGATGACGTATGGGTCTCCCTTAGCACCTTGTGGCAAGGCCCACTAGGGTGATTAGTTGATTAATTTAGACGTGATTAAACCTTTTTTGTTCAAGTTTGCAGATTTTAACCAATTTTATGAATAAAAGAATCGAGACCCAAATCTCGATACAAATGGTAGAGTCACCACCCAAATTATCTACTTAGGAAAGAGTTTTGGTATGGTTCCCACTGGGCGGGAGACTCATACCTCTTGGATCACAGATTTGGGTATTGGATGAATCACTTATTTCTCATTTAGTTAAGTCAAAATTACATTCACCGCGTAAAACCATTTTTTTCATCATTTGGGGAACTATTACGGATATCCTATTTTTCTACACTGTTTTACATGCGATTCATGCATTTACAATTTACAATAAAGCACAAGCACCAACTGGGGGAATAAAAATTACAACCGGGGCGAAATGGGGAAAATGCAAAGGAACCTATACATTTGTTCTAAGTTATAAAACAAAATAAAATAAATTTTCCCGCATCCACAAAGATTAGCACAGTTTATAGGACATAATAAGTTAGCATTTTGTTAAGAAGTACGTGATTATATCAGCGTGGCAGTTTTGCGATCGATAGTGCCCGAAAGGCTTCTAGGATTGGAAAGAAATGATGGGTCTTGAGCACATTTTGTTGTGAAAACACATTTTAATTTTTGTCAGTTAATTTACTTGATTATTAGTGAAAATGATTGCATGGCAAATGGTTATGTTAGATTTATTTTATAAATTGAAAAGGCTAGTACCCGTACGGGTTGGGTGGGACCCGTACGGTTACTGGTGGGGACCCATACAGGTAGGGGGGACCCATATAGGTCCTATCTAGTTCGGACAAAACCTTAGTTTGACGAATATGACAGATTTATATAGATGAAGCAGAATATGAGAAATAATGATAAAATAAATGAGATGTGAGTCTCATTGAAACTCAGGAACGTACCTTTGCGACGTGAATCCACTTTAAAGCTATCCCTATGCTGAGAGAGAGTCTAGCAAAAGTAAATGAGGAAATGGTGATTTTAGAACTATTTAGGTGAGTATTTGTGTGGACAGAACCTCCCCTAAATTCTAATAACCAAAGCTAGAAATGAATAAAATATGGACAAAACCTCAAGGAATGCGTTTTCTCCCTATTTTATACGTTTTATACCTCAACTTCACCCTTTCTATACATATGAATACTGCTGGAATTTCATAAATTATATGCTACATTTTCTTGTATATCTTTTCTTCCTTTGAAATGAGGTAAAAAGACTCTATTTATAGGGGGAAATCAAGTCTGAGTGCAGTAAATTGCATTCATGACTTTATTTCTCCTGAAACGGACATGATCTGCATGCCATAAAGCCTTTTTAGGAAAATAAGGTACTCGTATGGATCCGATGGGACCCGTACTGGTCCTTCCTAAGTGTATGGGGGACTTGACATATACGGGTCAACTGGTGGATCTATACCACCAAGCATGACCCATACGGGGTCCCTAATGGCAGATTAGGTCTGTAGACTCGACCAAACTCAAGTTTCTAGCAGTAGGAACACCTCTGATGGATAACACCTATATAAGATTGCATTATCTAGCTCTCATCATCATTTCATGAGAAGGATTGTTAAAATCCAGTGCTCATAGACTACTCCTCATGGGATCATTGTAGATACGGATATGTATAATCTCATTATGTGAGCGAGTTGGAAATTGTACCTGAGGTGATGACATGGATGAGTTCTTTCCTAAGGCAAACTCCTTTCCTACGTGTCCTATTCTTGAGGCAAACTTCTTTCTTGGGTGTCCCTTTCTTGAGGCAGATGACTTTCATTTGTTGATCCATATCCCTTTCTTGAAGCGAATGACTTTAATTTGTTGATGCGTATCCCTTTCTTGAGGCGGATGAATTTCCTTTACTAATACGTATCCCTTTTGTGAGGCGAATGGCTTTCCTTTGCTAATGTGCTTCCCTAGTGACCCTGTTGGGAAAGGCGGATCGACTTCTCCTCTTATCCCTTTCTTAAGGCATAATTAGTCAATCTAGGGGCATCTGTCTTTTATTATGTGTATCCTTTTCTTAAGGAGGATCGACTGCTCCTCTTATCCCTTTCTTAAGGCAGATCGACTTTCCTGAATGATGTATCCCTTTCCTAAGGCAGATGACTTTTATCGTTGATGGTATATCCCTTTCTTGAAGTGGATGAATCTCCTATTCATGTATCCCTTTCCTAAGGCAAATGACTTTCCTCGTATCCCTTTTTTAAGGTGGATCGACTTTTCTAACTGATGGTGTATCCCTTTCCTAAGGCGGATGGCTTTCCTCATGTCCCTTTCTTAAGGTGGATTAACTTTCCTAGCTGATGGTGTATCCCTTTCCTTAGGCGGATTAACTTTCCTCTTATCCCTTCTTAAGGTAGATGACTTCTCCTACTTGATGTCGCATCCCTTTCCTAAGGTCGATGACTCTCCTATTGGGGATTTTGAATGACTTGTAAAGAGACAATAATCAAACACTGAATTAGTTATTGTCTAAGCAGAAACATATTAATTCTTGATTGACTTTGTGGTGAATAAATATTTTTTCCCTTTCAATCAAGAATGAAGATGTGTTGGTAGGATTGGTCTTTGAATGATCCGTAAACTGAGTTTAGGAATTTTGGGTTTGGAATGATTCTTTCGAGATGGAATGCCTCTTGGAAGGTGCCTTTCTAGGGGATGCCCCTTAGGGGGAGATGCCCCTTTATTGGCTCTATTGCTGAGGAGTGCCCCAAGGGTGAATGCCCCTCGAGAGCTTGATGATGGGGGATGCCCCTAGATTGACTAATTGGAGAATGGGGGGATGCCCTTAGATTGAATGATTCTGTTGCTTCGGAATGGGGGAATCCCCCTCGATTGGCTTCCTTACTGGGGAATTGTTTAATTTGAATGACTATTATGCTGGGAGAATCCTATAAACGTTAGGTAAATCTGCACATGAAAAATTATCACAGTTAGTAGTCATTTTAAAATGGCTTACCTTGATTCGTGATTGACTTTGTGAAAACAAAAAAATTTTCCCCTTCATTCAAGGATCAAGTTGATCTAGGAGTTTTCCCCCTAATTTAACTGAAGTCAGGAGCTTGATAGAAACGGGGTTTAGCCCCCAATCCTGAATCTAAAGTGCCCCTGCCAAAAAGAAATCCTTATTTTAACTTGTAGTAAGAAAATGCCATAGGTGCAAGGAAAGGACTCGTACGAGTGGGATATGACCCGTACGGGTACCTATTTGTGAAAGTGGGACCTGTACTAATGGAGGGGGGCTCGTACGGGTCCAAGTTAGGATCTTTTAAATAACAGCCGACTCCTCCCTTTCCAGTTTTACCAAATTTCCAATTTCCTTCTAAATTACTGCTAATTTCTTCCAAAATTCATCCAAAATGTATAAAAAGACTCAAAAGACCAGCCATTTCTCCATTACGCACGAGGATTTGCCCCGAGTAAGCGATTTAGAACTTCGAGAATGCCCGATTTCGGTCGGGTATGCTTTTTATGAGGGGGACTCATTTCTTGGACTCACTCCTACTTCTAAGGTGCCTCTGATTCCCCCCTACTAATGTCCACGCCTCAAACTACAGATATTTCATTCAATTCCCCACTTTTCCATTTTTGAGGTTTTCGGAATTTCTCAATTTTTGGCATGATTTAGAGTGTTCTAGATCCTAAAATAGAGTTTGATGCATGTAACTTTAGTCTAGGATGCTTTTGGGACTGATTTAAGTGAGCTTTGGTTGAGATTGGTTGAAAATTGGCTCTTTGGGAATTTTCAGGCGAGGGACAGCTTCGCAAGGCCCCATACAGGTAAGGTGGTATCCGTATGGGTCTCATTTTTTGTACGAGAGGCCTAATGAGACCCGTATAGGTGGGGGTGGACCCGTACGGGTCTTGTCTTCAGGGACAGAATGTCCAATTCTTTGTTTTCTACAACTTTTTCCCAATTTTTGATTTTTCCATTGTTTTCTAACTCGATTAAATTGTGTTTTCGTCTTTGCGGTTCTCGTACAAGACTATAGGAGCCCTGAGCTTCTACAGGAAGTGGTACAAGGAGATCCGAGCTACCAAGGACATTGAGTTGCTGACTTATATTGACTCATTTGGGTTCACTAATATCCTCAGGGCCATTCCTCAGGCCTTGAAGACACTAGCTACTAGTTCTATATCGACTTTGATAGAGAGATGGTCCAAGATGATGCACACCTTCCATTTGCCTATCGGGGAGGTCAACATTAATCCCTTGGATGTGTGTGCACTAATAGGATTGGATTGGACCGCGGACGTCATCCACTTTGATGTCTATACCGACCGATGGCACTCCTAGCCTGAGGTAAAGGCCTATGTAGAGAGACTACGTGGGCTTTATCCTGGAGGGAAAGACAAGCTAAAGTATGGAGAGCTCTATAGTTACTAGATCAGGAAGCCGAGCCCTATTGCTTTGGGGAGGAGGGAAAATACACCTGGTCTTTCCTATTGGCCTTCCGTGCCACCATCTTTTTCCTAGTCTACTCTAGCAACCTTAACTACAGTTTACTCTCAACCATCGAGGATCTTGCCGCTGTGCTGGGCAAGAGTTGGTGCCGGTCCATCTTGGTACAATTGTACAATGGTTGGATGTTGGAGTTCGGGGCCAGTAGCCCGAGCTCAAGATCTTCTATATGATCTTACTGGTAATTCTTGAACTGATCTCTTATGCTTTAACCTTTCACTCGAACTACTTTGCAACTAACTTCACCTTGTTTTGCAGATTTGGGCCTTTGAGCAGCGATTTATCCCTAGGCTAGGTTCGCCTATGAAGCTTGAGATAGCTCATATTATCTCAAGGTGGATGGGACCTTAGCAATATCAGTCCCTGACCACATCGGAGTATAGGGTGTTCCTTTGCTAGCTGCGCTCTGATCTGGTAAACCTCTTTCATGCTGAACTTGTATTTTACATTTTGATAATTGTTAGTAGAAACTATATTTACAAAGTCATTATACTTTCAGAGCATTTACTTCGTATAGGTTGTTCGAGACCCATGGGCGAGGATGGTCATATATGAAGACAGTGGGTGGATACGGGCAGGTGTGGATAATCGTCTCTTTGTGCTCAAGTCTCCACTCTCCTTAGAGTAGTATTTTAGTGAGAGGTCCAAGACTAGAGAACCAGTGTTGTTATGGAGAGATCGATCCCTCCCCCTATCCCAGTGGGAGTCTTTTAGCCGTATCTGATGCCTAAGATGGATCAAGGGATGTACCTCTCGGGCGAGGGGGCCTGAGTGATGCTTGTGGAGGGCTCTTACACTGCATTCATCGACTCTTTGCTCCTTCCACCCTGTGAAAGGATCCATTTCAAGGACATCCCCCTCGAGTTCCCCTCGAGTTCCACTAGAGTGATAGTGATGGTGATGACAATGATGATGATGATGATGAAGGTGGACCAACGGGCAACCGCGGGGGTCCTTTAATGGTTCAGAGTACTGAGGGCCTGCCTCCATGCAGAATAGTTCTGATGCTACTACACCTGCTAACCTAGAGCGGCTAATAAAGTGGTTTGGCGCTTTGGGGAGTGTGAGAGAGGGGGTCCTCCGGGTAGAGTTGGATACTTTCTTCTGGCTCCTCGATCATTCGGGGAAGCAAGCTGTCAAGGAGCTCGAGGAATCGATCCATTCCATCCGCTTTACCCATCTAGATCCACTCATGTGAGGAATTCTTTGCTTTAATCTTGTCCTTATAATAACAAATTTGGAAAGTTCTTGTTTTAGTATGGTTTTCTCTTCCAGGTGACCATATCTGAGGTAGAGAGGATCTCTAGGGTTTTCTTTTTTGTCCAAGACCTGCTGCTAGCTCAAGATGCACTAGCCTTCATAAGTTTCTTTTACCTTCAAAATTTAACAAATTATGCATGATACATGCTATGATATTTATATATGTGTACTGATCTTATGATATCCATTGCAAACTCTATTAGCTATGGAGTGTGGTAAGTCCGGTCAGGACTTGGATGCTTCTAAGGAGTGAGCTAGGTTCTTAGAGGAGCAATTACCAGTGGCCACTACTGAGGCCGACCGAGCTAGAGAAAAGACTTCTTGGGCGAGGGTCGAGCTAGATGTGTTGCGGGGCCAGTTGCCCTAGATGACTGAGGATAGACAGACACCTAAGCCATCTAATTCCTTGTTAGATGATGATAGCTCAGCATATTGAGTGGCATCAGCGGTGACTCAGACGGCTAGAGGTGAGGAGCGAGTAGAGGAGACCAAAACTTCTATCGGTAGTGTAGCAAGAGCTTCACATGTTAGAGTTCCTGATTCACCTGCTACAAATGCCGGTGGGGTAGAGGATCATGTGATGATAGATATAGACGATCTATTGGTAGATACATAAGACCATACACTAGAGAAGCACTAGGGACAGGACCCCCCAGTAGGTTAGATTAGACTACAACTATTACTTTCTGGATTTTTTACATTTTTGGCCCTACATGGCTTATTTTGATGTAAACCTGGATGCTATTTACAGACTGCTTTTATTACTTTGAACTTTATGCATGCTAAACTTTATTTTTTCTGAACGAAAACAATTGAATACCATTGTCTGGAAACCCTCATTGCCCCTTGACATAATTAACAATGAAGGCCATTTAATGTGTACTGAGAGCAAACGAGCTAAAAATTGAACACTCTAAGTTCCTGATTGCAATGAACTGGCCCAATGCAACTGATAAGAATCACCAAGGCTGGTTAGTTGGAGTTAGCACTGCTAGGGATACGTGTTATCCTTTTATTTCACAGTAGGAGAACTAAGTTCAAGGAATCCTAGTTGTGAGACATAGAAATTACAAATGATTTCTAGTTATTATAAATGATAAAACTGGCGCTTTTGAATTGAGTTCTAATTTTTGCATAGGCCCCTCGGTGTGAGATGACCCATCGAACATATATCTTCATTTCTTTTTGTCCTGATTTTTGCCTAAATTACCCTTGATGGTTCAATTCAGTGGACTTTTCTTTTTCCTTACTTTCCCTTAACTTTTTCTTAGACCACCATTTTGGGTTTTCAACCTAGTAGGCTTCCTCTTTCTCCTTCTTTTGTCTTAAATTCTGCCGGACTACCCTTTCGGGTTTTTAATCCAGAAGACAATTTTCAAATTTTGCATAGGTTTGATTTCTTTTGTGGCCTATCGGTATATTTTGTCTTTTGTTTAGTAATGTACGCATAGTAAAGATAATAACAAAGATGCACAAAACACAGAGAAAAACTGATGTTCATATACCTGCGTTTATTTCACCTAAAGACATGCATGCATTCATAAGACAAAAATTCTTAGCAAATCATAACATGTTCATTGATAAGATTAATTTGAGTACATAGGCAATGGTAACAATTTCCAATGGTTAACCCTTAATGCCTACTAGTCTTTTACAGATTTTCTAGAAAGCAATTGACATTTTTCTCTCGATGCCCTAACTTTTGCCTAAGTCGCAATTTTCAGGGTTTCAACTTAGCGGACTTTATTTGCATTAGAGTACCCTAACTTTTGCTTGACCAGTTTGTAGAATACTGATTAGCAGGTTGCACCCTAATTTTTTCCTGAGCAGTAGAGGACCACTTATTGGGTGATTTATTCTTTATCTCTTTTATTCTTTGTGCTCCTTTTCTATGTTTTAATTCGTTTAGCCTAGACATGATAATGCTTAAGCCTATTTTGATTCACTGGATTCATGAACTCATTTCCATGCATATCCATAAGCTAGATTCCTCCCTTGCTAGAGAATTTCTTAACTACAAATGGTCCTTTCAAGTTGGGTCGTAACTTGCCCGTTACTTCAGTGTTGACTTGGCGTAGCTATTTAAGGACAAGATCACCCACCTTGAGAGGTTGTTTTAGGTATCTAACTCTATTATTGTAAGCTCAATCCATGCGCTGCTGATACATTTGTAGGTGGTCAAGTGCCTTGATTTGCTTCACAGCTATAAAGTTCAACTTTTCATACCTAGCCCTTACCCAATCTGTCTCTCTTAGCCAAGCATTGAGTGCAACTCATAGAGATTTTACTTCTATTTTGACAGGCAACACGGTTTCCATTCCATGTACGAAGGAAAAAGGTGTCTGATTAGTGGGTGTTCTAACACTAGTTCTGTACCCCCAAACTGCAAATGGAAGTTTATCAGCCCAATCCCTATAGGTAGCCACTATCTTGGACAAAATCCTCTTGATCGACTTATTGGTAGCCTCAACTGCTCTATTAGCTTGTGGTCTATATGGAGAATATTTGTGATGCTCGATGTTGAACTTCTCAAATAATTAAGTCCTGGCCCCTTGAAACTGAACCCCATTATCTAATACCATATGATGCGAAACCCCATATCTAGCAAAAATATGCTTCTCTATGAACTTGGCCATTTTCTTGGTGGTAATACTGGTGTAAGATTCGGCTTCCGCCCATTTTGAAAAATAATCAAGTACGACTATGATTAATCGATGTCCATTGGTTGATGACAGGCAAATTTCACTGATTATATCTATCCCCCACGTTATAAAAGGCCAAGGAGTAGATAAATTGTGAAGTTCAGATGGGGGTAAATGCTATATATCCCCATGAATCAGGCATCCTGACCTTGTCAACACAGTTAGCATTCAATGTGGTCCAGAAGTATCCCATTCTCTAATCTTTCTAGCCAAAGCCATCCCATTCATATGCAGGCCGTATATCCCTGAGTGCACCTGGGTCATTACCCTTTCTACCACTTCTTCTGTTAAACACCTCAACAATAAACCTTCAACTGTCCTTTTGAAGAGATTCTCATCAAATAGTCTAAATTATGTCGCCAACCTCTTGAGAGTCACGCAATCTGAACTTGATAACCCTACAAGACATTCCCCTTCTCTCAGAAATCTCTTAATGTCATCATGCTAACAAGTCTTTTACTCCTTTATAATCATAACTCAAACATTCTTATGAAATGGGGAACAGTCATTTCTATTACTAGCGGACAGATGGGATGAGCCTCTTCTCCCTCCCACATTGAGGCCAAGTTAGTCAAAGAGTCGGCCATTTGATTCTCATCCATCGGTATATATTGGAAGAAGCACTGACTGAATTGTACTAACAAATCCCAAACCACTTCCACATATGGCTTGAGCGACTCTTCTTTGATTTCCCACTCCCCTATAACATGCTTTATCACTAGTGCAGAATCTCCCGTCACCCTTGCTTCTTTTGCTCCTACTTTTAATAGAGCGTCAAGACCGAAGAGATGAGCTTCATATTTGGCTCCATTATTGGTGACTGGGAATTCCAATCATTTGCTTAGTGGAATTACCTCACCTTAAGGTGTACTAATGATTTCCCCAAACCGGCACCCTTTTGATTCATAGCCCTATCGAAATACATGGTCCATTCAACCTTCTCTAGTTCCACTGCTGCTAACTACTCATCGAGAAAATCCAGATTTTCAACATAATCAAACTCTATGGGTTGACTTGCCAAAAATTTAGCCACTGCTCTCCCCTTGATGACCTTCTTTGTGACATACTCAATATCAAATTCAGACAGTAATAGAAGCCAATGAGAGAGTTTCCCTGCCAATTTGGGGGATTGACAAAGATACTTCATTACCTTGGCAACTGCTTGAATTCTGTATGACTAGAAGTAATGCCTTAATTTTTTGGTCAACCATACCATTGTCGTGCTCGTCTTCTCTACAACCGTGTACCATGTTTCATACTCCAAGAACTTCTTACTCAAGTATTAGATAGCATGCTCACTCTTATCATCTTGTTCTTGAACTAACATTGCACCTACAAATGACTCTTCTATGGCCAAATAGAGAATTAGCGGCTTATTGGGCATTAGAGGTTTTAAGACTAGGGGACTCATAAGATAAGTCTTTATCTTATCAAATCCTATCTGGCACTTCTCATCCCACTCTATAGGCTGCTTCTTTCTCAACAACTTGAAGATTGGCTCACACACTATCGTTAACTTGGCAATAAAACAACTCACGTACTGAAGTGATCCAAGAAATGACCTGACTTCTCTTTCTATAGTAGGAATACGTATTTCTTGAATAGCTCTGAACTTGTCGGGGTCAACCTCAATTCCTTTTTGACTGAGAATGTGGCCGAACAACCTTCCTGTTGTAACCCCAAACACACACTTTTTAGGTTCAAACAAAGGTTGTATTTCTCAATTCTCATTAAGAACCTATCCAAAATCTCAAGATGCTCTTCCCTTATATTAGACTTTACTAACATGTCATCTACATAAACCTTAACCTCTTTATGAATCATGTCGTGTAATAAAGCTATCACAGCTCTTTGATAAGTTTCCCCTGCATTTTTCAACCCAAAAGGAATTACCTTATAAGAATATACCCCCCACTCTGTTATGAAAACTATCTTGACCTTGTCAATGTTGTCCATTAGGATCTGATTGTACCCAGAAAACCCATCTAAGAATGAGTACATCGTGGCTATGGCAACACTATCTACTAGCACATTGATATGTGGCAATGAGAAATCATCTTTCAGAGATGTCATGTTCGGGTTGCAAAAGTCTACGCACATTCTGACTCTTTTGTCCTTTTTAGGGACTAGGATGACATTTCCTAACCATGTCAAATACTCAATTACCTCAGTGAATTTAGCCTCTAATAATCTAGCAACTTCAGGTTTGATTTTGTTAGCCCACTCTAGGCCTAATCAACTTAACTTTTGTGTAACTGGTTTGAACTTAGGATTGGTTGGGATACAATGTTCAGCAATTTGGCAATCTACCCTAGGCATGTCTTCATAGGACCAGGTGAAGGCATCAAGATGTTTTCTAAGCACTTCTATTAACACTCTTTATAGGGGTTAAGTCATTGAATATTATTACCATTTTTGGAGTTTCCTTAGTACCCAAATTAATGTCATGCAACGAAACGTCATAAATGCTAAAAAAGTTATGCGTATGGTCAGATGAATGCATGGTGCCGTCAGGCGAAACATCATACAAGTTAGAAAAAACACTATCATTATTATTAGGATGCCCGAAGGCTACATCATTTTGGTTACACATGATTGCATTGTCATCCTCCACAGGTGGAGGGTCTCCTTGGTCACTCATTAGGATGTGAGTCAAGTCACGGTCCAGATCTTGAATTATTTCTCAATCAATATATCATCCATGGTTTCTCTCGTGGCTTTGGCTAGGTTTCTCAAGGCTTCCTAAATATGTTTCTTCTTCTTATCCCCTAAGCATAGTATAGTGTACATTGAAGTAGGGAGGGTATTGATAGCTTTGTCCACTTCAATCTTTGATGGGTCACTGTCCTCCATTTTCTTGGAACACTTTTCTGCTTCTATGGCTGCTTCATAACATTTAGGAATAGTCTTGTATGCTTTATAAATGCTATCTTGCGGAGGTGAGGAGATAACCCAAAGATGAACCGATTAACTCATTCCTTCTCATGAGGCTTCCTTTTAAGAGCTACCAAGATCGTTAACTACCTCTGAAAATAATCATGGATGGGTTCCCCACTCCACTGCTTGATAGCTATAAGATCAAATATAGACGGTTCTTCCCTTGCTTTCTTGGTCTCTAGGATGCACTTCCATACCCCGTCTTTTTCTAATCCTAAGTTGATAGTAGATATTTCCTCTCCTCTTCTCCTAGGTTCATAAATCTTTCTTCTATCAATTAGTAGCATGATAGCCTTGAGGAGACCTTTACACACTTAAGTCGGGTGACCGAAGTTGACATGGTATACATAAAAGTTTTCCATTTCTTCAATCTTTGGCTGAACATATGGCCGGAGGTGATCAATCAACCCATACTTCTTTAGTTTCTTGAAGATCTTCAAAAGAGGAGTTTCCCAAGGTGAGATGTCATCGAGAGTCAGAGGATGAATCTTTTGATCATGAGTCATACCATAGGGTAAACCCGTTAAATAAGGAAGGGTTGTCCCCTTTGACATAACCCTGAAATTGGGAAACTAACTCAGATCTTTACCATAATGAACTTGTGAAATGGCCTCTTGACGAAGCAGGCAAGACCCACTACTAGCTGTGAGGAGCGTTGGGTTTCCTAGCTGGACATACAGACCAAATTGAGCCATAAGATGAACTAGGAGTGAGGGAGTTTGTGAAATTTTGAACTGAGGCAGTTACTAAAAGATCAGTATAGGCATGGGATGAGATATGCATGAATGATGCACAATAACGCATAGTGGGGTTAATTACAAGGGAATGTAACACAACACATGCGAAGCAATCGATTCTGCCCTCATTTCTCCCACCAATTCTGAGGGCATTCTTCCTAAGTCTAATCTCACATAGAAAAAGGGTATCTAGAAGGTAAAATTCTAAGGCTTTTGATAAGAATGGTGTAGGGACATATCAAAAGTTGATGTAGAAGGTTCCCATCGCATCAAGCCTCAAAGAGGGACATGACAATGGGTGCTCCACTCCTTGGGTGTACCCATACTCTAAGCGGGTATGGGTGACACCTTCGTGATGTTCGAGGAATAATAGGGGACCCTAACCTAGCACTAGAAGAAAAGCACATCTAATTCTAGAGAGAGAAGGAGATGAGAAGACAGAGTGCAATAATTTTCTCAAATGATGAAAAACAAAATGAGTTGAATTAAGTAAATGATTTTCGGTGCTCATCTTAATCTTTTAAGCTTTTAAAATAAAAAAAAATTCAAGTTAAAAGATTATAATCCCCAGAGGAGTTGGTGTGAGTGGGCGAGGGGTTTTGTCAAGATTGAGCATGCGGGTGCGGTGCATGGGGCACGTTTGGTGCAGCTTGAGGAAACCGTGAGGTTTGGTTCGGTTTGAGAAAATCTAGTTTGCTTAAATGCTTGTGCCTCTTTGATAATAAAATGCTGGATTTTATTAAAGAGAAAAGTTATTTTTATTATTCTTCACATAAACTTATTGAATGTGAAAAACATGGCTTTTTATAAGCCAAAAATGTGATTATATTGAAAAATATATATACACATTTTATTTAGAAAAGATATTTTTAAAATAAAGCATTTTTACTATATTTAAAAATAGAAATAGAGTCGCCACCCGGTCCACCGGTAATTGTGGTATACTGATCCAGAATGGGATTTTTATACTAAAAAGAAAGTGAGATTCTAAGTTCGGACATAATAGTTACTCATATTGTTCAAATTGTTTGGATCAATTTTGGAATTTTGGAATATGTGGTAATTTTTACATTACAATGGCTTTATTTAAGAATTAAATTCAACAAATAAAACAGGCATTATAACGGCATAAATAAATAAATATTTGCTACCAAAATTTCAGTAGAGTAACGGAAGCATTTAGGTCCTGGCCCAGAAACTCGGATAGAGTTTCCTCACATTCTGGATGTTTATCTGTACATGCGAGCTTATTCACATATATTGTAGTTTAAGTGGCCCTAGTGGCTCACTTAACTAGATAAAATGAAATGCAATGTGCAATAACTAAATAATGAAAGTGAGTTTAAATGAATTTTTAAAAATGGGCTCAGAGCCAATTACTCTTAGTTTACCTTTTCGACTGTCTAGGATGACTTGAAAGCCAGTGCGGGACCAAAGTTGTCAGAGGTTTTGATTTATTTGGAAAATTGGTTTAACCTAAGTTATGGCTATAATCTTGGATTATTCCAATAAAAAATGCGGGTTTTTCAGAGATTGAGTCATTTTTAGACCGAAGATCACTGTGAGATCTTGATCTAAAAAGACAGGAACATGAGCTTATACAGAATATCGATGATAAAGCTCGAATTTGAGAGTGTTTTGATAGAGTTTTGGGGTTTTTGGGACTCCCAGAACTGAAAAGGGACATAATGGAAATTTTAGGATTTATCAAAATTTTGGTCTCTATTGAAATGAGGGAGGTGGCCCCGTATTTATAATAAGTAGGTAATTAGCCGGCGGGCTGATTACCTATCTCACAAGATTTTACTTTAAATCCCTTAAAATCTTGCCAGATCTCGGTAAGATTTGATTTATTTTACCGTGTATGGGTAATTAGCCGGTGGGATGATTACCTATGTTTGACCAAATTTTGACTTTTTGATTTTTCAGTAGGAAATGCTAAATCGAAGCTTCCCTGGAATGTGCCTTTTTTATTTTTGAATTTTGGATGACAATTTAGTCTTTTTTAGCTCTTTTATCTGATCACTGAATGAAATAGGCATAATTCCTCATCGGGCTGAGCGGACCAAGCTAAACGTTTACCCCTCATGTAAAAAGTTTTTACAATGGAGGTACAATTGTACATACGCGGATGAAAGAGCTCCTTCCAAAACCAGTGTTCTTGTCTAATAAGGACATGGGAAACCTTTTCAGGAAGAATAAACATTTCTTAATCAATAATTTTGAAAAAAAAATGTTTTGCCCCTTCGATTAAGAATGCTGATGAAAATCTTTAAACAAAAATCCATTGGGGAGCAAATGTAAAAAGAAAATATGTTGGGGATATAAGAAAAGATAGGTTGGAAAAACTTCATGTCCTTAACAGTGGATAGAAAATTTTGGTCCACCCGTTTTAAAACATGATTTTGCATGATGCGGAAGATAAGTGAAGGGTCATACTTACTTGTGGTGTTACATCCGTTGATCAGTTTTCTCTTTTAGGAACATGGCACTGTCAGCCACATCTTGATCAGTTTTCTCATCGAGGAGGATGGCATTGTCGGCCACATCTTGATTAGTTTTCTCTGCTGAGGAAATGTCAAATACGGTGATCATACCGAGTTTTAAAATGGGAGATTCATATGCTCATGTTGATGAACAATATTGCTTCTTTGCGAAGGCTTTGGATTGAGTGATGTGCTTATTGTCATTTGGAGAGTCATCGTGATGAGTGACTTTGATTATGCTTGCATGCAGAGGTTTTGCCCTAATTTTTGCCTGAATTGAAGCACAATGGGTTTTTCTTTTCCCTTGTTTTAACCCAAATTTTTGTATAAACCCCCTTTTTGGGCTTTTGGTTTATCGGGTCGCCTTAACTTTTGCCTAGACCACCCTTTTGGGTTTTGAATCCAGTAGGTTCTTTTTTTTTAATTTGTTTTCCTTATGCATGTACTATTATAAATAAGAGCATTTACATGAATGTTTTTTTTAACAATTATGTGTATTCATTAACTACAGACATTTAATAATTCAGAAAAATGACACAGCAATCAAAGAAATATTTTTACGCACAAAAGTTTGGTATCTATTCCCAAGAACTTTTTCTCCTATTATCAATGGTCCTTTTCAGATTTTACCGATTGATTGCTCTCTTTCTTTTATCTTTATCTTTGCCTAAAACTCTCTCTAGCTTTTAGCATATACAGTTTTTTAGTTTATGTGGTATTTCATGAGCTTGTTTTTGTTTGAGTGGTTCATGAAATTGTTTCCTTTGATGTCCGTGATGTGTAGCATTCCTTTGATGAGAACATGTTTCACCATGTTGGGTCTCTTGGGTGGAATTTGCCCCTAGCATCAACATGCACTAATTTCATTTGATCTAGGATCAATTTTCTTGATGAACACCTTATCAATTATTTTTGATGTCCTGATCGTCTTTCATTGGCACATTTTTTGACTTTGACATGTTTCCTTGGTTCATGTCAGCTCTCTTTGGTAAAGGAAGGATATGTCGTTTCAATGATGTCATGCCCTAGGTTGAGACATTTTTGTACAACTGTTTGGAGACATCCCATTTGCTAGATGTTTTTAGCCTATTTGACTTTGTTGATGTGTGTTCTGCAAGATCCTTATCGACTTTCATGCTTCTTTTTTTAGTAGCACGCCATCAGGAAAAGCAAATCTTTAGAGATTAGTCTCATCAGATTTTTTGGTTTGGTTTTCATTATGGTTGTGTTGTTGATGAGTTCCTTTCTACATCATACTGGAGCTGCTTGGCAGTCTTCTATCTGATTCTTTCTCGTGTGGCACAGAGTAGATTTCATCTAGATTGCTTTGAGGCATGGTTCGAGTGATTTTCTTTCTTAATTCTACTTGCTGAATTGTCTGTTAACTTCAGCAGATTCTCTGATGATCTTTCCTTCATTGCCGCTACAAGTAGTAAGGACATTTTATTAATTGGACAGGCTTTATTGAACCAGGCAAAAGGCAGCCACATGTGTTTTTTTTTATCTTTTTTTCTCTTTTCTTAGGGGTCAAGTTATTTGAAATAGATACCATTTCTGGGTTTGCCAAATGCTCCTAAATTTATTTCTTTAATTAAAGCGTCATGAATGTTGAATATGTCAAATGTATGCTAGAATGAATACATGGAATCATTATTACAAACATTGCATATTCAAGCAGATTTATTCATAATATTACTTATTACATTATTGTGTTCAAAAGCACTATAGATAAAAGCAAAAGAGCAATCTTTATCATTTAGTGTAGCTCCCACTTCTTCTAAGAAGCTGCTGCTGGTATACTATTCACAATTTGAGCTTTCATCTTAGTCTTCCAGAGTTTCTTCATCTGAATGATATTCGAACTCTAGGTCCTCAAGATCAAGCTATTCATATTCGGCGCTATCATTTTGCATCATTTCATGGGGCTTGTCTTCCTTCAGCGGATCTTCTTCATCATACTTCTCCAACTTTTTAGCATAATCTACCACATCGTTGAAATCTCTCCATTCTCATTTCATCCTTATACCTTTGACTATAACTGTCCACTAATTTTATAATCATGGCCTCCTTGTCAGGTGCCTCACTTACTACCACTTGGACTGCCATCCACCAGAAATAGTAATCCTCAAAGGACTCGTTCAAACGTTGTTTTACTCTTTCGAGGTCCTGCAGAGCTGTCTTTACCTTAAGATTGAAGGCATAGTTCTCTATGAAGGCAGAATATAAGTTCTTCTAATTAGACTTTACATCTCTCAGCATTCTCATATACCAATCAAAAGTTGGACCATGTAGGGTGGTTTGGAATAGATTGACGATATGAAATTTGGGAACTCTCATTCTCATCATGACTCTTAGGTAACCTTTAACTTGGGCTATTAGCAAACCAGTGCCATCATATGGTGTGATATAGGGCATTACAGAGTTACTAGGTAAGGTCTCTATTATAGAGAGAGCAAACTTTTATATGTCCGTGTATTGGTCAGTAGACGGGGCCCATGATCTTCTCAACTGATGGTGTCATGGCCTTCAATTTCGCCATCTTAGCTCTTAGTTTAGTCAATTCTGCTTCTTTTTTGTCCATCTTTCTAGAGTTGGATGCGTTCAGGCTCTCTAAATTGTTTTTGAATTCCTGAATGCCCATAATCCTCATGAGGGACTGCTTAATAGCATCATCATTTGCCATGGTTTCTTTAGGCTTGAGTTACTCAATATCGATTAGGGTTCTAACTTTTCGGGTATGTAAAATTAGGGCCTCCCACATGATAAGGATCTTAATGGTTTTTTTTCTAACGATTGAGTGAATGGATGTTATGAATGTATGAATGATATATACATACATGAATGAATGTATGTGTGTGAAATTCAATATTCTTGGAACATTTAATAGGCTTTGTCTTAAGCGGAAGCTAAACATTCGGGGAATACTTAACAAAGGTCAGGTATTCGGGGATACCGAATAGGGTTATGAATCTCGATATTCAAGGAATATCAAATGGGATTGAGTGGCCACATATAATATCAGGGTTTAATTGGGTTATTTGCCATATTCATGGAATGCACAAATTCAAGTGTCTTTCAGGGAAAGTACAGCTTAGGGAAGTGTCATTTAAGGAATGCACTAAGATTGGGATCATCTAGGATGCCCCTAGAGTAGGACTTATTTTGGTCATTTAAGGGATGCCAAAAAGGTTGTGTCTCACTGGACATTGATTCGACAATCACTATATCTCCTTGGTTTAGGTAAGATTTGGTTATTCAGGGAATGCCAAAAAGGTTTGTACCCCGATGGGTATACTTTCACCAATCACTGTGTTACCTAGGGGTCAAATATTCGTGGAATATTTGATGAAAGTTAAGCATTCGAGAAATACGTAACAAAAGGGGTAAGTCTTTCATACTCATGGAATATCAAACTTGGTCAAGTGATCACTTTAAGTGTTAAGGTTTGGTTGAGTTTTCTTTTGTGGAAAGCATAACTCAAAATTGTGTCATTCTAGGAATGCACAAAAGTTAAGGTCATATAGAATGCCCCTAGGTATTTTGGCCAAGTCATTTCAGAAATGGCTTACCTATTGTATCTCGTTGGACATTAATTTGGCAATCACTATGTTGCCTTAATTCTTGGAAAAGTTTTGGCCATTCAGGGAATGCCAAAGAAGTCCATGGGATTTAATTCGACAATCATGGGGTTGCCTTGTTTTAGCCATTCGGGGAATGCAAAAAGGCTGGGACTCACAGCCGGGTTTAAGAGGACTCAATGGTAGGGATTAGATGACTCAGTGGTCATGATTAGGTGACTTAGAGCTTGATGACTTACAAGTCAAATTTTTGGCAACTCATTGGTTAAGTTTAAATTGACTCGGGGATTGAAGGTGACTATATTAGTCAGGTGACTCCTAATCGAATTGACTCATTGGTCAATGATGACTTAGGTAGTTAGGTGACTCACTGGTTAGGTTTTGAAATGCCTTTGATAGTAGGATGACTTGCTGGCCTAGTTTTGAAATGACTTTAATAATTAGGCGACTCACTGGCCTGGTTTAGATTGGTCTTACGATAAGGGTGGGTTGACTCGCTGGTCACCTGTAGCGTTGACTCATTGGTTAAAGGTGAGTTAACTCAATGGTCGCCCAAATGTTGACTTATTAGTCCAATGAGAGATAACTTGATCGCCACTCAATGGTTCATTCATTGGTCTAAGGTGAGATGACTTGATAACCACTCGATGGTTGGCTCATTAGTATAAGGTGAGATGACTCGCTGGTCAGTAGAACGGTTTCCTCAATTGTCAAGGGTAAGATGACTCGCTCGTCACTCGAAAGGTTGACTCGATGGTTAAGGGTGAGATGACTAACTGGTCACTCGAAAGGTTGACTCAGTGGTCAAGGGTGGGTTGACTCACTGGTCACTCGAATTGTTGACTCAATGGTCGAAGGCGAGCTAACTCGATGGTCACTCGAAAGGTTGACTCGATGGTCAAAGGTGAGTTGACTCGCTGGTCACTTGGGGGCTGACTCATTGGTCAAAGTTGAGTTCACTCGATGGTCACTCGAAGGTTAAAGGTGAGTTGACTCGCTAGTCACTCGGCGGCTGACTTAGTGGTCAAAGGTGAGTTAACTTGATGGTCACTCGAAGGTTGACTCGATGGTCGAGGGTGATTTAACTCGATGGTCACTCAAGGGTTGACTGAGTGGTCAAAGGTGAGTTGACTCACTAGTCACTTAGGGGATGACTCGGTGGTCAAATGTGAGTTGACTCGCTGGTCACTTGGGGTTGACTCGGTGGTCAAAGGTGAGTTGACTCAATGGTCACTCAAAGGGTTGACTATATGGTCCAAGGTGAGCTGACTCACTAGTCACTCGAAGGTTGACTCTATGGTCCAAGGTGAGCTGACTTGCTAGTCACTCGGGGGTTGACTCTATGGTCCAAAGTGAGCTGACTCGCTGGTCACTCAAAAGGGTTTGTGTATTTCGGCGCATGGGTAAGCCTAGGTAGATTCATTGGTCTTGTGTTATTTTGGCTCAGGGGTTGAGCCTCAATGGACTCACAAGTCTCATTTATTTCGGCTTATGGGCTGAGCTTAAATGGACTAACTGGTCTTAGTTGTCTCGGCTCATGGGTTAAGCCTGGGTGTACTCACTGGTCTTGGTTTATTTTAGCTCATGGGTTGAGCCTATATGGACTCACTAGTCTTGGTTTGTTTCTTTTCATGGTTGAGCCTAGGTGGACTCACTGGTCTTGGACAATTTTAGGTTCCTATAACTAAGGAAATAAAATGCTATGTCACACATCAATGTAATGGCTGCACAAAGATGTGGTTAGTTTTTACACAATCAAGATGCTTATGATGTTCATTTTTAGTTTTTAGGTTCATTTATATTTAATAAACCTGCACATGTAGCAAACAGTTAGATCGTGCCTACCGCCCTTTTAACTACAATGGGTTACTTTGCTTTAAAGTCAGCGAGGGACTTAGTGAAGTCTGCTCGTGTGCTCTCTTGGTTTTTTGGTAAACCTATGGGGAAGTGTCTATGGTTCATCTATATATGGGTTTCGGTCTCAAGATCGAGTGCAATTGGGTACCTTGCGCCTTTGTGTACCAAGTCCCAGAGGCACTAAGCGAACCAAAGGAAACTTTTCCACATATAATATACTCGGGTAGTCTTGCCCTTAAGCGACCAAGGCCCTCGTACATTATGTAAGGGGTGTGATCAGATCCATACCCCTCAAGCCCTAAGCAAACTTGGAGATACTGCACCAAAAGACACCTAAATTTGTTTAGGGGTAAAGAATGCAGATGCTATGCAATCCTAAAATTGTGTAATGTCGAAATTACCACATATTCCGTAGTTCCAAATTTAATTCGAACAATACTTTAATTATTATGTCAAAAAAGAAAAAATTGGGTTTTTATAAAAATAATTTTTCCCCAGCAGAGTCACCACTGTGAGTGGGCGGGGAGTTTTATCGAGATTATGCACGCTGGGTGCGGTGCGTGGGCGCGTTTGGTGTAGTTTGAGGAAACCACGGAGTTTGGTTTCGTTGGAGAAAATCAGGTTTGCTTAAATGCATGTACTTCTTTGATAATAAAATGCTGGATTTTATTAAAGAGAAATTTTATTTTTATTATTTTTCATGTAAACTTATTGAATGTGAAAAACATGGCTCTTTATAAGCCAAAAATGTGATTATATTAAAAATATATTTACACATTTTATTTAGAAAAGATATTTTTAAAATAAAGCATTTTTACTTTATTTAAAAATAGAAATAGAGTTGCCACCCGGTTCAGCTCCACCAGGAATTGTGGTATACTAATCCAAAATGGGATTTTTATACTGAAAAGAAAGTGAGATTCTGAGTTTAGGCATAATAGTTACTCATATTGTTCAAATTATTTGGATCAATTTTGGAATTTTGGAATATGTGGTAATTTCTGCATTATAATGGCTTTATTTAAGAATTAAATTCAAGAAATAAAATAGGCATTATAATGGCATAAATAAATAAATATTTGGTATCAAAATTTCTGCAGAGTAAGGCAGTATTTGGGTCCTGGCCCGAAAACTCATTTAGGGTTTCCTCACATTCTGGATGTTCATCCGTACCTGCAAGCTTATTTACACATACTATAGTTTAAGTGGCTCCAGTGGCTCACTTAATCAGAGAAAATGAAATGCAATGTGCAATAATAGAATAAGGAAAGTGAGTTTAAATGAATTCTTTAAGTTGGTCTTAGAGCCAATTACCCTCAGTTAGGATGACTTGAGAGCCGGTGTGTGACAGAAGTTGTCAAAGGTTGTGATTTATTTGGAAAATAGGTTTAACCTAAGTTATGGCTATAATCTTGGATTACTCCTATATAAAATGCGAGTTTTTTAAAGATTGAGTCATTTTTAGACCGAAGATCACCGTAACATCTTGATCTAAAAAGATAAGAAGATGAGCTTATACCGAATGCCGGTGATAAAGCTCAGATTTAAGAGTGTTTTGACAAAGTTTCGGGGTTTTGGGACTCCCAGAACTGAAAAGGGACACAATGGGAATTTTTGGATTTATTAAAAATTTTGTCTCTTTTGAAATGAGGGGGGTGACCCCTTATTTATAATAGGTAATTAGCTGGCGGGCTAATTACCTATCTGACAAGATTTTAATTTAAATCCTGTAAAATCTTGTCAGATCTCGTAAGATTTGATTTTTTTTTACTGTAGATGGGTAATTAGCCGGCAGGATGATTACCCATGTTTGACCAAATTTTGACTTTTTGATTTTTTAGTAGGAAATGCTAAATCGAAGCTTCCCTAGACTATGGATTTTTAAATTTCGAATTTTGGATGACAATTCGGTCATTTTTGGCTCTTTTGTCTAATTACTGAACAAAATACGCATAATTCCTCATCGGGCCGAGCGGACCATGCTAACAGTCGCCACTTTGATGTGTCGATGGCATGTGGGTCTCCCTTGGCGCCTTGCGGCAGAGCCCACTGGGGTGATTGGTTGATTAATTTAGGCATGATGAAACCTTTTTAGTTCAAGTTTTCACATTTTAACCAATTTTATGAATAAAAGAATCGAGAATCAAATCTCGATACAAATGGTAGGGTGGCCACCCAAGTTGTCTACTTGGGAAAGAGTTTTGGTATGGTTTCCACTGGGTCGGAGACTCATACCTCTTGGATCAGAGATTCGGGTATCGGATGAGTTAGTTATTTCTCATTTAGTTAATTCAAAATTACATTTGCCGCGCAACACCATTTTATTTTCATCATTTGGGGAATTATTATGGAAATCTTATTTTTCTACACTCTTTCACACTATATTCATGCATTTACAATTTACAATAAAGCACAAGCAATAACTGGAGGAATAAAAATTACAACCGGCGGAAATGGGGAAATTGCAAAGGAACCTATATGTTTGTTCTAAGTTACAAAACATAATAAAATAAAGTCCTCTGCATCCATGAAGATTAGCACATTTTATAGCACATCATAAGTCAGAATTTTGTTACGAAGAACGTTATTATGTTAGCGTGGCAGTTTTGTGATCGATAGTGCTCGAACGGCTTCTAGGATTGGAAAGAAATAATGGGGCTTTAGCATATTTTATTGTGAAAACATATTTTAACTTTTGTGGCTTGATTTATCGAATTATTAGTGAAAATGATTGCATGGCAAATGGTGATGTTAGATTTATTTTACAGATTAAAAAAGGAATTTTGGGCTCTACCTAGGGGCCAGTACCCGTACATGTAGGGTGGGACCCGTACGGGTACTGGTAGGGACATGTATGGGTATAGGGGGACCCATAAGGGTCCTATCTTGTTCGGACAGAACCTTAGTTTGGGAAATACGACAAATTTACATAGATGGAGCAGAATATGAGAAATAATGATAAAATAAATGAGATGTAGTCTCTTTAAACCTCAGGAGCGTACCTTTGGGATGTGAATCCACTTTGAAGCGATCCCTATGCTAAGAGAGAGTCTAGCCAAAGTAGATGAGGAAATGGTGATTTTAGGACTATTTAGAAGAGTCTTTGTGTGGACAGAACATCCCCCAAATGCTAATAAACGAAGCTAGGAATGAATAAAATATGGACAAAACATCAAGGAATGGGTTTTCTCCCTATTTTATACCTTCTATACCTCAACTATACCCTTTATATACCTATGAAAACAGCTGGAATTTCATAAGCTACATGCTATATTTTCTTGCATATCTTGTCTCCCTTTGAAATGAGGTAAAAAGCCTTTATTTCTAGGGGGAAATCAAGTCTGAACTTAATAAATTGCATTCATGACTTGATTTCTCCCGAAATAGGCATGATCTGGATGCCATAAAGCCTATTTAGGCATATACAAGACCTGTACAGGTCTAGTGGGACTAGTATGGGTCCCTCCCCGGCATATCAGGGACTCGACCTATGTGGGTCCACTAGTGGATCTATACCACCAAGCATGACCCGTAAGGGGCCCTAAGGGTAGATTAGGTCTCTACACTCGTTCAAAATCAGCTCTGCAATAGTAGGAACACCTCCGATGGATAACACCTGTAAAAGATCATTATGTAGCTCTCATCATCCTTTCGTGAGAAGGATCTTTAAAATCCAATGCTCACAGCTCTTTAATCAGTTTCTCTTCGGATGTTGTTTTTAACGGGTTAGAAGTTCGTTTCCTTTCCAAACTTTAACCGGATGATTTTTGCATGGACTTAGGGATTTTATGTCTCTAATGTGTATTTGGATGCTCTTCTTGGACTTAGGGGTTTTGTTTGCTTCAAACCTTATCCGGATTGTTCTTTATATAAATCTTCCTAATCATTGTTTCAAACACTTTGGCCATCCGGATTCCATCTAGAGAGAGTGTTGAAGTGGTGTAGGAGTACCCTTGGGACTCACTTATCCTAACCTTTGATGGTAGTTATACTATTGATGAGCCAGTATATCTGTGGGGCAGAGCAGAGCTTTGCACCTTTTCACCTACTCTCGGTTATTGATAAGCTAGCTTGGGGATCATCACTAGCTACCATTGCACTAAGTGAGACCTTTATTCACTTGGATGCTGCTTCATATGATATGGAATCAGTCAAGGACCATTTCACACTTCTTCAGGTAATGGTTTGAACTGCCATTTTCTCGCTTTAATCAAATAAACTGTATTGATACGTCATTTCAGGTGTGGGCATTGATTTCTCCTCCTACAAACATTAGCAAGTACAACCCTTCTAACTTTGCTACTCGTACCACTACTAATTCTAGTCATCGAGATCTTGGCTTAGCTGAGTGGACTAGTATTTTTTAAATTATTTTGAGGGTCAGACCTGCTGGGTATGCCCGTGGTGGAAGATTTTTGATATGATTAGTATGATGTGGGCGACCGAAGTGCAGCTGCTTAGCTTACGGATGGTGACCTCTTATTCACCTTCTAGGTTATATAGACAATTCGGGGATACCCATCACATTCCTACTTCTTTCTACATTACTGAGCCATCTGTTTACCCATTTGACTGACCTACCATTATAGCTAAAAAGTGGGCTATAACTACTCATTTCAGGGTTTTGAGATATGATCATCTAAGGGTTGTCGAGAATGACAAGGATTGCTACTATAGGAGTGATGGGAACTAACAGTCAGATTGAACATGTATAACAGGCATGGCGGAAATTCAAAATTTTGTCCCTGTCCCCAGGAACTCCTATTGGTTGCATATAAATTAAATAAAGCCTTAACTAAATAATTCTCTACCTAGGTTAGCATGCAAAAGGACTAAGCATACCATAATTCCAAATTATATCATAGCACATTTATTTTATACTAAGCATGTTATAACTCTAAGCTATAACCTAAGCATAAAATAAACTAAGCATGCAAAACAACCTAAGCATAATTATTAAGTCTAAAAACGCTTAAAGAAAAAGACCTAATAATTAAAAGAGAAAGAAAACGAACTTACCAGTTGAAGTGTGCTTTTGCAGAACCTTCTTGCACAAGCCTCCAATCATAGGATAGCCTCTATCAGTATCCACACGAACCCAACAACCAAAGCCTCCCCGGGAGTTAGAACTAAGATGCCTCGAGTACTTGCTAGACCACTCCAGAAGCCTCACCCAAAAATATAAACTAGAGGTGCCCGAATAAATTCAGGCTCTTAAAAAATAACTTACTCAATTACCCGAGAGAAAAATATCTCGCTTAGGATTTACGCTTTGAGCTTAGTGCACTGAGAAAGGAAGGACTAGGTGCCTATTTATAGGCTTGGGGAAGCAGAAGTGCTTCCCCACTTCCAATGTGGGATTGGGCAAAATTTGCTCAATCCCATATGGGTTAACACGTGGACCCCCATAGGTCCATGGGTTGACCCACATGCAGCGTGCTAAGCACGCTGCATGCTTGGCAACCAAGGTAGGCCATTATGGCCTACATTGTCCCACAAACTGGACTTATGGGCCTTTTTCCTACAAGCCCAGCTTGTGTGCTGGGCCGCGCTCATACCCAGCGCTACCCAGCAGCGCTGATGTGACCATCATGTGGGCTTGGCCAAGTGCCAAGCCCACAGCCCCTTTTGCCACCACTTGGGGCCCCATTCCCGTAGGGTCTCACCCTATTGTACTGATTGGAAAATTCCTTTTAATCCCTTTTCAAATAAATATTTATTTTCAACCCTAATAAATTAGTTATCTGTCAAAATAAATTTCTTGGTCCAACCAAAATTGATCTAATCAATTATAATTTATTTATGACTCTAATTAACTAATTATCGGTCAAAATAAATTTTTTGGTCTATCCAAAATTGATATAATCAATTTTAACCAATCAAATAATAATCCAATTATTATTTATGTTACATTTTCGTAATAGAATAAATCTATTAGTTCTTTACTTAGTCCGATGAAGGTCCAATGTCTGTGACCTTATAGGATTCCGAAGTATTGAGCTGTTAAGGCTTAACTGACCGTTGTTCTAATGGAACGATTGGCTCGATGCTCTAGACCGTGAATAGAACTTGATTACCTAAAACAACTGTAGTATGCCTCTAGTAAGGGTCTACCATCCCCCAATACTCGGAACCTCATTTATGCTTATGACTTAATCTCGATTAGTGCAATAAATTCCTGCCATTCTTTAATATTAGTACCATCTAGTTTATAGGGTTCGGTTAAAGTGTTAACCCACTAATAGCGAGGTTGCTCCAAGCTATCCTAGTAGTTTACTTGTTACCGAAGTATATTGCCTTTTTACCATAGTGTGTTTGACTAAAAACCTTTTCAATCAAACACACACTCTGATCAGAGGTTTATGGCAATCATCACTTCAACAAGTGGCCAGATACAACTCCTTAATATATAAGGAGCGATGGATTCTTTTTAACTACTCAGCTTACCAACGTGTTGTCCTCACTATACCCGTAATCACCCGTAGCAACCTAAATTAATGAGTGTATAGTAATGACCTAATGTATAGCAATATTACCACACAAGGTAACTAGCATCTCAAGTATGAGGACATTTGCAAAGCTTATTGCATGTAGATAAACACTAACACATTGATATATATACCAAGTGTTTATCTTACTGCAGTCTCCATTATATCTCCCAGATATATCCATGTGTCAAACTTAAGGCACTACCTTCAGTCCTTAGGAGATTGACTGCTTGGACCATTTCCAAGAAAGTTGACCACATGCTAGTCTTTCCGCTTTAGCAATATCCTTTCTTGATGAAACTATGACTAGGGATAGTTAAGACAAAATCATAATTGCACATGAAGCAGGTTCCATCAGATATAGTCCAACTATAATTTCTCTGATTTCATGCTATGATATGTTAAGGACTTTTGTATACATACATCAATTTATATATTTAACTAGCTATAATATATATATACATAGAAACACATTGATATAAACAAAAGAATAAATGTAGGATGGATGAAATGAAGAAGTACCGGAGTCTTATGTGACAAAAAGATACCTTTGAAAGTGAAAGGTAAATTCTACAGAATGGTGGTTAGGCCAGCCATGACATATGGGAGTGAATGTTGGGCTATTAAGATGCAACATATTCAAAGGATGAATGTGGTGTAAATGAGGATGCTTAGGTGGATGAGTGGGCATACAAGGATGGATCGAATTAGAAGTGAGTGCATCCGCTAAAAGATCGGTGTGGCACATATTGAGGATAAACTGAGAAAAGGACGACTAAGGTGGTATGGACATGTGCTATGTAGACCAATAGATGCTCCAGTTAGAAAATCTGAGAACTTATGGACAGAGAGTAAGGGTAAAGGGAGAGGTAGACCTAAGATTACTTGGAGGGAAACTATTTCTAAGGATATGCGTTTACTCGGTATGGACGAAAATTTGGCTTTTGATAGAGTTTCATGGCGTCGGAAGATCCATATAGCCGACCCCACCTAGCGTGGATTTAAGGCTTGGTTGGTTGGTTGGTTGGTATTACATAATTAAGATATATCGCCCTAATTGCCTTAAGAGGATACATCATATCCAACAAGGAGTTTTTCCCCCTCGCAGGGAGCGACTGACTGTTAACATTGACCGTTCCTACTGAGGAGAAGAGGAGATGTTTGATCTGATGATGTGATATATGTGAAATGTGCTAGATTGAGCATTTTGAGTTCTAATTTTTGCATAAGTACTTACATTAAGATATTTCTCGACCTATCAAACTTTTACTTGTCTTAAATTTTGCTTGGACCGCCATTTTCGAGTTTTCAAACCAGCAGACTTCTCTTCTTTCTTCTTTTTATTTTCGGCTTTTGCATAGACCTATATGTTTTAGTCTATCGGATTATTTTGCATTATCTTCTCAAAGGATATTTCTGAATTTATTCCTTAAATTGAATGCACATGGATAAGAGATAGGAAAAAAATTCATTTACCTACATGTAATTCTATCACGCAATCAGGCAACATACATTCATAAGTCATATAACATAAGGTTTAGCAAGATGATGCTTTTAGTGATTGATTTTGAATTGATTACAATTATAGGTATATACTACAATTGAAATGTCTCTGATTGCTAGCTACCCTGTGAAGGTTTTATAGCTAATGACTCTTATTTATTTTAAGTCTTAAATTTTGCTCGAACCACTCACATAGGTACGACAGACTTTATTTATGCCTTAACATTTGCTCAACCTTCCCTTTTTGGGTTTTCAAATCGACATGCGACCCTAATTTTTGCCCAATCTGCACTTTTCAGGTTTTCAAATTGATGGGCTTCATGCTTTATTTTCATCATTTATTTTACACATGGTAGTGCTTGAGTTTGTTATGATTGACGGGGTTCACGAATTTTTGCCATCCATGTCCATGATCTTGACTACTCCTTTGCCTATGATCTTCTTGATTACATAGGGTCCTTCTTAATTTGGTCATAATTTTCCCCTAGCATCTGTGTTGACTTACTTGAGCTTTTTAAGAACTAAGTCCCCGACTTTAAGTGGCTCCTTCGACTGTCTGACTTGGTTGTTATAAGCCCTAGCCATATGTTGTTGATACATCTGCAGATGATCCATGGCTTTCAATTGTTCTTCATCTGTTGTGTTCAACTGCTTGAATATGGCTCGAACCCAATACGTCTCTCTCAGCTGTGGTTCCAAGGCAACTCTTAGTGACTTGATCTCAATCTCAATTGGAAGAACTCCCTTCATCCCCTATACTAATGAGAATGGAGTCTAATTGGTTGGAGTACGGACGCTGGTTTGATAGCCATAAATTACAAAAGGATGCTTGTCGCCCTATCTCTGTAGGTGACAACCATCTTGGAGAGGATCTTCTTGACTGCTTTGTTGGCTTATTCAACCTCACCATTAGGTTGTGGTCGATACGGAGATAATCTATGATGATTTATGCCATACTTTTCAATCAAATATGTCATTTCTCCTTTAAATTGGACTCCATTATTGGAAACAATGTGGTGAGGAATCCCATACCGAGCAAAAATTTGGTGTTCAATAAACTTGGCCATTTTCTTGGTGGTAATGCCTCAACCCACTTAGCAAAGTAGTCTACTGGCACGATGATGTATTTATTCTCATTTGTTGAAGATGTCTGGATCTCGCTAATTATATCCATCCTTCACATCGTCAATGGCTAAGGAGTTGAAAAGCTTTAGAGCTCGATGGGTGGTAAGTGTGAGGTTTTCCCGTATATCTTACATTCATGACACTTCTTCCCTTCTTCAATGTAGTCAGCTGTAAGCATAGTCCAAAAATAACCTTTTCTTTGGATCTTCTTAGCTAAGGGTATTCCATTCATGTGCGGTCCATAATCTCCTGAATGAAGCTTTCTCATAACTTGGGTAGCCTCTTCCTTAGTTAGACACTTAAGAAGTAAACTCTTGCTAGCTCTTTTGAATAGATCTTCCTCTACTAATTTGAATTGTGCGACCAATATTCTCAATGTTGCGTGATCAGACTGAGATGGCCTTTCCAGAAAATGACCACTTTTCAAGAATTATACTATGTCCACATACCATGGATCTTCTTAAATTTTCCCCACTACCATAGCCTCTTTACTGAAGAAGGGAGTTCGCAAGAATTGCATAACTAATGGTCTCATGGGTCTTCCTTGATGATTCTCCCACATAGATGCCAATGTTGCTAAGTAGTCTGCCATTTGATTCTCTTCTCTAGGCACATGCTAGAAATAGGCATTGTTAGAAATTCATTGATTGAACCCAAACTGTTTCAAGGCCAGGACGACGTGACTTTTCTTTGATTTCCCAATCTCATACTACTTAGCAGATCACCAAAGATGAATCATCCACCAATGATATGTCAGTTGCCCCTACTACTAGGTGAGCCTCCAATCCAAACAAATAGGCTTCATATTGTACCCCATTATTGGTGACTAAAAATTCTAGGCACTTGGACAATGGGATCATTATCGAGAGTAATGATGATAACGCCAAGACCGATGCCTCATCTATTGACTACACCATCGAAATACATGGTCCATAAGGGCTTTACTTCTTCTACTATAACTAGCTATTTATCGGGGAATGTCAAGTCTTGCGTATAATCTATTTCGAGAGGATGACCTGCAAGGAATTTGGGAACTTCTCTTCCCTTTATCACCTTACAGGTAATGTACTCTATGTTGAACTCGGAGAGCAAGAGCAACCATCTTGATAATTTTCCTGCTAGAGTAGGTGACTCACATAGGTACTTCATAGGATCAATCTTTGAAACTGCTTAAATCCTATATGATTGGAAGTAGTGTCTTAACTTCTACGTGAGCCACATCATGGCAGCGCAGGACTTCTCTACTATCGTGTATCGACTTTAATACTCCCACAACTTCTTGCTGAAGTAGTAAATCACATGATTTTTCTTGTCTTTATTTTCTTGTACCAACATTGTCCCTACTGACATCTCTTCAATTGCTAGATAGATTATCAAGGGCTTTTTATGAGTCGGTGGTTGTAAGACTGATGGATTGGTAAGGTAAGCTTTGATTCTATTGAAAGTTATTTGGCACTATTCATTCCACTCTAATGGCTTTTTCTTCTTGAGTAGTTTGAAAATTGGCTCACAGACGGTAGTAAGGCGAGAGATGAATCTACTACGTACTATAGTGACCCTAAGAATGATCGAACCTCCTTATTGATTTTTTATACTCGCATGCCACGGATGGCCTTACTCTTGTCGGGGTCCATTTTATTGCCCCTTTAACTAATGATGTGGCCTAGTAGCTTGCCTGTTATGACTCCAAATATGCACTTCTTCAGCTTTAGTCTTAAGTTGTACTTCTCAATCCTAGTGAGGAATCTATCTAAGATAGCAGGGTGTTCCTCTCGGGTCATTGATTTCACTAGCACATCATCAACGTACACCTCAACTTCTTTTTATATCATGTCATGTAGCAATGTTGTCACTACTTGTTGATAAGTGGCACTAGCATTCTTTAACCCAAATGGCATGGCCTTGTAATAGTAGACCCCCTACATTCGGCAGTGAAAGTTGTTTTGACCTTGTCGACGGCATCCATCATGATTTGTTTCGTACCTGAAACATCCATAAATGAGTACATGGCTACCTTGGTTGCACTGTCAATTAAAATGTCGATGTGGGGTAGTGGGAAATCATACTTAGGTGAGGCCTTCTTGGGATCCCGGTAATCCACACAAACTCGAACCCTTCCACCTTTCTTCGCTACTAGAACAATATTAGCTACCCAAGATGAATACTCAACCACTTCTATGAACTTGGCCTTAATTAGTTTAGAAACCCTGGCTTTAATAGTCTCAGCCCACTTTGGTTTAAGCGGTAGAGCTTTTCCTTGACGGCCTAAACTTGGGATCAGTCAGAATTTATTGTTCGGCTATCTCGTGATCAACTCCTGGCATATCTTTGTAGAACCAAGCGAACACTACCATATGCTTTCTTAGGATTTTTATCATTTCATTTTTCTCATTAGGAGACAAATCATTTGATATATATACCATTTTAGGGTTTTCAGTTGTATTCAAATTAATTTCAATCATAAAAGCATCATGTAAGCTAAACACATTATGAATATGATCAAAAGAATGCAAGTTTCCATTAGGCAAGACATCACATAAGTAAGCAGAATTATTATATATCATTGGTAAATCAGCTTCATAAGCCTTATTGTTCACATCATAAATACTAGGAATAGAAACAAGAACATCATCCCCATCTTCTATAGGAACCATGGAGATGACAATAGCTATTGGAGTATCTTCCAAGAGCATGCCAGACAAGTCTTCATTGAGCTTCTTTTTCTGATCCTTGGTGAGCTTCTCTTCTTCCTTAACAAATTTTATCACAAGCTTGGTAAAAGCTTCTCCAAATGGACCATTAGCTAAGTACCCAACTGGTTCATGAGTTTAGTGAAAGCATCGGTAATGGAGGAGATAGCTTTGTCTCCCTCATTGAGAATTGGCTCATGGACTAGGGAAGTCTTGTCTTCTTCTATCTCATTGATATAACATCGCTTGGCAAAACCAACCACATCATTAAAGATCTCAAAGCCGAGAATTAGTTCTCCCCAACTTTCATAGGTTTCACTTCCCCTTAATAGGCTGACTCTTAGGCCCTATTGTAGACACTAACCATGTGGACTAAATTCCAACACATCTTCTTGGTGGCTTTCTTGGAAGTGAATCCTTGCCCTTCTTTGCCTTTCTAGGAGTTGATCTTAGGAAGAGATGGGATCCCTTAAAGATTACTTCCTAGACCTTTGTTGATCTTGTACCCCTTTATAGCCATACACTTGGCTAGCAATGGAGCATACCTCTTGACTTCTTCCTCTTTGGGCTTGATGATAACTGACACTCAAAAGTTCGTTCAGTCATTTCCCACTCTCGCGGTGGCTACTATAATTGACTCCTCATCAGCTTCCATGGTAATAGGCTTCCCTTTGTGAATAAGCTTGATCTTTTGATGAGGAGTGGATGGCACTACTCTTAATGTATGAATCCAAGGATGACCCAATGGTAGAGAGAATGTGACTGAGATGTCCAAGACAGTGAATGTAATAGAAGTTGTGAACTCCCCTATAGTCACTTCAGCTTCGAATGTTCCTTCGACTTTCCTTTTGGAATCATTATAAGCCTTGAGCATAGTACTGGATTTCTTCAACATAACCTTAGAGAGTCCAAGATGTGGCAAGATTTGGAGAGGGCATAGATTCAAGGCGGACCCATTATCTACGATCACACATGGAACCATGAGGTCAAAGATCTTTACTTTGATAAACAACACCTTATTGTGCTTCATTCCTTCTTGAGGCAAGTCGGCAAGGGTGAAGGTAATAGGTAAATAATTCCTTGGTGGAACCCTTCCAATAATAAGGGTACACATTTCTTCAGGAGATGTTGTAGGGATGACATCCATCTCCATTAAATTTTTTATGAGGGCCTTTCTATGAGCTTTGGAGTTGATTATCAGTTGCCAAATGGTGCACCTGGCTAGAGTTTACTTTAATTTTTTGATGACAGGGTCGTCCTCTAACTCCCCTTCGACAAGTGGAGGAAGTCTTGTGCATGTTTTGCCCCTTCGATTCAAACTCCTTTTCTAAACTCAAGTTGGACGACTCTTCCACTTTGAGTCATGTTCATAACCTTCCCATTTTGTACGTAGGATACATACCCTCCTTTAGTTTCTACTGGAAAGTAAATCGCTTCTTTGAATTCGTCATGATGATCACTGAGCACTCTATCGACGTCTATAGGGTCCATTGGATGGTAAAAGAAATCGATCATATCCGTGCCTAGAGAACTATTCACTTGCTCACAAAAAAGATCAAGGGCCTCTACATCGATACGATTTAGGAGGGTTGTACCTCAAGAATCCTCCATGGCCTTCATAAAGTTAGTCTTAGCTTGCACTACCCTTATTGACAGATTTTCTTGAGCGAACTAATTAAGTACAAAGTTGGGTGTCAGGCTAGATTCAACCACCAAAATCAACTCTTCAACCACCAATTTATTTCTCAATCATTGGACTACATAGGCTTTGGCTAGGCCAGACTGTACCATATTCAAAGATTGAGAAATTGGGGTAATGGATTACTCATAATACTAGGTTTTGGTGCCAATTCTTTGATCTTCTTATCCTTGATGAGGGTTTAGATAGTGGCTTGGAGAGTCTTGCAGTTATTAGTACGGTGATGAATAATTACATGGTATGTGCAGAAACTACGAGCATCTTTAGGCTTAGTGGGAGTAAAGGGCACCAAACTACTCAATAAGTTAAGTTTCCTCAACTTGCTAAAGTGGAAAGACATTGTGAGTAGACAACATTTCAAACGGCTGCGAAGCCGGGCCGGCGGACCGATCCCTTAAAAATAATAGGCGTAATCATGATAGAAAATGGTTTAACATATTTTTATGTTCAAAAGGTACGAGATCAAAATCCCGTACTTAAAATAGAGTCGCAACCCAGTTCAGCTCAATCGGGAAATTTTTGTATGATTTTCCCACCGGGTGGTAGACCATACCTTAAGTAGAGATTCGGAGTTCGGATGATGTTATCTATTTTACATTAGCCAAGTGAAAATATTTAATTCTTTCTTAATCGGTTTTGATACACCCTATTTATTATGCTTTTGGTTTATATATTGTTTTCGCGTTATCAAGCATTCAAAGCGGTAAATAAATAAATTATTACAGTTATCCAAAATAAAATGTGGAAAGTAAAAATAATAATTACAAGGCTTTTCAAATCCTGTACATTTGTCTATACAATAAATAAAAATAACCAAAGGCCTATCATACATCTAACCTAAATCTACCTGCACGAAAATGGTTAGCACAAGTACGGTACGTTGTACGAGGTATATCACATAACATGCATAGTTAGTAAACAAAATAAGACCCAAGTTAGCATGAACATGGCATATTCATTTTACATTTCATGAAGCCCGGTTAGATGGCTAAAATGGGGTTAAAACAGCATTTGCGGAAAAATTTCATTATATCCATATTTTAGACTCGATAATTATATTAACTGGATTATTAGTGAAAATGCCACATGTTATGGGGTGAGGTATGTTTTCAGGAGGTTCTGGACCCCCATCAGTGCACTGTACATCCTAGCTTTAAAAATTAAACTAGGTCAAAAATAAAATGAAAACAAAACTACTATCTAAAACTCCATACCGCCAGTGGTATGAATAAGGCCGCCGGTGGCATCACTAATGCCGCTGGCAATCTCATTTACACAGGTAGGCTGTATATAATTATAAATACCATAAAGAAAGGGTCCTGTAAGAAAATCAAGCCATTGGGAGCAAATGAGGCAACTAGCGGTATCAACGATGCTGCTGGCAACATGGTTGATACCGCTGGCGGCTTCAAGTGCCTCCAGCGGCATCAGTTTCTTGCAACAGCTCTTTTCAGCCATAAGGTGACCGATTTTGACTTTAATCCGATGGATAATTGACTTTGATCAATTGTTCGGAGAATATTGAGCAAAAATCAAACACCTGCAGAATCCATACCGCCGGTGGTATGGGTGATACTGTTGGCGGCATCACTGAGGTCGCTGGCGGCATCAACTTCTGCCAGATCCAAAAAAATAAGCAAAAAATAAGGAAAAAGTAGGAAAATCCAGCAAAAAGCAATTTCAGCGGGATATTTTGAATTGTTAGGCTTTATTTGACTTTTTATGGGTATTTACGACAAAGTTATTTTTTGGATGTAAATCGTCGATTTGAGCTACCACCGGACGTGTTATCGGACACATTGAACTGAATTCTTCCAAAAATAAAATTCGTAGAGAATTTTATTTTTGATAATAAAAATTCCAAAGAAAGAATTTTTTATCATGAGGAATAAAATCGGGTATACGTCATCATTATCTCGTGAGAGGGACAGTAAAATCTTATGCTTACAGGATGCCCCTCAAGGGATCACTACTACCACAGGTTAGTATGATCACATAAAAAGAGCAAGGTTTATAAATTGTACCTGATAGCTGGCATGCTAGGTCTGAAAGATGACAAGATTCTGATTCTGCCAGTGCCTTCATTTTACGATTGGTTTGCCCCTTGGTCGGGCCTGGGCTTTGACGATTAGTGGGCTGGACCCGAAGGATGACTGGACTTTGGCTCCAGCAGAACCCTTCACTCGATGATCAATTTGCCACTTAGTCAGGCTTGAGCTTTGAGATTTGCCAAGCGAGGCTTGGGCTTTTAAGTTTGCCAAGTGGGGCTTGGGCTTTTAGGTTTGCTAAGCGAGGCTTGGGCCATTCTGGTTTGCCAAGCGGGGCTTGGGCTTTCAAGTTTGCCAAGCAGGCTTGGGATTTTCTGGGTTGCATCTGCAAAGAGTGACAAGTAAAAAAAGATTAGACAGAATTTCAAATAATGTTTTTACTGCTTCATCGATTTTGTGAAACAAAAATATTTTTCCCCTTCGATCAACAATAAAAATGTGAAAAATTAAAACACAAGGGTTTTAGAAGCCCTAGGATTTTAAGGCTTGAGCCAGGATCCTGCTGTACTATTGAAAAGGCGAGCAGAATTTTTTATGCTGATGGCACTATGAAGCAATACCGCTGGTGCTATAGGATGCCACGTGGCATCTTTGATTAGTCAAAGAAATTCAAAATTCAAATTGGTGTTGATGAAACCACCGGCGGCTTGGACGATGCTGCCGGCGACATGAATTGATGTCGTTAGTGGTATTAAGGGATAGTTTAGAAATAATTAAACTCCTCCAATTTCTACCGGGTGTTTAATACGGGTTTAAACTCTTATTTTCCTCATTTTGCATTTACAGATGCCGATAGTCTTTCACCTTTTCTCTCTACTTCTCATGAACAATCTCACTTCTCTTTCCTTTCTACTCCCAATCATGAAGAAGATCTTTGGACACAAATCTAGAAGTTCCAAGTCTGACAATCTGCCTGCTTCTTCCATGGAAGGGCTAAAACTTTGCCTGGTTCATGTGGGATATGGCTTTAAAGAATCCAACATTGTTTTCGGATACGGGATTGCGGCTCCAATCGACAATCTAGTCTCGGACAAGAAAAACCACATCTCTTACGTCCAGGTAATCCTACAAAACTCAAACCCTTTTGTTTTGTTTAAAGATTTTGGTTCTAAACTCAAAAAATGGTAGAATAAAGGTTAAAAACAAGAGATATATGTTAGAATGCATGCTATAGGCCTATTTTCTGCTTGATTTATTCCTTAAAACTGATTAATTATGTTTTTTATGATTTGGTGCGATTTTGGGCAAAACTGGATTCTACCCACAAAAATTAATACCGACGGCGACATCACTCTTGTTGCCAGTGGCTTCAGGCCTTTAAAAAAGGGCAGGAATCATGCCATATCACTGCTGATTCTAGCAATATTGCCAGCGATATCATTCATATCACCGGTGGTATGGCTGATGTTGCTGGCAGCATCACTGCCCCAGCAGCGGCATCAGTAGCATTCTAGAAGCTAAAAGACATAGAATTAGAATTATATACTGATTTGTTCCTTTCTAATTTTTGCAGCCGCACACACTGACTTGTACCAAATGTATGGGGACTATCAGCGAGTGGTGGTAGCATATTAAGAAGAAGGATTCTACACTTGCGGCTGCCATCGATGACACGGGTTTTGGGTATTTAGCCCGTTCTATACCCCTACTCATTCTAAAGCTTTCCCACCCGGCCTTGACCACTCTGACTAAGAAGTGGTTTGAAACCACCCATACATTTCACTTCTAGATTGGGGAGGTAACTATTACCCCTTCCGACATGGTGGCAATGGCTGGACTGCCATGGATAAAAGAGGTCATTCATTTCGACGTCTCACCTCAGGGGACCGGTGGTGAAAAGGGTGACGGAGCTCTTTGGATTGAAGCCTAAGTCGGGGTGACTGTGCTCTGGAGAGTTCTAAGAGTATTGGATAGAGGTTGGAGTGGTCCCTGAGACCCAGCGGGATGCTTGCATCCACTCTTTTGTCATTTTATTACTGACTATGTTGTTCTTTTCGATCTCAGGAAGCAAGGTCAACTATGGATTGATTTTTGCTACTAAGGACTGTGACCTTCAAGGAGAAGAACTAGCCTAGGGCCATTTTAGCTCAAATGTACTATGGGATGGACATAGGAGCCTGAAAGATGGAGAAGGTCCTCCGCTTGAGCCATTTGCTACTTCAGGTATATCCTTTTGAATAGTTCTTTTATGGTTAGTTGCTTTTCTCTTTTTGCTGTGTTGAGCTTTTGGATTGATTGCCTATCAATTATACAGGTGTGGGCCTTTGAGCATCATATCCTCCCCCCAGTTAAGTTCAATACTACGGTGCCACCGGGTTCACATTTTCTTGCCCGGTGGTGAGAGAGCTTTGGAGGACTTGACAAGTATCGTACCGCATACAGGGAGGAACTAAGGAACTTATAGATTGGCTTGGTATGTTACTTTGACTTTTAGCCCTGTCTTACATTCAATAAACCATTAGTCAAAAAAACATTTATAAATTTAAATTGCTTACATTAGCTTTCTGCTTGATTGATTAGCTAGGTCATTAGGGACCCTTTTAAGGAGGTGTCTAACTATACTGCTGTCCTTACGATCTGGCGGGAGCTGGATGACTGCAAGTTTATGATGGAATGCCCCCTGGCCTTGCCTTATTACTCGGGGGAGAGAGTTCATGTTCGGAGGGAGCTTATGCCTGCTACTAGGCCAATGCCCGAGGATCCCCCTACGGGCCTCTAGTGGCCTTACTTAACCATTAATAGTGCGGCCACCAAGGTTAATTATTTGGATGGCAATGGTCGAGTGGTTGGGACTGTCCCTGACCCTTATAATGGCCATATATCACATTTGCTTACGATGTGCCCTCGCATCCATGATAATGATTCCATGGCCTTCCATACAAAAAAGAGGAAGGAAGAGCTGAAAAGGTAGAGGTGCGGTTGTGAGGTGTCAATGACGTGTGGGTCTCCCTTGGCGCATGTGTGAGAGGTGGGGCCCACTGGAGGTTTGGTTGGATTTAGGCATGACAAAACATTCTTTAGTCAAAGTTTGCACAATAAGCCATTTTTAATGAATAAAAGAATCGAGACCCAAATCCTAATACAATTAATAGAGTCACCACCAAAGTTCTCTACTTGGGAAAGAGTTTTGGTCTGGTTCCCTCTGGGTAGGAGACTCATACCTATCGGATCAGAGATTCGGGTATCTGATGAGTCACTGATTTCTCATTTAGTTGATTCAAAATTACATTCACCGCATAAAACCATTTTATTTTTCATCATTTGGGGAATTATCACAGAAATCCTATTTCTACACTCTTTCACACTCGTCACATGCATTTACATATTATAATAAAGCACATGCAATAAATAGGGGGATAAAAATTACAACCGGGGGAAAACAGGGAAAAATTGCAAAGAGAACCTATACATTTGTTCTAAGTTATAAAACAAAATGAAAATAAATTCACCTACATCCACAAATGTTAGTACAGTTTATAGCACACCATAAATCAGCACTTCAACACGTTTTGTTGTGAAAACACATTTTAACTTTTTGTGGGTTGATTTACCGGATTATTAGTGAAAATGATTACATGGCAAATGGTGTGGGTTGATTTTTAATCAATCAATTATAGGTTCGCCAATCTGCCTGATGCTGGTGCCCGTACGGGTGGGTGGGACCCGTACGGGTACCAAGGAGAACTTGTAAGGGTATGGTGTACCCGTACAGGTCATGTTTGGTCTAGATAGAAGCTCTATTTAGTTCAATTTATATATTAATAGATTGATAGATTGGCGACAGAAAAATAAAATAAAAAGGGATTTCCTTCTGTATGAGTATGGCGCACCAAATTGATATCCTTAGGGATATATGGTACCAAGAAGGCTCATACAGGTTAGGACTAGACCCGAAACAAGAAATGAAATCAACAGATCTAATAGAAGTAATAGGCAATAATAATAATGAATTAACTGAGATGCGAGTCTCTTTGAAACTGAGGAGCGTTACCTTTGCGGCGTGAATCCACTTTGACGTGAACCCTTTACTATTGAGAGAGCCCGGCCAAAGTAGATGGAATAGGACTATTTAGATGAGTATTTGTGTGGACAAAACCTCCCCTAAACCCTAATAAAAGAAGCTAGGAATGAATAAAATGTGGATAAAACCTCAAAGAAGGGGGTTTCTCCCTATTTTATACCTCCTATACCCCCGTTATACCTTTTTTATACCTATAGAAATTGCTAGAGTTTTAGTATAATTTTTTATATGAGTAGTGTGTGTTGAAAATTTGAAGAGAAGGGCCCTATTTGTAGGGGAGAGGAGGTCTGAACACAATAAATCACATTTAAGACCTACCTTTTCCTGAAATAGGAAAGGATTCCCTTCAAAAATAGCCTATTTAGGTAACAAGAGGACACATACAGGGTGGGGGACTCGTACGCATTCCCTCCCAGGTGTATGGAAGGGATGTCCTAAATGGGTCCCCTGGTGGATATGTACCACCAGGATGTGCCCGTATGGGTCCCTAAAGGCAGACTAGGTCTCCATTCTTTGGCCAAACTTAACACTACGGTAGTAGGAACACCCCTGATGGACAACACCTAAAAGATATTGCAACATATAGCTCTCATCATATTTTTATGAGAAGGATCATTAAAATATAGTGCTCCTGACTGTCCCTCATGGAATCACTATAGATACAGATCTGTATGATCTCACGATGTGAGCGAGGGTTTAGAAATCATACCTGAGGTGATGATATAGGTTAGTTCCTTTCTTGTGGTGGACTTCTGTCCTTTGCTAATGCGTATCCCTTGTAACTCTACTAGGGAAGGTACATGTATCCTTTTCTTATGGCAGATGACTTTCCTAATTGATGTATACTTTTCCTGAGGCAAATGACTTTCCTAGTCACTGTATCCCTTTCTTAAGGCAGATTGACTTTACTGATTGGTGTATCCCTTTTCTGACGCAGATGACTTTCCTTATGCTATAGTGCATATCCCTCGTAACTCTACTGGGGAATACATACCCCTTTCTTGAGATGGATGACTTTCCTGGTCACTAGCATATCCCTTTTCTTAAGGTGGATGACTCTCCTGACCGGCGTATCCCTTTCCTAAGGCGGATGACTTTCCTTCTGCTACCTTGCATATTCCTCGTGACTCTACTTGGGGGAAGGTGTGTATCCCTTTCTTAAGGGGGATCAACTTTCCTGACTGATGATGGTATATCTCTTTCTTAAGGTGGATGACTTCTCCTCATATCCCTTTCTTAAATCGAATCAACTTTCTTGACTGATGATTTTGGATAACTTGTAAAAGAGACAACAACCAAACACCGAGTTAGTCATTGTCCAGGCAGACATCTTTTTATTCTTAATTGACTTTTGTGAGAACAAAAAATATTTTTGCCCTTTCAATTAAGAATAAATAAGCGTGGATGTGATAAACTTAAAGTTCTATATGGGAAATGTCGGGTTTGGCCCAATCGATGCTATGCTTATTTTACCGCTGGGGGAATGCTCCTAGGGTCTACCGATTTCGCTACTAGGAAGTGGGGGGTACCCCTGGATCTGATTCTGCTACTGGGAAGTGGGGGATGCCCCTAGATCTGATTTCGCTACTAGGAAGTGGGGGTGCCCCTAGATTGGTAGGGGGATGCGCTTGGATCTAATTCCGCTATTGGAAAGTGTGGGGATGCCCATAAATCTGATTCTGCTACTGAGAAGTGGGGGGATGCCCCTGGATCTGATTCTGCTACTAGGAGGTGAAGTAAGAATTCATATGCTAGGATTGACCTGTATATAAAAATCATCCATGTTAGTGACCAATTCAGAAATGGCTTACCTTGATTCTTGATTCTTGATTCACTTTTCTGAAAGCAAAAATATTTTTGGCCCTTCAATCAAGGTGAGCCTAGGAACTTATCCCAAATATAATGGAAATATAGGGTTAAAAGGGAGTGGGGTTGGCCCCAAACTTGAACTGGTTGAATTCCTGGTGGTTATTGAAACACTGATGCGAAAATCAGCCCCTAGATAGTGAGAGAGGGCATGTACGGGTGGGCCAAACCCTTACGGGTAGGGTTCTCAAAAAAGGGGACCCGTACGGGTCAGGTGGGTCATGTATGGGTCCTCGACAAGGGCTTTAAAATATAGATTAGCCCCTTTACATCCCACCTCAAACCAAAACTTCCCTTTTTGCATTTTTCAGCGATTTCGTTCCTAAAATCAACCAAACATGTATAAAAAGATCCTAAAGACCGGTCGTTTCTTCCTTAGACTGGAGGATTTGCCCTAGGTGGATGATTCAAGGCTTTGAGAATGCCTGGTTTCCATCAGGTATGCATTTTGTGGGGGAGACTCGTTTTTGGGACTTACTCTCACCTTTGAAGTGCCTCTGATCCCTTCTCCTGAGTTGCATGCCTCAAATCTCCAAGTAAATTCATTCGATTCTCCGTTTTCCGATTTTGAACTTTTGGTTATTTCTTAGATTTTGGCATGATTTAGGATGTTTTAAACCTTAGAATAGAGCCTGATGCATGTAACTTTAGCCTAGGATGCTTTTATAATAGTTTCGGATGAACTTTGGTTGAGATTGTGCGATTTTGGATTTTTTGGAGTTTTGCCCGCGTAGGGACTGCTTATAGGGGACCCGTATAGGTGAGGGCCGACCTGTATGGGTCCCATTTTTTATATGTGTTCCACTCAAGGACCCCGTACGGGTCCTATCTTTAGGGATGGAACATTGTTTTTTCTAATTTTTGCAACCTTTTTTTATTTCTAACTTGTCTGCTGTATTCTGACCCTGTTAATCTGTGATTCTATTTCTACAGTTCCAATATAAGACTATGGGAACCTTGAGTTTTTGCATGAAATGGTACGAGGAGATTCATACCGTAGGGATACGGAGCTGCTGACCCGCATAGATTCCTTCAGGTTTAGCAATATCATCAGGGCCATCCCTCTGGCCCCTAAGACATTAGCTCCCGGTGTCTTTTCAGCTTTGACGGAGAGGTGGTCAGAGACGACCCACACTTTCCACTTGCCTATTGGGGAGGTCACCATCACTCCCTTTGACATGTGTGCCACCATAGGCTTGGAATGGAGTGGGGACATGGTCCATTTTGACGTTTATGCCGATTGGTGGCATTCTCGGCCTGAGGTGAAGGCCTACATTTAGCAGATTACTTGGGCTTCATCCGGGCAGGACGAACAAGCTCAAGTAGGGGGACCTGTATGCTTACTAGATTGAGCAACTGAGTTCTGTTGCAGCTGATAGGAGGGACTAGTATGCCCGATCTTTCTTGCTAACATTCCTTACCACCATCTTCTTTCCCTCTACTCGAGCAACCTCAACTGTGGTTTGCTCTCTACTGTGGAGGATCTTGCAGCTATGCCTCACAAGAACAAGTGCTGGGCCATTCTAGCACAACTGTACTATCGATTAGACATAGGGGTCTAGGGTGAGCAGTTTGAGCTCAAAATCTGCCATCTAATACTACTGGTAAATTCCCAATAAACCTCTTGCACTTTAATGTTTTGTCTAAGCTGTGCTGCAGCTAATCCTTACTTTGTCTCGTAGATTAGGGCTTTCGAGCACCGGCTGATCCCCAGGATAGGATTGCCCATATAGCCTTAGACGACACATATCATCTCTAGATGGATAGGGCTTTGGCAGAATTAGCCCTTGACTACGGTGCACCACCGAGAGTTCCTACGCCAGCTGCACTCAGATCGGGTAAAGTTCTTCCCTATTAAATCTGCATTTTACATTTCAACAAATCATTAGTAGAAACTATATTTACTAGGTTGTGATACTCAAGTGCATTCATTTTATGCAGGTTATCTAAGACCTCATGGGAGAGATTGGCCACCTATGGAGCCATCGAGCGGTAGTAAGGATGATGATGAGAAGGAGGAGAAGGAGGGAGGATCGAGGGGTGATCGCGGGGGTCCATCCATAGTCAGGGGTGCCCGAAGTTCAACTAGGTCAGCTACTTCTTCTTCTCAGGTATATTTCTAACTTGGTCTTTATGGATACCTTACTACTTTCTATAACTAGCTGTGATTTGGAATCTGATTCTTTATTGCTTACAGCCTCCCGTTTCTACACGGAGCAGGTCCGCTGCTGCCGCTATTACTACTGCCCCTGAGATGCCGGTGAAGCAGTCTCGAGCCTCCGGATCTATGAGGGAGGGCATCCTTCAGGCTGAGTTGGACACCTTCTTCTGGCTCCTCGACCATTTGGGGAATCGAGCTCTTAAGAAGCTTGAGGAGTCGGTCCAGCTTATTAGTTTCACTCCTTCCAGCTCCACCCATGTAAGGAATCCTTTGCCTTGGCCTTTATCCATTACTGCTGAGATATCGTATTCTAATGTGACCCTTTCTTTTCAAGTGACCATCTCCGAGGCTGAGAGGATATCTTGGGGTTATTTTTCAGTGCGGGATCTGCTGTTGGCCTAGGATCTTTAGCTTCAGTAAGTTCCTTTTCCCTGTAGAATTACAAAAAACTATGCATGCATTCCATGACATTTGTATATGTGTATTGATCTTATGGTTTCTATTACAGACTTTGTTGGCCATGGAGCAGGGCAGGTCCACCCAGGATTTGGATGCTTCAAAGGAGAGAGCTTGGTCTTTAGAGGAGCAGCTACGGGTAACCACTACTGAGGCTGATCATGCTAGGGCCAAGACTGCTCAGGCGAGGGCTAAGATTCAGACATTGAGGGGTCACCTAGCAAGGATGACTAAGGATAGGCAGACACTGGTCCCTTTTGATGATGAATCTAAGGATGATTTTTTTGCATATCTAGTGACTCAGAGAGGCATGGATCAGCATGTTGAGGGGAGTGATGCTACCAAGACTATTGTAGGGACCTCAGAGACTAGGGCCTCAGCCCTGCAGGCTACTAGTACTGGTGATGCTGAGGACCATATGACTATGGACATGGATGATCTACTAGTGGATACTCAGGATCAAATTCAGGAGGGTCATAAGGGATAGGACACCTTAATGGCTTAGGTTATGATTGCTTTTCTAAACTATTATTACTTTTCTTGCCCTACGTGGCTTGTTTTGATTGTGAACTTTTGGATTTGTACCTTTGATACTTCTTTTTCGCTTAGGGATTTTTCTTGAACTGAGACTATTTGAATATTGTTACTTTGAGAACCCACATTCTATCCAGCAATTTTATAGTGAGAGGATCGGGTGACGTTCTAATTTTTGCATAGGCCACTCAATACGAAGGGACCTATCAAACATTTTATTTTTCTTTTCTTTTTATCCTAAATTTTTCCTAAGCTATCCTTGATGGCTTAGCCCAACAGACCTTTTTCTTTTTAGCTTCAACTTTTGCCTGGACCGCCCTCTCGGGTTTTCAACCTAGCAACCTTTTGCCTTAATTTTTGTCGAGGCTGCCTTTTCAGGTTTTCAATCCTGCAGGATGTCTTAATTTTTGCTTGAATTATCCTTGAAGGCTCAACCCAGCAGACTTTTCTTTTTGCCTAAACTTTTGCCTAGACCGCCCTTTTAGGTTTTCAATCCAGCAGGCTATACTGAATATTGCAAATATGTGTTAAGGACGAATACAATGATGCATAACACATAGAGAAAATTTGATGTTCACATACCAAAGATTATTTCACCTAAAGACATGCATGCATTCATAAGACCAAGATTCTTAGCAAAATCATAACATGTTTATTGATGAGATTAATTTGAGTACATAGGCAATGGTAACAATTTCCAATGGTTGACCCCTACTGCCTATTGGTCTTTTACAGATTTTCTAGAAAGCAACTGACATTTTTCTATCGATGCCCTAACTTTTGCCTAAGCCACCCTTTTCGATTTTTCGGCCTTGCAGGCTTTATTATGTTGGGGTGCCCTAGTTTTTGCCTGATCGGTTTGCGGGATACCGATCAGTGGGCTGCACCCTAATTTTTGCCCGATCAGTAGAGGATCGCTTGCCGGGTGTTTTATTCTTCATTTCTTTTATTCTTTGTGCCACTTTTTTATGATTTAATTCTTTTAACCTAGACATGATAACACTTAAGCTTATCTTGATTCACTGGATTCATGAACTCATTTCCATCTATAACCATAAGCTTGATTCCCCCTTTACCAAGGAATTTCTTCAAGACGAATGGTCCTTCCCAATTAGGTATGAACTTGCCCCTAGCGTTAGTGTTGACCTAGGATAGCTGCTTGAGAGCTAGATCACCCGCTTTGAGATGTCATTTCGGGAATCTGATTCTATTATTGTAAGCTCGAGCCATTCGCTATTGGTACAGCTAGAGATGGTCAAGTGCGCTGAACCGCTTTTCATCTATTACATTCAACTATTCATGCCTGGCTCTTTCCTAATCTGATTCTTTTAACTACAGTTTAAGTGCCACTCTTAAAGATCTCACTTTTGTTTCAGCCGGTAACACGGTTTCCATTCCATATACCAAGGAGAACAGTGTTTGATCGGTGGGAGTCCTTACATTGGTTCTATATCCCCAAACTCTGAATGGAAGTTTATCACCCCAATCTCTGTAGGTAGCTACCGTTTTGGACAAAATCTTCTTGATTGACTTATTGGCAGCCTCAACTGCCCCGTTAGCTTGTGGTCTATATGGAGAAGATCCATGATGCTCAATGTTGAATTTCTCAAACAACTCAGCTGTGGCCCCTTGAAATTGAACTCCATTTTTGAAAACTACATGGTGCGGGATTCCATATATTGCAAAAATATGCCTCTCTATGAACTTAGCCATTTTCTTGGCAGTAATCTTGGTGTAAGATTCGGCCTCTACCCATTTCGAAAAATAATCAACTGCAACTATGATGAATCGGTGATCGTTGGTTGATGATGGCTGAATTTTGCTAATTATATCTATCCCCCATACTGAGAAAGGCCAAGGAGTAGACAAGTTGTGAAGTTTAGATGAAGGGAGATGGTGTATGTCCTCATGAATCAGACATTCATGACATTACCTGACTGATCAATTTCCCTTTGAGCTCTTGAGATGACTTAAGATGTCCTTTCCACTTTTATGATTAAAGTCGTCCTACTGTTAGTGCTTCTTGGTCTTCTTTCTTGATCATGTGTGCTCTTGTACACCTTCTCCCCCTCTTCATGAAGAAAGAAGGACCTAGGATAATTGTAACGATATTTACTAAGAACCTTTATTATCTCTCTTTTTTTGATAGGGGTCAAACCATTGGACAGTGTTGCCATTGCGTTTCACTCAAAGTCAACTTTATTAATGAATATGATGATATTTTAAGAATTTTGTTGTTATGAGTGCATGATGTCATTTATGATGAAATACTCAAGCAAGATGTAAATGAAAGGTGCATCAATTTATTCATGACTTCTTGAAGATAAAGACACTGATGCTACAACTTATTCATGATATGCCTTAATAGGCAACATTGTTTACATAAAAAATGTTTACAATATTAAAAATTACATCATTTGAATCATCCTCCACCGGCGAAGGGTCTTATTGATTGACAGCTAGAATGGTAGCCTTGGTGTGCAAGTTTGCTTGTATTCCTTTGGCCACTGCTTTTGCTAATCTTTTTACAGGCTTATTGATAGGATTTCCTTTCTCATTTCTTTCCAATTCTTCCTCATAAGTACCGCTAGTGCTTTAGTGATGGACTCGATTGCCTCATTCATTTCATTTTCTTTAGCATTCCTACATACTTCCATAGGAACTGAGGTTTCAATTAGGCATCCTTTCTTAAAATCATATACATCATTGAAGATCTCAAAACCAGGGACCTACTTGCCACCTATGTTAACATGTTCTTCTTCACCCGTGAATTCCCTTTGCTTGACTCTAGCTCCTATCATGAGGCAGGACTAGGGCTTGGACTTTTTGCCACCTAGGCGATTCCCTAGACCGAGTCTAAATGGCCATGGAAGGGTTGAGAGGGGTTCCAGCATTCCTTGCAAATTCTTTTCGAGCCCTTTACCCTTTACATAACCATGCTTCATTATTATCTTCTCAATTTTGATCGGTATATACCCCTTAACCCAAAAATTTTTATCCAGATGAGCTACAACCACCCTACATTCCTTTTCCTCGGACTCCATAGTCGATAAGATAGATGGTTCAACTACATCAATGGTCACCAGCTTCCCATTATGGATGAGCTTAACTTTTTGATGAACGGTGGAAGGGACGGCTCCCAATGCATGGAGCCAAGGTCATCCCAACAGTAATGAGTATGTGATGGGGATATCGAGAATAGTGAACAAAACCTTGGACTTTACGTCCCCAACTATAATTTCAGCTTCAAAGACCCTAATGACACTTCTCTTTGTATCATCATATGCTCTTATAAAAGTATTAGATTTTTCCAACAAGGATTCGTCCAGCCCTAAATGAGGAAGGATCTTAGCTAGACAGAGGTTAAGGGCGAAACGGTGATCCACCATATCACAAGGAATAGAATGACCAAAGATTTGCACCTTAATGAAGAGCGCCTTGTTATACTTGTTCCCTTCAGTTGGGAGGTCTGATGGATAGAACTTGATGGGTTCAATCTGATTAGGAGGAGACCCCCCAATAAATGAGAATACCTTAACCAGAGTAGTGGATAGCATAGCTTCTGTACTCAACAACTTTTCTATCAGACCCTTGCGATGGCCCTCAAAGTCAATGATAAGCTGCCAGATGATGTACTTAGCAGGTGTAACTTGCAATTGATGGATGAGAGGGGTGACTTTTAAATCTTTCTTCTTATTCATGGCTGAAGTTTGGGTTTTAAGTGCAGGTGTGAAGATGGAACCCTGATTGATACTCGGAACGACCCAAATATCTACATCTCTGCCCCTTCTTCTTGGGAGACGATCAGGAGGAATCCTTCCACCTTGAGTGACTCGCAACACTCCATCCTTCATATAACTTCTCCCTTTGGAAGTTTCTACCAACAAGGCTAGTCCTTTGAGCTCATCATTCTCCAATACATAAGCATCCATATTAATTAGCATAGGTTGCACCAATATTGCCTCCTCGGAATGCACTCCTTCTAACTCAAATGCATCACTGTCAATAGGGGTTGGCTCATTTGGCAAGGGCACTACCAAGTGGACCATGGGATTGGCTTGTGAGATCATATTGAAGACATTATAGGAGGGCAAGCTTGATTCAATAGCTGCGACCTATTTCTCAAAATTTGGCAGAGGGTTATTCATGGTGCTGGATTTAAGCTTGGGTTCTAGAATCTTCTTATCCCTAATCAAACCGTGAATAGCCTCACGCAGATCCCTACAGGCTCTAGTGTGATGCCCCTTACTAACATGATAAGCACAAAACTGATCCCTCTCTTCAGGTTTAGGTGGGACATAGGGCTTGATACTCTAAAGGAGACCAAGTGCCCTCAACTTGGTGATGATGGCAGGCAAGGATGCTTTCTAGGGGGAAATCCTATCTTCGATGGTATGGATTGCGGCCACTTCTTCTTCTACTATCGCCGTTATAGGATCGGAAGTAGATTTTAACTTGGAAGCCTTAGCTGGGGTCCAAGGGTCGTTCTTTTTGAACCAAGGTTTGGCCGATGCACTTGCCATCTCCAACTCCTTGATTCTTTCCCACTTCTTAGCGTTTTTGAAGACCTCCACATACCTAGAGAATTTATCCATTCCAAGGACCTCACGATAAGTAGGTAGGGTACCATCCATTAACTTCACGATCATTTCTGGGAGACTTAGCCTATCTTTCAATAGAACTTGAGTGGTCATCCACCTTTTGAAGTAGGGTTTGAACTTCTCATTGGGAACCTACTTGATAGCCTCCAAATTCTATATGGTAGTTTTAATGGTGGCATTAAAACCATATTGCTCGATAAAAGCCTCTAAGAAAGCTTTCCAGTTCTAGTCACCTCATTTGATAAAGTGTTGTATCATTCTATAGTATGACCTCCCAAGGTGCAGGTGAACATTTTTGGTAGGACCTTATCACTTAACTTTCTAATTCTCATAATCCTTTGATAAGTGGTGATGTGAGATTGAGGTGGACCAACTCCCTTATACTTCACTATGCTAGGCATACTAAAGTTTTCAGGGACCTAATCCTCCTCTCTAGTTGCTTGGATGGATGGTTGGGAGCCAGGATTAGCAGCAAGCAATTTCTAAAGCAGGTCACATAATTTCAAAGATAGAGATGATCCCTCTGATTGGGTAATCACACCTAAAGGTAAACCTATTGATTGAGGAAAGATCGTCCCCTTAGACGTGACCACAAAATTTAGGATTAGACTAGATGCCCCGAATTGAAATGGCAATGGCACAAACCCTTGACTAGGTTAGGCAAATTGACTGAAACCAGAGGAACCACTATACCCACTGACTGGAATGGTAAGCTAGTTGAACTAAATGGACCCACAGAACCCAACTGACCAGACTGACTAGAAGAACCCCCACGAGTCCATACAGGCGGCAATTGGGACTGAGTGAATGGATTATGAATAATTATCGATCCTGGCTCATTGATTACTGCATTCACTATATGAACACTGAAAGGAGCATTAGCCACTCTTTCCTTGGTCATGATTGCCCTGATGGTAGCTAACATCTTATCATTCATTCGGTCCAAGAATTGATCACTTCCTAAGTATTATGAGATGGTATTTGCGATCTCCAACCTAATCTCGGTCCTCGATGCATTTGCCTCCTCCCTAATAGTAACATTCTCAACCTCAACATCAATCTGGCTATCCAGAGTCAGGATGCGAGATATATCCTTAGGATGATAAGCAAAAAGATCAATCAGACTAAACTGACTGCTGGACGAAACACCTAGGGACTGACGTGGATCAACCCTTAACTACACTGTAGGATCCGGGATGCGAGTTAAATGGACCTAAGATTGTTGCAAAGCTTTTTCCCTTTGAGGTTTGGCTTTGGCTGAGTACATGCATGGGATGTGGTATGTATGTAAAAATTACAACGATGCGTGGAGGGGTTAATCATAACAAATGCAAAGTGATTGATTTTGTCCTTATTTCTTCTGTCAAGTCTGAGGGTATTCTTCCTTAGTCTAATCTCACACAGAAATTAGGGTACCTAGAAGGTAAAATTCTATGGCTTTCGATAAGAATGTTGTAGTGACATATCAGAAGTTGATGCAGAAGGTTCCCATTGTATTAAGCCTCTTTTGGAGGGAGATGGCAATGAGTGCTCCACCCACTGAAGTGTACCTAATATCCCTGGCGGTCATAGTATTCATGGTTGCTAGTGTCGTGGAAATAATAGGGCACCATATCCTAGCACTAGAAGAAGAGCACATTTAACTAAAGAGAGAAGGAGATGAGAAGATAGAGTGTGATAATTTTCCCAAATGATGAAAACAAAGCTGGTTGAATCAATTAAATGATTTTTGGTGCTCATCTTAATCTTTTAAGCTTTTAAAACGAACCAACATTTTGCAAGTTAAAAGATAATTTCCCTAGTAGAGTCACCATTGTGAGGTGTTGATGACATGTGGGTCTCTTTTAGCACCTATATGAGAGGCGGGGCCCACTAGGGGTTTGGTTGGATTTAGGCATGATAAAACATTCTTTAGTCAAAGTTTGCACAATAAGCCAATTTTAATGAATAAAAGAATCGAGACCTAAATCTCGATATAATTGATAGAGTCACCACCCAAGTTGTCTACTTGGGAAAGAGTTTATGTACTATTCCTTCCGGGTGGGAGACTCATACCTATTAGATCAGAGATTCAGGTATCAGATAAGTCACTTATTTCTCATTTAGTTGATTCTAAATTACATTCACCGTGTAAAACCGTTTTATTTTTCATCATTTGGGGAATTATCGCAGAAATCCTATTTCTACACTCTTTCACACTCGTTACATGGTTTTACATATTAAAATAAAGCACAAGCAATAAATAGGGGGATAAAAATTACAACCGGGGGAAAAATGGGGGAAATTGCAAAGAGAACCTATACATTTGTTCTAAGTTATAAAACGAAATGAAAATAAATTCACCCGCATCCACAAATGTTACCATAGTTTATAGCACACCATAAATTAGCACTTCAGCGTATTTTATTATGAAAACACATTTTAACTTCTTGTGGGTTGATTTACCAGATTATTAGTGAAAACGATCGCATGGCAAATAGTGAGTTAGGTTGATTTTTAATTAGTCAATTATAGGTTCGGGAATCTGCCTGAGGCTGGTAGCCGTACGGGTGGGTGGGACCCGTATGGGTACCAGGGAGGACCCGTATGGGTATGGTATACCCATATGGATCCTATCTGGTTCGGACAGAAACTATGTTCAGTTCAATGTACATATTAACAGATTGATAGATTAGTGGCAGAAAAACAAAATAAAAAGGGATTTCCTTCTGTATGAGTATGGCGCACCAAATTGATATCCTTGGGGATATATGGTACTAACAAGGCTTATACATGTTAGGACTAGACCTGAAACAAGAATTCAAACCAATAGATATAATAGAAGTAACAGGCAATAATAATAATGAAACAACTGAGATGCGAGTCTCTTTGAAACTCAGGAGTGTTACCTTTATGGCGTGAATCCACTTTGAGGTGATCCCTTTACTTTTTAGAGAGCCGACCAAAGTAGATGGAATATGACTATTTAGTTTAGTATTTGTGTGGACAGAACCTCCCCTAAACCTTAATAAAAGAAGCTAGGAATGAATAAAATGTGGATAAAACCTCAAAGAAAGGGTTTTCTCCCTATTTTATACCTCCTATACCCCCGCTATACCTTTTCTATACCTATAGAAATTGCTAGAGTTTTAGTATAATTTTTGATATGAGAGGTGTGTGTTGAAAATGTGAAAAGAAGGGCCCTATTTATAGGGGAGATGAGGTCTGAATGTAATAAATCACATTTAAGACTTGCCTTTTCCCAAAATAGGAAAGGATCCCCTTCGAAAAGAGCCTATTTAGGCAACAAGAGGACCCGTACGGATCCCCTCCCAGGCGTATGGAAAGGATGACCTATACGGGTCCCCAGGTGGATTCGTACCACCAGGATGTGCCCGTACAGGTCCCTGAAGGCAGACTAGTCTCCAAACTTTTGCCAAACTTAACTCTGTAGTAGTAGGAACACCCCTGATGGACAACACCTGAAAGACATTACATCATATAGCTCTCATCATAGTTTTGTGAGAAGGATCATTAAAATCCAGTGCTCACAGCAGCATTGTTAATGAGAGCGATGATGAGGAAGGGAGTGGTGACAGTGAGGGCAATCCCGAGGGGCAAGGTGAGGTTGGCCTAGATGCACCACGCCCTTTTTTATGTTTATAAATATACACCATATGCTTGGATCAAAATGGTTGCTTATGCTTGTCTTTTATGTTGCTTTTGATTTTCAGGCTCCACCTTGGAAGAGAGGTCGGGCCGTGGATAGCGGAGTACGAGGCCAGGGTATACCCGTGGGTGCTGAATTCTTAGAGGGGAACCTCTCGACTTCTTTGGAGATCCATTTCCTACTCATAAACTCGAGAGGTAACTTTTGGACTAGGGAGATAACCCCGAGCAGCCATTCACTGAACTTTATGCCTATGAACACAACTCATATAAGTCTTATGCAAATGCAAACAGATTTATATGACAATTCTTTTATGGATTCCTTTTGATTGCCTTTTAGATTTTTCAGGTTACTCATGTTGAGGTAGAGCGGTTGACCGGAAACACCTTTACTCCTAGGGACACTCTCATTTCCCAGACCTTGCTTGCTCAGGTATATTCCTTGTTATGATATGACATTGTAAAATAAAATGCATGTATGAATGTTATGAATGATATGGATTGTTCTTGTTTCTCTATCTATAGGATTTTATGGCCCTCACACTGTCGGATGCTAATGAGGCCAAGCAGAGGTACCAGGGAGAGACAAGGGTGCTTTGACACTGCGTGAGCGAGTCAGAGAGCCAGCTCGATGCTACTTTGCATGAGAGGAGAAGCAAACACAATATGGCCCCGGTCGAGCAAAGCCATAGAGGAAGGAAGGTGACAGCTCACCATCATCCTGAGGTGATCGTGAGAGTACCTAGAGCATCCCAGGGACTGAGGAGGACGTCATCATTCGCTATCTTGTGGATGAGCCGGAGTACTCATCTCGTTCGACTGATGGCAGCGACTAATTTTAGCTTCATCTGATGATCCCTATTTTCATTTTCTTTTTATTTTTATGGATTTTGGTTTGTATACCCTTGACACATTTGGTTTGAATGTTTGATTTTGGATTTTGAATGATTTTGGGTTTGTTTAGGCTTAGGATTTGGATATTTTGGCACTCTTGCACCTTTGGGCTTTTGGTTTGAATAAGATTTGAATTTTATGATTGGGTGTGTTCTGGAAATAGATTATGGGGTTTTTATAGGTTGTTCACAGGTCTAGACTCATTTAAATAGGCCTGAAATTTGCAGCAAATATTGTCATGTTGCCGGCGGCATCATTGATATTGCTATCTGCATGAAAATATGATTTGCTAAATAATATCGACAAAGCAGCCCATAACCCATACCACCAGCGGCATCACACCATATCGTCGGTAACCTAACCCATACTACCGGCGGCATCGCTAACATCGCCGACGATGCCATTTTCTCAAATTCTACCTTGGTAAACCACAACCAGCAGCTATGGAGCTTTTTGGAGAGCCTGGAAAATGCATACTAGAAAAAGTTAGAAAAATTTGAGCTATGGGCTTTTGATATGATGCGGTGTGTCCCGTACGTCCTGAATTCCTTCAAGCGGCATTGACTTTATGGGATCGCATGGATCATGTATTCCGATTTTGCTCATTCGAGCTATGACCCTTATTTGAAGAGTTCCATGCTATATTAAGGGTACCATGCCCCAAGCATGTGCCCCTAGCACTCCTAGAGTTTCACTTTGGTACGGACGGAGTGCCCCCAGGGTTATGGAATTTGGACTCTATGGACCCGTTTTTACACCGATTACCTTACCGGCCCGGATTTCAGCTTAGTTTTGTGTTAGAGTGGTGTTGAGGGGCTCCTAGACCTCACCTCACTTGGCCTTCCATGGTTGCTTTATTGCTTATGGCGGAGTGCATGTGCGGAGTGGGCCCAGTTGCCCCTTTCAGGTTGATTTCGCTTATTGGCCCTATATTGACAAGGGCTTCCCCCATAGCCATGGGACTAGCAGAGATCCTGCTAAACACAGATGCTACTTTTGCCGACCCGACTCTCATCAGTGACCATCTTACACTACTGCAGGTATTCATTTTCTCCCATCTTCTAAATTGTTCACTTCCTTCTGCCCTTATCTAAAATTGGTTTATAGGTATGGTTGATAGACAAGCTGAAGCTGAAGGAGGCACCATGGGGGAACCCGAAGAAGTACTTACCCATTCATTTGAGGGAAAGGGGGCTTATGCGGTAGATTTTGATTAGTTAACATTTGACAATTGGATGCCCATTTTGAGGGGGTATACAGATTCACAGATTTAGTGGGTTAACCCATGGTGGAGGATCCAAGATGTGGTGGTGGAGTCTTGGGGATCCTGTGTTCAGTTGCTAGGTTTGGAGAGGCCTTTATTCTATACCCCGCACCTATTGTATCACTAGTACGGTAAGCAACAGAGAGTCCCAATCAAGCTACTTGAGAACCAGATCAGAGTCTACAAAGCCAGGTGGGTAAACCATATCCAGGAGAAGTGGTCCAAGGAGGTCATATTCAAAACTCCAGAATATGCTCATATGGAGACCATTGAGACTGATATACACTATAAGGGATGGCTCATTGAGATTAGATGTCTGACAACTTGATCTGAGCAATCATGGGCTCGCTTTGAGGGGGAGCAAGCTGAGCAAGGACACGAGCCCTTTTCCACTACCACCATTCGGAGGATTTCTAGGTATTATCATAATGATGATGATGATGAGGGGAGCTTGGCTTGATAAGCGCTTTCTTTCATTCTATCTTTTGCATAGGCTAGTCAGGGTGACAGACCTATCAAACTTTATTTAATTACATGTCTTTTATTTGGTTCTAATTTTTTCATAGACTGCCCCTTGGGGTTTTCAATCTATCAAACCTTGTCTTAATTTCTGCCTGGACCATCCTTTTTGGGTTTTCAATCCAGTAGACTTTTCTAACTTTTGAATAGACCTTGCTCTTTTTAGTCTATCAGAATTATTTTTATTTATTGCACGCATTTGATTTAGAATAATGTGAACTCTGTATTCGGTTTACTTGAGCTATTTTGACTGTATGGATACAAAATTCACATAAACACAAGCATTCAGAATTTAGTGAAATAGATACTTTCATTAAGTGAAGTAAAACAAAGTACATAATGTTTGGTAAACATTCCCATTGATTTAACTCCTGGTGCCAACTTGCCTATATCGGTTTTCTAGAAGGCACTCTCTCTTTTCTCACATACCCTAACTTTTGCCTAGATCACCCTTTTTGGGTTTTTGATCTAGCAGGTTTGTCATATCCCCTAATTTTTGCATGGCCAGTTTGTAGAATACCGATCGTCGGGTGTCACGCTAATTTTTTCCTGATCAGTAAAAGAACGAAAGGCGAGTGATTATTATTATATCTATTTTTTATGCTGCTTTTTCTGATTTATTTCCTTTGGAATAGATATGATAACACTTAAGCATGTCCTAGTTTACGGGGTTCACAAACTCATTCCCATCCATGTCCATAAGCTTAACCACCCCTTTACTAAGCATCTTCTTTAGCATTAGTGTTGAATTTTCCCCTTGCATCAGTGGTGGAAGGTTTCAACTATTTAAGGACTAGATCTCCAACTTTTAGGGGAAACTTCTGGTGTCTTACCCGACTGTTATAGGCTCAAGCCATGCATTGCTAGTACATCCGGAGATTATCTAAGGCTCTCAGTCTCTGCTCATCCATCATATTAAGCTGCTCAAACCTTGCCTGAGTCCATTCAGATTCTTTCAGCTTAGCCTCTAATGCCTCCCTAAGTGAGGTTAATTGAGTTCTGATTGGCAGGGCCACTTCCATTCCATAGACCAAGGAGAATAGAGTTTAATCGGTCAGGGTGCGGATGGTTGTGTGATATCCCCATTTATTGAAGGGTAGCTTGTCTACCCAATCCATGTACCCAGCTATCATCTTAAAAAGGATCATCTTTACTGATTTGTTAGCTACCTCGACATCACTATTGGCTTATGGCCTGTATGGAGAAGATCTATGGTGTTCAATCCCATTTTCTCAATCAGATTGGCAGTTGCCCCTTGAAATTGTTCCCTATTGTCTGAAATTATACGATGCAGAAGTCCATACCGGGAGAAAATGTGCTTCTCCATGAACTTAGCCATCTTCTAGGTGGTGACATTGGTGTAGGATTCGACCTCTACCCATTTCGAGAAATAGGCTACTGCCACCACGATGAATCTATGCCCATTTGTTAATGAAGGATGAATTTAATTGATTATGTCTATCCCCCATGCCGAGAAGTGCCAAGGAGTAGATAAATGATAGAGCTCGGTAGGTGGTAGATGTAGCATATCCCCATAAATCTGGCATTAGTGGCACCATTTGACTTGGGGGATTCAATCGGCCATTAGGGTGAGCTAAAAATATCCCAACCGCTGAATGTTCTTTATGAGAGCGAGACCATTCATGTGAGGGCCACAATCACTAGCATGGACCTGATCAATCACTTTTGGGGCCTCTGATTCAGTCAAACAATGAAGTAATCTACTTTCACTAGTGCACTTGAATAAATCATTATCTACAATCCAAAATTAGACAGTGATCCATCGTAGAGTGGTACGGTCCAAGTTAGAGGAATCCAGAGGATATTGGTAAATTTGGAGAAATAGGACGATGTCAGAGTACCAGCATGGGTCAGTTAAGATGGCGAGGATCTGCTGAACCAGATGATCATTGTAAGGGATCTTAGTCTATAATAGGACCAATGGAAGGATAGGTTGCTACAAGGGCCCTTCCCATAAGGAGGCCAGGGTGGCCAAAGAGTCAGACATTTGATTCTCATCCCGGGGGATGTGAGGATACAAGCATGAAGTGAACTTCTTAGATAGGCCTCGGACGGCCTCGACATCAGGGCAAAGAGATTCTTCCTTAATTTGCTAATCCCCGACAACCTGATGGATCACAAGTGTCGAATCCTCAATTGTAGACACCATGTAGGCCTCAACCTGGAGGAGAGCCTCAAGACCAAACAGACATGCTTCATACTCAGTGCCATTATTGGTGACAGCAAATTCCAAGCGTTTGTATAAAGGGATGATTTCATTATTAAGTGTGACTATGGTAACTCTAAGGCCTCCTCCCTATCAGTTCACAGCACCCTTAAAGTACATAGTCCACACATGCTCGAGGATCTTAACAGAGGCAAGTTGTTCATCAGGAAACTCTAAGTTCTTAATATAGTCGGAGTCGAGGGGTTGATTAGCTAAGAATTCAGCCATGACCCTCCCCTTAATAAACTTCTTCATTACATACTCAATATCGAACTCGAATAGAAGTAGCAACCATCGAGACAATTTACTGGCTAGAGTGGGGGACTGACAAAGTTATTTCATGAGATTAATCTTTGCCATGACTTAAACTCGATAGGATTGGAAATAATGGCGCAGCTTCTTAGTGACCCAAACCATGGAGGTGCAAGTTTTCTCTACAATCGAGTACCAGATTTCATAATCCAACAACTTCTTGCTCAAGTAGTAGATCACGTGCTCCCATTTATCATCATATTCCTAGATAAGCATTGCCACTGTAGAAGTGTCTTTGATAGCCAGGTATAGGATCAAAGGTTTTTGAGGGATGGGGGGTTTCAGAATGGGTGGGTCAACAAGATATCCTTTAATTCTGTCAAATACCACTTGGCACTGATCATTCCATACCACTAGTTGCTGCTTTCTCAACAATTTAAAGATGGGTTCGCACATGGTAGTGAGGGGGGCAATGAATCGACTGACATACTATAAGGACCCTAGAAACGATCAGACCTCCTTCTCTATTTTTGGCAGGGGCATATCTCTGATAGCTTTAACATTATCAAGATCCATTTCAATTCCTTTCTAACTAAGCGCATGCCCTAGTAATTTGTCTAAAGTAACCCCAAACACACACTTCTTTGAATTCAGGCGGAGATTATACTTCTTAATATGAGTCATGAATCTGTCGAGAATAGCAGGGTGCTCTTCTCAGGTGGTAGACTTCACAATCATATCATCTACATATACCTCTACCTCCTTATGGATCATGTCATGGAAGAGGGTAGTTATGGCACGCTAATAAGTAGCCCTAGCATTTTTCAACCCAAACGGCATTACTTTGTAGCAATAAACCCCCTATTTGGTAATGAACAAAGATTTAACCTTATCAATAATGTCCACCAGAATCTAATTATACCCTGAGAAGGCATCCATAAACAAGTACATGGCTGCCCTAGCGGCACTATCGATCAGAACATCGATATGAGGAAGCGGGAAGTCATCCTTAGGCGAAGCCTTATTGAGATCTTGGAAGTCAACACAAACTCAGACCCTACCATCTTTCTTCAGAACCAGAACTATGTTAGACAACCAAGTCAGATATTCCATAACTTCGATGAATCGAGCTTCAATCAACCTTAAAACCACTATCTTAACCTGATCTGCCCATTCTTGTCTTAACCAACAGAGCTTTTTCTTGACAAGAACTTAGGATTGGTTGGAATTTTATGCTCGGCAATTTGATGATCAACCCCAAGCATATCTTTGTACGACCATGCAAAAGTGTTAACATGATCTTTGAGCACTTTTATTATCTTACTTTTTTCTTTAGGAGTTAAGTCATTGGAAATGGTTACCATTTTAGGATTCTCATCAGTACTTAGGTTTATTTCACTTAAAGAAGTATCACTAATTCTAAAAAGACTATGTGTATATTTATGTGAATGCATGGATCCATCAGGAAAAACATCAAACAAGTAATTCATTGAATTAAAAGCCTTATAGGCAACATTGTTTGCATCAAATACATTAGAAATATTGAAAATTACATCATCCATAGTGTCCTCCTCCACAAGTGAAGGGGCTTCTGTGGGGATGTCAGCAGCAGGTGGAGCATCCTTTGTAGTCTTCATCAGAATGGCATCCAGGTCACATTCCAAAGCCATCTTTTGGGCAGCAGTGAGGGGCGATTCCTGGCATAGGTTAGCTTTCTTGGTTAAGGCCCTAACAAGCTTCTTCATAATCTCGGTCATGGAATCCTCTTCCCCGGTTCTCTCACCCTTCCAACCTTTCTTCATCAGAAATGCCATAGCCTTGGTCTTAGTAGCCACAACATCTTCCACTTCTGGATCGAAGGACTCTTCATCAGTTCCTATAGTCTCAACTTCCGGATACATCTTTCCCTTTCCCTCGACCTTATCAAAAATAACGTTGACAGGCATAACAGGCTCAATAGGTTTGGGTTTAATGGAGATAACCATGCAGCCGGCTTCAAAGTTATAAACATCCTTGAAGATCTCAAAATTGGGCCACATCTTCCCATCATGCTCAATAGGCTCAGGTTATCCCTTATAAGGCCTCTTGCCTTGAATTTCAAAAATAGTCACCTTATGACAGTAGCTGGAAGGAATGCAATGATAGGTCTTTCTAGGCTTGCACCCTAACCCCACTTGGCGGACAAGCACTTTCGGTTCTAAAGCCTCAATAATTCCCTAATCATGCATTCCACAGCCTCTACTAGGTTTATACCCAGCTCTCTTCATTAATTTTCCCATACCAGAGTGGAGGCAATTGTGCTAAATGGGAGGTGATTTCTTAGCCTTACTAATCACAGCAACATGAAGACCTTCCTCCAATTTAGCTTCAGCTTCCATAATAACTACAGTAGAAGCGGGGTCAGCCTCAATAGTTACCAACTCATTCTTGTGAATGAGCTTTATTTTCTAAAGGAGAGTGGAGGGGATTGTGCCCAAGGCATGAGCCAAGGTCGATCGAGCAACAAAGAGTAAGTAATAGGGATGTTGAGTACAATGAACTACACTTTGCTCGTAACACCTCCAACAGTGACTTTTGCTTCAAAGGCCCCAATCACATTGCATTTTGAATCATCATAAGCATAGATAATAGTGTTGGATTTCTCAAGCATTTCCTCTGATAGACCCAAGTGAGGAAGGACTTTCAGAGGACAGAGATTTTGGGTGGAGCCATCATCCACCATGATACAAGGTATGGTCTTATCGAGGATCTAAATTTGGATGAATAGGGCCTTGTTATGATCCCTACCCTCAAGTGGTAGATTAAAATGGTCAAATATAGTATGCAGTCCCTTTTTAGAGGAATAGCCTCCCCGACCCTGGCACATCTAAACAACAGATGTGGTCGGAGTAGCTTTCAAATTGAGTAGTCGCTTAATTAATCCCCTACGGTGCCCATCAGAATCAATAACCAACTGCCAGATACTATAACAAGCTTAGGTGTTCTTGAGTTGAGTAATGAGAGGATTGACCCTGAGGCTAGTTGGGATAAGCAGAGGTGGAGAAGGAGGCCTTGCAGTGGTGTCTACTCTCCTAGGGACCGAGTCCTATTCCAGATGGAGACGATGATCCTCAGTTTGATATACACACTTGCTTTGAGTAATGTTGATAACATTATCGAGTAGGAAACTCCGAGTGGCTCGTGTTTCAAATAGATATTACAATTCATTAGGGCCTAAATCTAGGTTTTGCAACTCCTACCTATCCACAATGAAAAGCTCATTCTACTCAAGCCTGAATAGTTCATTTGGCTTTTCATCGATAGGTGAATCAACCCTAAAGAGTTTAGTGCTTACAGCCTTGGCTACTTTGACTACTCCATCATCTTCATCAGAATAATCATCCTTCAAAACAAAGGAATCTACGCTGAAGAGCGGCTTCTTCTCAATCATCATTCTCTTAGCCATAAAAGATTGAGTTCTGCAACTTTCTTTCCCAGGTGGAGTCTGGTCTACTTCCATACCCTGAACTGAATTAACCTCTAGATTAGCTTGGCTGATTAGATGAAAGACCAAATTGGATGGGAGACCGGAACCGATAGCTAGAACTGAACTGCCACTCCTTGGCCCACGAGTAAGGAGATAAAAAACTGTGGCTTTGGGTAAGCTGAAATGGATCATGTCCACCTTGTTCCCAAAATTTGGTAAAGGGTTGTTAATGGTGCTCGGGGCTTTATTAGGTTCAGCGATCTTTCCTTCATTAACAAGATGATGGATAGCTGAGAGCAAGGCCTTACAATTGTTAATTTCGTGACCCACTTGAACATGGTAATTACAGAAATTATTCTTATCCTCAGGTTTGGGTTATTTGTACTCCTAGAGGGACTAGATGTAACATGCTTCCCTCAAATGCTTAAAAATAATCTGGAGGGGGAGCTTGTACGGATTGGCTAAAAGGAAAAAAGGATGAGGCAACTGAACTACAGCGATTGTCGGTGGAGTTTGAGTGATTGCTAGGGGTGCAGCAGGGGCTTGAGAAATTGCTTGAACTGCAGCTGGGGATTTAGGTTTAGCAGGTGCCGGAGCTGAGGGCTGAGTATCATTATTCTTTCTAAACCAGGGCTTCCTACCTTTTTATGCTTTTTCGTGTTCTGCCTCGCGCTTAATTTTCTCAGCTTTTTTTAATACAGCCTTGTAAGAAAGGAATGAATCAGTAGCCATTTCTTTGTAGAAAAGAGGAAGGGAGCCTTCTAAGAGTTTAACAATCATTTCCTTAAGGCTTAGCTTAGATTTTATTAGAACTTGGGTTGACACCCACCAGTTAAAGTATTGCTTGATGGTTTCAGTGGGTAGCTGGCGGACTCCTCAAGGTGTTAGAGGGTTGTTTCCATCATGGTGTTAAAACTATAGTGCACTTTTAAAGCCTTAAAAAGAAGTTTCCAATCAGTGATAATGTGCTAAGGCAGAGTATGATATGATTTAAGAGTAGGGCCTTGAAGGGAACAAGGAAACATTTCAGTAAGCACTTTATCCCTTAATTTCTTTACATACATAACCCTTTCATACATGATAATGTGGGAAGTAGGGGCACCAGACCCATAATAATGCGCCATATTTAGTAGAGTGAAATTATCGGGGACCCAATCTTCTCCTCTCTTAGGTTCCTTAGCAGCTATGAGATGGCCGATGTAGGCTTGAATCTCTAGTGTCACACCCAGAGGCTACGTGACTTGGTCATTAATCGGGAGGGGAGTGAAAGCTGTGGCCTCATGTATCATGCCCGGAGGCTACGTGACCTACTCATGGTTGGTATAAGAGGCCATCATCTCGCGAACAAAAGTAGCTACTTTACGTGTCATATCCGGAGGCTGTATGACCTGGTTGTGGATCGGTACTGGTGGAGATGGTGGAGGAATGTCAAAGTGAGGATGAGTAATCATTTGGCTACTAAAAGGATTTTGGTGATAGGTAGTGCCCCTAGGAGTTACAATAAACTGAGGAGGAGTAAAAGATGGTAGAGGCTAGACTAGCCCACTGGAAGAAGCTGAAAATTGATGAGTGAATACTGGAGGGACCGAGCTCTGAGCAAAAGGTCTCAGATTGTAAGAAACAATCGACGGGGTTGTCGAGGTTTGTAGAAAAATAGAGGTTTTCCCAAGCTAAAATGGGTGTGCTATGGGCTGAGTTGAGGGTGTTGGGTGAAAAACTGGTGCAATGGGTCTTATCCGTACCGGACCGGCCGACATCTATGATGAACCATTCTGGGCTTACCTATCAAACTCAAAGACCCGGTCGGAATTCCTAACCTCAAGGGCTTTATTGATGGCTGCCTGGATAGTGGTTTGGATGGAGGCTTGGAATGCATCTGAGTTCAGAAACTAAGCCATAGCACTAGCAAAGTCAAAACCAAGAGGGGGCTGAAACACTGCTCCCGAGGTGGGAGTAGGCCTAATGGATCCTCTTATAGAGGGAGGTTTCCTTTATTATTCGAGAAAGACATGTTTGGTTGAGAGGAATTCTGATCCAACTAAATCTGACTCCCAACTGGAATCATTTACGGAACCCATTCGACTTCTATGGTGATAACCGAGGTAAGAGAACAACAAATCAGAAGGATCTCAGGCCTTGTCCAAACTGGGGTGCGATGATAACTTTGCCTCCTCCTAGTTGAAATGGTAGGTAGCGGATTAGAACATGCATGGATTGTGCGATTCCATGGATGGGGTGAATGCTCTTTTGTCCAATAATCGATGCGTTGTATGTATGGCTGAACTCGGATGTGGTTAGCAGTGATGCGGTGGCTTATTCCTCCAACATACGTGAGATGTTTGCACCTCTTGCCACTTATAGTTATATGTCGTGACTCAATGGGGGTACGAAAGAAGTCCTACAAATGTTGTTAAACCTCTTTCATGAATGGAGATCGGTAAGGGTAAGTTAATTGATTTTTGGTGCATGAAGCTGATGCATGGGTGATGCATGAGCATGTAGCACATAGCACAGAAAGCATCTCTCTTCCAACCTTATGACTCCCGCATAATGCCTCTTTGGAAAGGATGGAGGTTAGCTTCTTCACCGAAAATGACAAAAGAAGTGCGTCCCAATTATTTTCATTATTTTGGTAATCCTAAGGGAATGAACTACTAAGGCTTTTTCTAGCACGATTTTGGTATAGGGTTATTGATGTAGATGGTTCTCATTTACCTTGATTCCAAGTTACTTAACCACTCCCCAAATAGGTACAATCATACGATTTCATATGTTGGTTAAACCAAGTGATCCACTCACTAGGCATTCTCAATTCCAAATAGGGCATGAGTGATACTTTTGCGAGCTTCTTGTGTAAAATAGGGCACCTAATATTACTGAACTATGTATGCGCATAAGTATAAAATGTCATGAAAAAGAATGAAGTTTTAATTTGGCCAATGATTTCAACACTTCATCAAAATCTTTTAAACTTATTGAAAATTTTAAGTTCAAGTTTAAAGAGATAGTCCCCAGCTGAGTCGCCACTATGAGCGGACGACGATTTGGATGACTGCGAAGCCGGGTCGGCAGATCAATCACTTAAAAATGATGGGAGTGATCATGATAGAAAATGGTTTAACATATTTTTATGTTCAAAAAATATGAGATCAAAATCCCGTACTTAAAATAGAGTCGCCACCCGGTTCAGCTCATCGGGAAAATTTGGTACGATTTTCCCACAAGGTGGTAGACCATACCTTCAGTAGACATTTCGAGTTTGGATGATGTTATCTATTTTACAATGGCCAAGTTAAAAGATTTCTTTCTTTCTTAATCGATATTTATCCACCCTATTTATTGTGCTTTAGATTTATATATTGTTTTCGCATTATCAAGCATTCAAAGCGGTAAATAAATAAATTATTACAGTTATCCCAAATAAAATGTGGAAAGCAAAAATAATAATTATAAGGCTTTCCAAATCCTATACATTTTTCTATACAATGAATAAAAATACCCGAAGGCCTATCATACATATAACCTAAATCTACTTGCACGAGAACGATTAGCACAAGTACGGCACATTGTACGAGGTATATCACGTAACATGCATAGTTAGTAAACAAATCAAGACCCGAGTTAGCGTGAACATGGCATATTCATTTTACAATTCATGGAGCCCGGTTAGATGGCTAAAAATGGGGTTTAAATGGCATTTGCAGGAAAATTCCGTTATATCCATATTTTAGACTCGATAATTATATTAACCGGATTATTAGTGAAAATGCCACATGTTATGGAGTGAGGTCTGTTTTCAGGAGGTTTTGGACACCTGTCATTGCACTGTATATCCTAGCTTCAAAAATTAAACTAGGTCAGAAATAAAACAAAAACAAAACCACTGTCTAGAACTCCATACTGCCAGCGGTATGAATGAGGCCGTGGGGCGATCTTATTTACAAAGGCAGGCTGTATGTCATCATGGATACCATAAAGAAAGGTTCCTACAAGAAAATGGAGCCTTTGGGGGCAAATGAGGCCACTAGTGGATTCAATGATTCCACTGGCAACATGGTTGATACCGCTGGTAGCTTCAAGAGCCTCCGACAACATTAGTTTCTTGCAGCAGCTATTTTCAGCTGGAAGGCGACCGAAAGCCCAAAATTAACAACAAAATAGTAAATAAATACAACAAACAAGTAAAATGAAAGCCAAAGAGCTATAAGACTCATATTTTTTACCTTGGGGTCATGAATCCACCTCTTCGTGATACAAATGACACCTCCGAGGAGCTTAAATGATGATTTGGTTAGTGAGTGGGGAATTTAAGGCTCTAAATCCTATTTTGGTGACTCTAAACCTAAGAATTCTTCTAAATATTAGAGATTTCAGTAAAGAAAAACCAAGAAAAGATGAATTGAATCCTCTTTTCTTACCTTTTCTAGACTTTATCCCACTAGAACTAACTAAAATACTCAAAATCTACTTAAGATTTCAAGTGGTGTAAGTGTTGAACCTCATTTCTGCTGGAAATGGTTGTTTATATAACCTAAAATCTGGTGGACAATTGACTTTGATCAAATGTACAGCAGATATTGAGTAAAAAGATGACAGCTATAGAATCCATGCCGCCAACGGCATGGGTGATACCGCTAGTAGTATCGCTGAGGCCGTTGGCGGCATCAGCTTCTGCCAGATCCAAAAAAATAGGCAAAAAATAGGCAAAAAAGTAGGAAAATCCAGCCAAAAGCGGTTTTAGCAGGATATTTTGAATTATTAGGCTTTTATTTGACTTTTTATGGGTATTTAGGACTAAATTATTTTTTGGGTATAAATCATAGATTTGAGCTTACTATCGGACGCGTTTTTGGACACATCAAACTGAATTTTTATCAATAATAAAAATCGGGTATACGTCATCATCGCTTTGCGAGAGGGACTATAAAATCCGGTGCTTATAGATATGTTGTTCTTCCATGGGGAGATGTCATTTCCATCTTCTTAAGGTAACTGAGCGGTAGCTACATCGGCTTCAAGTAGTGGCCACTTGGGTTATTTTGGCCTTGGCGGTAGAAGGAGAAGGTGCGGACACTTTGGCGGGTTTCCTATAACTAGTTGAGAATGGTCGTATGAGCACTGGATTTTAACGATACTTCTCGCGAAACAATGATGAGAGGTAGATAATGCAATCTTTTATAGGTGCTATCCATCATAGGTGTTCCTACTATTCTAGAATTGAGTTTTAGCCAAGTTTCGAGACCTAGTCTGCCCTTAGGGACCTGTACCGGTGCTGCCTGGTGGTACAGATCCATCGATGGACCCGTACAGGTCATTTTCCCCATACGCCTGGAAGGGACCTATACAGGTCCTGTTCTTACCTAATCGAGCTATATGGAAGGTAATCCTTACGTATTTTGGGAGAAATCAGGTCATGAATGCGATTTATTGCATTCAGACCTAATTTCGCCTTATAAATAGGGGCTTTCCTCACCTCTTTTGGAGGACACAGACAAGATATACAATACAATAGACAAATTCTACCAGTTTTTATAGGCATAGAAGGGGTATAGTTGAAGTATAGGAGGTATAAAATAAGGAGAAAACCCATCCTTTGAGGTTTTATCCACATTTTATTCATTCCTAGCTTCATTTATTAGGATTTGGGGAGGTTCTATCCACACAAATACTCATCTAAATAGTCCTAAAATCTCCATTTCAACATCTACTTTGGCAAAACTCTCTCTTAGCAAATAGATCGCTTCAAAGTGGATTCATGTCATAAAGGTACGCTCCTGAGTTTCAAAGAGACTCACATATCATTTATATTATCAGTGTTTCTCTATTTGCTTCCCCATCTACATGAAATCTATAAAACAAAACTAAACTAAGGTTCTTTTCAGACCAAATAGGACTCGTAAGGGTCCCCCATACCCGTACGGGGTCCCTGCCAGCACCCGTACGGGTACCGGCCTCCAAGCCGAACCCAAAATTCTCTTTTAACTGGTTAAAATCAATCCAACTCACCATTTGCCATGCAATCATTTTCACTAGTAATCCGGTTAATCAACCCACAAAAGTTAAAATGTGTTTTTATAAGTTGAAGACTCGTTATTTCTCTCCGATACTACAAGCCGCTCAGGCACTATCGATCGCAAAACCGCCACACTGACATAATCACATTTTTCCTAATAAAATGTTGACTTATGATGTCCTATTAATTGTGCTAATCTTTATGGATGTAGGGGAATTTATTTCATTTCATTTTATAACTTAGAACAAATGTATAGGTTCTTTTCCAATTCCCCTATTTTCCCTCGATTGTAATTTTTATTCCCCCATTTATTGCTTATGCTTTATTGTAATCTGTACACGCATGTAACAAGTGTGAAAGAGTGTAAAAAAATAGAATTTCTATGATAATTCCCCAAATGATGAAAACCAAAAAGGTTAACGTGGTGAATGTAATTTTGAATTAACTAAATGAGAAATAATTGACTCATCCAATACCCAAATATCTGATCCAAAAGGTATGAGTCTCCCATCCAATGGGAAAAGTACCAAAACTCTTTCCCAAGTAGACAACTTGGATGGCGACTCTATCATTTATATTAAGATTTGGGTCTCGATTCTTTTATTCAATAAAATTGGCTAATTGTGCAAACTTGAACAAAAAAGGTTTCATCACACCTCAATCCAACCAACCCCCAGTGGGCCCCACCCCTCACCCAGGCACAAAGGGAGACCTACATGCCATCGACACCTCAAAGTGATGACTCTACTGGGGAGTACAATCTTTTAACTTGCAAAATTTTGGTTTGTTTTAAAAGCTTCAAAGATTAAGATGAGCACCAAAAATCATTTACTTAATTCAACCCATTTTCTTCTTCATCATCACACTCTATCTTCTCATCTCCTTCTCTCTTTGGCTAGATGTGCTCTACAACTAGCACTAGGTTAAGGTGCCCTATTTTTTGATGAAACTTGATAAAGTGTCACCCATGCCTGCCAGGAATTGGGGACACTCTAGTGGGTGGAGCAATCATTCCCATCTCCCACCAAAAGAGGCTTGATGCGATGGGAACCTTTTACATCAACTTTTGATATGTCCCTACACCATTCTTATCGAAAGCCTTAGAATTTTACCTTCTAGGTACCCATTTATATGTGACATTAGACTATGGATGAATACCCTTAGAACTGATAGGAGAGATAAGGATGGAATTGATCTTTTCGCATGTGTTGGGTTACATTCCTTTGTAATTAACCCCGCCATGCATAACTCATCCCATGCATGTACTGATCTTTTGGTTTCCCCCCTAGTTCAAGATTTGGCAAATTTCTTCACTCCCAGTTCATGTTATGGCTCAATTTGTTCAGTTTATTCAGCCAGCGAACCCAACTCTTCTCACAGCTAATAATGGGTCCCACCTGCTTCGTCAAGAGGGTATCTTAAAAGTTCACTATTACAAGGATCTAAGTCAGTTGCCCAACTTCCCAGTTATGCCAAAGGGCACAATCCTCCCTTATTTCATAAGCTTACCCTATGCCGTGACCTATAACCAAAAGGTTTATCCTATGATTCCAAATGACATCTCACCTTGGGGTACTCCTCTTTTGAGCCTCTTCAAGAAGCTGAAGAAGTACAGGTAAATTGATTATCTCTGACCTTATGTTTACCCAAAGCCTGAAGAGAGGGGCAATTTTTATGCATATCATGTTCGCTCTGATCACCCGACTAAAGTATGTGAGGATCTCCTCAAAGACATCATGGTACTAATTGACAAAGGGAAAGTTTGTGAACCTCAAAGAAGAGGGGAGGAAGTAGACATGATCAACTCAAGATTAGAAGAAGATGAGGTATGGAAGTGCATCATAGAAGCCAAGAAAGTAATTGAAGAACCATCCATATTTGATCTTATAGCTATCAGGCAATGGAGTGGGGAACCTATCCATGATTACTTCTAGAGATGGTTAACAGTCTTGGTAGCTCTTAAAAGGAAACCTCATGAGAAAGAATTAGTTGATCAATTCATCTTTAGATTATCTTCTCACCATTGAGAGATAGCATTTATGAAAGCATACAAGACCACTTTTGAGAGCTATGAAGTCGCCATAGAAGCAGAAAAATGCTTCAAGAAAATGAAGGGCAACAACCCATCAAAGATTGAAGTGGACAAAGCTATAGATACCCTCACTAATTCAATATACACCATATTATGCTTGGGGATAAGAAGAAGACACCAATTCAGGAAGCCTTGAAGAACCTGGCCCAAGTCACAAGAGAAACCGTGGATGATGTCATGACCGAGAAACAATTGCAAGATCTAGATCGTGACCTAACTCATATCCTAATGAGTGACCAAGAAGACCCTCTACCTGTGGAGGATGATAATGCAATCATGTGTAATGAAAATGATGTAGCCTTCGGGCATTCTAATGATAATAATAGTGATTTTGCTTACTTGTTTGATGTTTCACCAGATGGCACCATGCATTCATTTGACCATATGCATAACATTTTTAGCATTCATGACACTTCATTTAATGACATTAATTTGGGTACTAAGGAAAATCCAAAAATGGTAACTATATCCAACGACTTAACTCCTATCGAAAAAAAGAGATGATAAAAGTGCTTAGAAAACATGTTAATGCTTTCACTTGGTCCTACGAGGACATGCCTGGGATAGATCGCCAAATCACTGAGTATTGTATCCCAACCAATCCCAGGTTCAAACTAGTCAAACAAAAGTTAAGAAGGTTGCATCCAGAATGGGCCAATAAAATCAAAGCTGAAGTTGCTAGATTATTAGAAGCTAAATTGATTGAAGTCATCGAGTACCTAACATGGTTAGCAAATGTCATCCCAGTCCCTAAGGAAGATGGAAGAGTCAGAATGTGTGTCGACTTTCATGATTTAAACAGGGCCTCCTCAAAAGATGATTTCCCATTGCCACACATTGATGTACTAGTAGATAGTGCTTCTAGAGCCACAATGTACTCGTTCTTAGATGGGTTTTCTGGGTACAATCAGATCCTAATGGACATCATCAACAAGGTCAAGACAGCCTTTATCATGGAATAGGGGTGTATTGCTATAAGTAATGCCTTTTGGGTTGAAGAATGTCAAGGTAACTTATCAAAGAGCCGTGACAGCCTTACTACACGACATGATCCGTAAGGAAGCTGAGGTTTATATAGATGATATGTTAGTAAAGTCAAATACTAGGGAAGAGCACCCTGAGATTTTGGAAAGTTTCTTGACCAAAATTAAGAAATATAACCTGCATTTGAATCTGAAGAAGTGTGTGTTTGGGGTGACTTCTAGGAAGCTCCTAGGCCATATCATCACTCAGCGGAGGATTGAAGTTGACCTCGACAAGGTTAAACTTACTTAAGAAATGCCCATTCCTAGAACCGAAAGGAAGTCTAGTCATTCCTTGGATCACTTCAGTATGTGAGTCATTTTATTGCCAAGTTAATGATAGTGTGTGAGCCAATCTTTAAGTTGTTGAGAAAGAATCAGCCAATAGAGTGGAATGAGCAATGCTAGATTGTATTGGATAAGATAAAAGCTTATCTCATGAACCCCCTAATTTTGAAACCTCCAATGCTCGGTAAGTCGTTGATTCTCTATTTTGTCATAGAGGAGCCATCCGTAGGGGCAATGTTAGACCAAGAATAAGATGATAAAAGCAAGCATGCTATCTACTACTTGAGTAAGAAGCTGCTACAATATGAGACAAAATACACGGTAGTAGAGAAGACGTGTATAGCAATGGTATGGTTGACTAAGAAGCAGTTGCAAAGATGGACCCAATGAAGTATCTTTGCTAATCCCCTATCTTGTTGGCTCCTATTATTTTCTCAATTTGATATCGAGTATATCACAAAGAACGTCATTAAGGGGAGAGCAGTTGCTGAATTTTTGGCAAGTTAACCTACAGATTCTGATTATGTTGAAAATCTGGATTTTCTCGATGAGCGGTTAGTAGTAGTGGAAGTGGAAAAGGTCGAATGGATCATGTATTTCGATGGGGCTATGAATCAAAAGGGTGTCATTCTTGGGGTAATCATCATCACACTGCAAGGTGAGGTTATCCCACTGAGCAAGCGATTGGAATTTCCAGTCACCAATAACGGGGCCGAATATAAAGCTTGTCTCTTCGGTCTTGATGCTCTTTTAATAGTAAGGGCAAAGGCAGTCAAGGTGATGGTAGATTCTGCACTGGTGATAAAGCATGTTGTAGGGGAATGGGAAATCAAGGAAGAGTCGCTCAAGCCATATGTGGAAGCAGTTTGGGACTTATTAGTACAATTCAGTCAATGCTTCTTCTAATATATGCCGAGGGATGAGAATTAGATGGTAGATTCTTTGGCTACCTTGGCCTCAATGTGGGAAGGAGAAAAGGCTCAGCCCATCTGTCCGCTTATAATAGAAACGGCTCATTTGATGAGATGGTTCAATTTATGACCACCAAGGAGAAAAAGGTTTGTTAGTATGCAACATTAAAAGGATTCTGAAAGAAGGGAAGTGTCCCAAAGGATCATTAGGTTTAGATCGCCTGACTGTCAAAAGGTTAACAATATAGTTTAGACTAGTTGATAAGGATCTCTTTAAAAGGATAGCTGATGGTTTATTGCTGAGACGTTTAACGGGAGAAGAGGTAGAACGGGTAATGACCCAGGTACACTCGAGGGATTGCACCCCGTATATGAATGGGATGGCTTTGGCTAGAAAAAATTAGAGAATAGGGTACTTCTTGACCACGATGAACGCCGACTATGTGGACAAAGTCAGGAAATGTCAGGAATGCCAAATTCATGGCAATATACAGCATTTACACCCATCTGAACTTTTCAATTTGTCTACTCCTTGGCCTTTTTGGGTGTGGGGGATAGATATAATCGGTGAAATCTGGCCAACATCAACCAATGGACACCGATTCATCATAGTCGAAGTTTATTATTTTTAAAAATGGGTAGAGGCCGAATCCTACACCAGTATCACCGCCAAGAAAATGGCCAAGTTCATAGAGAGGCATATTTTTGCTCGATATGGGGTTCCAAACTAGGTGGTATCAGATAATGGGGTTCAGTTCCAAGGGGCCATGATGGAATTATTTGAGAAGTTCAATGTCGAGCATCACGGATCTTATCCGTATAGACTGTGAGCTAATGGGGCAGTTGAGGCTGCTAATAAGTCAATCAAGAAAATCTTGTCCAAGATAGTGGCTACCTACAGGTATTGGGTTGATAAACTTCCATTTGCAGTTTAGGGGTACAGAACTAATATAAGAACCCCCACTGATCAGACACCTTTCTCCTTGGTATATGGAATGGAAGCCGTGTTACCAATCGAAATAGAAGTAAGATCTTTAAGAGTGACACTGGAAGCCCGGTTAAAAGAATTAGATTGGGCAAGGGCTAGGTATGAGCAGTTGAATGTAATAGACAAAAAGCGACTTAAAGCACTTGACCACCTACAGATGTACCAGCAGTATATGGCTCAAGCTTACAATAATATAGTTAGATACCCAAAACAACCTCTCAAAGCAGGTGATCTGGTTCTCAAACAGCTATGCCAGGTCAACACTAATGCTAGGGGCAAATTCAAGCCTAATTGGGAAGGACCATTTGTTGTGAAGAAAGTCCTTGGCAAAGGAGGAATCAAGCTTATGGATATGGACAGAAATGAGTTTGTGAATCCAGCGAATCAAGTTAGGCTTAAGAGTTATCATGTCTAGGTCAAAAAGAATTAGATCACAAAAAAGTAGCACAAAGAATAAAAAGAAATAAATAATAAATTACCCAACTAGTGGTCCTCTACTGCTCGGGCAGAAATTAGCGTGCAACTCGTTGATCGGTATTCTGCAAATTGGTCAGGCAAAAATTAGGGTACTCCAACACAAATAAAGCCCACTAAGTTGAAAACCCAAAAAGGGCAGCTTAGGAAAAAGTTAGGGCATTGAGAGAAAAATGTCAGTTGCTTTCTAGAAAATCTGTAAAAGACCAGCAGGCAGGAGTTAACCATTGGAAATTGTAACTATTGCTTATGTACCCAAATTAATATCATCAATTAACATGTTATGATTTTGGTAAGAATCTTGGTCTTATAAATGCATGCATGTCTTTAGGTGAAATAATCACAGGTGTGTGAACATCAATATTTCTCTACGTGTTATACATCGTTGTTGTCATCTTCATTGCACATATGTTATCCAACAAAAGATAAAAAAAAATACCGATAGGTCGCAAAAGAAATCAAACCTATGCAAAATTCAGAGATCGATCGTTGGATTGAAACCCAAAAGGGCGGTCCAGGCAAAAGTTAAGACAAAGAAAAAAAACCCGCGGGATTGAAAACCCAAAAGGGCGGTCTCGGCAAAAATTAAGGCAAGGAAAAAAAAGGGAAGTCTATTGGATTGAAAACCTAAAAGGGAGATCCAGGCAAAAATTAAGACAAAAGAAGAAAAAAAGAAAAAGCTTATTGGATTGAAAACCCGAAAGGGAGGTCCAGGAAAAAGTTAAATCTAAGAGAAAAAGAAAAAGTCCACTGGACTAAGCCGTCAAGGACAGTTCAGGAAAAAATTAGGGCAAAAAGAAGTGAAAATAAATGTTCGATAAGTCATCTCATATTCAATGGCCTATGCAAAAGTTAGAACATCACTTAGTCCCCTCACTATGAAATCACTTGATGGCACGTATCCCCAAGAGTGTCAATTTCAAACTAGCCAGACTTTGTCTCATTGTTAGCTATGCCGAGAAGTAATACGAGTCTACAATCAGCAATATTCAATTATCTCAGTTCTAGAAAAGAAAAATCAGCATGCATAAAAAGTTAAATGTCAAAAGTATCAATCCAAGTTTACACCAAAGTAAGCGACGTTGTGCATCTCAATCTAAGCTACGAGGGGATCCTGTCCCTAGCGATCCTCTGGAGTTTGGTCCTAAGTATCTACCAGCAAGTCATCCATATCTATCATCATGTGATCCTCAACCCCACAACTACACCGATAGCTGGCAAGTTCAGGCCCTGGTCCCTCAAGTCCCTATGATATCCCTGGTAGGATGGGCTCCTCTAGCTTGCTAATCCACCTCCTACTCAGCTACACCCCTCTAGGTCACTGTCGGCACCACTAGGTAGGCAGAAAGATCATCCTCGAAAACATAATTAAATGGCCCTGATGTTTGTCTGTCCTTCGTCATCCACGCCAGTTGGCTCTGCAATATCTCAATATTAGCCCTCGACCTTGCAGTCTCAGCACTAGCTTGATCATCCTCACCAGTGGCTGCTCATAACTGCCCCTCCAGAAACTTAGCTCTCTCCTCATAAACATCCAAGTCCTGAGCAGACTTACTGTGCTCTATTGCTAGTCTACAATAGAAATCATAAGATTAGTAAACATATATAAATGTCATGGAATGCATCATGCATAGTTAGTTAAAATTTTGCAGGTAAAAGAAACTTATCGAACCTGGTGCATCCTAAGCTAATAGCAGATCTCGAACAGAGAAATAACCCCCAATAATCCTCTCAGCCTAAAAAATGGTCACCTAAAAGAGAAAGTCACATCAAGATGGGACATTATAAGCAGTCACTATGAATGATAAGATTAAAATGGGAAATTCCTTACATGGGTAGAGCTTGAAGGGGTAAAATCGATGGGCTGGACTGACTCCTCGAGCTCCTTAATAGCTCGCTTCCCCGAATGATCGAGGACCCAGAAGAAAGTATCTAGCTCTGCTCAGAGGACTCCCTCTCTCATGGTCCCCAAAGCATGGGACCACTTCTTTGATGGTTCAGCAGGAATAGCAGCAGCAGCAGGCCTCTTCCGTATGGAAGCGGGAGGCTATAATAATAAAAGGTTACATTTGAGGTCATAATCAATTGTGAGAAGCAATAAGATATTCACAAGGTTTAAGTTAGGAAGATACCTGAGAAGGAGGAGTAGTGGACCTAGTCGAGCTCTCAATCCTCCGAACCATAGACGGACCCCCATGGTCACCCCTCGGTCTACCCTCAACATTTTCGTCATCATCATCTCCATCATTGTCACTCCAGTGAAACTCGATGGAGACATCCTTGTAATGAATCCTCTCATAGGGTGGAAGGAGCAAAGAATCAATAAACTCAGTGCAAGAACCTCCCACGGACATCACCCGGGCCCCCTCGCCTAATAAATATAACCCCTGATCCGTCACGGGCATCAGGTGAGGCCAAAGACTCTGGCTGGGATCGAGGGAGGGATCGGTCTCTCTACTACAGCACTGGTCCTCCACCCTCAGACCCTTTGACCAAAATCCACTCCTGTCCACATCCTTTCGATGTCCCCATGTATGACCATCTGCTCCCACGGGTCTCGAATGACCTGCATAAAGTAAATGCACTATGAGTATCACAACCTCGTAAATACAATTTCTGCTAATGGTTTATTGAAATACGAGATACAAGTTCAGTATAAAAGAAATTTATTCGATCAGAGAGCAACTGGCGGAGGAACTCCCTATACTCTGTTGTGGTCAAAGCCTGAAGATGCCAAGGCCCCATCAACCTATAAATGATATGCGGCGTCTCAGGCAGCATAGGAAAAGCCAGTGTAAGGATAAGATGATGCTCAAAGGCCCAAATCTACAAAACAAGGCAAAGTCAGTTGCAAAGAAATTCAAATAAGAGGGTAAAGCATAAGAGATTGAGTTCAAGAATTACCAGGAGGATTAGGTGGTAGATCTTGAGCTTAGACTGTTGGCCCCGAACCCAAACATCCAACCCATAGTATAACTCTACCAGAATGGCCTGGCACTAGTTTTTGCTCAGCACGGTAGCAAGGTCCTCGACACTAGAGAGAAAACCATAGTTGAGGTTGCTCGAGTAGACCGTGAAGAAAACAGTAGTAAGGAAGGTCAATAGGAAAGACCGGGCATACTGGTCCCTCCTCCCTGTAGTAAGTAGGCTCGGCTGTGTGATCCAGTAAGAGTGAAGCTCTCCATACTTGAGCTTATCTGTCCCTCCAGGATGAAGCCCAAGTAACCTCTCTACATAGGCCTTCACCCTTGGCTGAGATTGTCATCGGTCGGCATAGACGTTAAAGTGGATGACATCTCCTCTCTAGTCTAATCCCATCAGTGCACATATATCAGAAGGAGTCACGGTGACCTCCTCAATTGACAAATGGAAGGCATAGGTCATCTCAGACCATCTCTCAGCGAGTGCTGAAATAGCACTAGGGGAAAGCATCTTCAACCCCTGTGGAATAGCTCAAACAATATTGGAAAACCCTAGTGAATCAATGCGGGTTTGCAGCTTGGTATCCCCCATAGTACGGATCTCCTTATACCACTTCCTATAGAAGCTCAGGGCCCTCACAGTCTTGTACTGAAACTATAAAGGAAAAAACACAGTTCATTGAAGTTAGAATACAATGTGCAGGACAAAATTGAGAAGAAAGTTGCAGAAAATAGAAAATCAGGAATTATATCCCTGGGGACAAGACCAGTACGGATTTACTCCACCCGTATGAGGCTCTCGTACTAAAAATGGGACCCTTATGGGTCCCCCCTCATCCATAGGGGTCCCTTGCAATAGTAATATAGTGCAAATATTCCCAAAAATCCAAAGTTCATCCAAATTTAACTAAAGCTCATCCAAATCAGTCCCCAAAGCATCCTAAACTAAAGTTACATGCATCTGGCTCTATTTCAAGGTCTGAAACACCCTAAATCATGCCAAAAATCAATAAATTTCAGAAAACTCAAAAATGGAAAAATGGAGAATCAAGCGAAATACCTAGAGTGTGGAAGCATAGGTATTAGGTGAAGGGATTAGAGGCACTTTAGAAGTGGGAGTGAACCCCAAAAATGAGTCACCCTTGCAAAAGCAAACCCGACCAAAACCAGGCATTCCCGAAGCTCAGAATTGCCTACCTGGTACAAATCCTCGTGCTTGACAGAGAAATGGCTAGTCTTTGGGATCTTTTTATACATTTTGATCAGTTTGAGGGAGAAAATCGTCGAACATTGCAATATGGGAAAGTTTTGTTCGAAATAATGATCCGAAACAACATATAATCCAAATCAGGCTTAAAGTAAACAAAAACACCTAAGTATAAAAAGACCTAAGTCATTGCATCCAGACATACAACCAAGACATTCAGATTCCAAGACAAGGGAAGAAAATTACCTAATCATAAAAGGAAGCATCCAGCTAAAGTTTGGAAAGGAAATAAACTTTAAACTGCCTAAAATAGCATTCAAAAGAACAGATTGCGCAAACATCCGGAAGAAGACACATCCGGAGATATTAAGTCTGAAGACATCCGGAAGACTTACATATCAAGACAAAGGGAATGATTCAAAAATTCCATTCCCTCTATTCTTTTGGTCTATTAAGTCAAATATCCTTTTCCCATAAGCAAGACAAAAGAAGACACTTAGCACTTTTCAGAAAAGGACAGAAGGACTGACAGCGGACAAGAAAAAGGTAAGGACCTTTTTCACCTAGACCAATAAGAAGGCACGAGGAGCTCACACCAAAAATCCACTGGCATGAAAGTTGGCAAGACACTAAAATACAAGAAAATGATCATTGACAACTTTTCAGCCTCAATCTCAAGGATTCAAACGGGTCAAAATCTCTGTCTAATGGATAGATCTACGGCTCCAAAAGCTCGACATATTACCTAATCAACGGTGAAGATTAAATACAAGTTCAACAACCCACAACGACTACATTTATGATCAAAGCCTATAAAAGGGAAGCTTCACAAGTTGAGAAGGTATTGGTTGATATGAGAAAGAAATTAATAAGAGAATTCACTAAAGCAATCAGAAAACTCATCCCTCCAAGAACCAAACATTTCCAAATCAGTTGTAAGGATTCCCAAGTGAAATTACAAACTTGAGGAAGTCCGAATCCCAAATCTTTTAGAAAACTTAAGTGTAAAGATCTCTAACTTAGGTGAGTTCTGAGATTGAGATACAGCTTAAAGTAGGTGCTTCGACTGAGATCTCCCTGTATGACTCAGCTTAGGTTTGGGTAGAAATCTAAGTGACATATCCTGCTAAAGACTAAAGGACTCAGCTAGGAGTTGGCGCTTCTAGTAGTATATCCTACATCCAGAAGCGGTTACCATCCGGAGATAAACTGTAATGCTTGATTCCTGCCAGTTGGAAAGGAATCCACTAGTAGAAAAGCTCGAAGGAAGGAAGCTCTAGGGACTGGAGTAGGCGAGGCCGAACCAGGATAAAATACTTGTGTTTGATTCTCTTACTCTTTACTTACTTGCATCATTATTTATATACATTTGCATCATTTGAATCCATCCCCCGGATCATAATCAAACACGCTACACTAAAGACTTTTCAAAGTTAGGTAATTCCACAAAAAAGGGTCATTCACCCCCCTCTGACCAAATCAGACCCTTATAGGGACCAATAAGTGGTATTAGAGAAAGTGCTGAAGGTAGAGATCTAACAATCTCGAGCTAAAGGTCCATATATTTTGATACAAGAATCAAATGAGTTTCCAAAACTCATAGCTCCTTCCGGAGGGTATGTCTATACCCGTCCTCCTCTCTTCACAGGTGAACACTACTCTTTCTGGAAAAACCAGATGAAGAATTTCATTCAGGCTCAAAGCATGATGGCATGGGTGGCCATTAAAGATGGTCCATATGAGCCTACTCATGAGGTAAATGGTTTAACCACCCGCAAGCCCGTGAGCTTATGGGATGAGAATGATTATAAAAGATTATGTGAAAACACAAATGCTATTAACATGCTCCATTGTGCTCTTAGTGCAGCATAATTCAACAAAATATCAGGATGTGAGATTGCATAAGAGATCTGGCAGAAACTGGAAGTGACCTACAAAGGAACAAACAAGGTCAATGAAGTCAAGATAGATCTACTTCAGCAAAAGCTTGAATCCTTCAAGATGGAGCCCAAAGAATCAATCAGTAGAATGAACACTAGATGCACCAATCTAGTGAATGAGATGAAGAGGCTGGGAAAGGAGATCTCAGAAGTAGATATTGTTAAGAAGGTGCTCCGGAGTCTTACCAAGGAATGGGATAAAAAGAAGACTACCCTTAAGGAAGCTCATGACTTAAACTTCCATAGTTATGATGAGCTCATTGGTAATCTCCTGACTCAAGAATTGTCCCTAGAGAGATACAGCCAACAAGAAATAAGGCTGGAAGAAAAGAAGAAGGCCATTGCACTTAAGGCAGACTCTGCCGGATTAGCCTCGTCTAGATCAAAAAAGCAGCCAAAAGAATCAAAGTACAGTGAAGAAGATATGGCTATATTAGCCAAGTAATTTGACAAATTTCTAAAGAAAAAGGATAAAAGGAGATCCAAAAGATTCAAATCAAGAAGGCCTAAGGAAGGCACATCAAGAAGGGATAGGCCTAGAAAGGCTCCGAAAGAAAACAAAGATCCGGAAAAGGGTGCTCCCTGCTTTGAATGTGGGAAAAAAGGGCATTTTAGAACCAAATGCCCCAAGTTGAGAAAGGAAAATAAATATAAGAAGAAATCTATGGTGGCCACACGGAGCAATAGTGAAGAAGGCAGTAGTTCATCTTCAATAGAAGAAGAAGAAGAAGAGACTGCTCACTATGCGTTCATGGCACTGACAGATCCGAAAGTAGATCAATCCAGAAGAAAATCATCTAAGAAAGACACTAAGCAAATTGGGGATTCAGAATTAGACACATCAAATACTGAGGTAAACTCTTATTGTAATTCTTTTTATAACATTGATCTTGCTAGAGCTTTAAAGGTGGTATCCATAACGTAAGAAAGAAAACCAAAGCCATAAAGTCCATACAATGACAAATTTTGGAATTGGCTAAAGATGCTGAAGCAATGTCACAAGACATCAACTTGATGAGAGCCTCAAAGCATATGGATGTGGTGGAAGAAAACTTCCTGAGAAGTCAAGTTTAGGTCTTAAGTGCTAACTTGACATGGTTAGATAGGGAGCTAACTCTGATGAAGGAAGCATCCAAAAGGAGATTAAGTCCTTCACAACTAAGAAGGAATATAAGGCAGGCTGCAAGGAAAAATCCAAAGCCCTCTAACCAAAAGGAGGAAGAGGTTAGCAGGCAACCTCAAGCTCAAAGATACACTACTGCACAAAAAGGAAAAGCTAAGGCAGTCTACAATCAGCAATCTGCCAAGCATAGAAGGGATTATGATGTAGAAGTTGCACCCCCAACCAGCTTTCAGATACACACCAGACCAACAATAAGCGTACAAGAGGCTTGATATAAAGGGAACTATGGGAAGGATGATCTTGAGAAGATCGAGAAGAAGCAAGAGCAGAACATACTCATTTTAGGGTGTAGATTTTATGGAGAAAAAAACCATAGCACTAAATTATGTAGATTAAAAAATGGTTATTATGATATTTATCCTTGGCCTGAAATGGTTGATAACCCGAGATGACCCAAATTTGATTGGGTACCCAAACCCACTTGATCTGCTTTGTAGGTATGCCTTAGATCCACAGAAGATCAACACACATGGTACATTGATAGTGGATGCTCAAGGCTCATGATAGGTGATGAGAAGGCCTTCATCACTTCAATCTGGAAAAGAGGAGGCAAAGTAAGCTTTAGAGATAATCAAAAGGGACAAATCATTGGACATGGAATCGTTGGATCTGAAATACAAATAGAAGATGTCCCTCTAGTTGATGGACTAAAGTTCAACTTACTTAGTGTGGCACAACTTTGTGACAAAGGAAGAAAAGTCACCTTTGACTCCGGAGGATGCTCAATCTATGATAGTAAGTCTAATCAACTCATTCTTTATGCACCTAGAGTAAATAATGTTTATTGTGTTAACATTAAAAATGATAAAAAAAAAAAAGAATATATGCTTGGTGTCTAAAGGAGAAGAATCATGGCTATGGCACTGGAGATTGGGACATGTTAGCATGAACCTCCTCTCCAAACTAGCCAAAAAGGAATTGGTAGTGGGTTTGCTAGTGGTTCCTTTTGATAAGGATCATCTATGCACTGCATGTCAACTAGGTAAACAGCTTAAGAAAAGTTTCCCTTCCATCTCCTACATTCCTTCCAAATGAGTACTTGAGTTCTTGCACATTGATCTCTTTGGTCCAATCAAACCATTGAGTTTAGGCAGAAGAGAATACACCATGGTCATTATGGATGATTATTCTCACTACACCTGGGTTATCTTGCTAGCAAGAAAAGATGAAGCCTTTAAAGAATTTTCAAAAATATTCATCCGGATAGAAGTAGAACAGGGCATAAGCATTGCACGCATCGGGAGTCATAATGGTGGTGAGTTCAAAAATAAGCACTTTATTGAATTTTGTGACTCCAAGGGCATTGAACATAAATTCTCTACCCCTCATACACCTCAACAAAATGTAGTTGTTAAGAGAAAAAGTAGGACCATAGTTGAGATGGCTTGAACAATGCTCAGTGAAAATTGTTTGCCAAAATATTTCTAGGGAGGGGCCGTAAATATAGCATGTTTTATTTTGAATAGAGTTCTTATTAGAAAGACCATAGAAAAGACCCCCTATGAAATCTGGAAGGGAAGGAATGTTAGGAACTGACAGTCAAATTGAACATGCATAACAGGCATGGCGGAAATTCAAAATTTTGTCCTTGTCCCCAGGAACTCCTAATATATGCATATAAATTAAATAAAGCCTTAACTAAATAATTCTCGACCTAGGTTGCCATGCAAAGGGCTAGGCATACTATAATTCTAAATTACATCCTAGGACATATATTTTATGCTAAGCATGTTATAACTCTAAGCTATAACCTAAGCATAAAATAAACTAAGCATGCAACCTAACCATAATTATTAAGTCTAAAAATGCATAAAGAAAAAGACCTAATAATTAAAAGAGAAAGAGGGAAAACTTACCGATTGAAGGATGCTTTAGCAGAAGCTCCTTGCACAAGCCTCCAAGCGTAGGATAGCCTCTATAAGTATCCACACAAACCTCCACCAACCAAACACTCCCTGAGAGGAAGAACTAAGGAGCCTCAAGTAGTTGTTAGACCACTCCAGAAGCCCCACACAAAAATATAAACTAGAGGTGCTCGAATAAAATCAAGCTCTTCAAAAATAACTTGTTCAAGTAACCTCTATCATAGGAATTATTCTTAAACTTGGTGTACATTGAAAGGGGGAACACAAGTACCTATTTATAGGCTTGGGGGAGCAAAACTGCTCCCCAGCATATCCCACTCGCAGGTCTAACTCGCGGGGCTTGGAGCCTCACGGGTTCTACCTGTCGCAAGCTAAGCTTGTGATATATCTCATGGGGTGGGAAAGGTAGCGCTGGCAAGCCCAGCCTCATGGACTCTTACAAGTACCGCATTGCGGCACTTGCAAGCCCACGGTGCGGGATTTCACACACCAAACATGTTGCGAATCCCGCATCCCATTTGCAGTTCAAAATTGTCCAACAATTTTTTACAGGGTCTAACCCATTCGGAAAAATTCTCTTTTAATCCATTTCAAATAAATATGTATTTTATGACCGTAATAAATTAGTTATCGGTCAAAATAAATTCCTTGGTCTATTCAAAATGATCTAATCATTTTTAACCATTTAATAATCCAATTATTATTTATATTATTTTTTTGTAATAGAATAAATCTATTAGTTCTTTACTTAGTCCAATTAAGGTCCGAAGTGTGTGACCTTCTAGGATCCCAAAGTATTGAGCTGTTAAGGCTTAACCAACCCTTGTTCTAATGGAACCATTAGCTCGAGGTTCTAGACTATGAATAGAACTCGATTACCTTAAATGACTATAGTATGCCTCTAGCAAGGGTCTACCATCCCCCATTACTCGGAATGTCATTTATGCTTATGACTTAATCCCGGTTAATGCAATAGTTGTCCAATGCGATGAACTCCCTCCATTCTTTAATATTAGTACCATCTGGTTTATAGGGTTCAGCTAAAGTGTTAACCCACTAATAGCAAGGTTGCTCCAAGCTATCTCTGTTATTAACTTGCTACCGAAGTATATTGCCTTTTACCATAGTGTGTTTAACTAGAAACTATTTCTATCAAGCACATACTTTGATCAGAGGTTTATAGCAATCATCACTTTAACAAGCGGCCAGGTACAACTCCTTAATATATCCGGAACGATGAATTCTTTCTGGCTACTCAGCTTACCAATGTGTTATCATTAATATACCCCATAATCACCTATAACACCCTAAATTAATGAGTGTGTAGGAATTACCCAAAGTATAGAAATATTACCACACAAGCATATGTGTTTATGCGGGGAGTCGCCGGTAGAGCGCGGAGCTCATTGTATGTGTGAACATACTTTGCATTACCAAGTGGACAAAGGCGTCAGGGAGTCCTTTGGAGATTAGCCCTTGTAAAATGCGGGAGCAGGGTCCCTATTTTATGCAATCTTAGAGTTGCCACCCGAATCGGCTCTTTCGGAAAATTAGTGGTATAGCTGATCCGAGCAAGATTGCCATATCGATAAAAGAGAGATTCTGGTTTTGGAAGAAACAGTTACTTGTCATTTGAATTTGGATAAATCATATTTTGAAAATCTTATTATTTTAATAAGCAAAGATATGAGTTAGAGAGATACGACCTTTGCGGGCCTAGCCCTTGGAGAATGGCCCCAGTATGATTGGACTAATGCATGATGGAAAGTAATATTCTTAACCCTCAGTTACCTTTTGTTTGCTTCAGGATTACTGAAAGGCCCGATACTGACTAGGACCGTGTTTCTGCAGGGAATTCCTCAAGGTTACTGCAAGGATAACCTCGAGAAATTAGGTAGGACGACTTTCTTAGTGTTTTTGATATGAGCGGGTAGCTTTTTGATAAAAGCTATTTTGAGGAGGGGTGACTATACCTTGGTATAGTTTCAGTATAGGATCAATAGCTTTGAGGGACAGAAAGAGCTCGAAGGACTTCTGATTTTGGAATTAGGATGTTTTTCGAAGGTGATTGTTGATTGGAGATGCCGAGGATAGCTTTCCTTTTATAGAAACTTTGGGAGTGTCGATTGACACTAATGGGAGCTTCGATCGATGCAATGCTTGCCTGAGTAGCTTCACTAAGTCATTGGGTCTAGATTCCCTATTAGCATAAATCATCACATATGGGTAGCATCGATCGATGCAAGTTGGGCGGTGGTAGCCTTGTTGAGTCATGGTTATAGGTTTGATGAGTCATCAGGAAAATCAACACGTGGCAGCATCGATCATCGCTATGGGATAGCGTCGATCGATGCAATTAGGGTTATGGCTAGTGTCAATCGGTACTGATCTCAGGATGTTAGAATCTTATTTCCTCGGAGGGGTTTGTAGTTTGGAACGAAACACGGTCTTTATCAGTACCGGTCTACCATCTCCTAAAAAAGGTCTCGGACATCATCGGGCCTGGACAGATCATGGTCACAGGCTGCCCCTCGCGTACAACAACTTATACCATAGAGGTAAAGTTTTTGCATACGCGAAGTGAGCGTGGTGAGTAAAAGAAAGTGTGCGTGCTTTTGCGAGAATAGAGTCAACATTATTTGATTGACTAAATTTTGAAAAATATTTTTGCCCCTTCGATCAATTAATGTTTGACTAGTTTTGAAAAATAAAACCCTTTTTAAGATTATCACAGTGTTTGTTTATTTGAAAATTTTTGGGTCCGCCAGTATTTAGAAAACAATTTTCATGGAAAATGCAATTTTTGAAATTCCTCGGGTTCTAATTGGCACTGCAATTTGTTCCCAAAAAAGGCAAAAAAAGGCCATTTTTTAATATGCGTCGATCGACGCATGGGGCTTGTGTCGATTGATGCAAACATTCAGATTTCGACCATTTGAATTATAGCGGTTACAGGCTTTAAAAGTCGTGTTGAGACTTATGTCGATCGACATATATGCATTGTGTTTATCAACACAATCGAAAACCCTATAAATTTTGTTGTTTTTCTACAAACAAAACACATCCCATATAGAAACCCTATCTTCCTGCATTTTATTCTATCAACAAAAACTATGTTGGATTTTTTCACACTCTTCTTTCTTCCGATTCTCATTTGGTTTTTGCCCATTATGATGTGGATGAAGATCGTGACCTCCTGGGATCAAAATCGTGCCCCTACGTTGGTGCTAGAGGTAAGCATCCATGGGGAGATAGTTCATATCTCGTTCCTCACCATGGAGGACAACTACGGGCTTTCTACGAGGAAGATTTTTCGTGGTGTGGATAGAGGTAATGCCATTTCGCTCGTTCTCAAACCTGAGTGCCATCTTTCCCGCATTCCGGTAAGTTCCTAACTCTTTTCTTTAGAATTGGCATGCTTTTAGGAGTTTTTTATGATACATGCATTATTGAATGTGTTGTCTATTTTACTTTGCTGCACATTACCTGTTTGACATTCTGTAAATCCAGGATTTTAGCTTTAGCATCGATCGACGCTTCTAATCCTTCTGGATGCATCGATCGACGCTCCTTTGTGTTGATCGACACTATTGTCTTTAGAAGCTTTTTTTTGCAATTTTAAGTGCTCTAGAGTTTTCTATAGTCCATGAAACAATATGTGATGTTTTGTTGTGCATGTGCTGCTACTGTTTTGCAAAATTTGGGGACTTTTAGGTTAACTTTGTGACTATAAGCCTTATGATGCCTTAGAAATTCTAGTACTTAGCTTATTTTGGATGTTTGTGCTTAATGGCTATAAGCTTCATGGATCTTTGGGCGCTTAATTCCTATAAGCAGTCCCTTGATATAGTGTTGTGTCCTTGTAGAGGCTCCAACATAGTTGTGCCGGTAACCTCCATGACCATTTCACTTGGTGGGGAGTGCTTTCTCCTGAAGCAAAGAGGATCCTTGAGGATATGGGTTTTAGTGCTTTTATCGAGAGATTTATTCCACTGAAGCTGGTCTGGTACTCCCATGCGGTCTTGCCATCGATTTTGAGGAGATGGTCAGACTCGACCCATACCTTTCACTTGTCGTGGGGGGAGTATACCACCACACCATTGAATTTTGCCGCTATTACTAGTTTGAGATTTGATGGGGAGATTATCCATTTTAACTGTGCCATGAATATGGGCAACTACGACCCCATACTCATTCATGCTGTTGGGATTTTCTAGTGTGAACAAAGAAATTCCTGCCAATGATTTATATGACTTTTGGTTGGCTCTGAGAAATAGGGCTCCTACTGATGATGAGGCCCGAGAGCAGGGTGCTCGTTCTTTCATGCTATATGCTTTGACCAATACCCTATTCCCTGTTGGTAACTTGGGACTCAACCTGAACCTTTTCGGTTCCCTGGTGACTTTGAGGAAGTTTAAGGAGTTGGCTTGGGGTAGAGCTGCACTAGGACAGCTATATTTAGCTCTGGACCATTGTGCGTGGAAGCACACTTTGGAGCTAAAGTCATCCGAGCTAGTTCTTGAGGTAAATTGTAGGGAAATCTATTATATATATATATATATATATATATATATATATATATATATATATGTATGTATATGTGTGTGTGTGTGTGTGTGCTTGTGTCATGGATTGAGTAACATTTTCCCCTTTTGCAGATTTGGAGTTTTGAGAAGGGAATTCTTCCTTGGCCGACAAAGGCCAAGATTCATAAAGATATTGCCTACTTTCCTCGGCTCCCTTACTGGTTGGTTGCCTAGGGGAACCTAGATTCTACCGAGCCCGAAAGGCAAATCAAGAATCTTTCTTTTAATGAGGTGAGCTTCACGTGTGTTTTTATTATTTCACTTTCGGCATGTACTAATAACGCTTATTTGTAGATCAATCATGCTCCCTGGGGGGAACCCTTCTAGCTGGAGTGGGGTTATGACTGCTGATGGAGAGTCCTTCCCTCGAGTGGTATTTGGGGGAACGGGTGGTGCAATGTGATAAGTCTCCAAGGGAGAGACTAGTGCCACCCGAGCTCCTGAGGTGGTTGTTCTGATCAGAGTTGGCAGAGGAGACTCTCAACATCTTGAAGGGAGAGGGTGAGATGGTGGAGTTGTACGGCGAGGCCGGCTATTATCTTGATTTTGTGACCGAGTGCTTACTTGGTTGGCCCTCAGAGGATTAGGTCGTGCCACAAGGGGTACATCTTTTAATGTCCATCTGTGCTATTTCTTCAAGTACTGACCTCATTTTGTTTTATAGGGCAAAAGGTCAATGGGTCCACACATGTCAGGCGAGGCTACTTCCCATGCCATAGGGCATCAAAATTATCAGGTTCCTATAGGTTTGCACATCTATCGACCTGATTTGTCAGTATACTTCCCCCCTTTTAGCGCGGATAATTCGACTAGGGTAGATATGACCTTCACACCTCCTCATGTGACTCACATAAGTTTTGCATTCGGTTATGCGAATTATATTTGTTTTTGTGCTAAATGTGGTTTGTCTGATAGGTGCCGAGAGAGGATAGCAAGAGAGATGGACGCTTGCTCTTTGACTTTCAGAACATCATGTTGGGGAACAACTTTGAGATGGAGGTAAGGCTCAGTAATCTTGTTCCTTTCTTTTCCAATGAATATGCATGGATAAGTGCTTATGCATGAAATGTTTGCAGGGAAGAATTTGGGTGCAGAATGCGGCGTTGGACCAGCTCAGAGCCGGTTATAGGGTGCCTCCACCGATGGGATCCTCAGGCTATAGCCAGTACAGGTAGGCTCATCCTTCAGTGTATGCACAACACCCATCTAGTTATGCAGCGCAGAGTCATATGCTTGGCTATCCGAGCCAGGCTAGTTTTTTAGGGGCAAGTTCCCAATTTCCACTGACTCCTTCATTCATTATTCTACCTCTTCAGGTTCTATCGAGCTAGGGGGAGCAAGAAGGGGCAGGAAAGAGTGCTGAGGTACCGCAGCCGAATTTCAACGCCCCTCTCCACTTAGGCGGATATTCTTAGATTTTAGCTCAGCGCAAAATACATATATTTTTTATAGGCCCTGTATGGCAATTTTATCCAGTACATTCGATGGTTGGATTGGTCATGTCTTTGCCCCTTTATATTTTTCTTTTTCTTTTTGTGGATTGGTGGGTCCTTTAAGGCCATGTTTATTTTCTGGATGGATGACTTCTTTTTGTTGCTCTGACATGTTAAATCCGTTTTTGTTGTTCTTTCCTGAGAATGAATTTCTTTTCGTGCAGTTGGTATTGATCTTATGGTCCATTCTTACCTTTATCGAGCGACGATTAAGTCGGCATGGATAGATTCAAAACACAATTGGTAGGCTACCTTCGTACTCTGAGCCCGGCTGATTGGGATCATCTTCAGGTTGAGTGCCTTTTCAACATACGATATTACTACAACATCATTCTGGATGACGCGCTTCTCCAGAGTGCAATAAGTCTGTGGGATCCACTAGACCATGTATTTTGCTTCAATAATGAAGAGTTGTGTCCTCTCTGTAAAGAGTTATGTGCCATAATAAACTTCCCCTGCAATCGGGATATCGCGGTGCCTGACTATGGGGCCGCCATAGAGCAGCAAGACATGAGTTTCCTTAGACTTTCTGACCATTGAAGGGATAGAATTGTGTCCACCAATCTCGAGGAGCCTGGACTAATTCTAGGTATGGCCTTAGAGATTTATTCCTCCATCACTACTAGTCACCGAAGTTGCGTTCCTCTTATTGTTCTACTGGTTATGGGGGATTTTCTGTATGAATCAGATAATGGGATATGTAGCCCCAGGTTGATCTCTATAGTCCACAAAACTTTAGAGGGATTGTCTCCCATGGCTGTGGTCTTAGTAGAAACTTTTATTTACAAGGACTCAATTCACTCAGGTGACGATGTGACGATGGGAGGAAGCAGGTTGCTTCTTCAAGTATGCTAATCATCTTCTCGTCGGTCACTTGTCTTGATCTTTCATTGGTAATAGCCTGTTGATGAGGTTATCTTATTGTAGGTGTGGCTGATGGAGCGTTTGTAGATGATTAGGGCACCAATAAGACCACTGGACTCCTATGACCCGAAAGACTTTTGGGGTTGGGGAATGCCGCCTGGGTACCATAGAGGTCAGTCCTTGCGCGAATGGTTGTATTTTCTACCAAGGTTAACTGAGAGGGATATCAGGTGGACCTGCCCCTGGTGGAAGATTGATGAGGTGATTACCCACACAGTGGCTTAAGGCGTTCAACTGTTGGGCCTAGAGCGAATATCATTTTATTTCCCGAAACGTATAAGGCGATAATATGGCCGTTCTCAGTACATGCCTGAGTATGTTCATGCTTTACCCGCGAGACCTTGGGGACCTTTATGGCCAGCCCATGTCCGAACCAAATGGGAGAACCGTACACTGACCGCCATGAATTACTAGTTACCGTTTAACATATTCCTTGATGAAGCGTATGTAGAGTGGCTCTCTGCCATCAAGGTAGCGCCTTTTGGAATAGAAAGGCTAGCGATAACCTGCCACTACTATCATCATATGGCAGCTCCTAGCCACTAGATTGTTTTTTACAAGCTTGTATAATAAAGCCTCAACTTTGTTTCAGGCGTAAATATAATGTATAAGTACATCTTTTTAATGCATTTCATTTCATCTTACAATATACACTTTTAATGTTCATGATATTTCAAAAGATACAAATTATGGGATAACATCAAGTTTTCAACGTGATTTTCCTCTATTCCACACTGACCTTTAAATGCAATATACCTTTAGCTTATCCCAATTAATTGGGTTTGTGAACTCGTTTCCCTCCATATCTGTGATTTTTATAGCTCCTTTGCTAAGAACTCATTTTATCACATATGGACCTTCCCAATTGGGGTGGAATTTCCCCTTAGGGTTGGTATGGGTAGCTTTGCCTTGTTTCAGCACAAGGACGCTTACTTTAAGAGGCATGTTAACCTTTCTTACTCAATTATTGTAGGCTCGGGTCATTCACTGTTGATACATCCTCAAACTATCAAGGGCTTCCAGACTTCTTTCATCGATGGCGTTAAGTGTGTCATAGCGCGACTTAGCCCATTCATCTTCATATAGCTTTGGCTTGAGTACCACACAAAGCGATTGGACTTCAATTTCCATGGGATGAACCGCCTCCATTCCAGACACCAAGGAGAATGGCGTTCGACCTGTTGGGGTCTTGACGCTGGTGTGATAGCCCCAAAGCGCGTAAGGTAGATGATCGGTCCAGTCTCGATGGGTAACCACCATTTTGGACAAAAATTTCTTTATGGCCTTATTGGCGGACTCCATTGCCCTATTGGCTTAACGGCGATATGGTGACGAGCGATGATGTTCGATGTTGTACCGTTCTAGTAGGTGGGAGGTCTCTCCCTGGAATCGCACTCCATTGTCAGATACCACATGGTGGGGTACACCATATCGTACAAATATATGCATCTAAATGAACTTCGGCATCTTCTTGGCAGTGATTCCTGCGTAGGATTCAGCTTTAACCCATTTTGAAAAGTAGTCTACCGCTACTATGATGAAATTGTATCCATTGGTCGAGGATGGTCTGATTTCTTCTATAATATCGATGCCCCAAGCCAAGAAGGGCCAGGGCATAGCCAGGTGTTGGAGTTCGATTGGTGGTAGGTGACTGATATTACCATGAATCTAGCATTCATGGCATGTCTTGACTAGGTTTGTACAATCAACTATCATGGTTTGCCAAAAGTACCCCATTCGTTGTACCTTTTTACCCAACATTATTCCATTCATATGGGGACCACATGCCCCTGCATGTATCTCTTACATGACTTTGTCAGCTTCTGCTTGTCCAAGGCAATTAAGAAGAATTCCATCAGAAGATATCCGAAATAATCAATTGTTGATGAGTCTAAAGTTAACTGATAGCTTCCGTAAGGTTATTCTATCGGCATCGGTAGTTTCTATGGGGAACATCCCATTTTTGAGGTATTGAAGTATATCATTGTACCAAGGTGTTGGTTCAGCACAGATCTGTGTGACTGAGGCAAGGTAGTATGGAGTGTCCGCTACTTCCACTACTATCGGTCTTATGGGTTGTTGTTCTGGGTTTTCCCACATTGAGGCCAGAGTGGCTAGCGAGTCTGCCATCTGATTTTCTTCTCTCAATACGTGATGGAATTTGTATTTTTCAAAGAGAGATTCTCTGGCCCATACAGACTCTAAATATGGGCGAAGTGATTAGTCCTTTATTTCCTAATCTCCTACTACTTGTCTGATGACTAGAGCGGAGTCCTTGATGACTTCCACTACTTTTGCTCCTAATGTAAGTAGTGAGTTTAAGCCAAATAGACATGCTTCATATTCAGCACCATTGTTGGTTACTGAGAATTCTAACCTTTTAGAGAGTGGGATTAGCCCTCCCTTAGGGGATATAATTATGACTCCTAAACCGGCTCCCTTGTGGTTCACCACCCCGTTGAAGTACATGGTCCACTTCTGGGGTCCCTCTGATAACGAGGCCAATTGTTCATTTGGGAATTTAAGGTTTTCGATGTAGTTGGATTCTAAGGGTTGGTTGGCCAGAAATTCTGCCACGGCTCGTCCTTTGATCACTTTTCGAGTGACATACTCGATGTCAAATTCCTAAAGGAGCAACCAGCAAGATAGTTTTCCGGCCAAGGAGGGCACTTGGCAAAGGTACTTCATGGAATCTACCTTTACAACGGCCTAGATTTTGTAGGACTAGAAGTAATGCCGAAGCTTCTTTGTTAACCAGACCATAGCGGCACAGGTCTTTTCGACTATAGTGTATCGAGTTTCATATTCCAAGAGTTTCTTGCTAAGGTAGTAAATGGTGTATTCTTTCTTGTCTTTGTGCTCTTGTACTAACATTGGCCCTACGGAGGTTTCTTCAATGGCTAAGTATAAGGTGAGAGGCTTTCCTGGTGTGGGTGGTTTTCACACTGGCGGGCTAGATAAGTAAGCCTTGATCTTATTGAAGGCTTCTTGACATTACGAGTTCCATTTGACGGGCTGTTGCTTCCTGAGAAGCTTGAATATAGGCTCACAAATTGTGGTTAATTTGGCGATAAATCTGCTAATGTACTGTAATGATCCCAGGAAGCTTCGAACTTCCTTTTCGATTTTTGGTAGAGGCATGTCGAGGATCGCCTTGACCTTATCAGGGTCGATTTCTATGCCCCATTTGCTAACAATGTCGCCTAGTAACTTCCCCGAGGTTACTCCAAAGACACACTTTTTCGGGTTGAGTTATAGGTTGTACCTCTCTACTCCGGTAAGGAAGCGATCAAGCACAGCTGGATGCTCCTCAGGATTGGGTGATTTTACTAACATGTCATCCATATATACATCGACTTCTTTATGTATCATGTCATGCAGCAAAGTGGTGATTGCCCTTTGATAGGTCGCCCCAGCATTTTTTAATCCGAATGGCATCACTTTGTAACAGTATACTCCCCATTCTGTAATGAAGGATGTCTTGAATTTGTCGATGACATTCATCAATATTTGGTTATATCCTGAGAAACCATCCATGAATGAATACATGGCTACTCTGGCTGCACTATCGATTAGCACATCTACATGGGGCAAAGGGAAGTCATCTTTAGGCGAGGCTTTGTTGAGATCCCAGAAATCATCACAGACTCGGACCCTGCCATCTTTCTTCACCACTGGTACTACATTTGCCAACCATTCCAAGTATTCCATGACTTCCAGGAATTTGGCTTTAATTTGTTTAGCTATTTCTTCTTTGATTTTTTCGGCCCATTCGGGCCTTAGTCTTCGCAACCGATCATATCTTCGGGTCGATGGGGATCCTATGCTCTGCAATAGTTCTATCAACTTCAGGCATGTCGTTGTAAGACCAAGCAAATTCCTTCACATGTGATTTAAGTATTTCTACCAATTTTACCTCTAGCTCGGGATCAAGGTCAGCGGAGATCGTTACCATTTTAGGATCATTTCTTTTGTAAGATTATCATGAATACTAAAAAATGTTTGATATATGATGAGATGAATGCATGTAATCGAAAGCATTACATAAGTAAGCAAAGTCGTTCACTTTATTGCTATTATCATTCTCACAGTACAAGTCGTTTAGTTCAAAAATATCAGAGATTGAAATGTCTTCATCAGGCTTGGGGGTCTCCTTATCTGGACTTTCCATGCTGCTACTAGCGACGGTGTCTCCCACCTTAGATTTTCCCTTAATCATAAGTAGGGCTAACTCAGAGATTATCTTGTCCATTCCTTCTTGTGAAGGTTCTTCTCCTCGCGCCTTTTCTTTGACCTTCTTATCTTCGAGATGGGCTTCCATTAGTTTACCCAATCTTATGGTCAATTCTTCTATGTTCAAATGGTTCATCATCTTCTATCTCTTGGCAGTCTCCTCTTCAGGTGGGGTTTTCCTCTTCTCCATCTGCCTTTCGTGACTGGTCAGGGCAGCGGTATCTCCGAAGTTCACAACATTGGAGAATATTTTAAAGCCAGGCACTTCTCCCTCTTTGGTTTTTATTAGTTATGGCTCACCCTGATAAAGAATTTCCGCGGGTCAAACAAATTCTTTTGAAATTTGACGTCTTCTAGACCACGTCTTTTATCGGTTCCCACCCCAATAGCCTAGTCTAGAGGGGTTGTAAGTTCCTATTGCAAACTTGAATTCTGGCGGGCCTTGCTCTCGTACCCCTAGGCCGGCTCCTGGGGTAAGGCATTGGCCCATGTAGCTCTTCACCCATTCAGACCACTGAGGTGGTTTTTCGTCTTTTCTTATGGTGGCTATGAGAAATCCGCCTACTCATTCTGGAGCAGTATGTATAGCAGCCACAATTGACTCCTCATCTGCCTCAAGGGTCATAATCTTCCCTTTATAGTGTATCTTCACCTTTTGGTGTAGAGAGGAAAGGATGCCTCCTAGTGTATGGAACCATGGTCGGTAGAGCAAGAGGGAAAATATGACAGGAATGTCTATAACGGTGAAGGTTATGAGGGATTCTATCTCTCTTGCTTTTACTGTGACTTTAAAGGTCCCTAGGATGGACCTTTTGGAGTTATCATACGCTTTAATAACCGTTCCAAATTTCTTAAGCAACCCTTCATTTAGTCCCAAGATAGGCAAGATCTTTTGAGGGCAGACTTTGAGCGTAAAGCCATCATCTACCATGACACATGGCATTACTCGGTCTAGTACTTCAATCTTCAGGTATAGGGCTTAGTTGTCTCGCAGCCCATCATCTGGTATATCTGCATTGGAGAAGACAATGTCTAGAAATCCAACAGAGATTACACGATCAATTAAAGCGCACACTTCTGCCGGCAAGGCAAGTATAGGTGCTTCCATTTCCATTAATTTCTACATGATAGCCTTTCTGTGTGCCTGAGACCCTCGTAGGAGATCCCAAATGCTCATTTTGACAGGTGTATTTGTTAGTTGTTCAATCACAGTGATACCAACTCATTTTGTTAGGCTATTTGTTTGTAGGGTACCAATGGAGCTAGGCTTGACCTAGATTTAGGGTTGATAAATCCTCCCACTCCTAGTAACATGTTTTACAGGTTAGAGGGAACCTTTAGGGGTATTTTTGGGTTCAAACACCGCATATTCGTCAAAGTTTTCTTCTAGGGGGATGTCTTGCAACCATATGGGCCTGGAAGCATGAGAGACTGAAAGCTTTGTGTTCTTTGGCTCACAATGTACGTCGGTCAGCAAAGCTATGGCGGGGTTTGGCTAAAGGATTTCCTCCATTACATCGGCATGTGGTTTATTTCCTCTAATCATGTTGATAACGTCAGAACATGCCAAGATGAGATTATCCAGTAGTTCTATAATTTTTGGACGCGGAACTATTGTAAAAAAAGGGTAAGCCTAGGCTACTGGCCCATCCCTTGGGTACGGCTCCATCCTGGGTGGATCACCTCTTAGTCCTTCATCCGGTTCCTCCATGGTAAAGTGGTAGAGGAATGCCTGGCTGAGGATGCCCCAAAAGAAGCAATAGTGGTGAGTGGTTGGATTATTCCATGTTTAGTTATACCATTTCAGTGCCCTTCCTTCAAGAGTGATGCCAAAGATTTTAGGCCAACGGTGGTAGTGTTCATCCCTTGAGTTCATTACCTTGGTGAATATGGCGAGGTAGATTTAAGGGTACTCACTCCTATCGTACCCGAGTTCTGGAGGCAATTCAGGGAGGAGCATGGTCCCATGATTGGCTTTCCAGGCAATCACTAATTCATATACCGATTTAAGCTGCCTATAAAACCTTTGATCATCTTGTATGCCCGCGAACGCCATTAGGCTTATAAGGGTGTTGGATTGATGCCTCCTCCGCTGTGAGGATCCCTTTTGGAAGACTAGTCTTTCTGTTAAGTTTCCGGTCCCAATCATGTTGAGTTCCATGGGAGTCCCATCCATGATTCTTTGTAGTTCTTCCCGCACGGATTGAGGATGTGGGAATTCGGGACTCGGTAGTGTATTTTCAATCCCTTCTAGCAGGGAATCCCAGAAGTTACCAGTTCTTGGCCTTCCAATTGAGGGTTTACAGGGATCATTCTAACATAACTAGTTGGCATTGGCTTCTCGATAGGTGTGGGGTATGGTGCTGGCCTACTTGGTATTATGATAGGGTAGGTGGTGCTTCCGGGAAGATTTTTTGGTAGCTGGTGAGCAAGTCCGATAGCATAAAGTAGTGTGGTTCTTTCATTTAACGGGCCAGTACTTAGGGGGCTAGCCCCATTGGATCGACTGCTTTCTCCCATCTCAAAGTGGGGGTTCTAGTGAGGCATGTGTCCCCTGAATTCTCGTGGGTTGTGTATCTCTTCACACGTGGTGATTGTGGTGCAATGGATTACATGGGTCATCCTGTCTCCTAGCCCATTTACGTATCTTTCATAAACAGGACCAAAGTGTATGCTTTCAGGAGCAGGTGGGAGGATCCAAGAATATGACCCATCATCATTTCTAAAGAATGGCATGTGCGGGGCAAATGCCTAAATGAACTTTTGGCACATCAGGGACCAATCCCATCATCAGTGGGGTAAAATTTGGGAGTACCAAACTTGGGTTCGATCGATCAAGAACGTTGGAAACAAAGTTGGCGCTCCTAAGACACTAATATCGTATAGTTCCAAGGTTTGGAGGAACCATTCCAGGAATCTGATGGGATCGGCATCTCCTGAAAATTTGGCTCTATTTCCTTCCTAGTTTGCTATATTAAGGAGTCTACGTGCTCTGAGCTCCTACTCACAAGCTGATACCCTCTCGTTCATGTGCATTTCATCAAATATAGGGTTGTCATTGAAGCAAGGGTCCTTATCTTGATTATCCAACCCCCATTCTTCTTCATCCTCAACAAGTGATATAACATTGATGAACAATGCGTCATAAAATTTTGATTAGGCCTCATCCTCCTAAGGTTGGGATGTCGCCGTGCTCCTAATGGTTGATTAATGGCTCTGTGCAGCATTCCAAGAATTGCATCTTACAAAGGTACGTGCTAGGCTAGCATTTATATCGGAAAGATCCCAACACCGTTCAATTGGCAACCTATAGTACTAATTGTGGACTCGGTCATCTAGGATAGTAGCTAGCGGAACGGGGGCCATAGAATTACAGACTTGCCTGAATAAATTGAGAAGGCCAACCCGGTCAGGCCTTACCTAGATCCCATCATCTTTGATGTCTATGAGGCCCATGGTTCTTTGGTCAATCAGGCAGACTAGAACATCGTTCGATTGCCACCATTTGGGGGATGGAGCTTCTTCGTGCTTAATAAGGTATATTATCTGACTGGTCGCATCAAGGGATTCTTGGAAGATCCTAATCGTGTTGCTAGGGAAAGCCTCCAAGAATTGATGCTCCAGTTCTTCCCAATCCCATAATTATCGAGGTGATAGGGTATGTTACCAATCCGCCACATCTTCTCTGAGAAGTATGATGAACGCGATGACTATGTCATGAGGCAGTATGTCATATTTGACCAGGAGATCATAAAAGTCGTCTAAGAATGCCGCTACATCTGTATCCCCTCTGTACCGGAGTTCTTCCATGGCTAAAGCTGAGAGTTTTCCTAACTTTCACAATTCTCTTGCGCAGGCATCCACCTAATCTATTTCTATGAGTGCCCATCCCATATCATTTTCCCCGAATCTCGGGTCAAATTGGGTATTATCTCTTTCTCTGTTATCATTCTCGTGAAGGAGCATAGCATTTACCGGGAACTCAAAGGTCGGAAGAGGGTTATTTTAAGTACTCAGCTTTCGATGTGGCTCTTCTACATTTCCTTCTTGGATCATCTTGTGTAGGTCACATAGTAATCAGACACATTCATTTGTCCTATATCCTTTCATCACATGGTATGCGCAAAAATTATCTCGATCGACCGACGATGGTGGTACGAATGGTTTTAGGCTCTGCATGGCCCCAGTCTTCCTTAGTTTGGTGAAGATTTAGGACAAGGATTCCGCCCACGGTGATATTGGCTGAGGTGGAGTTGGAGTGATCGCGGCAGTGATGGCTTCTATTTTCTTTTCCTCCCTTTTAGTGTAGGAAGGCTTTGGCTAGTAAGACCTCGGAGGAGCCACCCTATCATACGGCTTGTTTTTTTGCATAATAGGCTGCTTCCTCTTGTCGGATGCATTCCTCATCATATTTTTCAATTCTCTTGACATATTCCACGACATCTCTGAAAGTGTGGAATTTTTTCATCTTCATTTCTTCTTGAAATTTGGGGTTACATCTCTCCACCAGTTTGTGACAAGAGCATCCATTTTTGGGGCTCTATCAACCAGTGATTAGACTGCGATCCATCTGCGGTAGTAAGCCTCAAAAGGTTTATTGATGCCCTAGTGCACCCTTTCCAGATCCTAAAAGGTTGTTTCCACCCTGACATTATCGGCATAGTTTTCAATAAAGGCTGTACTGAGTAACTTCCAGTTCAATTTTACTTGACTGGACATTCTCATGTCCCAATCGGTGGCGGGGCCACACAATATGGTTTGGAACAGATTTACCCAATGGACTTTGAGAATACCCATGCTCATCATAATGCGCAGGTACCCCTCGATATGTGCTTCAGGGGACCTTGTACCATCAAATGGTGGGATATAAGGCATGACAAAGTTTGCGGGTAGCGGTTCTGGTATTATGAGTTCGAACTTCTCCAGATCTGTATACTTGGCACTAGAAGGCCCCGTAATGCATTTTAGTTTTGGGAGCATTTCCTCAAAATCTGAGAATTTCTTCTCAATTTCCACCACTTTATCGTTGGAGTCGGAACCTAAAATTTTGGCAGCTCTCATGTTCTTGATAACGATTTCAAATTTCCTGACAAAATCCTCATAAAGGATCATGTCATGTACTGCTTTAAGAGTCACCTTATGATTGTCAGCCATTTCGTTGCTTTGTTCTATAAGCATGGGATCTTCGAAATCTGATTCCTTAGGAACTCTTCTCTAAGGTTTCTTCTTCTTGGGTGCCAGTGGAATTGCCCTGGGTGATTTTGGCTTTACAAGCAGAAATGAGCATGGATTAGCTCACGCCTTTGTGTATGATGCATGGACCTACAGGTTTTTATTATGTTTTATAAAGCGTATGATGTGCGAATGCTAAATGATAGTGTATGGTATGCCATAGGAGTGGTGACTCTAGGGTTTTCATTTAGTATTGGGATTACGTGCGATGGTGTGCTTCTAGGGGCGGCTTTTCTTTTCACTTTGTACTAGGGGTACTGCGATGTTGTGCTCTAGGAGTGGCTTTTTTGAGGTCATCTCACTTAATACTGAGGGTATGTGCGATGGTGCACTCTAGGAGAGGCTTTTCTGAGGTGGTATCGCTTAATACCGAGGGTATGCGCGATGGTGCACTCTAGGAGCAGCTTTTTTAAGGTAGTATCACTTAATACCAGGGGTATGCACAATGGTGTACTCTAGAAGCGGCTAGTCTGAGGTGGTATCGCTTAATACCGAGGGTATGCGTGATGGTGCGCTCTAGGAGTGGCTTTTCCTAAGGTTGTATTGCTTAATACCGGGGGTATGAGTGATGGTGCACTCTAGGAGAGACTTTTCTGAGGTGGTATCACTTAATACCGGGAGTATGCGCGATGGTGCGCTCTAGGAGTGGCTTTTCCTAAGGTTGTATAGCTTAATACCAAGGATATGTGCAATGGTGCGCTCTAGGACCGGCTTTTCTAAGGTTGTATCACTTAACACCATGGGTATGTGCGATGGTCCAATTGTATAATATGGCTATTTTATGTAATGGCTGCATGTAAATCGTGGTTAGCGGTGCTTGTGTAATGCGAAGTTTAAATAGGCACACTGTTAGAATATATATTTTTTTTATCTCTCCCTTCCAACCTTATTACTCCATTGTGGTGAGTATCTTTCCTAGGTGGGGGGTTCTTTCCTCTATTACCAACCTGGGATAGGAGAGGATGTACTCTCTCTCGTAACTTTTAAGAAAATCATTGGGTGTCCCTAGGGGAAGTTTCTAGGGTTGCATTCCTATATGTTGGGCTGAGTCCGACAGGTTTATGGTTGATGGTGACCGCGCATTATGTACTTAGGCCCAGGAACCCTAATCGAGTTCAAGAGCCCCTTCTCAATGTTTAATGTACTCAAATCTAGTGACCTTAATCAAGCTAACTAGATCATATTGGATTACGCGCAGCTGGTGAATCCCAACCTCATGCCCCTATACGAACTTGAGTAAGTTCTAGAGACACGCTATTAAGGCCACCGGTGTTTTGGGGTATATGCAGATGTCGGGCAGTAAAACCTAATAATTCCAAATTCAAATGATTTTCATTATTTCATCTTTTTAAGAAGAATTCATTCCCCAGTAGAGTCGCCACTGTGAGCCGACAGACTTTTTGGGCGGGACCCTTCCGGGTCACCAGTCAGATTACCGTGGCTAACGAGGGACTCCCGGGTGTTTATGCGGGGAGTCATTGCTAGAGCATAGGGCTCGTTGTATGTGTGAACATACTTGGCATTACTAACTAGACAAAGGGGTCGGGGACTCCTTTGGGGATTAGTCCTTGTTAAATGCCGAAGCAAGGCCCCTGTTTTATGTAATATTAGAGTCACCACCCGGATTAGCTCTTCCAGGAAATTAGTGATATAGCTGATCCGAGCAGGATTCCTATATCGATAAAAGAGAGATTCTAGTTCAGGATGAAATAGTTGCTTGTCATTTGAATTTGGATAAATCATATTTTGAAAAATCTTGTTATTTTAATAAGCAAAGATATGAGTTGGAGAGATACGACCATTGCGGGCCTAGCCCTTGGAGCATGGGCCCAGCATGACTGGACTAATACATGACAGAAAGTAATATTCTTGACCCTCAGTTACCTTTTGTTTGCTTCAAGATTACTAGAGGGCCCGATACTGACTAGGACCGTGTTTCTGCGGGGAATTCCTCAAGGTTTCTACAGGGATAACCTCGAGAAATTAGGCAGGAGAACTTTTTGAGTGTTTTTGATATGTGCGGGTAGCTTTTTGACTAAAAGCTATTTTGAGGAGGGGTGTCTGTACCTTGGTATAGTTTCGATATAGGCTTGATATCTTTGAGGGACGAAAAGAGCTCGAAGGACTTCTGATTTCGGAATTGGGAGGTTTTTCAAAGGTGATTGTTGATTGGAGATGCCGAGGGCAACTTTCCTTTTATAGAAACTTTAGGAGCATCGATCGATGCTAATGGGTGCGTCGATCGATGCTATTGGGAGCGTCGATCGATGCAATGCTTGTCAGAGTAGCTTCGCTGAGTCATTGGGTCCAGATTCCCTATTAGCATCAATTGTTGCATATGGGTAGCGTCGATCGACACAAGTTGGTCGGTGGTAGCCTTGCTGAGTCATGGTTGTAGGTTTGATGAGTCATCAGGAAAATCGACACATGGCAGCATCGATCATCGCTATGGGATAGCGTCGATCGAGGCAATTAGGGTTATGGCTAGTGTCGATCGGTGCTAATTTTCAAGATGTTAGAATCATGTTTCCTCTGAGGGGTTTGTAGTTTAGAACGAAACATGGTCTTTGTCAGTACCGGTCTGCCATCTCCTGAAAAAGATCTCGGACATCATTGGGCCTAGACGGACCGTGCTCACAACTAGTATCTCAAGTATGAGGATTTTTGCAAAGCTTATTGCATGAAGATAAATACTAACACATTGATATATACACCAAGTGTTTATCTTACTGCAGTCTCCAATACATCTCCTAGATATATCCATGTGTCAAACTTAAGGCACCGCCTTCAGTCCTTAGGAGATTTGACTGCTTGGACCCTTTCCAAGAAAGTTGACCACATGCTAGTCTTTCTGATTCACCAATATCCTTTCGTGATGAAACTATGACTAGGGATGGTTTAGACATAATCATAATTGCACATGAAGCAGGTCTCACTAAATATAGTCTAACTATAATTTCTCTGACTTCATTCTATGATATGTCAGGGACTTTTGCATACATACATCAATGAATATATTTTAAGCAGCTATAATATATATATAAGCACATTGATATAAACAAAAGATTAAATGCCTTTATTAATTAAACAAAATATGTGTACTATTACATAATTAAGATATATCGCTCTAATTGCCTTAAGGGCATACATCATATCCAATAAGGAAACCCAAAATTGGGTATTTCAAAGCCTTTGGATGTAAATGCTACATCCTTAATGATAGAGTGCAGCTAGGAAAATTTGATCCTAAGTCTGATGAAGCAATTTTCCTTGGCTACTCAACACATAGCAAAGCTTACAGAGTATATAATAAACGAACTCAAACTATGGTAGAATCTATACATGTAGATTTCGATGAGACTAACCATGCCGGAAAAAGAAGTTCCACTCCGGAAGATCCAATTTTGGAAGCTAAAAACTTTGGAGAAAAGAAGGAAGCCAAAGGTCCTAATTCTTTCCAAATCAAGAAGTACAAAGAAGAAGATGAAGGAATATCTTTTGATCCAGAAGTACCACAAGTTGATCTCAATCCACATAAGATAAACTTCAATGATGGTCAAGAAGAGGAAGCTGAGGTAGAAGTGGAACAAGTTTTGGTCCAACATGAAGATCTACCAAGGGAAGTTTGGACTCGCAGAGATCAACCAATCGAAGCAATTTTGGATAATGTCCAAAATCTAGTTAGAACTAGAGGACAACTCAACAGGATGATGAGCCATGCATACTTTGCCTCTCTTGTTGAACCAAAGAAATTTCAAGAGGCTGAAGGAGATGAAAGCTGGATGATGGCCATGTAAGAAGAACTAGATCAGTTCATCAAGAATGATGTATGGGCTCTAGTGGCACCTCCAAAAGGAAAGTCAATCATTGGCACCAAATGGGTATTTCGGAATAAGCTGGATGAATCCAGAATAGTGGTAAGAAACAAGGCAAGATTGGTTGCTCAAGGCTACAATCAACAGGAATAGATTGACTTTGAAGAAACATTTGACCCTGTAGCAAGATTGGAAGCAATCCGGATTCTATGTACTTTTGCATCATTCATGGGATTCACATTATTGTAAATGGATGTCAAAAGTGCATTCCTCAATGGAGTTATCCAGGAAGAAGTCTATGTGAAGCAGCCACCTGGATTTGAAGACTCAAAGCATCTGAATCATGTGTGCAAACTGAAGAAGGCCCTCTATGGATTAAAGCAACCACCTAGAGCTTAGTATGAGAGACTCACTACATTTCTCATATCCAAGGGACATAGTTGGGGCAAAATAGATACAACCCTTTTCATCAAGAAGAAGAAGGATTTTATCATTCTAGTTTAAATCTGTGTTGATGACATCATCTTTGGAGCTACAGATGAAAAGATGTGTGAAGAATTCGGCTCTCAAATGCAGAAGGAGTTTGAGATGTCCATGACGGGAGAACTGAATTTCTTCCTTGGTTTGTAAATCAAGCAGAGTCCGGATGGAATTTTCATTAACCAATCCAAATATATGAAGGAGATTCTCAAAAATTTTGAGATGGACAAAAGCAAGCCAATTTCCACTCCAATGGGTTCAAACACAGTACTATCCAAGGATTGTGAAGGAGAAGATGTTGATCAGAAGCTATATAGAGGGATGATTGGTTCACTTCTATACTTGACAGTAAGCAGGCCTAACATACACTATGTAGTATGCTACTGTGCAAGGTATCAAGACAATCCTAAGGATTCACAACTCAAGGGAGTAAAAAGGATCCTTAGATACCTACTAGGAACCACTAAATTTGGGTTATGGTATCCTAGTAATGGAGAATTTACACTTCAAGGCTTCACTGATGCAGATTATGGCAGAGACACTCTTGAGAGGAAGAGTACATCCGGAGGTTGCCACTTTCTTGGGGATTGCTTAGTATCATGGTATAGCAAGAAGCAAACTTCAATTGCTTTATCTACTATAGAAGCAGAATATATGGTAGCTGGAAGTTGTTTAGCTTATATCCTTTGGATCAAGCAATAATTAGAAGATTATGGAGTACAATCTAGATGTGTGGATGTAATATGTGACAACAAAAGTGCCATTGATGTGTCAAAAAATCCAGTACTCCACAGTAGGATGAAACATGTCAACATAAGGCACCATTTCATCCAGGATAATGTTATGAAGAAGGATGTTGTATTAGTATACATTCCAACCAATGAACAAAGAGTAGATATATTTACTAAGCCATTAAGTAAAGATCAATTTGGCAAGCTAAGGGAGTTAATTGGAATGTCTAATCCAATTTAAAGAAAATCCGGAAGACAGTACAAAGTTAACTTGGATTTTTGGCAAGACAAGGAATTCGAAAGAGCAGAATAAATGAAGTTAACTCTGATCCAGAGGGAATATTGCCACATCAGCAGACAAGAATCACATATGGCAGCAAAGGCGCTGAAAAATAACTGTTCCTTTTTGAATTTCAAACGTCTATTAGGAGTTACACGCGCGGTAAATTCAACAACTGTTTTAAAAATAAACCATTCCCATTCTCCGGTTAAACGAAATTTACCTCTCTCCTAAAATCTAACTGCCATGTCATCAATCCAGCCAAAGTTAACGGCGTTCAGATTACCATTATACCCTTGCTTAAGAAATTCTATATAAACCCCCCAAAATTTCCCTTTCTTCCTCACACGAGCAAATCAATACTGTTACTCTGCAAAAATCAAATCATAAACCCTAAATCCTTCAAACACACTGAAATTGCAGCCATAATGACAAGCAAAAGAATCAAAATGCTTCCTCAAAAGAACATCAGTGAAGAATCTACTCTCAACAGAAAAGACTTTACACCCATCAACTTTAAGCCCTCAAACTCAGTAGTTCCCACGGACTATTTCGGAGACAACTTCTTACTCAAAACAGATCCTTACTCCAAGCTCATTAAAGATCAACATTTAGGTGACTTTCTCAAGATCAAATGTCCTACCTATCCGAACCTAGTGCACGAATTCTACGACAACCTGAAAGCTCACTCCTATCATGATGCTCTCAGAACTCAGGTTCAGGGAAAGGTGATCACCATTACGCCAGAATTTTTTGAAAAATTCCTAAATATGAAGAATGACGGGGTCCAACTTAGAATTGATAAGGATGAATAGCAAGTCAAGTATGAACCCAAGATGTGGTTGCATCCAAACTACTCTAGGGATAAATTCTCAACATACTTTTCGGAAGTGCCTAGATTTCTCTAGCACGCACTTACTAGGCTGGTTCTAATTCGGAAGGGCTCTCTCACCACAGTATCATCCTTCCAACATTGCATACTATAGCACTGGGTAGAGAGCAGAGTCGTAAACATGCCAGTGATGATCATCCACTACCTAAGGCAGCATAGGAACTCCCACGGTGCACTTATCACCCAGATTCTTGTTGCAAATGAATTGAATGTATCTAGGTTCTAAGGTGTGAACAGAAAGGAAATTCTTGAAAAGAATTTCAAGAAACTGAACTTCGGTAAGACTTGGAATGAAGAAAAAGCCAAGAAGCTCAGGGATGAGAAGAAGACAAGGGCCTGAAAGTTAGTGGATCTAATTGGAGAGGCTCTAGTTCTAAAAAGGGTTAGAACTACCAAGCCAAGAGCACAACCAGATCTTCCAATAGTTCCAGTGGAAGAAAATAATGAGGATGCCCAAACCATCAGCCAACTACTTAAGAAGAGTCCAGAGAAACCAAAGCCAAGAGGAATATTGATCAAAGTAGCAGATAAGAAAAGAAAATCTGCTAAAACCCCAACTGTGGTAATAGATGATGAAGAGATAGAGGATGAGGCTTTGGTACCCAAAAAGTAGTTCACAAAGAAGGAGTGTACTTTTGATGAGGCTATGAAAGCCCAGAAAGCTAAGAAAAAGAAGCTAGCAGGGATTATAATCGATGAAGAAGCAAGGAAGAGGGTAAAAGAAGTTGAATTTGCTAAGGCCAAGATGACAAAAGGGAAAAACATGCCCGGATCCACTGAGGAAGTTCATCTGGATGACCCTCAGTACAAAACTATCAAAGAGGCAATAAAGGATAATGACCGAATCAACAAGCAAACAATGGAAGGACCTGGAGGCTCTTTCGGTACTCAACCAATCCTTGTTGATCCAGTAGACATGGCCACTATAGCCTAAGATCTGGAATCTGATCATTTCCCATTCTTTCCTAGAACTGAACCACTTCCGGAAAACCTTCTCAACCCGGAAGTAGAAAACACAGATGAAGTAAGACCTGTAAAGGCAAATGGAGAGGTTGTTGAGGACATTACCAACATGCCTAGGGGAGAAATTAAAAGTCCTAAAAAGGCACTTGAAGGGATGACTGAGGACATTTCTAGTCATCCAAGGGCTGTAGAAGTGGAAGAAAGAAGCCAAGAAGTAGCTATTCAGGATCAAACACCGATCACTGAGGTAATTCCTGATATAGTCTCTTTTGATATTAATGCTGCTGCCACTGCTGATGTTGAAATAGTAGTTCATAATGAGGACAACTTAGATACACATACTCTAAGTGTATCTAAGGAACAAGAGTCCAACCGGAAAGACGCCATTCTGGAGAAGGGATAGAGTCTGGGTTCCAAAGGGCACACTCCTTGAGTGGACTCAAGGGGCGAGGCTAGTCCGGGGGAACGATTGGAAGAAAAGAAAGGAGAAGAAGAAGAATCCTCAGAAGAAGCATCATCCGGATCTGATGAGATCGGAAGCAGCTCTAGATCAGAAACTCCTCTTGCTAGTCTAATCAGAATACCAACCTTTAGCATCAATCAAACTAGAGCCAGAAAGATCACAACAGCCCTAAAAATCCTTCAAGAAGCTACCCATTAGGAACATGAGGAAAGCTATATAAAATATAGCCTCTAGAATATATGCAAGCATCTAAAATCCATGGAGAAAGTACTAATCAAACAATTCTCTCCTCCGGATCTAAAGACTGAAATTGGGGAGCTGAAAGGGAGTGTCAAGAAGATAGAAGAGAAAGTGGAGGACTTTCCCACTGCAAAATTCGTGGCTGAGGCATCTCTTTTCAAGGTCACTCTGGTCCTTAATGAGCTACAAACAAGTGTCGCAGCAGCTAATCACACTGTTGATCAAGCCAACACAGGGGCTACCAATAACTACACAACAATAATGGACAAGATCACCTCCTCCTCCTCTGAGCTATCCACAGAACTGAAGGAGTATGTAGATTCCAAGTTTAAAAGCTTGACAAAATTCATCACTAAAAAGGAAGAAAAATTTGCTCTCCCCAACCTGAATGAATAGCAACAGGCAATCTTGAATAAGCTTACAAAGTTCATGGAGGAAGATTTACCCAAGTTGTTTGCCACACAAATAGCCAACATTGGATAGGAACTTGCCGGAGAATTCAATGGCCAGGATGCAGTCATTGAAAGAATAAAGGATGATATTCATAAGGAACTGACAATAGTTAACTCAAGCATCCATAACATCTATAGGGATTTGGGCAAAGATCTTGAGAAATTACAGTATGGACTGTCAAACTTATCAATCTCTGGATCCTCCTCCTCTCCATCTATCCTACAAAGCCAATTACTTCTAGTCTTCCAGGATTTTGTCTAGCACATTGGGGACACATGATTCTTTGGACATAAGGTCATAACCACTCTCCTCAAGGCACTCTTTCCTTATTTTGATGAGAAGGATAGGGAATACGTACTAAAGATGCACTCCTACATCATAAGCTCTTACACCCAACTCCGGAACCTCTTCCACCCTCTGCATCTATCTCTGGCTACTATGGACCACATCTTAGAGTAGAGAAGGCAAGGAAACTTGGACTACTCAATCTATTCCAAGGCTTGGCAGGAAAGATGAGACGGGAAAACCTATTTGGTGATTGACCCCCAAGCTAGAAACAAAAGGGGGAGAAAAGTATAAAGAGGGAGAAAGGCAAAGAAAAGGAAGGAGGAGCATGTGGTGCATCCGGAAGGAATTAGACTAGCTATATTTTGTAAAAAATTGTAATAGCTAGATTCACTTATATATTTTTGTATCTTGTAATCCAAAAGCTTTATTGATGTTAACTATTGTTAACAGTAGAGGTATACATAGTGAAAATCTAATTCTCTTAAAAAATTGATTCTAAAAGTACAATCTGTAATTATACTACAAAAACATTAGAAGTAGAATTGAAAACTATTGGGGGAGTTAGGGGATGCTAGAATTATGGGGGAGTAATACTTATAAATGACTAAGTATCAAGAATCATACTTAGCTCATAAAATCCCCCTTTCCTTATGCTTAGATGCCTTAGGTTTTTGTTTCCATCAAATGGGGGAGATTGTTGGAAATAATGATCCGGAACAACAAATAATCTGGATCAGGTTTGAAGTAAACAAAAACACCTAAGTATTAAAAGACCTAAGTCATTGCATTTGGACATACAACCAAGACATTCAGAGTCCAAGACAAGAGAAGAAAATTAGCTAAGCATAAAAGGAAGCATCCGATTAAAGTTTGGAAAGGAAACAAACTTTAAACTGCCCAAAACAGCATCAGGAAGAACTGATTGCATAAGCATCTGGAAGAAGACACATTCGGAGATACTAAGTCTGAAGACATCCGGAAGACTTACATATCAAGACAAAGGGAATGATTCAAAAATCCCATTCCCTCCATTCTTTTGGTCTATCAAGTCAGAGATCCTTTTCCCATAAGCAAGACAAAAGAAGATAGCTAGCACTTTTCAGAAAAGGATAGAAGGACTGACAGAGGACAAGAAAAAGGTAACAACCTTTTTCACCTAGACCAATAAGAAGGCACGTGGAGCTCACACCAAAAAGCCACTAGCATAAAAGTTGGCAAGACACTAAAATACAAGAAAACGATCACTAACAACTTTTCAGCCTCAATCCCAAGGATTCCAATGGGTCAAAATCTTTGTCTAATGGATTGATCAACGGCTCCACATATTACCTAATCAAAGGTGAAGATTAAATACAAGTTCAACAACCCACAACAGCTACATTTATGATTAAAGCCTATAAAAGGAAGCTTCACAAGTTGAGAAGGTGCTGGTTGATTTGAGAAAGCAATTAACAAGAGAATTCGGTAAAGCAATCAGAAAAATCATCTCTCCAAGAACCAAAAATTTCCAAATCAGTTGTAAGGATTCCCAAGTGAAATCATAAACTTGAGGAAGCCCAAATCCAAAATCTTTGAGAAAACCAAAGTATAAAGATCTCTAACTTGGGTGAGTTGTGAGATTGGGATACAGCTTAAAGTAGGTTCTTTGAGTAGGATCTCCCTGTAGGACTCAACTTAGGTTTGGGTAGAAATCTAAGTGGTATATCCTGCTGAAGACTAAAGGACTCAGGTAGGAGTTGGTGCTTCTAGTAGTATATCCTACATCTCTGGAGATAAACTGTAAGGCTTGATTCCTACCAGTTGGAAAGGAATCCAATAGTGGAAAACCTTGGAGGAAGGAAACTCCAGGGACTAGAGTAGGTGAGGCCAAACCAGGATAAAATACTTGTGTTTGATTCTCTTACTCTTTACTTGCATAATTATTTATATACATTTGCATCATCTGGATCCATCCTCCTGATCATAATCAAACACACTACACTAAAGACTTTTCAAAGTTTGTTAATTCCGTGAAAAAGGGTCATTCACCCCCCATGACCAAACTCAGACCCTCATAGGGACCAACAAGTTTTGTGCAAGACAGGATATGAGGGGTCTGATCAATTTTTGAAACCCCCCTAGACAAGGAACCGTATGGGTCCCACCTCACCCATGCGGGTCCCATTCTTCAAGATTCCCACCTGTATGGATCCCCTTTTGCCATCTAGAGCCAGATTTTGAACCAGTACTTCATAAAAGCACCAAAGATGCATCCAGACCAGAATAGGGGCCAACCCCACTTCTGTTAAACTCTATATTCCAGTTAAAATGTGGGGCAAAACCCCTAGCTCACCTTGATCCTTGATTGAAGGGGCAAAAAATTTTGTCCTTAAAAAATCAATCAAGAATCAAAGTAAGCTACTCTTGAATTGATTACTAACCAGGATGATTTTCGTGTGTAGGTTCACCCAAGCATAGAAAATTTTCCCAAGCAAACAAATCTTACGAGGAGATATTTCACCAGTAGAAAAATTACACCAAAGAATATTACTCTACTCCCCAACAGCGGAGTTAACCAAGGGGCATCCCCCCATTTCCTAGTAGTGAAATCCACCAAGGGGCATGCCCCCATTTTCCAATAGCGGAATCAACCAATCCAGGAGCATCCCCCCATTTCCTAGCAGCGAAATCAACTAAAGGGCATCCCCTCATTTCCCAGCAGTGGAATTAACCAATCTAGGGGCATCCCCCCACTAGCAAAAACCCTAGGGGCACTCACCCTAGAGGCATCCTCAGTAGTAGAACCAATCAAAAGAAAATTCCCTCAAGAGACCCCCCCTCCCCCCCCCCCCCCCCCCCCCGCTCAAGGAGCACTCCATCCCAAAGCGATCGGGCCAAACCCGACATTTCTCGCACTTAGTTTATAATTTATTCTGGGCCAACCCCTATCCACACATCTTCATTCTTGATTGAAGGGGAAAAAATTTTTGTTCATCACAAAGTCAATCAAGAATTAAGAGGTGTCAACTTAGACAATGACTAACTCGGTGTTTGATTGCTGTCTCTTTATAGGTCATTTAGAATCCCTAGCAGGAAAGTCATCCGCCTTAAGAAAGGGATACATCAGCAAGGAGAGTTGATCCACCTTAAGAAAGGGATACACTAGTCAGGAAAGTCATCCTCCTTAAGAAAGGGATACACCGTTAGTTAGGAAAGTCGATTCGCCTAAGGAAAGGGAGACATCACCAGTCAAGAGAGTCGATCTGCCTTAAGAAAAGGATATACACATCATCCTCAGTAGAGTAATAAGGGATACGCATTAGCAAAGGAAAGTCATCCGCCTAAAGAAAGGGATACACATTGGCAAAGGAAAGTCATCCGCCTCAAGAAAGGGATACGCATCAGCAAAAGAAAGTCGTCCGCCTCAAGAAAGGGACACCCAGGAAAGGAGTTCACCTTAAGAAAGGAACTTACCCATGTCATCACCTTAGGTATAATTTCTAAACCCTCGCTCATATCATGAGATCATACAGATCCGTATCTGTAGTGATCCTATGAGGGGCATTCTGTGAGCACTAGATGTTAACGATCCTTCTCATGAACAATGATGAGAGCTAGATAATGCAATCTTTTACATGTGCCATCCATCAAAGGTGTTCCTACTGCTACAGAATTGAGTTTTAACCAAGTTTGGAGACCTAGTATGCCCTTAGGGACCCGTATAGGTGCACCTGGTGGTACAGATCCACCCGTGGACTTGTATGGGTCATTTTCCCCAGACCTGTACAGGTCTCATTCTGGCCTAATGAGGTTGTATAGTAGGTAATCCTTACCTATTTTGGGAGAAATCAGGTTATGAATGCGATTTATTGCATTCATACCTAATATATCCTATAAATAGGGGCCTTTCCTCACCTCTTTTAGAGGAAACATACAAGATATACAATACAATAGACAAATTCTAGCAGTTTTTATAGGCATAGAAAGGGTATAGTTGAGGTATAGGAGGTATAAGATAGGGAGAAAACCCATCCCTTGAAGTTTTCACATTTTATTCATTCCTAGCTTCATTTATTAGGATTTAAGGAAGGTTTTGTCCACACAAATACTCACCTAAATAGTCCAAAAATCGCCATTTCAACATCTACTTTGGCAAAACTCTCTCTTGGCAAAGGGATTGCCTCAAAGTGGATTCACATCGTAAAGATACGCTCCTGAGTTTCAAAGAGACTCACATATCATTTATATTATCGGTATTTCTCTGTATTCTGCCCCATCTACACAAAATCTATAAAACAAAACTAAAATAAGGTTCTGTATAGACCAGACAGGACCCAAATGGGTCCCTGCCAGCACTCATATGGGTCCCACCTATCCGTATGGGTACCGACCTCCAGGCAGAACCCAAAATTCTCTTTTAACTGGTTAAAATTAATCCAACTCACCACTTGCCATGCCCTTATTTTCACTAATAATCCAGTAAATCAACCCACAAAAGTTAAAATGTGTTTTTATAACAAAATATGTTGAAGACTAGTTATTTCTCTCCAATCCTAGAAGCCGATCAGGCACTATCGATCGCAAAACCACCACGCTGACATAATCTCATTATTCCTAATAAAATGATGACTTATGATGTGCTATAAATTGTGCTAATCTTTGTGGATGCAGAGGAATTTATTTCATTTCATGTTATAACTTAGAACAAATGTATAGGTTCTTTTGCAATTCCCTCATTTTCCCCCGGTTGTAATTTTTATTCCCTCATTTATTGCTTATGCTTAATTGTAATCTGTAAACGCATGTAATGAGTGTGAAAGAGTGTAGAAAAATAGGATTTCTATGATAATTTCTCAAATAATGAAAACAAAATGGTTTTACGTGGTGAATGTAATTTTAAATTAACTAAATGAGAAATAAGTGACTCATCCGATACTCGAATCTCTGATCCGAAAGGTATAAGTCTCCCGCCTAATGGGAACCATACCAAAACTCTTTCCCAAGTAGACAACTTGGGTGGCGACTCTATCATTTGTATCGAGATTTGGGTCTCGATTCTATTATTCATTAAAATTGACTAATTGTGCAAAATTGAACCAACCCCCAGTGGGCCCCGTCTCTCACCCAGGTGCCAAGGGAAACCCACATGTCATCGACACCTCACAGGTCGATTGGTTACAGGCGGGCCCCTTTATTTTATCATAGCAGCTTGTCTCTCAATCTTCTCGGCTTTCTTGCAAACATTAGTATAATTCTCATACTCATCTAGGGCCATTTGATCTTGGTACCATGGTAGTGCACCATCTATCATCTTCACAATCATCTCGGGCAAACTGGGCTTACTACCAAACAAGCTTGAGTTGACATCCAACGCTTATAGTGAGATCTAAAAGTCTCTCCATCGTTATATTTGACTTGCTCCAAGTTCTAAATGGTGGTCTTAAGCTTGGAATTAAACTCATAGTGCTCCCTAAAGGACTTAAAGAGCTTGTCCCAATCTCAGCAAAAATCATTAGGTTGAGTAGCAAACCACTCGGCTGCTTATCCAGTTAACGTATAAGAGAACATCTTGGCTAGCTGACTATTGGATAGCCCTTTCATTCTTATCACGTTCTTATAATTCTCCATATGAACTAAAGGCGGACCAGTTCCCTCGTAAGGAGGAAGGGAAGGCATGGGAAAATCGGGTGGTAATAGCTCATCTCCATCTACAACTGCCGCCTTACTCATATCATCTCCCATAGAAACCAACTACTTAAGCACAACACAGATCTCGATAGAACCTCCACTAGTCATAGGGCCACCATTCTGATCATCTTTCTCAAGCTCTTTCTTCGTATCTTTTTCGAGCTCTCTCTCAGGATTCTTTCCCAAACCCTTATATGTCACCTCTTTCAAGGCATCCTTCACTAACGACTGAACCTACTCGTTGATGGCACTCTTGAAATGGTCTAACTTGAGGAATTCGGTGAAAGCAAAATTCATCTCTTGCACAAGGGATTTGATACAAGAAAGAGAAGCCATTTTGGTGATTACGAATGAGTTTAAGCTGAATGCAAAACTGAGATGCTTGGAGTGCTCAGAACCTAACTCGGGCCCCAAGATCGGAATTGAACTGGCCACAATTTCCCCTTTTGATAAGAGAACTCAATAGTGTGGACTAAATGATCAACACCTCTCTTCCAAGCTAAGATAGAACCATGGTTAGATTAGCCCATGCATGGGTTTGTACATGGATGCATGATGTGATTCTATGATGATTTTAGTTATAAGGTGTATGCTTGCGAATATGGCTACAAAACAAGGGGTTAATGAGCATATTCATGGCTTGACATGGACAAGAACCGTGTGTGCGATGTGCTTCACAAAGAAAATGCATTAGTTTGACAAAAAAAACAAGGGTATCCCCCAAGATCCCCATGAGAGACGAGGGTACGCTAGACGCAAAGCATGACCTAGACTATAAGTTTGACAAAGGCTAGACACCTAAATGGGTAGGTTTGACATGACTAAGACGGGGACATGGTTGAGGTAATGGGGTATCCCTTATGCCTTGGCAATTGGGGAGGAGACATGGGTCAGACATGACATGTCCAACATCAACGGGATATCGAGTCATAGGTCAATTTACTTGCTAATGTTCGAGCTAACCTATGACATGGCACGATTGAACATGACTTAGGTGAGGACATGACAAAAGGCAAACTCAGCTAACATATGGCATGGTGGAACATTACTCGGGTGAGTGAGGAATGGTTGGTCGAGACATCAACGTGACATCTCTAGGGCTTGGGTGGTATGAACTCTTGACCTATAGGTGAAGGTTAGGCGAGGCATCGATTAGACACCTCTAAATGCGGACATCATAATGGAGTTCCTAGGTGACTCTTATAAAGGGTAAATGGTAGTCGACACATATGGGGTTAATGATAGTCGAGACATCGGTGTGACATCTCTAATGGTGGATGATATAATGGTGTAAAGACAACATTGGTAGGATATTGCCTCGAAGGGTAATGACTCCTAAGGGTAACTATGGGATGTCTCATGGGAATCTCAAGGGAATAAGCAAAAGACTCAATATGAAGACAAGACTATCATCATATAGGAAGTATAATTTAGCATGGAAACACATAGCATAGCAATACATAGCATGGCAACATGTAGCATGGCGGAAATAATGGGTTAGTTAACATATAGGTGGCAAACAAGCTCTTCCAACCTTATACCTCCCATCTCCTTATTACTCCATGCGATAAAGGGTAAAGCTCCTACTCTAGGCTTAGCTCTAAACCTTGAGATCCATAAGAGACAACAAGGTATGACCTAATCTATTAAATGTGATTTGGGTAAGTCCTAAGGGGGAGATTTTTATGGTTTACTATATGCAAGCTTGTAGGCTGGGTTATTGATGAAGAAGATTCTCATAGCATTGAGTGCATCTCGGTCCCATAGAGGATTACAAAAATACGATATGACTATGAGTGGCACCCATTAGGTGTCTCTAGGTCCTATAGTGAATGTTAGAAGACACTTTTCTAAATAACTGGTTGATACTAGGGTAACCTTTCCTAAAATGGAAATATAATCTAGCTACTGCATATGAATAATCATATTAAATAGAATAATGTTGGATAATTGGCCAAGTACTTTCAATGTTCGTTGAATCTTTTTAAAACCTTTTGAAAACAAGATTTTTGAAAAAAAGAAGTTCCCCAGCATAGTCGCCATTATGAGCAGGCGAGGCTTTCCGAGTCGAGTCGATCAGGTCAAGTTCGGGTCAAAGCTACTTGTGGGACATAAATTGAGGCATTATGCTCCACTGGGGTTTTTTATATGAAAACAATTTTAAAAAGATCCAAGAACCTAAATCCTTGGATTATAACTCAAATTCGCCACCTGGATCAGCTCTTTCCAGGAACATCTGGAATAGATCATCTCCAAAAGACCAAACTAAACCATAATACAGAGATTCAGGACCGGACCAACAATCTATTTGTTATTTAGCCGATTAAACACATGTTCCACTACCAACATTAATTTATTTAACAAAGATTATTACCTATGATTCATTTAAGATAAGAGGTGAGAAAAAAGAGTTTATTTAATGCAAAGCATTCCGCCTCAATGCGATCATGGCGTCATAAAATACAGATTAACATCTTAAACATGGCATAAGATATTTACAAGAATATGTCAAATAGTTCTGGGCACTGAATACATTTTCGGACCTACAAAACAGAGTATTAGGACAAAATACGGGATTTTGGGTATTCTGTCTCGGAGGGAATCATGGTATCGTTATAGGGATCACGGTATCGTGATCGAAAGCATATCACAATTCCAGAAATTGAAACATGTAGTTTTTCAAGTTTTTGGTAAAATTAAACAGGAAGTTGTTAGAAAACGTACCTGAGTGCAAGCTTTCCAATCACGACAAAAGAGGTCTTACCCGCTCAAAATATAATGAATTAACAAAAATTGAGCTTAAGTAGTTTTAGTCTCAGGTTATTACATTAGGGAGTGAAATTCTTGTTTTTCGATCTAAGAACAATCTTAAAGAAAAGAACCTCGAAGAACCAGGAATGAATGAGAGAGGACTCTTAAACGGCTGTAAATAACAAAAAGATAAACCGAACGAGTCGATTCCTCTCATTATTATAAACTAGAACGAATGAGAGTTGAGAATTCAGCAGAACTTCGTTAATTCACAAAAGAATTTTAAAAGTGTATTCAAGTATCTTCAAGTGTGTTTTTTCAGGTGTTTGGGGGCTCTATTTGTAGAGTTCTTGCTACTAAAATCGGGTAAAAAATCAAATCTCGACTAAAGAGGAAACAAGATTTAATTCTGAAAATATTTTTCCCATTGAGTCGATCACGGTACCGAAATTGGGATCACAGGGATGTTGATCATGGATGCAAGGGTGGCAAGAGCATCGGCGTACTGGTTTTTGGCCCTTGACATGTAAGTGAAGATGACTTCTTCAAATTCTTCACTACCGTTTTTGAATGGGTTCAAAACATGAAATTTGAATTTGAGGCGGTGAATCAAATCAGGAAGGAATCGATCACGGTACCCCAATCATGGCACACGGTACCCCAATCGATTGGGGTAGAATGAAAAATTCAGTTTTTTGGTTCTTTAGGGGGATAGGATTTTCGTTCTTCGAGACCCATTTCCGTAAACTAACTCATGAACCTAAAACATAAGAATATTCAAGATAAAATATAATCCTTTCATCATCGACTAACGGGTCATCAAAATTCTGTGCTAATAGCTTGCGAAAGGATTCTGCATTGTAAAGGCTTCTCTGCCTTAGAATGAGTTATTATAGTGGATTTAAGCTCGGAAGAGGAAACTCCGGGGATTTGATGTAGGCTAGGCTGAACTATTATAAAAACTCAATGTTTGATCTAATTTACTACTTTTATTTACTACATTGTTTATATCATGCTAACAAGTAAATCATCATACATCAAACATAAATTCATTAACAGACCTTTATCAATATCTTCAAAATAAAATCAATTGAGTAAAAATTATGTTATTTCACATCAAATTCAATTGAGTAAAAATTATGTTATTTCACATCAAATCGAAAAAGAGTCAATCATCTCCTCTAACTCTTATATCACCCCCTTACATGGACGAACAATATTTTATAAAAAAAACTACAATTTAAAAAAAATACAGCACAAGATTAATTATACCAAAAATGCAAAATGGTATAATAATATTATACCATTTTTCACGAAAAAGTGAAAAATAGATTTAATTTTTGGTGATTTGCCTAAATTAATGACTGCATTTTTAAAAATTGTCCATCTATAAATTAAAAATTATTAAATATTGAAGCAATTTTATTTGTAAATTGTTGGGTTTAATTATATTTTAATCATACCATTGGCTTCACTTTTCAAAGAGTTACATATCAACATACGAGCATTATGAATTGGACTTTGTACAAATTAAAGAGTTTAAATAGAACTTTAATAAGTTAAAGGCCTAAATAACGTTTAGGAACAAGGGTGAAAATATATTACGGCTGAAATTCATATACTGGTGAATTCAAACCACTAACTTTTTTTTTTAATATTTACGAGTATTATCATTGAGATAATTTTATTCGGGATTTAATAAAAATTAAGGCTTTTCATTTCGCCCAACAAATACATTTAGTAGAATTATCTCAAACCACAACTTCGACGAAAGTAAAGTTTATCATGTCAATTTATCATGTCATATTCTAATTTTTTTTATAATATTTACAAGTATCTTCATTTTTCAGGTTTTTCGGGTTACGCTATATTAACACAAGGAAAATTAACACAAATGCAATGGCTGTTGTGTTATATACTAATGATCTGATGATAAAATATGGCGGTTTCATTTCAGGCTTTTTCCTTTCTTTTCGTTCTTTCGGTTTCCCCCTTATCATCCAATTTTAATTTCAACTATACTCCCCAAACAATTATGGTCGTTATTGTTCTTCATTGGCATCATTCTAATTTTTTTTTTTGACTATTTTAAGTTTCATTCTGGTTCATGTACTATGTGGAGGAGAGGAACGAAGAAATCAAATCAGTAAATTGATGAAGATCACGAGTCTGTGCTTGGCCATCCGATTTGGTATGTAAACACTATCGGTTTGCAGCCATTTGTGATCAATTATATCACTGTTTGTAAGCATAAAAATGGGCTGAAATTGTTGAAGGAACTGGTTATTCTGATTGTATATAAAAAGGCCATGGAGTTGTTGAAGGAGCTGATTTGTTCAATTGATGTTCTGATTGTTATATTTGTGATTAATCAAAACAAGGAACAGATTATAATTATATTCCATTGCTTCATATATTTAATTAATTTTTTTTGTAAAGCAGATCCATTGGAATGGAAACAAAGAGATATTGAAATTTAATTAGATAGAGAAAGAAGGAACCATGGAAAGAAAGCAAAATAAAAAGTCTAAAGTCAAATGACAGTATCAGACTGTTGGATGAGCAAGTGAGCAACTTGTAGAACATAATTGTGTTATTTTTGTTAAATTTTTTTGTGTTAATATAGTCTAGCCCCATTCTAATGGGTGTTTTAGTTGGCAACTTAGATAAATATAAGATTTTGGGGTTTCTGTATAATCACCATAAAAACTTCACATTTCTTAATTACCAACGATGTTTCTTAATTACAACATTTTAACTTCTAAATTATGTTTTTATCCCATTGTTACAACTCTCTCCCTCCTAATTAATTTGATTTTTGCAACTTAAAAATGACTTTATCTCACAAACCGTTAATTTTTTTTGACACGAGTCTTTAGTATATTTTGTTCGTCTTATTTTTATCTCTAAAACAAAAATTCATATTGAATAATTTTTTAGCAAAAAAACCTAATCGCAGTCTTATACCAGTTTTACTGCTTTTTGGTAATTTCTTATACTTGGTATAAGAGTGGTATAATGTCTTTATAGCGCTAGTTTTCCATTTATTTACAGGTAAATAACATAAAATATGAGTAACATTATTCTTTTTAAAGCAAAAAAAAGCTCTTATACCTGGTATAAAGGTAGTAAAAAACTGGTATAAGACTATGATAATTTTTTTTGCTCCAAAATATTCACAATGAATATTATTTTAAAGATAAAAATAAGACGAACAAAATACTCTAAAGGCTCATGTCAAAAAAATTAACGGTTTGTGAGATATAGTCATTTTAAATTGCGAAAATCAAATTAAACATGAAAGAGAATATTATTATAATGGGAATATAGAAAGAACTATGGTAAAGAGAAAAGCAAAAATCTAAAAATTGATAAAAAGAAAAAGAAAAAGATGTTGGGAAATAATAATCCGAATCATAAAAATGAACTAAAATATTCGGATCAAGTTTGAAAGAAACCATAACTTAAACTCCTGAATCCAAATGGAAACATCAGGTCAAGATCCAACCACAAGGTCATACATTGAAGAGATCAAGTACCTAAGCATATACTGGAACTATCAGGATAATGTTTTGAAAGAAAACAAACTTTAAACCTTCAAGATCAGCATCCGGAAGAACTGATTGCACTAGCTCCGGAAGAAGACAGATCCGGAGATAATGTGTCTGAAGTCATCCGGAAGACTCATACTTGAAGACAATGGGAAAAGGTTTGAAGATAGCTTTTTCCTCCACCTTCTGGTCTACAAAGTCAAAGATCCTTTCCCCATGAACTAGACAAAAGTGATAGCTTGCATTTTTTAGAAAAAGGACAAAAGGACTAACACCGAACAGAAAAAGCTAACAACCTTTTTGTCCTAGACCAATAAGGAGGCACGTGGAGCTCACATCCAAAAGCTAATGGTGTAAAAGTTGGTGTGACATCTTTTCAGCCTCGATCCCAAGAATTCAAACGAGGCAAATTACTATCTAACGGATTGATCAACGGCTCTGGAAGTGCCACATTCAACCTGATCAAAGGTGAAGATTAAACTTAAGCTCAACAACCCACCACGGCTACATTCATGAGAGGAAGCCTATAAAAGGGAAGCTTCACCAAATGAGAAGGTTGGCTGGTTGATTTGAAAAAGCTATTAACAAGAACATTCGCTTAAAGCAATCAGCAATCACACCCCTCCAAGAATCAAACAATTCCAAATCTGTTGTATTCCTAAGTGAGTTATAAACTTAAGGAAGTTCAAAACCTAAACCTTTGTGAAAACAAGAGTGTAAGGATCTCCAACTTGGGTGAGTTGTGAGATTAGGATATAACTTAGAGTTATTGCTTTGAGTGGGATCTCCCTATAGGACTCAGCTTAGATTTGGGGCAAAAGTCTAAGTGGTATATCCTACTAAAGACTAAAGGACTCAGCTAGGAGTTGGTGCTTCTAGTGATATATCCTACATCCGGAAGGGGTTACCATTCGGAGATAAGTTGTAAGGCTTGATACCTGCCAGTTGAAAAGGAATCCACTAGGGGAAAAGCTTGGAGGAAGGAAACTCCGGGGACTGGAGTAGGCGGGGCTGAACTAGGATAAAATCCTTTGTGTTTGATTTCTTTAACTCTTTATTTATTGCATTATATTGTCATAATTGCATTATCCGGATCCATCATCTGGATCATAATCAAGCACACTACACTAAGACTTTTTAAAGTCTATTTATTCCGGGAAAAAGGGTCATTCACCCCTATCTGACCTTATAAAGACCCTCACATGGACCAATAAGTGGTATCAGAGCAAGTGCTTAAAATTAGAGATCTAACAATCTCGAGCTAAAGGTTCAAAATTTTGATTCAAACATCAAAATGAGTTTCCAAAACTCATAACTCCTTCCCGAGGGTATGTCCATTACCCGTCCTCTACTCTTCACCAGTGAACACTATACGTTCTAGAAAAATCGGATGAAGAACTTCATTCAAGCACAAAGCATGCAAGCATGGTTAGTCATTAAAGATGGCCCGTATGAGCCTGCTCATGAAGTAGAGGGTATGATCACCCGAAAGCCATCACGTTATGGGATGAGAATGATTTTAAAAAGTTGCGTGATAACACAAATGCTATTAACATGCTTCACTGTGCTCTTAGTGTAACAGAATTCAATAGAATATCCGGATGTGAGACTATAAAGGAGATCCGGGAAAAGCTAGAGGTAACCTATGAAGGAACAGGTAAAGTGAAAGAAGCAAAGATTGATCTACTCCAGCAAAAACTCAAATCCTTCAAGATGGAGCCAAAAGAATCCATCAGTAGCATGAACACTAGATACACCAATCTAGTGAATGGGATAAAAAGGCTTGGAAAGGAAGTCTCTGAAGTAGAAATGGTGAAAAAGGTGCTTCGGAGTCTCACCAAGGAATGGGATGATAAGAAGACTGCCACTGAGGAAGCTCATGACTTAAATGTTTATAGTTATGTTGAGTTCATTAGAAACCTCTTGACTCAATAGCTATCTCTAGAGAGATACAGTCAACAGGCGAAAAAGCCTGAAGAAAAGAAGAAAGTTGTTGCGCTTAAGGTAGAATCCACCGGATCAGCTTCATTCAGAGAAGAAGAACAAATCACTGAACCTCAAAGTATCAAGGGGCAGCTAGCTCTATTAACTAGAAGGCTCAATAAGTTCCTACAAAAGAAAGAAAGGAGAAAGTCCAAAAAATATGAATCCCAAAGACCAAGGGAAGGGACATCCAGAAGAGACAAGCCTAGAAAGAATCTAGAAGAAAAGAAAGATCCGGAAAAAGAAGCTGCCTATTTTGAATGTGGGGGAAAAGGTAACTTCAATAAAAATGCCCAAAGCTTAAAAGAACCAAGAAGTATAAGAAGAAGGCAATGGTGGCTACCTGGAGCAATAGTGAAGAAAGCAACAGCTCATCTTCAGTAGAAGAAGAAGAGACTGCCAACTGTGCATTCATGGCACTGACTGATCCGGAAGCAGAGCAATCCGGAAAGAATATCTCTAAGCAAGATACAATGCAAATCGAAGAATCAGAATCAGAAACAGCAAATACTGAGGTAAACACTTATTCTAATTCTGCTTCTAACTTTGATCTTACTAGAGCTTTATCCATTGTGATCAAGAGTGTAAAGAAGAATGCAAAAGCAATCAAGTCCTTAAGAAGACAAGTGTTAGAGATTGCTGAAGATAATGAAGCATTGGCACAAGATGTCAACTTGATCAAAATAGCAAAGCACATTGATAAAGTTGAGGAGAATTATCTAAAAACTCAAGTGGAAATGCTAAGTGAAAATCTGCTTGGCCTAGATATAGAAATAGCCCTGATGAAGGAGGCATCCAGATGGAGACCTAATCCTCCACAAAGAAGGAAACACCCAAGGCAAGCTACACAAAGAAATCAACCTCAAGCTGCCAAAGAAAATCCAAAGTATGTTAATCAAAAGGTGAAGGAGGTTAGCAGGCAACAACAAGCCCAAAGATATACTACTGCTCAAAAGGGAAAGGCTAAGGTGGCTTACAACCAACAACCTGCCAAATAAAGAAAAAATAATGCAGCAGAAGTTGCACCTCTAACCAGCTTCTAAATATGCACCAGATCACCTGCTAGTGTACAGGAAGCTAGATATAGTGGGAACTATAGGAAGGAAGATCTTGAAAAGATAAAAAAGAAGCAGGTACAGAACAGATCCATTGCAGGGTATAGGTTTTATGGGAAAACAATCATATTACTAAATTATGTAGATTGAAAAATGGTGATTATGATGTTAATCCCTGGCTTGAGATGGTTATTAACCCAAGAGGACCCAAATCTGATTGGGCACCCAAACCCACTTGATCTATTTTGCAGGTATGCCTTAGATCCACAGTAGATCAACACACTTGGTACATTGATAGTGGTTGCTCAAGGCACATGACAGGTGATGAGAAGGTCTTCATCACACTGACCCGGAAGAAGGGAGGCAAAGTAAGCTTTGGAGATAATCAAAAGGGACAGATCATTGGTCATGGAACCATTGGGTTTGAATGAAAGATAGAAGATGTCTCACTGGTTGATGGATTGAAATTCAACTTGCTAAGTGTAGCCCAACTCTATGACAAAGGAAGAAAAGTCACATTTGATTCCGGAGGCTGCTCAATCTATGATAGTAAGTCCGACCAACTCATTCTTCATGCACCTAGAGTAAATAATGTCTATTCTATAAACATTAAAAATGATTAAAAAAAATAGTATATTCTTGGTGTCAAAAGAAGAAGAATCATGGTTATGGCACCGGAGGTTGGGACATGTTAGCATGAACCTCCTGTCCAAGTTAGCCAAAAAGGAATTTGTAGTGGGTTTGCCTAAGGTTGCTTTTGATAAGGATCATCTATGCACTACATGTCAATTAGGTAAACAACATAAGAGAAGTTTCCCTTCCATCTCTTACATTTCTTCCAAAAGAGTACTTGAGCTCTTGCATATTGATCTCCTTTGTGCAATCAAACCATTGAGTTTAGGTAGAAAAGAATACACCATGGTCACTGTGGATGATTATTCTCGATATACCTGGGTTCTTTTTCTAGCAACCAAAGATGAATTCTTTGACCAATTCTCAAAAACATTCATTCGGATAGAGGTAGAATAGGGCATAAGCATTGCACGCATCCGGAGTGATAATGGTGGTGAGATAAAAAAAATAAGCATTTTGCTGATTTTTATGACTCTAAGGGCATTAAACATAACTTATCTGCCCCTCACACTCCTCAATAGAATGGAGTTGCTGAAAGAAAGGATAGGACCATAGTTGAGATGGCTAGAACAATGCTTAGTGAGAATTGTTTACCAAAATATTTCTAGGGTGAGGCCTTGAACACAACATGCGATATTCTAAATAGAGCTCTCATTAGAAAGACCATAGAAAAGACCCCATATGAAATTTGGAAGGGAAGAAAACCCAAAATTGGGTACTTTAAGGCTTTTGGATGTAAATGCTACATCCTAAATGATAGAGAGCAACTAGGAAAATTTGATCCTAAATTTGATGAAGCAATTTTCCTTGGATACTCAATACATAGTAAGGCTTACAGAGTCTTCAATAAACGAACCCAAACTGTGGTAGAGTCTATACATATAGATTTTGATGAGACTAACCATGTAGGTAAAAGAAGCTCAACTCTGGAAGATCCAATTCCGGAAAATGAAGAATCTGGAGAAAAGAAGGATATAAAAATTCCTAATTCTTTCCAAATCAAGAAGTATAAAGAATAAGATGAAGAAATATCCCTTGATCCGAAAGTACAACAAGTTGATCTCAATCCACAAGAGATTAATTTCAATGAAGGTCAAGAAGAAGAAGCTGAGGCAAAAGTGGAACTAGCTCTAATCCAACATGAAGGATTACAAAGGAAAATTCGGACTCATAGAGATCATTCAACAGACAATATTCTGGATGATGTTTAGAATCCAGTAAGAACTAGAGGTCAGCTCAACAGGATGATGAGTCATGCTACCTTTATTTCATTAATTCATCCAAAGAAATTCCAAGAGGTTGAAGGAGATGAAAGCTGGATGATGGCAATGCAGGAAGTACTAGATCAGATCACCAAAAATGATGTATGGGATCTAGTGGCACCACCAAAGGGAAATTCAATCATTGGCACCAAATGAGTATTTCAGAACAACCTAGATGAATTTAGAGTAGTAGTTAGAAACAAAGCAAGATTGGTTGCCCAAGGCTACAATCAATGAGAAGGGATTGACTTTAAAGAAGCCTTTGCCCCTGTAGCAAGACTGGAGGCAATCTAGACCCTATGTGCTTTTGCATCATTCATGGGATTCACATTATTCCAAATGGACGTCAAAAGTTCATTCCTCAATGGAGTTATCCAGGAAGAAGTATATGTGAAGTAGCCACCTGGATTTGAAGATCCTAAGCATCCAGATCATGTCTACAAACTGAAGAAAGCTCTCATGGACTGAAGCAAGCACCAAGAGCTTGGTATAAGAGGCTTACTACATTTCTCATATCCAAGGGATATATCCGAGGGGAAAGCAGTACAACACTTTTCATTAAGAAGAAGAAAAATGATATTATTCTAGTCCAAATTTATGTGGATGATATCATATTTAGAGCCACTGATGAAAAGATGTGTGAGGAATTTAGCTCTCAAATGCAGAAGGAATTTGAGATGTCCATGATGGGAGAACTCAATTTCTTCCTTGGTTTACAAATCAAGCAAAGTCCGGATGGGATTTTTGTTAACCAATCAAAATATACCAAGGAGATCTTGAAGAAGTTTGAAATGGACAAAAGAAAGCCTATGTCCACTCTAATGGGATCAGATACAATCCTATCCAAGGATGGTGAAGGAGAAGATGTTGATCAGAAACACTCTAGAGGAATAATTGGTTCTCTCCTATACTTGACAGCTAGCAGACCTGGAATACACTATGCAGTTTGCTACTGTGCTAGGTATCAAGCCAATCCTAAGGATTCTCATCTCAAGGCAGTAAAAAGGATCCTTAGATACCTACTAGGAACCACTAAAGTTGGGTTATAGTATCCTAGTAATGGAGATTTCACACTCTAAGGGTTCACTGATGCAGATTATGGCAAAGATACTCTTGAAAGAAAGAGTACATCCGGAGGCTGCCATTTCCTCGGAGATTGCTTAGTATCATGGTATAACAAGAAGTAAACTTCAGTTGCCTTATCTACTATAGAAGTAGAATATATAGAAACTGGAAGTTATGTGGCTCAACTCCTTTGGATCAAGCAACAACTAGAAGACTATGGAGTTCAATCCGGATGTGTGAATGTTATGTGTGACAACAAAAGTGCCATTGATGTATCAAAAAATCCAATGCTCCATAACAGGATGAAGCATGTCAATATTAGGCATCATTTAATCCGAGATCATGTGATAAAGAGGATGTTGCATTGGTGTACATCCCAACTAATGAGCAAAGAGCAGACATCTTTACTAAGCCACTGAGTAAAGATCAATTTGGGAAGCTGAGGGAGTCAATTGGAATGTCCAATCCAATTTGAAGTTAATCCGGAAGACAGTTCAAAATCAAATCGGATCCTTGGCAAGAAAATTAATCTGAAAGAGAAGAGGCATAGAAGAAAAATCAATTCTGAAAGAAACACTGCCACGTCAGCAAATAGAAATGACAAATGGCAGTAAAAGCGTGAAAAAGTAATTGCACCGGTTTTGAATTTCAAACGTTTATTGGTTGTTACACGCGTAAGTGAAAAGACAATTGTTACAAACTTAAACCGTTCCCATTCTACGGTTAAACTGAATTTACCTCTCTCCTAAAAGTCCGATTGCCATGTCATCAATCTAGGCAAATTATCGGTGTCCGGATTACCAAAATGCCCTCACTTTGAAAAATCCATATAAACCCCCCAAAAATCCCTTTCTTCTTCACGCGAACAACTAGCTTACTGTTTCTCTGCAAATTTAAAGACTCAAAACCCTAAACTTCTTCAAACTCTTCTAAAATAGCCGCTACTATGACTGAAAAAAAAAATCTAAGTAATCCTCCCCAAAAATGTCTTCAAAGAGGCTGATCTGAAAGACGCTGATTTTAAACCTGTGAATCTAAAAACCACTCATTTAGTCATCCCCATGGATTTTCTGGGTGATAACTTTCTGTTCAAAACTTTCCCTTGTTCAACACTAATAGAAGATCAACATTTGGGCGATTTCCTCAAAATCAATTGCCCCATGTATTCGAAACTTGTCAGAGAGTTTTATGATAATCTTTGCGCCCACAAATACTATGACGCCCTGAGAACCAAAGTTCAGGGGAAAAAGATCACTATCACCCCTGCCTTCTTTGAAACCTACCTAAACATGAAGAATTCTGGACTTCTATTATGAACCGATGGAGATGAATTAGAGGTGGAATATGATCCAAAGCTATGGCTACATCCTAACTACTTTGGAGATAAGTTCTCCACTACTTCCCAGAAACCCTAAGATTCCTCCAACATGCCATGGCAAAGATGATTCTCATCCATAAGGGATCTCTAACTACGGTGTCTACTTTCCAACACTGCATACTGCAACATTGGATTGGATGCAAGGAGATAAACATGCCAGTCCTAATTATCAACTATCTCAAGAATCATGTAAATTCCCATGACGCACTCATAACTCGGATCTTGGCAGCAAATAAAGTGAATCTTACTGGCTTTCAAGCCATGCAAGGGAAAGAAATTCTAGAAAAGAATTTTAGAAGACTAACTTTTGGGAAGACATGGAATGAGGAAAAGGCTAAGAAGCTCCAGGATGAGAGGAAAAGCAGAGCAAGGAAAGCTGCCAATCCGGAAGCAAGTGCTCCAGAACCTAAGAAGGCGAGAACCACAAAGCCAAAGACCCAGCAGAAATTGGCCTTAGTCCCAGCGGATGAAGAGGTGGATGAAGACCAGCAGACCCTTACAGAATTGCTCAATAAATCCCCACCCAAGCTGAAAACCATGGGGAAGTTAATTAAGGCAGCTGCCAAGAAAGGGAGAAATATTGTAACTCCCGAGATTGAGGTGGAGGATATGCCTCCAGTTATGGCTAAGGCAATTAAGGCGGGAAGGAAAAAGGCTAAACAAACTTTGGAGGAAATGCAGGCTAATCTCAAGGATGATGAAGAGACAGAAGATGAAGCCCCGAAATCTAAGAAAAGGAAGTTTGTCAAGAAAGGGCCAACATTTGATGAGGCAGTAGCTGCCCAGGAGAAAAAGAAGAAAGCTGCTGGAATTGTGATCAATGAGATAGGACGACAATGGATGGCAGAAGCAGAGTTAGCTAATGCCAAATTATTAAAAGGCAAAAATGTGCCCGGAGCTACTAAGATAGTTAATCCTAATGACCCTCAATACGACACCATCTAAGCAGCCATCAAGGACAACAATAAGGTCAACCAGCAGAGATAGAGGTACCCGGAGGATCTTATAGAACTACTACTCAAAAAGTTCTAGTTGATCCCACTGACTTAGTCCTTCTAAAGGAGGGTTAGTATCCGGAGGAATAGCTAGCAATGTTTACACCTATCACCGGACCCCTTCCAGAGAACCTGCTTCATCCAAAAGCTGTTGTAATTGATCTTGAAAGTCCTGTAAAGGCATGAGGAGAGGATGTTGAGGAAAATGCCAATAATCCTGGGGAAGAAAATAAAAGTCCTGAATGTAGAGGGCATTGAGGACAGTTCCAATGGGCATGTGGAAACAATTGTAAGTCCTGTTAAGGCATTGGAAAGGATGACTGAGGACATTGCTAGTCATCTAGAGGCTGGAGTGGAAGAAAGGAAGGAAGATATAGCAGTTCAGAATCCAGACCAACAAACATATGAGGTAAATCTTGCCATACTTTCATTTGATGTTGATATTGTAAATGACACAACAGGTAAAATCAAGGATAACTTAGACAGTGAAAATCAAAATGTGTCTAAGGAACTAGTGCCTAACCCGGATAATATTATTTCGGAGGAGGGACAAGGTCTAGGATCCGAAGGGAGCACTTCTAAAGTGGACCCTAAGGGCGAGGCTTGTCTGGGGGAACGACTAGAAGAAAAGAAGGATGAGAAGACGGGGGAAGTGGAAGAAGAAGAAAAAGAGGAGAGCAGTGATTCTCCGGATCATCCGAAGATGACTCTTCCAGTTCTTCCGAAGACAGATTCCCTCCAACTACTAGTCCCATCGGAATCCCAGCTGTGAACACTAAACAAGCCAAAGTTATAGTGGTGCTTAAATTGCTAAAGGAAGCTACTCAAGAGGAGAATGAGAAGGGTACATTAAGCAGAGTCTCTGGACCATCTGTACACATCTCAGAACTGTTGAGAAGGAAATGCTCAAACAATCTTCTGGTCTGGATCTGAAGTAGGAGTTGGGAGAAATAAAGCACTCAGTGAAGAAGATAGAAGAAAAGGTTCTAGATTTTCCCTCTCCTAGTGCATTTGTTGAAGCCTTCTTGTCTCAAATAAAACCAATAATCTCTGAGCTTAAGGATGGTATTACAATAGCCAACCAGACTGCTAATCAGTCCAACACATTGAAACAACTATGGAATAGTGATTGACAAGATTACTTCCTCCTCCTCCGAGCTATCAAATGAAATAAAGGCATACCTAGATTCCAAGTTTGAAAACTTGTCAAAATTCATGGCTGAAAGGGATCTCAAACCTGTAATCACGATGCTGGGAGTAGACCAACAAGTAGTCCAGGAAATACTTGAGAACTTTCTGGATGAATCTCTCCCCAATATCCAAGAGAAAATGTTAGATGATATGGGTGAAGAGATGGGAAGTCGCCTAGCCGGACTCAAAAAAAAATAAATGATTGGAAAGCCTCTATTACAAAGGAGATATCGCTTCAGACAGAATCCATTCATAACATCCGAAAAGGAATTAGTGAAGAAATAACTCTCCTTCAAACCGGAATAAATAACCTCTCCTTATCCGGATCCTCATCTAGTCCATCAATTTTGGAGAGCCAACTCCTTCCAGTCTTCCATAATTTGATTCAAGTAATTGGAGATTTCGGCTTCTTCGAACAGAAAGGGGTGACAACTCTACTAAAGGCACTATTCCCTTATTTTGGCAAGAAGGATCAAGAGTTTGTTCTACACATCCATCCGACTATCAAACAGACCTATACTCAGCTAAAGAAAGCTATTCGCCCTTACTACCTCACTCCAGCACTGTTGATCAAATCATCGATGAAAGGAGTAAAGGTAATGTTGACTACTCCATAGTGGCAAGAAGCTTGGGATAATAAAACCTATATGGTAATCGATCCTCAAGCTGGAACCAAAAAGAGGGAGAAAAGTTAGCAAGGGGAAGGGATAAGCAAGGGCAAGGAAAAGGAGGGAGGACCATCCGGAGGAAATTAGACTAGCTTATTCTTCAATGTAAAATTCTGTAATAGCTAGATTCACTTATATATCTCTGTATTTGTAATCTTGCACTTCATTGATGTTAACTATTGATAACAGCAGAAGTATATAGTGAATATCTAATTTCTAAAAAATTGCTTCTAAAGTACAATCTGAAATTGTACTATAAAAATATTAGAAGCTAGAATTCAAAAACATTGGGGGAGTTAGGATGCTAGAATTATGGGGGACTTAAACTTATAAATGACTAAGTATCAAGAATCATACTTAGCTCATATATACTCCATTCCCTTGTGCTTAGTTTTTGTTTCCATCAAATGGGGGAGATTGTTGGGAAATATTGATCCGGATCATAAAATTGAACTAAGATATCTGGATCAAGTTTGAAAGAAACAAAAACTTAAACTCCTAAATCCAAATGAAAACATCCGGATAAGATCCACCCACAAGGTCATCCATTGAAGACATCAAGTACTTAAGCATATACTAGAACTATCAGGATAAAGTTTGGAAAGGAAACAAACTTTATTCCTTCAAGATCAGCATCCGGAAGAACAGATTGTACTAGCTCCGGAAGAAGAAAGATACGGAGATAATGAGTTTGAAGTCATCCAGAAGACTCATACTTGAAGACAATGGAAAAAGTTTCAAAGATAGTTTTTCCTCCACTTTTTAGTCTACAAAGTCAGAGATCGTTTCCCCATGAACAAGATAAAAGTGACAGCTTGCACTTTTCAGAAAAAAGGACAAAAGCATTGACACCGGATAGAAAAAGTTAACAACCATTTTATCCTAGACCAATAAGGAGGCGCGTGGAGCTCACATCCAAAAGCTAATGGTGTAAAAGTTGGTGTGACACTAAAATACAAGGAAAACGATCACTGACATCTTTTCAGCCTCAATCCCAAGAATTCAAACGGGTTAAATTACTATCTAACGGATTGATCAACGGCTCTGAAAGCACCACATTCAACTTGATCAAAGGTGAAGATTAAACTCAAGCTCAACATACCATAATGGCTACATTCATGAGAGGAAGCCTATAAAAGGGAAGCTTCACCAAATGAGAAGGTTGGCTGGTTAATTTGAAAAAGCTATTAACAAGAACATTCGCTTAAAGCAATCAGCAATCACATCCCCAAGAATCAAACAATTCCAAAACCTAAACCTTTGTGAAAACAAGAGTGTAAGGATCTCCAACTTGGGTGAGTTGTGAGATTGGGATATAACTTAAAGTTGGTGCTTTGAGTGAGATCTCTCTACAGGACTCAGCTTAGATTCGGGGTAGAAGTCTAAGTGGTATATCCTACTAAAGACTAAAGGACTCAGCTAGGAGTTGGTGCTTCTAGTGGTATATCCTACATCCGGAAGGGGTTACCATTCGGAGAGAAGTTGTAAGGCTTGATTCCTGCCGGTTAGAAAGGAATTAACTAGTGGAAAAGCTCGGAGGAAGGAAACTCCAGGGACTGAAGTAGGCGGGGTCGTACCAGGATAAAATCCTTTGTGTTTGATTTCTTTAACTCTTTATTTATTACATTATATTGTCGTAACTGCATTTTCTGGATCCATCATCCAGAGGATAATCAAACACGTTATACTAAGACTTTTTTAAATCTATTTATTCCATAAAAAATGGTCATTTACCTCCTCTAACTTAATAAAAACTCTCGTAGGGACAAACAAAAGATATCTAGGTAAACAAACCAAAATTCGCGTAAAGGTAGCATTTCCCTGTTCTAATCGGGCGAATAAGAATATCAATGTCCTAAATTCAAGTAATAAAGGACGTGGCCCCCGCAGGACAATTATCCAGTTCTATCTAGACACGTCGAATTTGGCAGTCCATAGCCGACGTGTCCTTATCTCTCTGTATTCACCCTTCAAAAACCCTCTTCAACCTCCATTTTCCCTTTAATTTCTCTATCCAAACACTCAAATCATATAGTATTCCCTAGTATGGCCGCTCTTATAGGCTCTTTGCACACAAGCTTTCATCAATCTCATGCTACCTCTTTGCCAAAGGCAACTGTTGCCTCTTCTTCGTCGATATGCATTCCTAGCTCTGCAAAGATAAGTTTCTTCAATCCATTGAAACTCGGGAGCGATGTGAGGGTTATTCAACGCAGGAGGAGTCCGGTTGGAATGTCATGGGACGGTCCACTCTCCTCTGTGAAATTGATAATGCAGGGCAAAAACTTGGAGGTCTGAACTCAATTGATTTCTACAATTTATCGTTTAATCGGGTTTCTGTGTTTAGAATTTGAAATAAGGGTTTGTATGTTTCGCAATTCATGAATGCTGGGAATAGAGCTTTGTTTTTCTTTTTGGCGAAACACATCTTAACCCCAAACTGTTGTGATTTTGATAATTGGCCCTGATCAATATTGATATGGGCTCTGGGTTGCAGACATATGATAGCACAGTAAGGTTGAATTTGGATTTGTTTGGAAACCTGCAATTTGAAAGAATCCAACTCTAGAAAATGAGTTGAATTGATGGTTTCCAAACACACTGTTACCCCTTGTTTAAAATGTCAATATTTGATTGAATTCAATTCAATTGATTTCTTTTTGTTCAATTAGTTGTTTGGAATGAACACTCATCGAAAGAAATCAATCCCTCCAAAAATTGAATTCTTGCAAATATGTGGACTACAAATCATGTAAGGGAAAAGATTTTAAATGAATTCATTTTGGTTGAGATATTTTGATGTTACTATTACCTTATTATCCCTTACATATAGTTGATTATGCCATATTATGATAACAAAATAATGTAATATATTTTAATCTACATTTCAATCCATATAAATTCCTTGAGGTGCATAAAGCTTCCAAACAAAGACAAAATAAAAAAGTAAATATATTGACAAATCAATTCAATTGAATTCTATCAAGGGGATTCAATTCAATTTTGTCTTTTTCCGAAATAAATTGTTTACAAACATAGTGTTAGTGAATTCCAAAGTTCTACTTTCCAAAAATATAGTTAGTCAATATTTTAGCCAGCTCAAGAAAAAAGAGTCAAGTTAGGGGCAATACAAGAAAACATTATATTGGAATAATTGACAATATGAAATCCATAAAAACTCATGGTGCTCAAGATGCGCTAATCTGCCCTTTTGTCATTTTACACTTGTGATTACAGTTGACAGATGCTGTAAAGAAGCATGTGGAAGATAAGGTGGGAAATGCAATTAAAAAGCATAGCCATCTTGTGCGTGAAGTGGATGTTAGAATATCTGCTAGAGGTGGAGAATTCGGGAAAGGGCCAAGAATCCGCAGATGTGAGGTGGCTATTGATCTATCTCTATGTAGGGTTGGTTATCTTAAGGGGTTGATTAGAATTAAGTATTGTATCATACGGTTTTGAATTTAGGTGACATTGTTTACAAAGAAGCATGGAGTTTTAAGGGCAGAGGAAGATGCAGAGGGAGTGTATGCAAGTATTGATTTGGTTTCATCAATCTTACAAAGAAAGTTGAGGAAGATTAAGGAGAAGGAATCTGATCATGGCCGCCACATGAAGGGCTTCAATAGATTGAAGGTGAGGGAGCCAGTCGCTCTGCCTGTGAAGGATGATGATGTTGATGATGATGATGATGTGGACTACATAGATGAGGTCATCTTTTTGAACCCCTTTTCATGGATTAGGATTCTATTAAGTTGGAAATTGGTAAAGTTGTACATTTTAGCCGTTCTCAACCATCCATTAAATTTTAATGGTTGAGATTTAATTGCATTGTGGACCCCACAAACAATTAAAACTAAATCTTAACTAGTTAAAACTAATTCGATGGTTAAAGATTGATTAAAATGTACATCTTTACCAATCTCCAACTTTAGAGAATCGAAAGCCTTTATCATTGTTCAATAGACCAGTGTGTTGTTCGGGTTTGAACTTAGTATATAAAGAGTGTTTCAGGTTGTTCGCACTAAATATTTCGAAATGCCACCTTTGACTACTGCCGAAGCAATCAAGCAGCTGGAGAATGTGGATCATGATTTTTATGGTTTCCGAAATGAAGAAACTGGTATGATTCAAATTTCCTTAACCTTATTTTCTCTCTTGCTAAATGATGATGTATCCATAGTTATTGAAACTGTACGATTAGATTCGATTCACCATAAAATAGATACGAATCTATGGGGTGAATCGAAATCTCCATGAATCGGCTCAGAATCGGAAGTGAATCGGCCGAATCTGTGGTGAATCGACCGATTCCGCCGATTCAGCTGATTCATGAACACTGGTGAAAAGAAGAGAAAATAGTGAGATAGAGATAAGGATTATATAGTGAGATTAAAGACAAGGATTATACTTTTGAAGATGACTATACGGAGGATGAGCTGAGTTGCACAATGTAGGAAACAACAAGAAAGAAAATCAATTTTTAGTAAACTTATACTTAAATGACAAAGAAAATCAATATGTAGTAATTAACAATTTTGGATTATTAAATGTCATTCTTATCAATTTTATTGAATTTGTTAAGTTTGTATATGTTAAATTTTGTATGACTAGATAATATAATACTACTACACTTGGTTGAACATGTTAAATATTTTATTTTTATAATTTATTGGATTTGTATTGAACCTTGTGACTCGATTTACGATTCCCGATTCACAAAATTTTGATATCGATTCTTGATTTGAATTTTGATGCGATGGATGTATTTGTTCTTCAACTGGATCCAGGTGAGATAAATATTCTGTACAAGAGAAAAGCAGGAGGATATGGCATTATCATACCTAAAGGGAACGGCGAGACAGCGAAATTGGAGCCCTTGGTGATTGAACCTGCTAAAGTATCGAGCAACAGCTTTTCTGATTAATGTTCAAAGCTTGTCATGTAAATATAAAGCACAGGACGTTGTCTACATCCTATGCCCAATCCTTGGGCTACTAACTTCTTAGTGAGATTAAGCCAAAGATAAACTCATCTAGATGTGATACAAGTATAACCTTCTTGTATGGGTTGCCATTTTCAATCTCCTTGCAGTTTGAATGCGATTTTTATTTTACTAATTGAATTTGGCGACGTATTTTTTTTCCGTCGAAATCCTATTATTGAATTTGTATTCTATCACTATAAAGGATTGCAACTTAACCCAAATGATAATGACCGTTCGCATTTTAATTAGACTATGTTTGGAAATTCCCTAACCAAAAGAGTAAAATTGAATTGAATTTACTTGAATCAATTTGTCAAATTAATTTCTCTTTTTGATTCACATTGATTGTTTAGAATTTATTTATTATTAGTTAGTTTTAGTATTATGAAATACTCAAATTATATATAAGGGGTAATAAGAGAAAAGTAATATTCAACAACACAAATTAAATGAATTCTTTCAAAATCACATCATATTTTGTATGAATTTGAATCCACATCTTTGAAAGAATTCAATTCTTGGATTAATTAAATTTTTTTAATAAATTGTCATTCCAAATAATAGAATTGGACAAAATGTTCAATTGAATTCTATCAAAATGTAACATTCCAAAGAAGGGGTTGGGATGCTCATATATACCTTCATTGGAATAAAATTTATTGTAAATAAGGGGCTCTTACAAAAAAAATATATCTCTTCATAAAATAATTGGGTGGTGTTAAAGACAGTCGGAAATTACTTGTTACAGCCGGTATAAAAGACGATATTGCCCTCAATTAAAAATGCCATTCAAAATGATGCAGACTTTTCTGCAAAACGCCTAAGCCACTGGGGAGGCGTTTTGCAGAAAAGTCTCTGCATTAGCGGTGGCGTTTACGCCACCACCAGTGGAGGGGCGTAAACGCCCCTGCCTTTTTTTAATTTTTTTACTTATTTTTGAACTTTTTAGTTTTTTGTCAGTTAAATTTGTACCGTTAACGGTTAGGGATGGAATAAAATTGACAAAACGTAATAATAAAATAGAACAAAGGAAGATCCATAATATTTATCGATGGAATATTAATACAAACTATTTACTGAATAAGACCAACTATAGAATCCCATAGGTTTCGCCTATTTGTATACAAATGTTCCCAATTATGAACCAATGACATGCGATATTCAAACCATTTATATGGTATAGGGGGTATGGGACACGTATTGGATACATTCAATCGAATTTAGTGATTTAAAGGAGGAATATGAGTTATGCATATTTCTTTAGAGGGGAGCGACTCTCCTTGAGATGCATAGAGAGGCAAAATTGAATAACAACATCCGGTGCTCTTAGCATTAGTTCTGAATCCAATATATATGATGGTGACATTGAAGAATGTGGCAATCGGATATAAGTCCTCTAGCACCGCCATCCAATGACTCATGCCGCATTCCCCAACAGTCCAAGAAATACGATCTAAAACTGTATCAATAGGGTAAGTATAGAAATTTTTATACAATTCCCTGTCATTCTTTAACTCAAGAATTGTGGCTCGCCTCACGTATTTCCAAATTGTCTTCATTATCAGACATGAAAGACGAAACCACTCTAAAACCACAGTTTCCATCTAGAACAACATCGACGACACCTTCAATGAATGATCAAATAATATGCAGAATGAAGTCTTTATGGTCATAGTGTTCAAGTGCAATTCCTAGGTTTCATACAAAGAAAGATAGAGTATTTGTAAAATGATATGAATAGTTTGTTTAAAAATTAATTAAATACCAAATGAAAAATGAATTACCGTTTATTAAAGCTTTATTAATAGATGACAGCGATTTACGACTTTGGCTATTTTTTTTGGAAGATGTTTTTGAGAGTTGTTGTAGTGCTTTGATTACATATTCATATCTGCTAGGATCTCGCTTTGTTGACTTGCTTCCTTTTGGTTTGCCTTTGGTATTATCTTTGACCTCAAGTTCAACATAGTTAGCATATTTAGGGTGAATTATTTCTCGGATGACTAAACTAACCTTCTTAGCTACTGCGGGTTTTTGCTCTTTGACCTCCTCCGTAATAGATTAAAAGAAGTGGTGACCCTTAGAACGGTATTCAAGATCAATAGTTTGCTAACCAGATTGTCTATTGATCTTGAGCGTTTTCCAAAATGGATGAATACTTGTAATACTGATCGAACTGTTTGACCTAAAAGCCTTTCTCAATTCACATGCATAAGGAATGCCATGTGTTTTTTTGTAGTTCACATCCACATTTAACATGTACCATCACCCAGTTCAAAAATTCGATTCAGCTCAGAGTTCAACACATCCAGGCATTGATGGGAAACACGACAAGCAAGATTCCACAATGGAAATGTTATGGTTAACATAGGCTTCTTGTTTCTACAATGTTCTAGAGCGCACTTGAAATTATAATCATATGCACTGTATATTCAATTTCACAATCATAAATAAAACACTATATAATATAAACAACTTGTATGAAGGATTTACCTTATTTTAATCTCCTGTGACTCCATTTATTTGTGGACTTTGATCCACATTGTGGCGAGAGCTCCAGTGGATGTGAACAACCATTTCTTCAATGAAGAATATGTCTACACAATTATTTGTTACATTTCTAAGATGTAGGTAATTGTTGGTCCAGACTGGAATGAATTATTCCTTATGACCGAGCCAAGTGCCTTGGAGATAGGTAATCAGTGGAGTTTGATTACTAAAGCCGTGGTCAAATTTTTTAATAGCAGAAATGTACTTCTCGAATGTTTGTTCATGAAATATCTTGTTCCATGCAGTCATAATATTTTTTTCCATAAGTAGACTTCTAGTAGAGTTTGTTAACATAGGCTTCAACATCCTTCTGTATGTGCCATTTATAAAGTAAATGGTCTGTGTCGGGAAAAACTTCTCTTATTGTGTCTAGAATGCCTCATTCCTTGTTAGTAACTATGACAACAGGCTGAGTATCTTGTCCCATCATCATCTGTATCCTCGTTAAAGTCCATCTGTAGCTTGACTTTATCTCATCTTTCATAATTGCATATGCAATTAGAAAGTTTCTATTTGTTGGAGTCACACCCACAAACTCAACAAATGGATACTTGTACATGTTGGTTTTGTAGGTGGAATCAATTCCAACATACCAATGAAATGTGCTAAACAAGTTCATAGATGATGGACTAGCCATAAACAAATGGGTAAATAACATTTTTTTTGAGATCGGCCTCTGTGAAATGAAAGTAATTGTTTGAGTTTTCAAGGTGATACAACTGACCGATTTTGTCTGTACCATTAAAAGACACAATTCGTAGTTTAGTTTATTAATTGTATATCTATCGAACAACGGGATGAGTGTCTGGAAATTTCACCTTTAGAGAGGCCAGTATGGAATTTGGCTTTGCACGAGCTTCTGACATCTCTCGGATATGTTCCTTATGTTGGATATGATGTATGCCCTTAAGGCAATTAGGGCGATATATCTTAATTATGTAATAGTACGAATAATTTGTTTAATCAATAAAGGCATTTGTTCTTTTGTTTATATCAATGTATTTTTATACATATATATTATAGCTGGTTAAAATATATTCATTGATGTATGTATACAAAAGTCCTTGACATATCATAGCATGAAGTCAGTGAAATTATAGTTGGACTATATTTGGTGGAACCTACTTCATGTGCAATTATGATTATGTCTAAACTATCCCTAGTCACAGTGTCATCAAGAAAGGATATTGATGAAACGGAAAGACTAGCATGTGGTCAACTTTCTTGGAAAGGGTCCAAGCAGTTAATCTCCTAAATACTGAAGGTGGTGCCTTAAGCTTGACACATGGATATATCTGGGAGATATATTGGAGACCGCAGCAAGATAAACACTTGGTATAAATATCAATGTGTTAGTGTTTATCTTCATGCAATAAGCTTTGCGAATGTCCTCATACTTAAGATGCTAGTTGCCTTGTGTGGTACTGTTGCTATACTTTGGGTCATTGCTATGCACTCATTAATTTAGGATGCTACGGGTGATTACGGGTATAGTGATAACAACACGTTGGTAGACTGAGTAGTCGGAAAGAATCCATCGCTCCGGATATATTAAGGAGTTGTACCTGGCCACTTGTTGAAGTGATGATTGCCATAAACCTCTGATCAGAGTATGTGTTTGATAGAAATGGTTTCTAGTCAAACACACTATGGTAAAAGGCAATATACTTCGGTAACAAGTAAATAACTGGGATAGCTTGGAGCAACCTTGCTATTAGTGGGTTAACACTTTAACTGAACCCAATAAACCAGATGGTACTAATATTAAAGAATGGAAGGAATTTATCGCACTGGATAACTATTGCATTAACCGGGATTAAGTCATAAGCATAAATGACGTTCCAAGTAATGGGGGATGGTAGACCCTTGCTAGAGGCGTACTACAGTCGTTTAAGGTAATCGAGTTCTATTTACGGTCTAGAGCATCGAGCCAATGGTTCCATTAGAACAAGGGTTGGTTAAGCCTTAACAGCTCAATACTTCGGGATCCTATAAGGTCACACACATTGGACCTTCATCGGACCAAGTAAAGAACTAATAGATTTATTCTATTACAAGAATATAACATAAATAATAATTGGATTATTATTTGATTGGTTAAAATTGATTAAATCAATTTTTGATAGACCAAGGAATTTATTTTGACCGATAAACTAATTAATTAGAGTCATAAATAAATTATAATTGATTAGATCAATTTTGGTTGGACCAAGAAATTTATTTTGACTGATAACTAATTTATTAGAGTCAAAAATAAATATTTATTTGAAAGGATTTAAATGGGATTTTGTATTGACGAGTTAAAACCGAAAAGTATAAAATATTTTGTACAATATTCGGTTGCGCGAAATACACCAAAAGGTGCACGAACATTGTTGGACAGTGTTCGGTGGCCCATATTCATGGGCTGCACAAAGGCAGCCCATGAATGCCACATGCATCACGTGCATGTGGCATGTGTGGGATGGGAGTTTTACTCCCATCCCACATCGTTAATTGGGGAGCAAATTTTTGCTCCCCAAGCCTATATATAGGCTATCCCTTCTCCTTTCAAAATGTACCAAGCTCAAAGCATAAATCCTAAGCGAGATAATTAATCTCTCGGGTACTTGAGCAAGTTATTTTTGTGGAGCCTGAATTTATTCGGGCACCGCTAGTTTATATTTTGGGTGAGGCTTCTAGAGTGGTCTAGCAACTACTCGAGGCTTCTTAGTTCTTCCTCCTGGGGAGGTTTTGGTTGGTGGGGTTCGTGTGGATACTGATAGAGGCTATCCTACGACTGGAGGCTTGTGCAAGAAGGTCCTGTGAAAGCACGCTTCAACTAGTAAGTTCTTTTTTCTTTCTCTTTTAATTATTAAGTCTTTTTCTTTAAGTGTTTTTAGACTTAATAATTATGCTTAGGTTATTTTTGCATGCTTAGTTTATTTTATGCTTAGGTTATAACTTAGAGTTATAACATGGTTAGCATAAAATAAATATGCTAGGATATAATTTGGAATTATGGTATGCCTAGTCCTTTAGCATGCTAACCTAGGTAGAGAATTATTTAGTTAAGGCTTTATTTAATTTATATGCAATTAATAGGAGTTCCTGGGACAGGGATAAAATTTTGAATTTCTGTCATGCCTCTTATGCATGTTCAATTTGACTGTCAGTTCCCAACACCTTAGCCTCCTCTGACAATTTGGAATGTTGCAAATTGCCTTTGTGAGACCACATAAATGGATGGTTATGGTAACCACACATTCTGGCACCAATTGTTATAATTTCCCAATGGCCCATATTATTTTGTTTAGTTTTCAACTAAAATGGGCAATCCCAGAATCTTGTTGCTGTGTTCTTCCTTTTTGCATTGGCTAAGTTTCTATTTTTTCCTTTGTGATAGATACCTCTACTACATTTCACATACTTTTGGGTTCCAAGCTCATTGGATGAAGCAATCATAACCTCAAACATCAACCAGTTTGCAATGTTCTTTATAAATAAAACTCTTCCTTATATGTTTTAAAACGTTGATCTATCACAAAAGACCCAGTGTAGTCAATGCCATCCCCACAGATTCTTCAAATGTTTGTGATTCTTCAAAAGGTTTGTTGTAGTCAAAATCAGGATAATAAGATTGATTAGAGAAATATGTATTAGAAGATTGATTCGTGTCATTTGGATAGGAAGATTGATTTAGGACATTTGGATAAGAAGATTGATTCGGGTCATTTGGATAAGAAGATTGATCACCCACATAAAAATGATTTATATCAGAGAAATCCATTTGACTGAAATAGTAGTTTGTACAAATTCAGTATAAAAATTAAATAATTTAGTTTGTACAAATTCAGTAAAATAGTAGTTAAAGTAAATGATTCAGATTGAAAAGACACCACACTGAATTGAATTTATTTTCAGTCAAAAAATGTTTTATTTAGTTTGTATAAAATCAGTAAAGTAAAAGAATTCAGTAAAATAATATTTAAAGTAAATGATTCAGATTGAGGCCCTATTCTTTTCAACTTATATTCAGACTAGTCCAGTTCAGTTCAGTTCAGTACTGCATACATATAAATTTACACTGAAATAAGTTCACTTCAGTTCAGTTCAGTTCAGTACTGCTACTTATAAGTTGAAAAGAACAGGGCCTGAAAGATAACACACTTAATTGAATTTATTTTCAGTCAAAAAATTAATAATTTGGTTTGTACAAATTCAGTAAAAGATAAAGCAATTTGTATGTGTGTAAAAGGAATAGTTCTGAAAGTAAAAGAATTCAATAAAATAATAGTTAAAGTAAATGATTCAGGTTGAAAAGACAACACACTGACTTGAATTTATTTTCAGCAAAAAAAATTAATAATTTAGTTTGTATAAATTCAGTAAAATAGTAGTTAAAGTAAATGATTCATATTGAAAAGACACCACACTGAATTAATTTATTTTCAGTCAAAAAACTTATTATTTAGTTTGTACAAATTCAATAAAGTAAAAGAATTCAGTAAATAATAGTTAAAGTAAATGATTCAGATTGAGAAGATAAAATACTTAATTGAATTTATTTTCAGTAAAAAAACGTATTATTTAGTTTGTACAAAATCATAAAAGACAAAGCAATTTGTATGTGCGTAAAAGAATTAGTTCTGAAAGCAAAAGAATTCAGTGAATTAATAGTGAAAGTAAATGATTTAGGTTGAGAAGACAACACACTGACTTGAATTTATTTTCAATCAAAAAATTAATAATTTAGTTTGTACAAGTTCAGTAAAACAATAGTTAAAGTAAATGATTAAGATTGAGAAAACAACATACTAACTTGAATTTATTTTCAGTCAAAAAATTAATAAAAGTTTTAGTTGATTTAAGTGAAAAGACAACACACTGAAATTACTTGAAAAAGACAAAGGGATAGTTCATGTCATCAATTACCGTACAAATGTGAAAATATTAATCAAACTTAAGTTACTATATATTGTTTATACATAAATCATAATAAAGTAAGATATAATCAGAGAGCTGAATTATATTCCCTCATCAGCTCTTCAAACTTAACTGCTAACTGATCAGCTTTGTCTGAATCACACGCCCTCAACTCACTCACTCATTCGCGCCCCAACTCTGTAAATCTATTCACCCACTAAAATAATGAAGGTATAAATAATAATTAGTCAAACTATTAAATTGTGTTGTTAAAAACCAACATATAATAAAACACTTACATAATTGACATTAGAGCAAGGTGGTGGTCCATGCTCCAGAATGTCTGGTTACAGGCGTGGATGAGAGTTTTGAGAGTACCATCTCATGTACCCCTCAACACAAGCTCCATTATCCATGTGTGATGGCTGTAGATGATCTACAGATAACCTACCCAAATACGGAAAAGATTGCCAAGCATTCTCTGAATCCAATGGCATGAACTTTACCTTATATTGGATATTGGCCCATGGCCTATTAGGTATAATGGGCCTCGTGATCGATGGCGGGATACTCTGCATAAAACCTAACTACTGAACACATTGAATAGGCATGTAAAACTCGATGATATCTCGGCAGCGTATCAATCCTATATATAGAGTCCTCAGCATAACAGATGCAAGATTAGGACCTTAAGGCAACCATTTAATCTATAAAAAATAATTAGTACTTTACGTAACAAATGATTAAAGACAACTTTAAAAATTTGTAAATGTATGTAACCAGATATATACCTCTGTTGCTGTTAAATAATCAATACACACTCGCAACTATGACATGTTGGTCCCTGTGAGGGTCTAAATAAGGTTAGAGGGGGGGGGGGTGAATGACCCTTTTCGCGAAAATAAGTAGATAAAAATTCTTGTGTAGCATATTTGATTATGTTCCAGATATAATGGTTTCGGATAATGCAAATATTAAATGTTATGCAATAATATAAAGAGTTAGAAAATCAAACACAGTGATTTTATCCTAGTTTGGCCCTGCATACTCTAGTCCTCGGAGTTTCCTTCCTCCGAGCTTTTCCATTAGTGGATTCCTTTCCAACTGGCAGGAATCAAGCCTTACAATTTTTCTCCGGATGGTAACCCCTTCCAGATGTAGGATATACCACTAAAAGCACCAACTCCTAGCTGAGTCCTCTTAACTTTAGCAAGATATACCACTTAGATTCTACCTAAACCTAAACTGAGTCCTACAGGGAGTTCCACTTAAAGCACCAACTCTAAACTAGATCCCAATCTCACTACTCACCCAAGTATGAGATTTTACACTTTGTTTTTCTCAAAGATTTTGGTTTTGGATCTCATCAAGTTTATAACTCACTTGGGCATCCTTACAAACTGATTTGGAATTGTTTGATTCTTAGAGGGATCATATCACTTATTGCAATAATGAATTCTCTTGTGTATGATTTCTTAAAACAACCAGCTCCTTCTCAACTTGTGATGCTTTCCTTTTATAGGCTTCTATCATAAATGAAGCCATTGTAAGTTGTTGAAGTTGAGTTAAATCTTCACCAATGATCAGGTAAGATGTGGTGCTTTCGGATCCTTTGATCAATCTGTTAGATAGATTAAATGTCCCGTTGAATCCTTGGGATTGAGGCTTGAAAGATGTATGTGATCGTTTTCTTGTATTTTTGTGATCCACCAACTTTTATGCCAGAAATCTAGAGTGTTTGCTTCACGCGCCTTTCCTATTGGTCTAGGTAGAAAGGTTGTTATCTTTTCTCTTTCCTATATCAGTCCTTTTATCCTTTCCTGAAAAGTGTGGAAGCTGTCATTTTTGTCTTGCTTAAGGGAAATGGATCTTTGAATTTCATACCAAAAGGAGGAGGGAAAAGTTAACCCTATGTCTCGATAACTGTATCTTCCAGATGAATTTGTCTTGTTGTATCCAGATGCTATTCTAACAAGTTTCTCTTCCGGATGCTAATCTTGTGTGGTTTAAAGTTTATTTCCTTTCCAAACTTTTACCGGATGCTTCCATTTTGTGCTAAGATATTTGTGGTCTTCAATATATGTTCTGATGACTTACTTTGGACCTGATGCTTCCATTTTGGATCAAGGAGATAACATGATTTATTGCTTATAGTTTTTATTTTCTTCAAACCTAATCCGGATTGTTCTGAAATAGATTCTTCTAGATCATTGTTTCCAACAATCTCCCCCATTTGATGGAAACAAAAACTAAGCATATGGAAAAGGGGTTTATGATCAAAGTATGATTCTTGATACTTAGTCATTTACAAGTTTTACTCCCCCATAATCTAAGCATCCTAACTCCCCCAATATTTTTTATTTCTAGCTTCTAAGTTTTTTAAGTACAATTATAGATTGTACTTAGAAGCAATTGTGAGTAATAATTTTTCACTATATGTACTTCTGTTGTTAACAATGGTTAACCTCATGAAGTTCCGGATTACAATTATAGAAATATATATAAGTGAAAATAGAATTAACTATTACAGATTTTTACATTGGAAAAAATAGCTATTCTATTTATGATCTCTTCATTTACTTTCTTATCTGGATGACTCTCCCTCTTTTCCTTTGCCTTTGCTTTTCTCCCCCTTTTGGTTTTAATCAACCTGGGGGTCTATGACCATATAATATCTGCCATCCCAACTCTTTTTCCATGCCTTGGAGTAGACATAGTTATCTACAATACCTTATAAGCACTTTTCAATAATTGTTTTAACCATTGCCGGAAGAAGATGGACTAGCTTTAGCAGATTCTGGAGCTCTCTGTAGGATCTGGTCATTTCAGGGATCATCTTCAAGGCATGAGCTTGGTCCTCCTTTTCAAAGTATGGGAAGAGGGACTTCAGAAGGGTCAAACCACATTTGTAGTCAAAGAAGTCAGTGTCACCAATGTGTTTGACCAAGTCACTGAAGATTGGGATGAGAAGACTATCCGGAGTAGATGATGAGGATCCGGAAGGGGAGATGGATAGATTAGCCATACCTGACTTTAGAAGATCAATTTCTTGGCAAATATCTCTCTGAATGTTGTGGAGACTGGAATTGAGAGTTGTAAGATCCTTGAGAAATTCCTCCTTTAATTCATTTATCAAGGTGTCTGTACCATTAATTTGGCTAGCAAATTTAGCACTTATAGTTTCCATATGTTTAGCAAGGAGTTTGGGCAATCCTTCATCAAGAAAGTTTGTTACCTTCTCCTTTGTAGCTTGATGTTCCTTGTTAAGCAAGGTATGTCTTGAGGTAATTCCTTTTCCTCCTTCTGTGATTGCGCCATGAATGAATTTTTTCCAAGTTTTCAAACTTGCTATCCAGATACTGTTGGAGCTCAGTTGTTATCTCTATGGAGGAGGAAGTGATTTTATCCATCAAAGTTGCGTAATTATTTTCTTCTCCGATGTGAGCTTGATCAGTAGAGCGATTTGCTCCAACTATACTTGTATTGATTTGTTCCAGTGCTGGAGTAATCTTTAAGAGAAAAGTTTCAGCTACAATATCAGCAGTTAGGAAAGCCTCTACCTTCTTCTCAATATTCTAAACACTGCTTTTTATCTCCCTTAATTCAGTTCTAAGATCCAGAGTCATTGTTCTATTTTTCATTAGGCTCCCAACTGATCTGAGTTTGGCACAGATGTTCTGGAGGAAAAGCTTGAACTCATCATCTTTTTGTTTTTGTAGAGCAACTTGTTCAAGCAGTGTTAATCCCATCCAAATTTTCTCATTACGGGAGACATTGTAGTTAATAAATGATTTTTGCTTTGGCTTCTTTTTCTCTTCGAATGAGGATGATTCTTCTGATTCAAAACTGCTACTAGATTCTACAGATCCAGATGACTCTTCCTTACTTGCTTCTTTCTCATCAAACTCATCCTTCTTTTCTTTCTCTTCTGTCTTTTCTTCTTCCATCCTAGCCTCCAGACTAGCCTTGTCCTTAGAGTCTATTTTATTAGTTTGCTCTTTGGATCCCAGACTAGTTCCCTCATCTGGAACATTATGTTCCGGAATGGACTGGTTGTCCTTAGATGCAGTTTGTGAGTCTTCACCTAAGTTGTCCTATACTTCAACGGCAATAATAGCCTGAATTTTGCTAGTAGTAGAGATGTTGGGTAGAATGATTACCTGATTTGGCTGTTGAGGCTCTGGATGTTGTTCTTCATTCTGCTATTCCACTCCTGTACCCAAAAGACTGGAACTGTCCTCAGTCTCCCCTTCTATTGCTTGAATAAGACTTACGGTAACCATAATTTCGTTCCATAGAATGGTGGAATTGTCCTCACCATCCCCTTCTATTGCCTTTTCAGGACTTTCTAGCTCCACCACTTCTTCTTCCATGGTCAACAGATTTTTTGAGAGAGGCCCTGATCTTGATTGGAGGTGAGATAAGTCCTCATCTGGATACTTGGCCTCCTTGAGAAGCACTAGATCATTTGATGTTATTAGAACAGGTGGACTATTTATGGCTACTGCTCCGGATGAGCCTCTGGTTCCTTCTTTTGTCAGTTTATATACTTTGAAATTATTCCGGACTACTGACATCATTTCCTTATACTAAGGATCCTCCAGAAAATGATTATCTAGAATAACTGGTTTTTTAGTGACACTACTACTTCCTTTCCTTTGCTCAAGTCTGCTGGTATGGCTAACTTGGGATTTGGTTCATGGATTGTGATTCTAGCAGCGGCCTTTTTGTTGGAAAGCTTAGCTCTTTCTGCCTTCAAGGCCTCACAGAAAGTTAAGCCCTTCTTCTGGAGTTGCATTCTCTTAGGTGCGGGTTCCCCATCTCCGATTTCATCGCTGTCAGACCCATTTTCCTCTGCTAGGATATTTCTAATACTTCTTTTCCTCCCCTTCTTATCCCCTTCTCTAATTGTAGCAGTAGCAACTATAATGTTTTCACTTGTCTCCAGTTCACAAATTGGCTTCTTCATTTTATTTAATGCTTTAATGAGCCTTCCCCCTCTCTTAGGCTTTTCAGGAGTGGTTTGCATCAGTTGTGTGAGGGGTATTCTATCCTCATCATCTTCATTGACAACTAGCTTAGTGTTTATCTTCCTTTGAGCCTTAGGCTTAGTAGTTCTAGCTCTCTTAGTCTCCGGAGCAATTTCAAATCCGGTTTTCCTGCCTCTGCTCTTCTCCTTTCTCTCTTCCCTCAACCGGATTTCCTTTGCTTCATCCCATGTTTCTCCGAAGCTTAATTTCTTGAAGTTCTTCTCAAGAATCTCCTTCCCCTGGACAGGCTGGGCTCCCCAGATAAATCAGCTCCATTTGCTATGAGAATCCTGGTAATAAGAGCACCATGGGAGTTCTTGTGCTGTCTTAGGAAGTGAATGATTAGGATAACCATATTTACAACCCTGCTATCTACCTAGTGCTGTAGGATATAGTGTTAAAAATATGAAGCGATTGTAATATATCCTTTCCGGATAAGGACCAATTTTGCCAGGATATGCTGGAGTGTCCAGGGTGTTTGTGGCCAGTAAGTGGAGAATTTGTCTCCAAAGTAGCGAAAAAGAAGCTGTTTCTTTGGATAGTACATGACTCAGAGTTCATCCCCATCATTTCCCAGCTGAACTCCATCATTCTTCATGTTGAGATTGTCTATGAAGAACTGTGGTGTTACTGTTTTTCCATGTACTATAGTTCTGAGAGCATCATAGTATGAGTGGACTCTCAAGTTATCGTAGATTTCTTTGACCAACTCTGGATAAGTAGGACAGTTGATTTTGAGGAAGTCCACGAGGTGTAGATCCTTCAGAAGTTATGACTAGGGTTCTATGTCAAAGAGGAAGTTATCTCCCAAATAGTCTATTGGTACAACAGAGTCAAGATTCATTAATTTTAAAGGGATAAAATTTTCATCTTTAAGATCGGATTCACTAAAGGTGTATCTGGGAGAAGGAGTGAGTTGAGTAGATGCCATTTGGGAGAATTTCTGAAAGGATTTGAGATTCTAGGGTTTTCTAGAAATTGAATTTTGCAGAGTAACAGTAGAGTTGCCTGAGGAAGAAGAGGGATTTTTGTGGGCTTTTCATAGAATTTTCAAGGTGAGGGTATAATAGTAATCCAGACACAGTTAAACTTAATCGAATTGATGAGGTGGTAGTTAAATTTGAAGAAAGTGGTAAATGGCGTTTAACCAAAGAATTGGAACAATTTATTTTTCAAAATAACTCTTGTTTTTATTGCGCATGTGATTCCTAATAAATGTTTGAAATTCAAACCATGTACAGTTACTTTTCTTATACTTTTAGTGCCATTTGTCTTTTTGTCTGCTGAGCTGGCAGACTTTTCTCCGGATCCACAGTCAACTTTTACTTCTTCTTTTCTTCTTGACTTCTTGACTTGTAAAAGTCTAAATTAAACCGTGATTGTGTTCCAGATTCTTCTACAAAAGGGTTAAACATTCCAATTGACTCCCTTAGCATGTTGAATTGATCTTTACTTAATGGCTTAGTAAAGATATCTGCCCTTTGTTCATTTGTTGGAATGTAGACAAGTGCAACATCCTTCTTCATTACATGATCCCGGATGAAGTGATGTCTTATGTTGACATGCTTTATCCTACTATGTAGCACTGGATTCTTTGACACATCAATGGCACTTTTGTTGTCACACATTACTTCAACACATTCAAATTGAACTCCATAATCTTCTAACTATTGCTTGATCCATAGGAGTTGAGCCACACAACTTCCAGCTACCATGTATCCTGCTTCTGTGTTTGATAAGGCTACTGAAGTTTACTTCTTGTTATACCATGACACCAAGCAATCTTCAAGAAAGTGATAGCCTCCGGATGTACTCTTTCTTTCAAGAGTGTCTCTACCATATTCTGCATCTATGAAGCCTTGGAGTGTAAAGTTCCCATTACTAGGATACCATATCCCAACTTCAGTGGTTCCTAGGAGATATCTAAGGATTCTTTTTACTACTTTGAGATGTGAATCCTTAGGATTGGATTGGTATCTTGCATAATAGCAAACTGAATAATGTATGTCAGGTCTGCTAGTTATCAAGTACAATAATGATCCAATCATTCCTTTATAGAGCTTTTGATCTACTTCTTCTCCTTCACAGTCCTTCGATAGGACAGTATCTGATCCCATGGGAGTGGACATTAGCTTGCTTTTGTCCATTTCAAATTTCTTTAGAATCTCCTTGGTGTACTTGGATTGATTGATGAAAATTCCATCTGGATTCTGGTTGATTTATAGACCAAGGAAGAAGTTGAGTTCTCCCATCATTGACATCTCAAATTCCTTCTGCATTTAAGTGTTGAATTCATCACACATCTTTTCACTTGTTGCTTTTTCTTCTTGATGAAAAGAGTTATATCTACCTTGCCCCAGATGTATCCCTTGGAAATGAGAAATGTAGTGAGTCTCTCATACCAAGCTCTTGGTGCTTGTTTTAATCCATAGAGGGCTTTCTTTAGCTTGTACACATGATCCGGATGTTTTGAATCTTTGAATCCAGGTGGATGCTTGACATAAACTTCTTCTTGAATGAATCCATTGAGAAATGCACTTTTGACATCCATTTAGAACAATGTGAATCCCATGAATGATGCAAAAGCACACAGAATTTGGATTTCATCCAATCTTGCTACTAGTGCAAAAGTTTCTTCAAAGTCATTGCCTTCTTGTTGGTTATAACCTTGGGCAACCAGTCTTGCCTTGTTTCTTACCACTATTTCGGATTCATCTAGCTTGTTCCAAAATACCCATTTGGTGCCAATGATTGACTTTCCCTTTGGTGGTGACACTAGATCCCAAATATCATTCCTGGTGAATTGATCTAGCTCTTCTTGCATTGCTATCATCCTGCTTTTGTCTCCTTCAGCATCTCGGAATTTCTTTGGCTCAATGAGAGAGACAAAGGCTGCATGGCTCATCATCCTATTAAGTTGTCCTCTGGTTCTCACTGGATCTCGGACATTATCCAAAATGGCTTCAACTGGAAGATTTCTGCAAGTCCAGATCTCTCTTTGAAGGTCTGCATGCTGATCTGGAACTTGTTCCTCAGTTTCTTCAACTCCTTCTTCTTAATCATCCATAAAATTTATCTTATGATTGATAGGATAATCTTGTAGAACTTCTGAGTTGAGAGGGATTCCTTCATCTTCTTTCTTGTACTTCTTGATTTGGAAGGAATCAGGAATCTACACTTTTTCTTTTTCTCCAGTATTTTCAGCTTTCGGAGTTAAATCTTCCGGATTTGGACCCCTTTTTCCTGTACTGTTAGTCTCATCAAAATCTACATGTATTGACTCTACTATAGTATGTGTTCATTTGTTATAGACTCTGTAGTCTTTGCTATGTGTTGAGTAGCCAAGGAAAACTGCTTCATCAGATTTAGGATCAAATTTTCCTAATTGCTCTCTGTCAATCAGGATGTAACATTTACATCCAAAGGCTTTGACATACCCAATTTTAGGTTTCCTTCCCTTCCAGATTTCATATGGGGTCTTTTCTATGGTCTTTCTTATAAGAGCTCTAATTATGATGTAGCATGTTGTGTTTACGGCCTCACCCTAAAATTACTTAAGCAAGTTATTCTCACTCAGCATTTTTCAGGCCATCTCAACTAAGGTTCTATTTTTCCTTTCAACAACCCCATTTTGTTGAGGTGTATGAGGAGCAGAAAAATTATGCTCAATGTCCTTGGAGTTACAAAATTCAGCAAAGTGCTTATTTTTGAACTCTCCTCCATTATCACTTTGGATGTGTGCAATGCTTATGCCCTATTCTACTTCTATCTGGATGAATATTTTTGAGAAATTGTCAAAGGCTTCATCTTTTCTATCTAGCAAAGCAACCCAGGTATAGTGAGAAAAATCATCATTTATGCCCATGGTGTATTCTCTTCTACCTAAACTCGTTGGTTTGATTGGACTAAAGAGATCAATATGTAAGAGTTCAAGAACTCTTTTGGAAGGTATGTATGAGATAGAAGGGAAGCTCTTTCTATGTTGTTTACCTAATTGGCATGCAATGCATATGTGATCCTTATCAAAAGCTACCTTAGGCAAACCCACAACCAATTCCTTTTTGGCTATGCTTACATGTCCAAACCTCCAATGCCATAGCCATGATTCTTCTTCTTTAGACACCAAGCATATATTCTTTTTCTCATTTTTAATGTTAACACAATAAGCATTATTTACTCTAGGTGCATAAAGAATGAGTTGATTTGACTTACTATCATAGATTGAGCATCCTTTGGAATCAAAGATAACTTTTCTTCCTTTATCATAGTGTTGTGCTACACTCAGCAAGTTGAACTTCAGTCCATCTACTAGTGAGAAATCTTCTATCCTTATTTCAGATCCAATGGTTCCTTGTCCAATGATCTATCCCTTTTAGTTTTCTCCAAAGCTTACTTTTCCACCACTCTTCCGGATTAAAGTGATGAAGGCCTTCTCATCACTAGTCATGTGCCTTGAGCAACCACTATCAATGTACCATGTATGTTGATATACTATGGATCTAAGGCATACCTATAAAACAGATCAAGTGGGTTTGGGTACCCAATCAGATTTGGGTCCTCTCTAGTTATCAACCATTTCAGGCCAAGGATAAACATCATAATAATCAATTTTTAATCTATATAATTTAGTAATATGATTGTTTTTCCCACAAAACCTGCACCCTGAGATGGGTCTGCTCTATTCATGCTTCTTCTGGATCTTCTTGAGATCCTCCTTTCCATAGTTTCCAACATATCCAGATTCTTATAAACTTGTCTATCCAATGTGTATCCAAAAGCTGGTTGGAGGTGCAATTTCTGCTCTATGATTCTTTCTTTGCATGGCAAGTTGCTCATTTGATATAGCCTTAGCTTTCCCCTTTCGAGCAGCTGTGAATCTTTATGCTTCAGGTTGCTTGCTAACTTTCCTTTCCCTTAGATTTGGGGGCACCAGATTCTTTTGATTTAGATTTCTTGGTGCTGCTAGCCCTTGATTTCTCCCTATTTATGAAGGATCTGATTTCCTTCTGGATGCCTCCTTTATCAGGGTTAGCTCTTTATCTAGCCATGTCAAGTTAGCACTTAAGATCTGCACTTGACTCCTTAGGAAATTCTCTTCAACCATATCCATGTGCTTTGTGGTTCTTATCAAATTGATGTCTTGTGACATGGCTTCGGCATCTTTAGCTAGCTCCCAAACTTGTCTTTGTAGAAGCTCTAGCAAGATCAAGGTTAGAAACAAAATTAGAGTGAGAGTTTACCTTAGTGTTGGCTGCCTCTGATTTTGAATCCTTAATTTGCTCAGTATCTTTGTTAGATGGGTTTCTTCTAGATTGATCTGCTTCTAAATATGTCAGTGCCATGAATGAATAGTTAGTTATTTCTTCTTCCTCTATGGAAGATGAACTGCTACTTTCTTCACTGTTGCTCCATATAGCCACCATAACTTTCTTTTTATATTTCTTTTCTCTTTTGAACTTAGGGCATCTGGTTCTGAAGTGGCCTTTTTCTCCATATTTAAAGCAGGCAACATCCTTTTTTGGATCTTTCTTTTCTTCCAGAGCCTTTCTTGGCTTATCCCTTCTTGAGATGCATTCCTTTAATCTTTTTGATTCATACCTTCTGGATCTACTCCTATCCTTCTTCTTTAGGAATCTATCAAAATACTTAGCCAGCATAGCCATATCTTCTTTGTTGTAATTAGATTCCTTTGGTAGCTTATCTGATCCGGAGGAGGCTGATCTTGCAGAATCTACCTTGAGCGCAGTGGCCATCTTCCTTTCTTCAGGTTTTTTCTCCTATTAGTCGTATCTCTCGAAGGATAACTCTTGAGTTAGGAGATTACCAATGAGTTCATCATAACTATAGAAGTTTAAGTCATGAGCTTCCTCAATGGCAATCTTCTTATTGTCCCATTCCTTGGCGAGACTCTGGAGTATTTTCTAGACCATATCTACTTTTGAGATCTCCTTCCCAAGCATCTTTATCTCATTTACTAGATTGGTGTATCTAGTAATCATGCTACTGATGGATTCTTTGGGATGCAATTTTAAGGATTCTAGGTTTTGCTGTAGCAGATCAATTTTAGCTTCTTTGACCTTGTTTGTTTCTTTATAGGTCACTTCCAGCTTCTACCAAATTTCTTGTGTAGTCTCACATCCATATATTCTATTAAATTCAGCTGCACTAAGTGTACAATAAAGCATATTGATAGCATTTGCATTTTCATGCAATCTTTTATAATCATTATAATCCTATGCACTTATGGGCTTTTGGGTAGTCATACCCTCTACTTTGTGAACAGGTTTATATAGGCCATCTTCAATGGTCATCCATGCTATCATGCTTTGTGCTTGAAAGAAATTCTTCATCCAATTCTTCCAAAATGTGTAGTGTTCACCGGTGAAGAGTGAAGGATGGGTAATAGACATACCCTTAGGAAGGAGTTGCGAGTTTTGGAAACTCATTTTGATTCTTGGATCAAAATATGGACCTTCAGATCGAGATTGTTAGATTTCTAGTTTTGAGCACTTGCTCTAATACCACTTGTTGGTCCCTGTGAGGGTCTAAATAAGGCCAGAGGGGGCTGAATGACCCTTTTTGTGGAAATAAGTAGACTTTAAAAAGTATTGTGCCGCGTGTTTGATTACGTTCCGGATAATGCAAATGTGAAATGTTATGTAATAATATAAAGATTTAGAAAATCAAACACAATAATTTTATCTTGGCTCGGCCCTGCCTACTCCAGTCCCTAGAGTTTCCTTCCTTTGAGCTTTTCCACTAGTGGATTCCTTTCCAACTGGCAGGAATCAAGCCTTACAATTTGTCTTTGGATGGTAACCCCTTCCGGATGTAGGATATACCACTAGAAGCACCAACTCCTAGCTGAGTCCTCTTGACTTTAGCAGGATATACCACTTAGATTTTTACCCAAACCTAAGTTGAGTCCTACTGGGAGTTCCACTTAAAGCACCAACTCTAAGCTAGATCCCAATCTCACTACTCACTCAAGTATGAGATTTTACACTTTGTTTTTCTTAAAGATTTTGGTTTTGGATCTCCTCTAGTTTATATCTCACTTGGGAATCCTTACAAATGAATTGGGAATTGTTTGATTCTTAGAGGGATTATATCACTGATTACAATAGTGAATTCTCTTGTGTATACTTTCTTAAAAACAACTAGTACCTTCTTAACTTGTGAAGCTTTCCTTTTATAGGCTTTTGTCATAAATGTAGCTGTTATGAGTTGTTGAAGTTGAGTTAAATCTTCACCGTTGACCAAGTAAGATGTGCCGCTTTCGAATGCATTGATCAATCTATTAGACTGATTAAATGTCCTATTGAATCCTTCGGATTGAGGCCTGAAAGATATCAGTGATCATTTTCTTGTATTTTTGATCCACCAAATTTTATGCCAGAAATCCAGAGTGTGAGCTTTACGAGCCTTTCCTATTGGTCTAGGTAGAACGGTTGTTATCTTTACTCTTTCTTATGTCAGTCCTTTTGTCCTTTCCTAAAAAGTGTGAAAGCTATCATTTTTGTCTTGCTAAAGGGAAAGAGATCTTTGACTTTCAAACCAAAAGGTGGAGGGAAATGTTAATTTTGAAACTTTTCCTTTGCCTCAATAACTGTATCTTTCTAATGAATTTGTCTTGCTGTATCCGGATGCCATTCCAACCAATTTCTCTTCTAGATGCTAATCTTGTGCGGTTTAAAGTTTGTTTCCTTTCCAAACTTTAACTGGATGCTTCCATTATGTGCTAAGATATTATAATCTTCAATATATGTCCTGATGACTTGCTTTGGACCTGATGCTTCCATTTTGTATCAAGGAGATAACATGATTTGTTGCTTATAGTTTTTGTTTTCTTCAAACCTGATCTAGATTGTTCTAAAATAAATTTTTTTGGATCATTGTTTCCAACATGACAATCGAACGATATCACAATCCTCTTGATGGGGTGCCCAAGCTATGACTTTGTGATCAACGGCGACACTAGCCAAGTGCTTAAGTGAACGAAAATAGGGAAAATAGTCATATATCTAACTCTGCAAAAGTGTAATACATCCATAGATACCCTTGGCATCACCTTGAGAAGCCTTTCCAAGCTGCCAATACATGTAAGTCAATGTGGCTGTTGTTAGATATGATGTATGCCCTTAAGCCAATTAGGACGATATATCTTAATTATGTGTGTGTGTATATATATATATATTGTGACTGGTTAAAATATATCCGTTGATATCTTTGTACAAAAGTACTTGACATAATACTTAGCATAAAGTGAGAGATATGATAATGGGATTATGCATAGTGAGACCTACTTCATGTGCAATTATGATTATGTCTAAACTATCCCTAGTCATAGTTTCATGAAGAAAGGATATTGATGGAACAATAAGACTAGCATGTGGCCAACTCTCTTGGAAAGGTTCCAAGCAGTTAACCTCCTAAAGACTAAAGGTGGGGCCTTGAGTTTGACCCATGGATGTATCTGGAAGATATATTGGAGATCGGAGTAACATAAATAGTTGGTATATATATCAATGTGTTAGTGTTTATCTTCATGTAGTAGCTTTGTGAATATCCTCATACTTTAGATGCTAGTTACCTTGTGTGGTATTGTCGCTATACTTAGGGTCATGCCTATTCTCTCATTAATTTAGGGTGCCATGGGTGATTACGGGTATAGTGATGACAACATATTGGTAAGCTATGCAGTCAAAAAGAATCCATCGCTCTAGATATATTAAGGAGTTGTACATGGCCGCTTGTTAAAGTGAAGATTACTATAAACCTCTAATTAGAGTATGTGATTGATAGAAATAGTTTTTAGTCAAAACACATTATGATAAAAAGTAATATACTTCGATAACAAGTAAATAACTGGGATAGCTTAGAGCAACCTCGGTATTAGTGGGTTAACACTTTAATCAAACCCAACAAACTAGATGGAACTAATGTTAAAGAATGGAAGGAGTTCATCGCATTGGACAACTATTACATAAACCAGCTTAAGTTAAAAGCACAAATGACATTCTGAGTAATGGGGGATGGTAGACCCTTGCTAGAGGCAGACTATAGTCATTTAAGGTAATCGAGTTCTATTCATGGTCTAAAACATTGAGCCAATAGTTCCTATAGAACAAGGATTGGTTAAACCTTAATAGCTCGATACTATGGGATCCTATAAGGTCACACACATTGGACTTTCATCGGACTGAGTAAAGAATTAATAGACTTGATCCATTACAAAAATATTAAGTATTGGATGGTTGGACCCTTCACAAATAGGCCTCGTAAACACAAAGGGCTTGCGAGACCCACGCGAGCCCGCACGAGTGCCAAAGGCACTCATGGGGTGCAAGCAGCCCAAGCTGGTCTTACATTGGCCTGCACTATGCCCACCCACGGGACAAGGCAAGCTCACAAGAGCCTACCTTATGCAGGCCTTGCCACATGTGAGTTGGGCTCATGGTAGAGCCCGCAAGGCCGAGCCTGTAGGACAAGGTAGGCTTGCGAGAGCCTGCCTTATGCGGTAAGGACCAGGCTTACAGAGCAAGTTGGGTCAGCATTGGGTAGCATGCGGATCCTATAGGATCTGCGTGTTTGCCAAGGGTGGGATTGGGTTTTCTCCATCCCACATTAAATATGGGGAGCCTTTGCTCCCCCTATATAATGAGCCCTCACTTCTTCTTTCTAAGTGCACCAACTGCTCATTCAAGTTTTGACTTAAGAATCCAATGTGATATCTCTCAAGTCAACTTAAGAGCAAATTCTTTTATTCTAGGGTGGTCTAGTAGCTACTCGAAGCTCTTCAGTTCTTCCTCGTTGGGAGGTTTCGGTTGGTGGGGTTCGTGTGGATACTCATAGTGGCTATCCTATACTTGGAGGCTTGTGTAAGAAGGTTCTGCTAAAGCACACTTCAATTGGTTAGTCCTCTAATTCTCTTTTAATTATTAAGTCCTTTTATTATGCGTTTTAAGACTTAATAATTATTATGCTTAGGTTGTTTTCCATGCTTAGTTTATTTTATACCTTGACTATAACTTGGAGTTATAACATGTTTAAAATAAAATATTTTTATGCTAGGATATAATTTAGAATTATGGTACGCCTAACCTATGCATGCTAACTTATGTAGAGAATTAATTTAGTTAAGGCTTTAATTAATTTATATGCTACTAATATCAGTTCCTAGGGACAAGGGATAAAATTTTGAATTTCCGCCGTGCTTGTTATACATGTTCAAAGTGACTGTTAATTCCCAATAGTGGTATCAGAGCCTGCCTATTTAGTGCATAATTAAGTTAAAAGCAAACTGAATTTTATTTGCAATATGAAATGATTTAAAGTTTATTAAATTGTTTGGAACAATAGATCAATTTAGGCTTTCATTTCAAGGTTAGAAAATGGATATAGGTAATTTTGAATAAGCCTACTTAACTTACACAAAATTATCAAAGACTCAATAAATTATATAAGTTACAAGGGTTATAGATGCTTTCAACTTACATGAATTGAAAGAACAAAATTTCTTAGTCCATGAGAATCCATGTTTTTTCAAGCATGTACCCGTATATGTTCTGGCAAGGATTGGACTTGGTGTCTACTCCTCATAGGGCACCTATCCTACCTGAGAATATATATCGGTGCAGCTTGAGTTAACAAAGAGGGGATTAAATATGGACTTATTTCTTTCTAATATATAAGATGGTTCTTATATATGTTTCTATAACAAAGTAAAGAAATTAAATTATTGAATAAAAGCTTAAAGGAATGCAATATAAATATAACAAATAAAAGTGTCAATTATTTTGCATATAATCTAGGTTGATAGAATAGTTATAATAAAGAGCTTGAACCCACATAAGGTTAGACCTTATATTTTAATTCTAAAATTCCCTAAATTAATATATTACAAATATGTCCATCTAATAAATCCTAGATTGGGTGAGATTTCTAACACCAATAAAATCCCAAAGTAAATATATTAAGGCAAGTTATAAGTCTTCCTTACTCAAATTTATGATAAGATGTTTTTCGGCCATAAAAGTGTTGCACAAAGCATTCCTTTTCATCTACATCGACCGCTTATAAAAATTGATATAGGGTCTGCCTTAACAGAAATGGGCAGTCTCCCATAAAATTGGGGGCTAGCCACAGGACTGAGACACGTTCAAGGAGATGCTAAGATAAGAGCACACGTCCATTGGAATTAGGGAACTTGAATAAATTAGCAATTGCATACGATGCAAATGGAATAGAATTCCAACAACAACTTACTAATATTTCTTGACTCATAACATTGGGGGTCGTATTAGACTAGTTATAGATGCTACCTACTTGGAAATTCAGCTAGGCCAGACTTCCCGAATTAAATAGACTAGGCTATTGTAAACTTTGAAAAATGGTAGGATAAATGTATTTAATTAAAAGTCCTTATATTAAATACATGTACTATATACTAAAGTCTAAATAATATTTTTATTTTCTTATATCTTAGATTGAAAATGTTTACATACATGAATATGTACCACATTATGAATGCAACTATTCAAACACTCTCTCTTGATAAAAAATACTTTTAATGGTCACAACTATGAGGATTGGTTCAGAGCACTGAAGGAGGATTTGAAAAACTTCTATTTGGATTATGTATTAGATAATCCAAGCCCTAAACATCCGGGTATAGGTAATTTCACTTAGGAAATAAATCATTTTGAAAAACATAAAAGGGACTGTATCTATTTGGCTAAGATAGTGGTCAAAAGTATGTCTTCAGAATGGCAAGAATTGTACAAAGAGATGGACTTAAAATCTATCTCTATCATCTTAAAAGTATTTTATCGTCTTGGAGAACTGGTGTTCAAAATAAAGTTGCCGAATGATCCCTTAGCCACTGAGCATATCATAAATATTTATGATGCCTCAGAGCAATTAAGAGAACTTGGGATACCGTATAGTGAAGATACTGTAAAGACAGCCATGTTGGAAGCTTTACCCAAAAGGTATAAGGCTTCCAAGAAAGACTTTGCCAAGCTTGGTAAAAGTTATTATGTATCCCATATGATTGACATGCTAGAGCAGTTTGAAATTGAGCAAAGGAACGAGTGGCAAAATCAACTGTGGGCTGAGGACCTTAAACTAGAAAGGTTGAAAGGTTTAAATATCAAAAGATCACTCATTGCTTGTGAAGAAGAAAGAAGAAACCCTGAGGTAATTCTATTAAAGCTGGTTAGACCATGCAGAAAACATATATGGCTTTAGTTTCTAAACAGCTGAAGATAAAGTTTAAAGGGGCTTATACTTCTGGTACGTTTGTAATTGAAAACTATGCTACTTTTGCTTATGAATTAACTTAGGTATTGGATACTGGTTGTGGTTCTCATATCTGTACTTCTGTGCAAGGACTAAGGAACAGTAGGAAGCTTGCAAAAGGGGAGATGGACCTGTGTATAGGAAATGGAGCATGAGTTGCTGCACTAGCCATAGGAAGCGTTAATCTTATTTTGCTGAGTGGCTTAGTTTTAGTTTTGAATAATTGTTACTATATTCCGAATGTTACTAAGAATATTATCTATGTTGCGTGTTTAGCAGCGGAGGGATTTGAAGTTTTATTTTTGAATAATAATTGTCAGATTTGTTTAAACAAAGTTATTTATGGCTATGGGATGTTGAATGGTGGTATTTATGTTCTTGATACTAAAACGAAAGTTTTTAATATAAACAATGTGAAGAAAGTTAAATTAGATAATGAAATTTTTTTCTACTTGTAGCATTATCGTAGGCCATATAAACAAAGTTCGCTTAACTAAGTTATACAAACACGGAGACTTAGGCCCAATAGACTTGAAGTCTTCTAGTGATTTCGAGCCTTGTTTAAAAGGAAAAATAATAAAGTTACCTTTTAAAGGAAAGGGTGAACGAGCCACTAGTATATTGGAAATTATACATACGGATGTGTGTGGTCCAATGAGTGTTAAGGCATTAGGAGGATACTCCTACTTCATAACCTTTATTGATGATTATTCATGATATGGTTATTTGTACATAATGAAGCACAAGTCCAAAAGTTTTGAGTAGTTCAAAATATTCAGAAATGAAGTAGAGAAACAACTGTTAGATATGATGTATCTTAATTATGTATTAGTATGAATAATTTGTTTAATTAATTAAGGCATTTAATCTTTTGTTTATATCGATGTGTTAATATATATATTATGACCAGTTAAAATATATTCATTGATACCTATATACAAAAGTCTTTGACATATCATAGCGTGAAGTGAGAGAAACTATAATGGCATTATACTTAGTGAGACCAGCTTCATGTGTAATTATGATTATGTTTAAACTATCCCTAGTTATAGTTTCATCAAGAAAAGATATTGACGAGATAGTAAGACTAGCATGTGGTCAACTTTCTTGGAATGGGTCCAAGCAGTCAAACTCTTATGACTGAAGGTGGTGCCTTAAGTTTGACACATGGATATATCTGGAAGATATATTGGAGACCGCAATAAGATAAATACTTGGTAAATATATCATATTGTTAGTATTTATCATTATGCAATAGCTTTGCAAATATCCACATACTTGAGATATTAGTTGCCTTGTGTTGTACTGTCACTATGTTTTGGGTCATACCTATGCACTCATTAATTTAGGGTGTCGCGGGTGATTACGGTTACGGTGATGACATCACGTTGGTAAGCTATGTAGTCAGAAAGAATCCATCGCTCCGGATATATTAAAGAGTTGTACCTGGCCACTTGTTGAAGTCATGATTACTATAAACCTCTGATTAGAGTATGTGTTTGATAGAAATAGTTTCTAGTTAAACACATTATGGTTAAAAAAAGCAATATACTTCAATAACAAGTAAATAACTGGGATAGCTTGGATAGTTTCTAGTCAAACACATTATGGTAAAAAGCAATATACTTTAGTAACAAGCAAATAACTGCGATAGCTTGGAGAAACCTCGCTATTAGTGGGTTAACACTTTAACCGAACCCAACAAACCAGATGGTACTAATATTAAAGAATGGAAGTAGTTCATTGCATTGGGCAACTATTGCATTAACCAGGATTAAGTCATAAGCACAAATGACGTTCCAACTAATGGGGGATGGTGGACCCTTGATAGAGGCGTACTACAGTCGTTTAACGTAATCGAGTTCTATTCACGGTCTAGAATCTCAAACCAATAGTTCCTATAGAACAAAGATTGGTCAAACCTTAATAGCTCAATACTACGGGATCCTATAAGTTCACACGGATTGAACTTTCATTGGACTTAGTAAAGAATTAATAGACTTGATCTATTATGAAAATATTAAAGGGATGGTTGAACTATTACCTAGTTAGACTAGAAATTTTATTTATTGACCAGTAACTAATTTTATTAGGGTCATAAATAAATTAAAGTGTTGATTAAAATGATTAAATCATTTTATGGTTAACCCAAGAATTTATTTTGACCGAAAACTAATTTTTTTAGGGTCGTAAAATAAATTAAAAAAGAAGAGGATTAAATTAAATCATGTATTTAAATTGGCATTTAATCCAGCAATTAAATCATGTATTTAAATTGGGATTTAATCCAACAATTAAATCATGTATTTAAATTGGCATTTAATCCAGCAATTAAATCTTGTATTTAAATTAGCATTTAATCCCGCAGTTAATCTTTTGTTTAAACTGACATTTAATCACGCATTTAATCATGCATTGAATCAGCATTAAGTCCACATTAAATTCAAGGAGCCTTTGCTCCCACTATATAAACCAAGCCTCTCTTCTTCACTCTTTGCACCGTATATCTTCCTATGAGCTAATATCAAATTAGAAAATAAAATTAAGGACTCCCTTTGGTTAATATTTCGGGTGGGTTTTGGAGTGGTCTAGTAGCTACTCAAAACTCTGTGGTTCTTCCTAATTTGGAGGTTTCGGTTGGTAGGGTTCGTATGGATGCTCATAGAGGTTATCCTACACTTGGAGGCTTGTGCAAGGAAGTTATGCTAAAGCACGCTTCAACTGGTATGTTTTATTTTTCTCTTTTAATTATTAGGTCTTTTTTTAAGCATTTTAGACTTAATAATTATTATGTTATGGTTGTTATGTATGCTTAATTTATTTTATATTTAAGTTATAGCTTGGAGTTATAACATGCTTAATATAAAATATTTATGCTAGGATATAATTTATAATTATGGTACGCCTAGCCTACGCATGCTAATCTAAGTTGACAATTTATTTAGTTAAGGCTTTAATTTATTTATATAAAACTAATAGGAGTTTCTATGCAAAGGGACAAAATTTTGAATTTTCTCCATACCTGTTATGCATGTTTAAATCAATTATCAGCTACTAACAGTGGTATCAGAGCCTGCCTATTTAGTGCATAATTAAGTTAAAAGTAAACTGAATTTTATTTTCTATATGAAATGATTTATAGTTTATTAAATTATTTGGAACAATACATGAACTTAGATCTTCATTTCAAGGTTAGAAAATAGTTATAGATAATTTCGAATAAGCTTGCTCAACTTACTAAAAAATTATCAAAGATGCAATAAATTATATAAGTTACAAGGGTTATAGATGCTTTCAATTTACATGAATTGCAAGAATCAAATTTACTAGTTCAAGACGATCCATGGTCTTCGAGTTTATGCCCGTGTTTGTTCTGGCTAAGGATTGGACAAGGTGTATACTTCTCATAGGGCACATCTCCTACCTGGGAACCTATATCGGTGCAACTTGAATTGACTAATAGGGGGATTAAAATGGACTAATTTATTTCTAGTATATAATATGGTGATTATATATGTTTCTCTAACAAAGTAAAGAAATTAAATTATTGAACAAAAGCTTAAAGGAAATGCAATATATATAACAAATAAAAATGTTAATAATTTTGCATATAATCTAGGTTGATGGAATAATTATAATGAAGAGCTTGAACCCACCTAAGGTTACACCTTATAAATTAATTCTAAACTTCCCTGGATTAATATAAATTATTATTATAAGCATGTCCATCTAATAAATCCTAAATTGGGTGAGACGTTTAACACCAATAAAATCCCAAAGTAAATATATTAAGGCAAGTTATAGTCTTCCTTTCTCCAATCTATAATACGATCTTTTTCAGATATAAAAGTGTTACGCAAAGCGTTCCTTTTAGTCTACATCGATTGGTTGTAAATGTTGAGATAGGGTCTACCTTAACAGGATTGAGGTAGTCCACCATAAAATTGGGGCCTAGCTGCAGGACTGAGACATATTCAATGAGATGTTAATATAAGAGCACATGTCTCGTGAAATAAGGGAACTTGAATAATTGCAATTGCATACGATGAAAATGGAATGAGATTCCAACTACAGCTTACTAATATGACTTGACTCGTAAAATTGTGGGTCATATTAGACTAGTTTTAGATGCTTCCTACTTGGAAATTTAGCTAGGCTAGGCTTCCCAAATTTAATAGAATGGACTATTGTAAATTTTGAAAAAATGGTAGGACAAATGTATTTAATTAGAAGTCCTTATATTAGATACATGTACTATATACTAAAGTCTAAATAATTTTATTTTCTTACATCTTGGTTGAAATCTTAATTTTAATGCATACTTTCGCATTGATAACTAATTTTGATTGGCTCTAGCTTCAAAGGATTTGTTTAAAAATGTGAGGATAGTTCTCAAAGCCTTGGGCTTGGCATGTACATTGTATAAGCCCGAATCTAAACAACATGATGCAAGCAATTCTGCTTGAAACAGATATGCATCAAATACATAAAGGAAACTAGGATACAACACCTTGGAGGTTGTTAACATCCTTGTTACCTTATGTAAGTAGCTGGCAGGAGACAAGGATAATTATCAAACCAGATGTTAGGATCCATGTTACCTAAGCTACAAGGGCATCATAAAATCATGGACTTGAAAGTCTATGTCTTTACATCTTTGAGAAAGGATTTTCCATTATGGAAAATTTGAACCAAATATTTTGATAGAAATTGGTAGGTCCAATTAGTCAGAAATTTAAATGGTTCATGTCTCAAAGAAGTAAAGGGACACATGGTGTCTAGTTTTGAAGCAGGATAGAGCAGAGTGAAGAGAAAAGTAAAAAGAATACTGAGAATTTGGTCTGGAAGAAAAAATGATTGTTTTCAATATGAAATATTGGAAATAAGATCTTCATTTCAATATGGGTTATTGGAAATAAGATCAAAATGGCTAAAGTCTCATAGCATGAGAAGAGGAGGCTTGGAGCTTCCACTGTAAGATGTTTAATATTCAGAATTACTACATCTCAAGGAAATTCTAAATTGGTATGGAATACCTAATTAGAATCATATATCCATACGAAAGTATAGATATTGTTGAGAAGTAGAGTTTTGGCAAAAAAAAAGAGTTGTACCTATGGAAAATCATTAGAGCCTGATGGCTGCTATTGATGTAGGAACTTGAAATTTCCATTTTTGTAAAATTTGTAAAAGGAAGAAATTTAATTGTCATTATAAAATATTGTTTCCTGCTTCATAGCAGAATTTTATTCCAATTTGATAAAAGGTATTATCAAAGTTATGAATGATATTTTATTGTAATATGATAAATGATATTTTGTAATTACAAAATCATATTCCCAAATATAAACATTGCTAGGAGAAAATTAGATAATGAGAAATCTTTCTACTTATGACATTGTCGTTTAGGCCATATAAACAAAGATCGCTTAACCAAGTTGCATAAGCGTTGAGACTTAGGCCCAATAGACTTAGAGTCTTATGGTGATTGCAAACCTTGTTTAAAAGGAAAAATGACAAAGTTACCCTTTAAAGGAAAGGGTGAACGAGCCACGAGTACATTAGAACTTACACATCCATATGTATGTGATCTAATGAGTGTTCAGGCACTAGGAGGATACTCCTACTTCATAACCTTTATTGATGATTATTCACAATATGATTATCTGTACTTAATGAAGCACAAGTCTGAAAGTTTTGATAAATTCAAGATATTCAAAAATGAAGTAGAGAAACAACTTGAGAAAAGCATTAAAGCTCTTTGATTTGATCGAGGTGGAGAAAACTTGAATCAGGAATATCAGGATTATCTAAAAGAAAATAGGATAGTTCCTCAATGGACCCCTCCTTATACACCCCAACACAATAGAGTGTCTGAAAGGGGGAATCAAACTTTATTAGATATGATTCAGTCCATAATGAGCCAAGCAGATCCCAATAAATCCTTTTGGGGATATGCACTAGAGAGCACGGTTTATATATTAAACAGAGTGCCCTCTAAATCAGTTGATTTTACATCTTACAAAAGATGGTGTAATAAAAGGCCATCTCTAAGTCACCTAAGTGTATGGGGCTGTCCTGCTATGGCAAAGAGGATAGCATCGTATAAGCTAAGCGCTAAATCTGACAAATGTCTGTTCGTTGGATATCTAAAGGAAACTATTGGATATTTATTTTACTAACCCAAGGCACAAAAGGTATTTGTATCTCAGAGTGCTCACTTTCTTGAAAAGGAACACTTACTTGCAAAAGTCAGTGGGAGCAATTTTGAACTGGGAGTTCAAGAGGAAGAAACAGACAATCAACTGATTGACCCCGTTCTAGATACACAAGAAGGTGTGATCCAAGAAAAACCTGTTGAAACACAATTATTGCAAAGATCAAATCGTGTTCATAAGGGTCCTAAAAGATATAGTTTTATCATCACCGATGATAGGGAACTATATCTTATGGAGGATGATGAACCAAGAACCTATGTTGAAGCAATGAAAAGCTCAGATACTGATAAATGGCTTAAGGCCATGAAATCAGAAATGGATTCCATGTATAAAAACCAAGTTTGGAATTTGGTCAATGGACTAGAACATGTTAGACCTATCAGATGCAAATGGGTCTTCAAGAAGAAGATAGACATGGATGGTAATGTAATTACCTATAAAGCAAGGTTAGTTGCGAAAGGTTATAGTCAATGTGAAGGTATTGACTATAATGAAACTTTCTCACTGGTAGCCATGCTTAAATCTATAAGGATACTCCTCTCCATTGCTGCTCATTATGATTATGAGATTTGGCATATGGATGTTAAAACAACATTCCTTAATGGGGATTTAGACTAGGATGTGTATATGACACAGCCTGTGGGTTTTACATCTCAGAATGGCTCAAAGGTATGCAAACTGCACAGGTCTATCTATGAATTTTAAAAATATACGTAATCAGTCGGCAGGCTAATTACCTATGTAACGGTAACTTTTATAGCCGTTATGTGTAAACGTGTGTAACGCGTAAACGCATGTAATACGTAAACGCGTGATAGCTGGATAGTTAATTAACCAGTAGGCTAATTACATATGTAATTAGCCGGTGGGCTAAGTACCTGCGGGCTATAAAAATACCAGCTTGGCTCCCATTTCTTCACACTAACAATTTCTCTTCTCCCTCTCTTGCACGTTTCGATTCTTTGCTTTGAAATTTTGTAGCTCATAGCTATTTTTTACGATGATTTCTCTTGGCTTTTTCCCTTTTCAGCCGATCCTCCTTAGATTTTGCGGGGTCTTGATGTGGTTCAAGCTTTACAACATTCATCTAGATTTGTCGGCCGTTTAAGTGACTACCCGCAATGTGGTTATTGATGGCCAACAAGTGGCAATTTCTGAGGTTCCTACCGAAGCTTTATTTGGGCTCTCCCCGAACTGGATGTATCATGGGATTGCCATGGGGGATTTTATCCCGCCTTCTTTGAAGCCTTCTGATCATCATTCCCGAATTTCGGTAAGCCTCATTGTCGCTTTATTATTATTTTATTTTTTTTATTATTTATGTATATTCTTGATTATGCTTTTATCATGCTTTCATTTGCTATTTATTTATTTATTTATTGTCATTATTCATTCCATTGCTTTTTAATTATGACATGAATTTATTAAACGTAATGATATTTCGACAATCGTGTGATTTATCAAAAATTGGTGTGTGATTGGTGCGCATGCATTATTTTCGTAGGTCATCGGTCATGAGGGTGCCGGCATTTCCCACTTTACAATTGATATGAGGTACTAACCCCTGGTGCCAAGACCATCGTTGATAGGACGTCTTTGGGGAGGATGGTGAGGAATTGCAAGTACGTGAGGTATCACAATTACCCGTACATCCCACCTGGTATTCCACCTATATTTTCAGCAGATGGTCTGACACCACCCACACTTTTTCACTTCCACTATGGAGAGTATACCATCACTCCACTGGATTACTGTGCCATCATAGGTATTCCTTTTCACGGTAATGTGATCCACTTCAACACTTGCTTTACTTATGATCACTTTGATGTGGAGACTATACAGGCTTTGATTGGCTACTCCGGGGATAAGCGTGGGCGAGTTTCTTGTGAGAAACTCATGACCTTTTGGACTGAGGGGGATAGGAGACATTTGAATTTTGCCTGTAAGGCTAGAGCTTTCATGGCCGCCACCTTGTCCTGGCTGTGTTTTCCTACAGGGGTTCGATCGTGAATCTCCATATTTTGCCCACTTTGATCGATCCGACCCGTTTTGACGAGTATGCTTGGGGTCGAGCTATGCTGGGTCATTTGTATTGGGACCTTGATCAGTGTCTGAGGAACAAGATTGGTAAGTTCAAGTTTTGTCTTTAGATTGTCTATGTGAGGACCTGACTCCCTCTTCTCTTTTTATGTTCGTTTTCACTTATTTGGTTATTTTGATCTTCTTGAATTTTTGCAGATATGGTTTCTTATGATGAGGATCTTTCCTAGGACTAAGCTGGTGTAGAACAACTATCCATTCTATCCCCATTTGCCGCACTATTAGCACGGTTGGGGGATCGAGCCCCATTCTACCCTTTCTACTCACCTTTGCGCTTTGTCTTTGGAGCAGGTACACTTTCATAGTCTCTTTGACTTGTTGTAATTACTCTATCTACTACAATTATCATATCAATGATTGGTTTCTTTTCCTCTTTTCAGATCAAGACATATCCTTGGAGGCACAAGCTTCATTGGCCAGAGGCTATGAGATCAGCTGGGGAGGCTGTTTATACCTAGTTGATTTTAGATACTCCTTTTTCTTTAGAGTGGTACCTTGGGGAGCATATCTAGGGTTGGCATCTTCCTCCCAAATCACATTCTATCCCTTCCAATGTGCACCGATGGATTTCTGGCCTGGCATTTCACCTGAATTTGTGCGACTGGAGTCTGATGGCTTGCCTAGAGCCTTTTTAGAGCGGGTCGAGGGGTACAAGGAATTTTGCCGCTCCTAGCTACTTGGATGGCTAGAGACAGACCATGTTCCAATCACGCCTCAGCCAGACATTCATAACCCCTCCGAGGGTGATGCCCCTTCAACTTCTGCCCCTAGCGGGCAAACTAGATTGGGTTCACCTGGGGCTATCTAGATAATGGTATATTCTTCTGAATTGACTCAAATTCCTTCTTCGCCTTTCCATTTTATGATTAGTTGGCCTAATTTTCTTCTGCTTGACATTTATGTAGGATCATCAAGGTAGGAAGAGGCTTGCATCCACCTCTACCCACGTTGGGAGCTCCTCAGCCTCATCGGTCCTGCCTCAGAGTCCAGTGATAGTGGAGGGACATCGGCGATTTTAGTATTAGGCTCCCATTTTCCTAATGTACCGTCTGGACCTGAGTACATATACACTAGTGGTTCAGCCTTATCTGGATCTGTCGGCGCCACTCATGTGAGTTATTTTTGCCCTTTTTCTTATTTATTGGATCATCTCGATTCTGACTCATCCTGATCCATTATCTTTCTTTACAGGTGCCCATTGCGATAGCATCTCTGACTGGGGTACATCCAAGGGCAGCAGCAGTTCATGATGAACTAAAATTCTGAGATGGCGGTATTTTTATTATTTTGTGGTTTTAATGACGATGCATGATATGTCATGAAATGCATATGAATGATTCATGCTAAAATGTGATAGTTGGAGATTCGGTGGCTCCAGGCTCCGTTGGGGACGCTTTAGGTGGATGATTAGCAGTAGCAGCCTTAGCACGGCCTGAGTGATCCTTCATGGTTCTTTCCATAGGGCGGCCATCCTCCTCCTCCTTTGTTGCTTGATCCTAGTCATCCGGGTTCTAGCGGCGGACAGTAGATAGGCTTTTCTTCTTTTGTTGTTTGCTTTTCTTTTGGGCCATTTCCAGGGCCTTCTCTTTTTGTATGAACTCATTTTTATTAATGAAAGAATTTTGCACCACTCTTGCTCCTTGTGTTTCCTTTCTTTTATTTCTCATTGAGTTTATCGGGGTAATCTGCCAGATATTAGTAGAATGCCCTATAAACTACGTATAGCGAACTGCTACTCTTTTGAAATTTTGCCATGGAGGGTGACATCAATTTTTGTGAAGATTTGAATGTGTATTTGAAAAACTCCGATGGTTGGGACTGTCTCGGGGTCTGCGGTTTATCGCATATGAATTAATATTATCGCATCTTTATGAAGGATAATGTGATCCAGGCTGCTGTAAGGTTCTAGGATCCTATTGACAATGTGTTCCAATTTGAAGATCACAAGCTATGCCCCTTAAATGAGGAATTCTGCGGGCTTCTGAGATCTTTGACTGATATGCCTCCTACTATTTTGATGCATCACCCAGAGTTTTTTGATCTATTAATGACTTGCTTTTAGTTGCAATGATTCGACATGTGTTGCAATGAGGGCTTGATGTTGGACGTGCATGCGACATAGTTAAGAACCTTTCCATGGATGATGTGAATTGGCTTCAGCTTATTTGCTTAATTTTGTTGGGGGTCTTTCTTTGTGAGGCCCCAACTTTGGTCTGCAGCTTTGCCTTTTTGACCATCATTGGTCAGATGTTAGAGGGGAAATCTCCTGTTACAGTGAGCTTACTTGAGACACTAATCTTCGTGCGCTCCTCACAGAATGGGACTGAAGGTAATACTAGGGGTAGTAGGCTTATCCTTTAGGTAAATTTTATTTGACCTTTCTTTCTGCATGAACTGCCCTTTCGAGTTTTCGATTCATTGGGCTTGCCTTAATTTTTGCCTGGACCGCCTTTTTGGGTTTTCAATCTAGCAGACTTTCTTTCTCTCCTTTTCCTTTCTCTTTTTTCTTTTTTTTCTTCTCTTCTTTTTTTTATTTTGCTTATTTTTCCTTTGTGTTGCCTTTGTAGCTTTGGCTTTGAGACAAGCTCTTTGAATTGTCAATTCCCACGAGCATGGATTATTATCTGAAGGCCTACTAGGCACGAGGTTCTATAGTTTGCATTCGTAACCATCCTCATAGAGACTTTATTATCGAGGAGTGGATCGAGTTTATAGGGAGCCGAGCTGCTGAGGATATATGTTGGGTTTGCCCTTGGTGGGGAATCACGCATGTGACTATTAATGTTGCCAGAGATAACGTGGTTCTTATTGACCTCTCTGGGTTCATCACCTATTCTCCTGGTTAGTTATGCAGGTAGTACGGTGTTCTCAGGGGTTCCCTGCATCTCTATGCACCCTTATCGGCTCTGAGCTTTATTGCACTCTGGTTTATCATCATAATTGAGGTGGGTCAATCGCTCTCGAGTGGAGGTGAACTATTCTATGCCTTTTGACAGCCAACCTTCCGAGGCTTATTGTGTTTGGGTCACGAGTACTCGCGGGTTCGCCACTCTTGAGGAGAGACTCATTGAGACTAGGAGGCTTAGCAGTTTCCTTGGAGATCACTAACCTTGCCACTATGTCTTTCATCTTCATTGGAAAATAAAGGCTTTAGGCCTCATTGTTTGCCTTTGTCGTTTTCATTTCTTGTTTATAATGCATTTTATGTGTAATAAAGGTGAAAAGATGCTATTTGCAGTTTCCATTTAATGCACTCATGTAGTATTTTTAACATGAATATGTTATTATAAAAGACATTACTTAAATTAGAAGGACAAATGGTACTTGTTTCCAAGAAATGCCCATCGTTGCCTAGGGTTCCGAATGGATTTTACCTAAGGCTTTGCTCTTTTATTATGGGGTCTTTACTTTTGCTCAAGAGACCTTACTAGCTCTTGATACACCTTTATATTTTCTTCTTTTTTTGTTTCTTTTTTCTTTTTTTATTTTTTACACAAGATAGGGCTTCAACTTGTCGCGATTTACTGGATTCACGAATTTGTTGCCATCCAGATCTGAGATTTTGATTGCCCTTTACTGAGAGTCTTCTTTACTATGTATAGCCCTTCCCAGTTTAGTTGGAATTTACCTCAAACATCTATGGGTGTCTGACAAGATTGTTTTAAGACCAGATCACCTATTCACAAGGGTTGATCTTGCCCTCTGACTTTGCAATTATAAGCTCTTGCCATGCATTATTGGTACAACTGCAGGTTTTCTAATGTGGTTAATCGCTTCTCATCGATCAAAGTCAATTCTTCATACCTCGTCCTTGCCCATTCATCCTCAGGAAGTCTTGCTTCAAGAGCTATGCACAAAGATTTGATCTCTATTTCAATGGGTATTACTGCCTTTATCCCATAGACATGAGAGAAAGGAGTCTAGCTAGTAGGAGTCTCGACACTGTTTCTGTATCCTCACAAGGCATAAGGAAAATGGTTGGCCCAATCTCGATGAATGGCGATCATTTTGGAGAGGATCTTCTTAATGGCCTTATTAGCTGCTTCTACGGCTCCATTAGCTTGAGGGCGATAGGGTGAAGAGCGACGATGCTCGATTCTGTGCTTCTCAATAAGATCAGCTGTTTCCCTTTGGAACTACTCACCATTGTCACTCACTATATGATGAAGAATGTCGTATCTGGTAAAGATATGCCACTGAATAAACTGCACCATTTTCTTGGTTGTGATGCTTGCATATTATTTTGCTTTAACCCATTTGGAAAAGTAATCAACTGCCACTATTATGAAGTGATGGCCATTCGTTGAAGATGGTCTTATCTCGCCGATGATGTCAATGCCCTAGGCCGAGAATGGCCAAGGCATTGTCAAATTTTTTAAGGTTGTTTGGGGAAAATAACTTACATCCCCGTATATCTGATAGGCTTGGCAAGTCTTCACTTCTTAAATACAGTCAGCTAACATGGTTAACTAAAAGTATCCCATTCTCTGAATTTTCTTGGCCATCATGATGCCGTTCATGTGTGGACAATAGTCTCCTGAATGTACCTCCTTTATCACCTTTTCTACTTCTTTTTGAGTCAAACATTTTAACAGTAGGCCATCAGATGACCTTTGGAATAGATCCCCTTTTATTAGGAAGAACTGCACAATGAGCTTTCTTAGCATATTTCTATCGGAGTCCGTAGCCTCAACTGAGAATTCAATACTTTCAAGGAACTTGATGATATCAGAGTACTAGGGTTCTTCCTTGTCCATGATGCCTTCTATTGTACGGATGTAGTACGGGGATCGGGTTGTCTCTATAACAAGGGGATTGATTGGCTGTCTCTGAGGCCCTTCCCACATGGAGGCTAGAGTGGCCAATGCATCTGCCATCTAGTTCTCCTCTAGGGGAATATGACAAAATTTGCATTCACTGAATATAGTGGATTTTCTCCATATAGCCTCTAAGTAAGGTCGGAGGGATTCTTCCTTCAGTCCCAAATCTCCTGTAAGGTGCTTCATGACCAAAGCTGAATCACCGATAATTTTTACTTTATCTGCTTTAAGAGTGATCAAGGCAGACATTCCGAATAGACAAGCTTCATACTTTGTCCCATTATTCATGGTTAGCAATTCCAATGACTTTGACAGAGGTGTTAGTGCCCCTACTGGTGTGATGACGATATCTCCCAAGCCAGCTCCTCGTTTGTTAATAGCACCATCAAAGAACATGGTCCACTTTCCAGGTTTTTCCTTATTCGTTGCAAAACATTTATTAGGGAACCCCAGGTTTTCTAGTTCTCCTTCTTCAAGTGGTTGATTTACTAGGAATTCAGCCAGTGCTCTTCCCTTGATGGTCTTTTTAGTGACATTTTTGATATCGAATTCTGACAGCAATAAGAGCCATCTTGCTAGTTTTTCGGTCAGCGAGAGAGCCTGGCATAAGTACTTTATTGGATCTACTTTGGCGATTGCTTGGATTCAGTAAGATTGGAAATAATGTCTGAGTTTCTTGGTGAGCTAGACCATGGCAGCACAAGTTTGCTCCATGATAGTATATCGAGTCTCAGACTCTAATAATTTCTTCCTTAGATAATAGACTGTGTGTTCCTTTTTATCTTCATGCTCCTGAACCAACATGGCTCCCACAGATATCTCTTCTACCGCCAAGTAGAGAATTAGTGGCTTTCCAAGTATCAATGGCTTTAGCATAGACGGGTTCATTAGGTAGGTCTTGATTTTGTCAAAGGCTTCTTGACATTGGTCGTTCCATTCTATTAGTTGCTGCTTCCTCAAGAGCTTGAAGATGGGCTTGCATGTGGTGGTCAATCATGCTATAAAGTCGCTAATATACTGTATTGACCCTAAGAAGCTCCTTACTTCTTTCTCGATCTGTGGTACAAGCATTTCTCTAATAGCGTTAGCTTTAGCAGGGTCCATATATATGCCTCTCTTACTAACCACGTGCCCCAGAAATTTGCCTGACGTGTCACCGAATATACACTTTTTTGGGTTGAGACAGAGATTGTACTTCTCAATTCTTCTAAGGAATCATTCTAACACTATTGGGTGTTCTTCTGGTGTGGGGGACTTTACAACCATCTTCCACGTGGACTTCCACTTCTTTGTGGATCAAGTCATGTAGTAGTGTGGTGACTGCTCGCTGGTAGGTTGCCCCTGCGTTTTTGAGTCTGATAGGCATCACTTTGAAATAATACGTTCCCCATTATGAGATAAATGCAGTCTTGAACTTATCTATTACATTTATGAGGATCTGGTGGTAGGCGGAGAACCCATCCATGAAAGAATACATGGCAGCACTTGCCGTGCTATCTACCAGAACGTCAATATGTGGTAGTGGAAAATCATCCTTAGGGGTAGCCTTATTCAAGTCCTTGAAGTCGACACACACTCTGACATCGCCATTTTTCTTGGCCATAGGAACTAAGTTGGATAGCCAAATGGGATACTTGACGACCTCCATGAAGTTGGCCTTGATCTATTTGGCCACTTCTGCTTTGACCTTTTATGCCCATTCTAGACGCATCCTTCTCAGCTTTTTCTTCACTAGTTGAATTTTTGGGTCCATGGGGATCTTGTGCTCAGTGATGTGTCGGTCAAGTCCTGGCATGTCTTCATGAGACCAAGTGAAGGCTAAAACGTGATTTTTTAGTACTCTTATCAGTTCTCTCTCTTGTCAATTGATTAGAAATGTATACCACTTTTGGATCATCTTCTGTATTTAAGTTAATTTCTTTTATAATATCATTATTAATGTTAAAGATGCTAGATGAATGCTGGAATTGATGCATGGAATTGTAATCAGAAACGCAATCCAAATAAGCAAAGTTCTTCATCTTATTATCATCACAAAGTACATTATTCATTTCAAACATATTGGAAATGGAAATGAAAGACTCATCCTGATCAGTAGGGTCTGGATTTGCAGCAAATGATTCTTCCATGGCAGCCGGCTTCAGCAAGATGTCCACATCATCTCCCTCTTATGCCTTCGCTTTGCCCTTCATGGTTTTAACCATGTCCATGATAGCCTAGCTTAAGCGACCTCCTTTGCTCCTCACTCCCTCCACTATCTTGAGTTGTGCTTGGAGGTGTTTGGTCAGAGTGTCGAGGATTTCCTCTTCTTTGCTCAGCTTCTTGACTTTCTTTGGGTGCACATGTTCATCGAGCTTGGTCTGATTGGGAATTGCCCCAACATTTGGCTGATGATCTGCTTTCTCCATCACATAGGCAATGGAGCTTTTTCCGTGCTTGCTATAGTTGACTATTTCTAAGAATATCTCAAATCCCGAAACTGTCCTCCCTTGGTGAGTAATAGGTTCAGGCATTCTATTATATGACTCCTCTAATTTCTTTCGAAAGACTGTCTTATTGGTGATTCCTCTGGCACATTTATAGCCTAGTCCTGTGGGTTTCCATTCTCCTGCCCCTATATTGAAAGTCAGCATTCCCTATTCATGGGAACCTAGTCCTCTCCCTAGAGTATGATACTTCTGCATGTAGCCTTGAATCCACGGACCCTAATGTACTTCTGGTTTCTTTCTTAATTCTTGACTAATGGTGGTTGTAGTAAACCCTTTCATATGGCTTTCCTCTATCTTTAATGCTACCACCACTAATGCTTCATCGGCCTCTAAACTAATGATCTTTCAATGGAATGGGATCTTGATTTTCTGGTGAAGAGTGGATGGAACCCCTCCTAGAGCATAAAACCATGGTCGCCCGAGCAGCATAAAGAAAGTCACTGGAATGTCTATGACTGTAAATAGCACAATAGATGAAATTTCTCCAATAGTGACTTCGGCTTCAAATGTGCTGATGACGATTCTCTTAGAATTGTCATAGGGATTGATGACTGTTGTGGATCTCTTTAAGTCCCTCTCGGTTAGACTTAGGATTGGCAGAATATCCTTGGGACAGACATTCAGCGATGAGCCATCGTCAACCATTATACATGGCATGATGTGCCCCAAAACACTTGCTTTTAAGTAGAGAGCCTTGTTGTAGAAAATGCCTTCATCGGGTAAATCTGAGCTTAAGAAAATAATATCAGCGATAACAGTGCTGGTTTCAGCATTAAGTAGCGCACAAACTTATTCTGGTGATGTCAGGGGAGATGTTTCGATATCCATCAGCTTTCTCACAATAGCAAGCCTATGATCTTGGGAGCCAAGGAGAAGGTCCCAAATGCTCATCTTAGTAGTGGTGGCCTTTAACTGCTCCATAATCGGATTTTCTATTTGTTCTGAGGACTTGACAAAAGTAGGAGGCGCTGGAGGCTCCATTCATGGGGTAGCAAGGGCTACTAACCCAGTGATTTTCCCTCCTCTGGTGATAGGGCTAACAACCTAGATAGGCGAGTTTGTTGTTTTAAAGACTTCAAACTCGTCAAAATCTTCATCAAGTGATATTTCCCCTAAGTCAATTGGCTTGTTCACGGAGGAGGGTGCTTTGGTGGTAAATAGCCACTACATAAAATGAGACTTTTTAGGTTATCTTTCCGGAACTCCAGGGTTCTCCGATAGGATTTGCCATAGAATGGGGTTGGTGTCTTGCCCAATCATATGAATGGACGAGGAAGCTCCATCAGCTGAATCATGACCATTGTCATATGTGACTGGTTCTTCTAGAACATGAGAGTGCTTATTCGTATACCAAGGATATTCCTTGGTGGACTTTATTAAGGTCAGCTAGACTGTGTTAGTTGCTTTCCATTCTAATATAATAGCGGGTTTCCATGTTTATCTAGCTCAGGGGTTGTATCCTCTAGTGGGTCTATCCATGTGAAGTAGTCGATGAATTGTCTAGCCAAAGTATTCCAGAATGACTTTTGGTAGAATGTCAACCCTCATACCAAACGACTGCTTTCTCTCGGAGGGTCAGGTGGAACCTCTTGGGCTAATGGGCATAGTGAATGTACCCGTCATTCATCATTTGCACAAATTCATGGATGTGAGGGCGTGGCCTTGTGTTTCCATTGCAGAATATAGGATAAACTTCCCTTAAGTCTGGACTTCGAATCTGATAACTGGCTCAAGCTAATTCGTTTTTTACACGGCTCTTGCCCCTCATCTCAAATCAAATTAATGATGTGCTCACTACCTGAGTCAAAGTCTATAAAGTCTCCTAAATCATCACTTACCACAGACAATAAGGTGCCTGGGGAGTTGTGCTCTGAAGACGAGGCATAACTCTCAGCACCGTCATAGTTAACTGTCATGCCATTAGGGAAAGGAGCTTCATATTCAAAATCCCCTGGCAAATGGTTTAGCTCATCATCAGAAAATATCTCTGGTTCATACCCCAAGTTATCCACTTTACTTTTATCTTCTACCTCTTCATCTGAATCATTGAAAAGTGGTAGTCCAAAGACCCAATTTGAAGCGTGTTGAATTGGCACATTGTTATCAGAATATTCGTCCTGATCTTCCTCGGGATCTTCCTTGGGGTCTTCCTCGGGGTCTTCCTCTATTGCATTCCCTACTTCATTTACTCCAGCCTTAACTCCTGTGATGGCCGTGCAATGGTTAGAAATCATGTCTCGCATACTGGCAAATGTCTCCTTCATGCGGGCACCATATGTTGTAATGTTCTCATGGACCCCATCAAATGGGTCACGCATCTCGATGTCCACTTGGTTTCTTTGGTTCATCTCTAATGCTACATTTGCACGGAGTTTGGCAAGTGGGTTTGGTGTCACCTCATTCAAGTTAATGCCAACAAAGCATATCTGGGTATGGTTAAGAAGCCGTGATATGGTGGAGTAAAGATCTCTCCATAAAGTACCAGTTCCAAGGTCCTTTGAGTGGCATCATGTTGTACCAGTCCATTACTGGACCTTCCAAGAAGCGGGGGAACTGAGGTTCAAATCTCATCATGGCAATCTCCCGTTCATGCATGAATTGGACAAATTCTTCTACATGCTCATTTGGGTCAGAATCCCCTCGGAATATGAGGTATGGTGGTATTTGATACTGGTCTATCCCTTCTCTCCCCATCCTCAGGACATATTGATCGACCATGTAGATTATGTCCATGTTTCGAAAATCATATTATCTCCCCATCTCGAGTCATGTCAGAAGATATCCATTATGTCAATACCATACTCATTGGCCTCCATCTAAACATTGATAGTATTTACTATAGCCTCAAAGTTTGGCAGGGGATTCGTCTGTGTGCTTGGTTTCTTCTCAGGCTCTTTCATCCTCCTGTCGGCTATCATCTGACATAGATCTTTTAATAGCCAGGTGCATTTATTCATACAATTCCCCTTGGTGACATGATAGGCACAAAGGTTATCTCTGTCTGTCACAGCAGGTGGAACAAATGGTTTGATGCTCTGGAGCTGGTCGGACTTCCTCAGCTTGGTAAATATTTGTGATACTGACTCTACCTATTGGGAGATAGATTGATGAGTCTGCACCTAGGTGGCTACCATAACTTTAGATGGAGCTTTTGAGGACTCATAGCTGCCTTGTTTGGAAGACCCGCCTTTCTCCCAATATCTAGGCTTAGTGTAAGCCTGCTATTCTTGCTTCTTTGTTTGGTCTTCCTCCTCATACTTTTCTAATCTTTTGGCATAGTCTAACATGTCATTAAAGGTATCAAATCTTTTCATCTTCAAGTCGTCTCGATACTTCTGGCTGGATCCTTCAACAAGCTTCACTATCAAAGCTTCTTGGTCAGGTGCCCTGGTCACAAGCACGCGGACAACCATCCATCTCAGGTAGTATTATTGAAATGATTCATTCGGGCGTTGCTTAACCCTTTCAAGATCTTGCAGAGTAGTTTTGACCTTCAGATTGAAAGCATAGTTCTCTAGGAATGCAGAACATAGCTTCTTCCAATCAGATTTTATATCTGTTCGCATCTCATGTACTATTTAGAAGCTGGCCATCCAGAGTAGCTTGAAATAGATTGACTATATGAACAATAGGAATATTCATACTAGTCATGATTTGAAAATAACTCTCCACATGCGTATAAGGAGGTCTAGTGCCAGTATATGGGGCTATGTAAGGCATCACAAAGTTCGTTGGGAGGGCTTCTCATTCCCTTGGCAAGAACCGGTCAATGTCTACATATTGCTCGATGGAGGGAGCAATAGTCTTGTCTTTTGTTGAAAATAGCTTCTCCATGTCTACCATCTTTGCCTTCAATGCCACTATTTTCACCTCTTGTTCTTGAGCTTTCTGAGCATTAGAAGCGCTCAGCCTTTCCTAAAAATCATAGAATTTTAGAGCATCTAGGATCCTTCTGAGGGACTATCCCACTACATCATCATCTGCCATTGCAGTTTCGGATTCTGGGTCGGAGAAAAATCCGGCCAGAGATTCAACTGGTGGTGGGGGTTTGACTTTGGACTACCCATAATACGTCTTAGCCTCCTTCTCTCTCGCTTTCAACCTGAAAATGCAAGAGATCAAGTGTTAGTAAGTGTATCGGGCATGGCTCTGAGCCTTACATACCTTGGTTGTTTGTATGAATGAGTGAATGAATGAATGAGTGAATGAATGGATGAGTAGGTACAAATAGTAGGAGGTTGGGTGTATGTTAACTATTCATGGAATAGTTGGCAAAGATAGCCTGTAATATTCGTGGAATACCACAGACACACTATGAGTACTAGATTTTAGCGATCCTTTTCATGAAATTATGATGAGAGCTATATGATGCAATGTCTTTCAGGTGTTTTCCATCAGGGGTGTTCCTACTACTACAGAGTTGAGTTTGGCCAAAGTTTGGAGACCTAGTCTACCTTTAGGGACCTGTACAGCCACATCATGGTAGTACGGATCCACCAGGGGACCCATACAGGTCATCCCTTCCATATGCCTGGGGGGACCCTTATGGGTAGGGCCCCACCCATACGGGTACTCTTATTGCCTAAATAGGCCTTTTTGGAAGGAAATCCTTTCCTATTTCGGGAAATGGCAGGTCTTAAATGTGATTTATTGCGTTCAAACCTCCTCTCCCCCATGAAAAGGGCCATTCCCTTCACATTTTACAGACACATTCTTCATATCAAAAATATTCTAAAACTCTAGCAATTTCTATAGGTATAGAAAAGGTATAATGGGGGTATAGGAGGTATAAAATAGGGAAAAAACCATTCCTTTGATGTTTGTCCACTTTTTATTCATTCCTATCTTCTTTTATTAGGGTTTAGGGAAGATTCAGTCCACACAAATACTCGCCTAAAAATTCCTATTCCATCTACTTTGGTCGGGCTCTCTCAACAGTAAAGGGATCACCTCAAAGTGGATTCACGTCGAAAAGGTAATGCTCCTGAGTTTCAAAGAGACTCACATCTCAGTTTTTTCATTATTATTATTGCTTGTTGCTTCTATTATACTTGTTGTTTTCATTTCTTATTTTGGGTCTAGTCCTAACCCTATATGAGCCTTGTTAGCACCATATATCCCAAAGAATATCAGTTTGGTGCGCCATACTCATATGGAAGGAAATCCCTCTTTATTTTATTTTTCTGCCACCAATCTATTGATCTGTAATCTGTAACTTAACTAAACTGAGTTTCTATCTAGGACACGACAAGACCCGTACGGGTATGCCATACCTGTACCGGTCCTCCCTGGTACTCGTATGGGTACACCCTCATCCGTACGGGTACCGGCCCCCAAGCAGAACCCTGAACTCATTTTTAATCGATTAAAATCAACCCGACTCACCAATTACCATGCAATCATTTTCACTAATAATCTGGTAAATCAACCCATAAGAGTTAAGATGCGTTTTCACAACAAAATATGCTGAAGTGCTAATTTATAACGTGTTATAAACTGTGCTAACATCTGTGGATGTAGGGGAATTTATTTTCATTTTGTTTTATAACTTAGAGCAAATGTATAGGTTCTCTTTGCAATTTCCCCCATTTTCCCCGGTTGTAATTTTTATCCCCCTATTTATTACTTGTGCTTTATTGTAATATGTAAACGCATGTAACGAGTGTGAAAGAGTGTAGAAATAGGATTTTTGTGATAATTCACTAAATGATGAAAACTAAAACGGTTTTACGCGGTGAATGTGATTTTGAATCAACTAAATGAGAAATAAGTGACTCATCCAATACCCGAATCTCTGATCCAATAGGTATGAGTCTCCCGCCCAGAGGGAACCATACCAAAAATCTTTTCCAAGTAGACAACTTGGGTGGCAACTCTATCAATTGTGTCGAGATTTGAGTCTCGATTCTTTTATTCATTAAAATTGGCTTATTGTGCAAACTTTAACGAAAAAATGTTTTGTCACGCCTAAATCCAACCAAACCCCCAATAGGCCCCGCCTCTCACATAGTCGCCAAGGGAGACCCACACGTCATCGACACCTCACAGTGGTGACTCTACTAGGGACATAATCTTTTAACTTGCAAACTGTTGGTTTGTTTTAAAAGCTTCAAAGATTAAGCTGAGCACCGAAAATCATTTACTTGATTCAACCAGCTTTTTTTTCATCATTTGGGAAATTATCACACTCTATCTCCTCATCTCCTTCTCTCTTTAGTTAGATGCACTCTTCTTCTAGCGCTAGGATATGGTGCCCTATTATTTTTGCAACACTTACAATGGTAATACCTATGACCGCCCGGGATATTGGGTACACCTTAGTGGGTTGAGCACTCATTGCCATCTCCTTCTAAAAGAGGCTTGATGTAATGGGAACCTTCTACATAAACTTCTGATATGTCCCTACACCATTCTTGTCAAAAGCCATAGAATTTTACCTTCTAGGTACCCTGATTTCTGTGTGAGATTAGATTAAGGAAGACTACCCTCAGACTCGATGGGAGAAATAAGGACCGAATTGATTGCTTCACATGTGTTGTGATTAACCCCTCCATGCATCGTTGTAATTTATGCAGGCATACACCATACCATGCATGTACTGATCTCTTAGTTACTCCCTCAATTCGGGATAAAAACCAGCAGTTTCATCCTGCACTCATTTCGGTCACTATCATGGCTCAACTTAGTCAGTCAGTTAAACCAGCAAACCCAATGCTCTGCATAGTTAGTAGGGGGACTCATGCACTCATTCAAGAGGCTATTCTGCAGTTTTGCAGTAGTAAGGATTTTAGACGGCTGTCGGACTTCGTAGTCATGCCAAAGGGGACAATCCTTCCTTATTTTATGGGTTTACCCTATAGTATGACCCATGACTGAGTGATTCATCCTATGATTGTAGATGACATCTCACCCTGGGATACTCCTCTATTGAGCCTTTTTAAGAAGCTGAAGAAATAATAATTGATTCATCATCTTCGACCGTATGATTCGCCAAAACCCAAAGAGAGGGATAACTTCTGCATATATCATGTTAGTCCAGGTCATCCAACTAGAACATGTGAGTATCTCCTCAAAGCCATCGCAACACTAATCGACAAAGGAAAAGTCTGTGAGCCTAAAGGAGAGGGGATAAGGTAGCCATGATCAACTCGGGATTGGAAGAAAGTGAGGTATGGAAACACATTATGGAGACTAAGAAAGCAAGAGAAGAGTTATCCATACTGGATCTTATAGCTATTAGATAGTGGAGTGGGGAACCTGTCCATGACTACTTTTAGAGATGGTTAATGATCGCGATATCTCTTAAAAGGAAACCTCAAAAAAAGGAATTAGCTAACTGGTTCATCTTTGGGTTATCTCCTCACCTCCGCAAGATAGCATTCATGAGTATATACAAAACTATCCCTGAAAGCTATGAAGCAGCTGTAGAAGCAGAAAAATGTGCCAAACAAATGGAAGACAGTGAGCCATCAAAGATTGAAGTAGAAAAAGCTATTGACACTCTTACCACTTTGATATACACTATCATAAGCTTGGAGGATAAGAAGAAGACACCAATTCAGGAAGCCCTGAGAAACCTGGCCCAAGCCACAAGGGAAGCTGTGAACGATGTGTTGACTAAGAAATAGTTGCAAGACCTAGATCATGATCTGAATCACATTCTAATAAGTAACCAAGAAGGCCCTTCGCCTGTGGAGGATGACAATGCAATTATATGTAATGATAATGATGTAGCCTTCAGGCATCGTAATGATAATGATAATGATTTTTCTTACTTATTTGATGTTTTACCTAACGGCACCATGCATTCATCTGACCATACGCATAACATTTTTAGCATTCATAATGCTTCATTGCATGACATTAATAATGATCAAACCCCTATCAAAAAAAGAGAGATAATAAAAGTGCTTAGAAAACATGTTGATGCTTTTGCCTGGTCCTACGAAGACATGCCCGGGGTAGATCGCCAAATTGTCGAACATCACATCCCAACTGATCCCCGCTTTAAACCAGTCAAACAAAAGTTAAGAAGGTTGCGTCCTAAATGGGCTGATAAAATCAAAGCTGAAGTTGCTAGGTTATTGGAAGCCAAGTTCATCAAAGTAATTGAGTATCCGACATGGTTAGCAAATGTTGTCCCAGACCCTAAGAAAGATAGAAAGGTCAGAATGTGTGTCGACTTTTGTGATCTAAACAAGGCATCCCCTAAGGATGACTTTCCATTACCACACATCGATGTATTGGTGGATAGCATCGCCAGGGCCACAATGTATTCATTCTTAGATGGGTTCTCTAGGTACAATCAGATCTTGATGGACATCATCGACAAAGTCAAGATGGCTTTCATCATAGAATGGGGGGTTTTTTTATAAGGTTATGCCCTTTGGGCTGAAGAATGTAGGGGTAACCTATCAAAGAGAAGTGACAACCTTGTTGCATGAAATGATCCATAAAGAGGTTGAGTTTTATGTAGACGACATGTTAGTAAAATCTAGCATGAGGGAAGAGCACCCTGAGATTTTAGAGAGATTCTTGACTAGAATTGACAAGTACAATCTGCGCTTTAATCTAAAGAAGTGTGTGTTTAGGGTTACATCAGGAAAGCTCTTAGGGCACATTATTTGTTAGAGGGGAATTGAGGTCGACCCTGATAAGGTTAGAGCTATTCAAGAAATGCCTATTCCTAGAACTAAAAGGGAAGTCAGGTCATTCCTTGGATTGCTTTAGTACGTGAGTCGTTTCATTGCCAAGCTAATGACCGTGTGTGAACCTATCTTTAAGTTGTCGAGAAGGAAGCAGCCGATAGAGTGGAATGAGTAGTGCCAGATAGCATTTGACAAGATAAAGGCTTATCTTATGAACCCCCCAGTCTTAAAGCCTCTAATGCCCGGTAAGCCATTGATTCTTTACTTGGCCATAGAAGAATCATCTGTAGGGGCACTGTTAGTCCAAGAGCAAGAGGATAAGAGAGAGCATGTTGTATACTATTTGAGTAAGAAGTTGTTGGAATATGAGACAAAGTACACAATGGTAGAAAAGACATGTACGATGATGGTATGGTTGACTAAGAAGTTAACGCATTACTTCCAGTCCTATAAAATCCAAGCAGTTGCAAAGGTTGATATGATGAAGTATCTTTGTCAATCCCCTACATTAGCAGGGAAACTCTCTCATTGGCTCCTATTACTATTTGAGTTTGATATCGAGTATGTCGTAAACAAGGTCATTAAGGGGAGAGCAGTGGCTGAGTTTTTGGCAAGTCAACCACTAGAATCTGACTATGTCAAAAATCTAGATTTCCTCGATAAGAAGTTAGCAGAAGTGAAAGCTGAGAAGGCTAAATGGACTATGAATTTTGATGGAGCTATGAATCGAAAGAGCAATGCCCTTGGAGTAATCATCATCATGCCTCAAGGTGAGGTTACTCTACTAAGCAAGTGATTGGAATTCCCAATCACTAACAATGCGGTCGAATATGAAGCTTGCCTCTTCAGTCTTGATGCTCTACTACAAATAGGGGTAAAGGAAATCAGGATAATGGGTGTTTTCGCACTAGTAATAAAGCACGTTGTAGGGGAGTGGGAGATCAGAGAAGAGTCACTTAGGCTATATGTAGAAGCAGTTTAGGACTTGTCAGCACAGTTTAGTCAGTGCCTATTTTAGTATATACCAAGGGATGTGAATCAGATGGCAGATTCCTTGGCTACCCTAGCCTCTATATAGGGAGGAGAAGAGGCTCAACCTATCCATCCGCCTATAGTAGAAATGGCTCGTTCGCCATTTCATGAGAAGTTTCAGGTTATGATTGTAGAGGAACAAAAGGCTTATTGGTATAGTGATATTAAGAGAATTCTTAATGGAGGAAAGTGTCCCGAGGGGATATCAGGGTCAGACCGACTAACTCTCAAGAGATTGGCAACCCAGTTCAGACTAGTCGATGAAGATCTCTTCAAAAGAATAGCTGAAGGTTTTATTGTTGAGATGTTTGACATAAGAAGAAGCAGATAGGGTAATGACTCAGGTGCATTCAAGGGATTGTGGCCCACACATGAATGGGATGGCTCTAGCCAGAAAGATTCAGAGGATGGGGTACTACTGGACCACAATGAACACCGACTGCATCAATAAGGTCAAGAAATGTCATTAACGTCAGATTCATGGGGACATGCAACATCTCCCTTCCTCTGAACTTCACAATTTATCTACTCCATAGCCTTTCGCGGAGTGGGGAATAGATATAATTGGTGAATTTTGCCCATCATTAACCAACAGTCACCGATTCATCATAGTTGTAGTTGATTATTTTTCAAAATGGGTAGAGGCCGAATCTTACACCAACATCACCGCCAAGATAATGGCCAAGTTCATAGAGAGGCATATTTTTACAAGATATGGAATCCCACACCATGTAGAGCTAACATTGGAGTTCAATTTCAAAGGGCCACGGCTGAGTTGTTTGAGAATTTCAACATTGAGCATCATAGATCTTCTCCATATAGACCACAAGCTAACGAGGCAGTTGAGGCTGCGAATAAGTCAATTAAGAAAATTTTCTCCAAAATAGTAGCTACTTACAGAGATTGGGCTGATAAACTTCCATTCGCAGTTTGGGGGTACAGAACTAGTGTAAGGACTCCCACCGATCAAACACCATTCTCCTTTGTATATAGAATGGAAGTCGTGTTACTGGTTGAAACAAAAGTAAGATCCCTAAGAGTGGCGCTTGAATCACGGTTAAAAGAATCAGATTGGGCAAGGGCCAGGTATGAACAGTTGAATGTGATAGATGGAAAGCAACTCAAGGCACTCGACCATCTCCAGATGTACCAACAGTGCATGGCACGAGCTTGTAACAATAGAATCAGATACCCAAAACAAAAGGCTTGTTGGTATTGTGACATTAAGAGAATTCTTAAAGGAGGAAAGTGCCCCGAGGGGTCATCAGGGTCAGACCGACTAACTCTCAAGAGATTGGCAAACCAGTTCAGACTAGTCGACGAAGATCTCTTCAAAAGAACAGTTGAAGGTTTATTATTAAGATGTTTGACATAAGAAGAAGCAGACAGGGTAATGACTCAAGTGCATTCAGCAGATTGCGGCCCACATATGAATGGGATGGCTCTAGCCAGAAAGATTCAAAGGATGGGGTACTACTAGACCACAATGAACGTCAACTGCGTCGATAAGGTCAAGAAATGTCATTAATGTCAGATTCATGGGGACATACAACATCTCCCTTCCTCTGAACTTCACAATTTGTCTAGTCCTTGGCCTTTCTCGATGTGGGGGATAGATATAAATGGTGAAATTCGACCATCATTAACCATCGGTCACCAATTCATCATAGTCGCAGTTGATTAGGTCAAATCTTACACCAACATCACCACCAAGATAATGGCCAAGTTCATAGAGAGGCATATTTTTGCAAGATATAGAATCCCGCACCATGTAGAGCTAACAACGGAGTTCAATTTCAAGGGATCATGGCTGAGTTGTTTGAGAAATTCAACATTGAGCATCACAGATCTTCTCCATATAGACCATAAGCTAATGGGGCAGTTGAGGCTGCAAAAAAGTCAATCAAGAAAATTTTGTCCAAAATAGTAGCTATTTACAGAGATTAGGCTGATAAACTTCCATTCGCAGTTTGGGGGTATAGAACCAGTGTAAGGACTCCCACCGATCAAACACTATTTTCCTTCGTATATGGAATGGAAGTCATGCTACCGGTTGAAATAGAAGTAAGATCCCTAAGAGTGGCGCTTGAATCACGGTTACAAGAATTAGATTGGGCAAGGGCCAGGTATGAACAGTTGAATGCGATAGATGAAAAGCGACTCAAGGCATCGACCATCTCCAGATGTACCAACAGCGCATGGCACGAGCTTATAACAACAGAATTAAATACCTAAAACAAAAGGCTTATTAGTATAGTGACATTAAGAGAATTCTTAAAGGAGGAAGGTGCCCCGAGGGACCATCAGGGTCAGACCGACTAACTCTCAAGAGATTGGCAACCCAGTTCAGACTAGTCGACGAAGATCTCTTCAAAAGAATAGCTGAAGGTTTATTGTTTAGATGTTTGACATAAGAAGAAGCAGACAAGGTAATGACTCGGGTGCATTCAGGGGATTGTAGGCCACACATGAATGGGATGGCTCTAGCTAGAAAGATTCACAGGATGGGGTACTACTGGACCACAATGAACACCGACTGCATTGATAAGGTCAAGAAATGCCATTAATGTCAGATTCATGGGGACATACAACATCTCCCTTCATCCAAACTTTATAATTTGTCTACTCCTTGGCCTTTCTTAGTGTGGGGGATAGATATAATTGGTGAAATTCGACCATCATTAACTAACGGTCACCGATTCATCATAGTCACAGTTGAATATTTTTTGAAATAGGAAGAGGCTAAATCTTACACCAACATCACTGCCAAGATAATGGCCAAGTTCATAGAGAGGCATATTTTTGCAAGAGATGGAATCCCGCACCATGTAAAGCTGACAACGGAGTTCAATTTCAAGGGGCCACGGCTGAGTTGTTTGAGAAATTCAACATTGAGCATCACAGATCTTCTCCATATAGACTATAAGCTAACGGGGCAGTTGAGGCTGCGAATAAGTCAATCAAGAAAATTTTGTCCATTATAGCATCTACTTACAGAGATTGGGCTGATAAACTTCCATTCGTAGTTTGGGGGTACATAACCAATGTAAGGACTCCCACCGATCAAACACCGTTCTCCTTTGTATATGGAATGGAAGCCGTGTTATCGATTAAAACAGAAGTAAGATCCCTAAGAGTGGCACTTGAATCACAGTTAAAAGAATCAGATTGGGCAAGAGCTAGGTATGAACAGTTGAATGTGATAGATGAAAAGCGACTCAAGGCACTCGACCATCTCCAGATGAACCAATAGCGCATGGCACAGGCTTATAACAACAGAATCTGATACCCAAAACAACCTCTTAAAGTGGGTGATCTGGTCCTCAAGCAACTATGCCAGGTCTACACTGATGCTAGCGGCAAGTTCAAGCCTAATTGGGAAGGATCATTTGTCGTGAAGAAAGTCCTTGGTAAAGGAGGAATCAAGCTTATAGATATGGATGGAAATGAGTTCATGATCCTAGTAAATCAAGATAGGCTCAAGCGTTATCATGTCTAGGTAAAAAGAATTAAATCATAAAAAAGCAGCGCAAGGAATAAAAGAAATAAAGAATAAAACACCCTGTGAGTGGTCCTCTACTGCTCGGGCAAAAATTAGGGTGCAGCTCGCTAATTGGCATTCCACAAACCGATCAGGCAAAAGTTAGGGCACTCCAATAAAGCCCACTAAGCTGAAAACCCAAAAAGGGCGGCTTAGGCAAAAGTTAGGGCATTGAGAGAAAAATGTCAGTTGCTTTTTGGAAAATCTGTAGAAGACCAGTGGGCAATAGGGGTTGACCATTGGAAATTGTTACCATTGCCTATGTACCCAAATTAATCTCATTAATGAACATGTTATGATTTTGCTAAGAATCTTGGTCTTATGAATGCATGCATGTCTTTAGGTGAAATAATCGTTGGTATGTGAACCTCAATTTTTCTCTACGTGTTATGCATCATTGTATTCATCTTTATCACACATTTGCAATATTCAGAAAGGCCTGCTAGATTGAAAACTCGAAAGGGCAGTCCAGGCAAAAGTTAGGGCAAAAAGAAAAGTCTGCTAGGTTGAATCATCAATGACAATTCAGGAAAAAATTAAGACAGCCTGCGGGATTGAAAACCTGAAAGGGCGGTCTAAGCAAAAATTAAGGCAAAAGCTTCTTAGGTTGAAAACCTGAAAGGGCGGTCTAGGCAAAAGTTAAAGCTAAAAAGAAAAAGTTCTGTTAGGCTAAGCCGTCAAGGATAGCTGAGGCAAAAATTAGGTCAAAAAGAAAAGAAAAATAAATTTTTATAGGTCCCCTCACATCGAGTGGCCTATGCAAAAGTTAGAACATCACCCAATCCCCTCACTGTAAAATCATTGGACAGAATGCGGGTTCTAAAAGCAACAATATTCAATAGTCTCAATTCATGAAAAATTCACATGCATAAAAAATAAATATTAAAAGTACCAATTCAGAAGTTGACAATCAAAACAAGCCACGTAGGGCCCAAAAGTATGAAATGGTCCAAAAAATAATCATAGCCTAAGGAGCCGGGGGATCCCGTCCCTGGTGACCCGCCTATGTCTTATCTTAAGTATCCATAAGCAAATCATCCATATCTATAGTCATATGGTCCTCAGTGTCATCATCACTAGTAGCCGGCAGGGCGAGGGCCCTAGTCTCTAAGGTCCTTACAGTAGCCCCGGTAGCATCACTCCCATTAACATGTTGATCAATGCCTCTCTGAGTCACTAGATATACAGAAAAATCATCCTCAGACTCATTATCAAAAAGGACTGGTGTCTGCCTCCCCTCAGTCGACCTCGCTAGCTAACCCCTCAGCGTCTTAATCTTGGCCCTCGCCCGAGCAGTTTCGGCACTAGCCTTATCAGCCTTAGTACTACCCACAGCTGCTCCTCTAAAAAACTGGCTCTTTCCTCAAAAGCATCCAAGTCCTGGGCAGATCTGCTCCACTCCATGGCCAGCAAAGTCTACAATGAAAACCATAAGATCAGTACACATATACAAATGTCATGGCATGCATGCATAGTTTGTTGAAATTTTGCAGGTAAAAGAAACTTATCAAAGCTAGTGCATCCTAGGCCAATAGTAGATCCTGCACTGAAAAATAACCCCGGGCTATCCTCTCAACCTCGAAAATGGTCACCTGAAAAGAAAGGGTCACATCAGATTTAGACATCTTAAGTAGTAATGGACAAAGGTCAAGGTTAAGGATTCCTTACATGGGTGGAGCTAGAAGGAGTGAAACCGATAGGCTGGACCGACTCCTAGAGCTTCTAGATAGCCCGATTCCCCGAGTGGTCGAGGAGCTGGAAGAAAGTATCTAACTCAGCACAGAGGATGCCCTCCCTAATAAATCAGGAGCATTGAGAATGCTTTGCCAGCGGCTCAGGGGCAGTAGTAGCAGCGGGCCTCTTTCATGTAGAAACAGGAGGCTATAAACAATGAAGAATCAGGTTCTAGGTCACAATCAATTATAGAATGCAGTAAAGTATTCACAAAGACCAAGTTAGAAGGGTACCTGAGAAGAAGAAGGAGCTGACCTAGTCAAACCTCGGGCACCCCCGACTATAGATAGACCCCCGCGGTCACCCCTCGGTCCTCCCTTATCATCATCATCATCATCCTCATCCTTGCCATCGTTCTAGTGAAACTCCAGGGGCTCATCCTCATGATGGATCCTGTTAAAGGGTGGCAGGAGGGAGGAATCAATAAACTCAGCGTTGGAGCCCTCTATAGATAGCATGCGAGCCCCCTCGCCCAGCAAGTATAGTCCCTAATCGGTCCCAGTACAAGATGAGGCTAGAAGATGCCCGCTGGGATGGGGGGAGGAATCAGTCTCTCAACCATAGCACTGGTCCTCCACCCCTAGACTCGCTCACCAAAATACCACTCATAAGAAAGTGGTGACTCCATGACAAAGCGACGGTCATCCACATCGGCCCGCATCCGCTCGATGGCTCCATAGGTGGCCAATCTCTCCCACAGGTCTCGAACAACCTATATAGAATGAATGCACTATGAGCATCACAACCTAGTAAATATAGTTTCTACTAATGGTTTATCAAAATGTACAATGTAGTTTCAATAAGGAAGAAGCTCACCCGATCTGAGCACAGCTGGCGTAAGAACTCTCGGTATTGCAATGTAGTCAAGGTCTGATTCTACCAAAGCCCTATCCATCTGGATATGATATGCAACTTCTCAGGCTGAATGGGCAATCCTGACCTAGGGATCAACTAGTGCTTAAAAGCCCAAATCTGTAAGACAAAGTAAGGATTAGTTATAACACAGTTCAAACAAAGGGTTAAAGCATAAGAGATCAGTTAAAGATTTACTAGCAGTATCAAATCACAGATCTTGAGCTCAGACTACTCACCTCGGACCTTACATCTAATCCATAGTACAGTTGTGCCAAAATGGCCCGGCAATAGTTCTTGCAAGGCACAGTTGCAAGATCCTCCATAGTAGAGAGCAGACCATAGACTGGAAAGAAGATGGTGCTAAGGAACGCCAGCAGGAAAGATCAAGCATATTGGTCCCTCCTATCAGCCGTAATGGGCCTCGGCTGTGCAATCCAGTAAGCATGTAAGACCTCGTACTTGAGCTTGTTCATCCCACCCGGATGATGTCCAAGTAATCTAGTAATATAGGCCTTCACCTTAGGCCGAGAGTGCCACTGGTCGGAATATACATCAAACTGGACCACGTCCCCGCTCCACTCCAAGCTGGTGGTGGCGAACACATCTGAGGGAGTAATGGTGACCTCCGTGATAGGCAAATGGAAAGTATGGGTCATCTCCAACCACCGCTACATCAGATCTAAAACAGCATCGGGAGCTAGTGTCTTGGGGATGGCCCTGATACTATCGCTAAACTCGAAGGAATTGATGCAAGTCAGTAGCTCCGTGCCTCATGCGGCATGCATCTCCTTGTACCATTTCCTATAGAATCTTAAAACCCCTATGGTCTTGTACTGGAACTGTAGGAACAGAATTGTATTTTAATAGGGTTAAAATATAGCGGACAAATTAAAAATTAAAAAAGGATTCCAGAAATCAAGGGAAACAAGGTTTTTTCCCTAAGGACAGGACCCGTACAGGTAAGCCCCACCCGTACGGGTCCACAAACCAGACCCGTATAAAAAATGGGACCCGTATGGGTCCACAAATTAGACCCGTATCAAAAATGGGACCCGTACAGGTCCCCTACAAGCTATCCTTATCCAGGAAAAATTCCCATAAATCCAAAATCATACAATCTCAACTAAAGTTCATCCGAAGCTATCCTAAAAGCATCTTAGGCTAAAGTTACATGCATTAGGCTCTATTCTAAGGTCTAAAACACTCTAAATCATGCCAAAATCTGAGAGATCGCCAAAAGTTCAAAATTGAAAAATGGAGGATCAAATGAAATTACCTGGAGTTTTGAGGCATGGGTCTCGGGAGAAGGGATCAAAGGGACTTCAGAGAAAGGAGTAACCCCAAAAAATGAGTCTCTATCGCGAAAAGCATACCCGATGGAAACTAGGCATTCCTAAAGCCCCAAATCAGAAACCAAGGGCAAATCCTCAAGCCTAAGGGAGAAGCGGCCTATCTGGGGGATCTTTTTATGCATCTTTAGTTGACTTTTAGGAGAAATTGTCGGAAAAATCAAAGTGGGAAGTTTTGGTGTGAGGCGGGAGATGAGGAGGTTATCTGCCTTTTAAACCTATCCATTAGGGACCCGTACAGGTCGCACCCCACCCGTACAGGTCCCTTTTTCTTAGACCCATATCCGTACGGGTCTGGCCCACCCGTACAGGCCCTTTATTGCCATCCATAGGCAAATTTTTGCATCAGCATTACAGCAAGCACGAGGAATTTATCTAGTCTAAGTTCGGGGCCAACTCCACTCCCTCTCAACCTTACATTTTCATTATATTTGGGGACAAGCCCCTAGGTTCACCTTGATCCTTGATTGAAGGGGCAAAAATATTTTTGTTTTCATAAAAGTAAATCAAAAATCAAGGTAAGCCATTTTTGAATTGGTCACTAACAAGGATGATTTTTGTACAGGTCCATACTAGCACAAGAATTCTTCCTCCAACAAGCAAAGCTTACAAGGAAATTCTTCCCCAGTAGAAGAGGTTTTGCCAAAGGATATTACCCCCACTTCCTAGTAGCAAAATCAGATCCAGGGGCCACTCCCCCACCAATCCAAGGGCATCCCCCACTCCTCAGTAACGAAATCAGATCTATGGGCATCTCCCCACTAATCCCGGGACATCCCCCACTCCCCAGCGACGGAATCATAAGGTCTTAGGGGCATCCCCCACTTTCTAGTAGCAGATTTGGTAGACCCTAGGGGCACTCACTCTAGGAGAATTCCATAGTGGCAAAATAAGCATAACATCGATTGGGCCAAACCCGCCATTTCCTGCACAGAATTTTCAATTTATCACATCCACACTTATTTATTCTTAATTGAAGGGGAAAAAATATTTTTTGTTCTCACAAAAGTCAATTGAGAATAAAAAGGAGTCTTCTTAGACAGTGACTAACTCGGTGTTTGATTGTTGTCCCTTTTCAGGTTATTTAAAATCCCCCGGCAGGAGAGTCATCCGCCTTAAGAAAGGGATACACCATCATCAGTTTGGAGAGTCATCTGCCTTAAGAAAGGGATACACCATCATTAGTCAGGAGAGTTGATTTGCCTTAAGATAGGGATACACAGTCAGGAAAGTCATCCGACTTAAGTAAGGGATACACCAGTCTAGAAAGTCATCCGCCTAAAGAAAGGGATACATTGTCAACAGTCAGGAAAGTTAATCTGCCTTCAGAAAGGGATACACATCTTCCCCAACCAGAGTCATGAGGGATATGCACGGTAGTAGAAGGAAATTCATCCACCTCAGGAAAGGGATACGCTAGTTAGGAGAGTCATCCGCCTCATGAAAGGGATACGCTAGTAGCAAAAGGAAAGTCATTTGCCTTAGAAAAGGGATACATGTTCCCTAGTAGAGTTATGAGGGATATGCGCAGTAGTAAAAGGAAAGTCATCTGCTTCAGGAAAGGGATACGCCAGTTAGGAAAGTCAATCTGCCTTAAGAATGGGATATAGTAGTCGGGGAAAGTCATCTGCCTCAGAAAAGAGTTACATGTTCCCAAGTAGAGTTACAAGGGATATGCATGGTAGTAGAAGGAAAGTCATCTACCTCAGGAAAGGGATACGCCAGCCAGGAAAGTCATCCACCTTAAAGAAAAGGATACATGTGCCTTCCCTAGTAGAGTTACGAATGATACACAACAGCAAAGGAAAGAAGTTCACTACAAGAAAGGAACTCACCTATGATATCACCTCAGGAATAATTTTTAAACCCTTGCTCAGATCGTGGGATCATACAGATCCATATCTGTGATGATCCCACGAGGGGCAGTCTGTGAGCACTGGATTTTAGCGATCCTTCTCACGAAACTATGATGAGAGCTATATGATGTAATGTCTTTCAAGTGTTGTCCATTAGGGGTGTTCCTACTACTACAAAGTTGAGTTTGAACAAAGTTTAGAGACCTAGTCTGCCTTTAGGGATCCATAAGGGCACATCCTAGTGGTACGGATCCACCAGGGGACCCGTACATCCCTTCCATATGCCTAGGAGAGACCCATACGGGTCCCTTAGTACCTATATGGGTGGGCCCCATTAGTATGAATAGTCATATTGTCTAAATAGGCCTTTTTAGAAGGAAATCCTTTCCTATTTCGGGAAAAGGCAGGTCTTAAAACTGATTTATTGCGTTCAGACCTCCTCCCCCCTATAAAAGGGCCCTTCCCTTCACATTTTGCAGACACATTCTTCATATAAAAAATATACTAGAACTCTAACAATTTCTACACGCATAGAAAAGCTATAGTGGGGGTATAGGAGGTATAAAATAAGGAGAAAACCCTTCCTTTAAGGTTTTGTCCACATTTTATTCATTCCTAGCTTCTTTTATTAGGGTTTAGGGGAGATTCTGTCCACATAAATACCCACCTTAATAGTCCTATTCCATCTACTTTGGCCGAGCTCCCTCAACAGTAAAGGTATCACCTCAAAGTTGATTCACGTCGAAGAGGTAATGCTCCTGAGTTTCAAAGAGACTCACATCTCAGGTATTTCATTATTATTGTTGCTTATTGCTTCTATTATACTTGTTGTTTTCATTTCTTGTTTCGGGTCTGGTCCTAACCTGTATGAGCTTTGTTGGCACCATATATCCCTAACGATATCAATTTGGTGCGCCACACTCATACGAAAGAAAATCCCTCTTTATTTTATTTTTCTGCCACCAATCTATTAATCTGTAACTTAACTAAACTGAGTTTCTGTTTGGGACCAGACTGGACTCATACGGGTATGTAATACCCGTGCCGATCCTCCCTGGTACCCGTACGAGTACACCTTCATCCGTACAGGTATCGACCCTTAGGCAGAACCCTGAACTCATTTTTAATTGATTAAAATCAACCCAACTCACCATTTGCCATGCGATCATTTTCACTGATAATTTGGTAAATCAACCCAGAAGAGTTAAGATGCATTTTCACAATAAAATACGCTGAAGTGCTGATATATGATGTGCTATAAACTGTGGTAACATATGTGGATGCAGGGGAATTTATTTTCATTTTATTTTATAACTTAGAACAAATGTATAGGTTCTCTTTGCAATTTCCCCCATTTTTCCCCGGTTGTAATTTTTATTCCCCTATTTATTACTTGTGCTTTATTGTAATATATAAACGCATGTAATGAGTGTGAAAGAGTGTAGAAATAGGATTTCTGTGATAATTCCCTAAATGATGAAAACTAAAACGGTTTTACGTGGTGAATGTAATTTTGAATCAACTAAATGAGAATTAAGTGACTCATCCAATACCCAAATCTCTGATCTAATAAGTATGAGTCTCCCACCTAGAGGGAACTGTATCAAAACTCTATCCTAAGTAGACAACTTGGGTGGCGACTCTATCAATTGTGTCGAGATTTGGGTCTCGATTCTTTTATTCATTAAAATTGGCTTATTGTGCAAACTTTAACTAAAAAATGTTTTATCATGCCTAAATCCAACCAAACCCCTAGTGGGCCTCACCTCTCACACAGGCGCCAAGGGAGATCCACACGTCATCAACACCTCACACACGCGACTCGAAGGCTAGGGTTTTGAACTAAATCTGGTTCAACACAATGGTTGGGGGTGAGCTAACTCACTGGTCACTTGAGGGATTGACTCTATGGTCAAAAGTGAGCTAACTCGTTGGTCACTTAAAAGGTCAACTCTATAGTCCAAGGTGAGCTGACTCGTTGGTCACTCAAGGGATTGACTTTATTATCCAAAGTGAGCTAACTCATTGGTCACTCAAAAGGTTGACTCTATGGTCCAAGGTGAGCTAACTCACTGGTCACTTGAGGGTTGACTCTATGGTCCAAAGTGAGCTAACTCGTTGGTCACTCGAGGGGTTGACTCTACGGTCCAAGGTGAGTTGACTCGCTGGTTAGTCGAGTGTTGACTCTATGGTCTAAGGTGAGCTGACTCACTAATCACTCGAGGGTTGACTCTATGGTCTAAAGTGAGCTAACTCGTTGGTCACTCGAGGGTTGACTCTATGGTCCAAGGTTATCTGAATCGCTGGTCACTTAAAAGGTTGACTTTATAGTCCAAGCTGAGCTGACTTGCTGGTCACTCGAGGGTTGACTCTATGGTCCAAGGTGAGTTAACTCACTGGTCACTCAAAAGGTTGACTCTATGGTCCAAGGTGAGTTGAGTTAGTGGTCACTCGAGGGTTGACTCTATAGTCTAAAGTGAGCTGACTTACTGGTCACTCGTGGGGTTACGTATTTTGGCTCACGTGCTGAGCCTAGGTAGATTCACTGGTCTAGATTTGTTTTAGCTCGTGGGTAGAGCCTAGGTGGACTCACTGGTCTAGGTTATTTGGGCTCATGGGCTGAGCCTAGATGGACTCACTGGTCTCGGTTGCATTAGGTTCCTATGGATAAGGAAAAAAAATGAGATGCCACACATAAATGTTATGGCTGCATAAAGATGTGGTTAGTTTGCACACAACCATGATTCTTTTGATATCCATTTTAAGTTTATTTATATTTAATAAAACTGTACAGGTAGCAAATGGTTATATCGTGCCTACCTCCCTTTTTACTCCAATGGGTTACTTCACTTTAAAGCCGACAGGGGACTTAGCAAAGTCTGCTTGCATGCACTTTAGGTTTTCAGGTAAACCTATGGGGAAGTGTCTATGGTTCATCTATATGTGGGTTTCGGTCTTAGGATCGGGTGCGATTGGGTATCCTATGCCTTTGTGTTCTGAGTCCCAGTGGCCCTAAGGGAACCAAAGGAAGCTTTTCCAAATATAATATACTCGGGTAGTCTTGCCCTTAAGCGAGCAAGGGCCTAGTACGTTACACAAGGGGTGTGATTAGATCCATACCCCTCAAGCCCCAAGCGAACTTGGAGACACTTCACCAAAAGACACCTAAATTGGTTTAGGGGTAAAGAATGCAGATGCTATGCAATCCTAAAATTGTGTAATGCCTGAAATTACCACATATTTCGTAATTTCAAAATTTAATTTGAACAATATTTTAATTATCATGTCGAAAAAAAGAATTTTTATAAAAATTGGATTTTTATAAAAATAATTATCCCCAGCAGAGTCACCACTGTGAGCGAGCGAGGTTTTTACGGGAGCATGGGGGGTGCAGTGGGTGGGGCGCGGTTTGGTTCAGTTTGAGGAAACTGCGACATTTGGTTTAGTTAGAGAAAATCTGGTTCGCTTAAATGCACGTGCCTCTTTGATAATAAAATGCTTGATTTTATTAAAGAGAAAATTATTTTATTATTTTTCACGTAAGCTTATTGATTGTGAAAACATGGCTTTTTATAAGCAAAAAATGTGATTATATTGAGATATATATACACATTTATTAAAGAAAATATTTTTAAAATAAAGCAGTTTTACTTTATTTAAAAATAAAATCGAGTTGCCACCCGGTTCAGCTCTACCGGGAATTGTGGTATATTGATCCAAAATGGGATTTTTATACCGAAGAGAATGAGATTCTGAGTTCGGACATGATAGTTACTCATATTGTTCAAATTGTTTGAATTAATTTTGAAATTTTGGGATTTACGGTAATTTTGGCATTACAATAGCTTTATTTAAGAAATAAATTCAAGAAATGAAATAAGCATTATAACGTTTAATAAATAAATATTTGCTAATGAAATTTCAGCAGAGTAACTGCAGCGCTTGGGCCGAAAACTCGGATAGAGTTTCCTCACATTCTAGATGTTTGCCCGTACCTGCGAGCTTATTTACACATATTATACCTTAAGTGGCACCAGTGGCTCACTTAACCAGAGAAACGGAATGCAATGTGCAATAATAAAAGTAATAAAAATGAATTTTAAAGTTGGGCTCAGGGCCAATTACCCTCAGTTTACCTGTTCCTCTGTCCAGGATGACTTGAGAGCTGATACGGGACCGAAGTTGTAAGAGATTGTGATTTGGTTGGAAAATAGGTTTAACCCAAGTTATGGCTATAATCTTGGATTATTCCTAAAGGAAATGCAGGGATTTTTTAGAATTGAGTCGTTTTTAGTCTGAATATCACTGTGAGATCTTGATCTAAAAAGACAAAAAAGAATGAGTTTATACCGAATGTCATTGATAAAGCTTGGATTTATGGATGTTTTGACAGAGTTTTGGGGCTTTTAAGACTCCCAGAACAAAAGGCGACGTATGGGATTTAGAGGATTTTTCCCCGTCTGTTGAAATGAGGGGGATGGGGGGTGAGCCCTTATTTATAGAAGGGAGGTATTAGTGGATGGGCTAATTACCTAGGTAATTCGCCGGAGGGCTAATTACCTATCTGACTAGATTTTACTTTAAATCCCATAAATCTTGCCAGATCTCGATAAGATTTGATTTTTTTTACTGTAGATAGGTAATTAGTCGGCGGGCTAATTACCTATGTTTGACCAAATTTTGACTTTTTGAATTTTACAATAGGAAATGCTAAATCGAAGCTTCGCTGGAATGCGAATTTTTTAATTTTGGATTTCGTATGACAATTCAGTCCTTTTTGGCTCTTTTGTCTAATCGCTGAACGAAATAGGCATAATTCCTCATTGGGCCGGAACGAACTTATGCTAACAAATGGTGTTATAGATCAGGCAAAGGAACCACGGTCTCACCAGAAAAACAGACATATACTTAGAAAGTATCATATAATTAGGGAGATTGTGGATACTAAGATGATAAGATTAGAATCGGAGATGGTCTGACCAAGCCATTGACTCAAGTCAAACATGACCAGCATGTGAAAGCATATAGAGTAAGACATATGGTGAATTTGCCTTAGTGCAAGTTGGAGTTTGTTAGATATGATGTATGCCCTTAAGGCAATTAGGGCGATATATCTTAATTATGTATTGGTACGAACAATTTGTTTAATTAATAAAGGCATTTAATCTTTTATTTATATCAATGTGTTCATATATATATTGTAATCGGTTAAGATATATTCATTGATATCTTTGTACAAAGGTCCTTGACATAATACATACCATGAAGTGAGAGATATGATAGTAGGATTATGTGTAGTGTTTCCTATTTTCATGTGCAATTATGATTATGTCTAAACAATCCCTAGTCATAGTTTCATTAAGAAACGATATTGATGGAACAGTAAGACTAGCATGTGGTCAACTCTCTTTGAAATGGTCCAAGCAGTTAACCTCCTAAAGACTGCAGGTGGTGCCTTGAGTTTAACACATGGATATATCTAGAAGATATATTGGAGACCACAGTAAGCTAAACACTTGGTATATATATCAATGTGCTAGTGTTTATCTTCATGCAGTAGCTTTGCAAATATCCTCATACTTAAGATGGTAGTTACCTTGTGTGGTACTATCGCTATACTTCGGGTCATATATATTCACTCATTTATTTAGGTTGCCACGGGTGATTACAGGTATAGTGATGACAGCAAATTGGTAAGCTATGTAATCAGAAAGAATCCATCGCTTTGGATATATTAAGGAGTTGTACCTCGCCGCTTGTTGAAGTGATGATTATTACAAACCCCTGATCAGAGTATGTGATTGATAGAAATAGTTTCTAGTCAAAACACATTGTGGTAAAAAGTAATATACTTTGGCAACAAGTAAATAACTAGGATAACTTGGAGTAACCTCGCTATTGGTGGGTTAACACTTTAATCAAACCCAACAAACTAGATGGTACTAATATTAAAGAATGGAAGGAGTTAATTGCATTGGACAACTATTGCATAAACCAGGATTAAGTCATAAGCACAAATGATGTTCCGAGTAATGGGGGATGGTAGACCCTTACTAGAGGCGTACTACAGTCGTTTAAGGTAATCAAGTTCTATTCACGGTCTATAACATCGAGCCAATAGTTCCTATAGAACAAGGATTGGTTAAACCTTAATATCTCAATACTTCAGGATCCTATAAAGTCACACACATTAGACTTTCATCAGACTGAGTAAAGAATTAATAGACTTGATCTATTACAAAAATATTAACTATTGGATGGTTTGACCCTTCGCAAATAGGCCCTGCAAGCCCAAAGGGCTTGTGGAACCCACGCGAGCTCATACGAGTGCCAAAAGAACTCGTGGGGTGTAGGAAATGCAAGCTGGGCATGTGCTAGCCTGCACCATGGCCACCTATGAGCTGGGCTCGTGGGAAGTCCCACGAGGCCTAGCCCATGGGACAAGATTGGCTGATGAGAGCCTGCATTGTGCAGGCCTTACCACCCACGAGCTAGGCTCATGGGAGAACCCGTGAGGCCCAGCCGGCGGGACAAGGCAGGCTTATGAGAGCCTGCCTTGTGCGGTAAAGACTCGGCTTATAGAGCAAGCCATGTCGGTATGGGGCAGCACACGGATCCTTTAGGATCCGCATGTTTGGCAAGGGTGGGATGGGGTTTTCCCCATCCCGCGTTAAATACGGGAAGCCTTTTCTCCCCCTATATAACGAGCCCTCATTTCTCCTTTCTAAGTGCACCAGCAGCTCATTCAAGTCTTGACTTGATATTCCAACGTGATATCTCTCAAGTCAACTTAAGAGCAAATTCTTTTATTTTCGGGTGGGTTTTTGGAGTGGTCTAGTAGCTACTCAAAGCTCTGTGGTTCTTCCTCATTAGGAGGTTTCTGTTGGTGGGGTTCATATGGATACTCATATAGGCTATCCTGTACTTGGAGGCTTGTGTAAGAAGGTTCTGCTAAAGCACGCTTCAACTGGTAAGTCCTCTAATTCTCTTTTAATTATTAAGTCCTTTTATTAAGCGTTTTAAGACTTAATAATTATTATGCTTAGGCTGTTTTGCATGCTTAGTTTTTTTATACCTTGACTATAACTTAGAGTTATAACATGTTTAAAATAAAATATTTTTATGCTAAGATAATTTAGAATTATGGTACGCCTAGCCTATGCAAGCTAACTTAAGTAGAGAATTAATTTAATTAAGACTTTAATTAATTTACATGCTACTAATAGAAGTTCCTAGAGACAGGGGACAAAATTTTGAACTTTCATAATGCTTGTGATGCATGTTCAAAGTGACTATCAATTTCCAACAGCTGAATCCCGTGTATAAGTATGCAGTGAATGCACATCGTCCTTAGCCTCTAACATACAAGCAGCACAAACCTTCATACCACTCTTATCCATAAACAACGTGGATCCGAACATCACCAATAACCATCCACTGGCTTGGATCTCTACTGGAACATCGGTACTACGTAACCTAGTAGCAGCCCAATTAGCATGTACCCCTCCTCTAATGTACCACGAGGATATCAACTGCTCTAGTTCTATACCGAGCAACTCAATAATAGCAGCCTGAAGGTACTCAGAATCACCTTGCCTAACAACCATCGCTCCATCTATGGGGATGCCTAAAATCCGATACACATCATGCAACAATATGGTCATCTTCCCGAATGGCATATGAAAGGTGTTCGTATTCGGCTGCCATCTCTCAACAAATGCACTAATCAACTGATGTTTCGCATATATAAACATCAAACTAGGGAGGTGCGCTAGACTTGAACTATCAACTATCGCCTTGACACCGAGATCCATCTCTTCATACCACACACCCAATGACTTACATATCTTGGGCTGGGAATATCACTTCAATAAAAACTCTCTTTTTCAGTGACTCCATATGGGAAGCTATATAAAAAATTGGGCATGGTGTCGTAAACAATTGGTCCACCAGCTACCAGACCTGTAACTATCCATGAATCCTTATTACGCTGACTCCTACTACTATAAGATGAAGGATCTGCAATAAATCTACCATGTTGCCCCTTCCTCACTGGGACAAGCAACATCACATAATCCTCCCCCTACCTCTGCTCATCCTCTGCTTCATCATCCTCATCTATATCCTCCAAATCAAAAATCAGCATCAAGAACATCATCATCTGGATCACAAACATCATCATATGGATCAATCCTGTGGATCAGGAACATCATCAATAACTCATTGAGTCTATCTATAAGAAGAACTAGAGGGCTCAAATGCCTGTAATGCAGTTGTATCCACAACATGCTGCACACCTCCAACAACTGCGGTGCGAGTGTGAGCACTGGATTTTAATGATCCTTCTCACGAAACTATGATGAGAGCTATATGACATAATGTCTTTCAGGTGTTGTCCATCATAGGTGTTCCTACTATTGTAGAGTTGAGTTTGGCCAAAGTTTGGAGACCTAGTCTTCCCTTAAGGACCCGTACGGGTGCTGCCTAGTGGTACGGATCCACCAGCGGAACCGTACGGGTCATTCCTTCCATAAGCTTGGGGGGGACCAATACGAGTCCTCTAGGACCCGTACGGGTCCTCTTGTTGCCTAAATAGGCTCTTTTGGAAGGGAATCCTTTCCTATTTCATGAAAAGGCAGGTCATGAATGCGATTTATTGCGTTCAGACCTCCTCTCCCTATAAATAGGGCCCTTCTCTACATTTTACACACACACATCTCATATGAAATTATACTAAAATTCTAGCAATTCCTATAGGTATTGAAAAGATATAGTAGGGGTATAGGAAGTATAAAATAGGGAGAAAACCCTTCCTTTGAGGTTTTGTCCACATTTTATTCATTCCTAGCTTCTTTTATTAGCATTTAGGGGAGGTTCTGTCCACGCAAATACTCACCTCAATAGCCCTATTTCACTATCTACTTTGCCCGTGCTCTCTCAGCAGTAAAGGGATAATCTCAAAGTGGATTCATGCCGCAAAGGTAACGCTCCTAAGTTTCAAAGAGACTCACATCTCAGTTATTTCCTTATTATTATTGCATGTTCCTTCTATTATATATGTTCCTTTCACTTCTTGTTTCGGGTCTGGTCCTAACCCGCATGAGCCTTGCTGGCACCATATATCCCAAAAGATATCAAATCGATGCGCCATACTCATACGGAAGGAACCCCTTTTATTTATTTTTCTGCCACCAATATGTTAATTTGTAAACTGAACTAAATAAAGTTTCTACCTAGACTAGATAGGACCCGTATAGGGTACACCATACCCATACTAGTCCTCCCTGGTAGCCGTACGGGTCCCACCCACTCGCGCGGGTACTAGCTCCAGGCAGATTCCAAAATTCATTTAAACTAGTTAAAAATCAATCCAACTCATCATTTGCCATTCGATCATTTTCACTAATAATCTAGTAAATTAACCTACAAAAGTTAAAATGTGCTTTCATAACAAAATACACCAAAATGTTGATTTATGGTGTGCTAACATCTATGGATGCAGGGGAATTTATTTTCATTTTGTATTATAACTTAAAACAAATGTATAGGTTATCTTTGTAATTTTCCCATTTTTCCCCCGGTTGTAATTTTTATTCCCCCATTTATTGCTTGTGCTTTATTGTAATATGTAAACGCAAGTAACGAGCGTGTAAGAGTGTAGAAATAGGATTTCTGTGATAATTCTTTAAATGATGAAAACTAAAATGGTTTTATGCGGTGAATGTAATTTTTAAATCAACTAAATGAGAAATAAGTGACTCATCTGATACCCGAATCTCTGATCCAATAGGTATGAGTCTCTCGCCTAGAGGGAACCATACCAAAACTCTTTCCCAAGTAGACAACTTAGGTGGCGACTCTATCAATTGTATTGAGATTTGGGTCTCGATTCTTTTATTCATTAAAATTGGCTTATTGTGCAAACTTTAACTAAAAATGTTTTGTCACGTCTAAATCCAACCAAACCCCCAGTGGGCCCCACCTCTCACACAAGCTCCAAGGGAGATCCACACGTCATCGACACCTCGAGTGGCGACTCTGTTGGGGAAGTAATCTTTTAACTTGTAAAATGTTGGTTTGTTTTAAATGCTTAAAAGATTAAAATGAGCATTGAAAATCATTTACTTGATTCAACCCGCTTTTGTTTTTATCATTTGGGAAAATTATCACACTCTCTCTTCTCATCTCCTTCTCTCTTTAGTTAGATGCACTCTTCTTTTAGTGCTAGGTTAGGATGCCCTGTTATTTCCGCGACACTTACAATGGTGATACCTATGACCGCCAGGGATATTGAAGACACCTTAGTCGGTGGAGCACTCATTGCCATCTCCCTCCAAAAGAGGCTTGATATGATGGGAACCTTCTGCATCAACTTCCAATATGTCCCTACACCATTCTTATCGAAAGCCATAGAATTTTACCCTCTAGGTACCCTAATTTCTGTGTTATATTAGATTAAGGAAGAATACCCTCAAACTCGGCGGGAGAAATAAGGACGGTACCAATTGCTTCGCATGTGTTGTGTTACATACCCTTGTGATTAACCCCACCATGCATCATTATAATGTATGCATGCATACCACATCCCATGCATGTACTGATCTCTTGGTTATCACCTCAGCCAAAACTAAACCTTAAAGGGAAAAAGCTTAGCGATGATCTCAAGACCATTTAACTCGCATTCTAGCTCCTCCAGCTCTGTCAAGTGTTGCTCCGTCTTTGTCTATGAGTATTCCATCCAGCAGTTAATTTAGTCCAATTGATCCTTCTGCCTATCATCCTAAGGAGATGTCTCGTATACTGACTCCAGATGGCCGAATTGATGTTGAGGTTAAGGATGTTGCTACTGGTCAGGAGGCAAATGCATATAGGGCCGAGGTTAGGTCAGAGATTATAAATGCCATCTCACAGTACTTGGGAAGTGATCAGTTCTTGGATTGAATGAATGATAAGATGTTGGCTTCCATCAGGGCAATCATGATAGAAGAGAGAATGTCCAATGATCCTGGCAGCATGCCTGTTAGTGCTCCAGCGGTGAATATAGTGATCAGTGAGCAAATGTCAGGGGTTACTCATAATCCGTTCACTCAGTTTCGATTGCCGCCAGTGCGGACTCATGGGGATTCTTCTAGTCAGTTTGGTAAGTTAGGTTCTGTGGGTCCATTAGGTTAAGTTAGCTTGCCATTCCAATCAGTGGGTATAGTGGCTCCTCCAGTCGTCAGTCGATTTACTCAGCCTAGTCAGGGGTTTATGCCACCACCATTTCAATTTGGAGCATCTAGTCCAATCTAAAATTTTGTGGTCACACCTAAGGGGATGACATTTTCCTCAATCGATAGATTTACCCTTGGGTGCAATTACTCAATCGAAAGGATCATCTTTATCCTCAGAATTGCATGACCTACTTCAGAAATTGCTTGCTGCTAATCCCGGCTCCCAACCATCATCACTATTTATCCAAGTAGCTAAAGAGGAGGATTGAGTCCCTGAAAACTTTAGTATGCCTAGCATATCAAAGTATAAGGGAACCAGTCTGCCTCAATCTCACATCACCACCTATCAAAGGGTTATGAGAATTAAAAAGTTAAGTGATAAGGTCCTAGCCAAAATGTTCCCTTGCACCCTAGAAGGTCCTGCTATCGAATGGTACAACACTCTATTAGACGAAGTGACCGAAAACTGGAAAGCTTTATCGGAGGCTTTTATCGAGTAGTATGGTTTCAATGCCACCATTAAAACTACCTTATAGAATTTGGAGGCTATCAAGTAGGCCCCCAATGAGAAGTTTAAACCCTACTTTGAAAGACGGATGGCCACTTAAGTTCTATTGAAGGATAGGCTAACTCTCCCGGAGATGATCGTAAAATTAATAGATGGTGGCACTACCTGCTTATCGAAAGGTCCATGGTATGGATAAATTCTCTAGCTATGTTGAGGTCTTTGAAAAAGCTGAGAAGTGGGAAAGGATTGAGGAATTGGAGAAGGCAAGTGTGCCGGCCAAACCTTGGTTCAAAAAGAATGACCCTTCAGCCCCAGCCCAGGTTTCCAAGTCAAAATCCGGCTCCAATCATAAAATACAGGTTGTACAAGAAAAAATGGCCGCAGTCCCTCCATTGAAGATGGTATTTCCCCCTGGAAAGCATCTCTGCCCGCCATCTTCACTAAGTTGAGAGCACTTAGCCTTCTTTAGAGTATCAAGCCCTATGTCCCACCCAAACCTAAAGACAGAGATCAGTTTTGTGCTTATAAAGTCAGTAAGGGGCATTACACTAGTGCTTGTAGGGATCTATTTTAGGATATTCAAGGTTTGATTAGGGATAAGAATATTCAAGAACCCGAGCTTAAACCTAGTACCATTAATAAACCCTTATCAAATTTTGAGAAATAAGTTACAGCTGTCAAATCAGGCTTGCCCTCCTACCATGTCTTCAATATGATCTCGCAAGCTAATCTCATGGTTCACTCAGTCGTGGCTTTAACAAATAAGCCAATCCCCATTGACATCGATGCATTCGAGTTAGAAGGAGTATATGACTAGGAGGCTATGTTAGTTCAACTAGAGCCAATTAATATCGATGCTTATGTGTTATAGAGTGATGAACTCGAAGGTCCCGCCTTATTGGTGGAAACTTCCAAAGGGAGAAGTTATATGAAAGATGGAGTGTTGCATATCACCCGAAGTGGAAGGATTCCTCCTGATCCTCTCCCAAAAAGAAGAAGGGGCAGAGATGTAGATATCTGGGTCATTTCAAGTACCAATCAAGCTCCAATATTTACACCTGCTTTAGTCGGCAATGAGAAGAAAGAATCAAAAGTCACCCCTCTCGTCCAACAATTGCAACACTGACTTTAAGGAACATCGCAAAGGTCTGATAGAAAAGTTGTTAAGTGTGGAAGCTACACCATCTTCTACTCTGGTTGAGGTATTCTTAGTTATCGAGGGATCTCCTCCTGATTAGATTGAACCCATCAAGTTCTATCCGTCAGATCTCCCAGCCAAAGGGAATAAGCATAACAAGGCACTCTTCATTACGGTGAAAATCTTTGATTGTTCTATCCCTTGTGTTATGGTGGTTGACGGTTCCGCCCTTAACCTCTATCCTGCCAAGATCCTTCCTCACTTAGGGCTGGATGAATCCATGTTGGAAAAGTCCAATACTATTATAAGGGCATATAATGATACGAAGAGAAGTGTCATTGGGGTCTTTAAAGCTGAAGTTACAGTTGGGGGGTGAAGTCTAAGGTCCTATTCACTATCCTCGATATTCCCGACACCCACTCATTACTGTTGGGTCGACCTTGGCTCCATGCATTAGGGGATATCCCTTCCACAGTCCATCAAAAAGTCAAGCTTATCTATAATGGAAAGCTAGTAACAATTGATGCAGATGAACCATCTGTTGTAGCAGCTATGGAGGCCGACGAAAAGGAATCTAGGGTGGCTGTATCTCACCAAGGTACTAAGTTTTCAGTTAAGGGGTACATATCACTTAAGATCGAGAAGATTATAATGAAACAGGTTACGTAAAAGGTAGAGGGCTTGGAAAGAATCATCAGGGCATGCTAGAACCTCTTTTGCCCCTTCTATGGCCATTTAGACTCGGTTTGGGGAATCGCCCAGGTGCTAAAAAATCTAAGCCTCAATCCTGCCTTATAATTGGGGCTGAAGTCAAACAAATCTGTTGAAGTAAGTGGCAAAAAGGACCCCGGTTTTAAGATCTTCAATGATGTGTACGATTTCAAGGAAGTCTGCCTGATTGAAACCTCAGTTTCTATAGAAGTGTGTGGGAATGAGGAAGAAGATGAAATGAATGAGGCAATTGAGTCTATCACCAAGGCACTAGCGGTTCTTATGTGGAAGAATTGGAAAATAAACAAGGAAGGGAATCCCATCAGTAAGGCTGTCAAGAATTTAGCAAGAGCATTGGCCGAAGAAACACAAGTAAACTTGCATACCAGGGCTACCAGTTCAGCTGTCAATCAACAAGGCCCCCACCTATGGAGGATGACTCAAATGATGTAATTTTTAATGTTGCAAAAAAATTTTATGCAAACAATGCCGCTTATAAGGCATATCATGAATAAGTTGTAAGCATCAGTATCTTTATTTTTAACATGTCATAAATAAATTGATGCACCCATCATTCACATTTTCCTCGAATATTTCATTCTAATGACATCATGCACTCATAACAACAACATTCTTAAAATATCATCATATTCATTAATGAAGTTTAATTTGAGTATAACGCAATGATATAAATGTCCAATGGTTAAAACCTATCATCAAAAGAGAGATAATAAAAAGTGCTTAGCAAACATGATAACCATTAGCCCAGGTCCTTCTTTCTTTACGAAGGAGAAAAAGTACAAAAGCGCGTATCATCAAGAAAGAAGACCAAGAAGACTTATAAAAACACCAACAGTGGACTAGCTCTGGTTATGAAAATATAATAAAGAACATATTGGGTCACAATATGCCCAAATCGTTCAGAAGCTCTAAAGGGAAGTTGATCATAAGTCAATCAAATTTTTTCAAAGACGGTAGCTACCTACAGAGATTGGGCTAATAAACTTCCATTAGCAATTTGGGGGTATAGAACTAGTGTAAGGACTCCCACCGATCAAACACCTTTCTCCTTGGTATATGGAATGGAAGTAGTGTTATAGGTTGAAATAGAGGTAAGATCTCTAAGAGTTGCACTTGAACCGTAGTTAAAAGAATAAGATTGGGCAAGGGCTAGGTATGAATAGTTCAATGCGATAGATGAAAAGCGGCTCAAGGCACTTGAACATCTCTAAATGTACCAATAGCGCATCGCTCGAGCTTACAACAATATAATTAGATACCCAAAACAACCTCTCAAAGTGGGTGATCGAGTCCTCAAGCAACTATACCAATCCACACCGACGCTTGGGGCAAGTTTAGGCCTAATTGGGAAGGATCATTCATCGTGAAGAAACTCCTTGGTAAAGGAGGAATCAAGCTTATGGATATGGATGGAAATGAATTCGTGAATCCCGTAAATCAAGATAGGCTTAAGTGTTATCATGTCTAGGTCAAAAGAATTAAACCATAAAAAAGCAGCACAAATAATAAAAGAAATAAAGAACAAAACAGTCGGTGAGTGGTCCTCTACTGCTCAGGCAAAAATTAGGGTGCAGCCCACTGATCAGTATCCCATAAACCGGTCAAGCAAAAATTAGGGCACTCCAATGCAAATAAAGCCCGCTAAGCTGAAAACCCAAAAAGGGCGGCTTAGGAAAAAGTTAGGGCATCGAGAGAAAAATGTTAGTTGCTTTTTGGAAAATCTGTAAAAGACCAGTAGGCAGTAGGTGTTAACCATTGGAAATTGTTACCATTGCCTATGTACTCAAATTAGTCTCATCAATGAACATGCCCTAATTTTGCTAAGAATCTTGGTCTTATGAATGCATGCATGTCTTTAGGTGAAATAATTGCTGGTATGTGAACATCAATTTTTCTCTACGTGTTATGCATCATTGTATTCATCTTTACCACACATTTGCAATATTCGGAAAAGCCTGCTGGATTGAAAACCCAAAAGGGCAGTCCAAGCAAAAGTTAAGGCAAAAAGAAAAGTCTGCTGAACTGAGCCATCAAGGATAACTCTAGCAAAAATTAAGACAACCTACGAGATTGAAAACCTGAAAGGGCAGTCTCGGTAAAAGTTAAGGCAAAAAGAAAGAGAAAAGCTCACTAGGTTGAAAACTTTAAAGGGCGGTCTAGGCAAAAGTTAAAGCTAAAAAGAAAAAGTTCGCTATGCTGAGCCTCCAAGGGCAACTCAGGAAAAAATTAGGACAAAAAGAAAGAAAAATAAAGGTTCGATAGGTCACCTCACATCAAGTGGCCTATGCAAAAATTAGAACATCAATTAATCCCCTCGCTACAAAATCGCTAGATAAGAGTACTCAATGATCTCAATTCAAGAAAAGTCAGCATGCATAATAATCAAATATCAAAAGCATCGATCCATAGTTTGATCAAAAGCAAGCCATACAGGGCTCAAAAGCATCAAACGGTGCAAAAAAGCAATCATAACCTAAGCCACCAGGGGATCCTGTCCCTGGTGTCCATCCTGAGTCTGACCTTGAGTATCCTCCAACAAATAATCCACGTCTATGGTCATATGGTCCTCAACGTCACTGGCATCGGTAGCCGGTTGGGTGGGTCCCTAATCTCTGAAGTCCCCACAACAGTCCTAGCAACATCAGCTCCCTCAGCATGCTAATCTATGCCCCTCAGAGTCACTCAATATGTAGAAAGGTCATCCACGGACTCATCATCGGATGGCTTAGGAGTCCACCTACCCTTAGTCATGCGAGCCAGCTGCGCCCGCAAAACCTCAGTCTCTCTCCTAGCTCTCACCAAGTCTGCCTTCAGGGCAAGAATCCGATCCAACTTTGTAGTGGCTGCCCATAGCTGCTCCTCTAGGAAGCCAGCCCGATCCTTGGTAGCCTCCAAGTCTCAAGCAGATCTATCCCGCTCCATAGCCAGTAGGGTCTGCATGAAAATCACAAGATCAATATGTTGGATATGATGTATGCCCTTAAGGTAATTAGGGCGATATATCTTAATTATGTAATAGTACGAATAATTTATTTAATCAATAAAGGCATTTGTTCTTTTGTTTATATCAATGTGTTTCTATACATATATATTATAGCTGGTTAAAATATATTCATTGATATATGTATACAAAAGTCCTTGACATATCATAGCATGAAGTCAGAGAAATTATAGTTGGACTATATTTGGTGGAACGTACTTCATGTGCAATTATGATTATGTCTAAACTGTCCCTAGTCACAATGTCATCAAGAAAGGATATTGATGAAACGGAAACACTAGCATGTGGTCAACTTTCTTGGAAAGGGTCCAAGCAGTTAATCTCCTAAAGACTGAAGGTGGTGCCTTAAGCTTGACACATGGATATATCTGGGAGATATATTGGACACCGCAGCAAGATAAACACTTGGTATATATATCAATGTGTTAGTGTTTATCTTCATGCAATAAGCTTTGCGAATGTCCTCATACTTGAGATGCTAGTTGCCTTGTGTGGTACTATTGCTATACTTTGGGTCATTGCTATGCACTCATTAATTTAGGGTGCTACGGGTGATTACGGGTATAGTGATGATAGCACGTTGGTAGGCTGAGTAGTCGGAAAGAATCCATCGCTCCGGATATATTAAGGAGTTGTACCTGGCCACTTGTTGAAGTGATGATTGTCATAAACCTCTGATCAGAGTATGTGTTTGATAGAAATGGTTTCTAGTCAAACACACTATGGTAAAAGGCAATATACTTCGGTAACAAGTAAATAACTGGGATAGCTTGGAGCAACCTTGCTATTAGTGGGTTAACACTTTAACCGAACCCAATAAACCAGATGGTACTAATATTAAAGAATGGAAGGAATTTATCGCACTGGATAATTATTGCATTAACCGGGATTAAGTCATAAGCATAAATGACGTTCCGAGTAATGGGGGATGGTAGACCCTTGCTAGAGGCGTATTACAGTCGTTTAAGGTAATCAAGTTCTATTAACGGTCTAGAACATCGAGCCAATGGTTCCATTAGAACAAAGGTTGGTTAAGCCTTAACAGCTCAATACTTTGGGATCCTATAAGGTCACACACATTGGACCTTCATCGGACTAAGTAAAGAACTAATAGATTTATTCTATTACAAAATATATAACATGAATAATAATTGGATTATTGTTTAATTGGTTAAAATTGATTAGATCAATTTTGGATAGACCAAGGAATTTATTTTGACCGATAACTAATTAATTAGAGTCATAAATAAATTATAATTGATTAGATCAATTTTGGTTAGACCAAATTATTTATTTTGACTGGTAACTAATTTATTAGAGTCAAAAATAAAAATTTATTTGAAAGGATTTATAAGGAATTTTGCATTGGTAAGTTGGAACCAAAAAGTATAAAATATTTTGTACAAAGTTCGGTTGCCGAAAAATGCGCAGCCCTTATTCATGGGCTGCACAAAGGCAGCCCATGATAAATGGCGGCTCAATTATTATATATATATATATATATATATATATATATATATATATATATATATATATATATATATATATATATATATATAATTGATTAATTAATGGGATGGGAGTAATACTCCCATCCCAGAAAGGGGGAGCATTTTTGCTCCCCCAAGCCTATATATAGGCTATTTCCTTTCCTTTCAAATTGTACCAAGCTCAAAGCATAAATCCTAAGCGAGATAATTAATCTCTTGAGTACTTGAGCAAGTTATTTTTGTGGAGCCTGAATTTATTCGGGCACTGCTAGTTTATATTTTCGGTGAGGCTTCTAGAGTGGTCTAACAACTACTCGAGGCTTCTTAGCTCTTCCTCCTGGGGAGGTTTTGGTTGGTGGGGTTCGTGTGGATACTGATAGAGGCTATCCTACGATTGAAGGCTTGTGCAAGAAGGTCCTGCAAAAGCACGCTTCAACTGGTAAGTTTTTTCTTTCTCTTTTAATTATTAAGTCTTTTTCTTTAAGCGTTTTTACACTAAATAATTATGCTTAGGTTATTTTTACATGCTTAGTTTATTTTATGCTTAGGTTATAACTTAGAGTTATAACATGCTTAGTATAAAATAAATATACTAGGATATAATTTGGAATTATGGTATGCCTAGTCCTTTAGCATACTAACCTAGGTAGAGAATTATTTAGTTAAGGCTTTATTTAATTTATATGCAACTAATAGGAGTTCCTGGGACAGGGACAAAATTTTGAATTTCTGTCATGCCTCTTATGCATGTTCAAATTGACTGTCAGTTCCCAACAGTGGTATCAAAGCCTGCCTATTTAGTGCATAATTAAGTTAGAAGCAAACTAAATATTATATTCTAGATGAAATGATTTGTTTATTTAATTGTTTGGAACAATATATATATAAACTTCTGCCTTTTATTTCAAGGTTAGAAATTGGTTATGAATAATTTTGAATAAGCCTGCTCAACTTACTCAAATTATACAAGTGTCAATAATTTATTTAAATTACATGGGTTATAGATGCTCCCAATTTACATGAATTGGAAGAACAAAGTTTATTAGTTCAAGAGAATCCATTGGTCTTCAAGTTTGTGCCCGTATTTGTTCTGGCTAAGGATTGGACTTGGTGTCTACTTCTCATAGGGCACCTCTCCTACTTGAGAACCTATATCGGTGCAATTTGAATTGACCAATCGGGGGATTAATATGAACTAATTTATTTTTAGTATATAAGATGGTGCTTATATATGTTTCTGTAATAAAGTAAAAAATTAAAATTGTTGAATAAAAGCTTAAAGGAAATGCAATATAAATATAACAAATAAAAGTGTTAATTATTTTGCATATAATCTAGGTTGATGGAATAATTATAATAAAGAGCTGAACCCACCTAAGGTTAGACCTTATAAATTAATTCTAAAATTCCCTGAATTAATACAAGTCATTAAAATTTTGTCCATCTGATAAAATCCTAGATTGGGTGAGACGTTTAACACCAATAAAATCCCAAAGTAAATATATTAAGGCAAGTTATAGTCTTCCTTACTCAAATTTATAATACGGTCTTTTTGGGCTCTCAAAGTGCTACGCAAAGCGTTCCTTTTAGTCCACATTGATTGGTTGTAAAGTTTGAGATAGGGTCTGCCTTAACAGAGCTGGGGTAGTCCACCATAAAATTGGGGGCTAGGCTAGGATCTGAGACATATTCAAGGAGATGCTAATATAAAAGCACACGTCCCTTGGGATTAGGGAACTTGAATGAATTAGCAATTGCATGCGATGCAAATGGAATGGGATTCCAACTATGACTTACTATTATGACTTGACTCATAAAATTGGGGGTTGTAATAGACTAGTTATAGATGCTACCTACTAGGAAATTTAGCTGGGCTAAAATTCACGAATTCAATAGAATGGGCTATTGTAAATTTTGAAGAAAATAGTAGGAAAATGTATTTAATTAAAAGTCCTCATATTAAATACATGTACTTAAACTAATATCTAAACACTTTTCTTTTCTTATGTCTTAGGTTGAAAATGGCTTCCAATTTTAATCTCCGTATGTTACTTGACACCAAATTGAATGGCTCGAACTTTTCTGATTGGTTCCGAGCAGTGAGAATAGTTCTCAGATCTGAGGGAATTGCCTATGTCCTAAGTGAGATTTTCCCTGTAGAACCTGATGTTGAGGATTATGTGGAACATGATGCCTGGTTGAAGCACAGGAAAGATCGTGAGACTGCCATGTGTATTATGTTGGGGTCCATGAATCCTAAGCTTCAGAAACAACATGAGAACATGCCCTTGGAGGATATGGTTCTCCATCTTGAAGAACTCTTTTCGGAGAGGGAGAGGACAGAGAGGTATGAGACCTCCAAGCTCCTCTTCGGGACTAAGATGCAGGCTGGCACCTCTGCCTCTCAGCATGTACTAAAACTTTTGGGATACCTTGAGAAGCTGAATCGATTGGGATTCGAGATGAATCATGACTTGAGCATTGACCTCGTGTTGATGTCCTTGACAGATAGTTACTCAGGCTTCGTAACTAACTATTACATGAACAGGATTAATTCAACTATCCCTGAATTAATTAACATGCTGAAAGCAGTAGAACCTCAGATCAAGAAAGATCAGAAACCTCTACTGTTGGTTGAAAAAGGCAAGGCTTCTAAGAAGAAGAAGCAGGCACTGGGTGCCAAGAAAAGAATCAGTAAGAAGAAGAATGAAAAGAAGGCATCTAAGTATGTCTGCTTCCAATGTGGGAAACCGGGATATTGGAAGAGGGATTGCAAAGCTCCTGCTTCTGAGCATTTGAAGAAGAAGCCTACAGAGGCATCTACTTCAGGTATATTTGTAATTGAAAACTTTGCTACTTTTCCACAAGAATCCACTTGGGTATTAGATACTGGTTGTGGTTCTCATATCTGTACTTCTGTGCAGGGACTAAGGAACTGTAGAAAACTTGCAAAAGGGGAGATGGACCTACGTGTGGGAAATGGAGCCAGAGTTGCTGCATTAGCCGTAGGGAGCTTTAGTCTTGTTTTGCCAAGTGGACTTGTTTTAGTTTTGAATAATTGTTATTACATTCCAAGTGTTACTAAGAATATTGTATCTGTTGCGTGTTTAGCAACAGAGGGATTTGAAATTTTATTTTCGAATAATAATTGTCAGATTCGTTTGAATAATATTCTTTATGGTTATGGAATGTTGAAAGGTGGCATTTATATTCTTGATACTAAAATAGAAGTTTTCAATATAAACAATGTGAAGAAAGTTAAATTAGATAATGAGAATTCCTTTTACTTATGGCATTGCCGTTTAGGCCACATAAACAAAGATCGCTTAACCAAGTTGCATAAGCGTGGAGACTTGGGCTCAATAGACTTAGAGTCTTATGGTGATTGCGAACCTTGTTTAAAAGGAAAAATGACAAAGTTACCCTTTAAAGGGAAGGGTGAACGAGCCACGAGTACATTGGAACTTATACACACTGATGTGTGTGGTCCAATGAGTGTTCAGGCACTAGGAGGATACTCCTACTTCATAACCTTTATTGATGATTACTCACGATACGGTTATTTGTACTTGATGAAGCACAAGTCTGAAAGTTTGAAAAATTCAAACTATTCAGAGCTGAAGTAGAGAAACAGCTTGAGAAAAGTATTAAAACACTTCGATCGGATCGAGGTGGAGAATACTTAAGTCAGGAGTTTCAGGATTATCTAAAGGAAAATGGGATAGTTCCCCAGTTGACCCCTCCTTATACACCCCAACATAATGGAGTGTCAGAAAGGAGGAATCGGACTTTATTAGATATGGTCAGGTCCATGATGAGCCATGCAGTTCTTAGTAGATCCTTTTGGGGATATGCACTTGAGAGCGCGGTTTATGTCTTAAACAGAGTGCCCTCTAAATCAGTTGATTTTACACCTTATGAAAGATGGTGTAACAAAAAGCCATCTCTAAATAACTTAAGAGTATGGGGTTGTCCTGCTATGGTAAAGAGGATAGCATCAGATAAGCTAAATGCCAAGGCTGACAAATGTCTGTACATTAGATATCCAAAGGAAACAATTGGATATCTATTTTACCAACCCGAAGCACAAAAGGTATTTGTGTCTCGGAATGCTCACTTTTTGGAAAAGGAACACTTACTTGAAAAGGTCAGTGGGAGCAATATTGAACTAGAAGTTCAACAGGAAGAAACAGACGATCAACTGATTGACCCCATTCTAGATACACAAGAGAGTGTGATCCAAGAACAAACTGTCGAAACATTGCGAAGATCAAGTCGTGTTCATAAGGGTCCCGATAGATATGGGTTTACTATCACTAATGATAAGGAACTATATCTTGTGGAGGATGATGAACCAAGGACATATGATGAGGCAATAAAAAGCTCAGATTCTGATAAATGGCAAAAGGCCATGAAATCAGAAATGGATTCCATGTACGAGAACTAAGTTTGGAATTTGGTTGATACACCGCAAGAGGTTAGACCAATTGGGTGCAAATGGGTCTTTAAGAAGAACAGACATGGATGGTAATGTAATTACCTATAAAGCAAGGTTGGTTGCGAAAGGTTATAGTCAACGGGAAGGTATTGACTATAATGAAACCTTCTCACTAGTAGCCATGCTCAAATCTATAAGGATACTCCTCGCCATTGCTGCTCATTACGATTATGAGATCTGGCAGATAGACGTAAAAACAGCATTCCTGAATAGGGATTTAGACCGGGATGTGTATATGACACAACCTGAGGGTTTTACATCTCAGAATGGCTCGAAGGTATACAAGCTACAAAGATCCATTTATGGACTTAAGCAGGCATCAAGGAGTTGGAATATAAGGTTTGATCAGACAATCCGGGAACTGGATTTCTGCCCAAATGCAAATGAGCCTTGTGTTTACAAGAAGGTTAGTGGGAGTGAAGTCATTTTTCTAGTATTGTATGTTGATGACATTCTGCTAATAGGAATTGACATTTCTCTTCTTCAAAACGTTAAAGTATGGTTGTCAAGAAAGTTCTCCATGAAAGACCTTGGTGAAGCAGCATTTATACTAGGTATAAAGATCTACAGGGATAGATCCAAGAGGCTATTAGGTCTTTCTCAAAGTACATATATAGACAAGGTGTTAAATAGGTTCAACCTTGAGCATTCTAAGAAAGGTTATCTCCCAATGACAAAGGGGATTAACCTATCTAAAGCTGAGTGTCCGAAGACAGCTCAAGAGAGAATGCGTATGAAGGATATACCCTATGCATCCGCGATAGGATCCATCATGTATGTTATGATATGTACTAGGCCGGATGTCTCTCAGGCGTTGAGCTTTACGAGCAGATATCAGTCAGATCCAGGTGAAAAACACTGGATGGCCGTCAAGGCAATCCTTAAGTACTTGAGAAGGACTAAGGATGAGTTCTTGATTTATGGAGAAGGTGATCTCACTATCAAAGGTTACACTGACGCAAGCTTTCAATCTGATAAGGATGACTTTAAGTCTCAGTCAGGTTTTGTGTATGTGTTAAATGAAGGGGCAGTATGCTGGAAGAGTTCCAAGCAAGAAACTACTGCTGATTCAACCACGGAATCTGAATACATTGCTGCATGCGAAGCAGCAAAAGAAGCTGACTAGTTGAAGGGATTTATTGGTGATCTCGGTGTGGTGCCTGAGGCTATTGATCCAATTACTTTATATCATGATAACAATGGTGCCATAGCTCAGGCAAAGGAACCACGGTCTCATCAGAAAAATAGACATGTATCCAGAAAGTATCATATAATCAGGGAGATTGTTGATGCTAAGATAATAAGATTAGAATATGTACCCACTGATCAGAACCTCGCGGATGGTCTGACAAAGCCATTGACTCAAGTCAAACATGACCAGCATGTTAAAGCATATGGATTAAAACATATGGCTAATTGGCCTTAGTGCAAGTGGGAGTTTGTTGGATATGATGTATGCCCTTAAGGCAATTAGGGCGATATATCTTAATTATGTAATAGTACGAATAATTTATTTAATCAATAAAGGCATTTGTTCTTTTGTTTATATCAATGTGTTTCTATACATATATATTATAGCTGGTTAAAATATATTCATTGATGTATGTATACAAAAGTCCTTGACATATCATAGCATGAAGTCAGAGAAATTATAGTTGGACTATATTTGGTGGAACCTACTACATGTGCAATTATGATTATGTCTAAACTGTCCCTAGTCACAGTGTCATCAAGAAAGGATATCGATGAAACGGAAACACTAGCATGTGGTCAACTTTCTTGGAAAGGGTCCAAGTAGTTAATCTCCTAAAGACTGAAGGTGGTGCCTTAAGCTTGACACATGGATATATCTGGGAGATACATTGGAGACCGCAGCAAGATAAACACTTGGTATATATATCAATGTGTTAGTGTTTATCTTCATGCAATAAGCTTTGCGAATGTCCTCATACTTGAGATGCTAGTTGCCTTGTGTGGTACTATTGCTATACTTTGGGTCATTGCTATGCACTCATTAATTTAGGGTGCTACGGGTGATTACGGGTATAGTGATGACAGCACGTTGGTAGGCTGAGTAGTCGGAAAGAATCCATCGCTCCGGATATATTAAGGAGTTGTACCTGGCCACTTGTTGAAGTGATGATTGTCATAAACCTCTGATCAGAGTATGTGTTTGATAGAAATGGTTTCTAGTCAAACACACTATGGTAAAAGGCAATAGACTTCGGTAACAAGTAAATAACTGGGATAGCTTGGAGTAACCTTGCTATTAGTGGGTTAACACTTTAACCGAACCCAATAAACCAGATGGTACTAATATTAAAGAATGGAAGGAATTTATCGCACTGGATAATTATTGCATTAACCGGGATTAAGTCATAAGCATAAATGACGTTCCGAGTAATAGGGGATGGTAGACCCTTGCTTGAGGCGTACTACAGTCGTTTAAGGTAATCAAGTTCTATTCACTGTCTAGAACATCGAGCCAATGGTTCCATTAGAACAAGGGTTGGTTAAGCCTTAACAGCTCAATACTTCGGGATCCTATAAGGTCACACACATTGGACCTTCATCGGACTAAGTAAAGAACTAATAGATTTATTCTATTACAAAATATATAATATGAATAATAATTGGATTATTGTTTAATTGGTTAAAATTGAGTAGATTAAGTTTGGATAGACCAAGGAATTTATTTTGACCGATACATAATTAATTAGAGTCATAAATAAATTATAATTGATTAGATCAATTTTGGTTGGACCAAATTATTTATTTTGACTGGTAACTAATTTATTAGAGTCAAAAATAAAAATTTATTTGAAAGGATTTATAAGGAACTTTGCATTGATAAGTTAGAACCGAAAAATATAAAATATTTTGTACAAAGTTCGGTTGCCGAAAAATGCGCAGCCCTTATTCATGGGCTGCACAAAGTCAGCCCATGATAATATATATATATATATATATATATATATATATATATATATATATATATATATATATATATATATATATATATATATTGATTAATTAATGGGATGGGAGTAATACTCCCATCCCACATCGATGAAAGGGGGAGCATTTTTGCTCCCCCAAGCCTATATATAGGCTATTTCCTTTCCTTTCAAATTGTACCAAGCTCAAAGCATAAATCCTACGTGAGATAATTAATCTCTCGGGTACTTGAGTAAGTTATTTTTGTGGAGCCTGAATTTATTCGGGCACTGCTAGTTTATATTTTGGGTGAGGCTTCTAGAGTGGTCTAGCAACTACTCGAGGCTTCTTAGTTCTTCCTCCTGGGGAGGTTTTGGTTGGTGGGGTTCGTGTGGATACTAATAGAGGCTATCCTACGATTGGAGGCTTGTGCAAGAAGGCCCTGCAAAAGCACGCTTCAACTGGTAAGTTTTTTCTTTCTCTTTTAATTATTAAGTCTTTTTCTTTAAGCGTTTTTAGACTTAATAATTATGCTTAGGTTATTTTTACATGCTTAGTTTATTTTATGCTTAGGTTATAACTTAGAGTTATAATATGCTTAGTATAAAATAAATATACTAGGATATAATTTGGAATTATGGTATGCCTAGTCCTTTAGCATGCTAACCTAGGTAGAGAATTATTTAGTTAAGGCTTTATTTAATTTATATGCAACTAATAGGAGTTCCTGGGACAGGGACAAAATTTTGAATTTCCGTCATGCCTCTTATGCATGTTCAAATTGACTGTCAGTTCCCAACACAATACACATATGTAAATGTCATAGCATGCATACATAGTTTGTTACATTTCACAAGTAAACAAGAAACTCACCGTAGCTAAGGCATCCTGAGCCATCATCATATCCCTGATCGAGAAGCACCTCCGTGCAATCCTTTCTGCCTCAGCTACAGACACCTGTGGAAACTAACTCAGTCAACTCAAAATGTGCATCTTAAATTTAACAAGGATATAAGCTAAGAGTTCAGCATAAGAGCTCACATGGGTCGTGCTAGGAGGAGCAAAGCGGATGGTATGGACCGATTCCTCTAGCCCACGTACAACGCGCTTCCCCGAATGATCGAGGAGGCGGAAGGTAGAATCTAGGTCAGTCTGAAGGATGCCCTCCGTGAATCCTTTGACAGTCTTGGCCCGCTTTCTTGGTAGAGCCTGATCTACTCGTACCTCGGTGGCAGTAGCAGCAGGTTGCTTTCGCTTCTGAGCAGAAGACTACAGTTCAAGTTTGCAAATTATCAGACCAACGATTGGTACAAGTAAGGGTAAAAGAATAAATGATTCATAGAGCTGAGTCAAAATGATATATCAAAGTAGAAGAACCCGCGGGCCTAGAAATGCCCTTAGTCTGACGAACTAGGAAAGGTCCCCTACGGTCACCTCCGGCTCCATCATCACTACCCTCGTTGTCGTCGTCATCATCGTCATCATCGTCGTGGAACTTGGGAGGAATATCTCCCATATGGACCCTTGGGCATGGCCGGAGTAGAGAGGTACTTATGAAATCAGGATAAGAACCCTCAACAGACAACACTTTAGCTCCCTCGCCAAGCAGACATAATCCCTGGTCTGTCTCCGACATTAGGTGCGACTAGTATACACCTACAGGGAAAGGCAGAGGAATAAGCCTCTCCACTATGGAGCTTGTCTACTAGTCGCAAACCCGCTCACCTAGATACCACTCAAAGGAAAGTGGTGATTCCAGAACAAACCGGCAGTCATCCACCCCCTGCCTCATATCCTCGATCTCATCGTGGATGACCATGTGCACCCAAGGATCACGGATAATCTGTATATAATCAGAACACAATGTAAGAACCCTAACTTCATAAATATAGTTTATCTTTGATAGTTTGTTTGAAAATATAGGTTCAGGCTCAAAAGGTTTACCCGATGGGAGCGCAGCTAGCGGATATACTCTCGATACTCTGCAACAGTCTTGAGATGCTTCTACAAGGGACCCATCCACCTGGATATGACATGAGGCATCTCAGGCTGACCAAATAAGCCTGGCCTGGGGATAAAACGATGCTCGAATGCCCAAATCTGCAAAGAGAATCACAAGTCAGTCACAAGATAGTTTCAATATAAGGCTAAAAGCATGAGGAAGGTTCAGTGTTTACCAGAAAGAGTAGATGGTTGATCTTTAGCTCAACCTACTAGCCCCAAACCCCGATGTCCGGGCTATAGTACAGTTGAGCCAGAATAGCCCGGCACCAGTTCTTTCCAGGCATGCTGGCAAGATCCTCCATGACAGAAAGCAAACCGTAATTAAGGTTGCTCGAGTATATAGGAAAGAAGAAGGTGCTCGCCAGCAAGTATGCAGCTCCTCATACTTGAGCTTATCCTTCCCACCAGGATGAAGCCCAATAAGCCTCTGTACGTAGTCCTTCACCTCGGCCCGTGAATGCCAACGGTCGGTATACATGTCGAAGTGAATAATGTCTCCTCTCCAAGCTAAGCCGGTCAGTGCACATATATCAGACGGGGTGATAGTGACCTCCCCTATCAGCAAATGGAAGGTATGGGTAGTCTCTGACCACCTCTCAGCCAATGCAGCGATGGCATTAGGAGCTAAAGTCTTCGGCCCCTTAGGAATGGCCCAAACAATATTAGAGAAGCCCAGAGCATCGATCTGGGCTATCAACTCAATATCCCAATCGATGCTTATCTCCTCATACCACTTTCGGTAGAAAATCAAGGCCCTAATGGTCCTAAAAGGGAACTGTAAAAGCAAAAAATCAGTACAATAGGGTTAGAATATAGGGATTAAGTTAGAAATCAAAAGTAAAGTGAAGTATATGGAGTTTTGGACTTTCTATCCTGGATAAGGGTACCAGTACGGGTGAGCCGTACCCGTACGGGTACTGTACCCGCACCCGTATGAAAAACGAGGCCTATACGGGTCCCCCACACCAATACGGGTCCCTGCAAATAGTTTTGTCGAAGGAAAAGTTCCCAAAAAGCCATTTTCACCAAAACTCAACCAAATCTGAACAAAAACTATCCTAAAAGTTCCCTAGACTAAAGTTACATGCATTACGCTCAATTCAACACCTAAAATACCCTAAAAGCATGCCAAATCAAAGAAATTCCAAATTAGGAGAAAATAAAAAATGGAGGATTTTAATTGACTTACTTGGAGTTTGGAGAGGTGTGATTCAGGAGAAGGGACCACGGGGACCTCAGAGGAGGATTAAAGCCGAGAAAATAATCTGTTTCCTGAAAAGAGTATCCAATGGCCACCGAACGTTGTCGGAATTCTAAATTGCTAATCTAGGGCAATTCCTTGCATTTCAGACCAAAATGACCACCATCGAGAATCTTCTTATACATCTTTTGGTTGATTTGGGTGAGAAATCGCTAGAATTTAGCAGAATTGGAAGTTTTGACGAATAGAGGGAATATGGCTTGTTAGTATTTTTAAAAATGCCTCGAAGCACCCGTACCGGTGCCTCATACCCGTACGGGTCCCTTATCAGCAGATTTCCACCCGTACCGGTCTAGATCACCCGTATGTGTCCCCTCCTACCACCAAGAGGCAGTTTTCAAGTTAGAGCATCATAGGCATACCTAGTCCAGATTAGGGGACCAACCCCCCTTCTCTTAAACCCTATATTTTATCTAATCATGGGGCAAAACCCTTAGCTCACGTTGTTCCTCGATCGAAGGGACAAAACTCCTCATTTGGGCAAATCAATCAAGAATCAAAGTAAGCCATTTTTGAATTAATCACTAACTAGGAAATCTTTATATACAGGTCCATCCTAGCATAGGAATTCTTCTCCAGCAAACAAATCTCATAGGGAAAGAGTTCCCCCAGCAGAAGAGGTCCTACTCGAAGGATATTACTTTACTCCCCAATAGCGGAGTCAACCAAGGGGCATACCCCCATCTTCCAATAGTGGAATCAGTCAAAGGGGCATATCCCCATCATCAAAAGCCCTAGGGGCACACACCCTAGAGGTATCCTCAGCAATAACATCAACCAAGGGGCATCCTGCCACCAATCTAGGAGCATCCCCCCTATTCCCCAGTAGTGGAGTCCGTCAATCAAGGGGCATACTCCCATTATCAGGAATCCTAAGGGAACCTTACCTTAAGGTCATTCCTCAGCCGACAAACTAGGACCTCGGGGCATCCCCCGCCGACCCAGGGGCATTCCCCCTTCCTCCGACAATGGAATCGGTTAATCTAGGGGCATCCTCCCATAGTCCAGCCTTTCTAGGGGCATTCTTTAAGAGGCACCCCTCCAAGGGGCACTTCATTACAGAGGAATTAGGCCAAACCCAACATTTCCCACACATAATTCTTAGTTTATCTCATCCACACTTCTTTATTCTTAATTGAAGGCGTAAAAAATTTTTTGTTTTCACAAAAGTCAGTTAAGAATAAAGAGGTGTCTACTTGACTTGGTGTTTTATTGTTGTCTCTTTCAAGCTATTCAAAATTCCCCAGTAGGAGAGTCATCCGCCTTAGGAAAGGGATACATCGTCAACAACAGGAAAGTTGATCCGCCTTAAGAAAGAGATACAAGGAGAAGTCATCTACCTTAAGAAAGGGATACACCAGAATCGGTCAGGAAAGTCAATCCGCCTCAAGAAAGGGATACACATATCTTCCACTAAGAAGTCATCAGCAGAAGAAGAGTCATCCACCTTAGGAAAGGGATACACCATGATCAGCTAGGAAAGTCGATCTGCCTTAAGAAAGAGATACACACACCCTCCCCAGTTGAGTCACTAAGGATATGCACGGTAGCAAAAGGAAAGCCAGCCGCCTCAAGAAAGGGATGCACATTGGCAAGGAAAGCCATCCACCTCAGGAAAGGGATATGCAAGGTAGCAAAAGGAAAGTCATCCGCTTAGAGAAAGGGATATGAACGGTAGTAAAAGGAAAGTCATCCACCTCAGGAAAGGGATACACATTCCCCAGTAGAGTTATAAGGGATACATATCAACAAAGGAAAGAAGTTTGCATCAAGAAAGGAACTAACCCATATCATCACCACAGGTATGATTTCTAAACCCTCGCTCACATCGTGAGATCATACAGATCCGTATCTTCAATGATCCCATGAGGGGCAGTCTGTGAGCACTGGATTTTAACGATCCTTCTTACAAAACTATGATGAGAGCTATATGACGCAATGCCTCTCAGGTGTTGTCCATCAGAGGTGTTCCTACTACTACAGAGTGGAGTTTGGCCAAAGTTTAGAGACTTAGTTTGCCCTTAGGGACCCGTACAAGTGCTGCCTGGTGGTACGGATCCACCAGCGGACTCGTACAGGTCATTCCTTCCATACGCCTGGAGGGGACCCGTATGGGAGGGCCCCCACCCGTATGGGTCCTTTTGTTGCCTAAATAGGCTCTTTTGGAAGGGAATCCTTTCCTATTTTGGGAAAAGGCAGGTCATGTACGCGATTTATTGCATTCAGACCTCATCTCCCCTATAAATAGGGCCCTTCTCTTCACATTTTACACACACACATCTCATATGAAATCATACTAAAATTCTAGCAATTTCTATAGGTATAGAAAAGGTATAACAGGGGTATAGGAAGTATAAAATAGGGAGAAAACCTTTCTTTTGAGGTTTTGTCCACATTTTGTTCATTCCTAGCTTCTTTATTAGGATTTAGGGGACATTCTATCCATACAAATACTCACCTAAATAGTCCTATTTCACTATCTACATTGGCCGCGCTCTCTCAACAGTAAAGGGATCATCTCAAAGTGGATTCACATCGCAAAGGTAATGCTCCTGAGTTTCAAAGAGACTCACATCTCAGTTATTTCCTTATTATTATTGCTTGTTCCTTCTATTATATCTGTTCCTTTCATTTCTTGTTTTGGGTCTGGTCCTAACCCATATGAGCTTTGCTGGCACTGTATATCCACAAAGATATCAAATCAGTGCGCCATACTCATATGGAAAGAAATCCCTTTTTATTTTATTTTTCTGCCACCAATCTGTTAATCTGTTAATTTGTAAATGGAACTAAACAAAGTTTCTGCCTGGACCAGATAGGACCCATATGGGTACACCATACCCGTACTAGTCCTCCCTAGTAGCCGTACGGGTCCCACCCACTTATACAGGTACCGGCCCCAAGTAGATTCCAGAATTCATTTAAACTAGTTAAAAATCAATCCAACTCACCATTTCCCATGCGATCATTTTCACTAATAATCTGGTAAATCAACCCACAAAAGTTAAAATGTGCTTTCATAATAAAATACACTAAAATGCTGATTTATGGTGTGCTATAAACTGTGCTAACATCTGTGGATGCAGGGGAATTTATTTTCATTTTGTTTTATAACTTAAAACAAATGTATAGGTTCTCTTTGCAATTTCCCCATTTTTCCCCCGGTTGTAATTTTTATTCCCCCATTTATTGCTTGTGCTTTATTGTAAATGTAAACGTATGTAACGAGTGTGAAAGAGTGTAGAAATAGGATTTCTGTGATAATTCCCTAAATGACGAAAACTAAAACGGTTTTACGCGGTGAATATAATTTTGAATCAACTAAATGAGAAATAAGTGACCCATCCGATGCCCGAATCTCTGATCCAATAGGTATGAGTCTCCTGCCCAGAGGGAACCGTACCAAAACTCTTTCCCAAGTAGACAACTTGGGTGGTGACTATATCAATTGTATCGAGATTTGGGTCTCGATTCTTTTATTCATTAAAATCGACTTATTGTGCAAACTTTAACTAAAAATGTTTTGTCACGCCTAAATCCAACCGAACCCCCAGCGGGCCCTGCCTCTCACACAGGTGCCAAGGGAGACCCACACGTCATCGACACCTCACAGCGAGCATCAGCTGTACAATGTTAGCACCTAACATGTTGTTTGTCGAAATCATCAACAACCAATTCGTTCTCCATAATTCATTGCTGCTCGCGAAATAAATGCATATCTTTCCCCGCTCCTCTACCCTATATCACACTATAACATCACAAATATTAACATTATTTTACTCTAACAAAAATTAACATCAAATTCAAACTAACCCTAATAAATTAGGCATTAAATTCAAACTAACCCTAATAAATTAGGCATTAAATTCAAACTAACCCTAACCCTAACCCTACTTAAAAAATTTAACATTAAATTCAAACTAATAACATTACTTAAACCCTAATAAATTACCATTACAAAAAACTAATAACAATCAACTACCATTATATAGAAATTAATATCAAAATTTTCCCAACCTATACACTAAAAAAATTTAATATTACAATTAAATTAACAATATATATAATTTATCGTTCAAATTTTCTAATTCAACTAAACCCTAACCCTATTAACGTATGAAAATTCAAAAAATTTAATAATAAAAAATAAAAAAATTTATTTAAAAAAAATTAAAATTATCGCCGGCATTTTAACGCCGGTGACATCAAAACGCTAAACGCCACAAAGGCGTTTTGCCACAACGTCACCGCTTGTTGACGGGTTGTTCTTAGGAACGCCCACCCGTCTACACGCATCTAGCCAAGAAATTTGAATTTTTTCGAATTTTTAGGCTGGATTTTTGAGTTTTTTTGTTCTTTTTTTGTCAAATTCATATTAAACTAGTCGAAACACATACCCGATTATGATTTCTACCCTCCATTGAAGCCAACTTGTTGTTTGATTTGTCTTTTGAATGGTGAAAGTGGTTATGAATGATGTTTTAGGGTTTATGGATGTTTTAAGGGCTTTTTACTAATAAGGGCAAAGTTTTCTTTTATACCTACTGTAATAAGTAATTTCCGATTGCTTTAGCATCCTAGAAAATAATTTGGGCCAAATGGAAAACTTATTACATATGTACGATCATTAGCAAAATCATGAGACAGTGCTTGTTTTTAATTATTTTTCTTGCTTTCTTTTGCATTTATCTTTCATACCGTTCATTTTTTCGACATGCCACTTTAGAGTTTTTTGTTCTTCTCTTTTTTATCTTCGAAACAACATCCACTGTGATATTTTCAAGCATTTACAACTAGTAGACATGTTGTAAATGTTTGGTAGACATTATAAAAGTCTAGTAGACATGTGGTAGAAGTCTAATAGATGTCCGAAATCTATTTTTTTTCATTAGCCTTTTTTCTCTTTTGATCTGTATGTTGCGCTTTCTCTCTATTGGATCTGTTATTGCGTTCTTTTCTCGATCTAGAGGTTTGATTCCAAGGTTTGCACAAACTAAAACAATGATTTCATAAAAAGTACTATCAAACACTAATATCTACCATATGTCTACCAGACTTCTGTCACATGTCTACTGGTTCAAAAAATTCGAAAATGTCACAGTGGATGTTGTTTCGAAGATAAAAATAAGACAAACAAAAAACTCTAAAGCGACATGTCAAACAAATAAACGGTTTGAGAGATAATTGAAAAATAAGAAAGAAAATCAAAAGATAAATGAGAGAAACAAGTGAATGACATGGTATGTAAATAGAATTGAAGGGAATGCGTATTTATAAATATTTTGACTTGATGGTGAATTTGTAAATAGTTTACCAAGTTTGACTATTCTTGATAAATAACCTATAAATAATGTGTAAATATAAAATAAATAAAATTATAATTCGTCAGGCCAGGTTCGGGCCGGACTCATGTAATTTAAAAAAACTAAGCCTAATCCATAAAACTTTGGGCTTTAGCAGGCTCGGGCTTAGACTAAGCTTATTAAAGAAATGATTGTCCAAGGTCGACTCATTGGAGCGGGCTCGGGTCGGACCCGACGATAAGCTGGCTGCGAGCAGGTTTAGAATGGCACCCCTTCTTGGCGTTCCAGTAGCACATACCATTTAGGAATCTCTAAAATTCATTTTCAACTTTAGAGACATTTGAGTATATCATAACCCTCAATTCTATTTTAGAGAATTAGGATTTGATACACGTTTCTCTAAAAAAAATTCTCACTTCCTCACATGTAGGGATGACGATAGATATCATATCCAATTCAAATCCGTGTATCCATATCCATTTTATGGAATCCATATCCACACTTTTTAAAATCCATTATATATGAATTGGATTTGGATACCATAACACAGATATGAATTGGATTTGGATCCAAATATGGATTCAACAAATTTTTTACAAAATGAGGTCTCGAAACGTAATTTCACATTTTCGAGACCTACCCGGAAACATTTTCTGAAAATTTATTGCACCGAATTTGTTTTCCGGTATTCCATAATTTTTAGGAGTTTTTGATTTTTCACTAATTCGGGCCCGAAATTTATTTCACATTTTCGGACCTTCAAGAAACATTTTCTTAAAATTTCTTGCATCAAATTTATTTTCTTTATTTTTCGGATTTTTTATATTATTTAAAAGTTTTCAATTTTTTACGAAACCAGATCCTGAAACGTATTTTCGTATAATACAAAGAATACAAAAGATCTGTTTTTAATTTATTTTATATTCATATCTACTAGATTTATATCCACGAATTTAAAGCGGATTTAAATTTCTCGGAATAGAATTGGATTTAGGCTATCCAAATCCAATGTAAATACACTCCCCTTAGTCACTAGGAACGCCCCCATCAGTACAATAAGATGTGTCTATTTATCTATCTCTTAATTCGAGATGGGAGCAAATTTAAAAAAGGATCTTAAGTAAATAATCACCCATACAGTCGAACTAATTAGTAGAGAATCAATAAATTCGTTTTAAAAGCGATTCATCATTCCCAAACACAGCACACAATTCCTCGATACTGCTACGCCTGCATTTGTCCTAAAGTTCTACTTGATAGAATCCTAGTCCACATATCAATTCCCATTTTCCTCCAATATTTATGATTATCCACTCATCCCCATTCTTCTCGCGGAAATGCTGTGTTCTCCCAAGTCTGGTTCCAACTGGCTCGACCGCCTCCGCTCCAGCAAAGGCTTTCCGGTCGCTGACAATTTCGACCTCGATCACTTTCTTTCCAGTTCTCCACCGAATTCTCATTCCACTCATTCGGATATTAAATTATTGTCCGCCGATCGGAGCCAATCGGCGGAGACTTCAGCCGGAAATGGAGTCAATCAATGGTTTGGTGTTCTCTGTGATCTGTTCAATATGGGCGAAAGTGGCGCGAACATTTCGAGATTGAAAAAGAGTGTCAGGAAACAAACGAAACCTAAATTTTGTGTAGTTTCGATTCCTTGTGCAGCTAATGACCTAGAATGTATGAGAAAAGACGAATATGTTTCCGACAAGAATTCAAATGTGGGGACAAATGCAGAATCCGGGGATGCAGATGAGGATAAAGAGAAAAGCAGCGGCGGAAATGGTGGCGGAAGTGATAAAGAAGAGCTGAACGGATTCTCGAGAAGTGAGGTTACTGTTATTGATACGAGCTTTGATCTGTGGAAGTTGGACAAGTTAGTGTTCAGAAGAAAGAACCTATGGAAAGTTGTGGACAAGAACCAGAAGTCATGGACTGTTGGCTCCAAGAAGAGGAAAGGAAATCACTCATTAGATTCTTCTGCATTTGGTAATGTAGCTCACAAGAAGAAATCGAAATTAATAAATCCTGTGAATGAGGTAAGTATTATACATGTTTGTTAACTTTACAACAATTCTGAATTTGCTCATATGATTATTATTGCCATTGACACTAGTTTACATAGAAGCTGCTTTACATAGAAGCTGCTCAGAGTATGAGACTCTCGCTGTCAGATGCTTAACATATGTTTAACTGGTTGAATTTGATCATTTCTATACTTTTCACTAACTAGTTGAATCGGCAACTACAACTGAAGTTTTGTACATTCAGTATTTCAGTTGGAGTTGCACAATGTAATCAACTAAGAAATGGAATAAATGTTTTAATGTTATGTAATTCAATTACCATGTTTGGTTTGCAAGTTTAAAATTAATAGAGAAATTAGTTAAAAGAATCATGTTGGGTTGTATAAGGATATGGAAGAATGAAGTAACTGACAACACATTTGAGATTTTGATTGTAATGGGGATTCATTGCATTTGTATTCGTCATGATGATTACAAAAGCAAGTGAAGATTTGTTTTATATAATTCCCATTTCATTATATAGAAATGAAATTATACAACGAAACACGATAATGAGGGTGATGTAACGATTATGTAGTCTATTACAACAAACCAAGCATTTCATATACTATTGCAACCTGGAATGAAGTGTTAAATGTGATACTCTTTAGTCTATAGTAAGGTTTACTTCTTAAGTTATTGCATAGTTAGGACTCATCTTCTACAGAGTTCTTTCTTCATAGGAACTCTACGTTTTTTAGCAGTCAGAGAATACAGGAGTGTCTTTAAGGTGAATTTGCTGAATGTATATAATGTTGAGGCAACACTGCCTATGTTTCTAATATCCTTTTGGGAGCTTGTAACTATATGTGATTGATGCTTGATATGATTTTGTTTGCTCCCATATGCTTTCTCTCTGAGGTAGGAAAGTGTGGATCTTATGCTTATTTTTTGTTGTAGATTTAATGGTGAAGATTTTTTTTTATGCCTCATTAAAAAATGGCTTTGCAGCTGGTTTATTGAATTAAGCCTTTAGACATGTATGTTTTATGGTCCAATACTCTAGTCCTTTTCAAAATTCTGTTCTTCTTCGCCTTATTTTATACAGTTAAGATATGAGGACTGCTAAATGATGAATCTGTTTTACCTGGTGGGAGTTCAGTGTCAGCATTTTTTTCTTTCTTAAGATTTCTATCGTTTTTCAATAGGTGAGTGATCAATGACTTACATGTGTTATGTAACCAACTCTTTTGTGATCAACTGCATATACACAAGTTTTTGACATCAAATGACTCAAGCCAGTTCCATTAATTTTCATTTTAAGTTAGCAATTGGTCTAAAGTGGTCATTTCTGTTCACTAACTTGAAGCCACTGCTTACTGACGAGCTATTTACGCTTATGACTGTAATTATTTGCAATGGTTTGTTGATTATTTCACTTTTCTCTTATTTCTTTAGAGTCTAAGCAATTGCTGATTTATTGATCTGTTTCAAGTTTCTGATAAATACTCTCTACTTTTATGGGCGCTCTATGAGTGTAACAGTTACAGAATTTGGAGAGGAAATAAGGTGAGGAATAGAAGAATATGATCAGAAGAGTAGGAAGGAGAGAGGAATTGATTTCATTAATATGCCTCAATTGATACAATTCCCTCACTACATAGATCAGAGAGAGAGAGAGAGTAGGAAGGACGGAGGAATTGATTTCATTAATATGCCTCAATTGGTACAATTCCCTCACTACATATAGCAAATGACAAATTTGGCAGCTATCACAAAAGGAAAAAACTGTGTAACTGCCTAGTAATCTCTACTGTTCTATTGGCTGACTCAGCCCTAGGTGCAAACTTCTAGAAACATAAAGATAACCTGAATATGCAGGAATAACCCATCATTACATAATATAAATAACTAACGAAAACATTATTCTTCACTGTAATAACTACTTTTCATACTTTTCTCTTCAACGGTCTTCTTTTGTCTTCAGCTAATTCTTAAATTTACTATGATATTATACAATTCCCCCTCCTTGAGTACATTCTTGTCCCCAAAATTGTTACAAGTTAGGAAATTGACGACTGAATGCATGTTCCTCTATCCAATGCTAACATTCCCTTCCATTGAATTAGTAGCCGATTGAAAGCCTTATCCCTCATCACTGCTGTTCTGGAATTCAGAACCTTGTAGAGTTCAATTTCTTCTTGATCCTTTACTGTAGAAGGTAAAGAACTGCAGACAGGGGAACCATGATGTATCTTCTTCTTGAGCAAAGAGACATGGAAAACTGAATGTATCTGACACTTTGAAGGCAGCTGCATTTTATATGCCACTTCTCCTGTCTTCCTTCGATACAATAGGAGCCATAGTATCTTGCTGAGAGCATGATGGAGTTTCTCTTGGCCACAAAAGTCTTGTTACATGGTTGTAGCGTACTAGCTTCAAATAAACCCAATCTCCTTTCTGAAATTCCCTCTCAATTCGTGTAGCATCTGCACACTGCTTTATTCTATTCTAGGAAGCAGCAACCCTTTCTTTCAACACTGAATTCATCTTTTCTCTTTCCAGTAACAATTCTTCTACAACAGCTATCGACAGAGTCTCTCTAGGCAGGGTAGCCAGTGAAGGACTGATTCCATATAATGCTTGGTAAGGGCTCATTTGTAAAGAGAGTGGAAGCTTGTACTGTACCAATACTCTCTGCTTAGCTGAGCCCAGAATTCCATTTAGCTGGTTTTAGGAAACACATACTCCTTAAATAGTTTTCCATGCGCTGATTTAGGTGCTCAGTCTGCCCTTCAGTTTGAGGCTAGTAGGCTTTAGTGAATAGTAACTTTGTTCCCATCATTTTCATCAATTCCTGTCAAAATGTTCCTGTAGATAATAGATATTTGATCCCTATCAGAGACAATAGTGATAGACATCCCATGAAGCTTAAAAGCGTTATCCAAGAAACCTTTAGCAACCACCGTGGCATTGAAGGGGTGTGATAATGCTATAAAGTGCCTAGTTTTGGTAAACCTATCAATCACCACTAGTATGGTATCTTTCCCTTCTGACCTTGGTAGCTTCTCAATAAAGTCTATGACAATGTCCTGCCAAGTTTGTTGAGGAATTGGCAAAGGCTGTAAATACCCCGGGTAGGCCACATTCGCAGCCCTACACCTTTTGCAAGTGTCACATGCTCCTACCCAATCAATCTTTTCTTGAGTCATATTTGGCCAAAAGAGATGATGTTGTAACCTGCTCAATGTGCTCTTAATTCCGGAATGCTCCCCTAGAGGAGAGTCATGAAAGAGTTGCAATAATTTCTTTCTCATATCAGTGCCTTTACCCCATAGTTGTGAAGGTGCAAGGCTCAAGGTGCAAGGTGCAAGGTGCAACTTAGGCACACCTCAAGGTGAGACCCGCACCTGAGGTATGCCAGGCGCAAAAAATTTGCAAAAAATGTTTGCTTGAAAAGTGAAGTTAAATGCAATAACAATACCTGAAAATTAACTAAGAGAATTGTTAGATGTACATATATATGTAAAATTTACATATTGCATTAGGAATATCAAGTCTTGAAATAATCTAGTCATAATAGGAATTGAATTAGGAATATTCAGCCTTAAAATATTATTAAAACTCTTAAAAATAGATGAACAACACTTTATAACGCAAGTTGAAATCTTGAAAAAATGTGTCCTCGTGGTGCGCCTGTGGCGCACACCAGGCGCGTGCCTGAGACAATGTTTTAAAAAGCGCTAGAAGCTAGTCGGGTGGCTGGGGCTTCTGAGGCCTAGACGGAACTTTGGCGAATTTGTATTTTTTTATTTTTTTATTTTCTTATTTTTTTAATATTTAAAATATTAAAAAACATAATTTAGACATTGTTTTAAAAATTGCTAGTTGTTAGTCGAATTGTGGGGACCTCCTTATTTGTGGCATAGAGCACATTGTTTATCGGTTTGATACTCCGAACGACAATTCTATTGTGAGAACACTTTAATGTACTCTAGTTTTACCAGCTCAGCTACTTTTTGAGTAAAAAAAATTATAATTATAATTATTACCCATATTAATGCCTAAAAAAATTGAGTTTAGGTGCTGCCTAGGCGGCAAAAATCGGACTAGGAGATACCTAGGGGTAATAAATCGGACCAATGCTTGATAGCGCCTGAGGAATGAAAAGTTGGGCGGCAAGCCCCAAATTAGCTCTTAGGTGGGGCTAGGCGGGGATTTTTAAAACAGTGGCCTGAGGTACGCTACCTCTAATGGGGTATGGCGAGGCGCAGGACCGTGCGCCCGGCGTGAGGCACGCTTTTAACAACTATGCTTTACCCATATACATCTTGTTTTTGCAGTCTAGGAAGCACAGAAACTCTTAGACACTTGTGTTTCCACTTGATCCAAAAAGATGAATAAATTCAACGAAAACAAACAAGGATAAAAAGCAAATGGCAAAATAAATTGAACAAGAACTCAGGAAAACAAGAACCCAAATCTAAAGCAAATGGCAGATTAAATTGCAAAAGAACCCAGGAGAACAAGAACTTAATCCTAAAGCAAATGGCATATTAAATTGAAAAAGAATCCAAAAGAACAATAACTCAATCCGAAAGCAATTCCATAAATTGAACAAGAACCCAGGACTCAAAAATATAATTCTTCTACTAGAGCAAATTTTCATAGATTTAATCCTCTTCTGTCACTTAATCACATGCCCCAATTTCTTTCAAATGCTCTCTTTCATGTAGGAGGCGTAAAATTCTTCCGATTTTTGCTGTTTATAATAGATATGCTGAGCGAGCAATAAAGTGGTGATATTTTCACAAAGAGAAACCAGAGCCTTGGGCATGGACTCGGTGTTTACATGGTAGAGAATTAATCCTCTTCTGGTAGGATTAATCCTCTCCTATCACTTAAACTTCGTTTGCGATTCCGACTTTCTTCCGGCCATCGCTTGCTTCATCATTGTTATTTTGATTTATATTATTCTTCAAATCAAAAGCAGCCGGAGTCGGCGCCGACACTTTAGTGTTGGCGAGAGTGGAAGAGGTTGGCGGCGGAGAACCCACGTAGAAGGAGGAGGCGCTGAGACTGGTGTATCAGACTACGGCGAGTGAAATCAAAACGAATTGGGTATGGACCTCAGTGAAGATCAAAACAAGGAAGAATAAGAAATAGAATAGGCGATGGATTTTGAAGAATTTTCGTGCTATAGGGTGTGAGGAAAAGGAAGAAGAACAACAATAACATTGAATTTCCAAAATTGCCCTTGCCACGTCAGCATTTCTAACGGTAATTCCTTTAATTGCTTATGGTGAGAAACCTCAAACCCCCTTTTGAAAAAAAAAATTCCTCAAGCCCCTTTTTGAAAATAAGTGAAACCACATTGTATGTTTTTGAAGTTTACCCAATATATTATATCAATTATATGATTAATTTATTATAATTGTTATTAGTATTAATAAAGCACTTGAAAACCGTGCAAATCATTATTTATGAATTTTTCAGTTCTCCCTTGTAGATATAACCATCCAAATCTACCTTCCTTTCTTCAGCTACTTAAAAAATATGGAAGAATACCCGGCTCTTGCTTGTCCAAGCATCTACATCAGTTCCATCAAATGATGGGAGTTCACATTTTGGTATCATTTTGCGAAATTCGGATCTCTTATTTTCTCCAGTTGGGTTACTTTTGGCAGAGGTAGTGTTTGTCGTGAGAAGAGTTTGGTTATTGGTTATGGGTGTGGTATTTGAGGTATTAGAGGTGGTGTTGGTGGTTATAGGGGTTGGCTAGGGGGTGTTAACGAGCCGAACCGAGACCGAATAGTGCAGGGCTTGGCTCGGCTCGGCTCGTGAACATATTTGCTCGGGCTCGGCTCGAAGCTCGTCGAGCTTAGAAAAATGAAGCTCGGCTCGGGCTCGTGAAAAGCTCGGCTCGAGCTCGCGAGCCTAAAAGAGCCCTAACATATATGCGCTATTGCGACACAAAATAAAAGTGTTACCCCCTAAGTGTTTAAACTTTGATGATTAAAACTGATTTATGGCAACACTAGTTAAAAAAAGGACTGCGTTAGTAACATGACATTTTGTTACACTTTTTCAAAAAAAAAATATCGGAAAATACATTTCCAAAAAAATAATGCAATTTATTCGCGCTTAAAGAAATACATAATTTTGACAAAAATATTTTTACCATGATCCGTAATCACTCTCATTTCGTCTCTTTCTATGTTTTTTCCTATGCAATTCCAAATTCATCACCACTCTTGCAAAAAAGTAGCAAGTTATTTTAAATCATCATTTTACGAATAATTATCGTAAATGAATAATTATTACTCACCAATCATATATAATTAATTTTTTTTCACTAATTTATTAACTAAAAAAATTATACGAACATCTTTGCGAGCTTTCGAGCCGAACCTTAGAAGGCTTGGTTTGGCTAGTTAATATCTCGAGCCGATCCCGAACTCGAGTCGAGCTCTATCAAGTCGAACCCTGACCGAGCTTTGACCAAACCGAATCTCGAACAGTTTGCGAGCCACTGGGACTTGTTAACACACCTAGTGTTGGCTTTGAGGTATTATGAGTGGGTTTGATGGCTGGAAAGGCCCAAGGAGAGATTCAGAGGGGTTCAAGGAATTGCCAGGTGCAGGGGTTAGTACCTGAGAAGAAGCCTCAAATGACCTCACAAGTTCTTCCAAAGCCTTGTCCAAATCCAGATAGGATAGGACTGATAATGCTCATTTTGGGTCCTCTTGATTGATTCCTTCTCTAGGAGCACGGAATCCAAGAGTGTCTGCTGATCTCTCTGGATTGCTGTCATTTGGGTTTGAAATATCCCTATTTGTCTATTAGTCTCATCCATACTCGTAGTGAGCTGAAGCATCTGCTGCTCTAAGGCGTCCAGGGCTACTTATTTTGCTGCTCTCATTCTTTGGTTTACCATAAACAGTCAGAGGACGAGGACTATGATACCAATGTAACAGTTACAGGATTAAGAGGAAATAAGGTGAGGAATATAAGAATTTTAGATGAGAAAATCGATGAAATAGATCAGGGAGAGAGAGAGTAAGAAGGAGAGTATTGGTTGGTTTCACTAATATGCCTCAATCAGTACAAATTTCTCAATACATATAGCAAATGACAGATATAGCAACTTTCACTAGAGGACATAACTGTATTAACTGTCTAAATTCTCTACTGTACTATTGGTTGACTCCGCCCTAGGTGTAAACTTCTGGAAATATAAAGATAATTTGAATATGCAGGGAGTAATCCACTACACATAAGTCCATTACATAATAGAAATAACTAACAAAATCTTAACGGTAATAACTACTTGTCAAACTTCTCTCTTCAACTGTCTTCTTTCTTCTTCAGCTATATGTTAATTTTCCTATGATATGTGACAATGAGCTATGACATTCAGTTTCTAAGCGCACAATTTCTTTTAGGACATGTTTGATGAGAGATGAAATGACTAACTTTTTCTTAGTTGATGTTAAAGACAATGAATAACCACTCATGAAATAGCTATTCCATGAGAGGTGAAATATAGGTTCTTTTATTTAACGTAGGAGTATCTATTCCATGAGGCGGACAAATTCTTTTTCCAATAACTATAATAAATCCAAGACAATAGTCTATCTTATTTCACTTTCTTTTATTCATTTCTATTCTATTTGTCTGGAATACAAGCAACCGAACGCCACCTTAGTACAAATACACCAAGTTGTCATATTTGTCATTGCCAATTGACGTTAGGTTTATGGTATGCAATCTCTATGTCTATATGCTTGGTCAGAAAGTCTTGTTCAAGGATGCAGTTAATCTACATTTTGGACTTGAATTGCATACATGTATTCCACCATATGCCTATCAAAACTTTTAATAGGTCTACCAAACATTTAATTGGCTTCAGCTAAGCAATTTCTGTGACATAAAAAGCTTATGACCTTTTTCGTTTGTGCTATATGTTTGTTCTAAATTGCTGATTTTAATTTTGGGAGATAGCTGAATATGTGCTATGTTTAGTTTCTCTATAGTTACACTTCAAATTTTCTTTTCATTTTTCTCTTCGTTTTCCTTGGATGGATTATGCAACTTTTTTTCACCATCAACATAGTTTCCGTGTCTGGATCCACTATAGTTTTTCATAGAGGAAAATTCTTTATTGACTAGTGAACTGCAATTCTTCAGTTTCTGATGTTTAAAATAATGGACAAACATTGTTTATGATAAATTATAACGTGTGAGGTGCTGATTAGTTTGCATTTATTCTTGCATGTGTAGGGAATGAAACAGCAAGATCAGGAACAGGAAGAAGTCTGTAAATATTCATTTGATGTCAATTTCCAGGTTCCAAGAAAGAGGCAAGTACATTTGAAACTCACAAACTGGACTATAATATTACGCGTGTCTTTTTTATTTTATTTGGATTGAAGACATTTTTTTAGCCTTATACTATCCATGAAGTGCCATTTCACCCCTGGACTAATAAAATTGACCATTTGTCTATCTGTAATACCATAATCTGGAACCAATGTCACCCACTTTTTACAAGGAATGTAACACTTAATACATGGAAAACTACCAAGTTCAAACCAAGTATTATACAGATTTTTATTGCTATTATGAAAATTTCGTAAATTGCACAGTTCACTCGGTCTCTTATAAGATGAATTTATATGGAACACCGAATTTTGATATTACAAAATGTTACTTTCCAGAAGTCCAGCTGATGAAAGGGCATTATATGAATGGTACATAATATTAGCTTAATGCATCTCTTGTCTAGGTACCTAAACTTGTCCCAGAAAACTTGCTGCCCCCTAAACCTGAACTTTCAAAGTGACCTCGTAGCTCCCTGAACGCCACGTGTCAGCTTCTGATTGCTTTGACTTTTGAAAGATGCCATTTTTTTTATTTTCGCTCTCCAATCAGAAGGTGACACGTTGCATTCAAGGAGCAAAGCGGTGCACTTTTTAAAAGTTGAGGGAGCTACAGGGTCATTTTGAGAGTTTAGGGGAAAACCTGGAGATGCATTAGGCCCATAATTTTATGTTCCAAAAGTCCAGCTGGTGAGAGGACATTATGTGAATGGTACATGTCTTTAATCTTTTATATTGTAATTTAGCCCAATGATAATCTTTCCCCCAATGGATGCATTGTAGGATTAATTTTTGTAGATCAGCCGGGAAATCAAAGAAAAATTGTGCTTCTGTTCTTATAAAAGCTATATCTTCAGCCAACAAATGTAGGAAGATTCGCCATCTCAAGGAAACTCAAAAAGAATGAGGCACGAAAGATTCATGTGGTAGACTCACTAACTTAAAGGCACAAGTATGTGTAATTTGGTATATGATTGAAGATGTGTAGTAGTGTCTCATTGTTTAAATTGGAAAATGAGTATTCCAACTTGTATGTTTGAATGTGGAAGGATTCGATTTAACGCATTTTCCTGTGTCCATTTGAATTTTTTTCCCTCGGGATTTATCATTTATAATTTCTATTTGTTTTCTTTTTCTTTAATTATTTGTTGAGAAGTGATGTAATATTCTTACATATGCTGGTAATGAAAATCCATTGAAATTTTAGGAATTTATGTACCATTGAAATCTTTTGCAAGTTTAATTCGTTTGATTTTGTCAAAATATATTGTTCGAAAGTTGATTTTCACCAAATTTGCTCTAAAATTGGAGGGGTAATACATACAAACAGGAGAAAACAAGTTTTTGGCCTAATGCATCAGTTGTTAGATTCAGCTCAGTACAAGGGATCATACTAAGTTAAGAGTTTTGATCATTACAAGCTCACTCATCATTAGAATAATAACTCAGTAGTGTGGCTAGCTCAAAGTTCCAGTCATTCAATGGAATGAGTGGACTCAAGGGTAGAGTTATTTAGCTCTAGTGAATATAACTTGAATAATGAACTAGCTCAGATGTCTTGAGTTTAATTTGCTCTGAAGAAATATCAGAAAAGAAAGAGTATAGGATCTGTAAATTCTCATTGATGATGAAGAAGATGAGTGCATAAGCTGTTTATATAGCAGCTTGAAAATCTGTTACAATTTTCCAGCCTAAAGTAACTGAAAATACATTTCCCCCCTTTCTAGCTTATTTACGGTTTCTAGTGGGCATGGTATAGTTGAGGTGTAGTTGCGGTATAGTGGGCCTGTCTTGTGGGCTTTTGTTTATCAGCTAACACTCCCCCCTCACAAGAAAACTTGGTGTTCTTGTGAAGAAGTTGAATAAAACCCATCTTCCTTAAAGTCGGACCCATTGCTGCTGCTGAAATGGGCTTAGTAAATGAATCTGCAAGTTGGTCCTCTGATGCTACGTATGGTGTCTCCAAGAACCCAGTCTCAATATGATTCCTAACAATGTGGCAGTCCATCTCTACATGCTTAGTCCTCTTATGAAAGATGGGATTTTTTGCTATAGCAATGCCTGCTTGATTGTCGCAAAACAGCTTGATTGGTAAAGATACTGGGATATTGAAGTCCTGCAGTAGGTAGCTAATCCATTTAATCTCACAACTCGAATGTCCCATGCTTCTATATTCTGACTCAGCTGATGATCTGCTCAAAGTAGATTGTTTCTTGGTTTTCCAAGAAATCAGGGAGCTTCCAAGTAGAACACAGTATCCTGTTAGAGATTTTCGTGACACTTTACATCTCCCCCGATCCGCATCGCAGAATCCTGTCAGTGCATGGTTAATTGAAGCCTGGTAGAACAAGCCATAATTGATTGTCCCTTTGATGTACTTCAGCAAGTGTTGCGCTGCTTGAAGATGATGCTCGCATGGCTTTTGCATATATTGACTTAATTGCTGTGTGGCATATGAGATGTCACGTTTAGTGAATTCCAAATACAACAGTCTTCCAACTATTTTTCTATATCTCTCAGGATTCTCAATTTCCTTTCCCTCCTTTGAGAGATCTATGCCATGGGATGTGGGACTTAAAACCGTGGCTGCTTCAGTCATGCCAGCATCTATCAGAATTTCATTAGCATATTTTGTTTGAGAGATTAGTATGCCTTCTGCAGTTCTTGTCAACTCAACCGCTAGGAAGTAGTTTGCTTCCCCTAGGTCTTTTATGGTGAAAAATGAGTGTAAAAACTGTTTCACTTCACTAATCCCTTTTATGTCAGATCCAGTAATCAAGAACTCATCAACATAGATTACTAAGGCTATGAACTTTCCAGTTGATGTTTGCTTAGTGAACAAAAAGTAATCATGTTGTGATCTTTTGAACCCATATGATAGCACCTTCATACTTAGCTCCTTGTTCCATTGTCTCCCTGCCTGTTTGAGGCCGTATACGGATTTTACCAACTTGCAGACTTGGTTAGTCTTTGCCCCCTTGTACCCTTTAGGTGGATCAAGGTAAATTTCTTCTTCTAGGGAACCATGTAGATAGGCATTATTGATGTCTATCTGATGTAGACCCCAATCTTTTGCAGCAACAATAGTAATGAAAAGCCTGAAAGTAACAGCTCTAGCTACAGGGCTAAAACTCTCATGAAAGTCAATCCCATACCTTTGGCTGTATCCCCTGGCAATAAGTCTTTCCTTGTATCTTTCAATGTCTCCGGTTGGTGTGTACTTTATTTTATACACCCATTTGGATGAGATGGTTTGTTTTCCAGGTGGTAAAGTAGTAAGTTGCCATGTTCCATTCTTTTCCAAGGCCTCTAGTTCGCAGTCCATAGCATTGATCCAATTTGGATCTTTTAGAGCTTCTCTAAAGTTTAATGGCTCCTTTACCGCGACTATCTTGCTAAGAAAAGCTGAGTGAGATGGTGGGATGACAACACTGGTGACATACTCTTGAAGCCAAGCTGGCTTTTGTGTCCTCTCTGATTTAGAGATTTGTGCCTCTGTTGAATTCTCAGTTAAGCTATTCTCAGAACTGTGAGCTTTGTGAGGATTGGCATGGTTGTCTTCCGCTTTTTCGGCAAAAGGAAAAATCCCCTCATTGAATTGCACATCTCTTGAGACAACTGTTTCCCCAGTTTTTGTATCAAGCATTTTTCAGCACTTTTGTCCAATGGAAAAACCAATGAAAGTTGCTTGGTGAGCCCTGACATCAAATTTATCCTTGTGTGGGTTGCTGTTAGAGTAAAAACATTTACAGCCAAAGATCTTGTAACTACTGTAGTCAGGATCTTTGCCATAAAGTAAAAAGTGTGGTGTCTTCCATTTGAGTATCTTGGATGGGATCATATTGATTATGGCAGTTGCCATTAGCACTGCCTCTCCCCAAAACTTTGATGGCATTTTGGCCTGAAATAATAATGCTCTAGCCACTTCTAGTAATTGCCTATGTTTTCTCTCCACTACCCCATTTTGCTGTGGGGTATATGGGCATATGCCCTTTTCAATTAGCATCTTGCTACATTCTTGGTTCAAAAATTCCTTTCCATTATCACTTCTCAATGTTTTATCTTGTGACCAAACTGTGTTTCAGCATACTTAAGGAAAACAGTCAATGCATTTGTTGTTTGGGCTTTATTTTGTAGTATGATTACCCATGTAGCTCTAGAATAGTCATCAACTATGGTCAAAAAGTAACTAGCACCAGTAGTTGATACCAAATGATAAGGCCCCCACAAATCTACATGAATTAGCTGTAAAATTCTAGTAGATTGTATAGTACTCTTTGAAAAGAGTAGTCTACATTGTTTTGCATAATGACAAATTGAACAAGAGCAACGATCCTCATTACTGCTAAAGTTAATACATTTTAAATGAGATAAGGTTTCTTCTAAAACATGCCCTAATCTCTTGTGCCAAATGTATGACTCATTTATTACATCAGTACTACTCAAACACATAGCATACTTCTGTAAAACTTAACTATCAAAAGATGAGTCAGTGAGCCTATATAATCCATCAATCCTCCAGGCCACTACTACCATATCCCGAGTTTCCAGGTCTTGTAAACAGCACATATTAGGCTTAAATTCTTTAGAAATTCTGGAATATGAAATTAGCTTTCCAACAAAAAGCAGGTTGAAGTGAAACTGTTTCACATACAACACATTCTTTAACACCAATCCATTTTGTAATTATATATCACCAGTTTGCATGACTATTTGTTTTGTACCATCTGGTAAAATAACAGTATGTTGAGTTTTTGGTGATTTGACATTCTTGAATAACTGTATCTGAGAGCTCATATGAGATGTAGCCCCACTGTCAACAATCCAATCATCTATATCAACAGTGTGAGATTGGTTACCTGGAAAACCAGCGAAAGCTGTGAAATCTTCCTTGGATCCTGATCCAAAAGATGAGAGTGGTGTCTCCATAGTACTTTTACCCTTCATCATCTTATACATCTCTTGAGCAATGATGTTCAGTTACTGAGAAGTCAGTTCAGGTGTTTGACAAGCCACTTTTTGTTCATCTTTGTAATCTTCTCCTTCATTGTCAAAATCATTCACATTGTGAGCCTATTCCCTTGCTTTCTTTCTCTCCTCAGGATACCAATCAGGGTACCCTATGAGTTGAAAACATGTCTCCCTGGTATGGCTGGTACTATTACAATTAGTACATTTCCTTTCCCTCTTCGCATATCTGTTAGTGTCAAACCTGACATTGCCTCTTCCTCTATTGTAGTGATTCTTGGACTGAAACTTAGCTGAGAAATTAGCTATCTCAACAGAGTGATCTACATTTACCTCCCTCTGCTTCTTGATTCTTTGAACCATGGCATAGGCCTTGTTAATACTAGGCAATGGATCCATCATCAAGATTTGACTCCTAACAGATTCATGTCCTTTATTTAGCCCCATCAAGAACTCCATTAACTTGTCCTCTTCGTTCAATTCTGCAATTTTTTTAGCCACATCGCATACACAATTGTCTGTTGCTCCATAGTTATATATAAGACATTTTCTCAACAATGCTAGTTCATCCCATGGCTTCTTTAAATGAGTATAATAGATCATTACCTGATTATTCCCCTATGATAACAGGTTTATCTCTCTCTTCAATTGATAGATTCGCGGGCTGTTACTACCTCCGAATCTTTCTTCTAGCTCTGTCCATAAACTCCTAGCATCAGTCGTATACATAAACGCTTTGGAGAATTCCTTGGTTATAGAATTCATGATCCAAGATGTGACCATGCAATCATTCTTCTGCCAACAATTGTAGCCAAGTGCACCAGCAACCGGTCCATTTCCTTGTATATACTCGAGCTTGTCTTTGGCGATGAGGGCGCACTTGATTGATTTGCTCCAAGGAAAATAATTCTCTCTATTGAATAGCGCCGGCACAATAACAGCTCCAAGATTATCGATCTGATGTTGAGTCGGATTGAGATTTGCCATTTGTTCTTAACCTTGATCTTGATCTGTAGCTTGATTAATCAAAATTCCAGTTTCTCTCAAAGGATTGAAATGGTTATTTGCTTTACAAACCATATATCTCTGATACCATGAAGAAATATCAGAAAAGAAATAGAGTATAGGATCTATAAATTCTCATTGATGAAGAATATGAGTACATAAGCTGTTTATATAGCAGCTTGAAAATCTGTTACAATTTTCCCGCCTAAAGTAACTGAAAATACATTTCCCCCCTTTCTAGCTTATTTACGGTTTCTAATGGGCCTGGTATAGTTGAGGTGAAGCTGTGGTATAGTGGGCCTATCTTGTGGGCTTTTGTTTATCAGCTAACATACTCAACATTATCTAGTGTAAATTTTACTCAGCATGAGTATCTATGAGGTATGCTCAATATTCAATAAAGATAAATCTTATGCTGAGTTAGATTTCACTGTATGCTTAACTTAGTACTTGCCAAATAAATATTCTCTTTTGTTTTCTTTACGGAAACTAATTAAATATCCAAACGTATGTAAAAGCGCAACCTGGGAAAAAGGAATTTCAGAAACAAAGGACAAAAGCTACACAAAATGTTGTAGGGAAAAAGGCAAAAGAAGACAAAGTCAAATATATGAAAAATGTCACATTTTCTACAACCACGCGCACATGTTTCTCTAACACGGTACCAGAGTGGCGAGAAGACACGTAGCAATAGATATCTCTCTCTCTCTAACAGATCTGGAACGGAATAAAATTTTAATAAAAATATCTCACAACGGATTTATTCCCTCTTACAACATAATTTTCCTATCTCACAACGACATGATTTGTGTCTCACAACAGGAAGAAATCAACTCATAACGACGCGAAAATTTGAAGATATTTTACCAGTCCTATTTTACATCGGCTAATTCGAATACATTGTCTATATAAGGAGCAATAAGCTGCTATTCAAATCACCAAATTTCGACAAACTAAAACTCTACTTATATCATAACTCTAAGAAATTCACAAGCCATCATAGCAATCAATTGTCTAAGCTTCTTACTCATTATATAGAGAGAAATAGAAATCATTAGATCAAATTATTGTAAATTTGATAGTAAGAAGATTCAACATTTCTTGAAATCTTCAAATATTTTGTTGATACCGAGTGTTTCTGGATTGAAAAGGGTATTCAATCCAAATTGAGTTCGTTCATAGTTTGGAAAGTACTCACTGTAAACTTGATCGAGCTGTAAAGGTTTCTCTGCCCCGAAATGAGTTCTCACTAGTGGATTAAAGCTCAAATAAAAAACTTGGGGATTGGAGGTAGGCGCAAGTCCGAACTGTGATAAAAATCTGTGTGAACGATTTTCTACCTCTTTCTCCTTTACTTTACTCAATACTCATTTTGTCAACATTTAACATTCTCTGTTCTTGTTGTCTTACTCAGTCTCTCTTATTTCTACTCGGCATATATCTTATCACATATAAAATCCATTGTAAACTAAGCTCATCACAAGCTTTCCAATTTACTCATTCTCTATATTTTTTCCTAGAATTGCACAGTCTCACTAACTCATCATTATTTGGGAATCAAAGTTTTAATTGCTTTAAAACCTTTTTAAAACCTCATTATGTACGATAATGAGTTATTCACCCCCTTTAACTTATTATTTATGCCTAAAGGACCAACAAGTGGTATTAGGGAAAATGCTCATCTTAAGATTTTACAGTCTTGAGTTAAAGATCCAATGGCTCAAACTACATGAAGTTCTTGCCATATGATGAACAAACATAGAATCTCCCTGAGGGAATGTCTGTCACTAGACCTCCACTATTTCAAGGTAAACATTATACTTATATTGCAAATCTTGCATTATGGAATTCATTCAATCATATAAGCATGCTTGCATGGTTGACTATTGTTAATGGCCCTTATGCTCCTATCGTTGGTAAATATAGTGAGACCATCCCTAAACTTTGGGTTCATTGGATACTACTAATCTCTTTAAGCTTAAGGAGAATGTTACAGGCTTAAATTACTTACGATGTGCGCTAGATGCCAATGAGTTAAACAGGTATCAGGTTGCAAGACTGCATAGGATATGTGGAGGAAGCTAGAGATTACATATAAGAGAAATGACAAGGTTAAGGACACCAAGATTAACCTATTGAAAAAAAAAATGAAATATTACAAATATAGCCAACTGAAGGAATATAGTGCATGAACACGCGGTTCGTGAACATTGTAATTGAACTGAAAAGGCTCAAGAAGAACTGCAATAAAGAAGAGATGGTGAAGAAAATTCTTAGAAGTGTCACTACAGAGTGGGATTCCAAGAAGAACGCAATTGAGAAAGCTCATGGTCTCAAAATCTACATATATGATGAGCTTATTAAGATTCTACTCACTAAAGACATGTCTCCTAGGAGATATGAGGAGTACTCCAAGAGGACCAAGAGCAAGGAGAAAGAACATAGTGCTCAAAGATGATTCATCATAGAACTCAACTGATGATAATGATGAAAAAATTTGGCGCTACTCACCAAAAATTTTAAGTGCTTCAAGAAAAAATATGGGGAATTTTAGAAGAAGTTTCCCAAGAAGAAATTTACTTAGCATAAGAAGCATAATGAGGAGAAGCTAAGAAAGGAGCTCAACAAAGACATTGAATGCTTTGAATCTGTCAAGATAGGCCATATTTAGTCTAGCTTCCCTAAACTAAAAAAGGACACGAAGAAGAAGACGTTTGGAGGGAAAGGACTAATGGTAGCCTGGAATAACTCAGAGCTTGAGTAAACATCATCTTCAGATTAGGAGCCATAAGACTTTATCAATCTCCATCTCATAGAAATTGGAGATGAAGTCAGTGATAGTCAGCATCAGTCTCAAACGCTACTAATTCCTTTGCTAACAAAAACATGAATATGAGAGGGAGAAAGAGAGAGGAAAGCAAGCTGAGGTAATTTCTCAACCACCTCTTTCTTCCGATGAATTCTCTGAGGTACTCTATGATGTGATTGGAATGACTAAGAAGTTAGGAAAGCACATCAAAGAGTTATTGAGTAGATGTGATGATTTGAAAGATGAACATGCTTCCATTTTTCTTGATGTCCGTTATTATTGGAAAAGGATGAGTACCAAAAGGTTTATATCAATAAGCTCACAAAGAAAATTATTGAACTCCCTATTAAATTAACAACTTTGAAAAAGGTATGAGTGATAACTTACTAAATATATTTCACCCGTCTCCAGCTATGAGACCAGGTCAATGTAAGTCGCCTGGCTCACCTCGTGAAATAATACAAAGGTAATGAACCCTATCTCAGGGAGCCGGATGCACTTCATCCGGATAATAGTAAATACTTCAGGAAAACCCTATTAGCGTAGCAATGTCCTAAATGGACATGATCCCGAGTCGGTCTTATTCTGGCTCGAGGGCACGTTCGTGTTGCACAAGTTAAGGAGAATTTAGGTTTGATTCTAATCACCAAATTCTCTCCTTTTGTCTATCATTTTCCTAACCTATTTGGCATACATGTCATTATCCCTTTCCTAAAGAGATAATGAGAAAGAGTCCTCCTCATTGAGGAATAACTCCTAAAAAGAATCCTTGGCCAACAAGAATTCCCTCACCAGGAAATACTAGTTCTATACCAGTTAGAACATCTATTGCGCCTATATATAGGCCCCCTAGGTCAGATTAAATGTACATTCACATTCTTATACTTACTCTCAACTATTTCCTCAAAACCCTTTATTGACTTAACCATTGGAGGGTCCCCCATGGGGTAACCACCAATGGCCCCCAAGTTCGTGTCTATTTTGCAGGAATTAGGCTAACAATTCAAAAAGTTTCATAGAAGATCAATTCAAAATTATTAGTATTAAGGTACGATATTTTTAGTGGTGCGATGAACATGGACTTTGTTTACTTGCTTAGGAAAGAATTATAGTTCACTTAGAAGAACACAAATCCTTTTTTCAAAGTTTTTGCTGTTTGAAGATGTTGCTTGAAAACGCTAATCCAATCATCAATTCCAGGTTGAATACACCCAAGGCGATGCTAAAAGCGTCGGTGCTATTGAAAAGATGCCATTAACGGCAGGTAGCTTGGGAGTAGCAGAAATAGGTGAGCGCTCCTCCTAGATGCTTACTGAATTGGACCCATTCATTGAAATCTCTAGGAAGGCTTCCCTTAATCCAAAACAACAAGGATAAATGATGAGGTCCGTTTTCAACCATTATGTGGCCGTAGGCCGGCTCGGGGGAGAAACTCTGAAAGACATGATAGTTCTGCCAGAGATTGGGGTCAATCGGAATCTCCTCCCTCAATTCAACTCCATCCCCGACACACAGATATCTGTGCCTACAGTAACTGAAGGAATTCAAAATTTGGTTATCTCATAACCGGCTCCAGTCTAGCCGGTCATTCCCTCACAGGTTGCACCGGTATTAACTCAACCGTCAACCAACCAAGATTAGAACCTAGATATATTGCAAGGGTTATTGATAATGCTGCAAAATAATAATGTTTATAATAAAGCCAAGATGAGATTATTGGCTTAACGCTTCCTTCCTTCATTTTCTATTAAGCAAACCCACTCGCATTCCTACTGCATGGGTTTCACTTGTAACAAAATATACCCATATCACCATATCCATTTCTAAAAGCAAAGGTGGGATTAATAAGTTCACTGAATGAGAAATAAAATAATACATTTGGTCTAGTGGTTCCAGATTAGAGAAAGAAGCTGAGGGTCCTGGGTTCGAGTCTCAGGTTCCTCAAAAATTAAATGTTGCTACTTCTAAAAAAATGAGAAATAAAATAAGGTGTGTTCTTGTATTAACAGGCCATTACTGGAGATAGCCAAGGAGTGCGACGACCTAACGCTCATTATCAAAAGAGTCCTTATTTTTTTATTATCATTACGTATATAACTTGTAAGAAACTTTCTTCATTATCAGGGGCGGCGCCAAGGATGGTCGTGGAGGGTCAATTGGCCCTCCAATCGCCAGAAAACACCCTCAATATGGATGATTATAGTGTTTGTCACCTGCAAATTAGGTTTCAAGGGAGCATTTTGTCCATGTAACTGAGGAAGACGAAAGCCACCAAATGGGCTTTCATCCTTATTTTTTAAGTTTGGCCTACAAAAACGTGGGCCAACTAAAACAGTTTACTTTTTACTTTCATACTCATGGATTAAACTTGGAAAAGATAATCAAATAGTTTTAGTTGATATATTATTATTTTTTATTAAATCAAAATTAAACTCAATCTATATGTTTTATTATTTAATTTATAGTTTCGTCGTGTTTATACCTTTCAAATTTTCTTTTAGTTTGAACTTATTTTATATATTGGCAAATTAAAAGCTTCATTGCAAAAATTTTTTATGACTATAGACAACCAATCAAAAGCATCTTCAGACAAATTAATATTGATTATTTTAAAAATATTTTTTATTCCCATGTTCTAATTGTTGAGTCTTGAATTTGACCCTCCAAGAGTGAACTCCTGACACCGCCACTGTTCATTATGAATGTTTTAGATAATTAGCTTAAATTAACTTTAAGCTAAAGTTCAACCTGCTCGGTGTAGCTCAACTTTGTAATAAAGGCAGGCGAGTTGTGTTTTACTCAATAGGATTCTCAAAAATTAACTTTAAGACTGATTAAACTATACTCTTTGCTACTAGATTAAATAATGTTTATATAATTGATATATCTCATGGCTCTAATGGCATGCACTTAGTTTTAAACGAGGATAATTCATTGATTTTGCATATAAGGTTCAGACATATTAATATGAATATTATGTCCAAATTAACAAGAAAGCAACTTGTTGATGGGTTATCCAAACTATATTTTAAAAAAGATATGCTTTGCTGAACGTGTTAACTTGGTAAGCAATATAGGAAGTCACTTAATTTCTATTCTAAATGCCCCCTAAAACTCCTACATTGGACCTTTTTGGCCCTATTCAACCTGTTAGCATGGGTGAAAAGCAATTAACTCTTGTTGTAGGGGATGATTTCACATGATTAACTTGGATTGTCTTGCTGAGTAGTAAAGATGAAACATTTAAGTCCTTCTCTAACTCAATAATCTAGATAACCAATAACCTTAGAGAGAGAGAGAGAGAGAGAGAGAGAGAGAGAGAGAGAGAGAGAGAGAGAGAGAGAGAGAGAGAGAGAGAGAGAGAGAGAGAGAGAGAGAGAGAGAACAATCATTTCCAAGAATTCCTCTCCAAATATGGTATTGGCCACAAATTTTCTTCTTCTCATACACCTCAATAAAATGAAGTTGTAGAAAGGAAAAATAAAATTATAGTTCAGATAGCTCAATCTCAAGTTGAGTGATAACAATCTACCAAAGTATTTCTAAGGAGAAACTATTAGCACAACGTGTTACATTCTTTATGGGGTTCTCGTTCACCCTGTTTTAACAAAACTCCTTATAAGCTTTGGCGATGGTTCAGGCCCGAGGTTGGTAATCTCAAGTTCTTTGGCTGGAGGTGTTTCATTTTAAATAACAAAGATTAGTTAGGAAAGTTTGATCCTAAGTCGGATGTGAGATCTTTTTGTGGTACTAAACACATAGTAAGACATATCGTGTATATGTCAAGAGAACTAGCTTATTGGAAAAGTCTATGGATTTCCATGAAACTAAAAATGCAGGTAGACTCAACACAACTATTGGGAAGAAGATGCAACACCACTTAACATAGAGAACTCAGGGAAACCTTGCTCAGCCCTTGAACAACAAACCAATACTGAGCAAAATCAGAGTGCTGAGAAAGATCGTGAAGTTAACTTCAATGATGCTAATCAAAATCAAGATTCAAAACTTGATAGAAAATTAGGTCGTGTTCTTTTCAACTTATAAGTAGTTGTACGGAACTAAACTAAAAGCGACTGAAACTGAACAATACTGAATTGAATTGAATTAAATTGAAACTGAAATAATATTTTAAAATATTGATGTATATTAAAAAATAATTAACAATACCATTATATATCAAAATAAAATTTAGTAACTATTACATATAATATTGTTGGTTTTCTTAGGGTGATTTGGAGTCAAAAGGAGAGTAATTGACTCCTTGTCGCAAGATGGTACATTTAAGTGTGTGGTTCTGAGTAAAGTGTGAATAAGCAAAATATATAATGGAATATCTTGAAATAAATAAATAAGAGAGTATGAGAATGAGAAGATTCAAACAAAGTGGTTTTATATTGATTTGGACCCATGCCTACATCCAATCCTCAAAGTATCCACTTTTGAGTTTTAAATCCACTGATGATAAAACTCCTTCTAAGGTGAAGAAATCTTCACAAGTTGGAATTCTATTACAACCAAGAGTACCCTCTTCTAGTCACCAAAGTGGATGAAATGAGGGTTTAGTGATCTTGTACTTTGTTTTCAAGAATCACATTTTACAACTGATCTTTAGATTCGTTGTATTAGCCCTTCAGAGTTTTTAAATAAATTTGAGAGATTCTATTTGCTTTTGGAGTTTGTAGATTTCTGAGAGTGTTTACAATTTTTTATGAAAGCTTCAGTAATTTAAATGTTGATGGTAGAGTCCTTTTTATAGGCATAATTCGAAATGCTCTCGTTGTGACTCATCCTCAGAGTTTTGATCCTAGCTATTGTCTCACAACAACTCTTTTCCTTTAAAGCCATTGGATCTTCCATTAGACACGTTAGACTCAGTGGCAGGATTCAACTCCACCAACTTCTGTGACTTCTGCAAACTTCAGACCTTTGGCACCATTTAGTTCCTTAATATTGGACTTGTGTCAATTGTTAGGTGGCTGAAAGTGGTCCTTAGTTCCTTATTGTCAACTCACTTTTTGAAAGGCTCCTTAACTCTTTTTATGTTAGGTTGATCACCTATCTTTTTGGATAATAAAAAGTAGGAGTCTGTTTTTGGCAGTTGTCTTTACGTTAGTTCTTGTATGGGGATTTAAGCTTAACTGTATAGAAAACTTTCCTTATTTGATATGCTTCATTTTTCTTCCGAGTACACTCCTCAAAGTATCTTCTAAAGTTCTTATCTTCTAAGAATACATCTTGTCTTTTGAGGTTTTGCATTAGCTTACAAGAATGCATCAGCTCTGAGTGCGGAGTTCTTCTTTTGATATTCTTTGTTATCTTCAAAACCTTTTTTTTCCGAGAATCCTTCATTTGATCAAGGTTCTACAATCTCCTCCATTTTGATGATAACAAAAATCTGCAAGACAAATATTAGCTCCCCCATAATTCATGCCGATTTTGAGTAGTAACTATATCTATTGTACAATCAATTATTATACTCATAATCATAAATAAATTTTTCACTATATTTCTCCAAGTGTTAACATTGTGTTAACCTCTTGTGAACTTCAGATTCTAATTACATTAAAGAATATAGGAAAAATTTAAGCAAACACAAAAGATAGATACAAGTAGGCACATATCAATACAACTAGCTTTCACAAATTTTCACCCAGGATTTGGTGAATTATGGCATTGTTGTCGTCGTCTTTATCCTTTTTCTCCCCCTTTTTATTAGCATCTAAAGGGGGATCCACATCCATAAGAGCAGGAAGTTGAAGCATTTGTTGAGCCCAAGATTTTGTTAGATATGATGTATGCCCTTAAGGCAATTAGGGCAATATATCTTAATTATGTAATGGTACTAATAATTTGTTTAATTAATAAAGCCATTTAATCTATTGTTTATATTGATGTGCTTGTAAATATATTATGGCTGGTTAAATTTTATTCATTGATATAAGTATACAAAAGTCCTTGACGTATCATAGCATGAAGTCAGAGAAATTATAGTTGGACTATATTTAGTGAGACCTGCTTCATGTGCAATTATGATTATGTCTAAACTATCCCTAGTTTAGTTTCATCAAGAAAGGCGGTAAGACTAGCATATGGTCAACTTTCTTGGAAAGGGTCCAAGCAATCAATCTCCTAAGGACTGAAGGTGGTGCCTTAAGTTTGACATATGGATATATCTGGGAGATATATTGGAGACCGCAGTAAGGTAAACACTTGGTGTATATATCAATGTGTTAGTGTTTATCTTCATCCAACAAGCTTTGCGAATATCCTCATACTTGAGATGCTAGTTACCTTGTGTGGTACTATTGCTATACTTTGGGTCATTCCTATACACTCATTAATTTAGGGTGTCACGGGTGGTTACGGGTATAGTGATGACAACACGTTGGTAAGCTATGTAGTCGGAAAGAATCCATCACTCTGGATATATTAAGGAGTTGTACCTGGCCACTTGTAGAAGTGATGATTGCTATAAACCTCTAATCAGAGTATGTGTTTGGTAGAAATAGTTTCTAGTCAAACACACTATGGTAAAAGGCAATATACTTCGATAAAAAGTTAATAACCGGGATAGCTTGGAGCAACCTTGCTATTAGTGGGTTAACACTTTAACCGAACCCTATAAACCATATGGTAGTAATATTAAAGAATGGAAGGAGTTCATCAATATCCTTTCTTGATGAAACTATTACTAGGGATAGTTTAGACATAATCATAATTGCACATGAAGCAGGTTCCACTGAATATAGTCCAACTATAATTTCTCTGACTTCATGCTACGATATGTCAAGGACTTTTTGTATACGTATATTTAACCATCTTTAATATATATATATATATATATATATATATATATATATATATATATATTTATATATATATACAAGCACATTGATATAAGCAAAAGATTAAATGCCTTTATTGATTAAACAAATTATTCGTACTTATTCCATAATTAAGATATATCGCCCTAATTGCCTTAAGGACATACATCATATCCAACATGGATAACTATTTCATTGACCAATATTATGTCATAAGCACAAATTACGTTCCAAGTAATGGGGGATGGTAGACCCTTGCTAGAAGTGTACGACAGTCATTTAAGGTAATCGAGTTCTATTCACGGTCTAGAACCTCGAGCCGATGGTTCCCATAGAACAAGGGTTGGTTAAGCCTTAATAGCTCAATACTTCGGAATCATAGAGGGTCACACACATTTGCCCTTCATCGGACAGAGTAAAGAATTAATAGATTTATTCTATTACGAAAATATAACATAATAATAATTGGATTATTATTTAATTGGTTGAAAATGATTAGGTCATTTTGGATAAGCCAAGGAATTTATTTTTAACCAGTAACTAATTTATTAGGGTCACAAATAAATTAAAGTGTTGATTAAAATGATTAGAACATTTTTGCTTAAGCCAGGAATTTATTTTGACCGGAAACTAGTTTTATTAGGGTCATGAATAAATTTAAAGAAAGGTGACTTAAAATATATATATATATATATATATATATATATATTTCTTTTAATTCACCTTTCTTTAAATTTATTCATGACTCTAATAAAACTAGTTTCCGATCAAAGGGATTTTTCCTATCCCACATTGCTAAATGGAGAGCAATTTTGCTCTCCTCCTCCTATAAAAGGAGACATTCTCCTCCTCTTCTTAACACACTTCAAGTTTATGTCTTTGTGGCATTTTTTGAGAGTCTTCAATGAGGATTCTTGAGCCGTTAAAGAACTTTTTTATCCTCACGGATCATAGTTTGAGGATCCCAAATTATATTTTAATTTGGGGACCTCTAGTTTATATTTTCGGGTGGGCTTTTGGAGTTGTCTAGCAGCTACTCAAAGCTTTGCAGTTCTTCCTCTCGGGGAGGTTTCGATTGGTGGGGTTCGTGTGGATACTCATAGAGGCTATCCTCCACTTGGAGGCTTGTGCAAGGAGGTTCTGCTCAAGCACGCTTCAACTGGTAAGTTTCCTTTCTTTCTCTTTTAATTATTAGATCTTTTTCTTTAAGCATTTTTAGACTTAATAATTATGCTTAGGTTGTTTTGCATGCTTAGTTTATTTTATGCTTAGGTTATAGCTTAGAGTTATAACATGCTTAGATTATAGCTTAGAGTTATAACATGCTTAGTATAAAATATTTATGCTAGAATATAATTTAGAATTATAGTATGCCTAGCCTATGCATGCTAACCTAGGTAGAGAATTGTTTAGTTAAGGCTTTATTTAATTCATATGCAACTGATAGGAATTCCTGGGGACAGGGACAAAATTTTGAATTTCTGTCATGCCTGCTATGCATGTTCAATGTGACTGTTAGTTCCCAACAGTGGAATCCGAGCCTGCCTATTTAGTGCATAATTAAGTTAGAAGCGAACAGAATTTTATTTTCTACATGAAATGATTTGTTGTTTATTAAATTGTTTGGAATAATATATATGAACTTGGGTTTTCATTTCAAGGTTAGAAAATGGTTATGAATAATTTTGAATAAGCCTGCTCAACTGTTAGATATGATGTATGCCCTTAAGGAATTAGGGCGATATATCTTAATTATGTAATAGTACGAATATTTTGTTTAATTAATAAAGACATTTAATCTTTTGTTTATATCAATGTGTTTATAAATATATTATAGCTAGTTAAAATATATTCATTGATGTACGTATACAAAACTCCTAGGCATATCATAGCATGAAGTCAGAGAAATTGTAGTTGCACTATATTTAGTGAGACCTGCTTCATGTGTAATTATGATTATGTCTAAACTATCCCTAGTCAAAGTTTCATCAAGAAAGGATATTAATGAAGCGAAAAGACTAGCATGTGGTCAACTTTCTTGGAAAGGGTCCAAGCAGTTAATCTCCTAAGGACTGCAGGTGGTGCCTTAAGTTTAACACATGGATGTATCTGGGAGATATATTGGTGACCGCAATAAGATAAACACTTGGTACATATATCAATGTGTTAGTGTTTATCTTCATGCAATAAGCTTTGCGAATATCCTCATACTTGAGATACTAGTTACCTTGTGTGATATTATTGCTATACTTTGGGTGATTCCTATGCACTCATTAATTTAGGGTGTTACGGGGTGATTACGGATATATTGATGATAACACGTTGGTAAGCTGAGTAGTCGAAAAGAATCCATCACTCCATATATATTAAGGAGTTGTACCTAGCCTCTTGTTGAAGTGATGATTGCTATAAACCTCTAATCAGAGTATGTGTTTGATAGAAATGGTTTTTAGTCAAACATAATATGGTAAAAGGCAATATACTTTGGTAACAAGTTGATAACTAGGATAGCTTGGAGCAACCTCGCTATTAGTGGGTTAACACTTTAACCGAACCCTATAAACCAGATGGTACTAATATTAAAGAATGGAAGGAGTTCATCGCATTAGATAACTATCGCATTAACCGGGATTAAGTCATAAAGCATAAATGACGTTCCGAGTAATGGGGGATGGTAGACCCTTGCTAGAGGCATACTATAGTCGTTTAAGGTAATCGAGTTCTATTCACGGTTTAGAACCTCAAGCCATTGGTTCCATTAGAACAAGGGTTGGTTAAGCCTTAACAGCTCAATACTTCGAGATCCTATAAGGTCACACACATTGGACCTTCATTGGACTAAGTAAAGAACTAATAGATTTATTCTATTATGAAAATATAATATAAATAATAATTGGATTATTATTTAATTGGTTAGAAATGATTAGATCATTTTGGATGAACTAAAGAATTTATTTTTGACCGATAACTAATTTATTAAGGTCATAAAATAAATGTTTATTTGGAAAGGATTTAAAGGGAATTTTTTCGAATGGGTAGGACCCAGTAGAAAAACTGTTAGAAAATTTTTAACTGCGAAATGGGCTATGGGATTAGCGACACACCCGTTGCACGAAATCTCATATCGTGGGCTCGCAAGTGCCGCAATGCGGCACTTGCGAAGGCCCACGAGGCTGGGCTCACCAACGCTGCCCTTGGCAGGGCTGGGCTTGCCCAACGTGAGAAATCTCGCAAGCTAGGCTTTCGAGATATCTTGCAATCCCGGCTTGCGAGATGCACAGCATGCTCCGTAGGCTGTGCAAGCGGGTTGAGCCCATGGGGTCCAAGCCCTATAGGCCAAACCCGCGTGTGGGATATCAAGCCTATAAGTAGGTACCTTATTCCACCCTTTTCAATTGCACCAAAGCTCAAAGCTAAATCCTAAGTTGAGATTTGGAAAGATTAATCTCTCGGGTAATTGAGCAAGTTCTTTTTGAGGAGCTTGAATTTATTCGAGCACCTCTAGTCTATATTTTCGGGGTGGGGCTTCTGGAGTGTTCTAGTAACTACTCAAGGTTCCTTAGTTCTTCCTCTTTGGGAGGTTTTGGTTGGTAGGGTTTGTGTGAATACTCATAGAGGCTATCCTACACTTAGAGGCTTGTGCAAGAAGGTTCTGCTAAAACACGCTTCAATTGGTAAGTTTTCTTTCTTTCTCTTTTTATTATTAGGTCTTTTTCTTTAAGTGTTTTTAGACTTAATAATATGCTTAGGTTGTTTTGCATGCTTAGTTTATTTTATGCTTAGGTTATAGCTTAGAGTTATAACATGCTTAGTATAAAATATACATGCTAGGATATAATTTAGAATTATGGTATGCCTAGCCCTTTTGCATGCTAACCTAGGTAGAGAATTATTTTTTTTTGGTTACCCATATGGTTCACCGGAGCTTTGCTCCGACTACATCAATATCTGACCCGGGTCGCGCACCTGCCTGTGGTGGGTGAGTCTCCCAATATGGGTTTTTTTGCATTCACTAGGACTCAAACTCAAGACCTTGCTTAAGCGATACCAAGTCACTTTCCACTTGGACCAAGGCTTTAATTAATTTATATGCATCTATTAGGAATTTCTGGGGATAGGGACAAAATTTTGAATTTCTGCCATGCCCGTTATGCATGTTCAGTTTGACTGTCAGTTCCCAACAGTGGTATAAGAGCCTACCTATTTAGTGCATAATTAAGTTAGAAGCGAACTGAATATTATTTTCTATTTGAAATGATTATTGTTTATTTAATTGTTTGGAACAATATTTATGAACTTGTGCCTTTCATTTCAAGGTTAGAAAATGGTTACGAATAATTTTGAATAAGCGTGCTCAACTTACTCAAATTATACAAGTTTCAATAATTTATTTAAATTACATGGGTTATAGATTCTTTCAATTTACATGAATTGAAAGAACAAAATTTATTAGTTCAAGAGAATCCATTGGTCTTCGAGTTTGTGCCCGTATTTGTTCTAGCTAAGGATTGGGCTTGGTGTCTACTCACTTCAAGGGCACCTCTCCTACCTGAGAACCTATATCAGTGCAGCTTAAATTGACCAACCGGGGGATTAAATATGGACTAATTTATTTCTAGTATATAAGATAGTGCTTATATATGTTTCTATAACAAAGTAAAAATTAAATTTATTGAATAAAAGCTTAAAGGAAATGCAATATAAATATAACAAATTAAAGTGTTAATTATTTTGCATATAATCTAGTTTGATGGAATAATTATAATAAAGAGCTTGAACCCACCTAAGGTTAGACCTTATAAATTAATTCTAAAATTCCCTGAATTAATACAAGTTATTATAAATACGCCCATCTGATAAAATCCTAGATTGAGTGAGACTTTTAACACCAATAAAGTCCTAAAGTAAATATATTAAGGCAAGTTGTAGTCTTCCTTACTTAAATTTATAATACGGTCTCTTTGGGCTATCAAAGTGCTATGCAAAGCGTTCCTTCTAGTCCACATTGATTTGTTGTAAATTTTGAGATAGGGTCTGCCTTAACAGAATTGGGGTAGTCCATCAAAAAATTGGGGGCTAGGCTCAGGTCTGAGACATGTTCAAGGAGATGCTAAAATAAGAGCACAAGTCCCTTGGATTTAAGGAACTTGAATGAATTAGCAATTGCATACGATGCAAATGGAATGGGATTCCAACTATAACTTACTATTGTGACTTGACTAATAAAATTGGGGTCATAATAGATTAATTATAGATGCTACCTACTAGGAAATTTAGCTAGGCTAAAATTCCCTAATTCAATAGAATGGGCTATTGTAAATTTTGAAGAAAATAGTAGGACAAATGTATTTAATTAAAAGACTTTATAATAAATGCATGTAGTAAAACTAATATCTGAACAATAATTCTTTTCTTACATCTTGGTTGAAATCTTTATTTTAATACAAACATTCGCATTGATAACTAATTTTTATTGGCTCTAGCTTCAAAGGGTTTGTTTAAATTTATGAGGATAGTCCTCTAAGCCTTGGGCCTGGCATGTATATTGTATAAGCTTGAATCTAAACAACATGATGTAAGCAAAGTCTACTTGAAACAGATATGCATGAAATATATGAAGGAAACTAGGATACAACACCTTGGAGGTTGTTAACATCCCTGTTACCTTATGTAAGTAGTTGGCATGAGACAAGGTCAAACATCAAGATAGATGTTAGGATCCATGTTACCTTAGCTACAAGGGCATAATAAAATCATGGACTTGAAGGTCTATGTCTTTATATCTTAGAGAATGGATTTTCCATGGTGGAAAATTTGAACCAAAAATATTTTGATAGAAATTGGTAGGACCAATTAGTCAAAAATTTAAATGGTTCATATCTCAAAGAAGCAAAGGGACACACATGGTGTCTAGTTTTGAAGCAAGATAGAGAAGAGTGAAGAGAAAAGTAAAAGAATACTGAGAATTTTATCTAGAAGATAAAATGATTATTTTCAATATGAAATATCGGAAACAAGATCTTCATTTCAATATGGGATATTGGAAATAAGATCAAAATGGCTAAAGTCTTATAGCATGAGAAGAGGAGGCTTAGAGCTTTCACTTCAAGATGTTTAATGTTGAGAATTTCTACATCTCAAGAGAATTCTAAATTGGTATGGGATACCTAATGAGAATTACATATCCATACGAAGGTAAAGATATTGTTGAGAAGTAGAGGTTTGGCAAAAAGGAGAGTTGTACCTACGAAAAATCATTTGAGCTTGATGGCTGTTGTTGATGTAGGAACTTGAAATTTCCATTTTGCTAAAATTTGTAAAAGAACGAAATTCAATTGTCAGTGTAAAATATTATTTCATGCTCACAACAGATGGAATTTTACTCCAATTTGATAAAAGGTATTATCAAAGTTATGAATGATATTTTATTTTAATATGACAAATGATATTTCGTAATTACAAAATCATATTCTCAAATACAAACATTGCTAAGAGTTGAATTAGATAATGATAATTCCACCTACTTGTGGCATTGTCGTTTAGGCCACATAAACAAAGATCGCTTAACCAAGTTGCATAAGCGTGGAGACTTAGGCCCACTAGACTTGGAGTCTTATAGTGATTGCAAACCTTGTTTAAGAGGAAAAATGACAAAGTTACCCTTTCAAGGAAAGGGTGAACGGGCCACGAGTACATTGGAACTTATACATACTAATGTGTGTGGTCCAATGAGTGTTCCGGCACTAGGAGGATACTCCTACTTCATAACCTTTATTGATGATTATTCACGATATGGTTAATTGTACTTAATGAAGCACAAGTCTGAAAGATTTTGAAAAGTTCAAACTATTCAGAGCTGAAGTAGAGAAACAACTTAAGAAAACGGGAGTTTCAAGATTGTCCAAAGGAAAACTGGATAGTTCCCTAGTGGACCCCTCCTTATACGCCTCAACACAATGGAGTGTTAGAAAGAAGGAATCAGACTTTATTAGATACGGTTCAGCCCATGATGAGCCATGCAGATCTCAGTAAATCCTTTTGGGGATATGCACTAAAGAGCGCAGTTTATGTTTTAAACATAGTGCCATCTAAATCAGTTGATTTTATACCTTATGAAAGATGGTGCAATAAAAAGCCATCTCTTAGTCACTTAAGAGTATGGGGCTGCCCTGCTATGGTAAGGAGGATAGCGTCAGATAAGCTAAAGGACAAATCTGATAAGTATCTATTCATTGGATATACAAAGGAAACAATTGGATATCTGTTTTACCAACCCGAAGCACAGAAGGTATTTGTGTCTCAGAATGCTCACTTTTTGGAAAAGGAACACTTACTTGAAAAAGTCAGTTGGAGCAATATTGAACCAGAAGTTCAAGAGGAAGAAACAAATAATCAACTAATTGACCCCGTTCTTGATATACAAGAAAGTGTGATCCAAGAGCTCCCTGTCGAAACACAATCATTGTGAAGATCAGGTCATGTTCATAAAGGTCCCAATAGATATGGTTTTATCATCACTGATGATAAGGAACTATATCTCATGGAGGATGATGAACCAAGGACATATGATGAGGCAATGAAAAGCTCAGATTCTGATAAATGGCTAAAAGCCATGAAGTCAGAAATGGATTCCATGTATGAGAACCAAGTTTGATATTTGGTTGATGCACCGCAAGAGGTTAGACCAATTGGGTGCAAATGGGTCTTCAAGAAGAAGACTGACATGGACGGTAATGTAATTACCTATAAAGCAAGGTTAGTTGCAAAAGACTAGCATGTGGTCAACTTTCTTGGAAAGGGTCCAAGCAATCAATCTCCTAAGGACTGAAGGTGGTGCCTTAAGTTTGACACAAGGATATATCTGGGAGATATATTGGAGACCGTAGTAAGGTAAACACTTGGTGTATATATCAATGTGTTAGTGTTTATCTTTATACAATAAGCTTTGCGAATATCCTCATACTTGAGATGCTAGTTACCTTGTGTGGTACTATGCTATACTTTGGGTCATTCCTATGCACTCATTAATTTAGGGTGTCACGGGGTGGTTACGGGTATAGTGATGACAACACGTTGGTAAGCTATGTAGTCGGAAAGAATCCATCGCTCTGGATATATTAAGGAGTTGTACCTGGCCGCTTGTTGAAGTGATGATCGCTATAAACCTCTGATGAGAGTATGTGTTTGATAGAAATAGTTTCTAGTCAAACACACTATATATAGTAAAAGGCAATATACTTCAGTAATAATTTAATAACTGGGATAGCTTGGAGCAACCTTGCTATTAGTTGGTTAACACTTTAACCGAATACTATAAACCAGATGGTACTAATATTAAAGAATGGAAGGAGTTCATCCCATTTGATAACTATTGCATTAACCATTAAGTCATAAGCACAAATGACGTTCCGAGTAATGCGGGATGGTAGACCCTTGCTAGAGGCGTATTATAGTCGTTTAAGGTAATCGAGTTCTATTCACGGTCTAGAACCTCGAGCCAATGGTTCCAATAGAACAAGGGTTGGTTAAGCCTTAATAGCTCAATACTTTGGGATCCTATAAGGTCGCACACATTAGACCTTCATTAATCTGAGTAAAGAATTAATAGATTTATTCTATTACGAAAATATAACATAATAATAATTGAATTATTATTTAATTGGTTAAAAATGATTAGATCATTTTGGATAAGCCAAGGAATATATTTTTGACTGGTAACTAATTTATTAGGGTTACAAATAAATTAAAGTGTTGATTAAAATGATTACATAATTTTTTGGTTATTCTAGGAATTTATTTTGACCAGTACTAATTTTATTAGGTTCATAAAATAAATTAAAATGTTGATTAAAATGATTAGATTATTTTTGTTAAGCCAGGAATTTATTTTGACCGATAACTAATTTTATTAGGGTCATGAATAAATTAAAAGAAAGGAGAATTAAAAGAAATATATATATAATGAAAGGGATTTTCCCTATGCCATATTGCTAAATGGATAGCACGTCTTTGTGACATTTTTCGAGAGTCTTCAGTGAGGATTCTCGAGCCGTCAAAGAAGAACTTTTTGATCCTCACGGATCATAGTTTGAGGATCCCAAATTATATTTTAATTTGAGACCTCTAGTTTATATTTTCGGGTAGGCCTTTGGAGTGGTCTAGCAGCTACTCAAAGCTCTGCAATTCTTCCTCTCGGGGAGGTTTCGGTTGGTGGGGTTCGTGTGGATACTCATAGAGGCTATCCTACACTTGGAGGCTTGTGCAAGGAGGTTCTGCTAAAGCACGCTTCAACTGGTAAGTTTCCTTTCTTTCTCCTTTAATTATTAGGTCTTTTTCTTTAAGCATTTTTAGACGTAATAATTATGCTTAGGTTATTTTGTATGCTTAGTTTATTTTATGTTTAGTAAAAAATATTTTATACTTGGATATAATTTAGAATTATGGTATGCCTAGCCTATGCATGCTAACCTAGGTAGAGAATTGTTTAGTTAAGGCTGTATTTAATTCATATGCAACTAATAGGAGTTCCTGGGGACAGAGACAAAATTTTGAATTTCCGCCATGCCTATTATGCATGTTCAACGTGACTGTCAGTTCCCAACAGATTTCCTATAGGCATCTGTACATTCCTTCCGAGCTCGTGCATTGGCATGAAAGACCTCCAGGTGTTGAGCAAAGGGCTCAATAAAGCATTGGACTTGTCCAATAGAAGCATCTAGGGGTGGAACTGCCTATTTGATAAGTTCAATGCACTCTTTGGATACGTACTTGGAGAGACACTTACATAGAACTACTGTTCCGCGTTGTCCTTAGAAAAATTTTGAGCCATTGTATTAGCTATCTACTACCAAAATGGCACAATCATAGACTCATGAACATAGAAAGGATTTGAGTCCAATGAAAGGCTTTGAAGTTGTGCCGTAAGCCTATGAGCAAGTGAATTTGCTCGAACTCATATATATATATATATATATATATATTTCTTTATTTGAATTTCTATAGGTGCTCGTCGAAGAAGCCTAATTAAATTTTAACGAGCCTTTAATCAATCGAAATAATTATAAGACCACATTCATTATATCCATATTACTTATTCCCCTAAATAACTTGATAATCCTCTAATACTTAATAATTATATTAAGTTAGTAATTAGTTGGACTAGTTAAAAACAAAATAAAGCTAAAATAAAATTAAAGTAAAGGAAGTCAAACAAGAAAAAGAAAAGACAAAAGTAAAAAGAAAAAAAGAAGCATGGCTTGAAAAAGAATAGGGGAAAAGTCATTAAAAAAGAGAGGTATATTACAAGCCACGTAATGGCTTGATGTCCATAAGTAGTGTCCTTGTATTGGACCTAGGTGTCCCGATAGTGTCTTTTAGGTTAATTAGTACATTAATCAATTGTTATTAATCTTATGCTCAAGATACCGCACTATAAATAGATTTTTATTGTATATAATTCATAATTAATTAATAAAAAATTTTTATTCTCATATTTTCTTTATTTGTAATCATTTTACTTTTGAGCTATTAAAATTATTTTATAACACGTTATTATCAGAAAAATGAGATTTTCATTTTACTTTCAAAAGAAATAGTTTTATGATATTTTTATTATGAAAATATCTTTAGTTATAATATGTAATTGTGACTGTTATTGGTTTTAACTCTTTCATGAAAGAGAGTTTTAATTGTGATTAATTATATAACGGCTATATTTTGATTAAATGTTTGTAACTCATTGATGTTACAATTTTAATGGCACCATACTTATTATTTTACAACAACTATATTTCTTACCTATAAAAAGGTTGACCAAATCTTCCATTAAGAGATACATCCGATTTTTACTCTGTTCTCTCTCCCTTTTCTAGATATGTAAAGCATTTCTGATTCCTGTACCCAAGTTCAAATCGAGCTAGAAGGAGTTATTTAATCCTATAAGGAACTATGAAGTATCCTTTAAGGACCGAGTCTCCTACTCGACTCAACTCACCCTAACACTTATAACTTTGTTCTAGATGTTTTAGTGACGTTTCAAGTAATTAAAATCGTTATTTATAGCTTTTGAAGATCATTATCTATTTCAGCAGAAAGTGTTGCCTCTTCTGAGTAAATCATTGCCTAAGCTGTGTCTGCGGATCTACTGCAACAAATTCTATTCATAGAAAGCGTTGGCTAAGTCGTGCCTCCAGATCTATCGGGTGCCTTCGGATCTACTGCAACAAATTCTGATTAGAGAAGCGTTGCCTTATTCTAGTTTCTGAGCTACTACAATAGTTGTTATAAAAGCGTTGCCTCTCCACCAAGTTTGCCTCCAAATCAGTTTGCATCCGGACCAGTTTTGCCTCCGAAAGTGTCGCCTCTAGAAGTGTTGCCTCTAATCTAGTTTTTTGAGCTTCTGCAACAGTTTTCAAAAAACATTGCCTCTGTTCGGAAGCAACTCCGGAACTAAATTTTAAAGAGCAAATTTTCGAACAATCTGAAAGGATACTCCGTAATGGAAAATTATGTTTCTCCTACGAGAACTCAATTCTTTCGAGACTATGAGAATAGTTGTTCCTCCACTAGTTATTCCATTGTAAGTGAAGTCATTTCTTAAAAAATTGAGATATTCAACGGTGGAAATTTCTCAAGGTGAAGCTAAAAAGATTTTGAGAATCTTTGATTTTTAAATACAATTATGAGGGTGCTCGTAAGTAAAAGTTTGTCATTGGGCTAGAAGATGTTGATTGGAAAGAGAATAAAATGACCCAAGGGAAGGAGATCGTTTCAAAGGTAAACATCATGGAGACCAATACTCATCAAGGAAAAAGGTACGAATTTAGCTATGGTTATATGCTCAAAAGTGATAAAACCTTCGATAATAAAATTAAGGGAACTTTTATGTATGTGGCCACCATGCTCCTAAATGGAGGAAAAGAGTTGTGAAATGTGACAATCCTACTCAACTTATAGTTAAGTAGATGATATTATTTTTGTAGTAATTTCACAAGTAACATGGTGATTGATGTGAATGAGTGGGTTATTGACTATGGAGTAACGAGGCACGTTTGTGAGAATAAATAAAAATGCTCCCTAGTCATATACACCCAAGTTGCAAGTGGAGAATAAAGGTTCTCCTTCAGCTCACATCTTTAGCACATAATGAGGTGCTACTTGTTCCCAATGTTTAAACTGAATCAGTTTTAGTGAGCCTTTTAGGCAAAAATGGAGTGAAGGTAACTTTTGAGTCTGACAAGGTTTTAATAACCAAAGATAGTGTGTTGTCGGAATGAGCTATATGAACCACAGAATTTCTTTGATGTTTTTGACATTATTAATTTATGTGTTTGCTCTTCTTTGCTTATTTAGTTGAATCATGAGATTTGCGTTTTGGTAGTTAAGGTTTATGAATTTGAGTAGTCTTATTTCATAAGTTTCAACTTTCAAAGTTTTGAAAAGGGTAAAAATTGTGTTGAATTAAAATATTTATTTGTTGAGAAATAAATGAGATTTTGATATGTTTTATGTGAATCAATATGTTTTGAATTAAGTTGTTTTGAGACATCTTGATTTCAGCTTTATTGGAGTTTGTTGATAGCCTATTTGTGATAAAACTTGTGTTTTATATTTGCTAAAAATTTCAGATTTGAACACTCTTGATTGTTATGAGTTTTCTTGAGATTTACAGATCCGTTTTGATTGATTTTTGTTTCTATGATTTTGTGAGACATAAATGAAGATATGTTTAGAAGGAAGGTTTTTCAAATTCTTTCGTTTAGTAGTTTGAAAAATTTGTTGAAGTTAGAGATAATAATGTCAATTTTTTGGAATTTTAGCTTTGAACATAACTGATTGTTTGTGACATAACTTGAGATGCACAAATCGGTTTTATGTGTTTTTAGTGGGGTTGGAAACTTATGACATATATTTTTTTATGAGTAGAATAAAATTTTGTTAAATAATTGCTTTTGTATGTTCAAGTTTTGTGTTGAAGTGGGCTCATGAAATCTGGAACTGTGCAGATTTTTGTTAGCAAAGTTTAGTGACTATAATGTGTTTTAATGGACATATTTTGGTGTATTAAGCTTGGAATTTTATAACTCTAAGTTCTTAATGAATTAGAGACATATGAGAACATGTTATGCGTTATTAAGTATTTATGTACATGAATTTCATACTTAATATGTTAGATATATACTTGAGATATTTGTTGGTGGAACTATTTGTTAAGATTTTTATACAAACAGAATTTCACATGAGAAACCGATAAGACACCATATGAGAAATGAGATGATTATCCTCCTAATTTGAAATATTCAAAAGTGTAGGGGTGATTTATTAAGGTGGTTCTTATCAAATTTATGAAAAGAGGAATATGTTCAAACTTTATGTTGGTGTGTTCATAAGTTATGTTGAACATAGTGATGTGCTTGGAAATAACATCTTTGAGACAAAGAAAATAAATTCTTTGTGAATGTTTTGAATAAAGGCTAAAGTGGTTTCTATTTTTAAGTATTGTCCCGGATGTTGACCCGGTTGCAGCTATTTTTCAAATTGAGTTTGAAAATGATACTTTTGAGGAAAGGCAAGAGAATTTTGAAAAGAAAGTTTTGGTGATTAAGTTCTTGTGAGAGCATGTTTCTATTCTTGAAAAAATGAACTTGATTTCTTTTGTGTGCCTCTGGAGTTGGACCCATTTGTTGTAAATGGTTTTTCCATAAATAAAACTTTTATTTAATACTCCGATAGGGAAACTGTTTCATGTGTATTTCATTTTAGCTTCCATTCTTAGAACTTTAGACCCAATAGAATTGGAATGACCTCTATTGAAATAAGGTTTTTATGGTGCAACATGAGGGGTCTGACATGGATGGAAAAGTTGATAAAGTCTTTATATGATTTAGTGACAAAAACCTATATACCGAGGTGAGAAGTTTGATCATTTGAGGCGGATATACATGTTTATACAAAAGTGATTAATGATATATGTGTAATTATACGTGGATGATATGACTATCTTTATTCCGAGTATTGATGTTGTCAATAGAATAAAGATAATCTTATTATCAATATTTGTTATGAAAGATGTAAGAGAAGCAAATGTGATATTGAGCATGAGAATTATAAGGATGAATGAGAGTGTCTTGTTAACACAAGAACACTAGGTTGAGAAACTTCTTGAGAAGTTAGAGTTTTATGATGTAAATCATGTGAGTATCCCTTATGATTCCATACTCAATAAGAGGAAGATAATGATGATCTAGTGGTTAAATCCAAGTATGCATCTGTACTTGATGAATTTCACACTTTGAGACATATCATATGCTATGTGAGCAAGTATGCACATAATCTAATCATTGATTATAGAGAAGCCATATTGAGGCTTGAGAAATATTTTAGAGGAACCATTAAATATGGTATTCTATATAATGAATTTCCCATTGTTCTTGAGAGGAACAATGATGTTGAGTGAATCTTTGATTCATATGAGAAGGAATACATTAGTGAATTTCCCATTGTTCTCGAGGGGAACAATGACGTCGAGTGAATTTCTAATTCATATGGGAATAATTTCATTAGTGGTTATGTTCTCACATTTGGTGGTAGAACAATAACATGAAAGCCAACTAAGCAAGCTATGTTAAGAGTAAGTTTCTTGAGAGTTGGAATATAATGAGACTAAGTGGTTCGAAACACCTCCTTAGTAAGAGTTGTTTTGACATATTTAATGTATATACATTGATATTGCAAAATCACAATATATATTGAGAAATAAGACATGTAATGGCAAAAATAAAATTTATAGGTTTGAGACATATTATTGAGATGAAATTTTATCCACTTAAGTCTAGAGTGATTATGATCAAATCATCTGACTAATTTTTTTGAGAAATAAATTTTTGAAAAAGAAATTTATTTTGATATATCAGAGAGGATGAGACTTAAGCCAATTTGAAATTAATGAAGGGTGGGAACCCAGCCTAGATGAGTGGTGATCCCACGGAATAGGTTCATATAGGTACTAACAAGCCTTCCATTAGTTCTGCTAGCACTACAAAAGTATTGTCCCAATCCTAGATGTGAGAAAAGTGCTATATTGCATATCTTGAGAGAGTCAAAAGGACTCTTAATGAGATTTCATAGCTCTTATGAGTGGTGTAAAAAGTACAATATACACTTGATGATATCACCTATATGAGTGTGAAGTGAGGCCGCTTCTATGAGATACAATATTGGCAATATCCCTAGAGCACTTATGACAGATTAGGCACGCGCATGGCCTATTTATGGAAAACCGCGATGAATAGAAATGTACTTGGTGTGAGCACGGGATTTTGCAGTCCCTCTTGTGAGACGATGATGATGTGTACCCGATTTTAATACCTCAAAATAAAAGTTCTCTTTAGAATTTTTATTACCAATATAATATTCCTTGCAAATTTTATACTTCGTAGAATCCAGTTCGGCGTGGCCAAATAACGTGTTCGGTAGAAGCTTGGATCGATGATTTACACCCAAATAATAAATACCCATTAAAATATCATTAAAATTCAAAAAGATGCCTGTTGGACCTACTAACCACTTTTGACCACTTTTTGCGACTTTTTCGGCTCCTAGGCCCGCTGGCTGTCGGCTTGCCGGAGGCTGATGCCACTAGCGGCATAAGCCATGTCACCGGCGGCATCACCATGTCGCCGGCAGCATCAGCCATACCGCCGGCGGCATCACCATATTACCGGCGGCATGGCCCAAAATGGGCCCCAACACAAACAGCCTTTTTGCCACTTTCGGTGGAATTGGTTAAAAAGGTCTCGAAAACCACCCTAATTTGCCTATAAAAACACACCTTAGGCTCTTATGGAGGGAGCCATCCGAAATTAAGGGAGGCTGAAATTAGAGAAGATTTTGATGGGAAAATTTAAGGTTAGAATGAGAAAATAGATTTTAGAGAGATAAGAATGAGATAAGGCAGGAAAAAGGATTACGATCCATTTTTCCTGGTTTTTCTTCTTTGAACTCTCTGATTGTGAGCTTAAAATCAGTAGGTCTTTAAGTTAAAACCAATTTAGAGACTTAAAACTCTTAAATTTACCACTAAATCATCGTTACAAGCTCCCCGGAGGCGTTTCTTTTTGGTTCATGAAGAGGGGGATTCACGACCTCGAGGTAAAAATTCTGAGTCTCATAGCTCTTTGGCATTAATATTACTGATTTGTGTTGATTCTTGTTTATTTATGTTCATTTTTGGGTTTTTGGTCATTTTTGACTGCTGCTTGCTGCTGCTTCAAGAAACTGAAGTCACCGGAGACATGTGATGTTGCCGGCGGTATCACCCGTGTTGTTAGAGACATCACTAATACCGTTGGTGGCATCACATTCCCCAGAGACCTCACTTTCTTGTAGGACCCTTTCTTTATGGTACCCAGAAAGCCATGTAGCCTGCCTACTTATTGATGTCCCCAGTGACATCAATGATGTCGCCGGCGGTGGCATCAGCTATGCCACAAGTGACATCAATGATGTCGCCAGCGGCATTAGCCAATGATGTCACCGGCGGCATCAGCCATGTCACCAGCGGCATCAGCCATGTCACCAGCGACATCAACCATGTCACTGGCGGCATTAGCCATGTCTTCAATGGCATGACCTTCTGGACAGCTGTTTTATTTCATTTATTTCCAACATAGTTTATTTTCCAAAACTAGGGTACACAGTGCAACGACGGAGGTCCAAAACCTTCTAAAAACAGACCCCACCCTATAACATGCGGCATTTTCACTAATAATCTAATTAAGACAACGATCAAATCTAAAATTTGGTTAAAAATAGAATTTCCCCGCAAATGCCGTTCAAATCTCATTTTAGCCATCCAACCGGGCTTTATAATACTGTAAATAAAATATGTTACATCCGCGCTAACTCATGTCTTGTTTGGTTTGCTAACTATACACGATTCGTAACACATCTTGTACGACGTGCCGTATCTGTACTAACCATCTTCTATAGGTAGATGTATATTCGGCCTTCGGGTATTTCATTTATCGCATAGAAAAATGTATAGGACTTGATTTTACTTTCCCCACTTATTTTTGGATGACTGTAATAATTTATTCATCACTTCAATTGCTTGATAAACGCGAAAACAACACAATAACCAAAAACATAAATAAATAGGATGGATTAAACCGATTGAAAAAGAATGAAGTATCTTAACTTGGCCTAATGAAAAATAGATAACATCATCCAAACTCGGAATCTCTATTTAAGGTGTGGTCTAACCACCCGGTGGGAAAATCGTACCAAAGATTTCTCGGTTGAGCTGAACCGGGTGGCGACTCTATTTTAAGTACGGGATTTTGATCTCGTATCTTTTGAGCATTAAAATATGCAAAACCATTTTCCAATCACATCACTCACATCCTCCAATTATTTTAAAGAGGCCGGCCCACCGGCACGGCCATGCAGCCGCCGCGTAAAACGTCGTCCGCTCACAGTGGTGACTCTACTGGGGACTAATCTCTTTAAACTTGAACTTATCTTTTCATAAAGTTTAAAGGATTTTGATGTATTGAAATCATTGGCCAAATTAAAACTTCATTATTTTTTATAACATTTTATCCTCACGCGTGTAGATAGTTCGATAATTTGTAGGTGCCCCATTTTACCCGAGAAGCTCACGAAAGTATCACTAATGCCCTATTGGAATTGAGGATGCCTAGTGGGTGGATCACTCATTTTAACCAACACGTAACTCCTACAACCGCACCTATTTGGGTAGTGGTTGAGTAATGTGGAATCAAGGTAAATGAGAACCTTCTACATCAACAACCCTATACCAAAGCCGCGCTAGAAAAAGCCTTAGCACATTACTTCTTTAGGATCACCAGAACAAATAAAATAATTAGGACGCACTTCTTTCACCACTATGGGCGAAGGAGCCAAACTCAATCCCTCCAAAAAGGCATTATGAAGGAGTGATAAGGTTGGAAGAGGGACGATTTGCGTGCTACATGCTCTGTAATCATGCACTGGCTTCAAGAGCCAAAAATAAATCAACTTACCCTTACCACTTCCACCTATGGAAGAGGTTTAGCAACACACGTAGGACTTCTCTTGAGCCTCCGTTGCGTCACCACATATCACTATGTGTGGCATGAAATACAGACGTCCCACGTATGTTGGAGGGATAAGCCATCACATCATCTCTAACCACATCTACGTGCAGCCATACATATCACGCGCCACTTCCAAAAACAAAAAGCATACATACCATCCATACCATTTACAACCCATTCATGGTCTGACCTATGGTTCATGATCCTAAACAGTCTTCCTCCCAAATCTAAACCTTCACATGTCTCTTCATCACGATGAAAACTCTATCTCGCCCAAAAAACAAACTAGTCTTCCCCCCACCTCAGAAACAACAGTTCACCCTCTGTCTCTTGGGTCAGAAATCACCACCACTATCATCCAGTTTCTAAACTCGGATCAATTCCAAAACATCATTCAGGAACTAATATAGGTATCCATCAAGAAAGCCCTAGAAAGTCAGAACTTCGACCAAGTCATGCGATCTACGGGCATGACACCCGATAGTAATACACTTTGGCAATCACCGCCAACTACTTACCCCGGACAAAGGGAAGGAGCCCAGAGTCTAATTCTTCCATCATTCTTTGACATCTTGCCTCCAAAGTTGGTTATTCCATCATAGTTTAAGATCCCCGCTACCCGGACGCCTCCTCAGTATGACCAGGTCATGCAACATAAAGTTGAAGCCTTCTCACGTCAATTGGTGACAGCAGGCTGCAATTAGAAAGAGGGAAGGGTCCAACCAGAGGAGAACTGGGTCTTTTAAAACATTGAGTCACTCATACCCCCACCTCAAATCATGGTGGACCAAGAGACCTCTCAAAATTTAGCACCAGCTGCCACTATTCAGCCAAACAATGGTCTTAAGTGTAGCACAAATCCATGGAAACTGCCGCTTAATGTAATCTTCATCGAATTAAGGTAAGCTGGCATTCTCAAACCCCTTCGTGAATACAATCCTCCCATGAGAGAAGAAGGAAAAGGCTTTTGCGGATATCACATGCTGTCAGTCACCACACTAATCAATGTAAAACTTTGGTTCGCACCATCCAACATCTGGTTAAGGATAAGAAGATTATCGACCCTGAAAGAGCGTCCAGCCCCTTACCAGAGTTTAGCGACCAGACATGGATGATTAATCCCGCATTTCCCAAACAAGGGAATGCGCCACATGATCTCATCAAGGCCATCTACTCCAATGGTAAGGGAAAGTCTCGCTCTGACAGCAAGGACGAAGAGTCAATCGATGAAGAAGCCAAGGAGGTTATGACCACCATGATCAAAGCCATGACAGTCTCAGCAAAGAAGCATGGTCAAAATGTAACAAAGAACCCAATAATCAAGGCCATGACGTAGTTCACCGAGGTCCTCATAGGGGAGCCAAGTCAAGTGAGAGGCACCTCGTCCAAGTACCAAGCATAATGAGACTCAGCTCACCACCAACATCAACACCAAAGACCCTCCGCCTATGGAGGATGAAAAGCCTTGATTTGCAATCCTTATAGTTTAGACTTTTTAGGTGCCAAACTATGGGCTCCATAAGCAACTTCCATTTTCCTTACTTGCATCATGTCTCTACCATTTGATCCACTCATTCATATGAGCATACGCATGATGCTTCCAGTATTCAAGATATTTTACTGCATGAAATTAATTTGAGTATAAATGAAGGCTCTTATGTGGTAATCAAATCCAATAATTTAACTCCTATCAAACACATGTTAGATAATAAAGTGCTTAAAGACTACCATAATGCTTTTGCTTGGTCCCCAGATCAATAGTCAGATTGTTGAACACCACGGGTCTCTTCCAGAATTAACTTAGCAACCCTGTGATGGCACACCTTCAAGCTACCAAAGAAGTATCACTTGGTCCTCTGAAATGGAAAATTGCAGCATACACCCACCAATGACTGATGAAGCCCAACCACCATTAAATAAACACCGTAGCCGAATCTCAGACCAATGTCACCACCAAGGAAAATGACCAAATTCGCAGAGAAACACATCTTTACCCAACACAAATTAACCCGCATCAAACCCCTCGACCAATAGAGGTCAGGGGGCAACCACCGCCTAGAGCATAAAGTATGAGGACAAGCACCTTCATCCCACGAGCCACAAAGATAAGGGCACAACCAAAGTCGCGATCAGCTTACCAAATAAACCAATAAAACAAGCTACGACTTTACCTTTCAAAGGCACCAAGTAAAAGGCCCCCAAACCAAATATCACTTGGTCAAAAACCACCACCGCCGGTATAAGGGGAAAATTCAGGCCTAAATAGGAAGGGCTGTACAAAATATAGACTGAAGGAGCAATCAGAATAGTAATCAGAATGATAATCGAACCAATCAAGAAAGCTTTGTGTAAGCACCAAAACTCCCACAGACTAAACACCTTGCAATGTGGACAACCAGAATCAAAACAAGGTTTCCCGATGTAACTTCGAAGGTCAGAATGAATCGGGTGATCTAGGCGAAAACCAAACGGACACTAAGGACCTTGAAGAATCTGCAAAGGCATAACCAAGCACACAACAGCAAATCAGGTACCCAACACCATCGCCAAGAGTCATAGACCCAACACTAAAGCGTTTGAGACCTTTCGATACCGATGTTAATAAAAAGTTCAGATCAAATTGAGAAGGCTGTCATGTAGCTAAAGGGCTATTAAAGTCATGAGCAAAGACAAGAGCGAGTTCATCGATCTAGTCAACCAGGACAGGCTTAAGCATTATCGTGTCTAAACAAAAGAAATAAATCAAAAAATGACACACCAAAAAATATATATAATAATCGCCCGCCTTTTGGTCTTCTACTGATCCGAAAAAATTAGGGTGACACCTGACGATCAGTATCCTACAAACCGACAGTACAAAATTTAGGGGATAAGTCAATATCGCCTGCTGAATTGAAAACCCAAAAAGGGCAGTTCAGACAAAAATTAGAGCAAGAGAGAAAAATAGTGAGATGTTAACTTGAAAGCCTGTAAAGGCTGGTTAACACCAGGGGTTCCATTAATGGAAATGATTGCCAACATTTCGTACTCAAATCAGATTCACTCGATAAAAGTGTCTTTTATACTAAAACCTCTATGTTTATGATTGTATGAATGTCTGGTGACCGAGTGATAGAAACGTTGCAAGTAAGCTTAATCGAAGATGCTCCGAGTTCAAAAAAAAATTCGGATTGACTGAAAACATCTAGGTCTATGCAAATGTCGGAATAAGTCTGCTAGGTTGAAAACCCAAAAGGGCAGTCTATGCAAATGTTAGAGTCATGATGGGGCCCGAATTTCTCTAGTTGCCTACAATCTGCATTCCCCAAGATCCGCAGGAAGCCCCGTAGCTGTTAATTGTGGCTCGCCGTAGCAGAATTTGAAGAAATGGTCGAATCTGTGTTTCTGAGAAGTTAATGTCACCTGCAATATGGGCGATGCCGCCGGCGACATGGATTGTTTTGGGCGATATCACTTGATGCTGCTAGCGACATGGGTATAGGCGATTTTGAGGTAATGCACTTGGCGATATGAATGATGCCGCTAGCAGCATAGAGTTAATTTCCGGTGATATCAGAAGCATGTTTCTCATCACAGACTTGTACAAAACCTGTAAACAATCCTGTACTCCATTTCCAATACCTTTTCAAACTGCAATCCTTTTTTATTCAAAGTAAAAAGTCTGAAGGTACAAACCACTTAAATATCCCAAACATCTAGCCTACCAAACCAAAACCAAACAACAAATCCCAATTATTCAAACCCAATGTATAGTGGGTATAAATCAAAATCCGGTATAAAAAGCAAAATGAAAGCATAATCTAGGCATGCCCGCCACTACCGGCCGGGCAAGATGAGACATCCTCAGGGCTTACTAGCCAATCATCAATATCATCCTTCTCTCTTACCTCAGTCATCGTGACACTGCTGGACTCCTTGACCCCAACAAACAGGCGTTGGCCGGCGGACATCTTTACTCCCCTACGATTGGTGCTATTGGGGTGCGCGCGATCCAGAATTTACTTACTCCTCCATTCCTGAATGGTAGCCTCCCGCTGACCCTCAAGGTCGCTCACACGATGCTGGAGTTCTACAATCTCCTACTCGTATCTCTGTCGGGCCGCATCAACGTCTGATAAGGAAAGGGCCAAGAAATCCTACAAAATAGGGAAAATGTCAATAATGCACTTCATTCATAGCATCCATACATGCATCTTATCTTATTTTGGTATGTCATAACAGGGAGTGTATCGGAACAAGCAACGATTGCTCAATAAGCGTGTCCCAGAGAGCAAAATTATTCTCTGCAAGTTGCTCTACATGGCTCTGAGCTACCTAAAAAATCCAAAAGGCAAATCATTAAGCACCCGCATCCAAAGGTAAATAAGAAAGGAATTATCAGGCCTTACATAAGTAGTGCTTTCTGGCATAAAGATCAGAGCATGCCGACTCGGGCCTATGTTCTTGGGTTGGAACTCACCTTAGGAGTTCATCAGCAGGAATCGGGTCTCCATCGGGGTTGACCAGATGACCCTCCACAAAATTTATACCCTCTGGTATACCATAGTACTGCATCCCACTCTGGTTGTTCCGACCTCTCTTCCTCGCAGGTTCCTAAAAAGCATGAAAAACACACATAAGCGACATTCCTAAACCCAAACAATTGCAAATCAGGCATATGAATGCAATCGTACCTCAAAAGAATGGTGCCCCCCTGGACCATCGGCACACTCCCACCAGTTACATCCGCGCCTACCTCATCCTCCTCCACGGGCTCAATCCCAACATTGTCCTTGACCTCCATCTCTTCCTGCTCTTCCTCTTCTTCTTCATCCTCCTTGACATCCACAACACCTTTGAGCTGCCTCTTCCCCTCCTCCAGCCTTTACTCGTTATGGTACTCAATCATATCATTCCTATGGATGAGGGGCATAGGGGGAGTAGATGCTGCTGATGCTGCTCGTAGGAGCCCGGAACACTCATAATGACCCGACCATCCCCCTTAATATATTCAGCTTAGACAACCCTGGATGTAATCACTAGATGGGCAACCATAAGCCCCTAGGAGGATCGGCATGCACCGGTCTATCGGAAATATGGACAAACCTCCAGCCTTGGACATGCTCCCCTAAGTACCACTACTGGGACAAAGGGCACTCCATGACAAACATACGGTCATCCATCTCCCTCCTAATCCTCACAACCTCCAGCAGGCTCTCCACCCCGTCAAAAGGGTCTAGGACAAGCTGCACCGACAACCAACCAAAACAACCGATGTAAATATAATGTAAATTCATAAACGTATTTTGTTTACTAATGTTTTATTCTAAGTGTGAAACAGAGACTAAATCAAAAGATTGCATACCGAGGTCAGTCGTACATTCCTCAGAACCTCCCTGTACTTGGTAGGGTACTTGGCCTTCCCGCCAATACCCCCGCACCAGCGGGCGAGAAAATGGGAGCCCGGCGGCACGGTCTTTTTGAACTCACCCGATGGGAGAATCTAGTGCTTAAAAGCCCAGGCCTGCACAAGTAACAACTAATCAATTCAGAAAAGCATCCAGAGTAAATGAGACATGCGTAATCAAGTAAAATGCTTCCAAGGAAGGTATACCTGAAGTAGCAGATGGCAGAGACGGAGAACCTTCAACTTCTTCTGGGCTCCCACATCCAGCCCATGGTACATCTATGCCAGGATGGCACGCGACCAATTCTTCTTCCTGATGCCCACCACATCCTCCACAGCTGATATCAACCTATAGTTGATCTTGCTCCCTGAGATCGGAAAAAACAACACGGTGAGCAAAGAAATCACGAAGGAGCGGACGCACGCATCTCTCTCATCCTAGGGCACCACATCTGCCCTAGTCCAGTGCTGGTGCAACTCACTATAAGATAGCCACCCTGAGAGAGGCTTCAAACCAAATAGCTCTTTCACCTACCTTACCACGGGCCTCTCGATGTGATATTTATCCATATAGGCATCAAAGTGGATGACCTCGTCTTTCTAGGGGAGCTTGGTCATAGCTACAACATCAGAGGGAGTGATTGTCACCTCCCCGAATGAGAGAATGAAAGGTGTGGGTGGTTTTAGACCACCTCACTGAAAGAGCCGTCACAGCCGAATGGGAGAGCTTGGGCATTAACATCAGCTTGATTCGGGCCAAGCCCTCGAAGCCCGTCTTATTGATCGCTAGTGCAAGTTTAGGATCCTTCTTAGAAATATGGTGCCACCACTCGCCAATGGTGCCCGTACCTCCAGTATAGGTCAACTCGTGCAGCTGGAAAAATTAGAAGCAAAATAGATAAGTCCCTATTTGTTTTCGCATCACTGGAACCTGATGGAAGGCTGTTGATGTCGCCGGCGACGTCACTCCATACCGCTGGTGGAATGGATGATGTCACCGGTGACATCACTTTAATCAGAAGTGACATCACACTTCCTTAGGCCTTTTTGCAAGGCCTGATGCCGCTGGCAACATCGCTCAAGTTGCCAGTGACATCATAATATGCGGGCAAAACCTGTTTCCCCAAAAATCACACCCATCGTGCCAAAACCATAAAAATCACAACCAATCAAACCATAAGTCTAAAAATAGAATCTAAAGCATGCAACATCAATTTGTAATCAATCTATTTCACATTTATAAACTCCTATCGTGGCATGATTTTGAGCCGAAGGCCGAATCAAAACTCAACCCAAAAAGAAAAAATTCGAGTTTTGCAGGATTACCTGGACATAGCAGAGGTGCTTTTCCTTCACTGGGGTCAGGTTGGTGATGGGGGAATTGATCCCATACCCATACATCTTGGCCGTCTCCTTCAAGCCATAAGCAATAGGAACTGAGAGAATTTTTAGCCCCTCGATGGAGGAATCAGGCAGGTTCTCCCTAACCTTAGCAGATTTTCCCTTGAAAGCCTTGTCAATTCTCTTCATGTTTAGTATAGCAGAGAAAATTGGAAGATTTGGAAAAGAATGGAGCAAAGAGGTGCGGTTTTGCAGAATGAGGAAGAGAAAGGAGTTTTACTTCCTTTTAAACTGCCGTATGAAATTCGAGGAGTTTTAATTTATCTAAAACTGCCTAATTCATGCCACCTCCATACCACCAGTGACATCACTCATGCCACCGGTGACATCGTCTCCTTCAATTTAAGTTTTGAACTTGTTTGACCAGTCAAGCCTGCCATGTGGCACTCATGCCTCCGGTGGCATCACTCTATACTGCCAGCGACATCACCCATGATGCCAGCGACATCACCTCCTTCAATTTAAATTTTGAACTTGTTTGACCTGTCAAAGCTGCCACATGGCACTTATGCCGCCAGCGGCATCATTCCATACCGCCAGCGACATCATCCATGTCGCCAATTATATCAGCTTTTCCATGCCTTTTTTAAGCCACAATCATAAACCCAATACAATCATCTTGTACGCTACCCAGAGATTACGACATGACCCTGTACATGTCGCCTTTGGGTTCACCCCTCCAAAATCGTAACATGACCCAGAACTACATTCCACAATCCACAAAGCTCAAGTTCGCCCAAGGGATAATCTATCCATAAAGCACAACTCCGACCAAGAGGCAACCAATCTATAAAACTCAAGCCCGACCAAGGGGCAATCTCTCCACAAAGCCTAAGTCTGACAAAAGGGCAATCTCTCCACAAAGCACAAGTTCGACCAAGGGGCAACCACTCCACAAAAGCACAAGTTCGACCAAGGGGCAACCAATCCACAAAGTACAAGTCCGACCAAGGGGCAACCAATCCACAAAGCATAAGTCTGACCAAAGGACAATCTCTCTGGAAAGCACAAGTCTAACCAAAGGATGATCTCTCTACAAAGCATAAGTCCGACCAAAGCACAAACTCTCCACAAAGCTTAAGTCCGACCAAAGGACAAACTCCCCACAAAGCACAAGTCTGACCAAAGGATAATCTCTCTCCAAAGCACAAGTCCGACCAAAGGGAAACCACTCTACAAATCATAAGTTTGACTAAGGGATAACCACTCCGCAAAGAATAAGTCCGACCAAGGGACAATCTCTCCACGAAGCATAAGTCTGACTAAGGGGCAATCTCTCTACAAAGCATAAGTCTGACCAAAGGGCAACCAATCTACAAAGCATAAGTCCGACCAAGGGGCATCCTTTCTATAAAGCACAAGTCCGACCAAGGGGTAAACCAGCCATCTGTCAGGTATCATTCCTATCCCTTGCTCTTTAATGCAATCATACTAACATGTGATAGTAGTGATCCCCCGAGGGGCAGCCTATAAGCACGGGATTTTGCTGTCCCTCTCGCGCGACGATAATGACGTGTACCCGATTTTAATACCTTAAAATAAAAGTTCTCTTCAGAATATTTATTACCAATATAATATTCCTTGCGAATTTTATACTTGGTAGAATCCAGTTTGGCGTGGCCAAATAATGCGTTCGGTAGAAGCTTGAATCGATGATTTACACCTAAATAATAAATACCCATTAAAATATCATTAAAATTTAAAAAGATGCCTTTTGGACCCACTTTTAACCACTTTTGACCACTTTTTATGACTTTTTAGGCTCCTAGGCCCGCTAGTTGTCAACTTGTCGGAGGTTGATGCCACTAGCGGCATAAGCCATGCCACCAGTGGCATCACCATGTCGTCGGTGGCATGGCCCAAAACGGGCCCCTGCACAGACAGCCTTTTTGCCACTTTCAGTGGAATTGGTCAAAAAGTTCTCAAAAACCACCCCAATTTGCCTATAAAAACACACCTTAAGCTCTTATGGAGGGAGCCATCTGAAATTAGAGAAGATTTTGATGGGAAAATTTAAGGTTAGAATGAGAAAATAGATTTTAGTGAGATAAGAATTAGATAAGGCAAGAAAAAGGATTACGATCCATTTTTCCTGGTTTTTCTTCTTTGAACTTTCTGATTGTGAGCTTAAAATCAATAGGTCTTTAAGTTAAAATCAATTTAGAGACTTACAACTCTTAAATTTACCACTAAATCATCGTTACAAGCTCCCCGAAGGTGTTTCCTTTCAGTTCATAAAGAGGTGGATTCACGACCCCGAGGTAAAAATTCTGAGTCTCATAGCTCTTTGGCATTAATATTACTGATTTGTGTTAATTCTTGTTGATTTGTGTTCATTTTTAGGTTTTTGGTCATTTTTGAATACTGCTTGGTGCTGCTGCAAGAAACTGAAGTCGCCGGAGACATGTGATGTCGCCGACGGTATCACCCATGTCGCTAGGGACATCACTGATACTACTGGTGGCATCAAATTTCCTAGAGACCTCACTTTCTTGTAAGGCCCTTTCTTTATGGTATCCAGAAAGCTATATAGCCTGCCTACATAGCCATACCACTAGTGACATCAATGATGTCGTCGGCGACATCAATGATGTCGTCGGCGACATCAATCAATGATGTCGTCGGCGGCATCAGCCATGTCTTCGGCGGCATGACCTTCTGGATAGTTATTTTATTTAATTTATTTCCGACTTAGTTTATTTTTAAAACTAGGGTATATAGTGCAATGATGAAGGTCCAAAACCTTTTGAAAACAGACCCCACCCCATAATATGCGGCATTTTCACTAATAATTCGGTTAAAACAACGATCAGATCTAAAATTTGGTTAAAAATGGAATTTCCCTGCAAACGCTATTCAAATCTCATTTTAGCTATCCAACCGGGCTTTATAATACTGTAAATAAAATATGTCACATCCGCGCTAACTCAGGTCTTGTTTGGTTTGCTAACTATACATGATTTGTAACACATCTCGAATGACTTGCCGTATCTATACTAACCGTCTTCTGTAGGTAGACGTATATTAGGCCTTCGGGTATTTCATTTATTGCATAGAAAAATGTATAGGACTTGAAAGCCTTGTAATAATTTTACTTTCCCCACTTATTTTTGGATGACTGTAATAATTTATTCATCGCTTCAATTGCTTGATAAATGCGAAAATAACACAATAACCAAAAACACAAATAAATAGGACGGATTAAACCGATTAAGAAAGAATGAAGTATCTTAACTTGGCCTAATGAAAAATAGATAACATCATCTGAACTCGGAATCTCTACTTAAGGTATGGTCCAACCACGTAGTGGGAAAATCGCACCAAAAATTTCCCGGTTGAGCTGAACGGGGTGGTAACTCTGTTTTAAGTACGGGATTTCGATCTCGTATCTTTTGAGCATTAAAATATGCAAAACCATTTTCCAATCACATCACTCACATCCTTTGATTATTTTAAAGAGGTTGACCCACCGGCACGGCCACGCAGCCGCCACGTAAAACGTCGTCCGCTCACACTTGGTATAATGCGATATGGTAAAATCCCTATCTTAAAATAGTATTTATTTGGTTCATAGAAACTATATGTTTCACCAAATATTTCGTTAGGTTAATTTTAACTATCAAGTTCTAGTTCATAGTCCACAAGACACCAGTTCCATGCATTATATGTTAAACCAGAGATATCCAGAAAATTCTTTTTATTAAAACTTCTTTTGAAAGTTGTGGGGGATTGTTGGAAAAATGAGATTTTTATGTTACTTTCAAAAGAAATAGTTTTATCATATTTTTATTGGGAAAATATCTTTAGTCAAAATATTTAATTGTGACCGTTACTGGTTTTGACTCTTTCATAAAAGAGAGTTTTAATTGTGATTGATTCTATAACGGCTATATTTTGATTAAATGTTTATAACTCCTTGCAGTTACAATTTTAATGGCACCATTCTTATTATTTTATAACAACTATATTTCTTACCTATAAAAAGGTTGATCAGTTTTTCCATTAAGAGATACATCCAATTTTTTCTCTCTTCTCTCTCCCTTTTTCTGGATATGTAAAGTATTTTTTGATTCCTACACCCAAGGTCCAATCGAGCTTGAAGGAGTTGTTTAATCCTGGATGGAGCTACAAAGTATCCTTTAAGGACAGTGTCTCCTACTCGACTCAACTCATCCTAACACTTATAACTTTGTTCTTGATGTTTCGGTGATGTTCCAAGTAATTAAAATTGTTATTTACAGCTTTTGAAGATCATTATCAATTTCAGCAGAAAAGTGCTGCCTCTTTCAAGTAAATCGTTGCCTAAGCTGTGTCTCTCGATCTATTAGATGACTTTGGATCTACTACAATAGATTCTATTCACAGAAAGCGTTGCCTAAGTCGTGCCTTAAGATCTATCAGGTGCCTCCAGATCTACTGCAACAGATTCTGATCAGAGAAGCGTTGCCCTATTACAGTTTCTGAGCTACGGCAACAGTTGCTATAAAAGCATTGCCTATCGACCAAGTTTGCCTCCGGATCAGTTTGCATTCGGATTAGATCCGAATCAATTTGCCTCCAGATCAGTTTTACCTTCGAAAGTGTTATGTCTGATCCAGTTTCTTGAGCTTCTGCAATAGTTTTCAGAAAAGTGTTGCCTCTGTCCTGAAGCAACTCCAGAACTAAATTTTAAAGAGTAAATTTTTGAACAGTTATCAACACGAGCTTGCTCTGTTAGTCGAATCCCCAGGTAAAATGTTCATTTCATTTTTTTATAAGTTTTAGTTTTATATTTGAACTAATAAACTTTTGAAATTTATAGATATGTCGAAACTCTCAAATATTAATTTTGTTGCACTTGATGTTACTAGGAAGAATTACCTTTCATGAGCACTAGATACTGAAATTCATCTAGACTCAATGGGTCTTGGCAAAACTATTACTGAAAAGAATGATGTTAATGTACAAGATAAGGCAAAAGCTATGATTTTTATACGCCGTCATCTTGATGAGGGACTAAAAACTGAATATTTAACTATCAAATATGTATGATCACCTGAAGTTGATTTCATTACCGAAAGCACACTTTGAATGGATGCAATTTTTAAATTTGTAAGTGAATATAACTCAACTGCAATTAAAATTACATCCACCTTAAAATTATGTGGCAAAAATATAACTGATGCTGATTTATTAGAGAAAACATTTTCTACTTTTCATGCCACAAATGTGCTCCTGCAGCAATACTACAAAGAAAAGGGTTTTAAGAAATATAATGAGTCAATTTCTTGCCTTCATTTAGTGAAACAAAATAATCGGCTTTTAATGGCAAACCATGAATCACGTCCTACCAGGTCTACCGCATTCCCCGAAGTGGATGCGACATCGTATAATAATGACAATTTTGATAATTGTAGATGTGGATGCGGACGTGGCCATGGAAATGGTCACGGTCATGGCCTCGATCATACTCATGGTCGTGGAAATGAACGAGGTAGCAATTTTCAGCCGAAGTGGAAAAATGGTAATAATTACCAGAAGTGGAAAAATCATGTTGAAAATTTTTATAAAAAGAAAACTGTATAAAGCAATGAAACTACATGCTACCGTTGTGGTATGACGGGCCACTGGTCACGAACTTGTCGTACAACAAAACATTGGGTGGATTTATATCAAGCATCAATAAAGAAAGGCAACGAGACTGAAATGAAAAGTAATTGCATCCATAATAGTGATGAGCCGCTTTACATTTCTGAGTTTGAAATGGCTAAAATATTTATACCCAACATCAATGAAAAGGATACCACATGTAATGAATAATGTTATGTAATATATATGTTTTTGTAATATGTACTTTTTGTTGTATAATATCATGTAACCTTTGTTTGATAATAACATATGTTTATATTTGTTTTATGAAGAACATGAGTTCTTTTCCAGTATCAGTTGACTTCAAAGTGTATGAAGAAAATTTATGTATTGTGGACAGTGCCACCACTCATACTATCTTTAAAGAGATGAAATATACCTCTACTTTAAGTGTGGGTGAAACAACGGTTACCACTATATCTGGTAATACGAACATAATTAAACGCTTTGGAAGAGCACATATTATTTTTCCAAGGGGAATGAAAGTTATAATAAATAATGCATTACTTTCCCCAAATTTTCACAGAAATTTATTAAGTTTTAAAGATATCTGCAGAGATGGATATTATATTGAGATTGTGAGTGGAGGTAATAAAGAATGTCTTTATGTTACAAAGATAATTGAAGGGAAGAAATATATACTTGAAAAATTTCATATTCTTCCATTTGGTTTGTACTACACATTTATAAATGTGACTGAAGCCAACTTAACTATAAACCAAAAGGGATTACTTGTGATAGGGAAGGGAGTTTGAGAACTTCTTCTTCATAAGATCCTCTTGAAGTGAATTACGATCGAAAATATAATCGCAAAGGCGGAATTACCGGTTAAAATTTTCTCAAATTCGGAATAGGATCTTGTCAAGAACGATTGATAGGGTTTCAAAAGGATTTTATTTTAATAAATAAAAACTTACTTGGTTAGTCTCCTTAAGAGACGGATGCCATGAAGCTTGCAAGTGGAAGCTCTCCAATCTCACGTGCACAAATTACTCTCGAACCGGGATCGGTGCTAGCCGTATGGACTAAGAACAAGGGAGAAAAACACCAAGAAACCTAATTCCAATTTGATGTAACCATTCACGTTTTTACATATGAAAAATTAGGTTTAATTTTTGTTTTAATTAGCTATTTATAGTCCCACATCAATTAGGGTCAGGTTTGGCTAATTATAAATTTGACAATTAGTTTTTCCAATTATGCAATTAAACTTTATCAAAGTTTAATATTACTAATTGATACTAATTGGTAATTTATAATTCCAAATTATAACATAGCCAATTACAAAACAACACAATTTAATTAAGTTAAATGCCATACTGCAAATATATTTAATTAACCCTATAAGTCAATTAAATTATTTTAGTATGCAAACTATATTGATTTAATTACATTTAATTAAATTATTTGACAAATGAATTTATTTAAATGCCAATTAAATAAGTACCATATGCAAATACATTTAATCCACTTAATTTAAATTTAATGAATAACATAAACTACATTGTATTATATCATTAACTAAATTAATTTCTTGGAGTTACACAGATTATTCAATTACATTGACTTGACATGTCAATTAATTAATAATCAATTCTTCATCCAGTCTTGTAACATTGCATGTACAAGGAATCCAAGATCAGTAGTTCTAAGTGCACGATCGTTTGGGTCTGTCCATATGTTGGCAATGGGTATTTTACCCATCGACTGTGAGCGGATTCTAGCAAACTATTACAGCCCCCAATTAGGACAGAGTACAGCCGTCTCTAAAAGATACTGAACCCAGTAGTTATCTCATAAAGTCCTTTGCTAACTGACATCAATATGATGAACAAGAGGCATGGTGCTTGTCACCCCCTTATGCAATTCATCGTATTTCTTAATCTAGAATAAAATGATAAAATAAGTCAACGACTTATTGGATGTCCTTATCCCTTTTATTCATCAAGTAGCAAATGATTTATTTCGGTTTATCAAACCAAATCCAATCACTTTAACACTATTATTAACATGGTCATGAAATATGCCGTGCATACCCGTACTTGTTATCTAATATTTAAGGACCCGTTAGTAATATTCCAAAGCATACTCACTTCCATATTAATAATAAGTTGAAATCAAGTCTGAGGACTATTGAGACCTACTCAGCAAACTGTCTATGATATACAGCCATGTGACCTTGCTATGTGGATCGGTCCAGCCCCATATTCTCAACATGTGCCTATGTTCACGATCTACTTACCAAGTGACATAGCAACTACATTGCTATAGATCATCCAACATACAAGTCTTTCATTTTATTCAATCCTATGATTAAAATAGACTTAGGACATTTATAATTATCAATCAATGGATACTCTACTCATATTATAGCACAAGATATATATGCTGTAGATTATTGCCTTTATAATGTGACGCCATTAGTATATACATAATGTAAGAACCAATGTCTGGGAACAAGGGCACACCAACATTTCCAATAATCTCCAACTTAAACTAGTTCATAGTAGGCATTGCCCTATTCTTTATAGATCTGACCTAATCCATTAAGTTCCATCCACGATAGACTTTTGGTTAGATGATCAACAACATTTTTCTTATGTCAATCCCATGTAATGACATGTCTTAGACATACTGAACACGTGTTCGAATATATGACCAGGTTCCTAGAGCTTGTGCAGTGGCTAGCAATTTTGTCGCGGGAAACATCAAGTAGGTCTAGTATCCATCCATCCTAACTTACTTATGAACTTCCTAATTCAAACACCTCCACTTGTAGCAATACATTGCTACTATGTGTTCAGTTTCTGTTGTAGAATTAATAAATACACTATATAGAGTTTTCAGCTCATTATACAACTTTTAGCAATCATAACATTTATCAGAATACATCCGGTCTTCAGGTATAAACCGATTTAACTTACCTCATAAATCTAAATATCCATGATCAAATTTAACACCGAAAATTTTCCCCATTTGGATAACTTGATTTAATCTATCTTATAGATGATAATCAATCGGATCAAATCTAAAGTCATAGATTACCATCCTAAAAGTCATTCTCTTGGATCTAATCTAATAGTGTAGATCTACATCCAACCAGAATGTAACGTTTTGACTATAGCTTGCATTGCAAAGTATTCACTATAACTTTAGTGAACTACTTTCAATTTACTCAATCATAACTACACTATCACAGTACAACATTTGGAAACGTGACCGCTTTACTAGTTAACATCACGTACACACATTGTCTGTAAAAGCATCATTGAATTGCTACTTGAAGATTCAATAGCTTCCAATGGATTCCAAATCTCTTACTCATGAGTCATGATAAGAGTCATCACTATTCAAGAGAAACTGCATTTCTCCAGTTTGTGATTGAACCGACATGCCTTTTAGTGCAATTGTGTATTTACAACTTATGCTTCAAACACGTGAAGCTTAAATGTAAAAATTTGATCTGTCCTTTTGGAATTTGTGGGCCTTGAACTTACAAGTTCAACGTTCCACTACTTTTCTCAATGAATTGCATCCTTTAGAAAACATCCTTACAAGCCTTAAACACTATGTTTAGGCCGGGTTGTAGGTGAAATTCCCTTTGGTTTCCAATGGGTAGTTCACAAATAGGCTTAAGTAGATTTTCTTGTGCCAATCTGACATCAATATCATGACATAGATATTGAATCTCATGCCAACCATTAGATTCAGACTTCACAACTTCAAAATCTAGAGAAAGACACATTAGGCTTCGACCTATCCATATTTCATGTAGTGCTCTTTTAGTAGCCTCAATCAGAGAGTGATGTTGGAAACCAGTAGTCAAATGAGATATCTCCTCAATTCGAGTCTTAGGAGACAATTCAACCTAGGTTTTAATATGCTTGCATTTTTTGTCATACCAAAAACCTTGATATTATAACCTATGTATTTCTCAACTTTGTTCTTAGAGTCCTTGACATAATCAGGGTCCATGGATCTAATCTCATTAGTTATGCTAATAAATTTCATCCCCAAGAATAACCGTGAAATGAGTCTATTTCCAGCTATCATGCTTTTGGACTTATATACACTCCCACTGATGTTTTGGGTCCATCGTGTTGGCCGCTCATTTAATAACTTTGTTGACTAGCATATATGCCTAAGGCCCTACACATGCTTCCATTGCACTTCAGGCACACCAAGATATTTGCTACGTCAACAAGTCTATTGAATAGCTTCAACTTTATTTCACCAAGTGTTCAAAGACCCCATATCATCAAATGATTATCAATCAAGTGATCCCAAGCTTTCTGTGGAAAAACTTAGACATATGCTTCTTGTTAACTCGGTCTAAATAACTTTTGGATATAGACTAGATCAAGCATCTCATGCTTATCCCTTTTGCATTTATGTTACAGATCAAATTCATTTTGATCAACTCAAGGAAATAACTATTTCTAACATTCAAGTTTGGGAATAACAATTCTCAGATATACCAATTATATCCATTATCAATGAAAAATTGAATATCCAAAATCATCCTTGACTGAAATAGAAATAAAGTTCACTATCTAAGTGAGCACAAAATTTCATCATTTCAGGATCAAAATAATTAATCAGATCTTCAAGAGACATTCTTTAATCTTGATGGCCGTTTCCTGAACTCCACTTATGATTTAAGAATTTACTTATCTAGATCCCAATTATCTCTTATCTTAAGTTCTTGCATATTATCAATGTTAGAACCACATCTAGTATTAAATACTTGTGATGTTGAAGAGAAATAACCATATCTATAACATAGATACCTCTATGAAAAATGTTCAACGCTTTTCATAGACTCTCCCATGTGGTTAAGGACATGTTCTCATTCTATTTCCAATCTGCTTGTATTTGATAACAGTATCCTTTGGACATAGAATAGACTCAACTTCTTGTTTAGTCCTGAGCCACTTGAACATCAAGGCCTCATCTATGCCCTAATGTTGAATCGGTTATCCACCATCAACTCTGGCTGAGTCCTATTTACCAAACTCCTACTTATCTCAAGTAACTCTTGCAGCTCAACTATAGTCATACTAATCTATGGCTTATAGCTCATAATGAAATGGTCATAGGATTCAAATAGGAAGGCCAAGACAGTTCTAACTACCAACTCTCATGAAACTGGTGTACTAAGATGAACAAAACCCTTAATGATTTTCTCCATCTTCTACACATGAGTACTCATAGAGATTATAGTATACGTCTTATAGGACTGAAACACCTTAGTGATCAAGAACCTTTCTTAATGAAGTTGCTCATGAAATGTCTCATTAAGAGACCTAATCATAGCATAGGCTGGCATCTCCTCTAATTGTTTGCACAATTCAGGAAACGTTCAAGCCAATATGAGGTGTTTCACATCCCAGCTATCCCTCTTGAATTTACATACCACCCATATTGGACCGATATAGTATCCCTGCCAGTGGGCTTAGGCCAATCTACCACACATTCCTTCGATCCGTGTCTCAAAACTATCCACTAGTTCTTGAGCCTAATCAAGGAAGTGTTGCCTAGATAGCCAGTCCTTTTAAGGATGTATTGTAGTTTGAATGATTGGTTGTTTTATTGCTGAAATTTGTTTGTTATCTTCACAGAATAATCAGAACAAAGTTAAAAATAAAGGTCTTTAAAGTCATTAAACAAATTAATTAATCTAGATTAATTTATGTTGATGATTTTATTGGCTTTATTCCAAGATCCACAGCCCTCCAATAATGAGCCGAGCTGAGCTCGAACAAAAACCCATTATTAAATGTCTGGTAGGATAAACTATCCAATCCTTTTCTCAAAAGAACTCTTGGTTGATGGGCGTATCGGTACTTTACCCATCTGTGTTCTGGGCCTAACTGAGCTAGAACAAAAACTCGTTGAGTCAAACCGCCATTCCACATGTTAGCCATGCCCAAGTATCCTAACCCTACACGGTCCACCGATAACATAATGCACCATGCTCAGCATAAGCTACAATAGCTTCAATGGGTGGCACAGTGCAAATCCGGAAAACACTTTCAAGCGACACAATATTTTATGGATTATTTAAGTATTATCGGCTTATATAATGAATCGGGTCTATGTAATTATTAGATACAATGTATCCATATTCTATGCATAAAATGAGGATCAATGTACAAAACTACAATTTAGAACTTCTATAGGTATTAACAAATATTGAATATTTAAACCAAATCTCATTTTGACCCATAGAATTCTGAATCATAGAAGTTTAACAAACCAATTGTCATACTTATATATACCAATATGATTCATGATCATGACAGTTATAATTACATCTACTATATTTAGCCGAAATACTTGGTGAAATCGCCAAGTTTTGACAATTGTGACTTAAAGCCTGTTAAGGCCCAATGGTTTAGCAACCATTTTGCAAAATATACAATTTTGCTCCCACTTGAATTAGGGCGTCACTATTTTAAAATTTAGCACCCCAACTATGACCGGTACCACTCTATTGGGTAATTTCAAATTTAACATATTCAACTTTTATTGAATATAAATGCCACAAGTTAAAACTTATTAAATTCTAATTAATTAAAATTCACAATTTTAAAATATTAGAATTTATGACCCCATATTAACAAAATATCAGGATTGTCATTTTGATACAATCTGGTTCAGCCGCTTTAAAATCTTTAAAACGGGTTTTGGATAATTTTAAATACTAAAATTTTATGACCCCGAATTAATAAAATAACGGAACTTTATTTTAAAACAATTCGGGCAAACAGTTTAAACTTTAAAACGGACTTGGAATAATTTTACAACCATTACAATTTAACCACGGATTACAAAATACGCGCCTTCAATTTAATACATAATCCGACTTAAATTATTGAACCCGGATAAATTTAAAATACCCGTTAATTTTAAAACACGATCCGGTCCAACCATTTTATCAAAACGAACAATGGCCAAAATTATTTCAGTACTCCCCGAACCCGCAGATTTGTAAAACAAACCTACTGCCCGTGAGCTAAGGCTGTCCACGTCAGCCCTTGCTGTCTACTGGACCTACTGTCCACGTAGACAGCAAGCTGTCCAAGTGGACAGCACGCTGCCCACATGGACAGCGTCATCCACATTATGGTCCATAATATGACCAGAACAAGGATGCTGTTTGCGTCAAAATAAGGACGCCAACAGTGTCCACTATTTCAATTTTTTTAAAAGTAATTTTTTAATATTTTATTCTATTAAATTAATTAATTAATTATAATCAAATAAACATCAATTACTCAAAACCCTAATAAACATAAAATATAACTCAAGAACATAGCCACCAAGATCAAACTAATAGTTTGGGAAAAATAACGTAACCTAAATCAATGATTCCGAAACCTTTTCCACCGAATATAAAATTTTCACTAATCAAGAACTTGATCTTTTGACTGAATTCAACATCGATTAATTACAACCATTAATTTAACAAATTAATCTTGTCTACTAATCAATTTGAGGAAAAGATTACAAAAACCTCAAGAACAATCCTTAAACATTTTTTCATCAAAATAGAAAAACCTTTTGAATCTTGAACTCTAATACAACTTTCTTTAAATCAAATCAAACAATTCTTTAAGAATCTTTAAAATAGATTAAAGAACAATATTAAAATTTTAAGGAATTCATTTAAAACTTTTTCTATTAAGAATGAAAACCTTTAAGAATCAAGAAACACCTCAATCTTCTTGAAACAACCTCGCTCATGACACCAATTGTAGGGAATTACGATCGAAAATATAACCGCGAAGGCGGAATTATCAGTTAAAATTTTCTAGAATTCGGAATAGGATCTTTTCAAGAACGATTGATAGGGTTTCAAAAGGATTTTATTTTAACAAATAAAAATTTACTTGGTTAGTCTCCTTAACAGACGGATGCTATGAAGCTTGCAAGTGGAAGCTCTCCAATCTCACGTGCATAAACTACTCTCGAATCGAGACCGATACTAGCCATATGGACGAAGAACATAGGAGAAAAACTCCAAGAAACCTAATTCCCAGTTGATGTAAACGTATGGTTGCAAAGTAGGGAGGCTGCCATTCACGTTTTTACATATGAAAAATTAGGTTTAATTTTTATTTTAATTAGCTATTTATAGTCCCACTTTAATTAGGGTTAGGTTTGACTAATTATAAATTTGACCACATTAGTTTTTTCAATTATGTAATTAAACTTTATCAAAGTTTAATATTACTAATTGATACTAATTGGTAATTTATAATTCCCAATTATAACATAGCCAATTATAAAACAACACACTTTAATCAAGTTAAATGCCATACTCTAAATATATTTAATTAAACCTATTGTCAATTAAATTATTTTAGTATACAAACTATATTGATTAAATTACATTTAATTAAATTATTTGACATACGAATTTATTTAAATGCCAATTAAATAAGTACCATATGCAAATACATTTAATCCACTTAATTTAACTTTAATGAATAATATAAACTACATTATACTATATCATTAACTAAATTAATTTCTTGGAGTTACATATATTATTCAATTACATTGACTTGACATGTCTATTAATTAATAATTAATTCTTCATCTAGTCTTGTAACATTGCATGTACAAAGAATCCAAGATCAGTAGTTCTAAGTGCACGATCCTTTGGGTCTGTCCATATATTGGGAATGGGTATTTTACCTATCGACTGTAAGCGGATTCTAGCAAACCATTACAGCCCCCAATTAGGACAGAGTACAACCGCCTCTAAAAGATACTGAACCCAGTAGTTATCTCATAAAGTCCTTTGGCAACTGACATCAGTATGATGAACAAGAGGCATGGTGCTTGTCACCCCCTTATGCAATTCATCGTATTTCTTGATCTAGAATAAAATGATAAAATAAGTCAACGACTTATTAGACGTCCTTATCCCTTTTATTCATCATGTGGCCAATGATTCATTTCGGTTTATCAAACCGATGGCAATCCTATCACTTCAACACTATTATTAACATGGTCATGAAATATACCGAGCATACCCGTACTTGTAATCCAATATTTAAGGACCCGTTAGTAATATGCCACAGTATACCCACTTCCACATTAATAATAAGTTAAAATCAAGTCTAAGGACTATTGAGACCTACTCAGCAAACTATCTATGACATACAACCATGTGGCCTTGCTGTGAGGATCGGTCTAGCCCCATATTCTTAACATGTGCCTATGTTCATGATCTACTTACCAAGTGACATAGCAACTACATTGCTATAGATCATCCAACATACAAGTCTTTCATTTTATTCATTTCCATGATTAAAACAGACTTGGGGCATTTATGATTATCAATCAATGGATACTCTACTCATATTATAGAACAAGATATATATGCTGTAGATTATTGCCTTTATAATGTGACACCATTAGTATATACATAATGTAAGAACCAATGTCTGGGAACTAGGGCACACCAACATTTCCAATACCTCTCACCTCTTTCATATCGAGTTTGTCGGAGGGATCACTTTGAGGTTCCTTCGGAGATCTTGTTGATCTTTTCTTCTGAGGATCTATCTTGACCTTCTTTGCCACTTTCTTTGGCAGCTCAGAGTGTACTTCTCTCTTAGTAGCTCTTTTCCATCTAGGTGCATCAATAACACCTTCAGCATCTATTTTTGTTGTGACTTTCTTCTCAGCTTTTCACTTTTGCCCCCTCAGCTTTTTCTTAGCTGCCTCTTTCCAAGCATCATCTTTGTCATAGTGCTTGCAAAATTGGAGGTTGACAAATATAATTCTCGTCACTCTTAGAGCCTCCAATCTTTTAGCATCTCTAATATCAACTTCTTTCTTTAACATGACGGTGATGAGTCCCCCAAGAGTCCATTGGTGCACTAGGATAACTAGAAAGTTGATGGGCTTCTTATCTACTTAATATTGAACTAAGCAACGCTCAAGATCTAAAATATAGTTGTGAGCATTTAGTTTATGCAACAGAGACTTAGCAATTGCACTGTGAATTCTCTTGTCATGCTCTTTCATATAGATTGAGTTCTTTTCTCCAAAATATTTAGTAGGCATGTTGTACCCCTCCTTGTACCCTACTCCTCCCTTTTTAACATCCGTCTACTTTTTGAACACTAGTCCCTCCATTGGGATCTATAGAATTCCCCTAAGAACTTTTGAGTAATGGTGAAGCTTACTCCCTTAACAGATGTTTTCAAATCATCACCGAGAATTTCCCTTACTAATCCAAGTAAGTTAAGTTTGTCTATAGATAGCTAGTTTATCATCTTTTAAGCAGCAAAGATATTAGAGTACGGTGCTGTGATATGCAGACAGTCATCTACAAACATTAGTTGAGGATATACTTTCCCAATGGGCCTCTTGAATTCAACCTTTTTGAATTTTTAGTGGTGAGTTGTCAGTGCTAATGTGAGCACGTCCATCCCTGGCCTGATGATATTTGAGATCTTTCTCCAGGAGTGACAAACTGGTATTGACAAAGCTCACATTTTAACCTAAATTTTTATCCCCTCTGAGGAATCAAAATTCTGACACCTTGATAACTTGTATGAATCGACGAAAGTTGTCCTTCAACTTCAATCGATCGATGCTGCCAATCTTAAACTTCAGTCGATCTACGGAATCCACTAGTGTCGATGGACGCTAGTAAGTAAACCTAGATTTTTGACTCAGCAGGCTGACCCTATGAAGCTAGCGCCCGTCGACAGAAGTTGCCACCAACTTGTGTCGATCGACAATAGTTGACTTTCTATAAAAGGAAATTGAGCTGTGCTAATTTCCAAGATCGAAAAACAATCGACAATCAATCAAAAATCGCTTAAACCTCTCTAAAAGACACCTATTCCCCTCAATAATCGCTAATCCATATCAAAAATCCCTTTCCTTAATCCAAAACTATACCCAGGTATAGTCACCTCCTTTTGGTCAGTTTTAGCTATGAACTACCAACACCCATTTCTTAAACATCTTATCACATAAGTCTTCGAGTTATCTCCACAGAAATCTCAAGATTATCCAGCTCTATCCAAAAGCAATGCGGTCCTAGTCAGTACCGGGCCTTCCAAACATCCTAGAACAAAAGAAAGTTAACCTGAATTTGTTTATATTTATTGAGTCATGTAAGCCAGGGCCACCCCAATGTGAGCCGGTTTTCTATGGGCCTAGCCCAACGAGGTCATATCCCTCAATTTATACTCTTTTTATCCATTGTGATATTTACGCAATAAAAAGTCTATTTTTTAAATTGCAAATTTCCTGATTTAAATAATGAGTAACTATTTTGTCCAATACCAAAATCTCTATCTTAGGTATGAAAATTCTCAACCGGATCGGTATACCATAATTTCTGGTGGAGCTGAACCGGGTGGTGACTCTTATATTCATAAAATCGGGACCGTTATCCCTCTGTAAGAAAAGGCTAATCCCCAGATTGCTGTTGACCCTTGTTATCAGTTGGAAATGCCAAGTATGTCACACATACATTGAGCCCCGCACTCTAGCCTATGGCTCCTGTATAAATCCCGGGAGCTGACGTGCAATAAAAGGTCTGCCCGCTTATAGTGGTGACTTTGCTAGGGAATTTTGTCTCTTATTATGATGGAATAATGAAAGAATTATTGAAATTAGGAACATTATCTAGGATTTTCTTTGAATCGCATACGCATTTATCCTACTCAGAACATCGGTGCTCTTAGTGACATGTCTCTTGGACTTGATTAAGGTTCACAAAGAGCATGAAGCTAGGACACAACCACGTGAAGTACAATATAATCTAGCTGGCTTGATCAAGGTCACTAGATTTAAGTATATTAAATGTGGAAAATGGGCTCTTGAACTCGATTAGGGTCTTGAGCTCAAGTACATTGAGGCACGATTACCCTCTTGTCACCCTATGACTTAAACCGAACATATAGATGCCGTAGTAACTTCCCCTAGGGATACCCAACGATTTTTATAAAATAATTATAAAGAGAGATTGTCCTCATCGACCCCCTAATTGGTAATAGTGGAAAGCCCCTTTTACCTAGGAAATATACTCACCACGATGAAGTAATAAGGTTGGAAGGGAGAGCTTAAAAAAGTATGTGTTATAACAACTTGCCTATTCAAATGTTCATATCAATCATGCACCTCTAACCATGATTTAGTTGCAACCATAACATTGTTACAATCATGTTAAAATCTCTCCATGCTACATAAAGCAACAAGGGGGCAAACCTAGGAACATCACGCTTACCCTTGGTATTAAGCGATAATATCCTTAGAAAACTGCTCCTTGAGCATAATGTAAATTAAGAACATCATGAATACCCTTGGTATTAGGTGATAAAACCTTTAGAAAGCCTCTCCTTGAGTGCAACTTTACGCATACCCTTTGTATTAAGTGATAATATCCTTATAAAGTTTCTCCTTGAGCGCAACATCGCGCATACCATTGGCATTAAGCAATCATATCCTTAGAAAACTACTTCCTGAGCATAACGTGAATTAAGAACATCGCACATACCCCTAGTATTAAGCGATAAAATCGATAAAAAGCCACTCCTAGAGCAGAATATCGAGCATACCCCTAGTATTAAGCGATGAAAATCCCTAGTCAACGTGACCTATCATGAATCACGGTACATACCTACATCCCATGCTCATTTCCATACTAGACTAAGAAAAGTCCTTAGGCACACACATCATACTCCAAACATGAGCTTTTATTTCATTTTCAGCTTAAATCTCTAATAACATCCGCAACACCATTCCAGCTAGCACCTAAGAACATGCAACCTAAGAGGAGATTACTTGAGGAAGAGGACTATAACAACATACCTTTAACCACCGATGAAATGACAAATAATCATCAAAAGGAAACTCTTGAGGTAGTAGAAAGCATGACCCTTTTTGAAGATTTTATTAGAAAGTTCAAAGCCATAATAAGCAACTTGAGGGCTGAACGAACCTCAAGGTCTAGAAAAGAAGAAAAAGTAGTAGAAATAGAAAAAAAGTTCTCCAATTTTGAGGAAATGCTTACAAAAATAAAATGCATCACTGAGCCGTCAGTTGCAAAATACCGACCAACACAACTTTGAACTCACTATCTCGGAGCTACTTCATGCTAATTTTTTCATGCCATATGTTCTCCCCTTTGAAGGTATAGGGTCCTTGGAAGAGCACATCTAGGGGTATCTCTGTGTAATGATGAGCATAGGAATTCCCGAGGTCCATCGGGCAAACCTATTCCAAACAACATTACATCGACCTGCCATGAACTGGTACATGAGAATGTCTAACCAAGTAAAGTCAGATTGGAAATCACTCGTCACGACTTTCATTGAAACTTATGCTTATAATGTCCATGTCAAGACAACTCTACAAGACTTGGAAAGGGTTTGACAAAGGATTGACAAACCTTTTGAATCCTATTACTATAGGTGGGTGGCCATTCAATATCTTATGGATGGTGCACCAAAGATGGATTCCCTGGTCATAATGTTAGTCAAAGCCTACAATCCTAAATTCAGGGAGGAAATGAAAATGAAGAAATTCGACACTTTTAATGACGTAGTGGACTATGCCAAGAGAATAGAAAAATATGATGAAGGGGAATGCATTAGAAGAAAGGAAGGCACCCCCAAAGACCTTCCAGCCAAAACCTTCCTAAACCACGAAGGTGCCTGAGAAGCAAATGGAAGTAGTTGTAGCCACGATCAACGCTTCACCTCCTCAATTGATTTCACCATGGGTCGAATCACTCACCCGAATCTTTACCAAATTAAAGAGGGAAGGGGTAATGCAGAGCTTGAAACCATTCATTCCCCCATCACAAGCTGATCGCAAAAAATTCTGTGCATACTACATTATCAAAGGACACAGAAAAAATGAATGTGCTTGCCTATTACGAGACCTTAAAAGATTAGTTAGTGAAGGGAAGTTGGAATAACCCAAGCAAAAACCTAACACTCAAAAAAATCCCCTCTCGAACTTCAGATCCTCTATCAATGGCATACTTCTACATGAAAATAAAGATGGAGGAAGGGATAATTTTGAGTTTGGACCTAATTTTGATATGAATGATATAGAGAGGGAGCTTGCTGAATTAGACTGAGTAATGACATATGCTGTCGAGCTCTAGGCCCCTAGGAAACTAGTATCCTTGGTGTTCGAAAAGCTTTGATATACAAGCAAGACAGACTCGGCTACATTTCTAGGCCAGTCTTACAGCCACCTTGAAAAATATGACATCCCTCTTTATGGGATCACCTCTGTATTTCTTGTATTACTGGATCCCAAGGCTATAGATTGGTACCTCTCATTATCACCAACACAATTGTTGAATTGGGTGGAGATAGAACACCTATTCCTGGAAGCATTCCTGAGTGATGAACTTAAAGCTTTCAAAGAATCCCTTGCCACAGAAAACCATATGATATGCCTCCTCGAACATGAGAAAGCTCCCATGTATGATAAATGGCAGGTGTGAACGGGCAAAAATTTATGCGCCTCGCGACGGGGTCCACTCAGGGTTGTTTCTTATTTAGGCGTGATGAAACCATTTAGTTCAAGTTTGCACAATTAACCAAGTTTAATGAATAAAAGAATCGAGACCCGAATCTCGATACAATTGATAGAATCGCCACCTAAGTTGTCTACTTGGGAAAGAGTTTTGGTATGGTTCCCATTGGGCGGGAGACTCATACCTTTTGGATTAGAGATTCGGGTATTGGATGAGTAACTTATTTCTCATTTAGTTAATTCAAAATTACATTCATCACGTAAAATCGTTTTGTTTTCATCATTTGGGGAATTATCACAGAAATCTATTTATCTACACTTTTTCATGCATGCAACAGTTTATAGAAAAGCACAAGCAGTAAAAAGGGGAATAAAATTACAACCGGGGGAAAATGGGAGAATTGGAAAGAAACCTATACATTTGTTCTAAGTTATAAAACAAATATGAATAAATTCGCCTACATCCATAAAGATTAGTGCAGTCTATATCATGTAACAAATCAATATTTTATTGAGAAAAATGTGATTACATTGTAAATCCATATTTTAACTTTTGTGGGTTGATTTACCAGCTTATTAGTGAAAATGATCGCGTGGCAAAAGATGAGTTAGATTATTTTTAACCGATTGAAAGATGAATTCTGGATTCTGCCTGGGGGCCATTACCTATACGGGTGGGTAGGACCTGTGCGGCTACTGGGGAGGACCGGTACGTGTATGGGGGAACCGTATCGGTCCTGTCTGATCCAACAGAACCTTTGTTTGATTTACTTTAACAGATTAATGGAGGAGAAATGATATAAAAAAGGGATTTCCTTTTATACAAGTATGGCGTACCAGTACCACCACTATAGTGGTATATTAGGTAACAACAAGGCTTGTATTAATCAGGAACAGACCCAAAAGTATTTTATCAATAATAGTAAAATAACTAAGATGTGAATCTCTTTGAAACTCAGGAGCGTACCTTTACGATGTGAATCCACTTTGAGGCGATTCCTATTCTGAGAGAGAGTTTGGGCAAATTAGATGGTGAAATAGTTCTATTTAGGCGAGTATTTGTGTGGACAAAATATCCCCTAAATCCTAATAAATGAAGCTAGGAATGAATAAAATGTGGATAAAACCATAAAGGAAGGGTTTTCTCCCTATTTTATACCTCATATGGCCCCACTATACCTTTTCTATACCTATAGAAACTACTAGAATTTGTATATAGTATGCTAACTATTGCATTGTGTCTTGTAGTTGTAATATGTATTGAAAGAGGTGAAAATGGCCTCTATTTATAGGAGGAGATTAGGTCTAAATGTAATAAATTGCATTCATTACCGGATTTCTCCCAAATAGGGCGTACTTAACCTGCCAAAATTACTTAAAGAGGAAACGATGGGACCCATATGGGTCTGATGGAGGACCCATATAGGGCAGCCCAACCTTCCAAAATTGCCTGAAGAGGCAACAATAGGACTCGTCAGGTTCTGGGGGAACCGATACGAGTCTGGTGGAGGACCCGTATGGGTCCCCTCCAATGGTATGGGGGAAATGATAGGTACGGGTCTGCTAGTGGATCTATACCACCAGGTAGTATCCGCATGAGTCCCTAAGGGTAGACTAGGTCTCTAAACTCTAGCCAGACTTAGCTCTGCAGCAGTAAGAACACCTATGATGGATAACACTTGTAAGACATTGCATCATATAGCTCTCATCATAGCTTCATGAGAAGGACCGTTAAAATTCAGTGCTCACAGACTTCCCCTTGTGGGATCATCCTAGATACGGATCTGTATGATCTCATAATGTGAGTGGGGGTTTAGAAATTATACATAAGGTGATGATATGGGTTAGTTCCTTTTTTAAGGGGAATTTCTTTCCTTTGCTGATGCGTACCCCTTGTAACCCTATTAGGGAATGTGTATCCTTTCCCTGAGGTGGATGATTTTCCTTTTGGTACCGTGCATATCCCTTTCTTGAGGCGGATGACTTTCCTTGCCAATGCGTATCCCTTTCCTGCGGTAGATCGACTTTCCTTTTGCTACCGTGCATATCCCTTTCTTGAGGCAGATGACTTTCCTTGCCAATGTGTATCCCTTTCCTGAGGCGGATGACTTTCCTTTTCTTACTGTATATCCCTTTCTTAAGGCGGATGACTTTCATTGCCATTGTGTATCCCTTTCCTAAGACGGATGACTTTCCTTTTTCTACCGTGCATATCCCTAGTGACTCAACTAGGGAGGGTGTGTGTATCCCTTTCTTACGGCAGATCAACTTTCCTGGCTGATGGTGGTGTATCCCTTTCCTAAGGCAGATGGCTCTCCTGACTGATGACTTCTGTGGGAAAGATGTGTGTATCTCCTTCTTAAGGCGGATTGACTTTCCTGACTGGTGGTGTATCCCTTTTCTAAGGTGGATCGACTTTCCTGACTGGTGATGTATCCCTTTCCTAAGGTGGATGACTCTCCTACTACTGGTGTATCCCTTTCCTAAGGTGGATAACTCTCCTACTGGGGAATTTGGATAACCTGAAAAGAGACAACAATCAAACACTGAGTTAGTCATTGTCCAAGCAGGCACATCTTTATTCTCGATTGACTTTTGTGAAAATAAAAAATATTTTTGCCCCTTCAATTAAGAATAAAGATGTGTGGATGGGGGTTAGCCCCTGAAATAAACTGAAAACTAAGTGCAAGAACTATCGGGTTTGCCCCGATTGGTTTGGAATGAAATGCCCCTTGGAAGGGTGCCTCTCAAAGAATGCCCCTTGGAGGGCTTGACGTTGGGGGGATACCCCTACATTGACTGGTTTCGCTGCTAGGGCATGGGGTGAATGCCCCTAGGATCTTATTCCGCTACTATAGAATGGGTGGGGTGCCCCTTGATTAAATGATTCAGCTACTAAGAAATGAGAGGATGCCCTTGGATTGACTATGCAACTGGGAAATGGGGGGTGCCTCTTGATTGAATGATTTCGTTACTAGGAAATAGGGTGATGCCCCGGATTGACTCCATGACTGGGGAGTATAATAATTCTCTTTTGGTGAATTCTTTTATGCTGGGGAAATCTCTTCTAGTAAGATTTGTTTGCTGGGGAGAATTTCCTGTGCTCGGGATGGACCTGTACACAAAAATCATCCTTGTTAGTGATCAATTTGAAAAATGGCTTACCTTGATTCTTGATTGACTTTTGTGAAAATAAAAATACTTCTACCCATTCAATCAAGGATCAAGATGAGCTAGGGGTTTTACCCCTAATTTAACTGTAATGATTGAGTGAAGAGATGTTGGGTTGGTCCTAACTTGACTTGGTATGCCTCTTCTACTGGCCGGCATTGCTGGGGAATGTCCTTAAGCTTTTTAGGGATGGGCTTAAGTCAAGCCTGACTAGTTTGCCTCTGTAAAGGTCTTCATGATGTTGTGATATAGGTGGGTTCCTTTCTTGAGGTGAAATCCTTTCCTTGGGGTTCTTTTCTTAAGGCGAACATCTCTCCTTTGCTGTGTGTAACCCTTTCTTAAGGCGGATGACTTTCCTTTAACTGATGCTGGTGTATCCCTTTCCTAAGGCGAATGACTTCTCTTTGTATCCCTTTCTTAAGGCGGATCGACTTTCCTGGTTGATATTGCATCCCTTTCTTAAGGCGGATGATTCTCCTGCTAATGGTGTATCCTCTTCCTAAGGCAGATGACTCTCCTGCTGCTGGTTTTGAGCTACCTGCCAAAAAGACATTAAAAACATTGCATTAGTTACTGTTTGAAATGATACATCTTAATTCTTAATTGACTTTATGGTAAACAAAAATATTTTTGCCCCTTCAATCAAGAATGAAGATGCGTGGATTAGGATTGGTCCCTGAATAAACTGTAAACTATGTTTAGAAATAATGGGTTTAGCCCAACTATTTTAAGCTAGAATGCTCCTTGGGGGGTGCCCTTGGGGGAGCTAACTGCTGAGGATATAGCCGTTTGAATGGCTAGTCCATTTGGACTGCTGGGGGAAACTACTTGGGGATAATTTTACTTGTTTAGAGGAAGGTGTTCCTAGGACATCCTAGCTATTGTGGAGTATCTTTGGAAACCATCTAGACAAAGACTGACTCGTTGGAGGGTGCCCCTAGAAATTTACCTTTGGGAAGCTTTGGAGTTGATGCCCCTTAGGTATTCTTCTAATCGAGGGAATCATTTTTTTGACCGCCCAGCCATCTGGGACAAGGATTGATTCTTTATGGGGATAGAAGGCATGCCCCTTGAATGTTCCATCTGCTGGGGAATAAACTATCCTAGTGTGGATGCCCTATTGGAGAAGAGGTGCCCCTTTGGTTGGCATTCAAGTTTCGTCTTGTCTGACTTTTATTAGGATATGACCTAAAATAGTACGTCTCAATTCTTAATTGACTTTGTGATCAATCAAGTATTAAGACATACTGGGGTTCTGAACCTAATTAACTGTAAAGAGTGAGTGAAGAGATGTTGGTTTGGTCCCAATTCTGCTTTGATATGCCCCTGGAGTGGCCTAACTACTTGGAGAAAATAACTTGTAAGTGGCTTAACTGCTTAGGAGCAAGTCTCCTAGATGACTTAGATTACTAAGGGGTGCCCCTTAGAAAGAGAAACTTAGTTACCGGGGGGCCCCTAGAAATTGCCTTGGATGACTTGATTAGTTAGGGGGATGGCCCTCGGATGGTTCACTTGTTGGGGAAATGATCCCTCAAATAGTCTGGTTGCTAGGGATGCTCCTTGGAAAGAAGCCCCTTGGCTGGTGCTCCTTGGATGGAACCTTTATTAGATATGTCCTCTGAATGTTGCTCCTTGGGTGGCAGTGTGGCTGAGGGAATTCCTTCTTTTCCTACAGATACCTCTCCTTGAGTTTCTGCACCTGATAATGGAACTAGTTAGTAAAACTTTGATATATGTGGGTATGGACTTACCCCGATTAAAAGAAAATACTGAGTTTAGTGATGTTGGGTTGGTCCCAACTTGAACTAGGGTGCCCCTGGTACACCCCTTCTACGTGTTGGAGCTACTAGGGAGTGCCCGTGGGGTGCTTGATGAGGGGAGATGCCCCTCAATGGTGTCCCTTTAGGGAGTGCCTCTAGGTTGGGTTCCCCTAGGGTGTTAGATGATGGGGAGATTCCCCTTAATGGTATCCCTTTTAGGGGGTGTCCCTAGGGTGGGGGCCCCTAGGGTGTCTGATGATGGAGGGACGCCCCTCGACTGTATCCACTGATAGGGAATGGAGGGATTCCCCCAATTGACTTCTTTACTGGGGAGGTGTCTTTCTAGATGATTTTTCTTTTGGGGATTTCTCCTAGGATAATATTTCCTTGGTTTGGGCCAGAATCTCTTATCTTGAGGGGATCGTTGCCCATTGATGTTTTGGCAGCTTGGGGATCCTCCCCTTGAATGAACCTGCACATGAAAAGGTATTCACGTTAGCAATTTCTTTGACATTGCTTACCTTCATTCTCGATTGACTTTGTGTGGATGAAAAGGTTTTCGCTTTCAATCAAGGATCAAGGTGATCTAGGGGTTTAGCCCCTAATTAGCTGAAAGACTGGGGTTTGAGAAGTGGGGTTTGCCCTAATTAGGATCTGATGTGCCCTTGCTACTGAGGAGTTCTAGTTTTGCTTGGAAAACCATTCTGAAATATGTGGGAGGACTCATATAGCTAGGTAGGAGTCGTAAGCCTGATACTGACCCATATAGCTGAAGAAGCTGTTGGATGGGATGCTTGCGCCTGCTGTTTGAGGAATACTGCTCCTATTTGAAAAAACACCCTAAGGGGACCTATATAGGTGGGATGGGACCCATACGGGTGGCGTTTTGCTAAGGTGGGACCTGTACGAGTGGGATGGACCCGTACGAGTCCCTTCTTCAGGGACAAAATGTCTAAAATTGGGTTTTCTGCTATCTTTTTCTGATTTTTGACTTGTCTGTTGTATCCTAACCCTGTTAAACTACTGTTTCACCTTTGCAATTCCTATATAAGACTATGGGAGCCTTGAGCTTCTATAGAAAGTGGCACAAGGAGATTCGAGTAGCCAGGGTACTGGGTTGCTGGCCCGTATTGACTCATTCAGGGTCGCTGATATCGTCGGGACCATTCTCCAAGCTAGGTTTGCCTAGGCAACTAGAGATACCTCACACCATTCCTAAGTGGATGGGGACTTAGTAGGGTTAGGCCCTGGCTACAGTGCAGTATAGGGAGTTCCTCCGCCAACTGCGCTCAGATTGGGCGAACTTTCTCTACTAAACTTGCATTTTACATTTCAACAAACCATTAGTTTAAACTGTGTTTACGAGGTTGTGATACTTATAGTGCATTTATTTTTTACAGGTCATCCAAGACTTATGGGAGAGGTTGGATACATATAGGGGCATTGAGTGGATGCGGGGTGGTGTAGATGACCGCCGCTTTGTTCTGTAGTCACCATTTTCCTTTAAGTGGTATTTCAGCGAACGGGTCTGAGGGTGGAGGACCAGTGCTATGGTAGAGAGATTGATCCCTCCCCTGATCCTAGTGGAAGTCTTCTGACTGTATTTGATGCCTGAGATACATTAGGGGCTATACTTGTTCGTCTGGGACTTGCTATTAGCTCGAGAAGCACAAACTTTGGTAGTTCTCTTTTTCCTGCAAAATTTAACAAACTATGCATGATGCCTGGCATTTATATATATGTACCGATCTTGTGATTTCTAGGACAGACTCTGCGGGTTATGGAGTGTGGTAGGTCCACTCAAGACCTGGATGCTACCAAGGAGAGGGCTAGATTCTTGGAGGAGCAATTATGGACCGCGACTGCAGAGGTTGATCAGGCTAGGGATGAGATTCCTTGAGCGAGGGCCGAGATTGAGATGATGCGGGGTCAGTTAGCATGGATGACCGAGGATAGATAGTCGCTAAAGCCATCTAATTCTATGTCCGAGGAGGGCCTTTTTGCTTACTAGGTGGTGCCTACAATGACTTGGACAGGTGGAGCCGAGTGGGAGGTGGATCAGCATGCTAGGGTAGCTGATACTATTAGGGCCGACATAGGGACTTCAGAGACTAGGGCCTCTGCTCAGCCAGCTACTGGTGATGGTGGAGTTAAGGATCACATAATGATAGACATGGACTATCTACTGGCGGATACACAAGACCAGACTCCAGAGAATCGATAGGGAAAAGATCCTCCAGTAGCCTAGATTACCTTTTGAACATTTGACACTTTTGGGCCCTGCGTGGCATACTTTGCTATGAACTTGGATCGATGCATGTAGAAGCTTTCTTTCTCTAAATGATGTTCTAATTTTTGCATAGGCAATTTAGTGTGAGATGACCTATCGAACTTTTATTTGTCCTAATTTTTGCCTAAACTGTCCTTGAAAGCTCAGCTTAGTGGACTTTTCTTTTCTTTGCTTTAACTTTTATCTGGACCGCCCTTTCGGGTTTTCAATCCAGCAAGCTTTTTCTTACTTGTCTGAGTCTTTGATTGATCCTTTGTCTCAAGGATATTGTTGTCTTATCCTTCTTTGATAAAGGCTTAATTTGTTGGTGAATTTGACTAGTAACCAAACTTTCGAAGCTATTGAGAGACTGGCCCGATTGAGACCGATAAGTATTACCAAGATTTTGAATGAGATCTATATTTCTGTTGTAGACTCGTACAGGCTTGTATGGATGCCTATACTTCTTTGTACTAGTGACTTGATTGGATGAGATTCATTCTTTGCACATTAGGGGAATTGGCCTTCAAGGTGTCCGAACTGTAACATGGTGCAAGCTGGATGATGCTAGTGGAAACACTTAGCACTTTGGATGATGTGTGCTATCAAGTAGCCTCACAGTGGGAAAGCTAAACTTGAGGGATCCCAACTGTGAAATATTGCTATTGCAAATGATGCTTGAAGAATAAAAGCAATTACAAACTACCGGCATTTTGAATTGAGTTCTAACTTTTGCATAGACCGCTCAATGTGATGCGATCTATCGAACTGATTTTGTATTTTTTTGTCTTAACTTTTGCCTGAATTGTCCTTGGCGGCTCAGTTCAGCAGACTTTTTCCGACTTTTGCATAAGCCTTACTTTTTTTCTTTTTCTTTTTTTTTCTCTTTTTTTGGCGTATCTATATTTTTGTCTTTTGTTGAATGATACGCATAGTACAGATAATAACAAAGAATACAAAATGTAGAGAAGAAACTGATGTTCACATACTTGTGATCATTTCATCATAAAGACATGCATGCATTCATAAGACCCAGATTCTTAGCAAATCATATCATGTTTATCGATTTAAATTTGAGTGCATAGGCAATGGCATTAGTTTCCAATGGTTAACCCTTATCCGCTTTCTAGTACTTTTAGAGATTTTCTAGAAAGCAACTGATGTGTTTTCTCTCGATGCCCTAACTTTTGCCTAAGCCACCCTTTTCGGGTTTTCAACTTAGCGGGCTTTATTTTGAGTTCCCTAGCTTTTGCCTGACAGGTTTATGGAATACTGATTAGCGGGTTGCACCCTAATTTTTGCCCAAGCAGTAGAAGACCACTCGCCGGATGATTTATTCTTTATTTCTTTTATTCATTGTGCTGCTTTTTTGTGATTTAATTCTTTTCACCTAAACATGATAGTGCTTAAGTCTATCTTGATTCCTGGATTCACGAACGCATTTCCATCCATGTCCACATGCTTGATTCCTTCTTTACCAAGCACTTTTATAATCTTAGTCGATCCTTCCCAATTAGGCCCGAATTTGCCCCTAGTATCAGTGTTGACTAGGGCGTAGCTGTTTGAGAACCAGATTACCTGCCTTGAGGGGCTGCTTTAGGTAAGCCTGGGCTATTTAGTGTTGGAATGAACATGTCCTTCCCTTTTATGAAATAAAGGGGGTCATGTTATTATGGAGGCTTTGGATCATTATGTAGGGTGAGGGATCTTCTTTCTTTTTGAACAAATGGAGAAAGCATTTTTAGATAGACACTTTGATGGGAATATAGTTCCAAGTGAGGTACCTACATTGATAAGAAATGTCCATTTGTTGGATGTGATAGTTTACCCTTTTGAAGGCTTTGGAAGAGCATTAGATTTAAGCTTGCATTGGTTTCAGATTTGTGTTGTAAGATCTTTTCCTTCAATGGTGCTTTTGATGTGCAATATATCTTCCTCCTTTTTTATGTGTATCTTTCCCCCTTTATGGAAAAGATGAGCTATGACCCAAGGCTTTCATGTTTGCTAAGCACTTTATATTATCTCTCCTTTTTAGTGTTAAGTTTTAACCATTGGAACCTTATGCCATTGCGATGTACTCAAATTCAATTTCTTTAATAAACATGATGAAATTTTTAAGAATATTGATTTTATGAGTGCACGATATCTTTAAGAATGAAATGGTCAAACATAATGTGAATGTATCAATTATTCATGACATGCTTTATGAGTGGCATCGTTTTGTATCAAAACACTAGCAATGTTAAAAGGTTACCTTAGCCTTGAAGTCATCCCTCAGATGTTGAGGGTCTTTATTTTCGATCTTGGAAGGATCCATCGGTGAATTGATGGTCTCCCAATTTTGAGCTTCTACTTGTCTTAGCCCTAATCTTCTTCGTGGTTTGGACCGAAGGAGAAGATTGTTGAGTACTTGTAGTCGCACCAAAAGGGTAGACCCGTTGGATGATTGAAGGTTTTCCCCTTAGGCATGGCTACGCGGTTGGGACCCTGGCTAGATCCCCCAAACTAAAACATTAACACCACAAATCCTTGGCTAGGCTGAATAGACCGGCTGACTGCTAGTTGAGCTGTTGTATCCCCTGAATCATATGGACCAACTAAACCCCACTTTCCAAACTGACTGGACGATGGATCACTAAGAGATAGAGGCAGCAATTCATCCCTTAACTGAACTGAATTTGGTCTCATAAAAACTGAAACACGGACCAAATGAACTTCAGATTATTGCAAAGCTTTGAATCTTGCTTGGGAGGGAACCAATGCATGGTGAGCTTAACATATAAAGAAAGAGTGCATCAAAGATAGAGTGTAACAATTTGCCCAAATGATGAAAAAGAAATTGGGTTGAATTAACTAAATGATTTTTAGTGCTCATCTTAATCTTTTAAGCTTTTAAAAAATGAACCAAAATTTGGCAAGTTAAAAGATATATTCCCCAGCAGAGTCGCCACTGTGAATGGATGAAAATTCCCGCGCCTCGCGATGGGGTCCACTCAGGTTTGTTTCTTGTTTAGGCGTGATGAAACCATTTAGTTCAAGTTTGCACAATTAACCAATTTTAATGAATAAAAGAATCGAGACCCGAATCTCGATACAATTGATAGAGTCGCCACCCAAGTAGTCTACTTGGGAAAGAGTTTTGGTATAGTTCCCATTGGGCAGGAGACTGATACCTTTTGGATCAGAGATTCGGATATCGGATGAGTCACTTATTTCTCATTTAGTTAATTGAAAATTACATTCACCGCGTAAAATCGTTTTGTTTTCATCATTTGGGGAATTATCGCAGAAATCTATTTATCTACACTCTTTCTTGCATGCAACAGTTTATAGTAAAGCACAAGCAATAAAAAGGGGAATAAAATTACAACTGGGGGAAAATGGGGGAGTTGCAAAGAAACCTATACATTTGTTATAAGTTATAAAACAAATATGAATAAATTCGCCTGCATCCACATAGTTTAGCGCAGTCTATAGCACGTAACAAATCAACATTTTGTTGCAAAAAATGTGATTACGTTGTAAAGCCATATTTTAACTTTTGTGGGATGATTTACCGGATTATTAGTGAAAATGATCACATTGCAAACAATGAGTTGGATTGATTTTAACCGATTAAAAGATGAATTCTTGATTCTACCTAGGGGCCGGTACTCGTACGGGGTGGGTGGGACCCATATGACTACCGGGGTGGATCGGTATGGGTATGGGGGACCCGTACGGGTCCCCCTGGTCTGAGAAAACCTCTATTTGATTTACTTTAATAGATTAATGGAGGAGAAATGAGATAAAAATGGGATTTCCTTTTATACGAGTATGGTGTACCAGTACAACCACTATAGTGGTATATTAGGTACCAACAAGGCTCGTATTAAAGTATTTTATCAAATAGACATAATAGAAGAAGCGGAGAATAATAGTAAAATAACTGAGATGTGAGTCTCTTTAGGCAATTTTGGCAGACCGGTACGAGTCCGGTGGAGGACCCCATACGGGTCCCCTCCAACGGTATGAGGGAAATAACCCATACGGGCCCACCAGTGGATCTGTACCACAGGGTAGTATCCATACGAGTCCCTAAGGGTAGACTAGGTCTCCATACTCCAGCCAGACTCAAGTCTACAGTAGTAAGAACACATCTGATGGATAACACCTATAAGACATTGCATCATATAGCTCTCATCATAGTTTCGTGAGAAGGACCGTTAAAATCCATTGCTCACAGCAGGCAAGAAATATCATACTCGGTCTAGATGATTTAAGGGCTATTGGGCTTGTAGGAATTAAGGATGAAGGGAACGCAGTTGGTCTCAACTTGGTTAACTTACTGAATTCTTTCCAGCCATTGAACTGTTCAAATACGCCTACATTGTTATGAACTTTCCTTGATGATCAAACAATGGATTGGAAAAACAATTTCACTATTGAATGATTATGGGACCACTCTTATATACAAACCTGACTCATAAGGACATTCACAAATTGAGGTTCCCTAGATCTCATGGAAAGTAAGGAATTAGAGGTTGAAAGCACAACCTTATCACTATACAAGGATGTCAAAGTTGAATCTCGGCCTCATACATAATTATTTATAAATGCAATATCCCTCTTCAAATATGAAGAAGGGGAATTAGACAACCAGGAGGAAGATATGCACATGATTGAGAGAGTGGCCACATATGTAAAAGAACTCCATGCCTCCAAACTTTTCAATATCGCAAGTTAGGAAGGTAACGAAAGGAGATTCAATGCGGACTTTGAGCCAGTACAATTTTTGGAATTGTTTCTCAAAATCGTCAAACTATACAAAGTAAGGGTACTAGGGGCCCACCTTATTGCCAATGTTCCTGACAGATCAAACCTTAGAGTGGCATCGATAGATTCTGACTAACAGACTATGGGACTGTCCAATGATACCAGCCGGGGGACCACTTTATTCTATTTTAGAGAAGAGATTTACAGTCCATTTATATGTTAAGTGATGACAGAACTTCATCCGAACTTTCATGCCTTCCATGACGTTCTTTAGGTTTGATGATGGGTCATATTCATGGGTACTATCTCCATCACGGAAGTTCATACACTTTTGTCCTATTATGGAGAGATATGTACACATGCCCGATGAAGGGAACAGTCACATGATAGGGGACACTACCATCACCACCCTTACACGGTGTGAGGAGGTACCCGATCTTTTCCAATTTGAAAAAGAAACACCGCCTCCTTACCACTATAAGGTGGTTGAAAATAGTCACAGTCAGGAAAACATGGATAGTGTTACCTCCAAGGAAGAAATAAGCTATGCAGTAGGAGGAATTGTTCGCCAGACCGGATCGACTGCACATTATGACGAAATGGAATTTGTATGGCTGCACTTCGATGGATATCATCAAGTCATGAGTAATTACCCGTTACACACCCCGGTATATCATGTATATGCCGCACCAATGTCATTCTCATTTTGGGATCCTCCACCAGAAGGAATCATGAATAATGAGCAATCACCAGATCCGAATCTCCACGCCTCTGTGAGATAAGGGAGGAATTACGACAAATCATGAATGACCCTGGACAAGATAATTCACCCACTGAAATCAACATTATCTGGAATGAGAATTTGAACGAACATGTCTTCTAAAGAATCTGAGATTAAAATGGTTTGTAACCTCAACGAGAGATATCCTGATCTCACCATCGAAACATATCCATGAATTTAATCAAACTAGTGGGAATAGACAATGAACTGAGATTTTACAAATGAATTAATGAACTCCATGAGTCTGCAATCACTTGGGAAGCAACACACGAATTTGACTTCTTCCTTGAGCATCCACTAGAACTTGGATATGATGGGAACAAACATATCCGAATTTATCTCGCCATTTTCACTAAAGAGATGAACTGAAGAGAGACACGCTACCATCGTTGGCTCAAACTTTTTAGCACCATGCTCCAAGGAAGAGCATTGTAATGGTACAATCGAATGTGGAATAATGCAGCGACACATTAGTGATGTCTTTTCTGGGACATCCTAAGCCAAGCATCCTTACATCACTTCACGGAGGAAGAGCCATCAAGGGAAACAATCGGACATCCACCCAAGATGGAACCTTATCCAATGGATGGGCCAACTGCCCGAGCAAATGCATTCTTCATAATTGTGTCTAGGCTTGAAATCCTAGAGATACTGGATAGATTAATCTTGGCCAGATCCGATATCTTATACATGATTGGTACAAATGAGCCACACACATTCGTAATGGAAGAAATTCTCAAAGCTAATTGTTCACACTTTTCCACAGACTATATATAAGTTCTTTGAATAAACATGCATTGTTAGTGCTGCTAGTACAAAAGCAGAAAAGAGGAAACCACAAGTATACGATTGTGATGTAGTTTAAAAGATTATCGATCCCATGAGGAAAGAAACAAACTTGATTCGACTAAAATTTAGAAGGATAAAAATAAATAAATGGTAGGTAGGTGTTTCGGTAATAGATTGAGATGAAAACAACGAAGAGTAGAGAATCACATAGCAATTAGGAAATCAAGTTATTCCGATTCAACACCTTTATTTGTTTTATTAACAGATGAAAATATATCATATATCTTCTATTTTACGATCTAGGTGCAATCTATAATTGTGCATGCAAACCTAAATTCCTTATGTTTTATGCTTAGTAAGGATGGCTCTCACATAAACTATAATCATGCAAGAAAAGACAAATATATCCGGTTAGGACTATGGCCAAACTAGACTAGACAAGATTATGATAAAAAAACCCGATTTAGAGAAATATAAATTCAGAATAGAATACCCCTGCTTATAACGCAAGACAAATACCACAAATTCTACTCGAATTCACAAACACAACAATAAATGAACTCAATATAAAAAGCACCGCATATCATAAACTTCAATCGCAAAACATATTAAGATCAAGTAGAGAGGATAGGTGATATGAACGAATAAGAATTAAGTATGATGCAGTAAATAAAATTAAAGAATTAGATCAAATCGCCTTCTTAGATCAGTTGTCAATCCTCGATCGTGGCCCTTCTTCTATTTGAATCATCAAACGCACTAATCTTTTGAGTAGGACAAATAATTGATAATAACACAAAATAATTGATGAAGAACAATGAATTTTACTCATAAGGGTTTTGAAAGTACACTCTAAAACAACACTCTCGAGAATAACATCTAAACACTGAAATATTGTAGATTTCTTTCTCTCATTTTTCTCTCTATCTATGACTAAATGATTGACAATTACATATCAGACATACCCCCTTTACTTCTGGCCAAAATTGCCTTTAAATAGAGGGTGAAAAGTTGTATCTCTTCATGTAATTGGTTGATGAAGAGGTGCCTTACCCATTTGGTAGGTAATGGCAGTTGAAATACCATTTGGAAAGTAATCTGCATAGCCATAGTTTAGGCTTGTCCCAACCGTTACTTATTCTCGTGCTCGTGGTTTGATCTTGCAAAACAACCTATCTTCAAAGTTGCTATATCTCACGATCGTGAATATATGTGTCGCACCTACAAATAGTCTTTTTGCTTGAATCTTCACATTGACTTTGACATAATTTCATGCATCCAACACTTATCCAAATTTGTATCAAAATAAGTCCATTGCTTCGAACTTTTAATATTTTTAGTCCAAAATCCATTTACCAGTGAATTCCTTATAAGATTCACCTAATTCCTGAAAATGCATCTAAAACCACAACATACCACATGAAATCTTATAAATGAAATAATAAAACTAAATAAATGTTTACAATTGACAAGTATTTAGCCGCGTGATAAGTGTAGTTTTAACACTTACCACACCCCCACACTTAACTTTTGGCTTGTCCTCAAAGTAAACAAAGAAAGATTCTAACTTGTCTATCTTAACTTCACATAACATAGAGATTTTGCAATAAGTACTCATATTCCTCCCGCTAGCATTATACTTAGAGCATAGTTCTGAAAATTTCTGCAAGTAATGTGCAATTTATATAGTCAAACGAGTACCTTTGTCATTCATAGAGAGGTTACGAAGTCATGTCTTCGCATGGTAGAATGTTATGTTTGTTTAAAACCATCCTTCTATACCAAAGTCAAAATACAAGTTACTTTGGATGAAGAAAAGCACACTATTTTAGTATGATCTCAAGGCATTTTAGGTAACCTAGGATATCTAACACTCATAAGTGGTTGCATTTTATGCTCCATACCATTTCTGCCATTTGGCAACATAATATATTTACATTGTGCATATAATCTTGATAAAGTAGTTGCATTTTATGCTCCATACTACTTGATATGAACCAATTTTTCGTTCTTGCACCAATTTTTTGTGCATTGCCAATTTTTTGCGTAGACATTTTAACACCAATTATCTTTCATGTGTACACCCATTTTTTTGTGCTTATGCATTGTCTTTTCTCTCAAATGAATGGTTGCATTTTACGCTCTATACCATTCCTCACCTTTGTTAGGAACTGACAGTCACTTTGAACTTGCATAACAAGTATGGCGGAATTTCAAAATTTTGTCCCTTATCCCTAGGAACTCCTCTTAGTTGTATATTAGTTAAAGCCTTAACTAAATAAGTCCTCTACCTAGGTTATTATGGACAAGTTTATATTATACTAAGCATATCATAACTCTAAGTTATATCCTAGTATAAAAACTATAGCATGCATAAAATAACAAAAGCATAATTATTAAGTCTAAAAATGTTTAAATATGAAGACCTAATAATTACAGACCTAATAATTAAAAGAAACACTTACCAGTTGAAGCGTGCTTTAGTAGAATGACCCTCTAGCACAACCCTCCATGTGTAGGACAACCTCTATGAGTATCCATATGAACCCCACCAACTAAAACCTCCCAATGAGGGAAAACCGCAGAGAAATGAGTAGCTCCTAGACCACTCCAAAACCCACTCAAAAATATAACTAGAGATGCCTGAATAGATTTAGGGCTCCCCAAAAATAGTTCTTCTAAGTTGGCTTGAGAAAACACGTTAGAATCTCAAGTCAGAGCTCAAAGGAAGAAACTGGTACACTAAACAATGAGAACCTAGGGGCCTATTTATAGGCTGAGGGAGCAAAAATACTCCCCTTATTTTTGATGTAGGATGTACGGTTTGTACATCCCACACGCGGGTATGATCCATGAGGCTTGGAGCCCTGTGGGGTCTAACCCCCATGCGTATTGTGCATAGCACAATGTTCGTGCCAAGAGCTGAGCATCGCAGTCTGCCACGAGCCTAGCTCGTGGTATATCCTTGTGGGTTGTGCGCTCAAGGCCGCTATTTTAGGCTACCGCGAGCATTACCTAGCAATGCTCACGCACCATGTAGTGCCATTCGCACACCCGAGTTTGTACGAATAAATTTGTACTCCCCGTGCATTTAGCTCGATAAGGCAAATATCCCTTTTAATCCTTTATTCAATAATTATTTATTTATGACCATAATATAATTAGTTATCCGTCAAAATAAAATCTCTGGTCCAACCAGATAATGGTCAAACCATTATGTATATTCTTGTAATATACTTAGTCTATTAATTCTTTACTTAATCCGATGAAGGTCCTATGTGTGTGACCTTTTAGGATCCAGAAGTATTGAACTGCCAAAGTTTAACCAATCTTAGTTCTTAATTAAGAACTTATTAGATTGAGGTTTTAGGCCATGATTAAAACTCGATGACCTTGAACTACTGTAGTACGTCTCTAGCAAGGGTCTACCATCCCCCATTACTCGGAACGTCATTGTGCTTATGAATTAATCCTAGTTAATGCAATAGTCAACCAATGCGATGAACTCGTTCCATTCTTTAATATTTATACCATCTGGTATATTGGGTTCGGTTAAAGTGTTAACCCACTAATAAGAAGGTTGATCCAAGCTATCCCAATTATTGACTTGTTACTAAAGTACATTGCTTTACTATGATGTGTTGACTAGAAACCATTTCTATCAACACATACTCTGATAAGAGGTTTCAAGCAATCATCACTTCAACAAGTGGCTTGGTACAACTCCTAAATATATTAGGAGCGATGGACTATATCCGACTACTTGGCTTACCAATGTGCTGTCATTGTTATACCCATAATAACTCGTTTAATGAATGAATAGGAATGACCAAAAGCATAGTGACAGTACAACACAAGGCAACTAGTATCTCAAGTCTAAGGATATTCGCATAATTGCACATGAAGCAGAACTACTAAACATAGTCGCTCTATGCTCTGCACTTTATACTATAATATGTCAAGGACTTTTATACGTAGATATCAATGAATATATTTTAACCAATTACAATATATATAAATACATTGATATATAAAAAGATAAATGTCTTTATTGATAATAAATTGGTTCATACAAATACATAATTAAGATATATCACCCTAATTGCCTTAAGGGCATACATCATATCTAACAATCTCCCACTTGCACTAAGGCCAATTAGCCATATGCTTAATCCCATATGCTTTAACATGCTGGCCATGCTTGACTTGCGTCAATGAGTTCGTTAGACCATCTTCTTAGTTTTGATAATTATGTACGCATTCTAGTCTTACTATCTTTACATTAATAATCTCATTGATTATGTGATACTTTATGTGTACATGTCTATTTTTTTGGTGAGACTGTGTTTTCTTTGCCTAAGAAATTACCCCATTGTTATCATAATACATAGTGATTAGATCAACAATACCAGCCACCACACTGAGATCACTAATAAATCCCTTTAAGCAGACTACTTCCTTTGTTGCTTTGTAAGTAGCAATGTACTCAGATTCCGTGGTTGAAACAATAGCAGTATCTTGCTTGGAACTTTTCTAGCATACTACCCTCCATTAAATACAAACACAAATTTTGACTGAGACTTGAAGTCATCCTTGTTAGATTGGAAACTTGCATTCATGTAACCTCTAATAGTGTGGTCACCTTCTCCATATATCAAGAACTCATCCTTAGTCCTTCTCAAGTACTTAAGGATTGCCTTGACGACCATCCAATACTTTTCACCCTGATCTGCTTGATATCTACTCGTGAAGCTTAAAGATTGAGATACATCTAGGCTAGTACATATCATAGCATATATGATGGACCCCTATCACGGATGCATAGGATACATCCTTCATGTGCATTCTCTCCTAAGGTGTCTTAGGACACTCAGACTTAGACAGGGTAATTCCCTTTGTCATCGGGAGATAACCTTTCTTCAAATGCTTAAGGTTGAACCTAGTAGAACCTTGTCTATCTATGTGCTTTGAGAAAGACCTAGCAGCCTCTCAGATTTGTCCCTATAGATCCTTATACCTAGTATAAAAGCTTCTTCCCCAAGGTCTTTCATGGAGAATTTTCTTCACAACCATATTTTAACTATCTAAAGAAGAGAAACATCATTTCCTATTAGCAATATGTCATCGACATGTAACACTAGGAACATAATTGCACTCCGACTAACCGTTTCATAAACACAATGCTCATTAGCTTTTGGAGAGAAATATAGTTCACAAATTGTGTGATCAAACCTAATATTCCAACTCCTAGATGCTTTCTTAAGTCCATAAATTGGCTTTTTCAATTTTCATACCTTCGACCCATTCAGAAATGAAAAACCCTCGGGTTGTGTCATATACCCATCCTAGTCCAATTCCCTATTCAGGATTGCTATTTTAACATCCATCCGCTAGATCTCATAATCATAATGAGCAACAATAGTAATGAGTATCCTTATGGATTTAAGCATGGCTACTAGTGGGAAAGTTTCATCATAGTCAATACATTTGCGTTGACTATAACCTTTCACAACCAACCTTGCCTTATAGGTAATTACATTAGCATCCATGTTAGTCTTCTTCTTGAAGACCCATTTGCACCCTATTGGTCTAACCTCTTCAGGTGCATCTACCAAATTCCAAACTTGGTTTTCATACATGGAATCCATTTCTGATTTCATGGCTAATAGTCATTTTTCAAAATCTGAGCTATTCATTGCTTCCTTGTATATCTTCAATTCATCATTCTCCATGAGATAAAATTCTCTATCATCAATGATGATAAAGTATATTTCTAGGGACCTTTATAAACTCAACCTGCCCTATGCAATGACGGTGTTTCAATAGGTTGTTCTTCGACTACACTATCTAGTGTATCTAGAATGGGGTTAATTAGTTGATCGTCTGTTTCTTCCTCTTAAACTCCCAGTTCAAGATTGCTCCTACTGACTTCGGTACGTAAGTGTTCCATCTCCAAGAAGTGAGCATTCTGAGATACAAATACATTTTGTTCCTTAATTGGTAAAATAAATATCTGACTATTTCCTTCGGATATCCTATGAACAGACATTTATCAGATTTAGCCTCATGCTTATCTATCCTCTTTACCATAGTAGGATAACCCCATACTCTTAGATGACTAAAATATGGTTTCTTATTAAACCATTTCTTATATGGTGTAAGATCAAGTGATTTAGAGGACACCCTGTTTAATATATAAACTGCGCTCTCAAGTGCATATCCCCAAAAGGATTTACTAAGACTTTCTTGGCTCATCATGGACCGAATCATATCTAATAAAGTTTGATTCCTCCTTTCAGACACACCATTGTGCTGAGGCGTGTAAGGAGGTGTCCATTGGGATAGAATCCCATTTTTCCTCAGATAATCCCAAAAATCTTGACTTAAGTATTCTCCACCTCAATTTGATTGAAGTGCCTTAATACTTTTCTCTAGCTATTTCTCTACTTCATTCTTGAATATTTTAAACTTTTCAAAAATTTCAGACTTGTGATTCATTAAGTACGAGTATCCATATCATGAGTAATCATCGATAAATGTAATGAAGTAGGTGTTAGATATGATGTATGCCATTAAGGCAATTAGGGCGATATATCTTAATTCTATAGTGGTACGAATAATTTGTTTAACTACTAAAGGCATTTAATATTTTATTTATATCGATGTGTTCATATATGTATATATATTATAACTGGTTAAAATATAATTCATTGATATTTGTATGCAAAAGTCCTTGACATATATTATAGCATGAAGTGAGAGAACATAGGTGGACTATGCTTAGTGAGATCTGCTTCATGTGCAATTATGCTTATGTCTAAACTATCGCTAGTCATAGTTTCATCAAGAAAGGAAATTGATGAAGCGGTAAGACTAGCATGTGTTCAACTTTCTTGGAATGGGTCCAAGCAGTTAATCTCCTATGATTGAAGGTGGTGCTTTAAGATTGACACATGCATATATCTGATAGATATATTGGAGACTGCAATAAGAAAAACACTTGGTATCTATATCAAGGTGCTAGTGTCTATCTTTATGCAATAGCTTTGCAAATATCCTCATACTTGAGATACTAGTTACCTTGTGTGGTACTATCGCTATACTTTGGGACATTCCTATTCACTCATTAAGTTAGGGTGTCACGAATGATTACAGGTGTAGTGATGACAACACATTGGTAAGCTATATAGTCTAAAAGAATCCGTCACTCTGGATATATTAAGGAGTTATACCTGGCCACTTGTTGAAGTGATGATTGCTGTAACCCTCTGATCAGAGTATGTGTTTGATAGAAATAGTTTCTAGTCAAACACATTATGGTGAAAAGCAATGTACTTTAGTAATAAGTAAATAACTGGGATAGCTTGGAGCAACCTCGCTATCAGTGGGTTAACACTTTAATCGAACCCAATAAACCAGATAGTACTAATATGAAAGAATGGAAGAAGTTTATCGCATTGGGAAACTATTGCATTAACAAGGACTAAGTAATAAGCACAAATGACGTTTCGAGTAATGGGGGATAGTGGACCCTTGCTAGAGGCATACTACGGTCATTTAAGGTAATCGAGTTCTATTCACGGTGTAGAACCATCTGCCAATAGTTCTTATAGACTTTCATCGGACTGAGTAAAGAATTAAAAGACTTAGTCTAATACGAGAATATTAAATGTAGAATGGTTAGACCATTACTTGGTTAGACTAGAGATTTTATTTATTGACTAGTAACTAATTTGTTAGGGTCACAAAATAAAATATTATTTGAATTGGAGGGAGCTAAAAAAAATTGGACTACTAAAACTAGGGTTGGACCCTACGCGAATATTGCCTGCAATCCCAAAAGGGCTTGCGGGACCTACGTGATCCCATACGAGTGCCAATGACACTCACGGGCTGCAGGCAGCACAAGCTGGGCTTGCGCTAGCCTGCAGCGAGGCCACTCATGAGCTGGGCTCACGGTAAGTCCCGTGAGGCCCAGCCCGTGGGACAAGGCAAGCTCACAAGAGCCTTCTTTATCCAAGCCCAATGGCTCGGCTTGCAGAGCAAGCGGGTTCAGAGTTAGGCAGCACGCAGATCCCTTAGGATTCACGTATTTGTCTAAGCATGGGATAGCAATTTTCCCATCCCGCATTAATTATGGGGAGCCTTTGCTCCCCCTATAAATTGAGAGCTCCTCCTCCTTATTTGAATGCACTACTTCTTCTTATGAGCTTTGACTTTATATTCTAATGTGTCTTCTCAAGTCAACTTAGAAGAACCAAAATAGGGGTTCCCCATTATTTAAGGAGTCCCTTTAGTTAATATTTTCAGGTGGGCTTTTGGAGTGGTCTAGTAGCTACTCAAAGCTCCGCAGTTCTTCCTGTCAGGGAGTTTTGGTTGGTGGGGTTTCTGTGGATACTCATAGAGGCTATCCTACACTTGGAGGCTCGTGCAAGAAGGTTCGGGTAAAGCATGCTTCAACCGGTAAGTTTTCTTTTTCTTTTTTAATTATTAGGTCTTTTAAGCATTTTTAGACTTAATAATTATTATGCTAAGGTTGTTTTGCATGCTTAATTTATTTTATGCTTAGGTTATAGCTTAGAGTTATAACATTCTTAGTATAAAATATTTATGCTAGGGTATAATTTAGAATTATGGTATGCGTAGCCTATGCATGCTAACCTAGGTAGAGAATTAATTTAGTAAAGGCTTTAATTAATTTATATGCAACTGATAGGAGTTCCTAGGGACAAGGGAAAAAATTTTGAATTTCCGCCATGCCTGTTATGCATGTTCAAAGTGAGTGTCAGTTCCCAATAGTGGTATCAAAGCCTGCCTATTTAGTTCATAATTAAGTTAGAAGCAAACTGTAATTTATTTTCTATATGAAATGATTTGAAGTTTGTTAAATTGTTTGGAACAATAGATGAACTTGGGCTTTCATTTCAAGGTTAGAAAATGGATATGGATAATTCCGAATAAGCCTACTCAACTTACTCAAAATTATCAACAACTCAATAAATTATATATGTTACATGGGTTTTAGATGCTTTCAATTTACATGAATTGAAAAAACAAAATTTATTAGTTCAAGAGGATCCATGGTCTTCAAGTTTGTGCCCATGTTTGTTCTGGCAAGGATTGGACTTGGTGTCTACTTCTCATAGGGCACCTCTCCTACCTGGGAACCTATATCGGTGCAGCTTAAATTTACTAAGAGAGGATTCAATATGACCTGATTTATTTCTAGTATATAAGATGGTGCTTATTTATGTTTCTATAACAAAGTAAAAATTAAATTATTGAATAAAAGCTTAAAGGAAATGCAATATATATAACAAATAAAGAATGTTAATACTTTTGCATATATTCAACGTTGATGGAATAATTATAATCAAGAGCTTGAACTCACCTAAGGTTAGACCTTATAAATTAATTCTAAAACTCCTTGAATTAATATAAATTATTATAAATATGTCCATCTAATAAAATCCTAGATTGGGTGAGACCTTATAAATTATTATAATACGGTGTTTTTCAGCCATAAAGTGTTGCACAAAGCATTCCTTACATCTACATCAACCGGTTATAAAAATTGAGATAGGGTTTGCCTTAACAGGACTAGGGTAGTCCACCATAAAATTGGGGGCTAGCCACAAGACTATGACATGTTCAAGGAGACGTTAATATAAGAGCACACGTCCCTTGGAATTAGGGAACTTCAATAAATAGCAATTGCATATGATGCAAATGGAATGGGATTCCAACTACAACTTACTAATATGGCTTGACTCATAAAATTAGGGTTAGCATTAGACTAGATGCATATGCTACCTACTTGGAAATTTTGCTAGGCTAAACTTCCCTAATTCAATAAAATGGGCTATTGTAAATTTTGAAGAAAATAGTAGGGCATGTGTATTTAGTTAAAAGTCCTTATATTAAATACATGTATTATATACTAAAGTCTAAACAATTTTTCCTTTTTTTACATCTTTGGTTGAACATGACTTCCAACATTAATCTTCATCCGTTACTTTACACCAAAATGAATGGCTTAAACTTTTCTGATTGGTTCTCAGATGTTAGAATAGTTCTCAGATCCGAGGAAATTGTCTATATTCTAGATGAGATTTTCCCTATTGAACCGGATGTTGAGGATCAAGTGGAACATGATGCCTGGTTGAAGCATAAGAAATATCATGAGGCTGCAACATGCATAATGTTGGGGTCCGTGAATCTAGAGCTTCAGAAACAACATGAGAACATGGACTTTAAGAACATGGTTCTCCATATTGAGGAGCTCTTTTCGGAGCAAGAAATGATAGAGAGGTTTGAGACCTCAAGACTCCTTTCTAGAACCAAGATGCAGGCTGACTCCTCTACCTCTAAACATGTACTAAAACTCTTCGGATATCTAAAGAAGTTGAATCGATTGGAATTCGAAATGAATCATGAGTTAAGTATCAACCATTTGTTGATGTCCTTAACAGATAGTTACTCAAATTTTGTGACTAACTATTACATGAATAACATTGATTCTATGATTCCAAAATTAATCAACATGTTGAAGACAGTAGAACCTCAGATCAATAAAGATTAGAAGACAGTACTATTGCTCAAGAAGGGCAAAACTTTCAATAGAAAGATGAAGGCATTGGGGCCCAAGAAAAGAATCAGTAAGAAGAGGAAAGAAAAGTAGACATCTAAACATGTCTACTTCTAGTACGGGAAACTAGGACGCTGGAAAAGGGATTGCAAAGCTCCCACTTCTGAACATTTGAAGAAGAAGGCTATAAAGGCATCTACTTCAGGTATGTTTGCAATCGAAAACTATGCTTCATTTCCTTATGAATCAACTTGGGTATTGGATGTTGGTTGTGGTTCTCACATCTATACTTCTGTGCAGGGACTAAGGAACAGTAGGAGGCTTTAAAAAGGGGAGATGGACCTACATGTGGAAAATGGAGCACAATTTTCTGCATTAGCTATAGGAAGCTCTAATCTTATTATGACCAGTGGCCTAGTTTTAGTTTTGAATAATTGTTACTATATTCTGAATGTTATTAAGAATATTATCTCTGTTGCGCGTTTAGAAGCAGAGGGATTTGAAGTTTTATTTTCGAATATTAATTGTTAGATTAGTTTAAATATGTTCTTTTATGGCCATGAGATGTTGAATGGTGGCATTTATGTTCTCAATACTAAAACATAAGTTTTTAATATGAACAATGTGAAGAAAGTTAAATTAGATAATGAGAAATCTTTCTACTCATGGCATTGTCGTTTAGGCCATATAAATAAAGATTATTTAACCAAGTTGTATAAGTGTGAGCTGACAACCCCCGATCCCCCCACCCGCAAGGTAAGCTTTAACACTCTTCGCTGTGGGGTGGAGAAACAACGAGCGCCATGAAGCGTGCTTAAGGGATGATCGTTATTTTAGTGTGATGAAAATAGATAATGGAAGTGATGTTAAAGTTGAAATTTAGTCCGATTTATGTGTTAAGGGATACGAGACTTAGAATCCCGTATTTTAAGATAGAGTCGCCACCCGGTTAAGCTCCATCGAGAATTTGGGTACGATATTCCCACCGGGTGGTTGGACCGTACCTTGAAATAGAGATTCTAGGTTCGGATGATGTTGCTTACTTTTCAATTTTTAAATCAAGCCGATTATATTTTAATAAACATGACCTCAGTTCTTATGCGATTTAATCCAATCATTGTTTGGTGTTTTCGGTTTAATATGCCATACATCACACGGAAATCGATAAATAAACAAAGCAAGAAAATAAAATTATTACAAGGCTTTACAAATACCTATACATTTTTCTAATGTGAGAAAATAAATAAAGCGATAAATAAATAAACGGGCGAAACTGGGTTTTAACCGAGCTTACCGACTCAGACCCGGCTCCAAACGAGGCAATAGAAATACGGGAGTAACCACAAATAAAGCATAAATAAATAAATGTGGAAAATAAATATATAACATGAAGAAAATATATTTTTGAATTTTTTGGGACAAAAACATAATTTTCGGGTATTAATTAATTATCTAACAACCTAAGAAAGGTGAAATAAATTAACTAAACATCCTAAAATTAGATTTAATATATTAAAAAATTTTTGGGATTTTTATTTGGTAGAAAACAATTTATTTAGATTTATTTAGTAGAAACACTATTTTTAAGCCATTAAAATGCATATTAAATCAAATAAAAATAAAAATAAAATCTAAAAATAGAATAAAATAAATCAAAAATAATTTCAGATTAGTCATAAACTTTTGGAAATTTTTCGGGTTGAAAACAGGGTAAAAAAATGCAAGAAAACTGCGGAAAAGGGCTAAAAATAGCTTTTAGTGGCAAAGGGCTTTGGTGACAACCCTGACCGCCACTGCTATAACCTTAGCCGCTATAGTGGCAGCGGTGAAGGCTATAGCGGCGACAGTCAAGGCTGTCACTATAGCCTTGGCTGTACCAAACCATTTTTAGGGGGAAATACCGGTGTTTTTGCATCCATAAACTTAAAATCGTTGAAGTTTTAAGTCGTAATCAACTATATTTCAATAGATCTAGACTTTAAACACTCAAATAAATGTTGATTTTATGGATTTGGGTGAGAAAATACCCAAAAAGCGTAAGAAATAATGGGACCTCTATAGGGGTAGAGTTCGCCTCCATAGCTACAGCCTTCACCGTTGTAATAGTAGTGGCCAAGGCTATAGGAGTAGAGGTGAAGGCTATCCCTATAGAGGTCGGATTATTTTCCGACAGTTTTCTATGAACGCCAAGGAAAAAACAAAGAAATAACACCAAAAGCAGCAAGAACAATAACAATAGACAATAAAATGAAATAAAAAATCAAGGGAACTCAGTTTTGTTACCTCTAGGTCGTGAATCTAACTCAGGAGACTCGAATCAGACGTTTGGCAAGCTTTTGATGATTTTCGATAGAATAGCGACGAAAATAGCGACGAAAATAGTGACGGATTATTTGGGTGATATTTGAGGAAAAGTCTCTAAAACCCTATTTAATCCATTTCGATCTATGATTTCTAACTGATATTAGTGTTTAAGCTACGAGATCAAGCCTAAGAACAACTAACAATCGAGATTAGAGAGTTTTAAACCCAGATTCTATGCTTTTCTTAAGCTTTCTCTCTCTAATTCTTCCCTTTCTCTCTCTTGTTTTTGATTTTTCTCTCAAAAGTGATTTCTCAATTCTAAATCTGGTGAAAAGTTCTCTAACCATTCTCTTGGATTGGTTTAAATACTCTCACACACAAAATTCCACCAACTTAGGCGAATTTTCAGGAAAAATATGTGGCCAAATTGCAAGATGAAAGAGAGAACAAGGTGGCACGCCCTGAAATAGGCTATGCCAAGCCCAATGCCACCATCACAGCGGTGACCGCCATAAGGGCGGTGGCCACCGCCATGACAGCAGGATCCACTGCTATAACAGTAGTGGTGGTGGCCACAACAGGTGTGGCCACCCCGGTGGCGTTCCCCGCCACAAAGGGTGGCGGTGAACGCCACCACGGCGGCGGTGACCGCCATAAGAGTGGCGACCACCGTCGTCAGAGGGCAAGCTACCACCGCCACCATCGTCGATGGTGGGGCCAGGAAAAGGGGGGCTAAAGGCACTTCCTAGGGTTTAGGTAATTAGGGTTAGGGTTTTTAGGGCAATTAGGGCACATTAGGGTTTCAACTTCCAATGCCTATATCTTTCACTACGGTTATTCGATTAAGGCGATTCTTAACATTCCGAAAGGCTTGGAGAGTCAGGAATCCAAAGATATAAACGAGACTTGCTGAAAGTGTTTAGATCTTATAGTAAATCGTGAAAAAAATTACTGCATGTGAGCGAAAGGAAATGGCTTATCCTAAATGCATGCGAATGATATTTAAGGGCCGCCAAAGGTCCAAAATCATAAAAAATGTACTTACCAGAAGTGATTCGACCTTCAAAGAATAGAACAACTAGACCATACGAGGTCAGAGCAACAAGTCATCATCGTTCCGAGGGTCACCGAAAAGCCCGTGCTCACATTAAGCATGGAAACTTGGGCCCAACAGACTTAGAGTCTTATGGTGATTATGAGCCTTGTTTAAAAGGAAAAATCATGAAGTTATCCTTTAAAGGAAAGGGTGAACGAGCCACGAGTATATTGGAGCTTATACATACAGATGTATGTGGTCCAATGATTACTAAGGCACTAGGAGGATACTCCTACTTCATAACCTTTATCGATGATTATTCACAATACGGTTATCTATACTTAATGAAGCACAAGTCTGAAAGTTTTGAAAAGTTCAGAATATTTAGAAATGAAGTAGAGAAACAACTTGGGAAAAGTATTAAAGCACTTCGATCTGATCGAGGTGGAGAATACTTGAGTCAGGAGTTTTAGGATTATCTAAAAAGTGGACCCCTCCTTATACACCCCAACATAATGAAGTATCTCAAAGAAGGAATCAGACTTTATTAGATATGGTTCAGTCCATGATGAGCTAAGCAGATCTCAGTAAATCCTTTTGGGGATATGCACTAGAGAGCACAGTTTATGTATTAAACAGAGTACCCTCTAAATCAGTTGATTTTATGCCTTACGAAATATGGTGTAATAAAAGTGTTAGATAGATGTATGCCTTTAAGGCAATTAGGGCGATATATCTTAATTACGTATTGGTACAAACAATTTGTTTAACTAATAGACATGGGCATGGCCTGGATTCGGGCCAAGCTTAGTTGGGCCTAGCTAAAAAATAGCAACCCAAGCACGGCCCAACTTGTAAATTATTTTATTCGGGCTCGAACCAGATCGGGCTTTTATTAAAATACCAAAACCCAAGCCCGCCCACTAAGCCCGTGGATTGATATTTTTAAAAAAATTACTAATTGTTCAACCGTAGAGCACATTCATAATTAGGAGAAAATATTTGTATTTGACATTAAAAAATCCAAAATCTAAAGTTGAAAAGATAACCTTGGTAATTGAGATGATTGATGTATTTACAAGGCTGTTGTGAGTAATTAGATGGGTTTTGCACTGGTGATTATTAATTAATAATTACATTCATACCTGCATTCGATTGGTTTTGAATTGGTAATTAATTACTACTTACGAAATACATTCATTCCTAATTTCAGAATACAGATTATTAATTTGATTTTATTATAAAAATATATATTATTAATTCTTGTTAATTTATGTTGGGTCGGACGGACCGGGCTTAGGTTTTAGTACAAAAACCAAACCCAATCCATATATCAATCGGGCTATTACGGGTTTAGGCCAGGCCTATGTTATTACTTGCTTGTCCAACCCCATTCCATGAAAGACCGGGCATAGGCGGGCCTTACGGGCGTACGGGCCCGTGCCCAGATATATTAATTAATAAAGACATTTAATCTTTTGTTTATATTGATGTATTCATATATATTGTGTCTGGTTAAGATATATTCATTGATAACTTTGTACAAAGGTCTTTGGTATAATACATAGCATGAAGTGAGAGATATTATAGCGGGACTATATGTAGTGAGACCTGCTTCATGTGCAATTATGATTATTTCTAAACTATCTCTGGTCATAGTTTCATCAAGAAAGAATATTGATGGAGCAGTAAGACTATCATCTGGTCAACTCTCTTGGAAATGGTCCAAGCAGTTAACCTCCTAAGACTGAAGGTGGTGCCTTGAGTTTGACACATGGATATATCTGGAAGATATATTAGAGACCACAGTAAGATAAACACTTGGTATATATATCAATGTGTTAGTATTTATCTTCATGCAGTAGCTTTACGAATATCCTCATACTTGAGATATTAGTTACCTTGTGTGGTACTATTGCTATACTTTGGGTCATACTATTCACTCATTAATTTAGGGTGCTACCAGTGATTACGGGTATAGTGATGACAACACATTGGTAAGCTATGTAGTTTTTACCTGACCACTTGTTGAAGTGATGATTACTATAAACCTCTGATCAGAGTATGTGATTGATAGAAATAGTTTCTAGTCAAACACATTATGGTAAAAAGTAATATACTTCGATAACAAGCAAATAACTGGGATAGCTTGTAGCAAACTCGCTATTGGTGGGCTAACACTTTAATCAAACCTAACAAAGCAGATAGTACTAAGATTAAATAATGGAAGGAGTTCATCGCATTGGACAATTATTGCATAAACTCGGATTAAGTCATAAGCACAAATGACGTTCCGAGTAATGGGGGATGGTAGACCCTTGCTAGAGGCGTACTACAGACATTTAAGGTAATCGAGTTCTACTCACGATCTAGAACCTCGAGCCAATAGTACCTATAGAACAAAGATTGATCAAACCTTAACAGCTCAATACTACGGGATCCTATAAGGTCACACACACTGAATTTTCATCGGACTGAGTAAATAATTAATAGACTTGATTTATTACAAAAATATTAAAGGGATACTTGAATTATTACCTGGTTAGACCAGATATTTCATTTATTGACCAGTAACTAATTTTATTAGGGTCATAAATAAATTAAAGTGTTGATTAAAATGATTAGATCATTTTATGGTTAAGCTAGAAATTTATTTTGACCCGTAACTAATTTTATTAGGGTTATAAATAAATTAAAGTGTTGATTAAAATGATTGAATCATTTTATGGTTAAGCCAAGAATTTATTTTCACCGGTAACTAATTTATTAGGGTCATGAAATAAATTAAAAGAAAGGAGGTTAAATTTAATCTCACATAAATTCACATTTATTCAGCATTTAATCTCGGATTTAATCTCATATTAAATTCGCATTTAATTCTGGAGACCAGTACCTGTATGAGTGGGGTGGGACCCATACGGATCCTGCCTAGTCCAGACAGAACCTTAGTTCGACCAATTTAACAGATTTATATAGATGGAGCAAAATATGAGAAATAACTATAAAATAAATGAGATGTGAGTCTCTTTGAAACTCAGGAGCGTACCTTTACGAAGTGAGTCCACTTTGAAGCGTTCCCTGTGCTGAGAGAAAGTCTAGCCAAAGTAGATGATGAAATGGTGATTTTTAGGACTATTTAGGTGAGTAATTGTGTGGACAAAACCACCCCCAAATCCTAATAAACGAAGCTAGGAATGAATAAAATGTGGACAAAACCTTAAGGAATGGGTTTTCTCCCTATTTTATACCTCCTATACCCCAACTATACCCTTTATATACCTCTAAATATTGCTAGAATTTCATAAACTATATCCTATAATCTCTTGTATATGTTGTTCTCCTTGAAATGGCTTCTATTTATAGGGGGAAATCGAGTTTGAATGCAATAAATCGCATTCATGACTTGATTTCTCCCGAAAATAGAAAGAATTGTCTACCATAAATCCTGATTAGGCAAGTAAAGGACCAGTACGGGTCCAAGGGGACCTGTAGGCATATGAGCGACTTGACTCGTACGAGTGGACCTATACCACCAAATATGACCTGTACGGGTCCCTAAGGATAGACTAGGTCTCCAGACTCGACCAGACTCAACTTTGTAGTAATAGGAACACCTCTGATGGATAACACCTATAACAGATTGTATTATCTAGCTCACATAATCGTTTCATGAGAGGATCGTTAAAATCCAATGCTCACAGACTACCCCTCCTAGGATCACTACAGATACGGATCTGTACGATCTCACGATGTGAGGGAGGGTTTAGAAATTATACTTGAGGTGATGACATGGGTGAGTTCCTTTCTTGAGGTAAACTCCTTTCTAGGGTGTCCCTTTCTTCTGGCGAACGACCTTCCTTTACGGATGCGTATCCCTTTCTTGAGGAGGATGACTTTCCTTTTCAACTATGTGTCCCTTTCTTGAGGCGAATGACTTTCCTTTGCTACTTCAACTCCCTTTCTTGAGGCAGATGACTTTCCTTTTCTGATGCGTATCCCTTTCTTTAGGCGGATGACTTTCCTTTACTACTATGCATCCCTAGTGACTCTACTGGGGAGAGGGTGTGTATCCCTTTCTAAATGCGGATCAACTTTCTTGACTGATGGTGTATCTTTTTCCTAAGGCAGATGACTCTCCTCATATTTGATTCTCAAGGAAAATCGACTTTCCTAGCTGATAGTTGTGTATCCCTTTCCTAAGGCGGATGACTTTCCTAACTGATGGTGTATCCCTGTCCTATGGCGGATGACTTTCCTAACTGATGGTGTATCCCTTTCATGAGGCGGATGACTCTCCTGCTGGGGATTTTTGAATGACCTGTAAAGAGACAACAATCAAACACTTTGTTAGTTATTGTCTAAGCAGACACATCTTAATTCTTGATTAACTTTGTGATGAACAAAAATTTTTGCCCGTTCAATTAAGAATGAAGTTGTGTGGAGGGGGGTTAGCCCCTGAATAAGTTGTAAACTAAGTGCGAGAAATGTCAGGTTTGGCCCGATTACTTTGGGATAGAATGCCCCTTGAGAGCTTGATGACGGGGGTTGCCCCTAGATTGACTGCTACCGCTACCAGGTAATGGGGGAATACCCCTAAATTGGCTGATTCTGCTGCTAGGGGATGCCCTTGGGATGAATGCCCCTATGGTGTCGGAAGGCGGGGGAATGCCCCTTGGCTGATTCCACTGCTGGGGAATAGAGTAATATCCTTTGTTAAACTCTTTTCTACTGGGGGAAGTGTCTCCTTGCTAGACTCACTTGTCGAGGAAAATTTTCAATATTTTGGTAGAGCTGTACAAAAAAATTTTCCCTATTAGTGATCAATTCAAAAATGGCTTACCTTGATTATTGATTGACTTTTGCGATAACAAAAATTTTTTCCCCTTCAATCAAGGATCAAGGTGAGCTAGGGCTTTTTCCCCTAATTTAACTGAAGTATAGAGTTTAGGAGAAGTGGGGTTGGCCCCTAGTCTTGACTGGATGTTCCCCTTGGTGCTTCAAGAAGTTCTGGCTCAAAAAATTACCTTTTGATGGCAAAAGGTGACCCGTATGGGTGGGTTGGGACCCATATCAGTGGGCATTTAGCAGGGTGGGACCCCATACGGGCACTGATTGGGGGAGGCTTTAAACTGAAACAGACCCCTCACATCCCGCCTTACACCAAACTCTCCTATACTAAATTTTTTGATAATTTTCTCCTAAAACCGATCAAAATGTATAAAAAGATTCAAAAGTCTAACCATTTTTTCATTAGGCGTGAGGATTTGCCCTGGGTAGGCAATTCGAAGCTACGGGAATGCCCGGTTTTGGTTAGGTATGCTTTTCGCGAGGGGGATTCATTTCTCGGCCTCACCCCTACTTCTGATGTGCTTCTAGTTCCATCTCCTGATACCCATGCCTCAAAAGTCTAGGTATTTCATTCGATTCCCACTTTTCCATTTTTGAGGTTTTTTTGGAATTTCTTGATTTTTGGCATGAATTAGGGGGTTTCAGGTCTTGAAATAAAGCTTGATGCTTGTAACCTTAGTCTTGGATGCCTTTAGGGTAGTTTTGATTGAGTTTGGATGGTTTTAGATTGTTTGGGAATTTTTTTTGCGATAGGGACTGTTTATAAGGACCTGTACGGGTCTAGGGGGACCTGTACTGGTCCCTTTTTAGTACGTGGGAGACACAGACCCATACGGGTGGGGTGGATCCGTCGGGTCCCACTTCTAGGGACAAAATGTCCAAAACTTCCTTTATGGGCCGGTTTCTTCTGATTTTTTACTGCTTTATAATATGCTAGTCTTGTTAAACTATGTTTTTGTACTTGTAGTTCCAGTATAAGACTGTGGGAGCCTTGAGCTTCTGCAGCAAGTGGTATAATGAGATCCGTGCTGCAGGGGATACTGAGCTATTAGCTTGTATAGACTCATTCAGGTTAAGTGACATCATTAGGGCCATCCCTCAGGCTCCAAAGACACTAACCCTGGGTACTATTTCAGCCCTAGCAGAGAGGTGGTTAGAGCCAAACCATACATTCCATTTGCCGATTAGGGAGGTCACCATCACTCCCTTGGACATGTGCGCACTGATAGGATTAGATTGGACCGCAAATACCATTGACTTTGATGTCTATGCCGACCGATGGCACTCTCGGCCTAAGGTAAAGGCCCTTGTAGAGAGATTACTAGCACTCAGTCCTAGAGGGATGGACAAGCTCAAGTATAGAGAGCTCTACCTTTACTAGATCATGCAGCCGAGCCCTGTTGCCACGGAGAGGAGGAACTAGTATGCTCGGTCTTTCCTATTGACATTCATCACTACCTTCTTCTTCCTGGTTTACTCGAGCAACTTTAACTATGATTTGCTTTCAGCCATTGAGGATCTTGCCACTATATCAAGCAAGAATTGGTGTCGGGGCATCTTGGTGTAGTTTTACTATAGGCTAGATGTTGGAGTTTAGCTCAAGATCTTCCATCTGATCCTACTGGTAATTCCCAAACTGATCTCTTGTGCTTTAACCTTTTATTCGAACTACTTTGCAACTAGCTTCACCTTGTCTTGTAGATTTGGGCCTTTGAGAATCGACTTATCCCCAGGCCAGGTCTGCCCAAGCAGCCTGAGACACCTCACATTACCTCTAGGTGGATGGGGCTTTGGAAGAGTCAGGCCTTGACCATAGTGGAGTATAAGGAGTTCCTTCACCAGCTGTGCTCTGATCGGGTAAACTTCTTTCTCGCTGAATCCTTATTTCACATTTCGACAACCATCAGTAGAAACTGTATTTACAAAGTTGTGATACTTATAGTGCATTTACTTTGTGTAGGTTATTCGAGATCTATGGGAGAGGATGGATATGTATGGAGATATCAAGTTTATGTAGGTAAGCATGGATGATCGCCGCTTTGTGCTGGAGTCCCCACTCTCCCTAGAGTGGTACTTTGCCGAGAGGGTCCAAGATTGGAGGACCAGTGCCATTGTGGAGAGGTCAATCCCCTCCCCGTTCCCTGTAGGAGACTTCTGGCTGCATCTGATGCTTGGGACCGACCAGGGGCTATACTTGTTGGGCGAGGGGGCCCGAGTGATGTCAATAGGGGGCTCTTATGCTATGTTCATTTACTCTTCACTCCTTCCTCCTTGTGAGAGGATCCATTTCAAGGACGTCCCTCTCGATTTCCACTAGAGCGATAGCAATCGCAATGATGATGATGAGGGTGGACCGAGGGGCGACCATAGAGGTCCCTCCGTGGTTTGGAGTACTGAGGGCCTAGCTAGGTCTGCTACATGTTCTTCTTAGGTATTATCCTAACTTGGCCTTATCTCTTCTCAAAATTGACTACGCGCCTCTACGTGAAAGAGGTCTGCTGCTACTGCCCCTACTGACCTAGAGCCGTCAACGAAGCGATCTCATGCTTCAGGGAGTGTGAGAGAGGGAGTCTTATAGACAGAGTTAGATACTTTCTTCTGGCTCCTCGATCATTCGGGGAAGTGAGCTATCAAGGAGGTCAAGCAGTCGGTCTAACCTTTTCACTTCACTCCATCCGGCTCCACTCATGTAAGGAATTCTTATCCCTTAGATCCTCCTTTATGATTGCTACCTAAAATATCTTGGTGATGACAAAATTTTCTTTTTAGGTGACTATGACTAAGGAGTAGAGGATCATTAGGAGTTTCTTCTGTATCCGGGATCTGTTGTTAGCTCAGGACACACTAGCTTCGATAAGTTTCTTTTACCTGTAAAATTTAACAAATTATGGATCATGGTTGCCATGATATTTATATATGTGTTATGATCTCATGAATTCCATTGTAGACTCTGTTAGCTATGGAGTATAGTAGGTTCACTCAAGATCTGGATGCTTTGGAGGAGTGAGCTAGGTTCCTAGACGAGCAACTGCGAGCAGCCACTACTGAGGCTGACAGGGCAAGAGCAGAGACTGCTCAGGCGAGTGCCAAGATCGAGGTATTGCGGGGCCAACTAGCACAGATGACTGTGGATAGATAGACATCTGAGCCATCTGATTCCTTATCTTATTATGATAGTTCAGTGTATCGGTGGCACCGATGGTGACTCTGGTGGTTAAAGGTGAGCAAGAGGCAGAGCAGCAAGCTGGGGAGGCAGGTGTTACGACTGATGATGGCACTGGTGGAGGGGACCAATTGTTGATTGATATGGATGACCGGATGGCTGATGCCCAGGATGAGACTTAGGGTGTGCTCCAGGGACAAGATCCCCCAGCAGCTTAGATTAGACTTCAGCCATTACTTTCTAGACATTTGATACTTTTGGCCCTGCGTGGCTTATTTTGATATAAACTTGGATGCTATTTTGTAGACTAATTTTATTACGTTGAACTTTATGCACACTAAACTTTTCTTTTTTTGAATTAAAACCATTGAACACCATCGTCTACAAACCCTTTTTGCCCCTTTGACATAACTAACAATGAAGCCCATTTAATGAGTACTATAAGTGAGTAAGTTAACCGTTGAACACTCCAATCTCCTAATCGAAATGAACTAACCCAATGTAACTAACAATAATTACCAAGGCCGGTTGGTTGAAATTAGCACTTCCGGGGATACGTGCTATCTTGTTATTTCACAATAAGAGAACTAAGTTCAAGGAATCCTAATTGTGAGACATATCAATTATAAATGTTGCTTTTAATTATTATAACTGATAAAACTGACACTTCGAAATTGAGTTCTAATTTTTGCATAGGCCCCTCCGTGTGAGATGACCTATCGAACATTTATCTTTATTTCTTTTTGTCCTGATTTTTGCCTGAACTGTCCTTGGCGGCTCAGTTAAGCAGACTTTTCTTTTCTTCTTTTCTTTGCCTAAATTTTTTCCTGGACCAACCTTTCAGGTTTTCGACCCAGCAGGCTTCATCTTTCTCTTTCTTTTTGTCTTAACTTTTGGATGGACCGCCCTTTTAGGTTTTCAATCTAGCAGACATTTTCTTTCTTTTTCCTTTTGTCTTAACTTTTGCCTAGACCGCCCTTTCGAGTTTTTAATCTTGCAGACGTTTTCTGAATTTTGTAGAGGTCTAAATTTTTTTTGGCCCATTAGTATTTTGTCTTTTATTGAATAATGTGTGTGTAGTAAAGATAACAACAAAGATGCATAAATTGCAGAGAAAAACTGATGTTCATATACTTGTGATTATTTCACCTAAAGAAATGCATGCATTCATAAGACAAAAAATTTTAGCAGATCATTACATGTTCTTTGATGAGATTAATCTGAGTACATAGGCAATGGTAAAAATTTCAAATGGTTAACCCTTACTGCCTACTGGTCTTTTATAGATTTTCAAGAAAGCAAATGACATTTTTCTCTCAGTGCCCAAAATTTTCCCTAAGCCGCCCTTTTCGGGTTTTCAACGTAGCGGACTTTATTTGCATTGGAGTACCCTAACTTTTGCCTGATCAGTTTGCGGAATACTAATAAATGGATTGCACCCTAATTTTTGCCCGAGTAGTAGAGGACCACTCTTCGAGTGATTTATTCTTTATTTCTTTTATTTTTTTGTGCTGCTTTTTTGTGATTTAATTTTTTTTGACCTAGACATGATAATGCTTAAGCCTATCTTGATTCACTAGATTCACGAACTCATTACCATCCATATCTATAAGCCTGATTCCTCCTTCATCAAGGACTTTCTCAACAACGAATGGTCCTTCCCAATTAAGCCTGAACTTGCCCCTAGCGTCGGTGTAAGATCGAACCATATGTTGCAAGTACATTTGCAGGTGGTCAAGTACCTTAAGTCGCTTGTCATCTATTGCGTTCAACTATTCATACCTAGCCCTTGCCTAATCTGACTCTTTTAGTCGGGCTTTGAGTGCCACTCATAGATATCTTACTTATCTTTCAACAGGTAACATGGCTTCCATTCCATATACCAAGGAGAAAGGTGTCCGATCAGTGGGTGTTCTCACATTGGTTCTATACCCCCAAACCGCAAATGGAAGTTTATCAGCCCAATCCCTTTAGGTAGTGACTGTCTTGGACAAAATTCTCTTAATCGACTTATTGACATTAACGATAAACTTCCCTTTAGAGCTCCTGAGGAATTTGAGTATAGACTTGTAACCCAGGGTTTACTTTCCATTCTTCATAACCAGAGTCAGCCTACTGTTCATGCTCTCATGAGGTGTGGGTCTCCCTTAGAGCCTACCGACGGGGCCCACTGGGGCAATTGGTTGATTAATTTAGGTGTGATGAAACCATTTAGTTCAAGTTTTCACATTTTAACCAATTTTATGAATAAAAGGATCGAGACCCAAATCTCGATATAATTGATAGAGTCACCACCCAAGTTTTGGGAGACTCGTACCTTTTGGATCAGAGATTCGGGGTATCAGATGAGTCACTTATTTCACATTTAGCTAATTCAAAATTACATTTGCCGTGTAAAATTGTTTTATATTCATCTTTTGGGGAATTATTACAGAAATCCTATTTTTTACACTCATTCACACTTGATTCATGCATTTACAGTTTATAATAAAGCACAAGCAATAACTAGGGCAAGAAAATTTACAACTAGGGAAAATGGGGGATTGCAAAAGAACCTATCCATTTGTTCTGAGTTATAAAACAAAATAAAATATATTCCCCTACATCCATAAAGATTAGCACATCATATAGCACACCATAAGTCAGCATTTTGTTAGAAAAAATGTGATTATGTTAGCATGGCAGTTTTGCGATCGATTGTGCCAGGGAGGGTTCTAGGATCGGAGAGAAATAACAGGTCTTTAGCGCATTTTATTATGAAAACACATTTTAACTTTTGTGGGATGATTTACCCAATTATTAGTGAAAATGATTGCATGAAAAATAGTGATATTATGTTTATTTTACATATTACAAGAGAACTTTCAGGTTCTTCCTGGAGACCAGTATCTATACGGGTGGGGTAGGACCCATACGAGTGCTAATGGGGGACCCGTACGGGTGTAAGGGAACCCGTATGGGTCCTGTCTAGTCCAAACAAAACCATAGTTTAGCTAATTTAACATATTTATATAGATAAAGTAGAATACGAGAAATAACGATAAAATAAATAAGATGTGAGTCTCTTCAAAACTCAAGAGCATACCTTTATGATGTGAATCTACTTTGAAGTGTTCCCTATGCTTAGAGAAAGTCTAGCCAAAGTAAATGATGAAATGGTGATTTGTAGGACTGTTTAGGTGAGTATTTATGCGGACAGAACTTCCCTCAAATCCTAATAAACAAAGATAGGAATAAATAAAATGTGGACAAAGCCTTAAGGAATGGGTTTTCTCCCTATTTTATACCTCCTATACCTCAACTATACCCTTTCTATACCTATGAACATTGCTAGAAATTTATAAACTATATGCTATAATCTCTTGTATATGTTGTTCTTCTTGAAATGAGGTGCAAAGGCCTCATTTATAGGGGGAAATCGAGTTTGAATGCAATAAATTGCATTCACGACCTAATTTCTCCTAAAAATAGAAAGAATTAACTACCCTAAAGCCTGATTAGGCAAGTAGAGGACCCATACGGGTTTACTGGTGGACCTGTGCCGCCAAAAATGGCCCGTACGGGTCCCTAAGGACAAACTAGGTCTCCAGACTTGGCCAGGCTCAACTCTGCAGTAGTAGGAGCACCTCTGATGGATAACACCTATAAGAGATTGCATTATTTAGCTCTCATCATCATTTCATGAGAAGGATTGTTGAAATCCAGTGCTCATAGGCTACCCCTCATGGGATCACTGTAGATACAGATCTGTACGATCTCACGATGTGTGTGATGGTTTAGAAACTATACCTAAGGTGATGGCATAGGCAATTTCCTTTCTTGAGGCAAAATCCCTTCCTAGGAATCCCTTTCTTGACGAGGACAACTTCCCTTTACTGATGGGTATCCCTTTCTTGTGGTGGATGACTTTCCTTTCCTGATGCGTATCCCTTTCTTTAGGTGGATGACTTTCCTTTGCTGATGCGTATCCCTGTCTCGAGGTGAATGACTTTCCTTTTCTACTACGTATCCCTTTCTTGAGGCGAATGAATTTCCTTTTCTATTGTGCATCCTTAGTGACTATACGAGGGAGGGTGTTTGTATCCCTTTCTTAAGGCAGATCGAGTTTCCTGACTGATGGTGTATCCTTTTCCTAAGGCAGATGACTCTCCTCATATCCCTTTCCCAAGGCGGATGACTTTCCTGACTGATGGCATATCCCTTTCCTAAGGCAGATGACTTTCCTGACTGATGGTGTATCCCATTCCTAAGGTGGATGACTCTCCTACTGATGGTGTTTCCCTTTCCTAAGGTAGATGACTCTCCCGATGGGTATTTTGAATGACATGTAAAGAGACAATAATCAAACACTGAGTTATCGTCTAAGCAGACATATCTTAATTCTTGATTTTGTGATGAATAAAAATTTTTGCCCCTTCAATCAAGAATAAAGACATGTGGAGGGCGTTTGGCCCGATTGCTTTGGGATGGAATGCCCCTTGAGAGCTCGATTATGGGGGATGCTCTAGATTAGCTGATTCCACTGCCGGGGAATAGGGGAATGCCCCTAAATTGGCTGATTCTACTGCTGGGGAATGCCTCAAGGATGAATGCCCCTAGGGTGTCAAAAGGTGAGGGAATGGCCCTTGGTTGATTCCACTACTGAGGAATAGAGTAATGTCCTTTGGTAAACTCTTTTCTACTAGGGGAAGTGTCTCCTTTCCAGACTCACTTATAGGGGAAAATTTTCCATATTTGGGTAGACGTGTACACAAAAATTATCCTTGTTAGTGTTAAAATAAAAAAAATGGCTTACTTTGATTCTTGATTGACTTTTGTGAAAATAAAAATTTTTGCCCCTTCAATCAAGGATCAAGGTAGGCTAGGGTGTTTGCCCCTAATTTAACTGAAGTACAGATTTTAGGAGAAGTGGGGTTGGCCCCTAGTCTAGACTAGATGTGCCCCTTGTGCTTCATGAAGTTCTGGCTCAAAAACTGCCTCTTGATGACAAAAGAGGACATGTACAAGTGGGTTAGGACCCATATGGTAGGCGATTGGCGAGGTGGGGACCCGTATGGGTCCTAGTCGGGGAGATTTAAAACTGAAACAGACCCCTCACATCCCACCTTACACCAAACTGTCCTGTATTAATTTTTCTGATGATTTTTCTCCCAAAACCAAATCGATCAAAATGAATAAAAAGATTCCAAAGACTGGATGTTTCTTCATTAGGCGAGAGGATTTGCCTCGGGTAGGCAATTTGGAGCTTCAGGAATGCCCAGTTTTGGTCGGGTATCCTTTTTACGAGGGAGATTCATTTCTCGACCTTACCCCTACTTCTGATGTGCCTCTAGTTCCATCACTTGATACCCATGCCTCAAAACTCTAGGTATTTCATTTGATTCCCCACTTTTCCATTTTTTAGGGTTTTTTGGAATTTCTCAATTTTCAGCATGAATTAGGGTGTTTTAGGTCTTGAAATAGTGCTTGATGCACGTAAGTTTAGTCTAGGATGCTTTTAGGATAGTTTTGATTGAGGTTTGACTAAGTTTGGATGGTTTTGGATTGTTTGGGAATTTTTTTTGCTATGGGGACTATTTGTAGGGACCCCATACGGGTGTAAGAGGACCCATATGGGTGTCAGGGGACCCATACAATTCTCGTTTTTGGTACGTTTGGTAGACATGAACCCGTATGGGTAGGGTGGACACGTACAAGTCCCACTTCCTGGGATTGAATGTCCAAAACTTTGTTTTGGGCTGCTTTCTTCTGATTTTTAACTACTCCATAGTATGTTAGCCTTGTTATGCTATGTTTTTGTCCTTGCAGTTCTAGTATAAGACTGTGGGAGCCTTGAGCTTCTATAGCAAGTGGTATGAGGAGATCCGTGCTATAAGGAATAGTGAACTACTAGCCCGCATAGACTCATTTAGGTTTAGTGACATCATCAGGGCCATCCCTCAGGCTCCGAAGACACTGGCCCCTAGTGCTATTTTAGCTCTAATAGAGAGGTGGTTGAAGATGATCCATACTTACCATTTGCCAATCGGGGAGGTCACCATCACTCCCTCGGACATGTGTATACTAACAGGATTAGATTGGAGCGGGGATGTCATTCACTTTGACATCTACACCGATGGCACTCCCGGCCTGAGGTAAAGGCCCATGTAGAGAGATTACTTGGGATCCATCCTAGAGGGATTGACAAGCTCAAATACTGAGAGCTTCACAGTTACTAGATCAGGCAGTGGAGAGGAGGGACCAATACACCCGGTCTTTCCTATTGACCTTTCTCACCACCGTCTTCTTCCCGATTTATTCGAGCAACCTTAACTATGGTTTACTTTTAGCAATCAAGGTCTTCCCACTGTGCCAGGCAAGAATCAGTGTCGGCCATCCTAATGTAGTTGTATTATGTGCTGGATGTTGGAGTTTTGGGCTAGTAGTCTGAGCTCAAGATCTGCAGTCTGATCCTACTTGTGATTCCCGAACCGATCTCTTATACTTTAACCTTTTATCCGAAGTACTTTGCAACTAACTTAACCTTGTCTTATAGATTTGGGCCTTTGAGCATCGACTTATCCCCGGGCCAGGTCTGCCCATGCAGCCTGAGACACCTCACATTATCTCTAGGTGGATGGGGCTTTAGCAAAGTCAGTCCATGATGACAGCGGAGTATAGGGAGTTTCTTCACCAGCTACGCTTTGATCGGGAAAATTTCTTTCATGTTGAATCTATATTTCACATTTTGACAACCATTAGTAGAAACTATATGTATAAAGTTAAGAGACTTATAGTGCATTTACTTTGTGCAGGTCATTCGAGATCCATGGGAGAGGATGGATATGTATGGAGATATAGAACAGATTCGGGCAGGCATGGATGATCGCCGCTTTGTGCTGGAGTCCCCGCTCTCCCTAGAGTGGTACTTAGGTGAGAGGGTCCGAGATTGGAGGACTAGTGCTATTATGGAGATGCCGATCCCTCGCCCAATCCCAACGGAAGTCTTCTAGCCGCATCTGATGCCTAAGACAGACTATGGGCTATAACTATTAGGTGAGCGGACCCAAGTAATGTCAGTGGGGGGCTCCTATGTTATGTTTATCGACTCTTTGGTCTTTCCTCCTTACGAGAGTATCCATTTTAAGGATGTACCCCTTGAGTTCCACTAGATGATAGTGATGGCGATGATGATGACGATGATGGTAAGGGTGGACCTAGGGGCGACCGCATGGGTCCTTTCGTGGTTCGGAGTACTGATGGCCCAACTAGGTCTGCTACAACTTTTTCTCAGGTATTTTTCTAGCTTAGCCTTTGTGAATACCTTATTATTTCTCAAAATTATTTGTTAGTTTGGGTGTAACTATGTATTGTAGTAGCCTTCGACCACTAAGCGGAAGAGGTCTGTTGCTGCTGCCTATGCTGACCTAAAGCCACTGACGAAGCGGTCTTGCACTTTGGGGAATGTGCGAGAGGGGGTCCTCCTAATAGAGTTAGGTACTTTCTTCCATCTCTTTGATCATACGGGGAAGCGATCTATCAAGGAGCTCTACGAGTTGGTCCAGCCTATTCTTTTAACCCCATCCAGCTCCACTCATATAACGAATTCTTATCCCTTAGATCCTCCTCTAGGATTGCTGCCTAAAATATCTTAGTGCTGATATGATTTTCTTTATAGGTGACTATGACTAAGGCAGAGAGGATCGCTAAGGTTTTCTTCTCTATTCAGGACCTGTTGCTATCTTAGGACGCACTAGCCTCTGTAAGTTTCTTTTACCTGTAAAATTTAACAAATTATGCATGATGCATGCTATGATATTTATATATGTGTACTAATCTCATAATTTCCATTGAAGACTCTACTAGCTATGGACTGTAGTAGGTCCGCTCAGGATCGGGATGCTTTAGAGGAGCGAGCTAGGTTCCTAGAGGAGTAGCTGCGAGTAGCCACTACTGAGGCTGACAAGGCAAGACCAGAGACTGCTTGGGCAAGGGTCAAGATTGAGGTATTGCGGGGCCAGCTAGCATGGATGACTGAGGATAGATAAATACCTGAGCCATCTAATTCCTCATCTGATGATGATAGCTCAGTGTATCAAGTGGCACCAGTGGTGACTCATGTGGTTGGTGGTGAGCAGGAGGTGGAGCAGCGACCTAAGGCGGCAGGTGTTGCAGCTAAGGATGGCACTGATGGAGGGGACCAGGGGATTATTGACATGGATGACCTACTAGTTGATGCCTAGGACAAGACTCAGGGTGCACCCCAAGGACAGGATCCCCCAGCAGCTTAGATTAGACTGCAGCCATTACTTTCATGACATTTGATACTTTTGGCCCTACGTGGCTTATTTTGATGTAAACTTGGATGCTATTTGAAGACCACTTTCATTACTTTGAACTTTATGCATGCTGAACTTTTCTTTTTCTGAACTAAAACCATTGAACACCGTCATCTGCAAACCCTTATTGCCCTTTTGACATAACTAACAATGAAGCCTATTTAGCGAGTACTACAAGCAAGTGAGTTAACCTTGAACACTCCAATCTCCTAATTGCAATGAAATGACCCAATGCAACTGGCAATAATTACCAAGGCCAGTTGGTTGAAATTAGCACTTCTGGGGATACATGTTATCCTATTATTTCATAATAAGAAAACTAAGTTCAAGGAATCCTAGTTATGAGACATATAAAAAACAAATGATGTTTTTAATTATTACAATTGATAAAACCTACGCTTTTGAATTGAGTTCTAATTTTTGTATAGGGCCCTCGGTGTGAGATGACCTATCCAACATTTGTTTTCATTTCTTTTTGTCCTAATTTTTACTCAAACTGTCCTTGACATCTCAGTTCAACGGACTTTTCTTTTCTTCTTTTCTTTGCCTTAATTTTTTCCTGGACCGCCCTTTCGGGTTTTCGACCCAGAAGGCTTCCTCTTTCTTTTTCTTTTCATCTTAACTTTTGCCTGGACCGCCCTTTCGGGTTTTCAATCCAACATACATTTTTTTCTTTTTCCTGTCGTCTTAACTTTTGCCTGGACCGCCCTTTCGGGTTTTCAACCTAGCAGATGTCTTCTAAATTTTGCATAGTTCCAATTTTTTTTGTGGCCTATTGGTATTTTGTCTTCTATTGAATAATGTGCGTGCAGTAAAGATAGCAATAAAGATACATAAATTACAGAGAAAAACTGATGTTCACATACCTATGATTATTTCACCTAAAGAAATGCATGCTTTCAGAAGACCAAAATTCTTAGCAAATCTTAACATGTTCATTGATGAGATTAATTTGAGTACATAGGCAATGGTAAAAATTTCCAATGGTTAACCCCTACTGCTTACTGGTCTTTTATAGATTTTCAAGAAAGCAAATGACATTTTTCTCTTAGTACCCAAAATTTTCCCTAAGCCACCCTTTTCGGGTTTTCAACTTAGCGGGACTTATTTGCGTTAGAGTACCCTAACTTTTGCCTGATCGGTTTGCAGAATACTAATTAGTGGGTTGCGCCCTGATTTTTTCCTGAGCAGTAGAGGACCACTCATCAGGTGATTTATTCTTTATTTCTTTTACTTTTTTGTCCTGATTTTTTGTGATTTAATTCTTTTGACCTAGACATGATAACGCTTAAGCCTATCTTGATTCACTGGATTCATGAACTCATTTCCATCTATATCTATAAGCTTGATTCCTCCTTTTCAAGGACTTTCTTAACAACAAATGGTACTTCCCAATTAGGCTTGAACTTGCCCCTAGCGTCAGTGTTGACCTGGCATAACTATTTTAGAACCAGATCACCCGCCTTGAGAGGTTCCTTCTGGTATCTAACTCTATTGTTGTAAGGTAGATCCATGCACTACTGGTACATCTGCAAGTGGTCAAGTGCCTTAAGCCGCTTCTTATCTATTATGTTCAACTATTTATACCTAGCCCTTGCCCAATCGAACTCTTTTAGCTAGGCTTTGAGTGCCATTCATAGAGATCTTACTTCTGTTTTGACAGGTCACACAACCTCCATTCCATATACCAAGAAGAAAGGTGTCTGATCAATTGGTGTTCTCACACTGGTTCTATACCCCCAAACCGCAAATGGAAGGTTATCAGCCCAATCCTTGTAGGTAGCGACTGTCTTGGACAAAATCTTTTTAATCAACTTATTGGTGGCCTCAACTGCCCTGTTAGCTTGTAATTTATATGGAGAAGATCTATGATGCTTGCAGTTGAACTTCTCAAATAATTCAGTCATGGCCCCTTGAAATTGAACTCCATTATCGGATACCACATGGTGCGGAACCCCATATCTAGCAAAAATATGCTTCTCTATGAACTTGGCCATTTTCTTGGCGGTGATACTAGTGTAAGATTTGGCCTCTGCCCATTTTGAAAAATAATCAACTACGACTATGATGAATCGATGTTCATTTGTTGATGACGGCCGAATTTCAACGATTATATCTATCCCCCACATCGAGAAAGTCTAAGGAGTAGACAAATTATGATGTTCAGATGGGGGTAAATTCTATATATCCCCATAAATCTGGCATTCATGACATTTCCTGACTTTGTCAACATAGTCAGCATTCATTATGGTCCAGAAGTATCCCATTCTCCGAGTCTTCCTAGCCAAAGCTATCCCATTCATATGCGGGCTGCACTCCTCTGAGTGCACCTGGGTCATTACCCTTTTTGCCTCTTCTTCTAATAGACATCTCAACAATAAACCTCCAGCTGTCCTTTTCAAGAGATCCTCATCAACTAGTCTAAACATTGTCACCAACCTCTTAAGCGTCATGCGATCTAAACTTGATAACCCTCTGGGACATTCCCCTTCATTTAGAAACCTCTTAATGTCGTCATACCAATAGCCTTTTGCTCCACTATGATCATAACTCATATCTTCTCATGAAATGGGGAACGAGCCATTTCTATTATCAGTGGATGTATGGGTTAAGCCTCTTCTCCCTCCCACATCGAGACCAAGGTAGCCAAAGAGTCAGCCATCTAATTCTCATCCCTCAGTATATATTGGAAGAAGAACTTATTGAACTATAATGAGAGATCCCAGACCCCTTATTTGATCTCCCACTCCCTACAATGTGCTTTTATCACTAGTGCAGAATCTCCCATCACCTTGGCTTCCTTTGCTCCTACTTTTAATAGAGCATCAAGATGAAAGAAACAAGCTTCATATTTGGCTCCATTATTGGTGACTGGAAATTCCAGTTGTTTGCTTAGCGGGATAACCTCACCTTGAGGCATAATGATGACTACCCTAAGATCGGCACCCTTTCAATTCATAGCCCCATTTAAATATATGATCCATTCAGCCTTCTCTACTTCCATTGCTGGTAACTGCTCATCGAGAAAATCCAAATTTTTAACATAATCAGACTCTATGGGTTGACTTACCAAAAACTCAGCCATTGCTCTCCCTTTGATAACCTTCTTTGAGACATACTCAATGTCAAATTCAGACAATAACAGAAGCCAATGAGAGAGTTTCCCTGCCAATAAGGGGGATTAACAAAGATACTTCATTGGGTCTACCTTGGCAATTGCTTAAATTCTGTAAGACTGGAAGTAATGCCTCAACTTCTTGGTTAACCATACCATCGCAGTACACGTATTCTCTACTACTGTGTATTTTGTCTCATATTCCAATAACTTCTTACTTAAGTAGTAGATAACATGCTCGCTCTTATAATCTTGTTCTTGGACTAACATCGCACCTACAGATGATTCTTCTATGGCCAGATAGAGAATCAACGGCTTACCGGGCATCAGAGGTTTCAAGACTGGGGGACTCATAAGATAAGCCTTTATCTTATCAAATGCTATCTAGCACTATTTGTTCCACTCTATCGTCTGATTCCTTCTCAACAACTTGAAGATTGGCTCACACACTATCGTTCACTTGGTAATAAAGCGGCTTACATATTGAAGCAATCCAAGAAATGACCTGACTTCCCCTTTTCATGGTCAACCTCAATTCCCCTCTGACTGATGATGTGGCCCAAGAGTTTTTCAAAAGTCACTCCAAACAAAAACTTCTTCGGATTTAAACGCAAGTTGTACTTTTCAATCCTCATCAAGAATCTATCTAAAATCTCTAGATGCTCTTCCCTTATGTTAGACTTTACTAACATGTCATCTAAATAAACCTCAACCTCTTTGTGGATCATGTCGTGCAGTAAAGCCATCACGACTCTCTTGTAAGTTGTGCCTGCATTCTTCAACCTAAAAGGCATTACCTTATAAAAATATACCCCCACTTTGTGAGGAAAGTTGTCTTGACTTTGTCGATGAGAAAGGTGAAAGAGTCAATAGTGTTGGAAATGTTGGTGTGCCCTAGTTCTCAGGCATTGGTTCTCACATTATGTATATACTAATGGTGTTACATTTTAAAGGCAATAATCTACTGCATGTATATCTTATGCTATAATATGAGTAGAGTATCCATTGATTGATAATCATAAATGTCCCAAGTCTACTTTAGCCATGGGAATGAATAAAAGGAAAGGCTTGTATGTCGAATGATCTATAACAATGTAGTTACTATGTCAATTGGTAAGTATATCATGAATATAGGCACATGTTAGAAAATGGGGCTGGATTGATCCACATAATAAGGTCACATGGTTGTATGTCATAAACATCTTGCTGAGTAGGTTTCAATAATCCTCATACTTGATTTCAACTTATTATTAATGTCGAAGTGGGTATACTATGGCATGTTACTAACGGGTCCTTAAATATTGGATTACAAGTATGGGTACGCTCAATATATTTCATGACCATATGAATAGTAGTGTTAAAGTGATAGGATTGCCATTCGGTTCGATAAACTAAAATGAATCACCGACCACTTGATGAATAAAAGGGATAAGGACATCCAATAAGTCATTGACTTATTTTATCATTTTATTCTAGATCAAGTAATATGATGAACTGTATAAGAGGGTGACAAGCACCATGCCTCTTGTTCATCATATTGATGTCAGCTGGCAAAGGACTTTGTGAGATAACTACTGGATTTAGTATCTTTTAGAGACGACTGTACTCTATCCTAATTGGGGGCTGTAATGGTTTGCTAGAATCCACTTATAGTCTATGGGTAACTTACCCATTGTCAACATGTGGACAGACACAAAGGATCGTGCACTTAGAACTAGTGATCTGAGATTTCTTGTATATGCAATGTTATAAGACTGGATGAAGAATTGATTATTAATTAGTTGATATGTCAAGTCAATGTAATTGAATAATCTATGCAACTCCAAGAAATTAATTCAGTTAATGATATAATATAATATAGTTTATATTATTCATTAAAGTTAGATTAAGTTTATTAAATGTACTTGCATATGGTATTTATTGAGTTGAAAATTAAATAAATTCATATGTTAAATAATTTAATTAAATAAATTTAATCAATAAAGTTGACATGCAAAATTTATTAATTAACTAGTTGAGTTGATTGAATTAATTTATAGTATGACATATAATTTGATTAAATTGTAATGTTTTGGTTTTGTCTATGTGTTAATTTGTAAATTATAAAAGATGACAATTAAATTTGTTTAAGGATTTTAACATTCAGGTTCAATTATTAAACTAGAATTTCAATGGGGCTAATTTATAATTAAAATTAACCTAACCCTAATTAACTAATTATACTATAAATAGACAAAATAAAAACAAAAACCTAATCCTAATTCCAATATGAAAAAGGGAAATTATAAGGAATGTAGTGGGTGGCTAAAATATTTACCTCTTTACCCTCTACTTTTATAAATAACTGTTTGGTCAGATTTTAAACTTTCTCTTTTCAGTTTATACGTTCCTCCCTTTTTCCTTCTTGTTCATGTGATTCCTTCCCCTTTTTATTTTTTTTTACTTTGTTTTGCATTTATCTCGTAAACCGTTGATTTTTTCGATAAGCCGCTTTAGAGTTTTTTGTTCGTCTCGTTTTTATCTTCGAAACTAGATGCATGATGATATACTTTTTTTGAGTTTTTATTTTATATCAGTATTTTACCAGCTCTGAAAAACTAGCATTTTACATGCATTATACAAGGTGTGAAAAACTTGCATTTCATGAAGAAATCAAACAAACCACTTCATACTAGCTTTATACCAGCAAAATATTAGGTGTGATGAAAATAACCCATAAATTTGCATTTCATGAAGAAATCAAACAAAAACCACTTCATACTAGATTTATACCTGTGAAATATCAGCAAAATACTAGGTCTGATGAAAATAACCCGTAAACTTGCATTTTATAAACAAATCAAACAAAAACCACTTCATACAAGATTTATACCAAATTTATACCAAATTTATACCAGAAAAATACTAAGTGTGATGAAAATAACCCATAAACTAGCACTTCATGAAGAAATCAAACAAAAACCGCTTCATACCAAATTTATACCAGCAAAATACTATGTGTGATGAAAATAAGCCATAAACTTGCATTTTATGAAGAAAATTAAACAAAAAACAACTTCATACCAGATTTATACCAGCAAAATACTAGGTGTGATGAAAATAATCCATAAACTTGCATTTTATGAAGAAATCAAACAAAAATCACTTCATACCATATTTGTACCAGTGAAATACTAGGTATGATGAAAATAAGCCATGAACTTGCATTTCATGAAGAAATCAAACAAAAACCACTTCATACCAGATTTACACCAGCAAAATACTAGGTGTTATGAAAATAACCCATAAACTTGCATTTCATGAAAAATCAAACAAAAACCACTTCACACCAGATTTATACTAGCAAAATACTAGGTGTGATGAAAATAACCCATAAACTTGCATTTTATGAAGACATCAAACAAAAACCACTTCATACAATATTTATACAAGATTTATGCTAGTAAAATACTAGGTGTGATGAAAATAACCCATAAACTTGCACTTCATGAAGAAATCAAACAAAAACCACTTTATACCAGCAAAATACTAGTTGTGCTGAAAATAACCCATAAACTTGCATTTTATGAAGAAATCAAACAAAAACCACTTCGCACCAGATTTATACCAGCAAAATACCAGCAAAATACTTGGTGTGATGAAAATAACCCATAAACTTGCATTTTATGAAGAAATCAAACAAAAACCACTTTATACAAGATTTATGCCAGCAAAATACTAGGTGTGACGAAAATAACTCATAAACTTGCATTTCATGAAGAAATCAAACAAAAACCACTTCATACCAGATTTATACTAGCAAAATACTAGGTGTGATGAAAATAACCCATAAACTTGAATTTTATGAAGAAATCAAACAAAAACCACTTCATACCAGATTTATACCAGCAAAATAGTAGGTATGATGAAAATAACCCAAAACTTGCATTTTATGAAGAAATCAAACCAAAACCCCTTCATACCAGATTTATACCAGCAAAGTACCAGATTTTTACCAGATTTCAAAAAGTTTGGAAAAAAGTCAAAAAAAGTATATAATAATGGATGGCGTTGCAAAGATAAAAATGAGACGAATAAAAACGTCTAGAGCGGCCTGTCAAAAAATAAATAGTTTGGGAGATAAATGCAAAGTAAGAAAAAAAATTTAAAAAAACGTCTTGTGCATGAGCTATTGGAGAGGAACATATTTATGTTGTTTGAGGCTTATGGAACGTATTTGTGTTGTTGAAGCTTGTGGAATTGAACACTTGTGTTGTTGACCAAACTTTTAATAGAAATTATTGTTGGGCTTTGGTACAACTATGTACTTTTCCCGAAAAGCGTACACTACAACGAAAATTAGTGATACACGTTTTCTTCATTTGGGAAAATTAGGGGATTCTTTGGAGTTTTTCTTGTTCTTTGTCCATATGGCTAGCACCGATTCCAGTTCGAGAGTAGTTCGTACACGTGAGATTGGAGAGTTTCCACTTGCGAGTTTCATAGCATCCGTCTCTTAAGGAGACCAACCAAGTAAGTTTTTATTTGTTAAAATAAAATCGTTTTGAAACTCTATCAATCGTTCTTGAATAGATCCTATTCTGTATACGAGAAATTTTTAACCGGTAATTTCGCCTTTTGCGGTTATATTTTCGTTGACAATTCCCTTCAATTGGTATCTTGAGCGAGGTTGTTTCAAGAAGATTGATGAGTTTCTTGATTCCTTAAAGGCTTCAATCGTAATTGGAAAAGTTTTGAATGAGTTTCTTGAAATTTTGATATTGTTCTTAAATCAATCTTAAAGATTCTTATGAAATGGTTTAATTTGAATTAAGGAAAGTTATATTGGATTGGAAGATTCAAAAGGTTTTTCTATTTTGATGAAAAAGGTTTAAGGAATTATTTTTGAGGTTTTTATAGTTTTCCTCAAATTTGATTCATGGACAAGATTAATTTGTTAAATTAATGGTTGTAATTAATCGGTGTTGAACATAGTCAAAAGATCAAAAATTCTTGATAGTAAAAATTTTTTATTCGGTAGAAAAGATTTCGAAATCTTGATTTGAGTTTTTGATATTTTTCCCAAATTGTCAAGTTTGAATTTATTGGCTATGTTTAGTTGTTTATGTTTATTAGTGTTTTTGTTAATTGAATTGAATTTTAATTAATAACATAATAATATAATATAATTAAAAAAATATAATTCCAAAAAAAAACCTGTAGGCAGAATCCCATAATTGAATTCTGCCCACAGACAGAAGACCACATTTCGGGCGTCCACATGGACACCTAATGTGGACAGCTGTCCAGGAGGTGGACAGTGTTGTCCACAACATGGACGGGGCTGTCCACTGCAATGGACAGCAGACTGTCCATAAGGGACTGTGGGTCTACTCGGCAGTTCGTGCGGGTTCGAGACTACCAAAATAATTTTGACCATTATTCGTTTTTCTGAAACGATTGGATCGGATCGTGTTTTAAAATTAATTGGATATTTTAAATTTATCCGGGGCTAATAATTTAAGTCGGATTATATATTAAATTGAAGGAGCATATTAATTAATCTGAGGTTAAATCAGAGTGGTCTTAAAATAATTCTAAGTCCGTTTTGAATGTTTCAAACGGCTGACTGGAATTGTTTTAAAATAAAGTTCCGGTTATTTTATTAATTCGGGGTCATAAAATTTTAGTTTAAAATTATCCAAAGTCCATTTTAAAGATTTTAAATCAGCTGAACCGGATTGTATCAAAATAACATTCCCCGTTATTTTGTTAATTCGGGGTCATAAATTCTAATAGTTTAAAATTGTAAATTTTGATTAATTGGAATTTAATAACTTATAACTTGTGGCATTTATATTCAATAAAAGTTGAATATGTAAAATTTGAAATCAGCTCAATAGACTGCGGTACTGGTTATAGTTGGGGTGCTAAATTTTGAAATAGTGACCCTAATTCGAGTGGGAGCAAAATTGTATATTTTGCAAAATGGTTGCTAACCATTAGGCTTTAACACGCTTTAAGTCACAATTGTCAAAACTTAGTGATTTAACCAAGTATCTCGGCTAAATATAGTAGATGTAATTATAATTGTCATGATGGTGAATCATGTTGCTATATATAAGTATGATGGTTGGTTTGTTAAACTCGTAATTAAGAAATCTATAAGTTCAAATGAGATTTGGTTTAAACGTTCAAAATTAATTAATACCTATAGAAGTTCTAAATTATGCTCTTGAACACTGAACCACATTTTATATTTAGAATATGAATATATTGTATCTAAAGTAATTGCATGGACCCGATTCATTATAAGCCGGCAATACTTTGATAATCTATAAAATATTGAGTCGCTTAAAACTATTTCCTGGATTCACACCTGTGCTACCCGCTGAAGCTGTTGTACCTTATGCTCAGCAGGGTGCATTTTGTTATCGGTGGGCCACGTAGGGTTAGGATACTTTGGTATGGCTAACATGTGGAGTGGCGGTTTGACTCAACGGGTTTTTTTTTCTAACTCAGTTAGACCCAGAACATAGATGGGTAAAGTACCAATACACCCATCAACCAAGAGTCCTTTGGGGAAAAAGGATTGGATAGTTTATCCTACCATTCATTCAATAATGGGTTTTTTTTCGGACTTAGTCCGTCTCATTATTGGAGGGTTAAGGATCTTTGATAAAGCCAATAAAATCATCAACAAAAATTAATATGGATTAATTAATTTGTTTAATGGCTTTAAATACCTTTATTTTTAACTCTATAATGATTATTCTGTTTAAGCTAACAAATAAATTTCAGCAACAAAACAACTAATAATTCAAACTACAATACATCCTTAAAAGGACTAGCTATTTAGGCAACACTTCCTTGATAGGGCTCAAGAACTAGTGGATAATTTTGAGACACAGATCGAAGGAATGTGTGGTAGATATGCTTTAGCCCACTGGCAAGGATACTATACCGGCCCAATTTAGGCGGTATGCAAATTCAAAGGGATAGCCGGGATTTGAAACACCTTGTGTTGGCTAGAAAGTTTCCTAAATTGTGCAAACGATTAGAGGAGATACAAGCCTATGCTATGATAAGGTCAATTAATGAGACGTTTCATGGGCAACTTTATCAAGAGAGGTTCTTGATCACTAAGTCATTTCGATCCTACAAGATGGATACTATGATCTCTAAGGGTACTTATGTGTAGAACATGGAGAAACTCATTAAGTGTTTTATTCATCTTAGTATACTAGTACGAGAGTTTACAATTTTAACTATCCTGGCCTTCCTATTTGATTCCTATGACCATTTCATTATGAGCTACAAGCCATAGATGAGTATGACTATAGTTGAGCTGCAAGAGTTGCTTGAGCTAACCAAGAGTTTGGTAAATAGGACTCAGCCAGAGTTGATGGTGGATAATCAATTCAAAATTTAGGCATAGATGAGGCCATGATGTTCAAGGCGCTCATGGCTAAACAAGAAGTTAATTTTGAACTACGTCCAAAGGATACTCTTATCAAATATAAGCAGATTGGAAACAGAATGAGAACATGTCCTTAACCACATGGGAGAGTCTATAAAAAGCATTGAACATTTTTCATAGAGGTATCTATGTTATAGATATGATTATTTCTCTTCAACATCACAAGTATTTGATACTAGATGTGGTTCTAACATTGATAATGTACAAGAACTTAAGATGTGAGATAATTGGGATCTAGATAAGTGAATTCTTAAATCATAAGTGGAGTTTAAGAAACGACCATTAAGATTAAAGACCGTTACTCAAAGGTAGCCAATTAATTATTTTGATCCTGAAATGATGAAATTTTGTGCTCACTTAGATAGTGAACTTTATTTCTATTTCAGTCAAGGATGATTCTAGATATTCAATTTCTCATTTACAATGGATATAATTGGTATATCTAAGAATTGTTATTCCCAAACTTAAATGTTAGGAATAGTCATTTCCTTGAGTTGGTCAAAATGAATTTGATCTGTAACATAAATGCAAAAGGGATAAGCATGAGATGCTTGATCTAGTCTATATCCAAAAGTTATTTGTTCCAAGTTAACAAGAAACATATGGCTGAGTTTTCTACAAGGAAAGCTTAGGATCATTTGATTGAGAATCATCTGATCATATAGGTTCTTTGAACACTTGGTGAAATAAAGTAGAAGCTATTCAATAGACTTATAGACGTAGCAAATAGCCTGGTGAGCCTAAAGTGCAATGGAAGCATGTATAGGGCCTTAGGTGTATATGCTTGTCAACGAAGTTATTGAATGAGTAGCTAACACAATGGACCCAAAAAGTAGTGGGAGTGTATATAAGTCCAAAAGCGTGATAGCTAGGAAAAGACACATTTCTTCGTTAATGTTGGGGATGAATTTGATTAGCACATCTAATGAGATTACATCTATGGACCTTGATGATGTCAAGGACTCTAAGAATAAAGTTGAGAAATACATAGGTTATAATATCAAGGTTTTTGGTGTAACCAAGAATGCAAGCATATTGAAACCAAGTTTGAATTATCTCCCAAGACCCGGATTGAGGACATGTCTCGTTTGACTACTGGTCAGAAACATTACACTTTGAGTGAGGCTATTGAGAGAGCACAATATGAAATATGGATAGGCTGAAGGCTAATGTGTCTTTCTCTAGATTTTGAAATTGTGAAGTCTGAATCTTATGGTTGACATAAGATTGAATATCCATGTCATGATATTGATGTCATATTGACACAAGGAAATCTACTTAAGCCTATTTATGAAGTACCCATTGGAAACCAAAGGGTATTGCACTTACAACCTTGCCTAAACATAGTGTTTGAGGCTTGTAAGGGTGTTTTCTCAGGGATGTAATTCTTTGAGAAAAGTAGTGGGAGCACGGTTGAACTTGTAAGTTCAAGGCATACAAATTCTGAAAGGACAGATCAGATTTTACATTTAAGCTTCCCACATTTGAAGTATAAGTTGTAAAGAAACAATCGACCTAAAAGGCATGTCGATACAATCACAAATTGGAGAAATGCAGTTTCTCTCGAATGGTGATGACTCTTATCATATATTATGAATAAAGTTGACGTGGCAACCATTGGAAGCTATTGAGTCTTTAAGTAGCAATCCAATGATACTTTTATGGACAATGTGTGTGTATGATATTAATCAGTAATGCAGTCATGTTTCCAAATGTTGTATTGTGATAGTGTAGTTATGATTAGGCAGACTGAAAGTAGTTCACTAAAGTTATAGTGAATACTTTGCAATGTACGCTTTAGCTAAAACTGTGACATTCGGGTTGGATGTAGATCTACGTTGTTATATTAGATCCAAGAGAATGACCTTTTGGATGGAAATCTTTGAATTTAGATTTGATCCAATTGATTATGATCTATGAGATATATTAAATTAAGTTATACAAATGAGGCAAATTTATAGCATTATATTTGATAATGGATGTTAAGATCTATGAGGCAGATCGAATCGGTTTACACGTGAAGACCAGATGTATCTGGTCATGTTATGATTGCTGAAAGTTGAATAATAAGCTAAAAGCTCTATACAATAAATTTATTAATTCTACAATAGAAACTGAACACATAGTAGCAAGGTATTGCAATAAATAGTGGTGTTTGAATTAGGAAGTTCAAAAGTAAGTTAGGATGGATGGATCCTAGATCTGCTTGATGTTTTTTGCGACAAAAACGGGGGCCATTGCACAAGCTATAGGGAACCAGTCATAAGTTCAAACATGTGTTCAGTATGTCTAAGACATGTCAATACATGGGGTTGACACAAGAATAATGTTGTTGATAGTCTTACCAAAAGTCCATCATGGATGGAGCTTAATGGATTAGGTTAGATCTATAAAGATTAGGACAATGCCTATTGTGAACCAGTTCAAGTGGGAGATTGTTGGAAATGTTGGTATGCCCTAGTTCTCAAACATTGGTTCTTACATTATGTATATACTAATGATGTCACATTTTAAAGGCAATAATCTATTGAATGTATATCTTATGCTATAACATGAGTAGAGTATCCATTGATTGATAATCATAAATGTCCCAAATCTATTTTAGTCATGGAAATGAATAAAACAAAAGGCTTGTATGTTGGATGATCTATAGCAATGTAGTTGCTATGTCACTTGGTAAGTAGTTCAGGAACATAGGCACATGTTGAGAACATGGGGCTGGACCGATCCACATAGCAAGGTCACATGGTTGTATGTTATAAACAGTTTGTTGAGTAGGTCTCAATGGTCCTCAGACTTGATTTCAACTTATTATTAATGTGGAAGTGGGTATGCTGTGGCATATTACTAACGGGTCCTTAAATACTTGATTACAAGTATGGGTATGCTCTATATATTTCATGACCATGTTGATAGTAGTGTTGAAGTGATATGATTGCCATTCGGTTTGATAAACTAAAGTGAATCACCTGCCACTTGATGAATAAAAGGGATAAGGACATCCAATAAGTCATTCACTTATTTTATCATTTTATTTTAGGTCAAGAAATACGATGAACTGTATAAGAGGGTGACAAGCACGATGCCTCTTGTTCATCATATTGATGTCAACTGGCAAAAGACTTTGTTAGATAACTACTGGGCTCAGTATCTTTTTGAGATGGCTGTACTCTGTCCTAATTGGGGGCTATAATGGTTTGCTAGAGTCCGCTTACAGTTTCTGGGTAACTTACCCATTGTCAACATATGGACAAATCCAAAGGATCGTGCACTTAGAACTACTGATATGAGATTTCTTGTACGTGCAATGTTATAAGACTGGATGAAGAATTGATTATTAATTAGTTCACATGTCAAGTCAATGTAATTGAATAATCTATGTAACTCCAAGAAATTAATTTAGTTAATGATGTAATATAATATAGTTTATATTATTCATTAAAGTTAAATTAAGTTGATTAAATATATTTACATATAGTATTATTTAGTTAAAAATAAAATAAATTCATATATCAAACAATTTAATTGAATAAATTTAATCAGTAAAGGTGACATGCAAAATTAATTAATTAACTAGTTGAGTTGATTGAATTAATTTGTAGTATGACATATTGTTTGATTAAATTGTAATGTTTTAATTTTATCCATGGGGTTAATTTGTAAATTATAAAAGATGCCAATTAATTTTTTTAAGGAATTTAACGTTGGGGTTTAATTATTAAACTAGAATTTTGATGGGGCTAATTTATAATTAAAATTAAACTAACCCTAATTAACAAATTAGACTATAAATAGACAAAATAAAAACAAAAACCTAATCCTAATTCTGATAATAAAAACGTACACTGCCACCAAAACTAGTGATACACGTTTTCTTCGTATGGGAAAATTAGGGGATTCTTTGGAGTTTTTCTTGTTCTTCATCCATACGGCTAGCGCCGGTTCTGGTTCGAGAGTAGTTCGTGCATGTGAGATTGAAGAGCTTCCACTTGCGAGCTTCATAGCATCCGCATCTTAAGGAGACTAACCAAGTTAGTTTTTATTTGTTAAAATAAAATCGTTTTCCAACTCTATCAATCTTTCTTGAAAAGATCCTACTCTGAATATGGGAAAATTTTAACCGGTAATTTTGCCTTCAGGACTATATTTTCGTTGAAAATTCCCTTCAAATAACAGTAAAGAATTGAGAGATCTCTACGAGGGAGACTCGAAGCCCGGCTAAAAGAGTAAGATTAGGAAAGGGCTAGGTATGAACAGTTGAACGCAATAGATGAGAAGCAACTCAATGCACTTGACCATCTGCTGATGTACCAACAGTGCATGGCTCGAGCTTACAACCTCTCAAGGTGGGTGATTTGGTTCTCAAACAGCTGCGCCAGGTCAACACTGATGCTAGGGGCAAGTTTAGGCCTAATTGGGAAGGACCATTTGTTGTTCAGAAAGTCCTTGGTAAAGGAGGAATCAAGCTTATGGATTTGGATAGAAATGAGTTCGTGAATCCAGTGAATCAAGATAGGCTTAAGTGTTATCATGTCTAGGTCAAAAGAATTAAATAACAAAAAAGCAGCACAAAGAAATAAAAGAAATAAAGAATAAATCACCCAATGAATGGTCCTCTACTACTCGAGAAAAAATTAGGGTGCAACCCGCCGATCGGTATTCCACAAACCGGTCAGGAAAAAGTTAGGGTACTCCATCACAAATAAAGCCCTCTAAGTTGAAAACCCAAAAAGGGCGGCTTAGGCAAAAGTTAGGGCATTGAGAGAAAAATGACAGTTGCTTTCTAGAAAATCTGTAAAAGACTAGTAGGTAGTAGGGGTTAACCATTGGAAATTGTTACCAATGCCTATGCACTCAAATTAATCTCATCTATGAACACGTTATGATTTGCTAAGAATTTTGTTCTTATGAATGGATGCATGTCTTTAGGTGAAATAATCATAGGTATGTGAACATTAGTTTTTCTGTACAATTTATGCATATTTGTTGTTATCTTTACTATACGCACATTATTCAATAAAAGACACAATACCGATGGGCCACAAAAAAAATTGGTGCTATGAAAAATTTAGAAAACGTATGCTGGATTAAAAACCCGAAAGGATGATCCAGGCAAAAGTTGAGATAAAAGGAAAAAGAAAGAAAATGTATGCTGGATTGAAAACCCGAAATGGCGGTCCAGGCAAAAGTTAAGACGAAAGGAAAAAGAAAGAAAATGTCTGCTGGATTAAAAACCCGAAAGGTCGGTCTAGGAAAAAGTTAAGACGAAAAGAAAAAGAAAGAGGAACAACATATACAAGAGATTATAGCATATAGTTTATGAAATTCCAGCAATGTTTATAGGGATTAAAATGGTATAGTTGAGGTATGGGAGGTATAAAATAGGGAGAAAATCCATTCCTTAAGGTTTTGTCCACATTTTACTCATTCGTAGCTTCGTTTATTGAGATTTGGGGGAGCTTCTGTCCACACAAATACTCACCTAAACAGTCCTAAAATTCACCATTTCAACATCTACTTTTGCTAGACTTTCTCTCAGCACAGAGAACGCTTCAAAGTGGGTTCACATCGTAATGGTATGCTCCTGAGTTTCAAAGAGACTCTCATCTCATTTATTTTATCATAATTTCTCATATTCTGCTCCATCTATATAAATCTGTTAAATTGGCCGAAAAGGTTCTATTCGGACTAGACAGGACTCGTACGGGTCCCTCCATACCCGTATAGGTCCTCCACCAGCACTTGTAAGGTCCCACCCCACCCGTATGGGTATTGGTCTCCAGGAAGAACCACAAAGTTCTCTTTTAATACATAAAATCAACCAACATTATTATTTGCCATGCGATCATTTTCACTAATAATCCGGTAAATCAACCCACAAAAGTTAAAATATGTTTTAATAACAAAATGTACTAAAGACCTATTATTTCTCTCCGATCCTAGAAGCTGCCTGGCCACTAGCGATCGCAAAACCACCACACTAATACAATCACATTTTCCCTAACAAAATGCTGACTTATGGTGTGCTATAAGCAGTGCTAATCTTTGTGGATGTAGGGGAATTTATCTTACTTTGTTTTATTACTTTTAACAAATGTATAGGTTCTTTTGCAACTCCCCCATTTTCCCCCGGTTGTAATTGTTATTCCCTCAGTTATTGCTTGTGCTTTATTGTAAAATGTAAACACAGGAATTGAGTGTGAAAGAGTGTAGAAAATAGGATTTCCGTAATAATTCCCTAAATGATGAAGATAAAACGGTTTCACATGGTGATTGTAATTTTGAATTAACTAAATGAGAAATAAGTGACTCATCCGATACCTGAATCTCTGATCCAAAAGGCATGAGTCTCCTGCCCAATGGGAATCATACCAAAACTCTTTCGCTAGTAGACAACTTGGGTGGCGACTCTATCATTTGTATTGAGATTTGGGTCTCAATTATTTTATTTATAAAATTGGTTTCATCAAGCTTGAATTAATCAACCAATCACCCCAGTGGGCCCCTAGGTAGGACCCAAGGGAGACCCACACATCATCGACACCTTACAGTTGCCTTTTGGAAAACAAAATTTTTTGCCCCTTCAACCAAGGATCAAGGTGAGCTTGTGCTTTTGCCCCTAATTGAACTAAAGTACGGAGTTTAGGAGAAGTGGGGCTGGCCCTTAGTCTAGACTGGATGTGCCCCTAGTGCTTCATGAAGTTCTTGCTCAAAAACTGCCTCACGATGGAAAAAGGGGACACATACGAGTAGGCATTTGGTGAGGTGGGACCCGTACAGGTGGGCTGGGACCCGTACTGGTCCTGGTTGGGGGAGGTTTAAAACTGAAACAGACCCCTCACATCCTGCTATACACCAAACTCTCCTATATTGAATTTTTCGGCAATTTTTCTCCTAAAACCGATCAAAATGTGTAAAAAGATTCAAAAGACCGGCAATTTCTTTGTTAGGGTATAGGATTTGCCTCAAGTAGGCAATTTAGAGCTTCGAGAATGCCCGATTTTGGCCGGTACGCTTTTTACGAGGGAGATTCATTTCTTGGCCTTACCCCTACTTCTGATGTGCCTCTAGTTCTATCTCCTTATACCCATGCCTTAAAATTCCAAGTATCTCATTCGATTCCCTAGTTTTCCATTTTTGAGGTTTTTTAGAATTTCTCGATTTTTGGCATGAATTAGGGTGTTTTAGGTTTTGAAATAGAGCTTAATGCATGTAACTTTAGTCTAGGATGCCTTTAGGGTACTTTTAATTGAGCTTTGATTAAGTTTAGATGGTTTTAGTTTGCTTGGGAATTTTTTTTGCGACAAGAACTATTTGCAGGGACCCATATGGGTGTGGGAGGACCCGTATGGTTCTTGTTTTTGGTGTGGGTGGGAGACACAGACCTATACGGGTCCCACTTCCTAGGATAGAATGTCTAAAACTTTATTTTATGCTGCTTTCTTCAGATTTTGACCACTCCACTGTATGCTAGCCCCGTTAAATTATATTTTCTTCTTTGCAGTTTTAGTATAAGACTGTAGAAGCCCTGAGCTTCTGCAGAAAGTAGTACTTGGAGATCCGTATTGCGGGGGATATTGAGTTACTAGCCCGCATAGACTCATTCGAGTTTAGTGTCATCATTAGGGTCATCCCTCAGGCTCCGAAGACACTAGCCTCGGGTGCTAAATCAGCCCTAGCAGGCAGGTGGTTGGAGATGACCCATACTTTCCATTTGCTAATCGGGGAGGTCACCATCACTCCCTCAGACATGTATGCACTAACATGATTAGATTGGAGTGGAATATCATTCACTTTGGCATCTACGTTGATTGATGGCACTCCCGGCCTGAGGTAAAGGCCCATGTAGAGAGATTACTTGGGCTCCATCCTGGAGGGAAGGACATGCTTAAGTACGGAGAGCTTCATGATTACTAAATCAGGTAGCCGAGCCCTATTGCCATGGAGAGGAGGGATCAGTATGCCCGGTCTTTCCTACTAACCTTCCTCACCACCGTCTTCTTCCCAATTTACTCGAGTAACCTTAACTACAATTTACTTTTAGCCGTCGAGGATCTTGCCACTATGCCAGGCAAGAATTGGTGTCAGGCCATTCTGGCGTAGCTATATTATGGGCTGGATGTTGGAGTTCGGGGCCAGTAGTTTGAGGTCAAGATCTGCCATCTGATCCAATTGGTAATTCCCTAACTGATCTCTTCTATTTTAACCTTTTATTCGAACTACTTTGCAACCAACTTTACCTTACCTTGCAGATTTGGGCCTTTGACCATTGACTTATCCCCAGGCTAGGTCTAACCATGCAACTTGAGACACCTCACATTATCTCTAGGTGGATGGAGCTTTGGCAGAGTCAGGCCCTGACCATAGCGGAGTACACGGAGTTTCTTCGCCAACTGCGCTCTAATTGGGTAAACTTCTTTCATGCTGAATCTGTATTTCAAATTTTGACAACCATTAGTAGAAACTATATATACAAAGTTATGATACTTATAGTGCATTTACTTTGTGCAGGTCATTTGAGATTCGTGGGAGAGGGTGGATATATATGGAGATATCGAGTGTATATGGGTAGGCGTGGATGATCGCCACTTCGGGCTGGAATCCCCACTCTCACTAGAGTGGTGCTTCGATAAGGGGTTCGAGATTGGAGGAATAGTGCTATTGTGGAGAGGCCGATCCATCCCTTGATCGCAGCAAGAGTCTTCTTACCGCATCTAATGTTTGAGATAGACCAAGGTTTGTACCTATTAGATGAGGGGGCCCGAGTGATGTTAGTAGGGGGCTTCTATGCTATATCCATTGACTCTTTGCTCCTTCCTCCTTGTAAGAGGATCCATTCCATGGACATCCCCCTTGAGTTCCATTAGAGCGACAGCGATGGTGATGATGACGATGATGATGATGAGGGTGGATAGAGGGGCGACCACAGGGTCCCTCCATGGTTCAAAGTACTGATGGCCCAGCTAGGTCTGGTACACCTTCTTCTCAGTTATTTTCCTAACTTAGCCTTTGTGAATACCTTATTGTTTCTTAAAATTGACTGTAAATTTGAGTGTAAATATTTATTATCATTGCCTCCCACCTCCATGCAGAAGAGGTCTGTCATTGCTACCCCTGCTGACCCAGAGATGCCAACGTAACGGTCTCGCGCTTTGGGGAGTGTGAGACAGGGAGTTCTCTAGGCATGGTTTGATACTTTTTTTCAGCTCATCGATCATTAAGGGATGCGAGCTATCAAGGAGCTCGAGGAGTGGGTCTAGCCTATTCACTTTATCCCATCCAGCTCTACTCATGTAAGGAATTCTTATCCCTAAGATCCTCCTTTATGATTGCTACCTAAAATATCTCGGTGCTGACATGATTTTCTTTTCAGGTCATTGTTACTGAGGCAAAGAGGATCATTAGGGGTTTTTTCTCTATTCGGGACCTATTGCTAGCTTAGGATGCATTAGCTTTGGTAAGTTTCTTTTACCTGCAAAATTTTAAAAATTATGCATGATGCATGCCATAATATTTATATATATGTACTAATCTCATGATTTCCATTGTAGACTCTACTAACTATGAAGGGTAGTAGGTCCTCTTAGGATCTAGATGCTTTGGAGGACCGAGGTAGGTTCTTAGAGGAGCAGCTACGAGTAGCCACTGCTGAGGCTGACATGGTAAGAGCAGAGATTGCTCGGGTAAGGGCCGAGATCGAGGTATTACGGGGCTAGCTAGCATGGATGACTGAGGGTAGATAGACACCTGAGCCATCTAATTCCTTATCTGATGATGATATCTCAATGTATCGAGTGGAACTGGTGGTGACTCAGGTGGTTGGAGGTTAGCAGGAGGTGGAGTAGCGAGCTAAGGCAGCTGGTGTTATGGCTGAGGATGGCACTAGTGGAGGGGACTAGGTGATGATTGACATGGATATCTGCTGGCTGATGGCCAAGACGAGACTTAGGGTGCGCCCTAGGGATAGGATCCCACAACAGCTTCCATTCCATATACCAAGGAGAAAGGTGTCTGGTCAGTGGGTGTTCTCACACTGGTTCTATACCCCCAAACCACAAATGGAAGTTTATAAGACTAATTCCTGTAGGTAGAGACTGTCTTGGACAAAATTCTCTTGATCAACTTATTGACATTAATTATCAGTTTCCCTTTAGAGCTCCTAAGGGATTTGAGTATAGACTTGTAACCCAAGGTGTACTTTCCATTCTTCATAACTATACTCAGCCTGCTGTTGATGCTCTCATGAGGGGTTGTTTTGCTTATGTAACTTAAGATGTACTTTCCTTTAATAACTATAGCTATCCTACTATTGATGTTCTGAGTCTTTTGGCCTTCTTTATTGATGATTTTACCCCTTCTCCCACTCGTGAAGAAAGACGGGCCAAGACTAATTGTTATCATGTTTTCTAAGCACTCTTATCATCTCTCTTTTTGTGATAAGCTTTAACCATTTGATTTTTGTCCCACTGTGATTGACACCAAGTCAACTTCATTAATAAATATGGTGATATTTTTAAGAATTTTGTTGTTATGAGTGCATGATGTCTTTAAAATGAGATACTCAAACAAGATGTGAATGGAAAATGCATCAATTTAACCATGATATGCCTCATAAGCGGCACTGTTTGCATAAAACATGTTAGCAACATTAAGAATTACGTAATTTGAATCATCCTCCACAGGTGGAGGGCCTTATTGGTCAGCCTTGGTAACACTGGTAGTCTCAGTGCATAGGTTCGCATGAGTTTCTTCGGCCACTACTCTTGCTAAGTTCTTGATGGCCTTACTTACGGGGTTGCCCTTCTCATCTCCCTTCCAATTTTTCTTCACGAGTACTGTTAGTGCCTTGGTGATAGCTTCAACTACTTCATTTACCTCATCCCCTTCATTCTTCACACATACTCCTATAGAAACCGATGCCTTAATCCTGCAGCCATTCTTGAAGTCGTACACGTCATTGAAGATCTCAAAACTAGGGAACCTCTTTCCTCTAATCTCGATAGGTTCCTCCTCACCCGTGAACACCTCCTTCTTGACCTCAGCCATATCGTAAGGTAGGACTAGGCTTGGATTTCTTGGCACCTGGGCAACTTCCCAAACCAAGCCTGAATGGCCATGGTATAGGCATAATGGGCTCTAGCATGCCCTGAGGATTCTTCCCAAGCCCCTCTCCTTTCATGTAGCCCTGCTTCATCATAATCTTTTCAATCTTAAGGGATATGTATCCCTTAACCAAAAACTTTGTACCCTAGTGACCAACAACCACCCTGGATTCCTTTTCCTTGGCTTCTATAGCAGCTATAACAAACGGTTCAGTGGCCTCAATGGTCACTAGCTTGCCATTGTGGATGAGTTTGACTTTCTAGTGGACCGTGGAAGGAACAACCCCTAGTGCATGGAGCCAATGATTAACCAACAATAATGAGTACATGATAGGGATGTCAAAGATGGTGAACAAGACTTTGGACTTCACTTCCCTAATGGTAACTTCAGCTTCAAACACCCTAATGAAACTCCTTTTTGTATCATCATATACCCTTATAACAATATTGGATTTCTCCAACATGGATTCATCTAGCCCCAAGTGAGGAAGGATCTTGGTAGGGCAGAGATTAAGGGCGGAACCATCATCCACCATGACACACGGGATAGAATGGTGAAAGATTTGCACCTTGATGAAGAGCGCCTTGTTATGCTTGTTCCCTTCACTCGAAAGGTCTTTTGGATAAAATGTAATGGGTTTAACCTGATTGGAAGAAGTTCCTCCAAAAACTAAAAATACCTTAACCAAGGTGGCAGAAGGTGTAGCCTCCATGCTTAATAATTTCACGATCAAACCCTTGAGATGATGCTCATAGTCGATGAGAAGCTGCCAAATGCTGTACTTGGCAGTGGTGACTTGCAACTGCTGGATAAGAGGTGTGAACTTTGAATCTACCTTCCTAGTTGTGAGGTGTTGATAATGTATGGGTCTCCCTTGGCACCTATGGGAGACGTAGGGCCCATTGGGGGGTTGGTTGGATTTAGGCGTGTGAAAACACTTTTAGTTCAATTTTGCATAAATAGCCAATTTTAATGAATAACAGAATTGAGACCCAAATCTCGATACAAATGATAGAGTCACCACCCAAGTTATGTACTTGGGAAAGATTTTAGTACAGTTCCCATTGGGTGGGAGACTCATACTTATTGGATCAAAGATTCGGGTATCGGATGAGTAACTTATTTCTCATTTAGTTGATTCAAAATTACATTCACCGTGTAAAACCATTTTTGTTTTTATCGTTTGGGGAATTATCATAGAATTCCTATTTTTCTACACTCTTTCACACATTACATGCGTTTACAGGTTACAATAAAGCACAAGCAATAAATAGGGGAATAAAAATTACAACCGGAGGAAAATGAGGGAATTGCAAGAGAACCTATACATATGTTCTAAGTTATAAAACAAAATAAAAATAAAATCTCTTGCATCTATAAAGATTAGCACAGTTTATGGCACATCATAAGTTAGCATTTCATTAGGAAAAATGTGATTATGTTAGCGTATGCTCGGGCGGCTTCTAGGATCGGAGAGAAATAATGAGTCTTCAACGTATTTTGTTATGAAAACACATTTTAACTTTTGTGGGTTGATTTACCATATTATTGGTGAAAGTGATCGCATGGCAAATGGTGAGTTGTATTTTTTTAAACTGAATTAAAATGAATTCTGAATTCTACCTAGGGGCGGGTACCCGTACAGGTGGGTGGGGACTCATACGGGTCCTAGAGAGGACTGGTACCGGTATGAAGGACCCGTGCGGGTCCCAGGGTGGACCAGTACCAATATGGGGGACCCGTATGGGTCCTATCTGGTCCTAGGCAGAAACTTAATTTGAAATGGATAACTTAATGGAAGAGAAATGAAATAAAAATGGGATTTCCTCTATTTGAGTATAGCACACTGATTTAATATACCTAAGGACATATGGTGCTAACAAGGCTCATATGGGTTAGGACCAGACCCAAAGCAGAAAATAAAAAGAGCATATATAATAGAGGAGGCAGAGAATAACAATAATAAAATAACTGAGATGTAAGTCTCTTTGAAACTCAGGAGTGTTACCTTTGCGACGTGAATCCACTGAGGCGATCCCTTTACTATTAAGAGAGTCTAGCCAAAGTGGATGAATCAAGACTATTTAGGCAAATTTTTGTGTGGACAGAACCTCCCCTAAATCCTAATAAATGAAGCTAGGAATGAATAAAATGTGGACAAAACCTTAAAGAATGGGTTTTCTCCCTATTTTATACCTCCTATACCTCCACTATAACCTTTCTATACTTATAGAAACTGCTAGAATTTGTGTATAGTATACTTATTAGGTTGTATGTATTGTCCTTTAAAATTTGAAGAGAAGGTTGCTATTTATAGGGGAAAGGAGGTCTGAACACAATAAATCGCGTTCATGACCTGGGCTTTCCTAAAATAGGAAAAGATTCCCTTCCAAAAGAACCTATTTAGGCAATAAGAGGACCCGTATGGGTCTCCTCCAGGTGTATGGTAGAGATAAACTGTACGAGACGACCACCAGTGGATCCGAACCACTAGGCAGCACCCGTAAGGATCTTTAAGGGCAGACTAGGTCTCCAAACTTTGGCCAAACTCGACTTTGCAGTAGTGGGAACACCTCTAATGGGTAACAACTCCAAGATAATGCTTTATATAGCTCTTATCATCGCTTTGTGAGAAGGATCTTTAAAATCCAGTGCTCAAAGACTCCCCCTTGTGGGATCACTGTAGATAGGGATCTGTATGATCTCACAATGTGAGCGAGGGTTTAGAAATTATACTTGAGGTGATGATATGGGTGAGTTCCTTTCTTGAGGTGAACTTCTTTCCTAGGTGTCCCTTTCCTGATGCAGATAACTTTCATTGCCAATCCGTATCCCTTTCCTAAAGCAGATGACTTTCCTTGCCAGTGCATATCCCTTTCTTAAGGCGGATGACCTTCCTTGCCAATGTGTATCTCTTTCCTAAGGTGGATGACTTTCCTTGCCAATGCGTATCCCTTTCCTGAGGTAGATGACTTTCCTTTGCTACTGTGCATTCCTGGTGACTCAACTGGGGAACTTGGGAATATCTCTTTCTTAAGGCAGATCGACTCTCCTTACTGATGATTTATCCCTTTCTTAAGGCGGATCAACTTTCCTGACTGATGGTGTATCCTTTTCCTAAGGTGGATGACTCTCCTAACTAATGTATCTCTTTCTTGAGGCAGATCTACTTTCCTGCTGTTGATGTATCCCTTTCTTAAGGCAGATCGACTTCCTTGCTGAAGGTGTATCCCTTTCCTAAGGCGGATGACTCTCTTGACAATGTTGTATCCCTTTCCTAAGACGGATGACTCTCCTACTAGGTAATTCAAATAGCCTAAAAAAGAGACAACAATCAAACACCGAGTTAGTCATTGTCTAAGCAGGCACATCTTTATTCATAATTAACTTTTGTGAAAACAAAAATATTTTTGCCCCTTCAATTAAGAATAAAGATGCGTGGATGGGGGGTTAGCCCTTGAAATAAACTGAAAACTAAGTGCAGGAAATGTCGAGTTTGGACTAATTACTGCTGGTTGCACTACTAGGGAATCCCACTACGGTTTGTGCCCCTAGGGTTTTTTATGATAGGGGTATTCCCTTTGATTGATTCCACTGCTAGGAGAGAGGAGGATGCCCCTGGATTGGCTGATTCTGCTGTCGGGAGATGGGGAAATGCCCCTAGATTGGTTGATTCCACTGCTGGGAGATGGGGAGATGCCCCTAGATTAGCTGGGGGGATGCTCCTTGGTTGACTCATATGCTAGGGAGTAAAGTAATATCCTTTGGTAAAACCTCTTCTACTTGGGAAGAATTCATGTGCTAAGATTTGTTTGCTGGAGAAGAATTCCTATGCTAGGATGGACCTGTAAACAAAATTTTCCTTGTTAGTGATCAATTCGAAAATGGCTCACCTTGATTCTTGATTGACTTTTGTGAAATACAAAAATATTTTTTCCCCTTCAATCAAAGAGTCAAGGTGAGCTAGGGGGTTTTCCCTAAATATAACTGAAACATATGGTTGAGGAAAAGTGGGGTTGGCCCCGAAATCGGACTGGATGAATTTCTGGTGCTTTCTGAAATAATGGTTCAAAAATTTGCCCCTACATAGAATGAGAGGGCCAGTATGGGTGGGCCAGGACCCGTACTAGTGGGAGCTTGGAGAGTTGGGATCTATATGGGTGGGGTGGGACCTGTACGGGTCCCTAACGGGGGTTTCAAAAGGCTGATCAGACTCTTTACATCCCGCCTTATACCAAATCTCCCCATTTGTGTTTTCCGGCGAATTTCTTCCTAGAACCAATCAAAATGTATAAAAAGATCCCAAAGACCGGCCGTTTCTCCCTTAGACTCAAGGATTTGCCCCTAGTGGTTGATTTGGGGATCCAAGGATGCCCGGTTTCCATCGAGTACACCTTTTACGAAGGGGACTCATTTCTGGGGCTCACTCCCACTTCATAAGTGCCTCTAATCCCTTCTCCTAATACCCACCCTTCAAAACTCCAAGTAATTTTGCTTGATTCTCCATTTTCCATTTTCAGTCTTTTTGAGAATTTCTCGAATTTTGACATGAATTAGGGTGTTTTAGACTTTGGAATAGAGCGTGATCCACGTAACTTTAGTCTAGGATGCTTTTAGGGTAGTTTTGATTGATCTTTGACTGAGTTTGGATTGTTTGGAAATGTTTTACGATGGGGACTATTTACAAGGGACCCGTGCGGGTGAGAGGGGACTCGTATGGGTCCTAATATTGATACGGGAGCCACTTATTGACCTGTATGAGTGGGGCCTACCCGTACGGGTCATGTCCTTAGGGATAAAATGCTGGTTACTTTGATTTCTGCAATTCTCTTCTGGTTTCTGACATGTATGCTATATTTTAACCCTGTTGAGCTATAATTCTATCTTTACAGTTTTAATACAAGGCTGTAGGAGCCTTGAGCTTCTGTAGGAAATGGTGCAACGAGATCCGTACCATAGGGGATACTGAGTTACTGGCCCGCATTGATTCCTTTGGCTTTAGTGACAGTATCGGGGCCATTCCTCACACTCTGAAGATGCTAGCCCCAGGGGCCATTTTAGCCTTAGTAGAGAGATGGTTGGAGATGACCCATACCTTCCATCTATCGATTGGGTAGGTTAATATCACTCCCTCTAACGTATGTACCACGACAGCAGGATTGGGGTGGAGCGGAGATATTGTCCACTGTGATGTTTATGCTGATAGGTGGCATTCCCATCTTGAGGTGAAGGCCTATATTGCGAGATTACTTGGGCTTCATCTGGGCGGGCTGAACAAGCTCAAGTATTGGGACCTGCATGCTTATTGGATCGGGTAGTCGAGTCCTATTATAGCTGATAGGAGGGATCAATATGCTCGGTCTTTCCTTCTAACATTCCTTACTACTATCTTTATCCTAGTTTAGTCGAGCAACCTCAATTATGGTTTACTTATTGCTGTGGAGGATCCTTTTGCCGTTTTAGGAAAGAACTAGTGCTAGGCCATTTTGGCACAGTTATATTATGGGCTGGACGTTAGAGTTTGGGGTGAGCAGTCCAAGCTCAAGATCTGCCACTTGATACTACTGGTAAATCTTGAACTAATCTTTTGTGCTTTAACCTTTCAATAAAATAATGATGTGACTAATCCTTACTTTTCTTGCAAATTTGGGCTTTTGAGCACCATTCTATCCCTAGGTCGGGCTTGCCCATGCAGCCTGAGACACTATACATCATCTCTAGATGGATTGGCTTTGGCAGGGTCAGCCCCTGACCATAACGCAGTACAGAGAGTTCCTACATCAGCTGCACACAAATCGGGTAAACTTCTTCCCTATTAAACCCATATTTTACATTTCAACAAACCACTAGTAGAAACTGTATTCACGAGGTTGTGATACTCACTATGCATTTGTTTTGTGTATGGGGCTATTGAGTAAATGTGGGCCGACGTTGATGACTGCCGCTATGTCCTAGAGTCACCACTCTCTTATGAGTGGTATTTAGTGAGCGGGTCTGAGGGTGGAGGACCAATGCCATGGTAGAGAGATTGATCCCTCCCTCAATCCCCGCGGGCATCTTCTGGCTGTATCTCATGCCGGGGACCGACTAGGGGCTATATCTATTAGGCGAGAGAGCTTGAGTGCTATCCATAGAGGGCACCTACACTGAGTTCATTCATTCCTTGCTTCTTCCTCACGAGAGGATCCACCATGAGGAGTTCCCTCTCAAGTTCCACTAGAGTGATAGTGAGGATGATGATGATGATGATGAGGATGGACCGAGGGACGATCGTGGGGGTCCATCCATAGTTCACGGTACTGGGGGCTCGACTAGGTCCGCTACCCATTCTTGTTTGGTATTTTCTTAACTTAACCTTTATGAATACTTTGATGTTCTCTGAAATTGATTGTGATCCTAAATATGATCCTTTATTGCTACAGCCTTTCGCTTCCACGTAGAAGAGACCTGTTGCTGCTACAGCTGCTACCCCTGGGCTGCCAACGAAGCGGTCTCGCAATTCTGGGTCCATGAGAGAGGGGGTCCTTCAAGCTGAGCTAAATACTTTCTTTCGGATCCTTGATCATTCAGGGAAGCAAGCTGTCAAGAAGCTCAAGGACTCATTCCAGCCTATCGGTTTTACTCCATCCAGCTCTACCCATGTAAGGAATTCCTTGCTTTAATCTTCATCCATTAGTGTGATTGCTTAGAATGTCCTATCCTTATATGACCCTTTCTTTTTAGGTGACCATCTCTGAGGCTGAGAGGATTGCTAGGGGCTACTTCTTCATTCGGGATCTATTACTAGCCCAAGATGCGCTAGCCTTGGTAAGTTTCTATTACCTACAAAATTTAACAAACTATGCATGATGCATGCTATGACATTCATTTAGGTGTACTGATCTTATGATTCTATTGCAGACTCTGCTGGCCATGGAGCAAAGTAAGTTCACTCAGGACTTGGATGCTTCAGAGGAGAGAGCCTGATTCGTAGAGGAGCAGCTGTGGGCAGCCACCGCTGAGGCTGACTAGGCTAGGGCCAAGACTGCTCGAGCGAGGGGTGAGATTGAGATGCTGAGGGGCTAGTTGGCAAGGATGTCTGAGGATACGCAAACACCAAATCCTTTTGATGATGAGTCTAAGGATGATCTTTCTGCACACTGTGTGACTCAAAGGGGTGGAGATCATCATGGTGAAGGAGCGAATGTTGCTGGGCTATTGCAGGGACAACAGAGACTACAGCCCATGCCTAGCTAGCTGCTGGTATCGGTGAAGCCGAGGATCATATGATGATAGATGTGGATTATTTGTTGGCGGATACACAGGATCAAATTCCAGAGGGTCATTAGGGATACGATCCCCTGGTAGCTTACATTATTATTACTTTTTGAACTGTTTATACTTTTGGGCCCTATATGGCTTGTTTTGAGTGTAAACTTGGATTGATACTCTTGACATTTAGCTTTTATGCATGCGGATTTTTCTTTTTCTGAACTGAGAATATCGAGTATTACTACTTTGTAAACCCATATTACTTATATCTAGTGATTTTGTAGCAAGGGGACCGAGTGATGTTCTAACTTTTGCATAGGCCATTTGATGTGAGATGACCTATCGAACATTTATTTTTTTTTCTTTTTGTCCTAATTTTTGCCTCAGCTGTTCTTGATGGCTTAGTCTAGCGAACTTTTTCTTTTTAGCTTTAACTTTTGCCTGGACCACCCTTTTGGGTTTTCAACCTAACAAGCTTTTTCTTTATTTTTTATTTGCCTTAATTTTTGCCTGGATTACCCTTTCAGGTTTTCAATCCAGTAGGCTTTTCTTTACTTTTGCCTTAATTTTGGCCGGGACCGCCCTCTCGGGTTTTCGACCTTGCAGGCTTTTTATTTTCCTTTTGTTTCATTTTAACGTTTTCCTATACCGCCCTTTTGGGGTTTTCAATCTAGTAGACTGTCTAAATTTTTGCCTGAATTGTCCTTAATGCTCAATCTAGCAGACTTTTTCTAAATTTTACATATGCCTGATTTCTTTGGTACTTTTATCTCTGTGGGATTACATGTATAATGAAAGGAATAACAGTGATGCACAACATGTAGAGAAAAATTGATGTTCACAGACCTGCGATTATTTCACCTAAAGACATGCATGCATTCATAAGACCAAGATTCTTAGCAAAATCATTACATGTTCATTGATGAGATTAATTTGAGTACATAGGCAATGGTAACAATTTCCAATGGTTAACCCCTACCGCCTACTAGTCGTTTATAGATTTTAAAGAAAGCAACTGACATTTTTCTCTCGATGCCCTAACTTTTCCCTAAGCCACCCTTTTTGGGTTTTCAACTTAGGGGGCTTTATTTTGATTTGCGGAATACTGATCAATGGGCTGTACCCTAATTTTTTGTCCGAGTAGTAGAAGACCAATCGTCAAGTGATTTATTTTTTATTTCTTTTATTATTTGTACTGCTTTTTTATGATTTAATTCTTTTTACCTAGACAAGATAACGCTTAAGCCTATCTTGTTTTACTGGATTCACAAACTCATTTCCATCCATATGCATAAGTTTGATTCCTCCTTTGCCAAGGACTTTCTTAACCATGAATGGTCCTTCCCAATTAGGCCTGAACTTGCCCCTAGCGTCAGTGTTGACTTGGCGTAGCTGCTTGAGAACTAGATCACCCACTTTGAGAGGTTGTTTTGGGTATCTGACTCTATTGTTGTAAGCTCGTGTCATGCGCTGCTGGTACATCTATAGATGGTCAAGTGCTTTGAGCGGCTTTTCATCTATTGCATTTAATTTCTTATATCTAGCCCTTGCCCAATTTGACTCTTTTAACTGAGCTTCAAGTGCCACTCTTAATGATCTTACTTCTATTTCAACCAGTAACACAACTCCCATTCCCTATACCAAGGAGAATAGAGTATGATAAGTCGGAGTTCTTATGCTGGTTCTATACCCCTAAATTGCAAAAGGGAGTTTATCATCCCAGTCCCTATAGGTAGCCACAAGATCTTTTTGATTGACTTATTGGCATTAATGATCAGCTTCACTTTAGAGCTTTTGAAGGATTTTGGGCATCTTTTTATGACCTAAGATGTTCTTTCTATTTTTCATAACCAAAGCTAGCCTGCCATTGATGCTCTCATGAGTCTTCTTGCTCTTCTTTCTTGACAATGCGTACCCTCGCACCCTTTTCCCCCTTCGTGAAGAAAGGTGGACTAAGGTTTTCTATTATCATGTTTTCTAAGCACTTTTATCATCTCTCTTTTATCTGGTGATAGGTTTTAACCATTGGATATTTATACCATTGCGATGCATTTGAAGTCAACTTCATTCATGAATATGATGTTTTTAAGAATGTTGTTGTTATGAGTGTAGGGTGTCATTAGAATGGAATACTCGAGCGAAATGTAAATGAGAAATGCATCAATTTATTCATGACATGCTTTAAGAAGTACTGATGTTACAACTTATCCATGATACGCCTTATAAGCGGCATTGTTTGCATAAAAAATATTTGCAACATTAAAAATTATATCATTTGAATCATCCTCCACAGGTGGAGGGCCTTATTGATCGGCTTTAGCAATATTGACAACTGAATTAGTAGCTTCGGTGTGCAGGTTTACAAGCACTTCTTTGGCCACTACTCTTGCCAAGTTTTTGACAGCCTTGCTAATGGGATTTCCCTTCGTACTTCCCTTCTAATTCTTCCTCATAACTACTGCTAGTGGCCTGGTGATGGACTTGATTGCTTCATTAATTTCATCCTCTTCAACATTCCCACATACTTCCATAAAAACTGAGGTTTCAATCATGTAGCCTTTCTTAAAATCATATACATCACTGAAGATCTCAAAATCGAGGACCCTCTTATTTCTTACTTCGATAGGTTCTTCCTCACCCGTGAATGTCTTTTGCTTGATCTTATCTCCTATCATAAGGCAGGATTGGGGCTTAGATTTCTTAGCACCTAGGAGACTCCCCAAACAAAGTCTGAATGGCCATGGAAGAGGCAAAATGGGTTCTAGAATTCTCTGTAGATTCTTTCCGAGCCCCTTAACTTTCATATAATCTTGCTTTATCATGATCATTTCAATTTTAAGCGATATATACTCCTTAACCAAAAACATTGTACCCTGGTGAGCTACAGCCACCCTAGATTCCTTTTCTTCAGCCTCCATAGCTGCTATAATAGATGGTTCATCTACTTTAATGGTCACTAGCTTGCCACTGTGGATGAGCTCAACTTTATCATGGAAAGTGGAAGGGACGGCACCTAATGTATGGAGCCAAGGTTGACCCAATAATAATGAGTGGGTGTCAGGAATGTTGAGGACAATGAATAAGACTTTGGACTTCACTCCCCCAATTGTAACTTCAGCTTTAAAGATGCCAATGACACTTCTCTTTGTATCATCATATGCCCTTATAATAGTATTGGACTTCTCTAACATGGATTCATCCAGCCCTAAGTGAGGAAGGATCTTGGTAAGGCAGAGATTAAGGGTGGAACCATCATCCACCATAACACATGGGATAGAACGATCCAAGATTTGCACCCTAATAAAACGTGTCTTGTTATGCTTATTCCCTTTAGCCGGGAAGTCTGACAGATAAAACTTAATGAGCTCAATTTGATTGGAAGGAGATCCCCCAATAACTAAAAACACTTCAACCAAAGTGGTAGACGGTGTAGCCTCCATGCTTAACAATTTTTCTATCAGACCCTTGCGATGATCTTCAGAGTCAATGAGAAGCAGCCAAATGCTATACTTGGCAAGGGTAACTTGCAACTGCTAGATGAGAGGGGTGACTTTCAAATCTTTATTTTCAACACCAACTCGGGTTTGAGTCTCAATAGTAGGCGTAAAGGTTGGACCCTAATTCATATTTGGAATAACCTGGATATCTACATCTCTACCACTTCTTCTTTTTTGGAGAGGATTAGGAGGAACCCTCCCACTTCAGGTAACATGCAACACCCCATCTTCCATATAACTCCTCCCTTTGAAAATTTCCACTAACAAGGCTGGCCCTTCGAGCTCATCATTCTCCAACATATAAGCATCGATATCAATTGGTTCTAGTTGAACCAACATAGTCTCCTCATCATGAGTTCCTTCCAACTCAAATACATCGATGTCAATGGGGAACGGTTCATCAGGTAAAGCCACTACTGAGTGAACCATAGGATTAGCTTGTGAGATTATATCAAAGACATGGTAGGAGGGTAACCCTGACTTGACAGCTGCAACTTGTTTCTCAAAATTTAGCAGGGGGTTATTCATGGTGCTGGGATTAAGCTCAGGTTTATGAATCTTCTTTTCCTTAATCAAACCACGAATAGCCTTAAGTATATCTCTACATGCACCAGTGTGATGAGCCTTACTGATGTAATAAGCACAAAACTGATCCCTGTCTTCAGGTTTGGGTGGAACATAGGGCTTGATACTCTAAAGAAGACCAAGTGTCCTCAACTTAGTGAAGATGGCAAGCAGAGATGCTTTCCAAGGGGAAGTGTCATATTCGGTGGTATGGACTGCAACCACTTCTTCTTGCACTACCGCTACTTTAGGATCAGAGCCAGACTTTGGCTTAGAAGCCTAGGCTGGGGCTGAAGGGTCATTCTTTTTGAACAAAGGTTTGGTCAGGACACTCACCTTCTCCAATTCCTCGATTCTTTCCCATTTCTCAGCTTTTTCAAAGACTTCAACGTAGCTAGAGAATTTATCCACACCAAGAACCTTAAGATAAGCAGGCAAGGCACCATCCATCAACTTTACGATCATCTTAGGGAGACTTAGTCTATCTTTCAGTAAAACTTGAGTGGCTATCCACCTTTCAAAATAGGGCTTAAATTTCTCAATGGGGGCCTACTTGATTGCTTCCAAATTCTATATGGTAGTTTTAATAGGGACATTGAAACCTTACTGCTCAATGAAAGCCTCAGATAAAGCTTTCCAGTTTTCAGTCATCTCATCTGACAGAGTATTTTACCACTCGATAGCAGAACCTTCCATGGTCAAGGGAACATCTCAGTGAGGACTTTATCACTTAACTTTCTAATTCTTATAACCTTTTAATAGATGATAATATGAGATTTAGGTGGACCTGTTCCCTTATACTTTGTCATGCTAGGCATACAAAAGCTTTTAGGGACCCAATCCTCCTCTCTAGTGGTTTGGAGTGATAGTGATGATGGCTGGGAGTCGGGATTGGTAGCAAGCCATTTCTGAAGTAGATCATGCAATTCCACGAATAAGGATGATCCCTCCAATGGAGTAATTGCAACCAAGGGTAAACCTGCTGGTTGAGGTAAGGTTATCCCCTTAGGAGTGACCATAAGATTAGGGGTTAGGCCAGATGCCCCAAACCGAAATGGAGGTGGTACAAACCCTTGACTAGGCTGAGCAAACTGATTGATGGCTAGTGGAACCATTGTACCCACTGATTAGAATGGCTAGCTAACTGAACTAAATGGAGCAATAGAACCCAACTGACAAAACTAACTGGAAGAATCCATACGAGTCCACACAAGTGCCAACTAAAACAGAGTGAATGGATTGTGAGTAACTCTTGATACTTTCTCATTAATCACTGCATTCACTGCTAGAGCACTGATTGGTGCGCTATAAGGAGCATTGACCATTCTCTCTTTGGCCAAAATTGCCCTGATGGAAGCTAACATCTTATCATTCATTCAGTCCAAGAACTAATCACTTCCCAAGTATTGTGACAGGGTATTTACAATCTCTAACCTAAGCTTGGCCCTTGATGCATTTGCCTCCTCACTAGTAGCAACATTCTCAACCTCAACATCAATCTAGCTCTCTAGAGTAAGGATACAAGACATTTTCTTGGGATGATAGGCAGAAAGATCAACCAGACTAAACTGACTGCTGGATGAAATACTAGTGGATGGAAGTGGAGTAACCCTTAACTTAGTTGGAAGAGGAGGAGGAGGAGAAGCAGCTAGAATTCGAGTCAAATGGACCTGAGAACATCGCTAAGTTTTAAACCTTTGGGCTTTGGCTGAGGTGACAAAAAAAATTAGTACATGCATGCACAAATTACAATGATGCATGGCTGGGTTAATTTACAAGGGAACATAAAATAACACATGCGAAGCAGTCAATTCCATCCTTATTTCTCCCTCCAGTTCTGAGGGTATTCTTCCTTAGTCTAATCTCACATAGAAAGGAGTACCTAGAAGGTAAATTTCTAAGGCCTTCACTAAGAATGACATAGGTACATATAGGAAGTTTGATGTAGAAGGTTCTTATCGCATCAAGCCTCTTTTGGAGGGAGATGGCAATGAGTGCTCCACCCACTAGAGTGCCCGCAATTCCTAGCGGGCATGAGTGACACTTTCGTAAGTTTCATAGAAATAATAGGGAACCCTAACCTAGAGCTATAAGCAGAGCGCATCTAACTAAAGAGAGAAGGAGATGAGAAGATAGAGTGTGATTATTTTCCCAAATGATAAAAAAGAAAATGGGTTGAATCAAGGAAATGATTTTCGGTGCTCATCTTAATCTTTTAAGCTTTTAAAACAAACCAAAATTTTACAAGTTAAAAGATTATATCCCCAGCAAAGTTGACACTGTGAGGTGTCAATGGTGTGTGGGTCTCCCTTGGCACCTGTGTTAGAGGCAGGGCCCACTGGGGGGTTGGTTGGATTTCGGCGTCACAAAACATTTTTAGTTCAAGTTTGCACAAATAGCCAATTTTAATGAATAAAAGAATCGAGACCCAAATCTCGATACAAATGATAGAGTCGCCACCCAAGCTGTCTGCTTGGGAAAGAGTTTTGGTACGGTTCGCTCTGGGCAGGAGACTCATACCTATTAGATTAGAGATTCGGGTATCGGATGAGTCACTTATTTCTCTTTTAACTGATTCCAAATTACATTCACCGCATTTAGGGAATTATCACAGAAATCCTATTTCTACACTCTTTCACACTCGTTACATGTGTTTACATATTATAATAAAGCACAAGCAATAAATGGGGGATAAAAATTACAATCGAGGGAAATGGGGGAATTGCTAAGAGATCCTATACATTTTTTCTAAGTTATAAAACAAAATGAAAATAAATTCCCCTGTATCCACCGACGTTAGCACAGTTTATAGTAAAGCATAAATCAACATTTTATTGAGGAAAATGTGATTTATGTCGTAAAACCATATTTTAGCTTTTGTGGGTTGATTTATTGGATTATTAGTGAAAATGACCGCATGGTAAAAGGTGAGTTGGTTGATTTTTATTTAACCAAAAAAAGAAGTCTGGGTTCTGTTTGGAGGTCGGTACCCATATGGGTGGGGAAGACCCATACGGCTATGGGGAGGACCTATACGGGTATGGGGGATCCATATGGGTCCTGTCAGATCCAATAGAACGAGTGTTTAATTTATATCATTAGGTTAATTATAAAGGAGATAAAATAGAAGCGGGAATTCCCTTTATACGAGTCTCACAAATAAGTACAAGCACCGAAATGATATATTAGGTACCAACAAAGCCCATATTAATCAGGATCGGACCCAAAATGAGAATTGAAATAACAGTCGATATAGAATAAACTGATAATAATAATATAATGGAGATATGAGTCTCTTTAAAACTCAGGAGCATTAGCTTTATGATGTGAATCCACTTTGAGGCGATCCGTTTACTGTAGAGAGAGTCTGGCCAAAGAATGTGGTTAGTTAGGACTATTTAGGAGAGTATTTGAGTGGACCAAATCTCCCCTAAAACGTAATAAATGAAGCTATGAATAAATAAAATGTGGACAAAACCTCAATGATGGGTTTTCTCCCTATTTTATACCTCATATACCTCAACTATACCTATGGAGTAAATTTGCTTATGAATTGTCTCTTCTTAAAATGAGAGGAGAAGGCCCCTTTTATAGGGTGAAATTAAGTCAGAATTTGGTGATCTTGAATTCGATACCTGCCTTTTCCTGAAATGGTAAGAGGCTTCTTCTGAATTAGCCTGAACGGGAAACAAGCGTACCCATACGGGTGGGGCCCCACCTGCAATGGTACCGGGGACCTATATGGGTCCTCCCTCTGCTAGTGGATCTGTACCCCTAGGCAGCTCCTGTATGGGTACCTAAGGTCAGTCTAAGTCTCCATGTTATGGCCAAACTCACTCTATATTAGTGGGAAAACCTCTGATGGATATCACCTGTAAAAGAATGCATTATCTAGCTCTCATCATCGTTTTGCGAGATGGATCACTGAAATCCAGTGCTCACACCGTGTCAATGATGATCCGCCTGATAGTATATCCTTCCACTATAGCTTCTAACACAAAGGGATCGGCATGCGGGCTTCAAATAAATAATGATAATAAATGAATAAATGAGAAATAATAACTTAATAATAAAAAAATAAAAAATAAAAAATATAACAATGGCAATAAGGCTTACCAAAATCCAAGAAAGATTATTGGAAGGCTTTAAAGCAGGCGAAATGAAACCCCCAGGAGCCATCCTATGATACATCAAAGCTGATGGAACCTATATAGTGCCTCGGCGGGAACCTCAGAAAGTTCCACTTGTTGGCCATCGATAACCACATTGCGCCTCGTCACTTGGATGGCTGGTAAATCCTAGCGGACATTGTAAAGCTTGTACCACATTGAGAACCCACAAAATTGGAGTAAAAGGGGCAGAAAAGGGAAGAGGATGAAAGAAATCATCATTGAGAATAGCTAGAAAGAAAAAATTTTGAAAACAACAAAGCGAAATTCACAGGGAGAGAAGAAGAGAAGTCTTGGTCTGGGGAAAAGGAGAAGTAAGATGCGGGCTAATTACATGCATAATTAGCCTGCCAGCTAATTACCTAGCCAGCTGTCATGTATTTACGCGTTGAATGCGTGAATGTGTAACGGCTATAAAAGTTACCGTTACATAGGTAATTAGCCCGCCGGCTAATTACTTGTATTTTGAAAAGTTTTGCAATTTTGCATATTTCATCCATTTTCCTCATTGTTTATAATACGAGCGAACCTAAAAGATGTTTTTACACAGTCACTCATGCATTAAGCACCAAAAAATATTTATTTCGACCCTCGATCAATTTTGATCTCATGCAATTCATTAATAAATTTTTAATCGAAGGGGCAAAATATATTTTGTTTCAAAATTTGTCGATTAAAAATATTATAACTCATTGCATTCCATACACAAGCTGTTTTATTTGTTTCGCATACAATAAAATTTCAAGCACGAAATTTATGTATGCGAGGGCCAAACTGTTAGCACAGGTCTGTTTTGGCCTGATGATGAATTATTCCTATTTCATTCAGTGATCAAACAAAAGAGCCAAAACGGACAGAATTGTCATCCAAAATCTAAAATTTAAAAATTCACATTCCAGGGAAGCTTTGATTTAGCATTTTCTACAAAAAAATCAAAATGTCAAAATTTGGTCAAACATGGGTAATCATCCCATCAGGTAATTACCTATCTACGCTAAAAAAATCAAATCTTATCGAGATATGGTAAAGATTTATGGGATTAAAAGTAGGATCTTGTTAAATAGGTAATTAGCCCGCCAGCTAATTATCACCCCTCCATAAATAGAGGACTTTGCCCCTCATTTGAAAGGTGACGGAAGCAAACCAAAAAATCATTTTGTCCCCTTTTGGTCTGGGAGTCCTAAAAGCCCTGAAACTCTGTCAAAACACTTCCAAAGCTGAGCTTTATCACTGACATTTGGTATAAACTTATTTTTCCTATCTTTTTCGATCAAGATCTCAGAGTGATCTTTGGTCTAAAAATGACTTAACGACTCAAAAGTCCCACATTTCCTCTGAGAATAATCCAAGATTATAGCCATAACTTGGGTTAAACCTATTTTCCAATCAAATCACTCTCTGACAACTTCGGTCCTGCACTAGCTCTCAAGTCATCCTAGACAGACAAAAAGGTAAACTGAGAGTAATTAGCTCGAAGCCCAACTTTAAAATTCATTTTTACTACTTTTATTATTCCCATTGCATTCTGTTTCCCTAGTTAAGTGAGCCACTGGTGCAACTTAAACTATAATATGTGTAAATAAGCTCGTAGGTATGGACAAACATCCAGAATGTGAGGAAACTCTATCCGAGTTTCCGGGCCAAAACCCAATTGTTGCTGTTACTCTGCCAAAATTTCAGTAGCAAATATCAATTTATTATGCTATTATAATGCCTATTTTATTTCTCGAATTTATTTCTTAAATAAAGCAATTGTAATGCAGAAATTACCACAAATCCCAAAATTCAAAAATTAATCCAAACAATTTGAACAATATGAGTACTTATCATGTTCGAACTCAGAATATCATTTCCGTTTCGGTATAAAATCCCATTTTGGATCAGTATACCATAATTCCCAGTTGAGCTGAACCGAGTGGCATCTCTAATTAATTTGTTTATTTTTTTAACAAAGTAAAAAAATGCTTTATTTTAAAAATGTCTTTTCTAAATAAAATGTGTAAATATTTTTCTCAATATAATCACATTTTTGGTTTATATAAAGCCATTGCTTTTAAGCAAATCAGATTTTCTCGAACCGAATCAAACGTACCCCGCGCACCACACCCATAAAACCTCGCCTGCTCACACCTCCTATACCTAAACTATACTCTTTCTATACCTATGAACATTGTTGGAATTTCCTAAATTGTATGATGTGATCTCTTGTATATGTTGTTTCCCTTGAAATGAGGTGCAAAGACCTCTATTTATAGGGGGAAATCGAGTCGGAATGCAATAAATTGCATTCATGACCTGATTTCTCCTAAAAATAGAAAAAATTATCTACTATAAAGTTTGCTTAGGCAAGTAGAGGACCCGTACAGTTGGGGTAGGACCCATATGGGTCTGGGGGGACCCGTACGGGTCCCTCCTCCATTGTATGAGGGACTCAACACATACTGGTTCACTAGTGCACCTGTACTACCAAACATGCCCCGTACAGTGCCCTAAGGATAGACTAGGTCTCCAGACTTGGCTAGACTCAACTCTGTAGTAGTAGGAACACCTTTGATAGATAACACATTTAACAGATTGCATTATCTAGCTCTTATCATCATTTTGTAAGAAGGATCATTAAAATCCAGTGCTCACACCCGCCTACTCCAGTCCCCAGAGTTTCCTTCCTCTGTTTTTTTCCACAAGTGTAATTCCTTCCCAACTAGTAGGAATCAAGTCTTAAAACTATCTCCGGATGTAGGATATACCACTTGAAGCACCAACTCCTAGCTAAGTCCTCTTGAGCTTGTCTCCAGATGGTAACCCCTCTTCGGGATGTAGGATATACCACTAAAAGCACCAAATCCAAGCTGAGTCATCTCTCTTTAGTAGGATTTATGACTTAGATTCTACCCAAACCTAAGCTGAATCCTACAGGGATATACCACTTAAAGAACCAACTATAAGCTGAGTCCCGATCTCAATACTCACCCAAGTATGAGATATTATAATTGATTTTATCAAGGGTTTGGTTTTCAAATTCTTGAAGTTTATAACACACTTGAGAATTCTTATAAAAACATATTTGGAATTTTTCTAATTCTTATAGGGATTTTTGTTCACTATTGAATTAGCTTGAATTCTCTTTGTAATAGCTTCTCGTGAAATCAACTAGCACATTCTCAATGTGTGAAGATCTCCTTTTATATGCTTCAATCACAAATGAAGCTATTATGTACCGTTGAGGTAGATCTTGAATCTTCACCGTTGATTATGTATGATGTTGCGCATCTGGAGCCATTGATCAATTCGTTAAAGACATATTTTAACCTGTTTGGATTTTTAGGATTGATGCAAAAATCTATCAGTAGTCATTTGTTTAGCTTTTTATGCACTGCTAAATTCTAGGTGTGATTTGTCAGTTGAGTGAGCTCCACGTGCCATTTAATTGGTCTGGGTTAAAAAGTTGGTTGTTTCTCTTTCCAAGTCAGATATTTGTCCTTTTGTGAAATGTGTGCAAGTTGTCACTTTTCCATTCTTCATGGCAAAAGGTACATTGACTATAGACCAAATTGGAGGGAATTCTGATTTTCAAATAACTTCCATTTATCTTGAAAATTGAGTCTTCTAGATGTCTTCAGACTCAACTTATCTGGATGCTCTTTGACGAGTTAGAAGTTTGTTTCCTTTCCAAACTATAACTGGATGCTTTCAATATGGACATAGGTGTTTGAAATCTTTAATATGTGTCCAAATGACTTGTCTTGGACTTCTGTGTTTTTATTTTCTTCAAACCTGATCTAGATATGTTCTTGTATTAGTTCTTCCGGATCATTGCTTCCAAACAATCTCCCTCATTTGATGGAAAAAAAACCTAAGTACATTTTAAGCATAAGGATAGGGGTTTTATAAGCTAAGTAAGATTCTTGATACTTAGTGATTTACAGATTTACTCCCCCATAATTCTAGCATCCTAACTCCCCCAATATTTGTGAATTCTAGCTTCTAAGTTTTTTAAGTACAATTGATAGTTGTACTTAGAAGCCATTTTTGAGTAGATATTTTTCCCTATTTATACTTCTGCTATTAACACTAGTTAACATCAATGAAGTTCCAGATCATAAATACAGAGGTATATAAGTGAAATAATACAGAACTAGCTATTACAAAATTTTACATTGAAAAATAGCTATTCTATATAAGATATTCTACTTCTCAGAAGCTTATCCTTCTTTGCTTGTGCTTTTCTCCCCTTTCTTGTTTGCGTAATTTTTGGGATCTTTAATAGATTGGGTGCTCTGATGAGTTTTCAGAGCTCAGAATAAGACTGGGCTAGATCTAGATGCAATTCAAGAGCATGTTGCCTATCCTCTTCTTCAAATAATGGGAACATTACCTTTAGAAGAGTGAGATTGCACTGGTACCCAAAGAATCTTGTATCCCAAATGTGTTGGATCAGGTTCTAAATGACTGGGAGGAGAAGGCTTTCCGAAATTGCAGGTGAAGTCTTAGAAGAAGTAGTAGTATTTGAGAGTTGAGACATACTAGACTTTAATTGTTCAACGTCTTGGATTATGTCTTGACGGCAGTTATGAAAACTAGTATTAAGAAGCCAGAGTTCCTTATTTAAATTGTCCTTCCAAGTGTTGATTAGCTTTTTGGTTCCGGAAAGATGGCATTGAAAATCATTGCTTATATCATTTATGTGCTTCTCAAGGAGTTTGGGAAGTACCTCATTAAGAAACTTACACAACATTTCCTGAGATGCCTGATGCTTTTCATTTAGAAATGTTAGGCCAGAGAAGACAACCTTGGAGGATTCTATGATGGCAGTGGGAATGAATTTTCCTAGTTTTCAAATTTACAATCAAAGTACTCTTTTAGCTCTATCTTTATATCAGTTGATGAGGAAGTCATCTGACCAAAAATTGTAGCACAGTTATTATCTGCTTCTGTAACAGCTTGAGTTGCTATTCTATTGGCAGTTGTTTAGCAGAGGAGAGTTGGGTTAATTCCGAAGAGATCTTGGAGAGAGAAGTTTCAGTGACTTGTGCAGCTATAGGGAATTGATCAACCTTCTTCTTAATACTCCCTACTGTAGTTTTTATCTCTCCCAACTCTTCCTTAATATCTAGATGCCTAGATTCTTGTATAAGCTTTTCCAATGACATCAACTTGGCTCATACACTTCGGAGAGTTTTTATGATTTCATCCTCTTTTTCCCCTTTGCTAGTATCGTACTCTAACAATTTTAGGGCCACTCTCACCTTCCTAGCTCTTGTAGGTTGGGGATTTAAAGTTGGCTTTTTCAGTATACTATTAGAGGAGGATGTTTCTTCTTTGATTCTGGAGCTACTTCCGATTTCCTTTCACCCGATCTATGCTTCTTCCTCATTAATCTCATCTCTCTTTTGCTCTTCTTGATTTTCTTCAAACCTTTCCACCAAAGTGGCCTTGCCCTTTGAGTCTAATTTAGAAGTCTTTTCAATGGGTAACAGACCATCTCCCTCCTCCAGAGCATTATGCTCCCGGATAGGCTCATCTCACTTAGTAGCAGTTGCCTTCATTTTCGTTAGTAGCAGTTACCTCAGTTTGTAATTGCTCTAGATGCTCTGTTGACCTCTAAATCTTCCTGCCACCCCACTATCATCTTCAGGAAGATTGATATTGTCCTCAATCTCCCCACCCAATGCCTTTACAGGACTTAAAGCTCTAACATCTTCTATTTCATCCTGAATGTTGACTGTCCTCAACATTCACTCCAAATGCCTTTTTAGGACTTTCCACTTGTGCGCATGGGCTTTTCGGTGACCCTTGGAATGATGATGAATCATTGCTTTGACCTTGTACGGTCTAGTTGTTTTATTCTTTGAAAGTCAACTCACATTTGGTAAGTACATTTTTGATGATTTCGGACCTCTGGCGGTGCTTAAATATTATTCATAATGCATTTAGGATTAGCCGTTTCCTTTTGCTCGTGTGTAGTAATTTGTTTCGTGATTTTCTATAAGATCCAAACACTTTCAGAGAGTATCATTTCTACCGTTGGATTCTTGACTCTCAGAACTTTTCAGAATATCAAGAATCTCCTTAATCGGACTACCGTAGTGAAAAATATAGGCGTTGGAAGTTGAAACCCTAAATCTGCCCTATTCAGCCTAAAACCCTACCAAAACCCTACCAAAACCCTACCTAAAACCCTAATCAACCTAAAACCCCAATCAACAAAACCCTAACCCTAGATTATCTAAACCTAGCAACACCCTTTTGTTGCCACAATTGCCGGTAGCGGCGGTGGCGGCGGTGGCAGCCTGCCCTTAGGCGACGGTGGCCACCACTCTTGAGGCAGCAACCACTGCCGTGGTGGCGTTCACTGCCATCCTTTGTAGCGGTGAATGCCAACGGGGTTGCCACCCCTATTGTGGCCACCCCCACCTCTTGTGGGAGCAGCCACCACCATCGTTGTGGTGGTGGATGCTGCTATCACAGTGGTGACCGACGCCCATATGGTGGTCACCGTCGTGATGGCGGCGGCAGGCTTAGCACGACCTATTTCATGCCATGCCACTTTGTTTCTCTCTCCGCTTAAGATTTGGCCACGTATTTTTCCTAAAAATTTGCCTAAGTCGGTGGATTTTTGTGTCTGAGAGTATTTAAGCCAATCCAATAGAGCGAGAGAGAGAGGTACTTTTCTCCAGATTTTAGAATATAGAAATCATTTTAGGGAGAAAAATCAAGAACAAGAGAGAGAAAGGGAAGAACTAGAGAGAGAAAGCTTAACAAAAGCAAGAATCCGAGTTTAATCCTCTTTAATCTCGATTCTTAATAGTTCTTAGGCTTGATCTCATAGCTTAAACACTAAAATCAGTTAGAAATCATAGGTTAAAACGGATTAAATAAGGTTTTAGAGACTTTTATTCAAATACCACCCAAATAATCTATCACTATTTTTGTCGCTATTTTCATCACCATTCCGTCGGAAAATCATTAAAAGCTTGCCAAACATCCGATTCGAGTCTCCCGAGTTAGATTCACGGCCTAGAGGTAACGAAGCTGAGTTCCCTTGATCTTTTACTTCATTTATTGCCTTTTGTTGTTGTTTTTGCTACTTTTGGTGTTGTTTCTTGGTCTTTTCGTTGGTGTTCTTGGAAAACTGTCGGAATATAATCCGACCTCTATAGGGATAGCCTTCACCTCTATCCCTATAGCCTCGACCGCTACTGTTATAGCGGTGAAGGCTATAGCTGTGGAGGTGAACTCCAACCCTATAGAGGTCCCACTATTTCTCACGATTTTTGGATATTTTATTACCCAAATCTATAAAATCAACATTATTTGAGTGTTTTAAGTCTAAATCTATTGAAATATAGTTGATTACGACTTAAAACTTCAATGATTTTGAGTTTATGGATGGAAAAACACCGGTATCGCCCCAAACACTGGTTTGGCGCGGCAAAGGCTATAGTGATAGCTTTGACCGCCGCCACAATAGCCTTCACCACTGCCACTATAGTGGCCAAGGCTATAGCAGCAGCAGTCAGGGTTGTCACCAAAGCCCTTTGCCGCCAAAAGTTGTTTTTAGCCCTTTTTAGCCTTTTTCTTGCATTTTTGACCCCAATTTCAACCTGAAAAATTTCTAAAAAAATTATGAATAATCTAAAATTGTTTTTATTTATTTTATTCTATTTTTAGATTTTATTTATTTTCATTTGATTTAATATGCATTTTAATGGCTTAAAAATTGTGTTTTGAACTAAATAAATCTAAATAAATCATTTCCCACCAACTAAAAATCCCAAAAATATTTTGAATACATTAAATTGATTTCAGGATGTTTAGTTAATTTATTTCACCCTTTTAAGTTTGTTAGATAATTAATCAATGCCCGAAAAATACGCTTTTGTCCCGAAAAATCCAAAAATATCGTTTTCTTCATGCTATGTGTTTATTTTCCGCATTTGTTTATCCATACTTTATTTGTGATTATTCCCATATTTCTATTGCCTCGTTTGGAGCCGGGTCTGAGTCGATAAGCTAGGTTAAAACCCAGTTTCGCCTGTTTATTTATTTATCGCTTTATTTATTTTCTCGCAACAGAAAAAATATATAGGTATTCGTAAAGCCTTGTAATAATTTTATTTTCTTGCTTTGTTTATTTATCGCTTTCCGTGTGATGTATGGCATATAAACCGAAAACATCAAACAATAATCGGATTAAATCGAATAAGAACTAAGGTCACGTTTATTAACACATAATCGGCTTGATTTAAAAATTGAAAAGTAAGCAACATCATCTGAACCTAGAATCCCTGTTTTAAGGTATGGTCCAACCACCCAGTGGGAATATCGTACCCAAATTCTCGATGGAGCTTAATTGGGTGGCGACTCTATCTTAAAATATAGGATTCTAAGTCTCGTATCCCTTAACGCATTAATCAGACTAAATTTCAACTTCAACATCGCTTCGATTATCCATTTTCATCGCGATGAAATAAGGATCATCCCTTAGCACGCTTCACAGCGGTGGTTATTTCTCCGCCCAATCGCTGAAGAGCATTAAAGCTTACCATTCGGGCAGGGGGATCGGGGGCTATCGGCTCACAGTGGCGACTCTGCTGGGATTTTTTGTTAACTTAAAACTTGAAAATCGCTCTCATTTTCAAACTTTAGTTAACGGATTTTGATGATGTGCCTAAATTGTTTTTAAATCAACGCTTTATTTCTTATGCCTTTTGATCCACCGCTTAGTTGGATTCTAAGTCTTAAGGTGCCCTCTTTATCACCCCCGTGAAGTTCACTTGTATACCTCATGCCCGCTAGGAATTGGGGATATTTGTGGGTGGAACACTCATTTTAACCAATGTATAATTCCCGCAATTACACTTATTTGAGGAGTGGTTGAGTTACACGGAATCAAGGTAAACGAGACCCTTCTACAGAGTTTTTCACAACACCAGCAGTTTGAGACTATGAACTACGATAAAACTAGCCATAGCCACTTCCCCTTAGGCTTGCCAGAACAATCTAGATTTAGGTCGCATACTCTCTTGCCGTTTCTTGGCGCTAGAGTTTACCCTAGACTACAAATTGGCGTTACGTGGGAGTCAAAAGGTTGGAAGAGTTTTGTTTGCTTTCATATGCTACTTGTGTTGTGCTCATGCATATGCACTTCATTCATAGGACACCTGTTGCCGACCTTTATCTTTGGTTTTCGCTTACCCCTATTCTCCCCTCGCTTGAAGGGGGACTTTAACAAAATGCTTGAGATCATTTGAACCCAGACGACCAGTACCTAGTTCTCTAGGCATAGCAAGGAATTCGTACGTCTCACATATTTTGGGGTTAAGTTTCACATCGTAAGCTCTTCTGCTCTTTACCTCTCTAAACCACCCATATGTATAGCATTCATCATTTGGGTTATTATATGATCATCCATTTCATTCATGGTTCATTTTGGGCTGATCATTTTCCGGCTTCTCAGTTAGGCCAAGGCACCGTTGCCGCCAGATTCGATGATCATCTAGTTTGCTGTTCTATAGGCCCAAATTTAGTGTCAAGCTCAGTTTTAGAACCTGTTTCTTTTTGCTATGTCTGATTTACCACTAGTGGATAGGGTTCCATCCGAGGGTTCTTCTTCTCCTCCTTTCCTCCCGCCTGATCCGGGTCAGTCTCCTTTGGGTTCTGAGATTGCCAATCCTTTGTCAGCATTTCTCCGATCCGATCAATTCTGAGATGCAATTTAGGGGCAGATCCAAGATTTGGTCCATGCAATTTTGGAAGAGAAAAGAAGTGTCTAAAGGATTTCGATGATTGGTATTAAAGCTCGGGGACAATCAGAGATCACTCAAAGTGGGTCAGTTCAAGTTCCAACATTTTAGGCTCAGTCTTCTGTTCAACCAATCCAACCAATTTAGTGTGTACAGTAGCCCACTCAGCCTCCACCTATCCTATTTTAGTTTGGTCAGGATATCACACAATATCAATCGCTCATAGTTGGTTATCCAACCCAAGCTCCAGACCATACCTTCAAGCCTGGCTTTCGCACCAATATGAGCCAATTTTCGTTAACCCCAATAACCCCGAATCAGTTCTAGCCCACTTGATCAATTTCTCCTATCCAACCCCGATCTAGTCTATTCCAACTAGATCAGAATTTAGCTTGACCTCAAATGCCTCCAAAGTCCTTTCTTCCTACTCCTCCTCAGTTTATTGTTGCTTTGAGAGGGGCTGCTTACCTGCAAAATCCCTTCAATACCAATCTGTAAATTAACTCTCAAGTTGAGCCCTCATCGTTTATTTCACCATTCCAGTTTGGCGCACCCCATCCCTCTAGCAACCAGGTCATGCAACCTCTGGGCATGGCACCTGAAATTAAAGCTCCCATGCATCGGTTAGCGCCCTATTCATCCAGCAATTAGGTTGTCCAATCCCCGAGCATGACGCCAAAAATGGAGGCTCTATTGCATAAGTTCCTACTCTTTAGTTTCGAAGAGAATCGAAAAGCAAAGCTCAAAGAGTGTAAAGGACCTCATGCTATCCCATTGTGGGCCAAGGTGAAGGACAACCTTTCGCGAGCTAGCAAGTTGAATCTCGGGCCGTCCTATTAGGATCGAATGATTGCTCAGCACCAGTTGCAGTAGCCCCAAAAGATAACCCAAATAATGTCATAAGTCTGTGGAAATTACCCCTCAGTATAATCCTAGCCACCTTAAGGGAGCGCAGCCTCCTTAGAACCCTTCGCGAGTATAGGTCCCCTAAGGAGGAGGAGAAGCATAAGTTTTGTGCGTATCATGTCAAAAGAGGCCACCACACTAATGAATGTGAGAGGTAGATTCAAGATGTCTACCATTTAGTGAGGGAAGGAAAGATAGTTGAGCCCGAAAAAGCATTTAACCATCAGGATTCACCTCCGCTTTTTGGCTCACCAAAGGGAGTTAAGGGTCCGCAAGATATCATTAGAGCCATCTTTTCCAAAGGCAAGAATCCTGTGAGGTCTCTTATGAATAAAGGAGACAAGTCATCATCCGAGCATATGGAAGTTTCAGATTTCAACCTTGGCGACGCTCCAATGAAACCGACCAAGGGTGCTTAATCTACCAGCACCGTAACTCAAGACCCTTCGTCTATGGAGGATGCCTATCTATCTGTTATGTAATTTTCTTTTTTCTAGTATCTAGATGTGAACAATTATGCCTTTAAGGCACTTTAATTTAATGAAAGACTCTCTTTCGCTTATCTATTTTATGTTTCGCTCGATGGGTCCATGTAGTCATTTCATCACAAGTATAATGTGTTCAGTATTCATGATGTTTCTTTAACTAAAATAAGTTTGAGTACAGATGATAATATAAAATGGTAACCACTTTCTAATGACCTAACCTTTAGAAGAAAATGAGAGATAATGAGTGCTTAGAGATCATGATAATGCTTTCACCTACTCATCCTAAGCACCCAGGGTTCGTCATCGGATTCCCAAGCATCTCATCTCCATGCCTAAAATAGCAAAAGAAGTTCAATCCTTCCTGGGATAGATCCAATATGTCAATCAGTCCATCGACGGCCTCGTGACTATATGCAAATCGATTTTCAAGCTATCAAAGAAGTGTCAGCCGATTATGGAGGAAGAGCATCGCTAGATCATCTTCGACAGAGTTGTGGCTTATCTTTTCTTTGCCCACCAATTCTTAAATTTCACACCCCCATACAACAATGCCTTTTCCTAATACCCCATCTCTTCCACCTCTTTAAACCTTCCCTGTTTCTCTTCTCCTTGGCTATTCTCGGCGAGGGGGATGCACATGATCAATAAGATTCGACCCTCATTAGCATAGGGGGAAGCCGACCCTTTTCACTGACATTACCATCGAGAAGATGGACAAGTTCCTCGAGAAATATGTCCTTGCTCGGCGTAGCCTACCCCATCGCATCATCCCAGTAATTTGGGTTTCAATCCCGAGGGGCACCCCCTGATTAATTGAAAATTTGGTCCGAGCCCCGCTGATTTTTACCATACTACCCATGAGCTAGTGGGACAATCGAGATCAAGAGGTGTATTGAACCTAGCATCAAAGAGACCCCTAGGGACTAAGGCACAGCCTGAGTAGCTTGAATAGTCTTCAGAAATATCAAAAGCACATAGCAAGGCTGAACAACAACCGCATCAAGCATTGAATATCCATCAAAGGAGAACCATCTAATTCCAAAGCAAGGAAAGCCTACCAACACTGACCCAAGGGGGAAGTTTCGACTGAATAGGGAAAGACCTTATGTAATCAAAAAGATACCCGGTTCTAGGGGCATGAAGATTTCGGATGGTATTGAGTTTGTAAACCCTATCAATAAAAATAGGTCGAAGCATTATCACATCTAATAAAAAAGAATCAAATCCAGAAAAGTAGCACATCAAAAGCATTTATAAATCAATCACCTGATGAGTGGTCCTCTACTGCTCAGGCAGAAATTAGGGTGTATCTCGCTGATTAGTATTCTACAAATCGGTCAAGCAAATGTTAAGGTGCAAGAATAAACCGCTAGACTGAAAATTTGGAAAAAATCGATCTAGGAAAAAGTCAAGGTAAAGTGAGCTAAGAGAGTATGTTGGTTAGAAAACCTTCATAGGCTAGTCAGCACCAGAGTTTGGGTCAATAGAAATGGTTATCAACATCGTGTACTCAAACTTACTTCATTTAATGGAAATGTCACTTTTACTGAATTCTTTATGTTTGTGCTTGAATGAATATATTGGGCTCTAAAGGCGAAATGTTGTAAGTAAGTCGAATGTAGGGTTCTGTGTAGTCAACCCAATTCCTCAAAAGAAAAGAAAAACAAATATAAAAGGCAAAAATCTTGTTAGACTGAAAAGAATAGAGGTCTATGCAAAAGCTGGGAAAGTCCGCTAGATTAAAAACCCAAAAAGGGTGATCTAGACAAAAGTTAGGACATAAAAAAAAATGAACAAGTCTGATGGGCCCGACACAATATCTGGGTCTATGCAAAATTTAAGACAATTAGAACAAAGATTACTGACTGCCATCGATCACATCGAGATATTTGCATCATCGCCATCAGCATCAGAATGTGTGAATATGTTCACCGGTCTACTAGATTCGAAGGACTCAAATTCGTCCTCCGCCCGTGTCTGCTCAAGTCTTGACCACAACCGAGCATCTTGATTCTACAGTATCCTAATCTTTTGAAACCATCCTTGGTAGAATTCATTGGTAGTGATGGCGTCCAGTCATTTGTCATCTAAAACCTTGAAATTCGTTTCGTGCTCCCACCTTTTTCTAATTCTCTCAAGTCGATAATCATTTATGTAAGCAAGAGGGTGTGTAGAAAAATGATAAGCCTCCGCCAGGGGCATTCTTGTTCTGCCCATACCACAAGTCACTTCTGTGCATTCTTTTCCCTGGTCAAATATCTATCGCACCTAGCATCCATCTAGCAAATAAATAAAAATAACCAAAGTAATTGATGCAAGCAAACAATCGCATCGGTTAAACCAAATAAAGCAACCAAAGTATCAAATCCCCAATGTCTCAGGTGAATGCCAAAATACAACCAAAAAAGAAAACATAAGGTATCTGAAAGGTAGCGAGAGAGTGCAGAAGTCAGTGCAGCATCTATCAATCCTCCCCATCATAATCAGATCGGATGTATCCTGTCCCATCATCATCCTCGCTATGCTCACCCTCTATAATGTCCCCCGCAAGAGTGCGAGATGATACGGGCTCAGATGAAAACTTAAGGTGAGCTAAAGACCGCGTGAAAGATATCCTCCTAGTCCCTATAGCACCGGGAGTTTGTCTTAAGGATCTGGATCACCTCACAGTAGCCATGAAACCCTAGCCATCTCCTCCCATATCTATGCCTGTGCCTTAACCTTGCCCCCTGAGCTAGGCCTCGAGATCATCCCTCTTAATCCGCGCCATATCCCAAGCATGCGAGGCCCTCTCCTCCGCATACTAAGCTCTCTCGAATGCCATCTGGTCCTGATATTCTGCCATCTAGCCCTATTATTCCACTAGCTCCCACTCAGCGTGCACTCGATCTTCCTTTGTAGCCCAAAGTCGATCTTGCTCTATAGAGATGAAAACCTGCACATGAGCAACCACAAAAATGATTAGCTTTGATAAATAATGCAACATGCATACATTCATAATATTTATATATGTTATCATATTTGTTTCCTGTAGGAAATGATGAAAGAAATCAATTACCCTGGAAATGGAATCCTGGGCTAAGACCATGTCCCTCATTGAATATTTTTCCTCAAGCTATGTGCTCGGCCTCAGAGGCAAGCTCCTATAAGTTAGAAACAAAATTAGGCCGATTATCATGGCCAAGCAGCAGTATATCATAATTAGAAAAGTGCTTACATATGTGGTATTGGGAGGAGTGAGGAAAATGGGCATAGTAGTCTCCTCAATATGCTTAACCTCGCGCGCCCCTGGCCGGCTCAAAACCCGTAGCTCTCGCTCCAAGGCATTCCCTAGAACCCCCTAGACAAATCTGTGGGGTGGAATCCCCCTAGCAAAAGGTATCTCCATAGAAGCTATCTCAGGCTAGAGCTGTGGCCCCTGTGAAGTGTCTCCTAGGCTACTATAGTCAGCGCCACTGGTCCCTCTCCTCTTCTTGCAGGAATCCTAAAAAAGAGCAAGTGAAATATTAGTCAAATAGGGAGATAGTAGAAAGTTGAAGTGCATCCTCGGTAGTCAAGTTGTACCTTCCTCTGTCGAAGTAAGAAAACTCCAGGATCGGTGAGATCCTCAGCATCGAAAGGCATGCCATCCTGATCCATGGCTATGCCACCACTCTCGCCATCTGAGGAGGGCTCATCATCATCGTCATCATCCCCGCTATACCCATCGCTACCCTCGGTCACCATGCCGTCATCTCCAAAATCCTCATGCTTATCAGCTGGTGTCAATCTCCGATAGGCAGGAATAATCCAATCAAGGTAAGTAGCATAGTCTCTTCCAAGTGAGGACACTCTCTCTTGGTCACTATCCATGTATCTCACCTCATCTCTCGCGCAGATAAGGTGGGGCCAGAATGTGTCCACTGGCACATCGAGCGGGACTCTTCTCCGTAGGGTAACGCTGGTCCTCCACCTTCGGATGCACTCCTTGAAGTACCACTCTAGGCTCTGAGGGCACTCTAGCACAAAGTGGCAGCCATCAACCCCACGTCGGCCATTAGCTCCTCCCCAGATCTCTCTAATATGGTTATAGTATGGAAGGCTCCTCCATGTCTCCGTGATGAGCTAAAAAATATCAATAAATCACTATAAGTATCTCTCCTTTTGTCCATACAGTTTCGGACTAAATGCTTAAATTAAATGTGCATGAATAGATCTTATTACCCAGTGTCGGCGAAGCTGCCTCAGATAATCCCTGTACCAGGCATACCCATGGGTGTCCTTATTCTTCCATCCTACAATCGATTGGGCTATGTAGTGGGAACCGTTAGGGGGCTGACCGTCCAACCCAGGTGGCAGGATAACTCTACAAGCATATGCCCATACCCGCAAAAGGAATGATAAAGTCAGCGCACAACCATCATAATTATTCTAGATTTTCCAATGGGTAGAATTCCTAAGCTGAATCCAAAAGGCCCCGGCCTTGAATTCACCAATGTCTCCATGAGTCGAGCAGTCAAGGGCGAAATACATTTGTCCAAGTATGGCCCGAGGCCAATTCCACTCCCGAAAAGAGGTCATGTCCTCAAGAGCGCTAAGTAAGCCCATGGTAACCATGCTCGAGGAAGTGGGGAAGAATAGGATGGTAAGCAAGGTGATGATGAAGGACCACAAATACTGAATCAGCCGGTCGCCATTAATATCGGTATCTTGGGTCCAATATGTCTCAAGTGTGGCAAACTTGAGCCTCTCATTCCTTAGGGGAGAACCGCGAGGAGCACCTCTACTTGAGCCCGAGAAGCTGGCCTGTCGCAGAAACGGTCGAGATACAAGTCAAAATGAATAACTCGCCCTCCCCCTTGGAACCCTGTCATCATTGCTACATTGAAAGGGGTGATGGTCAGTCGATAAATGAAATGTATGGGTGGTCTCACTCCACCTCTCAACCAAGCATGCCATAATGGTTTGGCTCATAGGCTTATGCCCCATCGGTAAAGCCTCAAGTAATGGCACCAAACCCATGTCCGTAATCACCTCGACCGACAAAAAGTCCCAAGTTACCCCCGCCCTAGTCTTTATCTTGATCCACCATTTGGCGCACCGGCTCATAAACCCCATCGTCTTGCAGTGATGGGTCTACAAAATTTTAAATATCAAGAATTAGCACTGAAAAGGCAAAGCGGAAGTTAATTATACAAATTAAACAAAAGAAAGCCAATTTTCAGCCCCTAAATTACCTGGAAAGTGAATTTCGACATCAAAACTGGATTTAGGGCAAAAAATCAGCCTGGGTAGCACTCCCCGAGAATTTTTTTGGGCTCACCGGCGATGGCTTTATAGTCACCGTCGTCGGCGCCACTGCAGTCATAGCAGCGTTCACTGCTGCTGTGATGGTGTTCAGTGCTATAGCGGCAACGGTGACTGCTGCCCCTATAGTGGTGGTGGCGGTGTTGGCCTTAATCTGCCTCCAGCGTCCCTTTCTCCCTACAATCTAAAATTTAACCCAAATCTAAGCCCAAACCAAGCGAAATTAGTTCCTAAACAATCATAGAGCAGTTCTTAACCCTATTTACCAACAATTTCAGCAAAAATCTAAGCCTAAATGCCTAAGAATTCAAAGTTAGGCCATGAGCATAAAGTGCAAAATTTGAAATTTTGATCGGGTTTTGGGTTATTACCTGAAGAGTCAAGGCATGCCCACTCAAATCCGTGTACATCCAGGGTTGCGAGTAAGGAGTATACCCCAAATACTTGTCTTCTCGGCAAAGTCCATATGCTTGGGGGACTGAAAGAGCGCGCAAACCGTGGCTAGTCACGCACAAGGAGCTATGGTCAATCCCATTGGTGGCTCGACAACTCAAAGAAACCGAGCCCATTCAGGCTGTATAGAATGGGAATCAAAGAATCCAAAGGGAAAGAATGAAAATGAAAATGGAAGAAGTTGCATATTCTGAATATGAAAAGGGAAAGAAAAAGGAAAAAAAAGTAAAAGAAAAGGAATATATTCCTTTTTGTCTTTTATTGCATAGAATATTCTCTACAATATTCCTTTTTGCAAGGGGCAAAATTCTCCTATCAGTTATTTCTTTCCGAACCCCGGATATTCTGAAACTCGATTTATATTTCATATTCCATTTTTATTGCTTAAATAAAGGGGCAAAAATTTTTGTTCAACAAAATCAATTAAGCAATAAAAATGCAGTTTATATGGCTTTCTAATGCTTCAATTCAACCATGACAGGTATGTTGTACGGTGATCCTTTTGGGGCATCTCATCATAACCTCCAGAATCTCTAGGGCCACCTTGATGCAGACTACCGATCCAAGAATCCAAGGCCTCAAAAGCCCAGGCCCGTGCTTGCCAATACCCTCAAAAGCCCAAGCCCATGCTTGGCAAAACCTCATAAGCCTAGGCTCATTCTTGGCCAAACCTCAAAAGCCCAAGCCCATGCTTGGCAAAGCCCTCAAAAGCCCAAGCTCATGCTTGGCAAAACCCTCAAAAGCCCAAGCCTGTGCTTGGCAAAAACATCAAAAGCCCAGGCTCATGCTTGCCAAAACCTCAAAAGCCCAAGCCCATGCTTAGCAAAACCTCAAAAGCCCAAGCCCATGCTTGGCAAAACTCTCAAAAGCCCAAGTCCATGCTTAGCAAAATCTCAAAAGCCCAGGCTCATGCTTGGAAAAACCTTAAAAGCCTAAGCTCGTGCTTCACAAAACCCTCAAAAGCCCAAGCCCGTGCTTGGCAAAACCCTAAAAAGGCTAAGCCTGTGCTTGGCAAGCCTCAAAAGCCCAAGCCCGTGCTTGGCAAACCTCAAAAGCCCAAGCCAGTTCTTGGCAAACCTCAAAAGCCCAAGCCCACGCTTGGCAAACCTCAAGTCTCTCTTAATAGGTATACCGAATCAAATCATCCAAGTTAGAATTTTGTTTTTTATACATTTGTTTATGGCAATCCCAAAAGACAATCGATTCAAGAATCCATGTGTCAGGTACAACCCTCTATCCCTTGCTCTTTCATGAGATCACACTTGGCTCACCAAGTTATAATCTCCCGAAGGGCAGCATGTGAGCACGGGCTTTTCGGTGACCCTTGGAATGATGATGACTTGTTGCTCTAACCTCATACGATCTAGTTGTTCTATTCTTTGAAGGTCGTATCATGTTTGGCAAGTACATTTTTGATGATTTTGGACCTTTGGCGGCGCTTAAATATCATTCACAATGCATTTAGGATTAGCCATTTCCTTTTGCTCGTGCACAGTAATTTGTTTCGCAGTTTTCTACAAGATCTGAACACTTTCAGCAAGTCTCATTTATACCGTTGGATTTTTGACTCGCCGTGCTTTCCGAAATATCAAGAATCGCCTTAATCGGATAACCATAGTGAAAGATATAGGTGTTGGAAGTTGAAACCCTAAATCTGCTCTAATTAGCCTAAAACCCTACCAAAAGCCAATTGAAACCCTACCTAAAAACCTAATCAAACTAAAACCCTAATCAACAAAACCCTAACCCTAGATTATCTAAACCTAGCAGCCCCCTTTTGCTGCCATAACCGCCGGTGGTGGCAGTGGCAGCCTGCCCTTCGGCGATGGTGACCGCCACTCTTGTGGCAGCTACCGCCCCCTTAGTGGCGTTCACCGCCACCATTTGTAGCGTTGAACGCCACCGGGGTGGCCACCCTCATTGTGACCACCCCCGTCTCTTGTGGCTGCAGCCACCACAACCATTATGGTGGTGGATGCTGCTATCACGGTGGTGACCGCCACCCCTATGGCAGCCACCACCATGGCGGCGGCGGTGGGCTTTGCACGGTCTGTTTCAGGCCTTGCCACTTCATTTCTCTCTCCACTTGAGATTTGGCCGCATATTTTTCCCAAAAATTTGCCTAAGTCAGTGGATTTTTATGTGTGAGTGTATTTAAACCAATTCAATAGAGAGAGAGAGACTTTTCTCCAGATTTTAGAATTTAGAAATCATTTTAGAGAGAAAAATCAAGAACAAGAGAGAGAAAGGGAAGAACTAGAGAGAGAAAGCTTAAGAAAAGCTAGAATCCGGGTTTAATTCTCTCTAATCTCGATTCTTAGTGGTTCTTACGCTTGATCTCATAGCTTAAACACTAAAATCAGTTAGAAATCGTAGGTTAAAACGGATTAGATAGGGTTTTAGAGACTTTTCCTCAAATACCACCCAAATAATCTATTTCTATTTTCATCGCTATTTTTGTCGCCATTTCGTTGTAAAATCATCAAAAGCTTGCCAAACGTCCGATTCAAGTCTCCTGAGTTAGATTCACGGCCTATAGGTAACAAAACTGAGTTCCCTTGATCTTTTACTTCATTTATTGTCTTTTATTGCCGTTTTTGCTGCTTTTGGTGTTGTTTCTTGGTTTTTTCCTTGGTGTTCATGGAAAACCGTCAGAATATAATCTGACCTCTATAGGGATAGCCTTCACCTCTATCCCTATAGCCTTGGGCGCTACCGTTATAGCGGTGATGGCTATAGCTATGGAGGTGAACTCCACCCCTATAGAGGTCCTATTATTTCTTACGATTTTTGGGTATTTTATTACCCAAATCCGTAAAATCAACATTATTTGAGTGTTTTAAGTCTAGATCTATTGAAATATAGTTGATTATGACTTAAAACTTCAATGATTTTGAGTTTATGGATGCAAAAACACCGGTATCACCCCTAAAAATGGTTTGGCGCGGCAAAGGCTATAGTGACAGCCTTGACCGCCGCCTCTATAGCCTTTACTGCTGCCATTATAGTGGCCAAGGCTATAGCAGCGGCGGTCAGGGTTGTCACCAAAGCCCTTTGCCGCCAAAAGCTGTTTTTAGCCTTTCTTGCCTTTTTCTTGCGTTTTTGACCACAATTTCAACCCGAAAAATTTCCAAAAAAACTATGAATAATATGAAACTGTTTTTATTTATTTTATTCTGTTTTTAGATTTTATTTATTTTTAATTGATTTAATATGCATTTTAATGGCTTAAAAATTGTGTTTTTAACTAAATAAATCTAAATAAATCGTTTTCCACCAAGTAAAAATCCTAAAAATGTTCTGAATATATTAAATTGATTTTAGGATGTTTAGTTAATTTATTTCACCCTTTTTAGGTTGTTAGATAATTAATTAATGCCCGAAAATTACGTTTTTGCCCAAAAAATCCATGCTATGTGTTTATTTTCCGCATTTATCTATCCAAGCTTTACTTGTGATTATTCCCGTATTTCTATTGCCTCGTTTGCAGCCAAGTCCGAGTCGGTAAGCTTGCTTAAAACTCGATTTCACCTGTTTATTTATTTATCGCTTTATTTATTTTGTCACATTAGAAAAAATGTATAGGTATTCGTAAAGCCTTGTAATAATTTTATTTTCTTGCTTTATTTATTTATCGCTTTCCGCGTGATGTATGGCATATAAATTGAAAACATCAAACAATAATCGGATTAAATCGCATAAGAACTAAGGTCACATTTATTAAAACATAATCGGCCTTATTTAAAAATCGAAAAGTTAGCAACATCATCTCAACCTAGAATCTCTATTTTAAGGTACAGTCCAACCACCCGGTGGGAATATTGTACCCAAATTCCCGGTGGAGCTTAAATGAGTGGCGACTCTATCTTAAAATATGGGATTCTAAGTCTCGTATTCCTTAACCCATTAATCAGACTAAATTTCAACTTCAACATTGCTTCCATTATCCATTTTCATCACGCTAAAATAAGTATCATCCCTTAGCATGCTTCACAGTGCTCGTTATTTCTTCACCCAATTGCCGAAGAGCATTAAAGCTTACCATGCAGGCGAGGGGATCGGGGGCCGTCAGCTCACACCACTTTAATAACTTCTGTTTCTATATGTAATAGGCCTTCTAGAAGAGGTTCATCTGGTTCCTTAAACGCATAGAGTTCTTCCTTTCTATGTGTGCTTTCTTTGCGAAGTGCCAGATCTTTTGAAGAAATGATAATAGGTGGAGTGATAGCACTGGCATTTCTGGAAGAGCCTCTGAGTCCTTCCTTTAAGAGTTGATTGGCCTTTAGATTATCTTTCACTGCCTCCATCATATCAGCGACTTGAGGATCGTCCGGATGAAGATTGTCCAAAATGACGGGCTTCGTAGTTATTGCTATTTGCTTCCCCTTTAATCTCTGGCCTTGAGCCATTTCCTCTATTGTAGATTGCTTTTGGGAAGGCTCTTAAATGGCAATTCCTAGAGTAGGCTTCTTGGGAGTTAGCTTAGGTCTTTTTGCCTTAAAAGCCTCGCTGAATGTGGGTCCCTTCCGGATGAAGTGCTTCTTCGGAGCAGGTTCTCCATCTTCGGTTGCCTCACTATTAGAGCCACTACCTTCTTCTAGGACATCCTCAATCGTTGTTTCAGAACCTTTCAACCACCCCTTCCTAATGGCAGCAACAACTATAATAATGGTTTCAGTTGCTTCTAGTTCGTAAACTGGTTTCTTCGTTGTAGCTTTGACAAGTTGTCTTCCCATCTTATGCTTTTATGGATTAGTCTTAATTAACTTAGTGAGGGTTAGCATTATGAGCAATGGATTTTAATGATCCTTCTCATGAAGCGATGATGAGAGCTATATGATGCAATGTCTTTCAGGTGTTGTCCATTATAGGTTTCCTACTACTGTAGAGTTGAGTTTGGCCAAAGTTTGGAGACCTAGTCTGCCTTTAGGGACCCGTACAGGCAAATCCTGGTGGTACGAATCCACTAGGGGAACTGTACGGGTCATCCCTTCTATATGCCTAGGGGGGCCCCATACAGGTCCCCTAGTACCCATAGGGATAGAACCCTACCCATACGAGTACTTTTATATCCTAAACAGGTCTTTTTAGAAGGAAATCCTTTCCTATTTCGGGTAAAGGCAGGTCTTAAACCTGATTTATTGAATTCAGACCTCCTCTCCCTTATAAAAAGGGCCCTTTCCTTCACATTTTACACACACATTGTTCATATAAAAAATATACCGAGACTCTAGCAATTTCTATAGGTATAGAAAAGGTATAATGGGGGTATAAGAAATATAAAATAGTAAGAAAAACCTTCGTTTGAGGTTTTGTCCAAATTTTAGTCATTCCTAGCTTCTTTTATTAGGGTTTAGGGGAGATTTTGTCCACACAAATACTCACCTAAATATTCCTATTCCATATACTTTGGTCGGGCTCTCTGTACAGTAAAGGGATCACCTCAAAGTGGATTCACATCGAAAAGGTAATGCTCCTGAGTTTCAAAGAGACTCACATCTCAATTATTTCATTATTATTATTGCTTGTTGCTTCTATTATAGTTTTTGTTTTCATTTCTTATTTTAGGTCTGGTCCTAACCAATATGAGCCTTGTTGGCACCATATATCCCCAAGGATATCAATTTGGTATGCCATACTCATATAGAAGGAAATCCCTCTTTATTTTATTTTTATGCCACCAATCTGTTAATCTGTAATCTATAACTTAACTAAACTAAGTTTCTATCTGGGACTAGGCAAGACCCGTATGGGTATGCCATACTCGTATCGATCCTCCCTGGTACCCGTACGGGTACCCCCCATCCGTATGGGTACCGGCCTCCACGCAAAACCCCGAACTCATTTTTCATTGATTAAAATCAACCCAACTCACCATTTGCCATGCGATCATTTTCACTAATAATCTGGTAAATCAAACCACAAGAGTTAAGATGTGTTTTCACAACAAAATACGCTGAAGTGCTGATTTATGATGTGCTATAAACTGTGCTAACATTTTTGGATGTAGGAGAATTTATTTTCATTTTGTTTTATAATTTAGAACAAATGTATATGTTCTCTTTGCAACTTCCCCCATTTTGTCCCCCGGTTGTAATTTTTATCCCCCTATTTATTACTTGTGCTTTATTGTAATTTGTAAACACATGTAATGAGTGTGAAAGAGTGCAGAAATAGGATTTCTATGATAAATCCCTAAATGATGAAAACTAAAACAGTTTTATGCGGTGAATGTAATTTTGAATCAACTAAATGAGAAATAAGTGACTCATCCTATACCCAAATCTCTGATCCAATAAGTATAAGTGTCCCGCCCAGAGGGAACCGTACCAAAACTCTTTCCCAAGTAGACAACTTGGTTGGAAAATCTATCAATTGTATCGAGATTTGGGTCTCGATTCTTTTATTCATTAAAATTGGCTTATTATGCAAACTTTACTAAAAAAGTTTTGTCACGCCTAAATCCAAGCAAACCCCTAGTGGGCCCTACCTCTCACACAGGCACCAAGGCAGACCCATACATCATTGACACCTCCCACTATCACTGTGGACACCACTAAGATGTAAAGAGAAAGGAAGTCTGCTGAACTGATCAGCCAAGGACAATTCAGGAAAAAGTTAAGATAAAGAAAGAAAAAGCCTGCTGGATTGAAAACTCGAAATGGCGGTCCTGACAAAAATTAACGAAAAGAAAAGGAAAGAGAAGTCTGCTAGATTGAGCCGCCAAGGATAATTCAGGAAAAATTTAAGACAGACTGCTGGATTGAAAACCAAAAAGGGCGGTGCAGGCGAAAGTTAAGACAAAAGAAAAGAAAAATACAAAATCAGTTTGATAGATTGCATCACATCAAGCGATCTATGAAAAAGTTAGAACTCAAATTAAAAGCACCAAGTGCTTCCACAAACATCATCTAGCTTACACCATGTTACAGTTTGGACACCTCAAGGACACATTCCCATATGTGGAGAGAATGAATCTCATCCAATCAAATTGCTCATGCAAAGAAGTATCAGCATCCATATAAACCTATACGAGTCTATAAAAGGCGTACGGATCCTCTTTTCAGATTCAAGATAAGGTTCTCACCTGAGAGAAGCATAACAACAGCATCAATGCCTTTATAGGGGCAATCCAGTTAGACTCTGGTTTAACTTAGGCCTAGTCCTAACCAAACAGGCCCCCAACGGGCTTAGGGATCTTGGTAGTACTCGTCGGTCTCAGTCGGATCAGTCTTTTAGTAATCTAGAGCTTTGAAAATTTTGGTTACTAGTTAACTCACCACTAATTTAAGCCTTTATCAAAGAAGGATAAGACAACAATATCCTCAAGGCAAAGGATCAATCAAGGACCCAGACAAGTAAGAAAATCACCACATAATCTAACCTACTAGGGGGTCCTGTCCCTGTACTCATTTTGGGTCTGGTCCTGTGTATCTACCAACATGTCATCCCTATCTATCATCATATGATCCTTTACCCTACCTGCATCTATAGTAGGCAGTAGGAACCTGAGCCTCTAAAGCTCCTGCTATACTCTCAGTGGTAATACTAGTCACCTTTACTCACTTCTCTACCTCTTGCTCAGCTCATGCCATCTGAGTGGCCATTAGCGCCACTTGATGAGCAAAACTATCTTCCTCCAACACAGAATCTAGTGGCTCAAGTATCTACTTACCCTCGACTATCCAGGCCAGCTGGCCCTCCAACACCTCGACCTCAGCCCTCGCCCAAGCAGCCTCCACTCTAGCCCTCTCCAACTCCTCTTCTAGTGGCAACCCGGTAGATCTCAGCTGTGGCCACTCATAATTGCTCCTCCTAGAACCTAGCTTGCTCCTCAGAGGCATCCAAATCCTAAGCAGACTTACCATGCTCCATAGCCAATACAGTCTACAACAAAAACTAGGGGATTGGTACACATATGTAAATGTTCATACATCATGCATCATGCATAGTTTGGCTTTGATTTTTGCAGGTTTGAACTTACCATGAGGGTATCCTGAACCAACATTAGATACAACACCAGGAATAAGCATAAGCATCATTTGGGCATACATTGTCCATCCATACTAGTGCAAGTTCACGAAAGGTGTACGAGTCCTCTTTTCAGATTCAAGACAGAGTTCTCACAGGGGTGAAGCATAATAATGTAACAAATGCTATTACAGAGGCACACTAGTGAAACTCGGGTTCCACTTAAACTCATTCTCAACCATACGGGTCAGTATTAGGCATACAAGTCCTTCTTAGGCATATGGATCCTCCCTCCTATTTCAGAACAGTTTTCCAAGCAAAACTTGAACTCTTTAGCAGCAGGGACACCCCCCAAAAATTGCACCATCAAGGGCCATCCCCCCATCATCAAGCACCCTAGGGGCACTCCCCAATAGTGCTTGCCAGTAGAAGGGGCATACTAGGGGCAAGTTAGTTTGAGTTGGGACCAACCCAATATCACTAAGCTTAGTCTTTTCTCTTAACTAGGGCAAGTCCCGACCCGCATATATCAAAGTTTTACTAACCAGTTCCATTATCATGTGCAGGAACCCAAGGAGAGGTATCTGTAGGAAAAGAAGGAATTCCCGCAGCCACACTACCAGCCTAAGGGCATCATTCAAAGGACATACCCAAAGATGGTGCCATCCAGGGGGTACCAGCCGAGGGGCATTTTCCCAAGGAATATTCCCAGCTACTAGACTTTTGGAGGGATAATTTCCCTAACAAGCAAACCATTTGATGGGCATCCCCCAAACTAGTCAAGCAACCAAGGATAATTCCCAGGGGCTTACCCTGACAGCTAAGTTTCTCTTTCCAAGGGGCACCCTCTAGCAATCCAAGTAATATAGGAGACTTGCTCCTAAGCAGTTAAGCCACCCATAGGCTATTTTTCCCTAGTAGTCAGGCCAATCAAGGGGCATGCCAAAGCAGAATTGGGACCAACCAAACATTTCTTCACTCAATCTTTACAGTTAATTAAGGGGAAAACCCCGATACATCTTAATGCTTGATTAAGGGGCAAAATTTTTTGTTCATCACAAAGTCAATCAAGAATTAAGATGTGCCATTCTAGGTCATATTCTGATAGACTTGTTTTTCCCCTACAGGTCAGACAAGAAGGAACTTGAATGCCAACCAAAGGGTCACGTTTATCTTGCAGAGTAACCACATCAGAATTGTTTGTTCCCCAGCAAATGAAACATTCAAAGGGCATTCCCCTTATCCCCATAAAGAGTTAATCCTTATCCTTGAAGGCTAGGTGGTTAGAGAAACCATTCCCTCAGTCAAAAGAATACCTCAGGGGCTTTGACCCTAAAGGCTTCTAAGGGCAAAGTTCTAGGGGCACCTCCCAAACTAGTCAAGCTTTCTCGAGATGGTTTCCAAGGATACTCCCCAATAGCTAGGATGTCCTAGGAACACCTTCCTCCAAATAATTGAAATTGCCCCTGAGTATTTTCCCCCTACTAGTCCAAATAGACTAGCCATTCAAAGGCTATCTCCTCAATAGTAAGCTCCCTAGGGGCACCCTGATTCATGTTAGGCCAAAACGAATATTCAGGGCCCAACCCCCATCCATCTTCGTTCCTCATTGAAGGGGAAAAACTTTTTTGTTTACCACAAAGTCAATCAATAATTAAGATGTATCATTTCAGATAATAACTAACACAACATTTTTATTGTCTTTTTAGCAGGTAGCTCAACACCATCAGTAGGAGAGTCATCTGCCTTACGAAAGGGATACATCAACATTAGGACAGTCATCTACCTTAGGAAGAGGATACATTAGCATCATGAGAGTCATCCACCTTAGGAAAGGGATACACCAGCAATATGAGAGTCATCTGCCATAAGAAAGGGATACACCATCAGCAGGAGAATCATCCACCTTAGGAAAGGGATGCAATCTCAACCAAGAAAGTCAATTTTCCTTAAGAAAGGGATATGAGGAGAAGTCACATGCCTTAGGAAAGCGATACACTAGCATTGGTTAAAGGAAAGTCATTTGCCTTAAGAAAGGGATTTACAGGATAAAGGAGAGATTTTCGCCTTAAGAAAAGAACACCAAGGAAATGAGTTTGCCTTAAGAAAGGAACCCACTCATATCAGAACATTATAAAGACCTTATATGGGCAAACTAGTCAGACTTAGGCTCAACTCAAGCCCATCCCCAGTAAGCGTACGGGCACTCTCTTCCATTTTCAAGCTGGATCTCTTACCAAGAGGGAGTGCCAGCCAATAGAAGGGGCACGCTAGGGGGACACCAAGTCAAGTTGGGACCAACCCAACATCTCTTCACTCAATCACTACAGTTAAATTAGGGGCAGAACCCCTACCTCATCTTGATCCTTGATTGAAGGGGCAAAAAGATTTTTTATTTTCACAAAAGTCAATCAAGAATCAAGGTAAGCCATTTTCGAATTGATCACTAACAAGGATTATTTTTGTGTACAAATCCATCCTAACACATGAATTCTTCCCCAGCAAGTAAATCTTACAAGGAGGGACTTCCCTAGTAGAAGAGGTTTTACCAAAGGATATTACTTTACTCCCCAGTAGTGGACATATCCTATTATCAAAAACCCTAGGGGCACCCACCCTAGGGGTATTCCCTAGTAGTGGAACTAGTGTGGGGCATTCTCCTAAGAGGCACTCTCTAAGGGGCATTCCATCCCTAAAGCAATCGGGTGAAACTTGACATTTCTCACACTTAGTTTTTAGTTTATTTTAGGAGCTAACCCCCATCCATACATATTTACTCTTAATTAAAGGGGCAAATATATTTATTATTTTCACAAAAGTCAATCAAGAATAAAGATGTGTTTTCTTGGACAATGCCTAACTCAGTTTTTGATTGTTTTCTCTTTTAACGTTATTCAAATTCCCTAGTAGGAGAGTCATCCACCTTAAGAAAGGGATTCACCACCAACAGGAAAGTCATCTGCCTTCAGAAAGGGATACACCATCAATTAGGAAAGTCGATCTACCTTAGGAAAGGGATACATCAGTTAGGAGAGTCATCCAACTCACGAAAGGGGTACACCATTAGTCAGCAGAGTGATCCACCATAGGAAAGGGATACACCATCAGCCAGGAGATTCATTCCACGTTAAGAAAGGGATACACAGACCTTCCCTAGTAGAGTCACTTAGGATGAATAGTAATAAATGAAAGTCATTTGCCTCAAGAAAGGGATACGCATTGGCAAGGAAAGTTATTCACCTCAGGAAAGGGATATGCATTGGCAGGGAAAGTTGATGCACTTCAAGAAACGGATACATAAAGGAAAGCCATCCGCCTCATGAAAGGGACACCCAAGAAAGAAGTTCACCTCAAGAAAGGAACTCACCCATGTCATCACCTCAGGTATGATCTCTAAACCCTCGCTCACATCATGAGATCATACAAATCCGTATGTACAGTGATCCCATTAGGGGCCGTCTGTGATCAATGGATTTTAACGATCTTTCTCATGAAAGATGATGAGAGCTCTATAATGCTTCCTTCTATAGGGGTTATCAACTTGGAGTGGTTTCATTGCAGTTTGGTCAAGCTATGTCAAACCTAAACCTCATAAAACTAGCACCTAAGGTCTAAAATGGTCAAAACGGGTCAAAACCAGTCAAAATCTATCAATTTCAGGAAGTTTTGGGCAAAACTGGTTGGATCAGTTTGTATCAGTTCGTACGGATCCATACGGGTCGACCCAGATCTGTACCGGTCCATACAGATCTATATAAGTCAACCTAGATCTGTACGGGTGGATCGGTTAGACCCGTACAGGTCCATCGTACCCATATAGGTCCAACCAATCCATACCGGTCTGAAAACTTCCTGAATTGCCCAATTTGGTACTAACGAGACTTGTACAGGTCTAGGCCACCCATGCCGGTCCCCTAGAAGCCCAAACAATCTATTTTAATGCCCGAAATCAGCCATAAAGGAATATATTCTGCCATAAACCAATATAATTTGACATAAAAGAATATAATTTGTCATAAGTACCATATGCAAATGTAATTTATTGTATGCTAATATAATTTACCATAAATGCATAAAATCAGCCATTTAATTCATTCAGACGTATTTCCCCTATAAATAGGAGGCATTTCTTCGCATTTCATAAGAGAAAAACATAGAAGAAAAATATTAGAATAAAACACCAAGATAAGAATATGGTTCTAGCAAGTTCTTTAGGTTATAGCAAGGGTATAGAAGAGGTATAAAAGTTATAAGATAGGGGTAAAACCATTCTACATTGGTTTTGCCCGCATTTTATTCCTTTCTAGCTTCATATTTAGGATTAGGGGAGGCTCTGTCCATACAAGTACTCACCTAAAACAATTCTAAATCCATAATTTCATCATCTACTCAAACAAATCTTCCATTCAGCATTAGAATCGCTCTAAAGTGGATTCACAGTTTAAAGGGGAATTTATTTTTATTTTGTTTTATAACTTAGAACAAATGTATAGGTTCACTCGCAATCCCCCATTTTCTCTCAGTTGTAATTTTATTCCCCTTTTACTACTTTGGCTTTATGATATACTGTTAAATGCATGAAAGAGTGTATAAAAATAGATTTCCGTGATAATTCCCCAAATGATCAAAACAAAACAATTTTTTGCAGTGAACTTAATTTTGAATTAACTAAATGAGAAATAAGTGACTCATCCGATACCCGAATCTCTAATCCAATAGGTATGAGTCTCCCTCCCAATGGGAACCATACCAAAACTCTTTCCCAAGTAGACAACTTGGGTGGTGACTCTATCATTTGTATCGCGATTTAGGTCTCGATTCTTTTATTCATTAAAATTGGCTATTTGTGGAAACTTGAACTAAAAAGGTTTTGTCACGCATAAATCCAACCAACCCCTCAACGAGTCCCACCTCTTACACGGGTGCTAAGGGAGACCCACACATCATCGACACCTCACAAGCTTTTCTTCATTTTCCTCCTCAACATGTTCTTCTACAGGTTTTGGATTTCCTTTCTTTTGAGTTCTAGGCTTGGCATATCTAGCCCTTTTTACTTTTGGAACAATTTCAACTGTATCTTCAGCCTTCTAGACCCTGCTTTTCTATTGCCTTTCTTTCTTTAGTCTTAAGGACTTCTCATCCCATGTTTCTTCGAAGGTTAGCGTTTTGAAGTTCTTCTCCAAAATTTCCTTCCCATGAACAAACAGGGACTCCGAATAGATTTATTCTATTCTCATAGATGATTTTGGTGATGAGTGCACCATGGGTATGCTTATGCTGCTTTGTGAAGTGCATAATTAGGATGGATATGTTCAAGACTCTGCTCTCCACCCAATGCTGAAGAACACATTGTTGAAGGGAGGATGCGATGGTTAGAGAGCCTTTATGGATTAGGACCTATGGGTTTCTGGCCAATATGTAGAGAATTCATCTCCAAAATAGCATATGGGAAGCCACATCTTGGGATTATACTTAACCTTAAGCTCATCGCCATCATTTTGCAGAAGAACCCCATTGTTTTTCATTTGGAAGTGAGTCACAAAGAACTCCGGAGTGAGTGTGATGACTTTCCCTTGCACTTTGGTCCGGAGTGCATTATGGTAGTAGTGGACAATAAGGTTATCATAGAATTCCTTTGCAAGATTCAGATAGGTAGAGTGGTTCATCATGAGAAAGACCTCAAGATGTTGGTTTTTTAGAAGTTGGGAGTAGGGTTTAGTGCTGAATTGGTAATTATCGCCCAAATAACCTGAGGGAACTACAGTATTAGGGCTTTTGAGTTTGAGAGGAATAAAATCCGTATTCTTAAGATCAACCTTTTTAAAGATGTTTTTGGGAGGAGGAATGGTTTGGGTTTGGGTCTTTGCCATTTGAGAATTTTAAACGAATTTGGGAATTTAGGGTTTCTAGAAATAAAATTGTAGTGTAATAGTAGATTAGTTGCTCGTGTGAGAATGTAGAAGGATTGTGGTGGCTCTTTATAGAGGATTGTGAGTATAGATTGGTAATTCAGATGTAGTTAGATTTAACTAGATTAGTGTTGTGGCAGTTAAATATGAGGAGAGACGTAAATGGTGTTTAAACCGGAGAATTGGAATAGTTTAATTTGTAAAGCAACTATAATTTTTGCCACGCGTGAACTTCCCAACAAACATTTGAAATTTAAAATGTGTACAGCTACCTTTTAAGCTTTTACTACCATTTGTTACACCTTGTCTATTGAGCTGGCAGGATTTCTCTCCAGATTCAGAGTCAAATAACCGTTCCGCATCTCTTTGATCTTTTAACCTATAGATGATCAAGATTAACTACCGTGTCTCTTCAGGATCTTTCTTTAAATTGGATTTGACATTCCAATTACCTCTCTTAGCTTGTTGAATTGATCTTTACTTAGTGGCTTAGTAAAGATATCTGCCCTTTGCTCATTTGTTGGGATGTAGACTAAGATGACCTCCTTCTTTATAACATGATCTCTAATTAAATGGTGTTTGATATTGACATGCTTTATCCTACTATGTAGCAGTAGGTTTTTGGACACATCAATTGCACTTTTGTTGTCACACATAGCATCCATGCTTTTGGATCGAACTCTATAATCTTCTACTTGATGTTTAATCTATAGGAGTTGAGCAACATAGATTCCTGCAGCCATGTATTCTGCTTTAGTGTTGACAATACTACTAAAGTTTACTTCTTACTGTACCAAGATACTAAACAATCTCCAAGAAAATGACGGCCTCCAAATTCGCTTTCTCTCTCAAGCATGTCTATTCCATAGTCTGCATCAGTGTACCCTTTCAAAGTTAATGTACCATTGCTCGGATACTATACTCCAACTTTAGTTGTTCCTAATAAGTACATAAGCACCCTTTTTACATCATTAAGATTAGAATCTTTTGGATTGGCTTGATACCTTGCACAGTAGCAAACTACATGGTGTATATCAGGTCTACTAGTTATCAGGTATAAAAGTGATCCAATTATTCCTCTGTAGAACTTTTTATCTACATCTTCTCCACAATCCTTTGAGAAGACTATATATGAACCCATAGGAGTAGACATTGGCTTACTTTTTTCCATCTCAAACTTCTTTAGAATCTCCTTCGTGTATTTGGATTGGTTTATGAAAATCCCATTAGGACTCTGTTTGATTTGAAGACAAAGGAAGAAGTTGAGTTCTTCCATCATTGACATTTGAAATTCTTTGCTAAATTCCTCACACATCTTTTCATCAATTGCTCCAAAAATATTATCATCTACATAGATTTAGACAAGAATGACATCATTCTTCTTCTCCTTGATGAAGAGTGTTGTGTCTGCTTTACCACATATATAGCCCTTGATATGAGAAAGGATGTGAGTCTCTAGTACCAAGTTCTTAGTGCTTGCTTTAATTCATAAAGAGCCATTTTTAGCTTGTACACATGCTCTGGATGCTTTGAATCTTCAAATCCAGGTGGTTGCTTGACATATACCTCCTTTTGAATGACTCCATTGAAAAATGCACTTTTGACATCCATTTGGAATAGGGTGAATCCTGAATGATGCAAAAGCATATAGTATCCGTATTGCCTCCAATCTTGCCACTGGAGCAAATGTCCCCTTAAAGTCAATTCCCTCTTGTTGGTTGTAGCCTTGAGCAACTAGTCTTGCTTTGTTTCTCACCATAACTCCAGATTCATCTAGGTTATTCCAGAATACCCATTTGGTGCTAATAATTGGCTTTGCTTATGGTGGAAGTACTAGATCTCGGACATCATTTCTGGAGAATTGATCTAGCTCTTCTTGCATAGCCATCATCTAGCTTTTATGTCCTTTTGCATCTTAAAACTTCTTTATTTCTATGAGTGAGAAAAAAGTAGCATGACTCATCATCCGATTGATATCTCCTCTAGTTCTAACTGGATTTTGGACATTATCCAAAATGTCTTCCAGTGGATTATTCCTTTGTGTCCTCATTTCCCTTTAAAGATCCTCATAAACTTCTGGAGCTTGCTCCACTACTGCATTTAATTCCTCATCTTCTTCTTGTCCACCATCAAAATCAATTTCAACATTCAAGGGATTGGTTGAGAGATGATCTTAGTTAAAATTGATTGGCTCATCCTCTTCCTTAGACTTTCTGGGATCTTGAACCTTTGATGGTTCTACTTCATCTAGAGTTGTCTCATCTGGATCTTGTCTTTTCTTGCATGTACGGTTAGTCTTATCAAAATCTACATGTATTGACTCTACCACTATTTGTGTTCTCATGTTATATACTCTATAAGCTGTACTATGTATTGAGTAGCCAAGGAAAATTGCTTCATCATATTTAGGATCAAATTTTCCATGTTGCTCTCTATCATTTAGGATGTAGCATTTATATCCAAAGGCTTTAAAGTACCCAATCTTGGGTTTCCTTCCCTTCCAGATTTCATATGGGGTCTAGTCCATGGTCTTTCTAATGAGAGCTCTATTTAAAATGTAACATGTTGTGTTAACGGCCTTAACCCAAAAATATTTAGTCAATCTATTCTCATTTAGCATTGTTCGAGCCATTTTAACTATTGTTCTATTTTTCCTGTCAAAAACTCAATTCTATTGAGGTGTATGAGGAGCAAAAAAGTTGGGCTTCATGCCCTTAGATTCATAAAATTCAGCAAAATGCTTATTTTTGAATTCTCCTCCATTATCACTTTGGATTCGTGCAATGCTTATGCCTTGTTCTACTTCTATCTGGGTGAATATTATTGAGAAATGGTCAAAGGCTTCATCTTTGCCAGCTAGCAAAGCAACCTAATTATAGTGAGAGTAATCATCCAATATGACCATAGTGTATTCTCTTCAACCTAAACTCATTGGTTTGATTGGACCAAAGAGATCAATATGTAAGTGTCCAAGAACTCTTTTGGAGGGAATGGAAGGGAAAATTTTTCTATGTTGTTTACTTAATTAACATGCAGTGCATATGTTATCCTTATCAAAAGCAATCCTAGGCAAACCCATAACTAATTCCTTTTTGGCTAATTTGGACAGGATGTTCATGCTTACATGTCCCAACCTTCGATGCCAAAGCAATTATTCTTCTTCTGTAGACACCAAAAATATATTCTTTTTCTCATTTTTAATTTTAATAGAATAGACATTGTTTACTCTAGGTGCATAAAAATGAGTTAATTTGACTTACTATTAGTGATTGAGCAGCATTTGGAGTCAAACTTGACTTTCCTCCCTTTGTCACAGAGTTGTGCAACACTTAGCAGATTGAACTTTAGTCCATCAACTAGTGACACATCTTTTGTTTTAAATTTAGATCATGCCCAATGATCTATCCCTTTTGATTGTCTTCAAAGCTTACTTTTCCACCTCTCTTTTGGATTAAAGTGATCAATGCTTTCTCAGCACTGGTCATGTACTTGAGCATCCACTATTAGTATACCATGTTTGTTGATCTTCTGTGGATCTAAGAAAAACCTGCAAAATAGATCAAGTGGGTTTGGGTATCCAATCAGATTTAGGTCCTCTCGGGTTATCAACCATTTCAGGCCAAGGATAAATATCATAATAACCATTTTTAAATCTACACATTTTAGTCATATGGTTATTTGCTCCTCAATATCTGCACCCCATGACTGGTTTGTTCTACTTAAGCTTCTCCTCAATATTTTGGAGATCCTTCCTCCCATAATCTCTAGAATATCCTACTTTAGCAAGATTCAGACTAGCTTGTTTAGTTCGAATATGGTAGTTGACTGGAGGGGCAACTTATGCTCTGTAGTTTTTCTTATGCTTAGTGGATTGCTCATCATGGACAACTTTAGCCTTTCCCATTTTAGTAGGTTTATATCTCTGAGTTTGATTTCTTTGTCTTGGTGGAGCATTATGCTTTTGAGTTTGAGGCTGCTTCAAGATTTTCTTTTGTCTTATAGGTTTCGAATTCCTTCTAGATGCAGGATCCGACTTCCTTCTTTGATTTGAGGATTCTGGTTTCCTTCCGGATGCCTCCTTTATCAGAGCTAGCCCCCTATCTAGCCCTGTTATATTTGCACTCAATATTTGCACTTGATTCCGTAGGAAGTTTTCTTTAACAATATAAATGTGCTTTATGGCCTTGATTGAGTTGATATTTGATGCCATTGCTTCAGCATTCTGAGCAAGTTCCATCACTTGTCTTAAGAGGGATTTGATAGCCTTTATGTTCTTCTTCACATTGTTGATTACAATCCCTATAGCTCTAGCAAGATCAAGATTAGATACAGAATTTGATTGACAGTTTACCATAGCACTTGTTGTCTTAGATTCTGATTCTTCAATTTGCTTACTTTAATGGATTTCTTCTGGATTGCTCTGCTTCTGGATCAGGTAGTGCCATAAATGCAAAATTTAAAGTTTCTTCTTCTTCTGTTGAAGATAAGCTACTGTTTTCTTCACTATTGCTCCACGTGGCCACCATTGCCTTCTCCTTTCCTTTTTAAGCTTGGGACATTTGGATCTAAAATGTCCCTTATCTCTGCATTCAAAGTAGGCTGATTATTTTTCTGGATCTTTCTTGTCTTTTAGAGCTTTTCTTTGCTTTTCCCTTCCGTAGGAGTCTTCCTTTCGTGTTCTGCAATCATACATTTTAGAACTTCTCCTTTCTTTCTTTCTTAGGAATCTACCAAACTATTTGGCTAGCATGGCCTTTTGTTCTTTGTTGTAGTGAGATTCCTTTAACTTCTTTTCTATTCTAGAGGAGACTAATCTGGATGAGTCTGCCTTAAGAGCAATAGCTTTCTTCTTTTCCTTAGGCTTCTTCTCTTGTTGGTTGTATCTCTACCCAGATAGTTCTTCAGTTAGGAGATTACGAATGAGTTTGTCATAACTATAGAATTTTAAGTCATGAGCTTCATCAACGGTAGTCTTCTTGTTGTCCCATTCCTTAGTGAGACTTTGAAGGATCTTCTTTACCATTCCCTCCTCAATGATCTCTTTTCCTAGCCTCTTCATCTCATTTACTAGATTAGTGTATCTAGTATTCATGCTGCTGATGAATTCTTTAGGCTCCATCTTGAAGAATTCTAGCTTTTATTGTATGAGATCAATTCTGGATTCTTTTCCTTGTTTGTTCCTTCATAGGTCACTTCACGCTTTTGTCAAATATCTTGTGTAGTCTCACATTTGGATATTCTGTTAAATTATGTTGTACTAAGAGCACAATGAAGCATGTTAATACCATTAGCATTTTCTTGCAGCCTTTTATAATCATTTTCATCCCACTGATTTGAAGGCTTTCGGGTAGTTATACCCTCTACTTCATTAGTAGGACCATAAGGGCCATCCTTAATGGCCATCCATGCTAGCATGCATTAAACCTGAATGAAATTTTTCATCTGATTTTTTGAGAACACGTAGTGTTCACCGGTGAAGAGTGGAGGATGGGTAATGGACATACCATTCGGAAGAAGCTATAAGTTATTAAAACTCATTTTGATTCTTACATAAAAATATGGACCTTTAGCTCGAGATTGTCAGATCACTAGTTGTGAGCATTGGCTCTGATACCACTTGTTGGTCCCAGTGCATAGGTATATAGGGTCAGAGGGGGGTAAATGACCCTTTTTGTGGAATTTACAGACTTTAAAGAGACTAGTGTAGCATGTTTGATATGTTCCGAATTTAGTGCATCCGGATGATGCAGATATGAAATGATATGCAATAAATTAAGGAGTTAAGGAAATTAAACACAATGATTTTATCCTAGTTCAGCCCCACCTACTACAGTCCCTAGAGTTTCCTTCCTCTGAGCTTTGTCCACTAGTGTAATTCCTTTCCAACTGGCAGGAATCAAGCCTTACAATTGTCTCCAAAGATTTGTTCTTCTTTGAATGTAGGATATACCACTAGAAGAACCAACTCCTAGCTGAGTCCTCTTGAGCTTGTCTTCTAACTAATCAAAACCTCGTAGATGGTCTGACAAAGCCATTGACTCAAGTCAAACATGACCAGCATGTTAAAGCATATGGATTAAGAGATATGGCTAATTAGCCTTAGTGCAAGTGAGAGTTTGTTAGATATGATGAATACCCTTAAGGCAATTAGGGTGATATATCTTAATTATGCAGTATTATGAATAATTTATTTAATTAATAAAGACATTTAATCTTTTATTTGTATCAATGTGTTCATATATATATATATATTATGACTAGTTAAAATATATTCATTGATATTTGTATACAGAAGTCCTTGACATATATCATAGCATGAAGTGAGAGATCATATTTGGACTATGTTTAGTCATATCTACTTCATGTGAAATTATCATTATGTCTAAACTATCCCTAGTCATAGTTTCATTAAGCAAGGATATTGATGAAGCAGTAAGACTAGCATATGGTCAACTTTCTTAGAATGGGTCCAAGCAGTTAATCTCCTATAACTGAAGGTGGTGCCTTAAGATTGACACATGAATATATTTGGTAGATATATTGGAGACCGCAATAAGATAAACACTTTGTATATATATCAATGTGTTAGTGTTTATCTTTATGCAGTAGCTTTGTGAATATCCTCATACTTGAGATGCTAGTTACCTTGTGTGGTACTATCACTATACTTTGGGTCATACTTATTCACTCATTAATTTAGGGTGCCAGGGGTGATTACCGATATAATGATGACTGCACGTTTGTAAGCTATGTAGTCGGCAAGAATCCATCGCTCCAGATATATTAAGGAGTTGTACCTGGCTGCTTTTGTTGAAGTGATGATTTCTATAAACCTCTGATCAGAGTATGTGATTGATATAAATAGTTTCTAATCAAACACATTATGTTAAAAAGCAATATACTTCAGTAATAAGTAAATAACTAAGATAACTTAGAGCAACCTCGCTATTAGTGGGTTAACACTTTAACCGAACCCAATCAACTAGATGATGCTAATATTAAAGAATGGAGGGAGTTCATTGCATTGGAAAACTATTGCATTAACTAGGATTAAGTTATAAGCACAATTGAAGTTCCGAGTAATGGGGGATGGTGGACCCTTGCTAGAGGCATACTATAGTTGTTTAAGGTAAGTGAGTTCTATTCACGGTCTGCATTAATTTCATTAAGCTTGTTATAATTGAACTTACTATAAATCAATCCACTTTATTTCTGTCTCATCTTCATTTCACGTTTCATCACCATAATCCAAATAATTCATAACACAAATTACTTGTATTCTACTTCCATTATATGAGTTGTTTATATTTCATCTTATAAATTATTTATATTTCATTTCTATAATATAAATGGTTTATAATTATTTTCCATAATATAATTGATCCACATCCTAAGATGTAAATAATCCATGTTTCACTTTTAATTATGTCATGCTTCATTTCCCATTCTATTCTTATTCCATTCCATTTTCCATTATGTGACTAATTTATGCTTAATTCTTTTATGTCATAATTAATTCATATCCCATTTACATTTCTCTCATCATACTTCATTTTCCTTTCTCATCATTTCCATTATTTGTCAATTTAATGTAATTATATTTGAGCTGGTAAGAGCTCCTTGTGGTAATTTTGTTCGAGGGATTAGGTTACAACCCCTAGTACACTTTTCTATACCTCTCTTCCCATTTCTTCTTGATTTGTGAAATTGCTTGCCATATTTGTCATTCTATCATCTCCTTAATTTTATGAATTTCTAAATTTGTCACGGCGCTGTTATGCTGGAAGAACGACACCATGATCTTTGATACTGACGTTGCTATTTATTTCGGGCCGAAATACAATATTCCAGTTTTAACTTTTTATTTGCAGGATAATTGTCCAAAATCAATTTTGTTTTGTATTATGTGTTATAAGCATGAGGTAACTGCCATAAAATGATTTCATGACCACATGGAGGTGGTGTGTTTTGATTACAATAGCTCTTCTTCTCATCTCGTTTCTTAAAATGAATATAGGTAATATGTTTGGCATTTAATAAACAATTTTGGCATTTCAATTTAAATTGGCTAAACAAATGAAATAAGTACTTTGTTTGAACTTGAATCTCTAAATTAAGGTATAGTTTTGCTGTTGGGACAGTGCTATACCAGAATTTCCTTGAAGAGCTAACCCAGGTGGTGACTCTATATTTTAAATTATGGATTTGGATCCATGAATCTTTTTTACATTGTAAGGTGTCAATGACGTGTAGGTCTCCTTTGGAGCCTTGGTGAGAGGCGGGGCCCATTGGGGGTGGTTGGATTTAGGCATAATGAAACCATTTAGTTCAAGTTTGCACATTTCAGCCAATTTTAATGAATAAAAGAATCGAGACCCAAATCTTGATACAAATGATAGAGTCGCCACCCAAGTTGTCTACTTTGGAAAGAGTTTTGGTATGGTTCCCATTGGGTGGGAGAAAGATACCTTTTGGATAAGAGATTTGGGTATTGGATGAGTCACTTATTTCTTATTAAGTTAATACAAAATTACATTCGTTGCGTAAAAACGTTTTATTTTCATCATTTGGGGAATTATCAAAGAAATTCCATTTTTCTACACTCTTTCACACTCGTTACATGCGTTTACAATTTATAATAAAGCACAAGCAATAAATAAGCAAATAAAAATTGTAGCCGGGGGAAAATGGGGGAGTTACAAAAGAACCTATACATTTGTTATAAGTTATAAAACAAAATGAAATAAATTCCCATGCATCCACAAAGATTAGCACAATTTATGGCACATAATAAGTCAGCATTTTGTGAGAAAAAATATGATTATGTTAGCGTGGCAGTTTTGCGATCGATAGTGCACAGGCGACTTCTAGGATTAGAGAGAAATAGTGAGTGTTCAACGTATTTTGTTATGATAATGCATTTTAACTTTTGTGGGTTGATTTATCGGATTATTAATGAAAATTATTGCATGGCAAATAGTGAGTTTTGATAGATTTTTACAAGTTAAAAGAGAACTTTAGGTTTTACCTGGAGGCCCACACGGGTATGGAGGGACCCCGAGGGACCCGTATAGGTCATGTCTGGTCCGGAAAGAATATGAATTTAGTGGATTTTATAGATTTTATATAGATGGGGAAGAATACAGAGAAATATCGATAATATAAATGATATGTGAGTCTCTTTGGAACTCAAGAGCATACCTTTATGACATGAATCCACTTTGAGGCGATCCCTTTGCTGCGAGAGAGTCTAGCCAAAAGTAGATGTTGAAATGGATATTTTAGGACTATTTAGCCGAGTATTTGTGTGGACAGAAACTTCCCTAAATCCTAATAGATGAAGCTAGGAGCAAATAAAATGTAGACCATACCACAAGGGATGGGTTTTCTCCCTATTTTATACCTCTTATCCCTCAACTACACCCTTTATAACTATAAAAACTGCTAGAATTTGTATATAATATCTTTTTTGTATTATGTGTGTTGTGTCTCTAAAAAGAGGTGAAGAAAGGCCTCTATTTATAGGGGAAATTAGGTCTGAACGCAATAAACCACATTTATGACCTGATTTCTTCAAAAAAAGTATGAATTACCTTCTATAAAGCCTGAATATTAAAGAACGAGACCCGTATGGGTCCCCTCTAGGCATATGGGGTAAATGACCCGTACGGGTCCACCGATGGATCAGTACCACCAAGCGGCCACTGTACAGGTCCCTAAGCACTGACTAGGTCCCCAAACCTTTGCCAAAATCAACTATGTTGTAATAAGAACACCTTCGGTGGATAACACCTATACAAGATTGCATTATATAGCTCTCATTATCATTCCGTGAAAAGGATTATTAAAATCCAGTGCTCACAGACTGCCCCTCGTAGGATCATTGCAAATATGGATTTGTATGATCCCATGATGTGAGCGAGGGTTTAGAAATATTACCTGAGGTGATGACATGGGTGAGCCCTTCTTGAAGCAAACTCCTTTCTTTGGTGTCCCTTTCTTGAGGCGGACCACTTTTCTTTACTAATGTGTATCCCTTTCTTGAGGCATGGCTTTCCTTTGCTGATGCGTATCCCTTTTTTTAAGGTGAATGACTTTCCTTTGCTAATACGTATCCGTTTCTTATGGCGAATGGCTTTCCTTTGTTGATGTATCCCTTGTGACTCTACTAGGGAAGGTGTGTGTATGCCTTTCTTTCGGTGGATCGACCTTCCTGGCTGATGTATCCTTTTCTTGAGGCAGATCGACTTTATTGGCTGATGTATCCCTTTCTTAAGGCCAATGACTCTCCTACTGCTGATGTATCCCTTTTCTAAGGCGGATGACTGTCCTGCCGGGGATTTTGAATGACCTATAAAAAGACAATAATCACACGCCAAGTTAGTCATTATCTAAGCAGACACATCTTAATTCTTGATTGACTTTGTGATGAACAAAATTTTTTTCCCCTTCAATTAAGAATAAAGATGTGTGGATAGGGGATTGACCCCTTAACAAACTATAAACTAAGTGCAAGAAATGTCAGATTTATCCTGATTGCTTTAGGATGGAATGCCCCTTGAAAGGGTGCCTCTCAAAGAATGCCCCTTGGAGGGCTCAACGTTGGGGGGATGCCCCTAGATTGAGTGATTGAGCTATTAGGGAATGGGAGGATGCCCCTAGATTGGCCGATTTCACTGGTGGAGAATGGGGAGATGCCCTTAGATTGGTCGATTCCGCTATTAAGGAATGGGGGAGTGCCCCAAGATTGGCTGATTCCATTGCTGGGGAATGAGTGGTTGCCCCTTGGTTTACTCTACTGCTTGGGAGTAGAGTAATGTTCTTTGGTGAATTCTTTTCTCCAAGGGAATTGTTTCATTACAAGGCTCACTTATTGGGGGAAATTTCCTATATTCGGGTGGACCTATTTACAAAAAGTATCCCTGTTAGTGATCAATTCAAAAATGGCTTACCTTGATTCTTGATTAACTTTTGTGAAAACAAAAATTCTTGCCCGTTCAATCAAGGATAAGGTGAGCTAAGGGTTTCCCTCTAATTTAACTGAAATATAGATTTTTTGAGAAGTAGGGTTGGCCTTGAGTTTGGATGTGCCCCTAGTGCTTCTAATGAAGTTCTAATTCAAAACTGCTTTGTGATGGCAAAGAGGGACCCATACGAGTGCCGTACGGGTGGCAACTTGGAGGAAAGGAACCCATACGGGTGGGGTGGGTTCCGTACAGGTCCTAGTCAGGCGGTTTAAAAAAATAGAATAGACCCCTCACATCCCGCCTTACACAAAATCCTCCCATATTGTAATTTTTTGGCAATTTTCTTCCAAGACCGATCAAAATGCGTAAGAAGATCCCAAAGACTGGTCGCTTCTTCCTTAGGTGCAAGGATTTGCCCCAGGTAGGCGATTCGGAGCTTTGGCAATGCTTGATTTCAGCTGGGTATGCTTTTTGAGAGGGGGATTCATTTATGGCACTCACTCCCGCTTCTGAAGTGCCTCTGATCCCTTCCCCTGACACCTATACCTCCAAACTACAGGTATTTTGCTTGATTCTCCATTTTTGCATGATTTAGGGCATTTTAGACCTTGAAATAGAGCTTGATGCATGTAACTTTAGTCTAAGATTTTTTAGGGACTGATTTGAATGAGCTATGGTTGAATTTTGATGAATTTTTTTCTTTTTGGGAAATTTATGTGATGCCACTATTTGCAGGGGACCCGTACAGGTCCCTTTTCTGGTATGGGAGCCGCAATATGACATGTACAGGTGGGGTGAATCCATACAGTTCCTATCTTTAGGGACAGAATGTACAACTTTCTACTTTTTGCAACCTTTTCCTAATTTTTTATTTGTTCGCTGTATACTAACCCTGTTGAGCTGTGATTTTGTTTTTATAGTTTCAGTACTAGACTATAGGAGCCTTAAGCTTGTACGTGAAGTGGTATGAGGAGATTCGTTCCTCGGGGGATACTGAGCTATTAGCCTACATAGATTCTTTTGGGTTCAGCGACACCATCAGGGCCATCCCTCAGGCTCTAAAGACACTAGCCTCTAGTGCTATTTTAGCCCTTGTAGAGAGGTGGTCAGAAATGACCCATGCTTTTCATCTACCATTCAGGGAGCTTATCATCACTCTGTTAAATATGTGTGCCTTTGTGGGATTAGACTAGAGGGAGGACATTGCCTGTTTTGATGTCTACGCCGATAGATGGAATTCCCAAGCCTGAGGTGAAGGCCTATATAGAGAGATTACTTGGGCTCCATCCTAGAGGGACGGAAAAGCTCAAGTATGGGGACTTGCATGATTACTAGATCGGCCAGCCACGTTGCGTTACTGCGGATACGAGGTATTAGTATGCCCAATCTTTCTTGTTGACATTTCTTACCACTGCCTTCTTCCCTGTCTACTCAAGCAACCTAAACTATGGTTTGCTCTCAGCTATCGAGGATCTTGCCATTCTGCTAGGCAATAATTGGTAAGGGACCATCCTAGCATAGTTACACTATAGGCTAGATGTTTTTGAGGCCAGTAGCCTGAGCTCAACATTTGTCATCTGATCGTGCTTGTAATTCCTGAACTAATCTTTTGTGCTTTAACCTTTTATTCAAACTGTGGTGCAGCTAATCTCTACTTTATCTTGTAGATTTGGGCTTTCAAGCATCCACTGATCCCCATGATAGGATTGCCAATGTAGCTTTAGACACCTCACATCATTTCTAGGTGGATAGGGCCTTGGTAGGGTTAGGCCCTGACTACAACGCAATATAAAGAATTCTTTCGCAAGCTGCGCTCTGATCGGGTAAACTTCTTTTATGTTGAACTTGTATTTCACATTTCGATAACTATTAGTAGAAATTGTATTCATATAGTTATGATACTTATAGTGCATTTACTTTGTGTAGGTCATACGAGACCCGTGGGAGAGGTTGGATATACATGGGGGCATTGAGCGAATGCGGGCTAGCGTGTGTAACCACCTCTTTGTCCTAGAGTCGCCACTCTCTTTTGAGTGGTATTTCAGCTAACGGGTTCGAGGGTGAAGGACTAGTGCTGTGGTAGAGAGACCGATCCCTCCCCATATCCTAGAGGGAGTCTTTTGGCCACACCTGATGCCCGGGATGGATCAGGGGTTGTACCTGCTGTGAGCACGGGATTTTGAAGTCCCTCTCACGAGATGATGATGACGTGTTCCCGATTTTATTCCTCATAATAAAAATTCTTTGGAGTTTTTATTACTAATATAAAATTCCCCACGATTTTTATTTCTCCTAAGAATTCAGTTTAGCATAACCAATAACACTTTCGGTAGGAGCTTGAACCGTTGATTTGCACCCAAAATTAAATTAATCTCTAAATACCCATTAAAATATCATTAAAATTCAAAAAGAGGCTTTTTGACCCGCTTTTGACCCCTTTTGGCAGCTTTTTAGACTTCAGGGCCTGCTGGCTATCAGCTTGCAGGAAGATGATGCCACTGGTGGCATCACCCATATCGCCAGTGGTATCACTGTGTCGCCGGCGGCATGGCTCGAAATGGGCTTCTGAACAGGCAGCTTCTTCTTCTTCCTTTGACCAGCTCTTTTTTTTGCATTTTAGTGAAACTAGCCAAGAGTTCTCGAAGACTCCCCATTTTTGCCTATATAAACATGCATTGGGGTTCCAAAACCACACAAGAACACATCTGAATTTTACTTGATAGTTTTATAGTGAGAAAAATCAATTTTAGTGAGATAAGAAGTAGAAAAGGTAAGAAAAGAGATTCTGATCCATTTTTCTTAGTTTTTCTTCTTTGAATTCTCTTAGTTAATGCTTAAAATCAGTAGACTTTAGGTTAAAATCAATTCAATAGGAATTTAGAGACATAAATCCTTAAATTTACTACCCAAATCATCTTTGCAAGCTCCCCAGAGGTGTTCTTTGGATCGGTGGATTCACGGCCCTGAGGTAAAATTCTGAGTCTCATCGCTCTTTGGCATCATTCTTACTTGCTTGTGCTATTTTGTGATGGTTTTTGGGTTTCCGGTCATTTTTTGACCGTTACCTACTACTACTGCATGAACATTAAGCCGCTAGAGGGAAGTGAAGCCGTCAGCGGTATCAACCATGCCGCCAGTGGCATCATAGATACCGCCAGCGTCATCACTTGTCTCTAGAGGCCTCATCTTCTTGTAGGACCCTTTCTTTATAGTATCCAAAAAGTCATGTAGCCTACTTGTTTTACTGATACCACCAGCAACGTCACTGATGCCGCCGATGGTATCAACCATGCCACCGGCGACATGGCCTTCTAGACAGCTATTTTATTTCATTTGATCTTGGCCTAGTTAAATTTCCTGAAGCTAGGGTATACAGTGTAACAATGAAGGTCTAGAACCTTCTAAAAATAGACCCTACCTCATAAAATGTGGCATTTTCACTAATAATTAGGTTAAAACAAAGATCGAGTCTAAAATTTGGTCAAAACGGAATTTTCCCGCAAATGCTGTTCAAATCGCATTTTTAGCCGTCCAACTGGGCTTTATAATATAACAAATGAATATGCCATGTTAACACTAACTCAAGTCTTGTTTTGTCCACTAACTATGTATGCTAAGTGATACACCTCGTACGATGTACCATATCAGTGCTAACCGTCTTCGGCATGTAGATTTAGGTTCGATGTATGTTAGGCCTTTGGGTATTTTATTCATCGCATAGAAAATGTATAGAATTTGAAAGCCTTGTAATAATTTCAATTTCTAAATTTAGTTTTGGATGACTGTAATAATTTATTTATCGCTTCGATTACTTGATAAAGTCGAAAATAACATATAAACCGAAAACACAATAAATAGGGTGGATTAAAAATGATTATGAAAGAACGAAACATTTTAACTTGGCCCAATGAAGAATAAATATCATCATCTGAACTTGGAATCTCTACTTTAGGTATGGTCTATCACCTGATGGGAAAATCATACCAAAATTTTCGAGTTGAGCTGAACCGGGTGATGACTCTATTTTAAGTATAGGATTCTGATCCCGTATCCTTCAACACCTAAATTAGACTTAAATTCAATATCAACATCAGTGCTTTTATCACGCTAAAATAAGGGTCAATCCTTTGGCATGCCTCACAGCGCTTGTTATTTCAACCCCCCGTGCTACGCATCTCACGTTGTCCTCGCGGGCGGGAAAAAGGTTGTCCGCTCACAGTGGCGACTCCGCTAGGGATTTATCTCTTTAAACTTGAACGTAAAATTTTTCAGTAAGTTTTAAGGATTTTGATGATGTATTGAAATCATTGGCCAAATTAAAACTTCATTCTTTTTTTGTAACGTTTTATCCTTTAAGACACGTGTAGATAGTTCGGTAATTTTTAGGTGCCCCATTCTACCCGAGAAGCTAATGAAAGTATCACTCATGCCCTGTTTGGAATTAAGGATACCTAGCAGGTGGATCATTCATTTTAACCAATATGTAAACTCCTGCAATTGCACCTATTTAGGGAGTGGTTGAGTAACATAGAATTAAGGTAAATGAGAACCTTCTACATCAACAACCCTATACCAAAGCCGAGTTAGAAAAAAGCCTTAAACATTCCTTTAGGGCTACTAGAACAATGAAAATAAATTGGGATGCACTTCTCTTGCCATTATCGATGCAGAGGCCAAACTCCATCCTTCCAAAAGGCGTTATGCGGGAGTCATAAGGTTAGAAGAGGGACATTTTTTGTGCTATATGCTATGTGCTCGTGCATCACCCATGCCTCGGCTTCAATAGCCAAAATAATCCAACTTGCCCTTACTACTTCCACTCACGAAAGAAGTTTAACAATATGCCTAGGACTTCTCTCGAACCTCTATTACGACACCACATATCGTTATATGTGGCACAAGGCATAAACATCCCACGTATGTTGGAGGGATAAGCCATCACATCATCATCAACCATATATATGTGCAGCCATACATACCACGCATCGGTTATTGCATAAATCCATGGCACCATACAACCCATGCATGGTTTGATCTACTACCTATCAACTAGGAGGAGGCGGAATTATTATCGCACCTCAGTTTGGAAAAGGCCAGAGCACCATCAGATTCATCGTTCTCTCACCCCGATTGTCACCACAGAAGTTGAGGGGTTCCGTATACTGATTCTAGTGGGGAATCAGATTCAGAACAAATTCAGTTGGGTCAAAATTCCTCACAGCCAGCCATGTCTTTTCCAAGCAACAAAGGGACCCCTCCTCATGAGGAGCTAGTTGGCCCTACTCCCACCTTGGGGGCAGGATCCCGACCACCTCCTGACTTTGACTTTGCCAGTGCTATAGCACAATTCCTAAACTTGGATGCTTTTTAGGCTTATATCCAGACCACTGTTCAGGCAGTCGCTAAGTAATCCCTTGAGGATAAGAATTTCAATCGAGTTTCTGAGTCTTATATGCAAGCCCAAAATGGTTCACCACAGACGTTGGCCGTTCTAGTAGGGATAAGACCCATTGCCCCTGTCTTTCAGTCAAACCAACCTATGGAAAGCCCATTCTAGTTTGGGCAAACTTCTAATTTTCTATCAACTTCAACTACTCTGTTGATTGTTCCTTACAATCTAAGACCTTTTGCTTAAAGTTCTTTTCCTCCTATATTTACTCATCAGTGCCCGGCTTCTCAGCCACTGCCATCTTTTACTCCTCCATAGTTCATTGTAACTCCCAAGGGTACCACCTACCCCCAGAATCCTTTTACTAGCCAGTGGATCATTCGTCCTCTAGCATCTTTGATAGTCAAAAACCAGGTCATGCAACCACTAGACGTGACACCCAAAGTAGCCGCTTTTGTCTGATACATGATGGCTTGTCAGACTATCAACGACCAGGTCGTTCATTCTCTGGGCACAACACCTGAAGCCCTATCTCTTTATCATAAGCCGATCATTGACTAGGTCACAGAGCCTCTGGGAATGACACCCGAGATCCAAGCTTACATCAACCCCCTCATCACCGCTAAACAACCTGAAAGAGATGAAGACTGGGACCCCGACAATTTCACCATGCTGAATATGGCTCATTATGTTGGTTCTAGAGCACCTACCTCTCACATTATAATGTATGAAAGAATTATGCGCGTAAAGAAATTAAATGATAAAGTGCTTGCTGAAATGTTTCCTTGCTCCCTTCGGAGCCCTGCTCTTGAATGGTATCACACTTTGCCGCAACATATTGTCACTGACTGAAAACTTCTATCTGAGGCACTGAAAGTGCATTACGGTTTTAATACTATGATGGAGACAACCCTCTAACATCTTGAGGGATTCCTCCAAATGCCCAATAAAACCTTCAAGCAGTACTTCAACCGGTGGATGTCGACCTAGGTCTTGATGAAATCCAAGCTAAGCCTCAAGGAGATGATTGTCAAACTCCCTGAAGGATCTCTTCCTCTATTCCATAAAGAGATGGCTACCAATTCATTCCTCTCCTACAAGGCTGTATTCAAAAAAGCTGAGAAAATTGAGCTCGAGTCAGAGCGCAAAAAGGCCAAAAAGCGGGAAAGCCATGGTTTAGAAACAATAATGAAGCCTAAAGCCCTGACCGCCGTTCAAGCTATTTCTTAAGCTCCTGCTGCACCCCTAGCAATGACTCCGGCTTCACCGGTAGTTACCATAATCCAACCTCCATGCCCCCCATTATTTTGACCAATCACTACAAGTTGCCTCTGTGGGTCACCTTTAAGCATTTGAGGGAAGCAGGTTTCATCCAGTCCCTTCAGGAATACAAACCGCCTAGACCCGAGGATAAGAACAACTTCTGTAACTATCATGTTTAGGAAGGACACTAAACTAACTATTGCAAAGCCCTACTCTCGGCAATTCAGGGTCTAGTTAGTGAAGCAAAGATTGTTGAAAATGATAAAATTCCAAGCACTATGAGTAATCCTTTGCCAAATTTCGAGAATAAGGTGGGCATGATCCAGTCTGGCTTATCTGAAGCCACAATCTTTGACCTCCTTACTCGAGGGCTAGAAAATAGTAAATCTATTATGGTCATCAGTTCGGGTCTCCCATCTAACTCGATTTGTGATCTAATCAATCAGGCCAACCCGGGGGTTAGTTTGGTCCAGGAGATAGAAGTTGAGCTGAATCCGCCAAAGCAAGAAAGCCGTAGGTCTCAGCCATTTGGGCCAAAAAGAATGAAAGTTGAGAAAAAGTCGTTGTTCAGCGTAGACTCATTTGTTTTGAAGGATGACTACTCCGATGATGATGAGGGAGTATCCCAAGAGGCCAAGGCCGTAAGCACTGAGTTGTTCAGGGTTAATTCACTTGCCAATGAGACACCAAGTGGATTGTTCAAGGTTCACCAGAATGAGCTTTCCAGCGTAGATGGGTATGAGTAGCAGGACCCAGATTCAGACTCTAAAGAGTAACAGTATCTGTTTGAAACATAAGCCACTAAGAGTGTCGTGTTCGATGATGTTCTTAACATTACTCAAAGTGGCCATGTGTATCAACTTGAAGACCGATATCTCCGCTTGAACAAAGACCCGGTTCCTAATAGAGTTAGAACTACCGCGAGACCGCCTTCTCCAACTTCGGCTTCTCCAGCCAGTCTCAAGGTTGACCCTCTCATTATTCAGCTATAAAACACCCAAGCCATATATAGTATCTGGCAGCTGGTAATTAACTCTAAAGGGCATCGCAAGGGGTTTATTAAGCGACTCCTCAATTTGGAAGCTAATCTGACCACTTCAGTTGTTGAGATATGCGCTATGGTCGGAGAAGGCATTCCCCCGAGGAAAGGGTCTCAGATTGTGTTTGACCATTTTGATCCTCCGCTCAAAGGTAAGGATCACAATAGGGGCTTATTCACCCAAAATTAGATCCTCAATAAGGTTATCCCCTGTGTCATGGTGGATGATGGCTCCGCTCTTAACATGTGCCCTCTGAAAGTCCTTCTTCATCTAGGACTATCGGAGGAAATGTTTGAGAAATCCAGCATTATTATTAGAGCTTATGATGATTTCAAGGGCAGTGTAATTGGGACCTTTGAGGCAAAAGTCACTGTGGAAGGTGTTACGAGAAATGTACGCTTCATTGTACTTGACATTCCTATTACTTATTTTCTGTTGCTCAGCCGACCATGGCTCCATGCCCTAGGCGTAGTTCCCTCTACTCTACACTAGAAAATCAAGCTTATTCATGAAGACAAACTAGTGACTATTAAGGCTGACCCTACTTCCGTTGTGGCTGTTATGGAAGCTAAAGCTAGTTTAGAAGGAGGTCTTCAGATTGTCATGGTTAGTAAGGCTCAGAAATCTCCTTCCCTTTGAGGTCTTTAAGGATGTCTATGACTTCGAGGTCGGCTACAAAATGGTTTCTACTAAACCTAAACCTCTGAGCCTGTTGCACCTATAAATGTTATTTCTGCTGAGGCTAAGGGAAAGGTTAAGATGTATCCCGATGATGAGTCTGGGGGAAGTAATGAGGAACCTGTCGATCCAAAGAGTGAATATGTTATGGCAACTATGACCGAAGCTATGACACTGCTGATAGAGAATGGATGGAAGGGTGAGAAGACCGGGGAAGAAGATGCTATGACAGATATAGTAAGGAAGCTTGCCAGGGCTCTTACTGAGAAAGCCAACCTTTCCAAGGAACCATCACTCACTGCTGCCTAAAAAGCCGCTCTAGAGCATGACTTGGATGCCATTCTGATAGACACTATAGAGGTTGCTCCTTTTATTGTTGTTGCTGCTGAAGCCCCTCTACCTGTGGAGGAGGATATGGATGATGTAATTTTTAACATTTTCGATGTATTTGATGCAAACAATATTGCCTACAAGGCTTTTAATGCAATCAATGAATCTCATTTTGCTTACTTGTTTGATGTCTTTCCTGATGTATCCATGCATTCACATAACAATATGCATAACATTTTTGGCATTAGCGATACGTCTTTAAGTGAAATAAACCTAGGTACAGATGATAACCATAAAATGGTAACCATTTTCAAAGATTTAACTCACGAGGAAAAATGTGAGATCATAAAAGTGCTTAAAGAACATGTTAGTGCTTTTGCCTGGTCATACGAAGACATGCCTGGGGCTGATTGACAAATTGCCAAACATAGAATCCCAACCGATCCTAAATTCAGGCCTATCAAGCAGAGGCTCCATCAATTGAGACCAAAATGGGCAGATTAGGTTAAGGTAGAGGTTTCGAGGTTTATTGAAGCTCGTTTCGTTAAAGTTGTGGAATATCCGATTTTGTTGTCCAACATAGTCTCAGTTCCGAAGAAAGATGGTAGGGTCTGGGTCTGTGTAGATTTGCGAGATATCAATGAAGCTTCGCTGAAGGATGATTTCCCACTCCCGCACATTGATGTCTTGATTGATAGTGCCGCCAGGGCAGCTATGTATTCATTCATGGATGATTCTAGGGTTATAATCAAATTTTGGTCAACATTATTGACAAAGTCAAAATGGCGTTCATTACTAAATAGGGGTGTATTGGTACAAGGTAATGCCGTTTGGGTTAAAAAATGCTGGAGCCACTTATCAGCATGCCGTAACCACCCTCTTGCATGACATGATCCATAAAGAAGTGGAGGTGTATGTGGATGATATGATTGTGAAGTCTGCTACTCGAGAAGAGCATGCAGCTATTCTCGACAGGTTCATGACTCGTATTGAAAAGTAAGCCACCATATGAATTCGAAGAAGTGCGTGTTTGGGGTTACTTTAGGCAAATTATTAGGGCACATGGTTAGTTAGAAAGGAATTCAAATGGATCTAGATAAGGCCAAAGCCATCAGGGACATGCCTCCACCCGAGACAGAGAAAGAAGTGCGATCATTTCTGGGGTCCTCGCAGTATGTTAGTCGGTTCATTGCCCACCTCACTACCGTTTGCAAACCCATCTTTAAGCTGTTGAGAAAGCAATAACCCGTAGTATAGAATGATCAGTGCCAAGTGGCATTTGATAGAATCAAGGCATATCTTGTTCACCCTCCCATTTTAAAACCTCCCATCCCAAGAAAACTGCTGATCCTTTACCTAGCTATCGAAGAATCTTCTATTGGGGCTATACTTGCCCAGGAGCATGATGATAAATAGGAATAAGCTATCTACTACTTGAGTAAGAAGTTATTGGATTATGAAACTCGGTATTCGATTGTGGAAAAGACCTACACCACCATGGTTTGGCTCACTAAAAATTGCGCCATTATTTCCAGTCTTACCGAGTCCAAGCCATGGTCAAGAATGACCCAATGAAGTATCTTTGTCAATTCCCTACTCTACCTGGTAAATTGCCCCAATGATTGCTTCTCCTATCCGAGTTTGACATTGAGTATGTGACCTAAAAGGTCATCAAGGGGCAGGCCGTAGCTAAATTCCTGGCTAATCAACCCCTTAACTCTGATGTTGTAGAAGACTTGGAGTTTTCTGATGAGCAGCTCGCCTCTATTATAGTCCTTAAGCATGTTTAGACTATGTACTTTGATAGTGCTATGATCCGATGGGGAGCCGGCCTCAGACTCATCATAGTCTCACCGGAGAATGAAATAATCCCATTGTCCAAATGCTTGGAGTTCACTGTCACCAACAACACTGCAGAGTATGGAGCATATCTATTTGCTCTTTAGGCTCTTTTCTAGGTTAGGGCCCGCCGTATATCTATCATCGGGGATTCAGTTCTTATCGTCCATCAGGTTGTCGAAGATTGGGAAATTAAAGAAGAATCTCTCTGTCCTTATGTCGAAGCGGTCCATGAACTATCTGAGAAGTTCACCTGATGCCAAATGGTTGACATTCTCGCCACTCTTGCATCGTTATGGGAAGGGCCTCAGTAGCAGCCTATCTATCCTTTGGTTCTGTTGTCCCCCTACTACACTCAATAAGCTCCTCCGGTCCTTGCCCTCTCATCCGAACCATGTTGTATTCTAAAATTGTCCTATTCCTCCAAATCAGCCAATATCCTACGGATCCTTCTAACTCAGACCATACCAACTTAAGGCGGCTTGCTGTCCAATTCCATATTATGGATAATGATCTGTTCAAGTAAACTACTGACGATCTGTTCCTCCATTGCTTAACTGAATTTGAGGCCCAGAAAGTACTAGCCTAGGTCCATGCCGATGATTGTGGACCTCATATGAATGGTCTTGCTCCCCCAAAGAAAATTCCAGTGGTTAGGATATTTTTAGCTCACTCCCATGGCCAATTGCATCGCCCAAGTCAAATGGTGCCACCCATGCTAGGTTTACGGTGATATGCAACATCTGCCGCCTACTGAACTTCATCACTTATCTACTCCTTAGCCATTCTCGGTGTGGGGGATAGACATAATTGCTAAAATTTGTCCGACTTCAACAAATGGGCATAGATTCATTATGGTATCAGTAGATTACTTCTCGGAATAGGTGGAGGCCGATTCCTACACCAATCTCACCGCCAAGCAAATGGCCAAGTTCATACTGAACCATATTTTTGCTCAGTTAGGACTTCCGCACCATATAGTCTTAGACAACGAGGTATAGTTTCTAGGAACAACCACCAATCTAATCGAGAAATATGAGATTGAACACCAAAGATCTTCCCCATACAGACTGCAAGCTAATGGAGCTGTTGAGGTAGATAACAAATCGGTAAAGAAGATTCTTTCTAAGTTGATAGACGGTTATAGGGACTGGGCATATAAGCTACCTTTTGCTATTTGGGGATATCGCACTAGCATTTGTACCCCGACCCGCCAAACTCCGTTTTCCCTGGTCTATGAGATGGAAGCGGTCTTACTAGTTGAAACTTAGGTGAACTCTCTAAGAGTCACCCTGGAGGCTAAGTTAAAGGAATCTAAATGGGCTTAGGCGAGATTTAAATAGGTAAACATGATGGATGAACAGAGGTTAAAGGCTCTTGATAACCTCCAGATGTACCAGCAATGTATGGCTCGAGCATATAATAGTCGGGTAAGACACCAGAAGTTTTCCCTAAAAGCTGATGATCTGGTCCTCTAGCAGCTGAAACCTTCTACCATTGATGCTAGGGGTAAATTTAGGCCAAACTGGGCAGGACCCTATGTAATAAAGAAGATGCTCAGTAAAGGGGCATTTAAGCTTATGGACATGGATGGGAATGAGTTTGTGAACCCTATAAACTAAGACAGGCTTAAGCATTCTCATATCTAGTTCAGAAGAAATAAATCAAGAAAAGTAGTACGCAAAAAGTAGATAAAGCAAATCACCTGCCTTTCAGTCTTTTACTGATTGGGCAAAAATTAGGATGACACCGGATGGTCGGTATTCTGCAAACTGGTCATGCAAAAATTAGGGGATGAGTCAAACCTGCTAGATCGAACACCAAAAAAGGGTGATCTAGGCAAAAATTAGGGTATATGAGCAATGAGAGAGTGCCTTCTAGAAAACCAATCTAGGCTGGTTGGCACCGGGAGTTAAATCGATGGGATTGTTAACTAAACATTATGTACTTTGTTTACTTCAATTAATGAAAATATCTCTTTTATTGAATCTTGAATGCTTATGCTTATGTGAATTTTGTATCTATATGGTCAAGACAACTAAAGCAAGCCTAATGCAGAGTTCATTTTATTCCAAATCAAATGCATAGTACATAAAAATAATTTCGATAGACTGAAAAGAGCGAGGTCTATGCAAAAGTCAGAATAAGTCTACTGGATTGAAAACCCAAAAAGGGCGGTCTAGGAAAAAATTGAGTTAAGTTTTGATACGTTGAAAACCCCATAGGCAATCTATGCAAAAGTTAGAACCAAATTAAAGACATAAAATAAAATAAAGTTTGATAGGTCAGTCACCCTGACTGGCCTATGCAAAAGATAGAACTAAGGAAAGTGTATCTTAAGCCAAACTCCCGGCATCACTGTCATAATATCGAGAAATCCTCCTCAAAATGGTAGTGGAAGAGGGCTCATGCCCTGCTCCGCTTGCTTGCCCTTAAAGCGGGCCCACGATAGCTCAGATCGAGTCATCATGAGTCTAATCTCGATGAGCCATCCTCTGTAGTGTATATTTGTCTCAAGGGTCTCTACGTGGACGTAGTCCAGAGCCTCGAATATGGCCTCCCTAGCCCATTTCTCTCGAATATGGTTCACCCATCTAGCCATATGGACTCCGATTTGGTTATAAGGTAGCTTGATCGAAACTCATCGACGTTTGTCGTATTGGCGGCACAACTGATAGGGGGTATAAAATGAAGATCTCTTTAGACCTATTAGCTGAATGCAGGATCCCCAGGACTCTACAACCACATCTCGGACCCTCCACCATGGGCTAACCTAGTAAATCTATGCATCTGTGTATCTCCTCAGAATGGGCATCTAGTTAGAAATTAGCTTGCATAAGCCCCCTCTCTCTCAGATGGACGGGTAAGTACTTCTTCGGGTTCCCTAGTGGTGCCTCTCTTAGCTTTAGCTTCTCCATCAGCCATACCTATAAATCAATTTTAGATGAGGGTAGAAAGAAATGTATAAAGTGCAAACCTACCAGAAAATAAACACCTGTAGTAGTACGAGGTGGTCACCGATAAGGGTCGGATCGGTAGAAGCAGCACTCGTATTTAGCAAGACTCTGGCTAGTCCTACAGCTATGGGAGAAGCCCCTATGGACATGGGCCCGATAAGTGAGATCATCCTGAGCAGAGAAACTGGCCCCACTCCGTACATAAACTCTACCATAAAAAGTGGTGCCACCATGGATGGTCGAGCGACATTGCATCTGGGCGCTCCCTACCACCACTCTAGAACTGTGCTAAGCTGAAAGTCGGAGTTGTCAGGTAGTCGGGAAAGAAATGGATTTATAGAATCCAAATTCCACAGCCCTCGAGGAATGCCGTCCACACCAAAATAGAACTCCGAGAGCGCTAGGGGCACATGCTTAGGACATGGTACCCGCAATATAGCATGGAATTCCTCGAGCAGGGGGCATAGCATGAATACTGAGAATCGAAAATTGTGGTCCATCTGATCCCAAAAAGATAATGCTGTGTGAAGGAACTCAGGGCTTACGGGCCATGCCACGATATACTGAAACCCCCAAAGACTGAATGTTTCCAGTTTCTTCCAATCCGTGTTCCCCAGGCTTCGCAGGAAACCCTGTAGTTTCTAGTTGTAGCTTGCCATGGCAGAATTTGGCAAAATGGCTGAAATTGGATTCCTAGGTAAGTGATGCCACCGGCGATATTGTTGATGCCTCTAGCGATATGGGCTAAAATAGGGTGATGTCGCTTAATGCTACCGGCGGTATGGATTGTGGGCGACTTTGTCTATATCATTTAGTAGGGTGAAGTGGAGCGATATCAATGATATCTCTGGCGGCATGGGGTTATTTACCGGTGGCATGAAAACCGTTTTCAACAGTTTGACCTGCGCAAAAACCTATAAACAAGTCCCATAATCTGTTTCCAAAACCTGTTCGATCACAAATCCGCACTTTATTCAAAATAAAAGCCCGAAGGTACAACCATCAAAATTTTCCAAATGCTAAGCCTAAGAAAAGCCAAAATCACATCCGAAATCCAAAATTATTCAAACCCAATGTATTGAGGGCGTACAAACCAAAGCAAGATTCATAAAGTGGTAAAAAAGCTATCTAGAGCATCCCATCACCATCGGAAGGGTCAGAGGAGACGTCCGGGTCATCCACAAGCCAACGGTTAGCCACATCTTTGTCTTCTTCCCTATCCTCCATCATCGGAATGCTGCTTGACTCCACTAGTGCAGTAGGTGGATGTCGGTTGGCTGCCATCTTCACTCCCCTTCGGCTTGTATCACCGGGGTGTGCACGGTCAATATTTTACTTGCTCCTCCTCTCATGAAAAGTAGCATCCAATTAGTTCGCTAGATACCTCATGCGGCACCAAAGCAATGCATTCTCTTCCTTCTACCTCCATCAGTCCGCATTGGCATCCGATAGGGAAAGGGCTAGGAAATCCTGCAAATAAGGAAAACAACAAATATGCAGGTCATTCATAGCATCCATACATGCATCTTATCTTATTTTAACATGTCATAACAGGGAATATACATGAATAAGCAAGGATTGACCAATGAGAGTGTCCCTGAGAGCGAAGGCATTCCTGGCCAACCAATTCGCCTCACTCTAAGCAACCTAAAAAATCCAAAGGGGCAATCAAAAGAAGTCCATAAGAGGGTTATTGCAGGAATATGTTTAGAATTGTGCAGAGCTTACATAGGTAGTGTTCTCTTGTATAAAGTTCTGCGGGTGGCGGCTTGAGCCTATATCTCTTGGCGAAAACTCACCTCTCGAATTCATTAGCAAGAATTGGGTATCTAGAGGATTTGATAGGCACTCTATAGTACCATGTCTCGCTAGTCATCATGGCCTATCTTCCTAGGGGGTTCCTGAAAAGCCTAAAAAGCAAACATAACCAACAATTTTCAACCCATACAATTGCATACATGTACAAAAACACAATGATACCTCAAAAAAGTGGTACTCCCCATGAGACATCAGTGCACTCCCGCTAGTCACTCTTTCACCTACCTCACCCTCTCCCTCGGGTTCGCCCTCCTCTTCTTCACCTTCTTCCTCCTCTTCCTCCTCTTCCTTCTCAATATCACCCATTATGCCCTTCAGCCACCGGCTCTCCTCCTCCCTTAGCTTCTTATTATGATACTCTATTATGTCATCCTTCTTGATGCGGGGGCACACAGGAAGTAGGCGCTGCTGGTGCCGCTCATATGAACCCGAAATGCTTGGAATGACTCGACTGTTCCGCTCTAGGTAGTCAGCCTTATCTGTCGCAGAAGTGATCACTAAGTGAGGCCACCATTACCCTATAGAAGGGTTGCAGGAACTGGTCTCATAGAGGTAGCAACAAACCTCTAATCCTGAACTTGCTCCCCTAGATGCCACTCTATAGATAGGGGGCATTCCATCATGAACCAACGATTGTCCACCTCCATGCGGACACTAGCCACCTCCACCAGGTTCTCCACCCCATCAAAAGGGTTACATTTAATCTGAACAAATTACCAAGTAAACAATCAATGTAAGCGCAATGTAAATTCATAAATGCATTTTGTCTACTAATGCTTCATTTAAGTGTGAAACAAGAATCTAGGTCAAAAGTTTGCCTACCAAGCTCAATCGTACGGTCCTCAAAGACTCCTGATAGCTCATGGAGTACGTCCTTTTCCCCCCGATGCCTCCACGCCACCGGGAAAGGAAGTGAGAACCCAGTTGCATAGTGACTTTAAACTCGACTGGCAGAAGGATTTGACGTTCAAAACCCAGGCCTGCAAAAGTGAATAATTAAGTAGTCGAAAGCATCCAAAATAAGGAAAAGTATGTGAATCGAGCAAAGAATTAGTTGAATATTTTTGACAAAGGTGTACCTGTAGGAGCAGATGGCTGAGCCGGAGGGCTTTCCCTTTCTTCCTAGCACCCGTGTCTAGTCCATGGTAAAGTTGTGCCAAGATGGCCCTGGGCCAATTCTTCTTGCTGATGCTGGCCACATCCTCAATAGCAGATATCAGGCCATAATTAATTTTACTACCTGAGACTAGGAAGAATAGTACGGTGAACAAAGAAATCATAAAAGAGCGGACGCAAGCAGCCCAATCCTCCTCGAGAACCATATCCTACCAAGTGCTTGTGCAGCTCTCCATATGATAATCTCCCCGAGATGGGCTTCAAACAAAATAACTCCTTCACCTGCCTTATAACAGGCTTCTTAGTATGGTATTTATCCATATACTTATCGAAATGGATGAGCTCGTTCTTCCACGGGAGCCCGATGATAGCCACCACATCAAAAGGTGTGATGGTCACCTCCCCGGATAAGAAGTGAAAGGTGTGAGTGGTTTCAAACCACTATTTCGTTAAAACCATCACTACTGAATGGGAGAGCTTTGGCATCAAAAGGGGTATAATATGAGCTAGATTGCTGAAACCCGTCTCATTAATGGCCAATACGAGCTTCGGATCCTCCTCTAAAATGTGGGACCACCACTTGCCGATCGTACCCATCCCCCCGGTATAGGCTACTCCATGCAGCTGCAAAAACTAAAAGCAAAACAGATAAGTCCCGATTTATTTTCTTATCAATGATATCTACTAGAAGGCTGCTGATGTCACTTCTGCTAGAAGCGATGTCGCAGGCGATATCATCCATACCTCTGGCGGTATGGATGATATCGCTAGCAGCATCACCACAAGTAAAAATGGCATCACATCTTCCAAGGCCTTTCTACAAGGCCTAATGCCACTGGCGACATAGTAGCCTATGGGGAAAACTCAATTTTGCCCCAAAAATCCAACCCATCGCGCCGAAACCATAAAAATTGTAACTAATCAAATCCAAAGCCTAAAAACAACAAAAATCAAGCCTAAAGCATGCAATATCAATTTCTAATCAATCAATTTCATGTTTATAACCCCTATCATGGCAAAATTTTGAGCCTGAGGCCAAAATTGAAACTTAATCTAAACAAAGAAATCCGAGTTTTTAGGTTCACCTAGACGTAGCAGTGATGTTTCTCCTTATTCGGGGTCAAGTTAGCGATAGGAGAATCAATTCTATGGCCATACATCTTGTCCTTCACCTTCAAGCCATACACAATAAGAATTGAGCAAAGTTTTAGCGCTTCAATGGAGGAGTCAGGCAAGCCTTCCCTAACAGCCAATTTTCCCTTGAGTGCCCTTGAAATCTTCTTCATGGTTGAGATTGAAGAAGGGTTGAAAGATTTGGCTCGCTAGAGAGGAAGTGGAGAGAAAATGGGGCTTTTTCGGTTTGGGTATGTGAAAGAGGAAGAGTTTTACTCTTTTAAAACCCCTGCACGGAATTTGAGGAGTTTTAATTTATCTAAAACTGTCCATCCATGCCAACAGCGGTATCACTTCATACCGCCAGCGATATCAGTCATGCCGCCGGTGACATCACCTTCCCTAGTTTGAATTTCGAATTCTTTTGACCAGTCAAAGATGCCGTGTAGCATCCATACCGCCAGAGGTATAAATTCATATCACCAGTGGCATCAGCGAAGCCGCCAGTGACATCAAAGCATCCCTCAGCAAATCTAGTAGAATCCCAGCTCCTGGCCCGACATCCCAAGGACTCCTGAAACCCTTGTACTTTAACATTTTTACTGCTGATCGAAGGGGGAAAATATTTTTGTTTCACAAAATTGATCAAGCAATAAAAATGTTATTAAGAAAATCTATCTAATCTTGTTCTCATTCTACTCCTTGTAGGTACAACCACAGTTGCAAACCCAATATACTCGTTCACTAAGCCAACCAAAGATTACGCCACTATACATACCGATCTATGGATCCATCCCCTGGAATGCCAACTGAAGGTCTCGGCATGACCCCGTACATGTCACCTTTGGGTTCATGCCTCCGAGATTGCAGCATGACCCTAACTACACTCCATTGAATCTGCAAGCATAAGCCCGACCAAGGGGCAATCTCTCTGTAAAGCTCAAGCTCGACCAAGGGGCAACCAATCCATAAAGCATAAGCCTGACCAAGGGGCAACAAATCCACAAAGCATAAGTCTGACTAAGGGGCAATCCATTCGCAAAGCTCAAGCTCAACCAAATGGGAACTAATCCATAAAGGACAAGCCCTACCAAGGGGCAACCAATCCGAATAGCTCAAGTCCGACCAAAGGTCAAACCTGTCATCCATTAGGTATCATTCTATATGGCAGTAATGATACCCCAAGGGGCAGCCTGTAAGCACAGGATTTTGCAATCTCTCTCACAAGACGATGATGACGTATTCACAATTTTATTCCTTATAATAAATTCTTTGGAGTTTTTATTACCGATATAAAATTCCTTGTGAATTTGATTTCTCGTAAGAATTTAGTTTGGCGTATCCGATAACGCGTCTGGTAGGAGCTTAAACTGATGATTTGCACCCAAAATTAAATTAATCTCTAAATACCCATTCAAATATCATTAAAATTCAAAAAGATGCCTTTTGACCTACTTTTGACCCCTTTTGGTAGCTTTTTGGGCTTGTAGGCCCGCTAGCTATCAGCTTGCAACAAGATGATGCCACTGGCAGTATCACCTATACCACTGGCGGTATCACCATGTCGCCGGCGGTATGGCCTGAAATGGGCTTCTTCACAGACAGCTTCTCCTTCTTCCTTTGACCAGCTTTTTTTTGCCATTTTGGTGAAACTAGCTAAAAGGTCTTGAACACTCCCCATGTTTGCCTATATAAATATGCATTAGGGTTCCAAAACAACAAAACTACACATCTAAATTTTACTTTAGATTTTTAGAGTGAGAAAATCAATTTTAGTGAGACAAGAAGTAGAAAAGGTAAGAGAAAGGATTATAATCCTTTTTCCACATTTTTCTTCTTTGAATTCTCTTAGTTAATGCTTAAAATTAGTAGACTTTAGGTTAAAATCAATTTAATAGGAACTTAGAGACATAAATCCTTAAATTTACTACCCAAATCATCTTTGCAAGCTCCCCGGAGGTATTCCTTGGAGCACGAAGAGGTGGATTCATGGCCCCGAGGTAAAATTCTGAGTCTCATAGCTCTTTGGCTTCATTCTTACTTATTTGTGCTAGTTTTTGGGTTTCTAGTCATTTTTTGACCATTACCTACTGCTGCTATAGGAAGTTGAAGCCACTGGAGGAAAGTGAAGCCGCCGACGATATCAACCATGCCGCCAGTGGCATTGTCGATACCACCTGCATCATCACTTGCCTCCAGAGGCCTCATCTTGATATAGGACCCTTTCTTTATGGTATCTAGAAATTCATGTAGCCTGCCTATGTGACTGATACTGCCAGCGATATCACAGATTTTGCCAGCGGTATCAACCATGCCACTGACGACATGGCCTTCTAGACAGCTATTTCATTTCATTTATTCCCAACCTAGTTAAATTTCCTTAAGCTAGGGTATACATTGCAATGATGAAGGTCCAGAACCTTCTGAAAATAGACCCCATGTCATGCCATGTGGCATTTTCACTAATAATCCGGTTAAAATAATGAACGAGTCTAATATTTGGTGAAAATAGAATTTTCCTACAAACACCATTCAAATCTCATTTTTAGCCGTCCAACCGGGCTTCATAACATAACAAATGAATATGCAATGTTCACGCTAACTTGAGTCTTGTTTTGCCCACTAACTATGGATGCTAACTGATACACCTCGTACAGCATGCCATATATGTCCTAACCATCTTCTGGAGGTAGATTTAGGTTCGATGTATGTTAGGCCTTCAGGTATTTTATTCATAACATAGAAAATGTATAGGATTTGAAATCCTTGTAATAATTTCAATTTCTACATTTATTTTTGGATGACTGTAATAATTCATTTATCACTTCAATTGCTTGATAAATGTGAAAACAACATATAAACCGAAAACACAATAAATAGGGTGGATTAAAATTGATTAAGAAAGAATGAAACATTTTAACTTGGCCCAATGTAGAATAGATAACATGATCCAAACTTGGAATCTCTACTTAAGGTATGGTCTACCACCTAGTTGGAAAATCATTCCAAAATTTCGTAGTTGAACTGAACTGGGTGGCGACTCTATTTTAAGTATGAGATTTCGATCTCATATCCTTCAACACCTAAATTAGACTTAAATTCAACATTAACATAAGTGGTTCAACACGCTAAATTAAGGGTCAATCCTTCGGCATGCCTCACGACGCTTATTATTTCAACCCCTAGTGCTACACATCTCACGCGGTCCTCGTAGGCGGGAAAAAGGTCGTCCGCTCAAACCTTCTAGGTGAGGGAGCTCGAGTGCTATCAATAGGATAATCCTATGTTGATTTCATTAATTCCTTGCTCCTTCCACCTTGCAAGATGATTCATAATAAGGACGTCCCCCTCGAGTTCCACTAGAGCGATATTGATGCCGATAATGAGGATGATGATGATAAGGGTGGACCGAGGGGCGACCGTGGGGGTCCACATCTGGTTCGGATTACTGAGGGCCCTATTAGGTCTGCTACCCCTTCTTCTTAGGTATCATCCTAACTTAGCCTTCATGATTACCTTATTGCTTCTTAAAAATGATTGTGACTATGAGTGTAACCTTTTATTGTTATAACCTCCCACTTCTATATAGAAGAAGTCTACTTTAGCTGCCCCTACTGCCCTTAGCCGCCACCAAAGCCGTCCCACACTTTGAGGACTGTGATAGAGGGAGTCGTCTAAGCAGAGCTAGATACTTTCTTCTAGCTCCTCGATCATTTGGGGAAGCGAGTTGTCAAAGAGCTTAAGAAGTTGGTCCAGCCCATCGATTTTACTCCTTCTAGCTCCACCTATGTAAGGAATTCCCTATTTTAATCTTATCCTTTATAGAGACTGCTTAGAATATCCCATTCTAATGTGACTTTCTCTTTTAGGTGACCGTATTTGAGGTCAAGAAGATTTCTGGGGGTTACTTCTCTATTCAGGATTTGTTATTAGCTTAGGATGCACTAGCCTCGGTAAGTTTATTTTACCTATAAAATTTAACAAACTATGTGTGAAGCATGCCATGATATTTATATATATCTATTGATCCTATGATATCTATTGCTGACTCTACTGGCCATAGAGCGCGGTAAGTCCACTCATGATTTAAATGCTTTTGAAGAAAGACCTAGGTTCCTAGAGGGGTAGCTGCGAGCAGCCACTAGTGAGGCTGATCAGGCTAGAGTGGAGACCACTCAAGCGAGGACCGAGATTAAGATCTTAAGGGGCCATTTGGTGTGGATGACCGAGGATGGACAGACACCAAAGCCATCTATTTTATGTCCAAGGATGATCTTTTTGCCTATCGAGTGGCACCGACAGTGATCCACAGAGGCAGAGCTAAGCAGGAGGTGGATCAGCATGCTTGGGGAGCAGATGCTACTGCCGAGGGTGTTGCAGTGACTGAGGACCATGTGATGATTAACATGGTTGACCTATTGGTAGATACATAGGACCAGACTACAGAGGATTGCCAGGGACAGGATCCCCCAATAGCTTAGATTATGATACACTTTTATTTTCTAGACGTTTGACACTTTTGGGCCATGTGTGGCTTACTTTGGTGTAAACTTGGATTGATACTTTTGATAGTTAACTTAAGTGCATGATAAACTTTTGTTTTCCTAAATTGAGATAATTGAATATTGCCGCTTGTAGACCCATATTACTGCTTGGTATAGCTAAGAATGAGACCAAGTTTGGCTGGTTTGAAATTAACACTTCTAGGGTAACGTGCTATCAAGTGATTTCATAGTGAGGGGAGTAAGTCCTAAGGATCTCATTTTCTAGATTTTTGACACTTTTGGGCCATGTGTGGCTTACTTTGGTGTAAACTTGGATTGATACTTTTGACATTTAACTTAACCGCATGATGAACTATTGTTTTCCTAAATTGAGATAATTGATTATTGCCGCTTGTAGACCCGTATTACTGCTTGGTATAGCAAAGAATGAGACCAAGTTTGGCTGGTTTGAAATTAACACTTCTAGGGTAACGTGATATCAAGTGATTTCATAGTAAGGGGACTAAGTCCTAAGGATCTCAACTGTGAGACACGGTAATCACAAGTGATGTTCTAACTTTTACATAGGTCATTTGATGTGAGATGACCTATCAAACATTTATTTTCACTTCTTTTTCTCCTGATGTTTGCCTCAATTGTCCTTGACAGCTCAGTTCAGCGGACTTTTTCTTTTTTCTTTGCTTAACTTTTGCCTGGACCGCCTTTCCAGTTTTCAATCCAGCAAGCTTTTCCTTTTGTCTTAATTTTTGCCTGGACTGCCCTTTTGGGTTTTCAATCCAGTAGACTATATTAATTTTTGCTTGAATTTTCCTTGGCAGTTCAATCCAACAGACTTTTTTTATTTTTCGTCTTAATTTTTGCCTGGATCGCCATTTTGGGTTTTCAATCTTGCAGATGATTTCTTATTTTTTTTTCTTTTTTGTCTTAACTTTTCCTTGGATCGCCCTTTCGGGTTTTCAATCTAGCAGTTTGTCTTAATTTTTGCCTGAATTATCCTTAGCGGTTCAATCCAGCAGACTTTTTTTTCCCGTCCTAATTTTTGCCTGGATCGCCCTAACGAGTTTTCAATCCAGCAGACAATTTCCAAATTTTGCATAGGTTTTATTTCTTTTATGACCTATCAGTATTTTTATCTTTTGTTGCACAACATATGTGCAGTGAAGATAATAACAAACATGTATAACACATAGAGAAAAATTGATGTTCACACACCTGTGGCTATTTCCTCTAAAGACATGCATGCATTCATAAGACGTAGATTCTTAGCAAAATTATAACATGTTCATTGATGAGATTAATTTGAGTACATAGGCAATGGTAACAATTTCCAACGGTTAACACCTACTGTCTATTGGTCTTTTATAGATTTCTAGAAAGCAACTGACATTTTTCTCTCAGTGCCCTAACTTTTGCCTAAGCTGCCCTATTCGGGTTTTCAATATATCGGGCTTTATTTACGTTTGAGTACCCTAATTTTTAACTGATCAGTTTGTGGAATACCGATTAGAGGGTTGCACCTTAATTTTTTTCTCGAGCAGTAGAGGACCACTCATTGGGAGATTCGTTCTTTATTTTTTTTATTCTTTGTGCTAATTATTTTATAATTTGATTCTTTTGACCAAGATATGATAATGCTTAAACCTATCATGATTCACTGGATTCACGAACTCATTTCCATCCATATCCAAAAGCCCGATTCCTCCTTTCCCAAGGATCTTGTTAACCACGAATGGTCCTTTCAAATAAGGCCTGAATTTTCCCCTAGCGTTAGTGTTGACCTAGTGTAGCTGTTTGAGAACCAGATCACCCATCTTGAGAGGTTGTTTTGGGTATCTGACTCTATTGTTATAAGCTTGAGCCATGCTCTGCTGGTACATCTGTAGGTAGTCAAGTGCCTTAAGCCATTTCTCATCTATTGCATTCAACTACTCATACCTTGCCCTTGCCCAATTTGACTCTTTTAGTCAAGCTTTGAGTACCACTCATAGAGATCTTACTTCTATTTCAACGGGCAACACGACTTCCATTCCATATACCAAGGAGAAAGGCATATGATCAATGGGAGTTTTTATACTAGTTTTGTAGCCCCAAACTGCAAGTGGAAGTTTATCTGCCCAATCACTGTAGGTATCCCCTAGTTTGGACAAGATTTTCTAGATTGACTTATTGGCATTAATGATCAGCTTCCCTTGAGAGTTTCTGAGGGACTAGAGTATCGTCTTGTAACCCAAGATGTTCTTTCCATTCTTCATAACTAGAGCCAGCCTACTATTGATGCTCTTATGAGACCCAAGGTGTACTTTCATAATTAGAGTTAACCTGCTATTGATGCTCTTATGAGTCTTATAGCCTTCTTTCTTGATGACGTGTAGCCTCATACCCTTTTCCCCTTCATGAAGAAAAACGGACTAAGGATTATTGTTATCATGTTTGCCAAGCACTTTTATTATCTCTCTTTTATTTGGTGATAAGTTTTAACCATTGGATATCTATACCTTTGCGATATATTTAAAGTCAACTTAAATAATAAATATGATGATATTTTAAGAATGTTGTTGTTATGAGTGCATGATGTCATTAGAATCAGATATTTGAGCGAAATGTGAATGAGAGATGCATGAATTTATTCAAGTCATGTTTTAAATAAAGGGTATTGATGTTCAACTTATCCATGATATGCCTCATAAGCGGCATTGTTTGTATAAAAAATGTTTGCAACATTAAAAATTACATCATTTGAATCAACCTCCATAGGCGGAGGGCCTTATTGATCTGCCTGGGCAATACTGGCAGTTGAACTTGTAGTTTTAGTGCATAGGCTCGCACGAGTTTCTTCAGCAACTGCTCTTGCTAAGTTTTTGACGGCCCTGCTTATAGGGTTATCCTTCTCATTCCCCTTCAAAATTTTCTTCATGATTATGGCCAAGGCTTTAGTGATAGCTTCAACTGCTTCACTCACCTCATCCCCTTTAGTCTTCCCACATACTTCCACAAAAACTGAGGTCTCAATCACGTAGCCATTCTTAAAGTCATACATATCTTTGAAGATTTCAAAATTAGGGACCTTTTTACCTTGTACCTTGATAGGTTCTGCCTCACCTGTGAACACCTTCGCCTTGAACTCAGCACCTATCATAGGGTAGGACTAGGGCTTAGATTTCTTAACACCTAGGCGATTCCCCAAACCAAGTCCGAATGGCCACGGAAGAGGCAAAATAGGTTCTAGTATGCCCTAAAGATTCTTCCCAAGCCCTTTCCTTTAATGTAACATTGCTTCATCATAATCTTTTCAACTTTAAGGGATATGCACCCCCTGATCAAAAACTTTGCATCTTGGTGAGCAACAACCACCCTAGATTCCTTTTCCTCTGCTTCTATAGCCGCTATAACTGATGGTTTATCAGCCTCGATGGTCACTAGCTTGCCATTGTGGATGATCTTGACTTTCTGGTGGACCGTAGAAGGGATGACCCCTAATGTATGGAGCCAAGGATGACCCAACAATAACAAGTAAGTTATGGGGATGTCAACGATAGTGAATAAGACTTTAGACTTCACTCCCTCAATTGTAAACTCAGCTTCAAAGACCCCAATGACACTCCTCTTCATATCATCATATGCCCTTATAATAGCATTGGATTTCTCTAACGTGGACTCATCTAGCCCCAAGTGAAGGAGGATTTTGGCATGGCAGAGATTAAGAGCAGAACCATCATCCACCATAACATTTGAGATGAAACGATCAAAGATTTGCACCTTGATGAAGAGTGCCTTGTTATGCTTGTTTCCTTCAATTGGGAGATCTGATGGATAAAACATAATGGGTTCAACTTGACTAGGGGAAGACCCCTGAATAACTCAAAAAACTTTGACCAAGGTAGTGGAATGTGTAGCCTCTATGCTTAATAAGTTTTCTATCAAACCCCTGCAATGATCTTCAGAGTCAATGAGAAGTTGCCAAATGTAGTACTTAGCATAGATAACCTCCAATTGCTGGATAAGAGGGGCAACTTTGAAATCTTTCTTTTCAGTACCAATCGGGGTTTAAGTCTCGATAGCAAGCGTAAAGGTCAGACCCTTATTGACACTTAAGATGACCTGGATGTCCACATCTCTACCTCTTCTTCTTTTTGGGAGGGCATTAGGAGGAAACCTTCCACTCCGGGTAACATGCAACATCCCGTCCTTAATATAACTCCTCCCCTTGGAGGTTTCCACCAACAAGGTTGGCCCTTCGAGGTCATCATTCTCCAATACATAGCCATCAATGTCAATTGTATCTAGTTAAACCAACATAGCTTCCTCATCATAAGTACCATCTAACTCATACTCATCGATGTCAATGGGGAATGGTTCATTAGGTAAAGCCACTATTGAGTGGACCACAGGATTAGCTTGCATAATTATATTGAAGACATGGTGGGAGGGCAACCCTGGCTCAACAGCTGCAACCTATTTCTCAAAATTTTGTAGGGGGTTATTACTGATGTTAGGTTTAAGCTCGGGTTCTCAGATCTTCTTTTCCCTAATCAGACCACAGATAGCCTCAACTAAATCGCTACAGGCTACAATTTGATGACCCTAGCTAACGTGATAAGCATAAAATTGATCCCTATCTTCATGCTTAGGCGGGACATAGGGCTTGATACTCTGAACAAGACCAAGTGCTCTCAACTTATTAAAGATATTAGGCAATTGTGCCTTCCATGGAGAAATACCATCATTAATGGTATGGATTGTGGCCACTTCTTCTTGCATTGTCACTGTTTTAGGATTAGAGCTACACCTCAGCTTAGAAGCCTTGGCTAGGCCTAAAGGGTAGTTTTTCTTGAACCAAGTTTTGTCCAGCACAGTCGCCTTCTCTAATTCGTCGATCCTTTCCCATTTCTCGGCCTTTTCAAAGACCTCCACATAGCTAGAGAATTTATTCATACCGAGAACCTTACGAAAAGCTAGCAGGGCACCATCCATCAACTTTAAAATCATCTCGGGGAGACTAAGGCGATCCTTCAACAAAACATGGGTGGTCATCCACCTTTTAAAATAGGGATTGAATTTCTCATTGAGGGCCTGCTTGATTGCCTCGAAATTTTGTATGGTAGTCTTAATAGTGGCGTTGAAACCATACTACTCAATGAAAGCCTCAAATAAATCTTTCTAGTTTTTGGTCACCTTATCTGATAAAGTATTATACTATTCAATAGCAGGACCTTCCAAGGTGCAAGGGAACATCTAGGCGAGGACTTTATCACTTAGCTTCCTTATTCTCATAACCCTCCAATAGGTGGTGATATGAGATTGAGATGTAACAGTTACCTTAAACTTTGCTATGCTAGGCATACTAAAGTTTAATAGGACCCAATCCTCCTCCCTAATGGGTTGAAGTGACAGTGATGATAGTTAAATGCTGGGATTGGTAGCAAGCAACTTCTGTAATAGATCATGCAATTCCATGCATAAGGGTGATCCATCTGACTGAGTAATCGCACCCAAGGGTAAACCTATTGATTGACGAAAGGTTGTCCCCTTAGGTGTGACTACAAAATTAGGGGTTTAGCCAGATACCCCAAACTGAAATATTGGTGGTACGAACCCCTAGCTAGCCTGAGCGAACTAAGTGACGGCCGGTGGAACCACTGTACCCATGGACTATAATGGCTAGGTAACTAAACCAAATGGAGTAACTGTCCCTAAGTGACCAAACTAGCTGGAGGAATCTCCATGAATCTGAACAAGTGGCAACTGAAATTGAGTGAATTGATTGTGAGTAACTCTTGAAAGGGGCAGCTACTCACTAACCACTATGTTCAATGTTGGAGCACTAAAAGGTGCTCTATGAGAAGTATTGACCATCCTCTCCTTGGCCAAGATTGCCCTGATTGAAGTTAGCATCTTATCACTCATTCGATCTAGGAACTAATTACTTCCAAGGCACTGTGAGCCGGTATATGCAATCTCTAACATAACATTGGCCCTTGATGCATTTACCTCCTCACCAGCAGCAACATCCTTAACCTCAACATCAATCCAGCCATTTGGAGTAAGAATGCGAGACATTTCTTTGGGCTAATAAGTAGTACCAGGATCAAATAGACAAAACTGACTGCTGCATAAAATACCCGTTGAAGGAGGTGGAGCAACCTCTAACTGAGCTGGAGGAGGAGGTGGTGGTGGTGGAGCTGGAGTCCGAGTAAAATAGACCTGAGAACATCTTCAAGTTTTAACTCTTTGAGCTTTAGCTAAGGTAGTAACCAAAATATCAGTAAATGCATGGGATGGGATATCTATGAACGATGCATAACAATGCATGGTAGGGTTAATTACAAGGGAATGTAACATAACACATGCAAAGCGATTGATTTCGTCCTTATTTCTCCCTCCAGTTTTGAGGGTATTCTTCCTTAGTCTAATGTCACACAGAAATAGGGGTACCTATAAGGTAAAATTCTAAGGCTTTTATAAGAATGGTGTAGGGACATATCGCATCAAGCCTAAAGGAGGGAGATGACAAGGAGTGCTCCACTCCTCGGGTATACCCATACTCTAAGCGGGTATGGGTGACACCTTCATGAGTAATGTGGAATAATAGGGTGCCTTAACCTAGCACTAGAAGAAGAGGGCGTCTAGCTAGCAAAAGAAGGAGGTGAGAAGATTGAGTGTAATAATTTTCCCAAATGATAAAAAAGAAAACGGGTTTCATTAAGCAAATGATTTTCGGTTCACGTCTTAATCATTTAAGCATTTAAAACAAACAAAAAATTTTCAAGTTAAAAGATTATAATCCCTAGCAGAGTTGCCACTATGAGGTATCGATGATGAGTGGGTCACCATAGGCGCCATGGTGAGAGGCAGGGCCTACTAGGGGTTGGTTAGATTTAGGCATAATGAAACCATTTAGTTCGAGTTTGCACATTTCAACCAATTTTAATGAATAAAAGAATTGAGACCTAAATCTCGATACAAATGATAGAATTACCACCCAAGTTGTCTACTTTGAAATGAGTTTTGGTACAATTCCTATTGTACGGGAGACACATAACGTTTGGATCAGAGATTCGGGTATCAAATGACTCACTTATTTCTTATTTAGTTAATTCAAAATTACATTTGCCGCGTAAAACCATTTTGTTTTTAGCATTTGGGGAATTATAATAGAAATTGTATTTTTCTACAATCTTCATACTCATTACATGCATTTACAGTTTATAATAAAGGATAAGAAATAAATGGGGGAATAAGAATTATAACTGAAGGAAAATGGGAGAATTGCGAAAGAACCTGTACATCTGTTCTAAGTTCCAAAAAAACTAAAAGAAATTCCCCTGCATCCATAAAGATTAGCTTAGTTTATGGCACAACATAAGTCAACAGTTTGTTAGAAAAATGTGATTATGTTAGCGTAGCGGTTTTGCGATCGATAATGCCCGGGCGGCTTCAAGGATCGGAGAGAAATAATGAGTCTTCAATGTATTTTGTTATGAAAACACATGTTAACTTTTGTGGGTTGATTTACCTGATTATTAATGAAAATGATTGCATGACAAATGGTGAGTTTGGATTGATTTTTACTAGTTAAACGAGAACTTTGGGTTCTACTTTGGGGCCAGTACCCGTACGGGTGTTGGTGGGGACCCTCATAGGGATGGGGGGACCCATACGGGTCCTATTTGGTTCAAACATAATCTTTATTAATGGATTTTATAGATTTAGTATAGATGGGGGAGAATACAGAGAAATATCGATAATATAAATGAGATGTGAGTCTCTTTGAAACTCAAGAGTGTACCTTTATAATGTGAATCCACTTTGAGGCGATCCTTTTGTTGAGAGAGAGTCTAGCCAAAAGTACATGTTGAAATGGTGATTTTAGGACTATTTAGGCTAGTATTTGTGTGGACAAAACATTCCCTAAACCCTAATAAACAAAGCTAGGAATGAATAAAATATGGACAAAACCTCAAGGGATGGGTTTTCTCCTTATTTTATACCTTATGTGCCATAACTATACCCTATATAAAAATAAAAACTGCTAGAATTTGTATATAATATCTTTTCTCTATTGTGTGTTTTGTGTCTCTAAAAAGAGGTAAAGAAAGGCCTTTATTTATAGGGGGAACTTAGGTCTGAACGTAATGAATCGCATTCATGACCTAATTTCTTTTGAAAATAGTTTGAATTAACTTCCATAAAGCTTGAATAGGCAAGAACAAGACCCGTATGGGTCCCCTCTAGGTGTATGGGGTAAATGACCCATACGGGTCCACCAGTGGATCAGTACTACCAGTTGGCACCCGTACGGGTCCCTAAGGGCAAACTAGGTCTCCAAACCTTGCCCAAACTCAACTCTGCTTTATACGAACACCTTTGATGGATAACACCTGTAAAAGATTGAATTATCTAGCTGTGATCATCATTTCATGAGAAGGATCGTTAAAATCCAGTGCTTATAGACATTATTGTATAAAATGCTTATATTCTTTCCTACCAATTCTATTTATTAAAACCCCTAGTTGAGTTACCAAGTTGCCTCAACTGCCTATCATTAATGCCTTGATTTTCCCAAAAAATAACGTTACCCCGGTTGACCCTAATTGACCCAAAAAAGCAAATGCGGTCCACCTGAGCCTGAAAACGTCATTCGCTCATAATGGGGACTCCGCTAGGGATTTTTCTTTAAAAACCGCTAAAAAGATTTGATGAATACTGAAATTTTTTTAGCCAAATTAACCCAATATTATTTATTTATGCATTATGTTCATTGCAGTAGTTATATTCTTTTGCATTTTATGATAGGATCACCCTTATTATTCATCGCATTACTTTAGTGAAGCTTTGCCTTTGCTTCTTCACAGGACTTAGGGTCACTTAGCGGGTAACCACTCATGACAGTATCACCAATATTCTTCATGGTAATTGGCCTGCTATAATGTCAAGGGAAACTTCTTCATCAACAACCCGACTATAAGCTTGCATGTAGTAGCCTAGCAACTTCCTTTCAGGACTACCTTACCACATTTAATAGTTTAGGTTGTGGTTTGTTGTCTCGTATAGCTTTCAAAGATTTTTATAGCCAAAAATAGATTTAGAAGCCTTACCCTTCATGTGGAGTAATAAGGAGATGGGAGGTACAATGTTGGAAGAATGATTGCCTCCTATGTGTTAACTAACCCCCATTGTTGTGCTTTAAGTATTGCTATGATAAATGTTATCATGCTAAATGTTGCTATGATAAATGCCACCATATCATTCGCTACGTTTTGTCCTATGATCACTATCAAGTCTATCTCATGTGCTTTATTCATTTACCCCAAGTCTTTTCATGAGGTGTCTCATATAGTGGTTGCTAGATTCATGCAAACCCCTTTTGAGATGATATCCCACTGATATCGCCTTTTAGCCCCGTATCCATGATACATCATACGTTGTCTATATTTAGAGCTATCACTTTGATATCTTGACTATCCTTTTTGCTTTTACATATCATCACCCTTTTTTGGAGATATCCCATAGATGTCTTATTCGATCCTTACCCATGAACAATTTACATGCATCTCCTAGTCATCATTTTAGAGGCACCATGTTGAGGCCTCGCTTAAATCATTATCGCCCCTAGAGATGTCGTATTAACATCCCTCCTAACCCCTAGTGTCACCATGCATTTACCTATATTGCCATAGCATTTATCATTAGAAATGTCCCATCGATGTCTCACTAAAACTTATCAGGTCCATCCATAGAGATATCCTACCAATATCTCATCTTTTATCCATATATCCTTGAAATGTGCCACATCATGCATTACCCCAGTAAACCTAATGTCAAGCTTAGGCCCTCAAGCCCTAACAGATGTTTACCTATATTGCAATGTCTTACTGATATTGCACCCATCGCATCTATCTGAACCATAGTCGCACAACATTGTTTCATCATAACCATGTCTATCCTAGAATCAATGGTTGCGTCGCCTTTTTCCTTCATGAAAGTCTTGGGGGAAGCTTTGTTTCCTTATGTGACTAATAATTTTTTGTTTTATAAGCATACTACACACATGAGTCTTGTCCAAGTTGCATTATATACCATTAACTATCTCTTGACAGCCATATTTGCATACATTCACTTTAACCAGGTTCTTCATTCCATTTATTTATCCATGCACAAACCCATGCATGGATAATCTGACCTTGGTTCTCTCTCAGTTTGGAAGAGGGGTGACGATTGCCTAGCCCGTACCGTTGAATTTAGTTTCTAAGGAAACATGATTGTCTTAGAATTAGTTCCAAGTTTAGGGTCCGAATTAGGTTCCGAGCAGTTTGATTAGCATAGTTCTAAATTTAGTTCAGATTCTTCAGACATCAGTGAAATGGCTCCTTCCTCCCATGTTAAAAGCATGATGCAAGGAATGCACACTGCCTTTGATGACTTCCTAAAGTTGGATTACTTTAGGGGTTCTATCAATGAGTAAATCCAAACCTCTGTGAAGGAGGTTCTAGAGAAGGTTTCTAGGAAAGATGCGGAGAAGGGTATTGACAAAGAGCCTAAAAATGATGAGCAAGAGGCTGAAGCCCCACCTAAGACCAATAGCAATTCTGATGATTTTCATACCATGTTCCTCCATATGCTCGCGGGTGGTGGGGGTAAAACTGTCACTAATAATGGTGTCGAACTCCTACCACCAGGATTCAACTTGCTTCCCCTTCCCTGTTATAAGGGGGCTGGTCCACCTTTTGTTCATACGGACAACTATGAGAATGTGTTGAGGATGCAGGGATTGTCCAACAACTAATTAGCCAGAATGATCTCTTGCACTTTGATGGGGACTGCTGCAGAATGGTATGCCACCTAGCCCAACAATGTCCATTTAGATTGGGGGAAATTATCTAAGACTGTCAAGGAACACTACGAGTTCAACTCCAAACTGAAAAGCACCATTCATAAGGCAAGTAAAGAAGAAAGAAGGAGAATCTTTCAAATCTTACTATAAGGAATGGATGTCAACTCAGGCGTTGTTGGCTAGCAAACCCAGCTTACCTGAAATGATAATCAAAATGATTGATGGTGCCTTGCCGTGGCACCAGGATCAGATTGCCCTGGATGATTATGAGAATTATACCAATGTCTGTAAGAAAGCTGAGAAAATTGAAAGACAAGCTACTATTAAGAAATAGAGAAATGCCACTACCTCGTCCAAGCCTTATTCCATTGGTTATAAGAAAGCACCTAAACCTTTCGTATAGCACCAGCCACACTAAAAGCTAAAGTGGCCTCATCCATTGAGGCCGATATAGCTGTAGTCCAGCTAACTCAAGGGGAAAATTCCTGGATCTCTCCCTGGAAGGATTCCTTATCATTTCTATTTGGCAAGTTAAGGAAGATCAAGCTATTAGACAATTTTGTTCCTTATTCTCCTCCTAAACCAGAAGATGTTTGCAATTTTTGTGGCTATCACGTGACTCTTGGTCAGCACACCAATAATTGCAAAGCTCTCCTAAATGCTATTAAAAACCTCATCAAAGAAGGGAAGATCAAAGAACCAGTGTTACGACCTAGCACCCTCAACAACCCGCTCTCCTAATTCACAAAGCCAATAAACATGGTCGGGCCCGATACACCGAAAGCGTATATAGTTTAGTACCTAAAAAATAAGAAAGTTATAAAAGAGGCTATTCTTATGGTGGGTTTCAGTCTCTATTTCAATTTTGTCCTTAGCAGAATAATCCGAGCCAATCATGAAGAGGCTAGCAGTTGAACTCAAGAATGTTGGCCTGTTGAAGTTGGTACTAAAGTTGAGGCAAACCCTGATTCGTGTCGTGTGACCAATGAACCAATCGATCTTAATTCCATAAATTTCTTTAGCAAATCCATCTTTGCCGCTATCGGTCTTGATGATATCGGCTATGATGAAAGTGATGATGGCCTAGTATAACCTGTGAGTACCAAATATGATTCAATATCTTTCTTAAAAAATGGTGAGGTAATGAATCTTACTCATAGTGGTTGTGTTTACCAACCTGACATTGGGAAAACTATTCAATGTAAGAGCTAATAATAGCCCCTTCTACCTCATGCAAAAGAAGAAGTAGAAGATGACTCGTTGATCAAATAGTTAAAACAAGTTTAGGCCGAGTTCAGTATCTGGCAGTTGTTACAAGTATCTAAGAAACATAGGGCTACTTTGGTGGAAAATTTAATGGAAATGAATGTCATCCCTATGACCTCTCCAATCGAGATGTGTAATTGGAGTGGGGGAAGTGCTCCTCCAGGATCAATCACTTTCTCCTCCTTCAATTACTCTCCTGAAGGACCTGAACATAATAAAGATCTCTTTGTCAAAGCTAGTTTATTCGATAAAATTATCCCATGTGTTATGGTAGATGATGGGTCTGCTCTGAATTTATGTCCCCTTAAGATTCTGCCACACATTAGTCTCTGTGCAGAAATGTTGAAGAAATCGAACACCATAATCAAACCCTATGATGACTCCAAGAGGGAGGTTATAGGAACATTCAAAGCTAAAGTTACTGTTGGGGAAGTTATAGCTCCTGTAACCTTCGTGGTCATTGATATTCTGGTCATATTCTCATCACTTATAGGTCTCCCTTGGCTCCATTCATTAGGGGTTGTTCCATCCACTCTCCACTAGTAGATTAAGCTATTTCATAAAGGAAAGCTAGTCACTCTAGAAGTATATGAAGAGTCAATCATCACTGTGATGGCTAGTAAAGATATGGGGGAAGCCATGATAAATGAGGACCCGGATGACAACCTAACCAAGCACTATGCTCCTTGGTTTATTAATTATTTATAAGGAAAGGCTGCAAATGAGGAATAGATTTGAGATGTGACCTTCAGGGAATTTCATCTCCTCCAAGAATTGACTCTTAGAAAGGGAAGGAAGGTTTAGGTCTTGTCAACAAGAAGATGAAGAAGAGTAACTGGTACCCAGTCAACATACTTTCCGTTTGTGCAAGGGCCAAAGTAGAACCTTACCATGGTTAGCCAGAGCCTATGGAAATAGAAGGTTAACTAGTTCTCGGTTTTGAGATCTTTAATGATGTGTTTTACTTCAATAAATGCTGCTTGATTTATAAAACTCTTGAGCCTCTGATAGCTGACGAAAAAGAGCTTGGGGCAAAGATGGCTAATCTAGTATGCAAGGTTACTACTAACAAAGAGGATGACAATTTCTCATTTCTATTTTTGATGTTTTTTATGTGAACAATAAAGCCTATGAGGCTAATCTATCAATGAAAAATGATAATTTTGCTTACTTGTTTGATGTCTCACCTAATGACATTGTGCATTTTTTTGAACATTCATACAATTTGTTTAGCATATATGATACCTCTATGCATGAACTTAACTTGGGTGCAAATGATAATCCTATATTGGTATATATTGCAAGTGATTTGTCTTCCATAGAGAAATTAAATAACAAAAGTCTTAAAAAAAGCACGTGGTAGCGTTTGCTTGGTCTTATAAAGACAAGCCAGGCGTTGATGGTGAAATAGCCGAACACAGGATTCCAAACTAGTTAACCAAAAATATCGACACTTGAGACCTGAATGGGCCAAAAAGGTTAAAGCCGACATATCCAAATAGATTGAAACCAAGTTCTTGGAAGTGGTTGAATATCCAACTTGGGCAGCAAATGTGGTTCCAGTAGTAAAGAAAGATGGAAGAGTCCAGGTTTGTGTCGATTATCATGATCTCAATAAAGCCACACCTAAACATGATTTCTCATTACCACACATAGATGTTTTGGTTAACAGTGCAGCTAAGGCCGCCATGTATTATTTTATGGATGGGTATTTGGGTTACAATCAAATTCTCATGGATATTTACTACAAGGTCAAGATGGCTTTCATCATAGAATGGGGAGTTTACTATTTTCAAGTTATGTCATTAGAGTTGGAAAACATGGGGGAAACATACCACAGAGTCACTACTACCTTATTGCATGACGTGATTGACAAAGAAGTTAAAGTCTATGTCGATGACATTTTAGCAAAATCATCGACCCGAGAGGAGCATCCGGCTATCTTGGACAGGTTCCTCAAAAGAATTGAGAAGTACAATCTCTGACTGAATCCAATGAAGTATGTGTTCGGACTTTCATCGGGGAAATTGCTAAGGCACATTGTCAGTCAGCGAGGTACTGAGATGGATCCCAATAAAATGAAGGGAATCCATGAAATTCCTACACCAAAACCGAGAAATAAGTTCGATCGTTCTTGGGTACTTTACAATATATTAGTAGGTTCATATCTCGACTTACTATAGTTTGTAAGCCCATATTCAAATTGTTAAGAAAGCAACATCCGATGGTGAATGATCGATATCAGATGGCCTTTGATAGAGTCAAAGCTTACCTTGTGAATCAACCAGTCCTTTAACCCCCAATATAAGGGAAGCCTTTGACTTTATATTTGGCTATTGAGGAAATGTCAGTAGGCGCGATGGTAGTCCAAGAGCATGAGGATAGGAAAGAACATGCATTCTATTACCTCAACAAGAAGTTGTTAGAGTAGGAGAGTCACTACACTATAGTCGAAAAAACATATGCTACTATGGTATGGCTAACAAAAAAGCTGAGACACTACTTTCAGTCTTCTCAAATCCAGGCTATCGCAAAGATTGACCCCTTGAAGTATACATGTGAATCGCCTACTTTGGTCGGATAGTTGTCAAGGTGGTTGCTATTATTATTAAAATTTGATATTGAATATGTCATAAAGATGGTCATCAAAGGACGCGTGTAAGGTATCAATGACAAGTGGGTCTCCCTTAGCGCCTACCGGTGGGGCCCACTAGGGTGATTGGTTGATTAATTTAGGCATGATAAAACCTTTTTAGTTCAAGTTTGCACATTTTAACCAATTTTATGAATAAAAGAATCGAGACTCAAATCTCGATGCAAATGTTAGAGTTGCCACCCAAGTTGTCTACTTGGGAAAGAGTTTTGGCATGGTTCCCATCGAGTGGGAGACTCATACCTTTTGGATCAGAGATTCGGTTATCAGATGAGTCATTTATTTCTCATTTAGATAATTCAAAATTACATTTGCCTCGTAAAACCGTTTTATTTTCATCAATTAGGGAATTATTACAAAAATCCTATTTTTCTACACTATTTCGCACTCAATTCATGCATTTACAACTTACAATAAAGCACAAGTAATAACTGGGGGAATAAAAATTACAATCGGGGGAAAATGGGGAAATTGCAATGGAACCTTTACATTTGTTCTAAGTTATAAAACAAAATAAAATAAATTCCCCTGCATCCCCAAAGATTAGCACAATTTATAGCACATCATAAATCAGCAATTTGTTAAGAAAGCATGATTATGTTAGCATGGTGGTTTTGCTATCGATAGTTCCCAGACTGCTTCTAGGATCAAAAAGAAATAACGGGTCTTCAATGTATTTTGTTGTCAAAACAGATTTTATCTTTTACGTGTTGATTTATCGGATTATTAGTGAAAATAATTGCATGGAAAATGGTGATGTTAGATTGATTTTATAGATTGAAAAAAGAATTTTAGATTCTTCATGGGGGCTAGTACCCATATGGGTGTGGTGGGACCCGTACGGGTGCTGGTGGGAACCCATACGGTTATGAGGGGACCCGTACGGGTCCTGTCTAATCGAACAAGAATCTTAGTTTGATCAAAGACAGTAAATAGAGAAACTTTATATAGATGGGGCAGAATACGAGATATAACCATAATATAAAAAAGATATGAGTCTCTTTGAAACTCAGTAGCGTACTATTGTGACGTGAAACCACTTTGAAATGATCCCTATGCTGAGAGAGAGTCTAGCCAAAGTAGATGATGAAATGGTGATTTTAGGACTTCTTAGGTGAGTATTTGTGTGGAAAGAATCTCCCCCAAATCCTAATAAATGAAGCTAGAAATGAATAAAATATGGACAAAACCTCAAAGAATGGGTTTTCTCCCCATTTTATACCTTCTAAAGCTCAACTATACCCTTTCTATACCTACAAAAACTGCTAGAATTTCATAAACTATATGCTATAATTTCTTGTATATTTTGTGTCTCTTTTCCTTTATGTTCTTCCTCTTTGAAATGAGGTAGAAAGCCTCTTATTTATAGGGGAAATTTAGTATGAACAAAATAAATTGCATTCATGACTTTGTTTCTCCTGAAAATAGTAAGGATTATATACTATAAATCATGATTAGGCATATACAGGACCTGTATGGGTCCGGGGGGACCCTTATGGATCCCTCCCAAGCCTATGGGGGACTTAACCCATATGGGGTCCATCGGTGGATTTGTACCACCAAGCATGACATGTATAGGTCCCTAAGGGCAAATTAGGTCTTTAGACTTAGCCAGACTCAGCTCTGCAGCACTAGGAACTTCTCTGATGGATAACACCTGTAAAAGATTACATTATCTAAGTCTCATCATCGTTTTATGAGAAGGATCGTTAAAATCTAGTGCTCACAGACTGCCTCTCATAGGATCACTACAGATCAAATCTATATGATCTCACGATTTGAGAGAGGGTTTAGAAACTATACCTGAGGTGATGACATGGGTGATTTCCTTTCTTGAGGCAAACTCCTTTCCTTTGCTATTGCGTATCCTTTTCTTGAGGTGGATGACTTTTCCTCATATCCCTTTCTTAAGGCGGATGACTTTACTTCACTGATGCATATCCCATTCTTGAGGTGGATGACTTTCCTTTGCCAATGCGTATCCCTTTCTTGATGCGGATGACTTTCCTTTGCTAATGCGTATCCATTTCTTGAGGCAGATGCCTTTCCTTTGCCAATGCTTATCCCTTTCTTGAGGTAGATGACTTTCCTTTGCTAATGTGCATCCTTAATGACTCTACTGGGGAAGGTGTGCCACCTACTGTGTGCATCCTTTTCTTAAGGCGGATCGACTTCTCCTCGTATCCCTTTCTTAAGGTGAATCAACTTTCCTGAATGATGGTGTATCCCTTTCCTAAGGCAGATCGACTTTCCAGGCTAATGTATTGTGAGCATGCGCTTTTCAGTGACCCGCAGAATGATGATGACTGTTTGCTCTAACCTTTAATGGGTCAGTCGTTCTACTCTTTGGAGTCGAATCATGTTTGAAAAGCTTCTTTTGATGATTTTTTGACTTTGACAATGATTAAAAAAATTAATTGCGTTTAAAATTAACCATTTTCCTTTGCTTGTGCGCAGTAATTTTTTTCACAATTTTCTATCGGATCTAAAAAATTTTTGTGAGTACCATTTCTATCATTTGAATCTAGACTATCCGAGCTTTTCGGAATGTTAAGAATTGCCTTAATTGGATGACCGTAGGCAAAGTTATGAGCATTTTGAAGTCCGGCCTTAGTTGAGACCTAACCCTAGCCTTTTTCTCCCTGCCGGTGGCCCTACTTCGGTGACGGCGGCAGGCGCGGTCGCTAGAGAGGCAGGCCACATGGCTTACATGGCCTGGCCTAATCTCCCACACTTGGGAGACTGCACCTGGCCTAATCTAAGCCACGTCGTATGACACGGCCTAGATCTGGCTACGTCATATAATGCGGCCTAGGCCAGGCCGCTTTGCCTGACTCGGCCTACTGCATCAAGCGATGCAGCTTAGGCCCTACCGCTTCAGCGATGCAGCCTTGGTGCTGGCAGCCCCTTCCCCTACATTTTTTTGGGGTTTTTTCTTGCCCTACAAGTTTGGTTTTGTGATTTTTCCATCAAATCCAAACATTTGGAGGATTAATTGTGGAATTTGTGCTTAATAAGTCTATAAAAACCCCAAGACATTCAGTTTTGTGAACTTTTGCTCATTTTGATATAGAAATTCAGATTTTAGCAATCTTCTTAGGCTTTTGGAAAGAACAAGCTTTATAAAGCCATGGAAATTCAAATAATCTAGTTTTCCTAAGCTTTATTTGGCTTGATCTTTTAGCTTAAATATTAAAATCAGGTAAAAATCTTAAGTAAAAACTGATTTAAGTAAGTAAAAATCTTAAGTAAAAACTGATTTAAATAGGATTTAAGGACTTTTTCCTCACAAATCACTAAATCCCTTGCTAAATCGGGCACTGTTCATCGGTACTTGCATCACGAATTCGTCAAAAGCTCACCAACACTTGATTCGAGTCTCGAGAGTGGATACACGACCTTTAGCTAATTTTCTGAGTTCCAATCTATTTCCTTTACTCATTTATTGCTTTTTTATGTGTTTCTTTTGTTGTTTTCCGGGTGTTTAGCCCTTGTTTTTGACTTTTTTTATGACTTTCCGGCGAAACTCTAGCTGACCGCTCCAGCAACTGGCAAGTCGCCTGAGCAACATGGTTGGCCGACTCAATGAGTCGGCCTACCACGTCGCTCAGTCAGCCTACGTGTCGCTCAAGCGGCCAATCACCTTTTCGCCGGATTTTCTTGGGTTTTTCCCCCCAAACTGAATTATTTCAACATCTTAAGTCTCAATCTACTGGGATAATGTAGGAAAGGACTTGAAATGTCAATAATATTGGGTTTTTGGGCATAAAAATGTCGTTTCTAGTCTGTTTAGACACTTTTTCCGGTTGGCCGCTTCAGTGGGTATTAGGCCGACTGAGTGACACCTAAGCTGACTCACTGAGTCGGCCTACAATGTAATTCAAGCGGCCTACGACCTAACCGAGTCAGCCTACTGGTAAAAAATGTCCAAATGGTCCTCGTGTGTGTTATTTTGTGTTTTTAGCTCTGTTTTATCGTTTTCTTGCGTTTTTTACCCTATTTTATCGTTTGAATGCATTTCAACTCCGTTTTTCAACCGAAAAATTTTCAATCAATCACATCTAATATATAATGTCATAATATAATTTTTAATCTAATTTTCATGAATTATTAAATATTCAATGGATTAAATCTCCTTCTAATGGCTTAAAAATGGTGTTTTTAACTAATTAAATCCCAATTAATCTTTTTACCATCATATAAAATTGTAAAAATAATTTCTGCCATTTTCATTTATTATTTTAGGTTGTTTAGTTTACTTTGATAATCTTTAGGTTGCTTAGATAATTAATAAATGCCCGAAAAATTGTGTTTTTGTCCTGAAAAATAAAAAATATGCTATTTTCCCTTGTTTGATTTTATTTACTGCATTATTTATGGTTGCTGGTATATATTTTGCCCCCTTTGGAGACGGGTCTGAGTTGGTAGGCTCGGTTAGGACCCAGTTTTGCCCTTTTATTTATTTATCTCGCTTTATTCATTTTCCCGCACTAGAAAAGTGTATAGGTATTTGTAAAGCCTTGTAATAATTATTTTATTTGCTTTATTTACCGCTTTTGTGTGATGTATGACACATAAACCAAAAACTCCCAAACAATAACCGGATTTAAATCACATAAGAACTAAAGTCACATTTATTAAAATATAAACATGTTGATTCAAAAAATGATAAGTAAGAAACATAATCCGCACTTGGAATCTCTATTTTAAGGTATGGTCCAACAACCCTATAGGAATATCGTACCCAAATTCCCGGTAGAGCTAAACCAGATGGCGACTCTATCTTAAAATATATGATTTCAAGTCTTGTATCCCCTAACACGCAAATTGGACTTAAAGCGACTCCGATGGGGATTTCCTTTTAACTTAAAACTTGAAAATTGCTTTTCTTTTTCTTTTTCGGTTAAAGGATTTTGATGATGTGCCTAAATCATTTTTTAAATCAATGCTCTATTTCTTGTGTCTTTTGAGTCCACCACTTAGTTAGATTCTAAGTTTAAGGTGTCATTACTTCAGCCCCGTGATGCTCACTTGTATACCTAATGCCTGCCAGGAATTGGGGATATTTGTGGGTGGATCACTTGTTTTAGCCAACATGTAATTCTCGTGATCGCACTCATTTAAGGAGTGGTTGAGTTACACGGAATCATGGTAAATGAGACCCTTCTATAGTGTCGTTCCACGACACTAGCAGTTTGAGACTATGAACCGCGATAAATCTAGCCATAGCAACTTCCCCTTAAGCTCCCCAAAACAATTTAGAAGTAGGTCGCATATTGTCTTGCCATTCTCTAGCACTAGAGTTAACCCCAGATTCGAAATTGGTGTTGCATGGGAGTCATAAGGTTGGAAGAGGTTTATTTGCTTTTGTGTGCTACTTGTGTTGTGCTTATGCATATGCACTTTACGCATAGGCCGCCTGTGGCCGACTTTTTAATTTTAGTTTTTGCTTGCCTTTATTCTCCCCTCGCTTGAAGGGGGAATTTAACCAAATGCCTAAGATCATTTGAGTCCCGATGAACTGTATCTAGTTTATTGGGCATGGCAAGGAATTCTCGCGTCTCCCATATTTTTGGGTTAAGCTTTACATCATGAGCTCTTCTACTCCCTAACTCTCTAAACCACCCCCTAATATATGGCATTCATCACTTGAATTATTATGTAATCATCCATTCATTCATGGTTTCATTCAGGCTGATCATCTTCCAATTTCTCCAGTTAGGTCGAGACATCACCGTAGTCCTCTTTGGTTAAGACTTGATCGGCATTTGGTTCGCCGACCAGTGAGTTCAGTGTCAGAATTAGTTCTTCCTACCATGTCTGATCTACATTTGTATGACGTGCCTCATAAGAGTACTCCTTCCCCTTCTCCTTCTCTGCCTCATCAGAGCCACGCTCAAGGTCAGTCTTAGATGGGTGTAGAGTTAGCCAATGCTATGGCTCAGTTTCATCAATCTGATCTCTTTAGAAATGCCATCCAAGATCAGGTTTGATCGGCTCTTAGAGAAGAAAGGAATGTTCAGGGACCATTAGGGTCATTTTATCAAGCTCAGGGACAATATCCAATAGAGCTAGTTTCAGTATGGTCAGAGTTCCTCTCGGCCTCCCTCATCCTTTGCTCCCTTAATCTTTAGCTTTCCTACTTTAAACCTGAGGCCTTCCCCTCATACTTATGGTTTCCCCATTTTCGTAGGGGGTTTTACTCCACAGATGACTATACCTTCAAGCGATTTTGCCCTTCCTCCGACACCCCCGACATCATTTTTGCCCTCTCCTAGTTTCATGATCTCCCTAAGGGAAACTATTTATCTCCCAAGTCCTTTCGCTCCTAACTTTCATGCTCATCCCCAAGTTGAGATTTCAACTCCTCCTCAGCCATTTCAATTCAGGGCCATTTTTGTGCACAACGACCAGGTCACACGGCCTTTGGGTGCGACACCAATTAGCAGGTCACGCAACCTCCAAGCATGATACCAGAAATGGTGGCATTCATCAAATAGATTTTGAGTAAGAATGATGTTAAGGAAGAGGTGATTTCAATGCCCAGAATGGAAGCCTACTCCAGTGTGATACCTCCTAAATCCCATGTTGTGATGTACGAACGGATAATGCGCGTTTAGAACATTGGGGACAAAGTTCTGGCTATGTTATTTCTGTGTACTCTGTCAGGGCCAGCTCTTAAGAGGTATAATACTCTCCTGGAGTCAACAATCCTAGATTGGAAGCACCTTTCTGAGGCCCTCATTGGTCACCATAGGTTCAATGCCACCATGGAAATAACTATCCAGCATCTCAAAGCCGTCAAGCAAAAGCAAGGCGAACCTTTTAAGTTGTACTTTAATAAGTGGATGGACACTTAAGTTCTATTGAAGTAAAAGCTTAGTTTGAAGGAGATGATCATAAAGCTTCTAGACGGGGCTCTCCTAGTTCTTCGAAAAGAGATGGAAACCTGTTCTTTCGAGTCATATTAGAAAGTTTTTGAAAAGGTCGAGAAAATTAAGTGTTGTAAAGAGAAAGAGAAAGATAAAAAGCCAAGTGCCAGGAAACCCTATTTTAACAAGTGCAACAATTCTCACTCTTTCAAAGTTGCTCCGGTTCCAACCGAGGAGAAGGCAGCTGCAGTTCAAGTCATCGCTCAAGAGAATGCTTCCACATTCGCACCTGCCCAGATGAATGCTCAAAAAGCATTTGTGTCTCCATGGAAGCTCCCTTTTAGTGTTCTATTTGCAAGGTTACTGGAGAAAGGCATGCTTACCTCTCTTCATGAATATCATGCTCCTACACCCAAAGAAAGAGGAAGTTTTGATCATTGTAATGTGGAGAAGGGGCATACAATAGATCAATGCAGACTTCTAGGAATGGCCATTTGGAGCTTAGTGAGAGAGGGAAAGATGGCTCAACTAGCTGGAAAGACCAATTTTGAGGAGAAACCATAACCAAACTCGAGCGATGAGGCAGCTGCGATCAATTCTGGTCCACCCGAAGATTTTTTGTTGGCTTTGGTCTTCTCTAGTTCAGTAGACACCACTGTGTAAGCCAATTCTACCGCCAAATCTGACAAGAATCTCGTGAGGTCTCTAGCAAGTGATGGGGGCAAGACATCAGCCGAACAAGGGAAAGTTCTGGATCTCATCCTAGATGACATATTGAAAGCTAGCAAGGATGCTTAATCTACCAGCTCTACCAATCAAGACCCTCTACCTGTGGAGGATGACTATCTATTTATTATGTAATTTTCTTTTTTCTAGTATCTGGATGTGAACAATTCTGCCTCTAAGGCATTTTAATTCAATTAAAGACTTTGCTTTTGCTTATTTGTTTGATGTCTCACCCGATGGGTCCATGCATCCATTTTATCATAAGCATAATGTGTTCAGTATCCACGATGTTTCTTTAACTGAAATAAATTTGAGTATAGATGATAACCTAAAATGGTAACCGTTTTCTAATGACCTAAGCTCTGAAAGAAAATGAGAGATAATAAGTGCTTTAAGATCATGATAATGCTTTCGCTTAGTCATACCTAGTCACACTAGGGTTCATCATCAGATTGTCAGGCACCACATCTTCATGCCTAAAATAGAACAAGAAGCTTAGTTCTTCCTTGGATAGGTTCAATATGTCAATTAGTTTGCTGCAAGCCACTATGTGCAAACCTATCTTCAAACTACTAAAGAAGCATCAGCCAATTATGGAGAAGGAGCATCGCCAGATTACCTCTGACAAAATCAAGGCTTACCTTTTTCTTCACCCGCCCATTCTCAAATTTCCCACACTAGATGCACCATTCATTCTTACTCATATTCTATACCTTCTAATTCCCAAACCATCACTATTTCTCTCCTTATTGGCCATTCTCGGTGAGGGGGACATATATGATCGGCAAGATTCGACCCTCATCAACAAATGAACACTGCTTCATCATCGTAGGGGTAGGTTACTTCGCAACATAGGGGGAAGCGAAGCCTTTCACCATAATTACCGCCATGAAGATGACCAAGTTAATTAGGAAACACTTCTCCACCCAGTACGGTCTACCTCACCAGTTAGTCTCAGAAAATGAGGTTCAATCCCAAGGGGCAAACACTAATTTAATTAAGAAATATGGGATTAACCACCATAGGTCCTCACTAACCACGAGCCAATGGGGTGAGCGAAGCCATAAACAGGCTTATCAAGATATTTCTCTCAAAGCTTACTATGACAAGGATTAAAGATTGAGTTGATAAGCTACTATTCACCCGCTATAGATCACAAACAAGTGTTAGAATTCCCATGAATCCGACACCTTTCTCTTTGGTTTATGGTCTCACAACCGTGATCCCAGTCGAAACTGAGATGAAGTCCTTGAGAGTCGCACTAAATCCAAGTCAAAGGGACCCCTATGGACTAAAGCGTGGTTCGAACGACTTAAACAGTCTTCAGATGTATCAAAAGTAAAAACCAAGGTTGAATAGCAACTGTATCAAGCAACAGAGGTATCTATCAAAAATTGATGGCTTAGTTCTAAAGCAAGAAAAGCCTACCAATACCGACCCAAGGGGGAATTTCTGACCCAAGGGGAAGTTCCAACCAAATTGGGAAAGACTTTGCGTATTCAGAAAGAAGCTCAATACAAGGGGCATGATTGCCAACGGTAATGAGTTCATAAACCCCTATCGATCAAGACAGATTGAATCGTTATCATACCTATCCAAAAGAATCAAATCCAGAAAAGCGACGCATAAAAAACATATATAAATAAATCACCCGTCGAGTGGTCCTTTACTACTCGGGCAAAAATTAAGGTGTATCCTGCTGATTGGTATTCTACAAATCGGTCAGGCAAAAGTTAGGGTGCAAAATAACCCGCTAGATTGAAAACCCAAAAACGGCGGTCTAGGCAAAAGTAAGGGTAAAGTGAGCTATGAGACTTTGATGGCTAGAAAACCTGTATAGGCTGGTTAACACCAGAGTTTGGGTTAATAGAAATGGTTATCATCATTATGTACTCAAGCTTACCTCATTTAATTGAAATGTCATTTTATTGAATTCTTTATATTTGTGCTTGAGTGAATATATTGGGCCCTAAAGGCGAAATGCAACAGATGAGTCAAACATAGGGTTCTGCGCAGTCAACCCAATACCTCAAAAGAAAAGAAAAGCAAAGATAAAAGGCAAAAAATCCTGATACGCTGAAAACAACGAGGTCTATGCAAAAGCCAAGGAAAGTTTGTTGGATTGAAAACCCGAAAAGGGTGGTCTAGGAAAAATTAGGACATAAAAGCAAAATGAACAAGTCTGATGACCCCAACACATTGTTCGGGTCTATGCAAAATTAAGACAATCAAAATAAAGATAAATGACTGCCATCGATCACATCGAGATATCTGCATTATCATCATCATCATCAGAGTGCCTGAATACATTCTCTGGTCAAGTGGATTCAAAGGGCTCAAACCCATCCTCTGCGCGTGCCACTCTAGTCTCAATTGCCACCAAACATCAGGAAAAGTCTACAATCTTCTCCTTATCTTCGACATACTCAATCCAACAATCAATTTGCAGTCAACTCACTACTTTAAAAAGCTCATGAGGAGCCTACTATCACTTGTCATACTAGCGACACAAAATTCATGGGTCAATCCTTCATCTTAATATCTGGCCTTGCAAGGCTAGTATATCTTGTCCGCATCGCAAAGCAGCTCCATATTTTCTCTCTCTCCTAGCAAGCAACCAAATTAAGCAAAAGTCAATCAGGCAAGCAATCATGCAGCTTGGATGTGGAGGATGATCAGTCTATGCAGCTCATGCATTCATGCATTCATGCATAATATTCATAAATGTTATATATATTATTCTATACTAAATTCTATAGGAAACAAAGCACATAAAAGTATCCTCAAGCCATGCGCTTGACATCCAAGCAAGAACCCATATCAAGGGGCACCTCAGAACTGTTTTCTATGTTCTAGGCCGCGCCCAAGGTAAATGTCAACTAATGTCTTTGAGCTATACATTCAACCTCGATAGTTTCTCCGAACTCTGGAAATCCTAACTCAATTCATATTTCATTCTTCCATTTTTATTGCTTAATTGAAGGGGCAAAAATATTTTTGTTCCACAAAATAAACGAAGCAACAAAAATACAATTCATATCATTTACTAGTGGTTCGAAATTTCCTTGACAGGTACACCATGTGGCAATCCTGATGGACAACCAACCTGATGGATCCTAAAATTAGAACTCAGATTTCCCCTAGGGGCACCTTGATGTGAATGCCTAGGGGCACCTCGATGTAATCATGAGAATCCAAGGGGCATACCAGCTAGGCCCGATAGAACCTCAGCAGTTTTTCTGAACTCTTGAAAATCCTAACTCAGCTTTTCTTTCATTCTTCCATTTCAATTGTTTAATTGAAAGGGAAATTTTTTGTCTCAAAAAAATCAATTGAGCAATTAAAATGCTTCTAATGTCAATTACTAATACCTCAAAACTTCCTCGATAGGAATGCCGTTCGGCACTTCAGATGGATGATCAATGCAAAGATCCATAATCCAGAATTCAAAAAATCCTTTAGGGAACCTCCATGCAACTTTCACCCCTTCAGGGGCTTCGCAATGCAGCTCTTAGCCCTCCAAGAGCGCCTTGATTCAACCATCGTAAAATCAACCTAGCAATGGCTTTCTCAGACTTTCGGGATATCTCCTATCACTTTTTCTCAATATTCCATTTTTACTGCTTAATTCAAGGGGCAAAAATTTTATTCTCGACAAAATCTATTAAGAAATTAAAAATTGAATTTGCAATAACTACTAATTTCTCAAATTTTATTCTTGAAAGGTTTGTTGATGGCAACCCCAGAAGATAACCAATTCAGGGAAGAAGTCTACATTGGAGTTTCTGTAATGGAGAGGCGCAATATCATTTGACCAGGTGTTCAATCCTCAGTTATGTTACGGTGATGTAAGGCAACCAGCAATCTATATCACGGTTTCTATAATGGGGGGGTAGCAATGCCATTTGATAAGGCATTCAGTCCTCGGTCATGTTATGGTGACGTAAGGCAACCAGCAGTCTATATCACACTTTCTATAATCGGGCGATGCAATGCCATTCTATCGGGCGTTCAATCCTCGATTATGTTATGGTGACGTAAGGCAACCAATAGTCTATGTCAGAGTTTCTATAATGGAGAGGCGTAATTTCATGCAACCGAGCATTCAATCCTCGATTATGATATGGTGAGGTAAAGCAACCAGCAGTTATGTCAGGGTGTCCATAAGGCAACCAACAATCTACCTCAAATCTGTTAGGGGCAACGAAGGGGATGCTGAATCAAAATTTCTAAGTCCACCTGGTTCTTGATAGGTTTGTTTATGGCAATCCTAGAAGACAATCGGTTTGAGAATCCATGCATCAGGTACAACTTTCTAAGCCTTGCTCTTTCATGAGATCACACTTGGCCTGCCAAGTGATAATCTCCCGAGGGGCAGCCTGTGAGCACGGGCTTTTTGGTGACCCACGGAATGATGATGACTTTTTGCTCTAACCTTTTATGGGTTAGTTGATCTACTCTTTGGAGTTGAATCACGTTTGGAAAGCATCTTTTGATGAATTTGTGACTTTGACCGTGATTAAAAACAATTAAATTGCACTAAAAATTAACCATTTTCTTTCTCTTGCATGGAGTAATTTTTTTGCAATTTTATATAAGATTTGAACATTTTCAGTGAGCCCCATTTGTATCGTTTGAACCTAGACTCTCCAAGCTTTCTAGAATATCAAGAATTGCCTTAATCGAATTACCATAGTGAAAGTTATGAGCGTTTGAAGTCCAGCCTTAGTTGAGCCCTAACCATAGCCTTTTTCTCCCCGCCGGTGGCCCTACTCTGCTGATGGCGGTTGGCGCCATTTATTGGTTAGGTTGACTACATGAGCCACGTGGTAGGCCTCATGGCTCAAGCGGCCTGGTACGGTCTCCTACATGTGGGAGACCGCACCTGGCCTGATCTTGGCAGCATTAGGTGACGCGGCCTAAGCCCTACTGCGTCAGCGATGCAGTCTTGGCGCAGGCAGCCCCTTCCCCTGCAATTTTTCGGGTTTTTCTTGCAGTGCAATTCAGGTTTTGTGATTTTTCTGTCATATCCAAACATTTGGAGGATTAATTGTGGACTTTGTGCTTAATAGGGTCTACAAAAACCCCAAGAAGATATAGAAATTCATATGTTAGCAATCTTCTTAGGCTTTTAGAAAGAACAAGCTTTATAAAGCCATGGAAAATCAAGTAATCTAGTTTTCCTAAGCTTTATTAAGCTTAATCATTTAGCTTAAATATTAAAATCAAGTAGAAATCTTAAGTAAAAACTGATTTAAATAGGATTTAGCGACTTTTTCCTCACAAATCACTAAATCCCTTGCTAAATAGGCCACTATTTATCGTTACTTCTATCACAAATTCATCAAAAACTCACCAAAGGGTTATTTGAGTCTCGAGAGTGGATTCACGGCCTTTAGGTAATTTTCTGAGTCCTAATCTATTTCCTTTACTCATTTATTGCTTCTTGTTGTTTTTTGGTTGGTTTTCCGGGTGTTTAGCACTTGTTTTTCACTTTTTTGTGGCTTTTCGGTGAAACTCCGACTGACTACTCCGGTGACAGGCAGGCCCCCTAAGTGACATGGCTAGTGAACTCGGCGAGTCGGCCTACCACGTCGCTCAGTCGACCTACCTTTCGATCAACCGGCCAATCACCTTTTTCGCCGGATTTGCTTTGTTTTTTCTCGAAAGCTGAAAAATCAAAGTTATTTAAACTTTTTAAGTCTTAATCTATTGGGAAAATGTAGGAAATGACTTGAAATGTCAATAATCTTGGATTTTCGGGCACAAAAATTTCGTTTTTGGTCTGTTTAGACACTTTTTCCCATTGGCTGCCTTAGTGGGTATTAGGCCGACTGAGTGACACCGAGCCCGACTCACCGAGTCTGTCTACCGTATCATTCAAGTGGCCTACCACCCCACTGAGTTGGCCTATCGGCAAAAATTGTCCAAAGTGTCCTTGTTTGTGTTATTTTGCGTTTTCAGACCTGTTTTATCGCTTTCTTTCATTTTTCACCCTATTTTGTCATTTTAATGCATTTTCGACCCCGATTTTTACCCGAAAAATTTCCATTAAATCACATATAATATATAATGTCATAATATAATTTTTAATCTTTTTTTGATGAATTATTAAATATTTAATGGATTAAATCTCCTTTTAATGGCTTAAAAATGGTGTTTTTAACTAAATAAATCCCAATAATTGTTTTTACGATCATATAAAATTCCAAATATATTTTCTGGCATTTTCATTTATTATTTTAGGCTGTTTAGTGTATTTTTATAAATGTTAGGTTGCTTAGATAATTAATAAATGCCCAAAAATTGTGTTTTTGTCCCGAACAATAAAAAAATTTGCTATTTTCCCTTGTTTGATTTTATTGACTACTTTTATTTATTGTTACATTATTTATGGTTGCTGGTATATATTTTGCCCCGTTTAGAGTCGGGTCCGAGTTGGTAAGCTTGGCTAGGACCTGGTTTTGCCCTTTTATTTATTTATGTCGCTTTATTCATTTTCCCGCACTAAAAAAATGTATAGTTATTTTGTAAAGCCTTGTAATAATTATTTTATTTGCTTTATTTACCGCTTTTGTGTGATGTATGGCATATAAATCGAAAACTCCCAAACAATAACCGGATTTAAATCGCATAAGAACTAAAGTCGCGTTTATTAAAATATAGTCGTTTTGATTTAAAAATTGAAAAGTAAGCAACATCATCCGCACTTGGAATCTCTATTTTAAGGAACGGTTCAGCCACCTGATGGGAATATAGTACCCAAATTCCCGGTAGAGCTAAACTGGGTTGCGACTCTATCTTAAAATATGGGATTTCAAGTCTCGTATACCTTAACACGTAAATTGGACTTAAATTCAACATCAACAACATTTTCCATTATCATTTTCGTCACGCTTAAAGTACGGATTCTCCCTTAGCACACTGCACAGCACTCATTATTTTTTTCGCCCCCGTGCTACGCATCTTATGCGGTCCTTAAGGTCGAGAAAGAGGTCTTTCGCTCATATGTATCTCTTTCCTAAGCTGGATGGCTTTCCTCGTATCACTTTCTTAAAGCGGATCGACTTTCCTAATTGATGGTGTATCCCTTTTCTAAGGCAGATGACTCTCTTGGCTGATGTATCTCTTTCCTAAGACGGATCAACTTTCCTAAATGATATATCCCTTTCTTAAGGCAGATGAATCTCCTACTGGTGTATCCCTTTCCTAAGGCAGATGACACTCCTGTTGGGGTTTTTTAAAGACCCCTTGGAAGGTGCCTCTCGGGGGAACGCCCCTTGGGGGGAGATGCTCCTTGATTGGCTCTATTGGTAGGGGGATTCCCCTAGATTGACGGATTTCGTTGCTGGGGAATTAGGGTGGTGCCCCTAGATGATTAATTCTGCTACTAGGGAATGGGGGATGACACTTGATTGGCTTCCTTACTAAGGAATTTTTTTATCTGAATGGCTAGTATGCTAGGGAAATTCCCTATACATTAGGTGAATCTGGACATGAAACATTATCACCGTTAGTAGTAGCTTTGAAATGGTTTACCTTGATACTTGATTGACTTTGTGAAAATAAAAATCTTTTCCCCTTCAATCAAGGATCAAGGTGAGCTAAGGGTTTTGCCCCTACTTTAACTGAAGTATGGAGTTTAAGAGAAGTGAGGTTGGACCCTAGTCTAGACTATTTGTGCGCCTGGTGCTTTCACAAAGTTCTGGCTCAAGAACTGCCCCTTGATGGCAAAAGGAGACCCGTATGGGTGGGCTAGGACTTGTATGGGTGGGGATTTAGAGAGGTAGGACCCATACGAGTGTAGTAGGACCCGTATGGGTCTTAGTCAGTGGGTTTTAAAACTAAAATAGATTCCCTCCATCCCACCTTACACCAAACTCTCCTATACTAAATTTTCTCGCAATTTTCTCCTAAAACCAATCAAAATGTATAAAAAGATTCCAAAGATCGGCTGTTTTTCCATTTGGAGCAAGGATTTTCCTCGAGTAGGCGATTGGGAGCTTCTAGAATGCCTAATTTCAGTCGAGTATGCTTTTTGCGAGGGGGATTCATTTCTTGGCCTCACTCCCACTTCTAATATGCCCTTGGTTCCATCTCCTACAACTCATTCCTTAAAACTCCAAGTAAGTCGCTCGATTCTTCATTTTTTCCATTTTGTGATTTTTTTGAATTTTTCCGATTTTGGCATGGATTAGGGTGTTTTAGAGCCTCAGATAGAGCATAATGCATGTAACTTTAATATAGGATGCTTTTAGGATAGTTTTGGATGATCTTTGGTTGAATTTGGGAGACTTTGGCTTGTTTAGGAAACTTTGGCAAAGGGGAATGTTTGTAGGGACCCATATGGGTGGGGTGGGACCCCGTGTGGGTCCCGTTTTGGATATGAAAGCCCTAATGGGACCCAAATGGGTGGGGTAGGACCCGTGTGGGTCCTATTTTGGATATGAAAGCCTTAATGGGACCCATATGGGTCCTGTCTTTAAGGACAAAATGTCTAATTCTTCATTTTTTACAACTTTTCCCTAATTTTTGATTTATCCACTACATGCTAACCCTATTGAACTATGTTTTTGACTTTGTTATTCCCGTACATGATTGTGGAAGCCCCGAGCTTCTATAGTATGTGGTATGAGGAGATCCGAGCTATTGGGGACACTAAGCTGCTAACCCGTATTGACTCATTTAGGTACACTGACATCGTTAGGGCCATTCCCTAGGCCCCGAAGATGCTGGCTCCTAGTGCTATATCGGCCTTAATAGAGAGATGGTCCAAGATGATGCACACTTTCCACTTGCCTATCAGGGAGGTCACTGTCACTCCCTTGGATATGTGTGCACTAATAAGATTAGATTAGTGTGGGGATGTCATTCACTTTGACGTCTACATGGACCGATGGCTCTCCTGGCCTAAGGTGAAGGCCTATGTAGAGAGATTGGTTGGGCTTCATCTTGGAGGGATGGATAAGCTCAAGTATGGAGATCTCCACAGTTACTAGATCGGGTTATCGAGCCCTGTTGCTATAGGAAGGGGGGACCAGTACACTTGGTCTTTCCTACTGACCTTCCTCACCACCATCTCCTTACTAGTCTACTCGAGCAACCTTAACTACGGTTTGCTCTCAACAGCCGAGTTGCCGCCGTGCCAGGCAAGAATTAGTGCCGAGCCATCCTGATATAGTTATACTACGGGTTGGATGTTGGAGTTTGGGGCCAGTAGTCCAAGCCTAAGATCTGCCTTCTGATCCTATTGGTAATTCCTGAACCTATCTCTTGTGCTTTAACCTTTGACTCAAGATGCATTAGAACTGACTTTACTTTGTTTTGCAGATTTGGCCTTTGAGCATCGATTTATCCCCAGGCCAGGTTTGCCCATGTAGCCTGTGATGCCTCATATTATCTCTAGGTGGATGGGGCCTTGGAAGAATCAAGCCATTACCACAACAAAGTATAGGGAGTTCCTTCTCCAGCTGCGCTCTAATCGAGTAAAGTTCTTTCATGCTTAATTTGTATTTCACATTTTGACAACCATTAGTAGAAACTGTATTTATGAAGTTATGATAATTACAGAGCATCTACTTTATATAGGTTGTTTAAGACCCGTGGGAGAGGATGGATATACACGGAGACATTGAGCGAATGTAGGATGGCGTAGATGATCATCGCTTTGTGTTGAAGTCCCCGCTCTCCCTAGAGTGGTATTTTCTCGAGAGGGTCCAAAACTAGAGGACCAATGCTATTATGGAGAGACTGATCCCTCCCTCGATCCTAGTAGGAGTCTTCTGGTCACATATGATGCCTTGGATGGACCAGGGGCTGTACCTATTAGGTAAGGGGGCCTGAGTGATGTATATGGGGGGCTCCTATGCTGCGTTTATCGACTCTTCACTCCTTCCTCCCTATGAGAGGGTCCATTTCAAGGACATCCCCCTCGAGTTCCGTTGGAGTGATAGTGATGGTGATGACGATGACAATGACAATGACGATGATGATGATGATGACGTTGGACCAAGGGGCGACCGCGATGGTCCTTCTGTGGTTCGGAGTACTGAGATCCCAACTAGGTCTTCTACACCTTCTTCTTAGGTTGGCCTTTGTGAATACCTTATTATCCATCCAAATTGATTATGACCCTGAATGTAATCATTTATTGTCATAGCCTCCCGTCTCTTTGTGGAAGAGGTCTACTGCTGCTGCCCCTACTATCTAGAGTCACCGATGAAGCGGTCTTGCACTTTGGGGAGTTTGAGAGAGGGTGTCCTCTAGGAAGAGTTGGATACTTTTGTCCGGCTCCTCGATCAATCGGGGAAGTAAGCTATTAAGGAGCTTGAGGAGTCGGTCCATCTCATCTGCTTTACCCCATCCAGTTCTACTCACGTAAGGAATTCTTATCCCCTAGATCCTCTTTTATGATTTCTATATAAAATATCTTGGTGCTGACATGATTTTCTTCTCAGGTGACTGTGACTAAGTTAGAGAGGATTGTGAGGGGCTTCTTCTCCATTCAAGGCCTGCTGCTAGCCAAGGATGCATTGGCCTCAGTAAGTTTCTTTTACCTGCAAAATTTAACAAATTATGCATGATGCATGCCATGATATTCATAAATGTGTATTGATCTGACGATTTCGATTGTAGACTCTGTTGGCTATGGAGCATGGTAAGTCTTCTCAACACTTGGATTCCTCTAATGATCGAAGTAGGTTCCGGGAGGAGCAGTTGTGAGCAGCAACTGTGGAGGCCGATAAGGCAAGAGCGGAGACTACTCGGGCAAGGGTATAGATTGAGGTATTGCAGGGCCAGCTAGCACGGATGACAAAGGATAAACAGACACCTGAGTCATCTAATTCCTTGTCTGATGATGATAGCTCGGCATATCGAGTGGCACCGGTGGTGACCTAGGCATCCAAAGCCTGGGAGCGAGTAAAAGAGGCTGATACCGCTGTTGGGAGTGTAGTAAGAGCTTCAGAGGTCAGGATTCCTGATCCACCTGCTACTAATGCTAGTAGGGCAGAGGATCATATAATGATAGATATGGATGATTTCCTAGTAGATACACAGGACCAGACACATCAGGAATTCCAGGGACAGGACCATCTAGCAGTTTAGATTAGATTGCAGCTATTACTATCTAGACATTTGATACTAATGGCCTTGCGTGGCTCATTTTGGTGTGAAATTGGATTTATAGTTTTTTCATTTAACTTTTATGCATGCTGAACTTTTCTTTTTTAAATTGAAACCATTGAATACCGTTGTCTATAAACCCTTGTTGCCCCTTTGACATAATAACAATGAAGCCCATTTAGCATGTATAGTGAGTGAACGAGCTAACCGTTGAACACTCTAAGTTCCTAATCGTAATGAACTGGACGAATGCAACTAACAATGATTACCAAAGCTGGTTTGTTGAAATCAGAACTCCTGGGGATATGAGCTATCCTATTATTTCACAATAGGATAACTGAGTTCAAGGAATCCTGGTTGTGAGACATAGCAATTACAAATGATGTTTTAATTATTACAATTGACAAAACTTGCGCTTTTAAATTGAGTTCTAACTTTTGCATAGGCCCCTCGGTGTGAGATGACCTATCAAACATTTATCTTCATTTCTTTTTATCCAGATTTTTTCCTGAACTGTCCTTGACGGCTCAGCTCAGTAGACTTTTCTTTTCTTCTTTTCTTTGCTTTAACTTTTGCTGAGACCACCCTTTCGGGTTTTCAAGCCAGCAAGCTTTTTCTTTCTTTTTCTTTGTCTTAACTTTTTCCTGGACTATCCTTTCGAGTTTTCAATCTAGCAGTCTTTTTTCGAATTTTGCATAGGTCCAATTTCTTTTGTGGCCTATCGGTATTTCTATCTTTTGCAGTAAAGATAATATCAAAGATGCACAAAATGTAGAGAAAAACTGATCTTCATATACCTGCGATTCTTTCACCTAGAGACATACATGCATTCATAAGACCAAAATTCTTAGGAAATCATAATATGTTCATTGATGAGATTAATTTGAGTACATAGGCAATGGTAACAATTTCCAATGGTTAACCCCTACTGCCTATTGGTCTTTTACAGATTTTCTAGAAAGCAACATACATTTTTCTCTCAATGCCCTAACTTTTGCCTAAGCGGCCCTTTTCGGGTTTTCAACTTAGCGGGATTTATTAGCATTGGAGTACCCTAACTTTTTCCTGACCAGTTTGCCGAATACCGATCAGCGGGTTGCACCCTAATTTTTGCTTGAGTAGTAGAATACCACCCGTCGGGTGATTTATTCTTTGTTTCTTTTATTCTTTGTATTGCTTTTCTATGATTTAATTCTTTTGACCTAGACATGACAACGCTTAAGCTTATCTTGATTCACTAGATTCAAAACCTCATTTCCATGCATATCCATTAGCTTGACTCCTCCCTTACCAAGGACTTTCTTAACAACGAACGGTCCTTCCAAATTAGGCCTAAACATGCCCCTTGCATTGGTGTTAACCTGACATAGCTATTTAAGAACAAGATTACCTACTTTGATAGGTTGCTTTGGGTATTTAACTCTATTGTTGTAAGCTCAAGCCATGCGCTGCTAATACATGTATAGGTGGTCAAGTGCCTTGAGCACCTTCTCATCTATTGCATTCAACTGCTCATACCTAGCCCTTGCCCAAGCTAACTCTTTTAGCCCAGCTTTGAGTGCCATTCATAGATATCTTACTTCTATTTTGACAGGTAACATGACTTCCATTCTATATACCAAGGAGAAAGGTGTCTGATTAGTGGGCATCCTTACACTGGTTCTATACCCCAAACTGCAACTAGAAGTTTATCAGCCAAATTCCTATAGGCAGCCACTGTTTTGGACAAAACCCTCTTGATCAACTTATTCACATTAATGATTGGTTTCCCTTTATAGCTCCTGAGGGATTTGAGTATAGACTTGTAACCCAATGTGTACTTTCCATTCCTCATAACTAGAGCCAGCCTGTTGTTGATGTTCTCACGAAAGGTTACTACTTACTTTCCATTCTTCATAACCGCAGTCAGCCTACTATTGATGCTCTCATAAGCCTTTTTGGTCTTCCTTCTTAATAATGAGATCCCCCTTTTCCCCCTAGTGAAGAAAGATGGACCAAGACTAATTGTTATCATATTCACTAAGCACTTTTATCATCTCTCTTTTTGTTAGTAACTTTAACCATTGGATTTTATGCCATTGTGATATACTCAAAGTCAACTTCATTAATAAATATGCTGATATTTTTAAGAATGTTGTTGTTATGAGTGCATGATGTCTTTTAAAATTAGATACCTAAAGAGAATGTCAATGGAAAATGCATCACTTCAACCATGATATGCCTCATAAGTGGCACTGTTTGCATAAAAAATGTTTGCAACATTAAAAGTTACATTGTTTGAATCATCCTCCATAGCTGAAGGGCCTAGCGGGTAAGCCTTTATAACACTAGCAGCCGAACTAGAGTGTGCAACTTTGCATGAGTTTCTTCAGCCACTGCTCTTGCTAAGTTCTTGATTGCCTATCTTATAGGGTTGCCCTTCTCATTCCCCATCCAATTTTTCTTCATGAGTATGGTTAGGGCCTTGGTGTTAGCTTCGATAGCTTCACTCATCTCATCCCCTTCAGCCTTACCACATACTTCCATAGAAACCGAGGTCTCAATCATATAGTCATTCTTGAAGCTGTACACATCATTGTAGATCTCAAAACCATGGACCTTCTTTCCTCCTATCTCAATAGGTCCCTCCTTGCCTGTGAACACCTTCTTCTTGACCTCAGCCCCTATCATAAGGCAACACTGGGGCTTGGATTTCTTAGCATCAGGGCGATTTCCTAAACCAAGTCTAAATGGCCATGATACATGCATAATTGTCTCTAGCATGCCCTTAAGTTTCTTCCCACGTCCCTTTCCTTTCATGTAACCCTGCTTCATCATAATCTTTTCAATTTTAAGGGATATGTATCCCCTAATTGAAAACTACGCACCCTAGTGAGCAACAACTTCCCTAGATTCCTTTTCCTCAGCTTCCATAGTTGGTATGACAAATGGTTCATCGGCCTTGATGGTCACTAACTTGCCATTGTGGATGAGCTTGACTTTCTAGTGGACCGTGGAAGAGATGGCCCCTAATGCATGGAGCTAAGGAAAACCTAACAATAATGAGTACGTGACAAGGATGTCAAGGATAGTGAACAAGACTTTGGACCTCACTTCCCTAATTGTAACTTCAGCTTAAAACACCCCAATGACACTCCTTTTTGTATCATCATATGCCCTTATAATAGTATTGGATTTCTCCAACATGGATTCATCTAGCCCCAAGTGAGGAAGGATCTTATCAGGTTAGAGATGAAGGGCAGAACCATCATCCACCGTGACACATGGGATAGAAAGATCAAAGATTTGTACCTTGATGAAAAGTGCCTTATTATGCTTATTCCCTTCACTCAGAAGATCTGACAAATAAAATATAATGGGTTCTCCAATAACTAAAAACATCTCAACTAAGGTAGTGGAAGGTGTGGCCTCCATGCTTAATAATTTTTCAATTAAACCCCTGTGATGATCCTTAGAGTCGATGAGAAGCTTCCAAATGCTTTACTTGGTAGGGGTAAGTTGCAACTGCTGGATATGAGGGGTGACCTTCAAATCTATCTTTCCAATACTAAGAGGAGTTTGAGTCTCTATAGCAGGCGTAAGAGTTGGTCCCTGACTGACACTCTTGATGACTTGAATGTCAACATCTCTACCTCTTCTTCTTTTTGGAAGGACATTAGAGGGTGACCCTCCCACTTTAAGTAACATGCAAAACTCCATCCTTCGTATAGCTCCTTCCCTCAGAGGTTTCCACCAGCAAGGTCGGCCGTTCGAGGCCATCATTCTCCAATACATAGGGATCAATATTAATTGCTTCAGGGTAAACCAACATAGTTTCCTCATCATAACCACCTTCTAACTTATACGCATCAATATCAGTAGGGACAGGTTAATCGAGTAAAGCTACTACTGAGTGAACCATAGGATTAGCTTGCATGATCATATTGAAGACATGATGGGACAGTAATCCTGACTCAACGGCTGCAACATGCTTCTCAAAATTTGGTAGGGGATTATTCATGGTGCTTGGCTTGAGCTCAGGTTCTTGGATCTTTTTCTCCCTAATCAGTCCATAAATAGACTTGTTTAAATCCCTACTAGCATCGGTACGATGACCCCTGCTAATATGATAGGCACATAACTAATCCCTATCCTCAGGCTTAGGTGGAACATAAGGCTTGACACTTTGGAGAAGGCCAAGTACCCTCAACTTTGCAAAGATAGCAGGTAATAATGCCTTCCATGGAGAAATACCATCCTCAATGGTATAGACTATGACCACTTCTTCTTGTAGTGCTATGGTTTTTGGATCGGAGCTAGACCTAGGCTTAGAAGCCTGGGCTGGGGCTGATGGGTCATTCTTCTTGAACCAAGGTTTGGCCGACACACTTGCCTTCTCCAACTCCTTGATCCTTTCCCATTTCTTCGCCTTTTCAAAGACCTCCACATGGCTAGAGAATTTATCCATACCAAGAACCTTACGATAAGCGGGCAAGGCATCGTCCATCAAATTTATGATCATCTTGGAGAGACTCAGTCGATCTTTCAACAAGACTTGGGTGGCCATCCACCTTTCAAAATAGGGCTTCAATTTCACATTTGAGGCTTGATTAATAGCCTCCAAATTTTGTATGGTTGTCTTAATAGTGGAGTTGAAACAATATTATTTAATGAAAGCCTCAGATAAGGCCTTCAAATCTCTAGTCACCTCATCGGATAAAGTATTGTACCACTCGATAGCAGAGCCTTCCAAAGTGCATAGGAACATCTCGATGAGGACTTTATCACTTAGCTTCCTTATCCTCATAACCCTCTGATAGGTGGTGATGTGAGATTAAGGCGGACCAGTTCCCTTATACTTTACTATGCTAGGAATACTAAAGTTTTCATCGACCCAATCCTCCTCCCTAGTGGCTTGAATTGATAGTGTTGATGGGTAAATGTTGTGATTAGCAGCAAGCAACTTCTGTAATGGATCACACAATTCCATGGATAAGGGTAATCCATCCGATTGAGCAATCGCACCCAAGGTTAAACCTGCTGATTGAGGGAAGGTTGTCCCATTAGGTCTGACTACAAAATTAGGTGTTGGGCCTGATGCCCCAAACTAAAATGCTGGTGGTATGAATCCCTGGCTAGGCCGAGCGAACTGACTGACGGCTAATGGAGCCACTGTACCCACTAATTATAATGGCTAGCTAACTGAACCAAATGGTCTGACCGAACCCAACTGACCAAACTGATTGGAATATTCTCCATGAATCCAAAGAAGTGGTAATTGAGTCTGAGTGAATGGATTATGAGCAACCTTTGAAAAGGGAGGCTGCTCACTAACCACTATGTGCACTACCGGAGCCCTAATGACTCCACCTTTAGAGACATTAGCCCTTCTTTCTTCGGCCAAGATTGCCTTGATAGAAGCTAGCATCTTATCATTCGTTCGGTCGAGGAACTAATCACTTCCTAGATACTACAAGATGACATTTGCAATCTCCAGCCTAATGTCGGCCCTTGAGGCATTTGCCTCCTCACTAGTAAATGCATCCTCAACCTCAACATCTACCTGGCCCTTTGGAGTATGGATACAAGTCATTTCTTTGAGCTATTAAGCAGTATCAAGATCAAAAGAACCAATCTAACTACTCGATGAATCACTCAGAGATGGAGGTAAAGTAACCCTTAACTGAACAATAGGTTAACTAAACTGGAGGTGGTGGTGGAATCGGAATATGAATCAAAGGGACTTGAGATCTTGCCAAGCTTTAACTCTTTGAACGTTGGATGAGGTAGTAACCAAATGATCAGTACATGCATGGGATGGGATATGCATGAATGATGCACAATAATGCATGGTGGAGTTAATTACAAGGGAACGTAACACAACGCATGCGAAGCGATCAATTTTGCCCTTATTTCTCCCACCAATTCTGAGGGTATTCTTCCTTAGTCTAATCTCACATAGAAAAAGAGCTACCTATAAGGTAAAATTCTAAGGCTTTCAATAAGAATGGTGTGGGTATGTATCAGAAGTTGATGTAGTAGGTTTCCATCACACCAAGCCATAAAGAGGGAGATGACAATGAGTGCTCCACCCACTCGAGTGTCCCAAATTCGTAGCTAGCATGAGTGACACTTTCATAAGTTTTATGGAATAATAGAGAACTATAACCTAGTGCTAGAAGAAGAGTGCATCTAGCTCAAGAGAGAAGCAGATAAGAAGATAGAGTGTAATAATTTTCGTAAATGATGTAGATGAAAACGGGTTGAATTAAGTAAATGATTTTCGGTGCTCATCTTAATCTTTTAAGCTGTCAAAACAAACTAAAATTTTGCAAGTTAAAAGACTATTTTACCTAGTGGAGTCACCACTGTGAGGCATCAATGACATGTGGGTCTCCCTTGGCACCTACTGGTGGGGCCCACTGGGGTGATTGGTTGATTACTTTATGTGTGAAGAAACCTTTTAGTTCAAGTTTGCACATTTTAACCAATTTTATGAATAAAAGAATTGAGACACAAATCTCGATACAAATGATAGAGTTGCCACCCAAGTTGTCGTCTTGGGAAAGAGTTTTGGAATGGTTCCAATTTTGGCGGTGGACTCATACCTTTTCCATCAGAGATTCGAGTATCGGATGAGTCACTTATTTCTCATTTAGTTAATTCAAAATTACATTCGCTGCGTAAAACCATTTTATTCTCATCATCTGGGGAATTCTTATAGAAATCCTATTTTTTAACACTCTTTCACACTCGGTTCATGCGTTTACAATTTACAATAAAGCAGAATCAATAACTGGGGGAATGAAAATTACAACCGAGGGAAAATGGGGAACTTGCAAAGGAACCTATACATTTGTTCCAAGTTATAAAAAAATAAAATAAATTCCCCGGCATCCACATAGATTAGTGCAGTTTATAGCACATCATAAGTAACCATTTTGTTAAGAAAGTCTTATTAGGTTAGCATGGTGGTTTTGCGATCAATAGTACCTGAACGGCTTCTAGGATTGGAGAGAAATAATGGGTCTTCAACGTATTTTATTGTGAAAACACATTTTAACTTTTGTGGGTTGATTTACTAGATTATTAGTGAAAATGATTGCATGGAAAATGGTGATGCTAGATTAAATTTAAATATTAAAAAGAGAAGTTTAGATTCTGTATGGGGGCCAATACCCATATGGGTGGGGTGGGACTCGTACGGGTGCTGGTGGAGACTTGTACGGGTATGGGGGGAACTCGTATTGGGTCCTGTCTAGTCTACCTAGAATCTTAGTTTGATCAATGACAACAAATAGATATAAACTTTATATAGATGGGGTATAATATGACAAATTACGATCATATAAATGAGATGTGAGTCTCTTTGAAACTTAGGAGCGTACATTTGCGATGTGAAACCACTTTGAAGCGATCCATGTACTGAGAGAGAGTCTAGCTAAAGTAGATGATGAAATGGTGATTTTAGGACTATTTAGGTGAGTATTTGTGTGAATAGAATCTCCTCCCTTCCTGCATCTCACACGGGTTAGCTCGAAAAAGGTCGGCCACTCATAATAGTCATCCTCCATAAGTAGAGGGTCTTGATTGCTAGAGCTGGTAGATTAGGCATCCTCGGTAGCTTCCATCAGTAAGTCATCCAGTTCAAGACCTAGAACTCTCTTTTATTCGGTTGATGACTTGTATCCTTCTTTTACTAGAGACCATGTGGATTACTTAGCGATTGCTGTTTCAAAGACAAAATTGGATTCTTCATTATCTTTCCAATTTTCCACAGTAGCATGCTTCTCAAAGAGATTTCCTGAATTTCCCTCTAGAACAAACTCTTCAGACATGTTGTAGTCAATCATACTGATCTTTTCATCAAATTTTGGTAAAGGGTTCTCCATTCTGTTAGGCTTTCGAATGGATTCTTCTATCTTTCCTTCCTCTACTGGGCAAGAGATAGTAGCGGCTAAGGCCATACCTTGGTCGATCTTATGTCCCCTTTGCACATGATACTCACAAAAGTTCCCCTCTTGTTCGGTATTTAGAGGTCTATACTTCTAGAGGGAATCAAGTTTGCCTGCTTCTCTCAACTTTGCAAACATGAGACCTATGAGGAATTTCCACAGAGTTACCATTGTGCTCGTACAAGGGGTTACTCAAATGGTTGAAATGTCTTTTGGTAAACAATCTGAATAGTGGATGCCTTGGAAGAATGATCTGCCTCATCATAAGACCAAGAAGAATCCTTAAGCTCATAGTCGTCTACGTTGAAGGGTTCCCAATCATTATCAGAGTATTCCCCTTTGAGTTCATAGCTATCGACATTAAAAGGAGACTCTTTAACTAGGTCAAGTTCTTTAGCTTTGGGGTAGATGCTCTTGATGAGCTCATATGGCGCATTACCCTCCTTAGGCAAATCAGATCAGGAAGTTCATGTCTAGCTGTTGAGCTTTGGTAAGGGGTTATCCATAGGGCTATATGCCATTTTTGGCTCAAATACCTTCCCTTCCTTCACCAAACGGTGGATGTCTTGAATTAATTTCTAAAATTTGTTAATGCGGCAGCCTTCGTTGGACTTGATAAGCACAAAAGTTATGCTTTTCCTCTTCCTTTGGGGGTCTATGCTTGTGAAGGGTTCTAAGGAGGCCATGCTCCCTTAAGGTGGCTAAGATTACATCGAGGGGTATTTTCCATGAACCCGTGAGATTATTAGTGTTATTATTTGGCCAGATGGGAGCCACTACGACTGGCACCTGAGAAATCATCCTATCCTGAGTGGATGACCCATGATTTGACTTCCTTGCCCGTGAAAACCTTCCCCTTATCTAGGCCCACGATGGGATAACGTGTGGTTTGGAAACCAATTCTACACTTCCCTTGAACTTTCCTTTTTGTCCTCCTTAAGAACTAAAGAGCAAGAACTTACGCAGTAGAGCCTCTACTTTAGGTGCCATGCCCGGAGATTGCATGATACAGTCACTAGATAAAAGAGAAGTTAATTAGTGTAAGGGGGATTCAACATCAGGTGTCATGCCCAGAGATTGCATGACCTAGTCATTGGATAAAAGAGTAGTTAATCAGCACAAGAGAGCTTCAAGTTTAGGTGTTATGCCCGGAGATTGCATGAACTGGTCAATTGGTGCCACACTCGGAGAATGTGTGACCTGGTCATTAGATAGAGGGGTTATACCAAACTAGAATGGTGAAGCAAGCAATGAGGTTTTAACTTGAGATCTAACTCATAGATTAGTATTGAAGAGGTTTTGTGGGTAAGTGGTTCCTCTCAGAGCAACAACAAATCGAGTAGGAGTAATATCAAAGGACATTGGAGGCATTAGAGATGACATGAATCTACTAGAAGGTGCAGTCATGAGAGGTGTAAGGCCAACCAAGGCAGAAGAGAAGATCAAACTTTGGGTAGCTGGTCTCGGGCCTCGGGTTGGTAGAGCAAAGTTTGTAGGGAGAAAAAGTGGGTTGTCGCTGAGCTATATTCTGGTCAAGTTAGAATAGACCCGATTGAGACTATCTGGATAAAATTGATGGAGTTGGTCAAAACTGATCTGTGGTTATTGGGGTCAACTGAAGCTGATTCACACTGGTGAGAAAATCAGGCTTGGAGGTGTGGTTTGAAGCCTAAATCGGATAGGTGAACATAGGTGGCTTAGACCGTATGATATCCTAACCAAACCGAAATGGGATCGACAAAGGCTGAATGGGCTGTTGCACATACTAAACCAGCTAAATTGGTTGAATGGTAGATTGAATCTAAACTGAAGGAACCTAAACTGACCCATTTTGAGCGGCCTCTAGCTGTCCCCGAGCATGAATACCAATTTCTAGAATCTTCTAAACATCCCTCACTTCCCCTAAAATTATGCAGATCAAGTCTTGGATCTACACATGAATTGCATCTCGGAACTGATTGGATCGGAGAAACACTATCATAGCATTGGAAAACTCGAAACTCAATAGAGACTGACCCTGATCAGGTAGAGGGAGAGGAGAGGAAGTAACCTCAGACAGAATACCATAAATTGTAGGCAAATCAGACATAGCAGAAAAACCAAATTCTAAACTGAGATTGGAACTAAATTTGAACCTATAAAACTATGAACTAGACAATGATCGAGTCTGAGCTAAAGAGGATTGTGATGGCGAGGAGGTCTCAACCTACTAAGGTAACCAGAAGATGATCAGCCCGAATCAAACCATGAATGAAGTGAATGATTACATAATAATTCGAGTGATGAATGCCATATATATGGGGATGTTTTAGGGAGGTAGAGAGTAGAAAAGCTTATGATGCAAAGCCTAACCCCAAAACACGTGAGATGTGTGAATCCCTCATTAGGCCTAGCGAACTAGATATAGTTCCTTGGGGCTCGAACAATTGCAGGCATTTTGTTAAATTCCCCCTTCAAGCGAGGGGAGAGTAGAGGTAAGCGAAAGAAAAATAAAAGTCAACCACAGGCGGCCTATGCATAAGGTGTGTATGCATGAGCACAACACAAGTAGCACCCAAAAAGCGAATAAACCTCTTCCAAATGTATGACTCCCGCGCAACATCGTTCAAAAGATTTAGGGGTAACTCTAGCACCAACAAATAGCAAGAGAGTATGTGTCCTAAATCTAAATTGTTTTGGTGAACTTAAGGGGAAGTTGCTATTGCTAGATTTATCTCGGTTCATGGTCCCAAACTACTGGTATCGCGGAATGATACTGTAGAAGGGTCTCATTCACCTTGATTCCATGAAACTTAAGCACTCATTAAATGAGTGCTATCGTGGGAATTATATTATGGTTAAAATGGGTGATCCACCTACAAATATCCCCAATTCCTGGTGGGCATGAGGTATGCAAGTGAGCTTCACGAGGGTAAAATAATGGCACCTTAAACCTAGTATCTAACTAAAGCAATGGATTCAAAAGGCATAAGAAATAAAGCTATGATTGAAAAACAATTTCGGCACCATCACAAAATTCTGTAACCAATTTTTGAAAATGAAAGCGATTTTTCAAATTTTAAGTTAAAAGAAAATCCCCAGCAGAGTCACCACTATGAGTGGATGACCTTTTCCGCGCCGACCCATGTGAGATGTGGGAAGGGGGGAAAATACAAGCGCTGCGAAGCTAGCTAGAGCGATTGATCATCATTTTAGCATGATGAAAAGATAAACTGATAAAAATAGTGTTGATGTTGAAATTTAGTCCAATTTAGATGTTAAGAGATACGAGACTTGAAATCCTATTTTTTAAGATAGAGTCACCACCCAGTTTAGCTCTACTGGGAATTTGGGTATGATATTCCCACTAGGTGGTTAGACCGTACCTTAGAATAGAGATTCCAAATTCTGATGATGTTGCTTATTTTTCATTTTTAAATCAAGGCATTTACATTTAATAAATGCTACTCTAGTTCTTATGCGATTTAAATCCAATTACTGTTTAGAGTTTTCAGTTTATATAACCATACATCACACAAAAGTAGTCTAGAAAGCAAGAAAATAAATTATTACATGGCTTTGCGAATACCTATACATTTTTCTAATGCGGGAAAGTAAATAAAGCAAAATAAAAGGGCGAAACCGGGTGCTAACTGAGCTTACCAATATGAACCCGGCTCCAAAGAGCAATAAATCATACATGAATAATCACAAACAATACATTAACAATAGGTCAAACAAAGGGGGAAAATATATTTTTGGATTTTTTGGGACTAAAAACACAATTTTCGAGCATTTATTAAATATCTAAAAAACCTAAAATATTATGTAAGTAAACAAAACAACCTAAAATAGATTAAGGGAAATTACAGAAATAATTTGAGATTTTATATTATAGTAAAAAGATTTATATAGCAAAAAATCCATTTTTAAGTCATTAAATGGAAATTTAACCAATTAAATAATAAAAAAAAAGAAGATTAAAAATTATTTTATTTAGTTCCAGATTATATGCGATTTTTCAGAAATTTTTCAAGTGGACATCGGGGTAAAAAATGCAAGAAAACGATAAAAATATGGTTAAAAACAAAAAATAAAACATGGAGGGACCATTTGGGCATTTTTTTTAGTTGGCTGACTCAGTGAGGTAGTAGGCCTCTTGAATGACACGGTAGGCTGACTAGGTGTCAATCAGCCGGCCTTCTACCCACTGAAGTGGTCAATTTGAAAAAGTGCCTAAACAGGCGAGAATCGACATTTTTGCGCCTGAAAACTCAAGATTATTGATGTTTCAAATCGTTTCCTACATTATTTCAGTAGATTTGGACTTAAAACATCGAAATAAGTTTTATTTTTTTACTTGGGGGGAAGAAACCCAAAATTACAGGTGAAAAGTTGACTGGCCGCTTGAGCGACATGTAGGCCAACTAAGCGATGCGGTAGGCCGACTCACTGAGTCAGCCAGCCACGTCACTCAGGCGGCCTACCAGTTGTCAGAGTGGTTAGTCAGAATCCCATTGTAACGTCACAAAAATGCCAAGAAGAATGGCTAAATGCTTAGAAAACCAAGCGAAAGCACATCAATAAACAAGAGGCAACTTAAGGAAATAGATTGGAACTCAGAAATTTACCTAAAGGCCGTGAATCCACCCTCTTTACTCGAATCGACCTTTGGTGAAATTTTTTGATGATTTCATGATGAAATACCGACGAATAGTGATGAATTTAGCAAGGGATTTAGTGATTTTGTGAGAAAAAGTCCCTAAATCCTATTTAAATTCATTTTAACTTAATATTTCTACTTGATTTTAGTGTTTTAGACTAAAAGATCAAGCCCAATAAAGCTTAGGAATCTGGATTACTTGGATTTCCATGCCTTTATAAAGTTCTCCCTCCCTAAAATCCTATGAAGTCTAAAATCTGAATTCCTTTTTCAAAATGGCCAAAAGTCCCTAAACATGTGATTTTTGGGGGATTTATAGACTCTTGTAAGCACAAATTTCATAATTAATCCTTCAAATATCTTAATTTGATGGAAAAACCACAAAAATCCGACTTGCAGAGCAAGAAAACCCGTAAATCGCAGATGGATTGGTCTGGCCGTTGCAAGGCTACGTCGCTGACATGGCATGACTAGGGCCACATCATATGACGCAACCAGATCGAGGCCTCGTAATACGATGTCACCTAGACCTGGCATGACATCGTCTCCTATGCATGGGAGACCAAGCCAAGTAGGGCCCAGGTCGTATGACCCAAGCAGCTTGCCACGTGGACCATCCGGCCTGCCACCCCGATGATGGCGTTAGCTACTGTAGCTGAAGTAGGGGCATCGGTGGGGCCCAAAAGTCAATAGGTAACCCAAAAAGATACACCGGTGGACCAGACCTAGGCAACGGTGGTCTCTACCGACTTAAATATATTATAATCCATTTTTAGGGGGCAACGAAGGTCAAAATCGTCAAAAGGCACTCTCCAAAAGAGATTTGAACTACGAGAAAAGGAATAAAAGGAGCCGTAGAAGGCTAGAGCAAAAAGTCATCATCGTTTCGCGGGTCACCAAAAAGCCCGTGGTCATAATAAGACTCCAAGAATATTGGGTCCAAGTCACCACGCTTGTGCAACTTAGTTAAGCGAGCTTCATTTATATGCCCTAGACGACAATGCCACAAGTACAAAGTTTTTTCATTATCTAATTTTTATTTCTTTACGTTTTTCATATTAAAAACTTTTGTTTTAGTATAAAGAACATAAATACCATTATTCAACATTCCATAACCATAAAGAACATTATTGAAATGAGTCTGACAATTATTATTCAAAATGAAATCTCAAATCCATCTGAAGCTAAACACGCAATGGAGATAATATTATGAGTAATATTCAAAATGTAATAGCAATTGTTCAAAATTAAAATTAGGCCACTTGTTAAACATAGACTAAAACTTCCTACGGCTAATGTAGCAACTTTGCTCCATTTCTAACTCGTAGGTTCATCTCTCCTTTTTCCAGCCTCCTAGTGTTCCTTAGCCCCTGCATAGAAGTACGTATGTGAGAACCACAATCAGTATCCAATACCCAAGTTGACAAGGAAAAGTAGCATAGTTTTCAATTACAAACATACCTGAAGTAGATGCCTCGGTAGGCTTCTGCTACACATGCTCAGAATTGGGAGTATTGCAACCCCTCTTCCAATGTCCCGGTTTCCCACATTGGAAGTAGACATACTATGATGCCTTCTTTTTATCCTTTTTATTCTTGATGATTCTTTTCTTGCAGCCAATTCCTTCTTCTAACTTTTGGAAGGCTTGCCTTTCTCAGGTAAGAATAATGCCTTTTGATCTTTTTTGATATGAGGCTCTACTATTTTTAGCATGTTGATAAATTCGAGAATTGTAGAATCAATCTTGTACATGTAATAGTTAGTTACAAAATTTGAGTAACTATCTGTTAGAGACAAGAACACAAGGTCGACATTTAACTCATGATTCATCTCAAAAGCTAATTGATTCAACTTCTTGAGTTTTCCCAAGAGTTCTAGTACATATTGAGAGGCAGAGGCACCAACCTACATCTTCATTCCAAAAAGGAGCCTTAAGGTCTCAAACCTCTCTATCCTTTCATGCTCAACAAAGAGCTCCTCCAGATGGAGAACCATAGGCTAAAGAGCCATGTGTCTAGGTTGTTTTTTAAGCTCAAGATTCATAAAACCCAAAATTATACATGTTGTAGTCTCATGATACTTCCTGCACTTCAGCCAAGAATCATGTGTAACTTGATCCTCAACATCAGGTTTCACAAGGAAAAGTTCATCCAGAACATAAACAATTCCCTTAGATCTGAGAACTATTCTCATAGCACGAAACCAAACAAAAAAGTATGAGCCATTTAATTTGGTATCAAGTAACAGACAAACATTTATATTGGAATTCCTTTTCAACCTAATATGTAAGAAAGAAATATTGTTAAGAATTAGTATATAGTACACGTATTTAATACAAGGACTTATAATTAAACACATTTATCATACCATTTTTCAAATATCAATAGCCCATTCTATTGAATTCGAGAAAGTCAGTCCAACTAATTTCAACGTAGGTACCATCTATTACTATTCAAACATAGCCTCCAATTTCTTTAATCAAACAATATTAGTAAGTTATAGTTGGAATTCCATTCCATTTTCATTGCATCCAATTGCTAATCCATTCAAGTTCCCTGACCTGAGGAGCGTGTGTTTTTTTTAACATCTCCTTGAATGTGTCTCCATACTAAAGTTAGCTCCAATTTTATGAGTAAAAAACTAACCCAGTCCGGTTAAGGCAGACCCTATCTTAATATCTATAATCAGTTGATGTAGATGGAAGGAACGCTTTATGTGAAACTTATGGCCCAAAAGATTGTATTATAGATTTAAGTAAGGAAAACTTTATTATGCCTTAATATATTTACTTCGCGATTTTATTATTGTTGTTTAACATGTCTTACCCAACCTTGGATTTATCAGATAAACATGGTTATAATATATTAGAACTAATTCAGGGTATTTTAGAATTAGTAGGTCCAACCTTTGAGGTCATGCTTTTAGCTGTATATTATGACCATTCCACTAACCTAGATTTATGCAAGACTTTCAACATGTTTTATTTGTTATTTGTTCTTGCATTTCTTTTAAGCTTTTATTCAATAATTTAATATTTACTTTATTATAGAACCATTTATAAGAACCCATATTATATACTAGAAATCAATCAGTACATTTTAATCCCTTTGTTCAATTTAATCCATATCGATATAGGTTCGTTGGTAGGAGAGGTGCCCTAGGAGAAATAGACACCAAGTCCAATCCTTACTAGAACAAACATAGGCACAAGCTCAAAGACCATGGATCCGCTTGAACTAATAGATTTTGTTATTTCAATTTTAAACTGAGAGCATCTATAACCCTTGTAGTTTATCTAATTTATTGATCCTTGATAACTACCTGACTAAGTTTGAGCAATACTTAATCTAGTTATCAGTGTCCATTTTATAACCCTGAAATGAATCCCTAAGTTCATGCATTGTTCCAAACAATTTTAAACTTATATCATTTAAATTAGAAAATAAATTTAGTTTGCTTCTAACTTAATTATGCACTAAATAGGTAGGTTCTGATACTAATGTTGGGAATCGACAGTCACTTTGAATATGCATGACATGCATGGCGGAATTTCAATGTTTTTTCCCTTGTCCCTAGGAACTCCTATTAGTTGTATATTAATTAAAGCCTTAATTAAATAAGTTCTCTACCTAGGTTATTATGCACACATTTATATTCTATTGAGCATACCATAACTTTAAGTTATATCCTAGCATAAAACTATAGCATGCCTAAAATAACGAAGGCAAAATTATTAAGTCTCAAAACGCTTATAGAAAAATAGCTAATAACTAAAAGAAACACTTACCTATTGAAGCGTGCTTTAGCAGAATGACCCTCTTGCACAAGCCTCTAAGTGTAGGATAGCCTTTATTAGTATCCTTACGAACCTTACAAACTGAAGCTCCTAATAAGGAAGACCCACAGAGAAACAAGTAGCTGCTAGACCACTCCCAAACCCACCCAAAAATATAAGTAGAGGTGCCTGAATAAATTCAGGGCTCTTCAAAAATAGTTCCTCTAAGTTAGCTTGATAAAACGAGTTAGAATCTCAAGTTAGAGCTTAAAGGAAGAGCTGGTGCACTGAACAATGAGAACCTAAGGGCCTATTTATAGAATGGGAGAGAAAACATGCTCCCCCTGTTTTTAATGCGGGATGTGTGGTTTCCACATCCCACATACAGGTATGACCCATGGGGCTTGCCTAGTTCGCAAGGTGGGCCTCATTATATGGTCCCGCGAGCCCAACTCACGGTATGGCCTTATGAGCTGTGCACTACACCTCGCTTTTGCGAGCTTTCATGAGCGTTTCCTAGAATTGCTCATGCACCATGTAGTCCCATTCGCACCCGGGTCGATACAGATAAATTCGTACTCCCCATGCATTTAGCTCAACAAGGTCATAAGTAAGATTATTTGAAAGGGATTGAAGGGAATTTTTTTTGAATGGGTTGGACCTAAAAGATATTGGGTGTCTTTGACTACAATATGGGCTGCAGGATTCGTGATATGCAAGGTGCTCGAAATCCCACACCGCGGGCTCATAAATGACGCAATACGGCACTTACGAAGGCCCATAAAATTGGCAAGCGCTGGAAGCCCAGCACGAGATTCCTTGTAAGCTGGGCTTGCAAGAAATCTCATAAGCCCAGCTTGTAAGATGCACAATGTGCTGTGTATGCTATGAATGCGGGCCAACCTGTAGGGCTCCAAGTCGGAAATGGCGAAGCCATTTGGATTCCCCAAGCCAATAAATAGGCTTCACCTCTCCTCTTTTCAAAAAACACCAAGTATTCGTTTCTAAGTCTTGACTTGAGCATTCTCAAGTTATCTTAGAAGAATATTTTTTAGGAGCTTTGAACTATTTGAGGCAGCGCTAGTTAATATTTTCGGGTGGGCTTCTGGATTGGTCTAGCAGCTACTTAAGGCTGTGCAGTTCTTGCTCATTGGGAGGTTTTGGTTGGTGGGATTCATGTAGTTACTCATAGAGGCTATCCTACATTTGGATGCTTATGCAAGAGGGTTCAGCTAAAGCGCGCTTCAACTGGTGAGTTTCCTTCTTTCTCTTTTAATTATTAGGTCTTTTTCTTTAAGCATTTTTAGACTTAACAATTATTATGCTTAGGTTGTTTTGCATGATGAGTTTATTTTATGCTTAGGTTATAACTTAGAGTTATAACATGCTGAGTATAAAATATATTTATGCTAGGATATAATTTAGAATTGTGGTATGCCTAGCCTTTGCATGCTAACCTAGGTAGAGAATTTATTTAGTTAAGGCTTTAATTAATTTATATGCAACTAATAGGAGTTCCTAGGGATAAGGGACATAATTTTGAAATTCTGCCATGTCAATTATGCACTTTCAAAGTGATTGTCAGTTCCCAACAGTAGTATCAGAGCCTGCCTGTTTAGTGCATAATTATATTAGAAGAAAAATAAATTTTATTTTCTATATGAAATGATTCAAAGTTTATTAAATTGTTTTGAACAATAGGTGAACTCAGGCTCTCATTTCATGGTTAGAAAATGGATCCATGGTCTTCGAGTTTGTGCCCATGTTTGTTTTGGAAAGGATTGGACTTAGTGTCTACTTCTCATAGGTCACCTCTCCTACCTGGGAACCTATATCGGTTCAGCTTGAATTGACCAATGAGGGATTAAATATGAGTTGATTTATTTCTAGTATATAAGATGGTGCTTATATATGTTTCTATAACAAATTAAAAATTAAATTATTGAATAAAAGTTTAAAGGAAATGCAATATATAACAAATAAAGCATGATAATATTTTTGCATATAATCTAGGTTGATGGAATAATTATAATGATAAGCTTGAACTAACCTAAGGTTACACCTCATAAATTAATTCTAAAATTCTCAAAATTAATATAAACTATTATAAATGTGTCATTCTGATAAGTTCTAGATTGGGTGAGACGATGAACACCAATAAAACCACAAAGTAACAGTCTTCCTTACTAAAATTTACGATACAATCTTTTTCGGCCACAAAGTGTTGTGCAAAGCGTTCCTTCCGTCTACATCAACCTATTATAAAAATTGATATAGGGTATACTTTAACAGGACTTGGGTAGTCCACCATAAAATCAGGGGCTAGCTGCATGACCGAGACATCTTCAAGGAGATGCTAATATAAGAGCGCAAGTGCCTCTGAATTAGGGAACTTGAATAAGTTAACAATTGCATACGATGGAAATGGAATGGGATTCCAACACAACTTACTAATATGGCTTGACTCATAAAATTGGGGGTCGTATTAGACTAGTTGTAGATGCTACCTACTTGGAAATTTAGCCAGGCTAAACTTCCCGAATTTAATAGAATGAACTATAGTAAATTTTGAAGAAAATAGTAGGACCTATGTATTTAATTAAAATTCCTTATATTAAATACATGTACTATATACTAAAGTCTAAATTTTTTTTTATTTTCTTACATCTGAGGTTGAATATGAACTCCGATATTAAACTCGGTGTTAATCACATCCAAATTTTAACTGCAATTAACTACCATGAATGTTGTTTGAGTAAGGGATACCCTTATGGATTATGAATTAGCGTATGTTCTTGAAAAACCATTCGCAAAATGTCCTAGCACTGATGCACTGCCTGAACGTCAGTAAGCATGGTTTAAATATCTAAAGGTTTCAGTCTATGTATCAGACTTGCTATTAGATACAATGAATCCTATGATACGTTCACAGTGCGATCACATGAATCTAGAAACCATGTTGATCCATCTGAAGGGTTTGTCAAAAAAGGCAAGGTATGAAAGGTTCAAATTAACTAATGAACTTTTCAACTCTAAGATGAAGGAAGGGATAAGTGTTGTAGCACACATCAACAAGATTGCAGATTTCATGGTGAAATTAGAATCACTGGGATCTAGAGTTGATTGATCCATGGGAATTGATATCATCTTGGATTCCTTGCCCATGAGCTATGCTGATTTTTTAAAAGAACATAGCTCTAAAGGATATGACTGTACAATCTCAGAATTGATTGATGTGTTAAAGAATGTAAATCCCAAGGGTAAAAGAATTTTAAGTAAGTCTACAAACAAATGTTCTCCAAATATTGACCCGGAGAATGTTGTCATCTAAGAGGAAGTAAATGGGTTGAAGAAGAAGAAACAAAAGAATAAAAAGAAGACATCTAAATATGTCTTCTTCCAATGCGGGAAATAGAGACACTAGAAGAGGGATTGCAAAGCTCCCACTTCTAAACATTCAAAGAAGAAGCCTGCAGAGGCATCTACTTCAGGTATGTTTGTAATTGAAAACTCTGCTACTTTTCCTTATTAATCAACTTGGGTATTGGATACTGGTTGTGATTCTCACATCCATACTTCTGTGTAGGGACTAAGGAATAGTTGGAGGCTTGCAAAAGGGGAGATGGTCCTACATATAGGAAATGGAGCACGAGTTACTGCATTAGCCATAGGGAGCTTTAATCTTATTTTGCCGAGTGGCCTAGTTTTAGTTTTGAATAATTGTTAATATATTAATGTTACTATGAATATTATCTCTAATGTGCGTTTAGCAGTAGAGGGATTTGAGGTTTTATTTTCGAATAATAATTGTCAAATAATGTTCTTTACAGCTATAGGATGTTGAATGGTGGCATTTATATTCTTGATACTAAAATAGAAGTTTTTAATATGAATAATGTGAAGAAAGTTAAATTAGATAATGAGAAATCTTTCTACTTATGGCATTGTCATTTAGGCCATATAAACAAAGATCTCTCAACCAAGTTGCATAATCATGGAGACTTGGGCCCAATAGACTTAGAGTCCTATGGTGATTGCGAGCCTTGTTTAAAAGGAAAATGATGAAGTTAAACTTTAAAGGAAAGGGTGAATGAGCCACGAGTACATTGGAGCTTATACATATAGATGTATGTGCTCCAATGAGGGTTTAGGCGCTAGGAGGATACTCCTACTTCATAACCTTCATTGATGATTATTCACGATACGATTATCTGTACTTAATAAAGCACACGTATAAAAGTTTTGAAAAGTTCAAGATATTCAGAAATGAAGTAGAGAAACAGCTTGAGAAAAGTATTAAGGCACTTTAATCTGATTGGGGTGGAGAGTACTTAAGTCAAGAGTTTCAAGATTATCTAAAAGAAAATGGGATAGTTCCCCAGTGGACCCCTCCTTATACACCCCAACACAAATAGAGTGTCCAAAAGGAGGAATCAAACTTTATTAGATATGGTTCAGTCCATGATGAGCCAAGCAGATCTTAGTAAATCCTTTTGGGGATATGCACTAGAGAGCGTAGTTTATGTATTAAATAGAGTGCCCTCTAAATTAGTTGTAAACTACTCTAGTCTATTTATGTACTTAAGCAAGCAAAAGTCTATTTATGTACTTAAGCAAGCATCTAATAGTTGGAATATAAGGTTTGATCAGACAATTCATGAACTGGAGTTCTGTCCATACATTAATGAGCCTTGTGTTTACAAGAACGTTAGTGGGAGTGCAGTCATTTTCTTAGTACTGTATGTTAGTGACATTCTGCTAATAGGAAATGGCATTTCTCTTCTTCAAAGTATTAAAATATGGTTGTCAAGAAAGTTCTCCATGAAGGACATTGGAGAACCATCATTTATAATAGGTACAAAGATCTATAGAGATAGATCCAAGAGGCTGTTAGATCTTTCTCAAAGCCCATATATAGACAAGGTACTGAATAGGTTCAACCTTGAGCATTCGAAGAAAGGTTATCTCTCGATGACAAAGGGATTAACCTATCTAAGGATGAGTGTCTGAAGATAGCTCGGGAAAGAATGCGCAAGAATGATGTACCCTATGCTTCCGCAATATGATCCATCATGTATGCTATGATGTGTACTATGCCAGATGTCTCTCAAGCTTTGAGCTTTATGAGTAGATATCAATTAGATCCAGGTGAAAAGCACTGGATGGATGTCAAGGCAATTCTTAAGTACTTGAGAAGTAGTAAAGATGAGTTCTTGATATATGGAGATGGTGACCTCGCAATTAAAGGTTACACATATTTGAGTTTCCAATCTGACAAGGATGACTTTAAGTCTCAGTCAAGTTTTGTGTATATATTAAATGGAGGGGCAGTATGCTGGAAGAGTTCCAAGCAAGAAGCTACTACTGATTCAACCACAGAATTTGAATACATTACTGCCTTTGAAGCAACAAAGGAAGCTGTCTGGTTAAAGGGATTCATTGGTGATCTTGGTATGGTGCTTAAGATTATTAGTCCAATTACTTTGTATTGCAATAACAATGGTGCTATTGCTTAAGGAAAAGAATCATGGTCTCACCAGAAAAATGAATATGTATCCAGAAAGTATCATATAATCAGGGAGATTATTTATACTAAGGTGATAAGACTAGAGTACGTTCCCAATGATCAGAACCTCGCAGATGGTCTAACAACGCCTTTAACTCAAGTTAAACATGAACAACATGTTAAAGCGAATGGATTAAGACATACAGGTAATTGGCCTTAGTTCAAGTGGGAGTGTGTTAGACATGATGTATGCCCCTAAGGCAGTTAGGGTGACATATCTTAATTATGTATTAGCACGAATAATCTTTTTTAATTAATAAAGTCATTTAATCTTTTATTTATATCGATGTGTTCATATATATATATATATATATATATATATATATATATTATGACTGGTTAAAATATATTCATGATGTCTGTGTACAAAAGTCCTTGCATATCATAGCACGAAATGAGAGAAATTATAGTTGGACTACACTTAGTGAGACATACTTCATGTGCAATTATGATTATGTCTGTACTATCCCTAGTCATATTTTCATCAAGAAAGGATATTGATGAACTAGTAAGACTAGCATGTGGTCAACTTTCTTGGATTGGGTCCAAGCAATTAATCTCCTATAGCTGAAGGTGGTGCCTTAAGATTGACACATCGATATGTCTGGTGGTTATATTGTTGGAAATCAAGCATCCTGAAGCACTTGAAATAATTCAAAAAGACAGCGTCTAGATCACACCTTTGAAAGGAAAAACATCCAAAGTACAAACCAACCATCTGAATGAAACTAGTTGAATGCATCGCGATCAAGGTTCTAAAGGAAACAAAACTCCTAGCTCAAATAGATCATCCAGATCATGGTTTAAAGGAAGCAAACCATCAAGAATAGAAGGATTGCATCTATACTTAGCATAAAATGGAAACAAGTCACTAAGTGCAAGGAAATATGCCTCTAGTCTCAAGAATAGAAGATAGCATTCCCTAAGCACAAGAAGGCAACATCCGGAGAAGTCAACTGATTGAAGTATCATCCGAATAAGTCAAACTCTGAAGACATCTACAAGATTCAAATGTCAGCCAAAGGGAAAACATTTGAATAACAAATTTTCCCTCCAAGATTGGTCTCAGTCAAAAGTACTATTTTCCTTGAAGATTGAAAAAGTAACAGCTTGCACACAATTAAGAAAAGGGCAAAAGAACTAATACGGAAAGAGAAAAAGGTAACAACCTTTTTACATAGACCAATGGCAAGGCGCGTTGAGTTCAAACTAAGGAAAAGGTTTCCTGAAATTTGGCAAAACACAAAATGCCAAACAAACGACTACTAACAACTTTCGTCTCTCAAATCCCATCAACTCAACGGATCATTTAATTGGTCTAATGGACAGATCAACGGCTCTAGAAGTGCCACCTCATATCTAATCAATGATGAAGATTCAAGATCAACCTTAATGGTACACAACGGCTATACTTCAAATTGAAGCTTATAAAAGCCAAGCTTCACAAGTTGAGAAGATGCTAATTGATTCAGGAGTGAATAATATGTTAACAAATCCACTACTCAATCTGTTTCAAGAATCCCTCCAAGAACCAATCTATTTCCAATCTATTTTGTAAGGATTCTCAAGTGACTGTATAAACTTGAAGAATCCAAAAACCTAAACCATTATGATAAATCAAGTGTGGAATATCTCATACTTGGGTGAGTGTTGAGATTGGGACTCAGATTAAGCTAGAGAGTTTAAGTGGTTTATCCCTATAGGAATTAGCTTAGACTTGGATAGAGTTTAAGTGGTATATTGTACTAAAGAAAGAGGACTCAGGCATAAGTTGGTGCTTTTAGTGGTATATCCTACATCCGAAAGAGGGGTCACCATTTAGAGACAAGCTCAAGAGGACTCAGCTAGAAGTTGGTGATTTTAGTGGTATATCCTACATCCAGAGGAGAAAACATCTAGAGGAGACAATTGTAAAGGCTTGATTCCTTCCCGTGAAAGGAATCTCACTAGTGGATTAAGCTCGAAGGAGGAAACTCCGGGGACTAGATATAGCCAAGGTCGAACCAGTATAAAAATCCTTGTGTTTAATTCTCTTCACTTATTTAGTCTTTACTTTAAGTGCATTTTAATTTAATATCTGCATAATCCAAATTCAACATATCCGGATCATTTCAAATACGCTACACAGACTCTTTATAAGTCTACAATTCCGTATAACGGGGTCATTGAACCCCCCCTCTAACCTTAAATGCATACACACAGGGACCAACAAGTTGTATCAGAGTAAGTACTCAAAACTAGAGATCTTATAATCTCCAGCTAAAGATCCAAGTTATATCTAAGAATCAAAATGTGTTTTAATAACTCAAAGCTTCTTCTGGAGGGTATGTTAGTTACCCATCCTCCACTCTTCATTGGTGAAAACTACACGTTCTAGAATTTCATTCAAGCTGAAAGCATGCAAGAATGGATGGCCATAAAAGATTGACCTTATATCCTAACCATTGAGGTTGAAGGTGTTACCACCAAAAAACCATCAAATCAATGGGATGAAAATGATTATAAAAGATTGGGTTAAAATACAAATGCTATTAATATGATTCATTGTACCTTAAGTGCAGTAGAATTTAACAGGATCTCAGGCTATGAAATCGCTCAAGAAATCTGGCAAAAACTTAAAGTAACTTATGAAGGAACTAGCAAAGTAAAAGAAGCTAGGATTGATCTCCTCCAGCAAAAGCTTGAAGTATTCAAAATGGAGCCTAAAGAATCCATTAGCAGCATGAACACTAGATACACAAATCTTGTGAACAAAATGATGAGCCTAGGAAAAGAAATTACAAAGGAATAAATGCTGAAGAAAATTCTCTGAAATCTCACCAAAGAATGGGACAGCAAAAAGACTACCATTGAGGAAGCTCATGAATTGAAATTCTACAGATATGATGAACTCATTGGTAATCTCCTAACTCATGAGCTATCTCTGGAGAGATATAATCAGTAAGAAAAGGAGCTAGAAGAGAAGAAGAAAGGAATTTCTCAGAAGCCATATTCATTTGGATCAGTCTTATCCGGATCATAAAAGAACTTAAAAGAATCTCCTTAAAACAAAGAAGAGATGGCTATGCTGACTAGACAATTCTATAGATTCCTGAAAGAGGAAGAAAGAAGGTTAAGAAGAGGCTTCAGAAATGCTAACTCCAGAAATTGGAAAGTAGGAAGCTCCGAGAAAGATAAGTATAAGAAGGGTCCGGAAGAAAAGATGCATCCAGAAGAAGACATTTTCTGCTATGAATGCGGATTAAAGGTACATTTCAAAACAAACTTTCCTACGATCAAAAAATATAAAGACTACAAGAAGCAGGCAATGGTGGCTACATGTAGCAATAATGAGGAAAGTTGCAGCTCATCTTTATTAGAGGATGAAGAGGTTGCCAATTGTTCTTTCATGGCACTAATAGAGCCGAAAGCAGAATCATCCGGAAGAAAAACAACTCAACAAATCCCTGACCTGTCAAAAGAATCAGAATTAGAGTCAGTTAGTAGAGAAGTAAACTCCCACTCTAACTCTTTTCCTAACCTTGAACTTGTCAAGGCTTTGGCAATTGTGATTAACAATGTAAGGAAGAATGCAAAGGCTATCAAATATCTCCAAAAACAAGAAATTGGGCTCACTAAAGTATATAAAGCTATGACCTAAGACATCAATCTAATAAAGAGAACAAAGCGCATTGATGCAGCTAAAGCAAGCCACTCGAAAAATTGAGTACAAAGGTTAAGTGCCAACCTATTTAGGCTAGATAGGGAACTAACCTAGATAGAGGAAGCATACGGAAGAAAACTAGAGCCCACAAATCAAAGAAGAAATCTGTAACCTTCAGAACAAAGAAGAAGAAATGACCGTAGACAATCCTAAGGGCATAGACATACAGCTAAAGAAAAAGGGTCTATGAGAAAACCACCTCAAGAATGGAAATACTTTGACGTTCAAAAAGAAAAAGGGGTGAAGGTTTATTATCATCAACAAGTCAGACAAAGAAAGAAGCCGAAACAAAGCACATATATCTCTAGATGCACTTTTTATGGTAAGAATATTGATACAGCTGTGAGCACTAGATTTTAACGATCCTTCTCACAAAATGATAATGAGAGCTAGATAATGCAATGTTTTACAGGTGTTATCCTTTAGAGATGTTCCTATTGATATAGAGCTGAGTCTGCCTGAGTTTGGAGACGTAATATGCCCTTAGGGACCCATACGGGTCATGCTTGGTGGTACAGATCCACCGGTGGACCTATATGGGTCAAGTCCACCACATGCCTAGGAGGGACCCATAAGGGTCCCACTAGACTTGTACAGGTCCTCTATTTGCCTAAAAGGGCTATATGGTAACCAGATCATGTCCATTTTAGGAGAAATCAAGTCATGAATGCAATTTATTGCATTTAGACTCGATTTTCGCCTATAAATTGAGGCTCTCAATTCAAGGGAGAAAAACATATGGAAAAAAAGAGAAACGACATATACAAGAAATTATAGCATATAGTTTATGAAATTTTAGCAGTTTTCATAGGTATAGAAAGGGTATAGTTGAGGTACAAAAGGTATAAAATAGGGAGAAAACCCATTCCTTGAGGTTTTGTCCATATGTTATTCATTTCTAACTTCGTTTACTAGGGTTTGGGGGAAGTTCTGTCCATACAAATACTCACCTAAAAAGTCCTAAAATCACCATTTTGATATCTACTTTGGCTAGACTCTCTCTCAGTATGAGGATCACTTCAAAGTGGGTTCACGTCGCAAAGGTATGCTACTGAGTTTTAAAAACACTCACATCTCATTTATTTTATTATTATTTCTCATGTTCTACTCCATCTATATAAATCTGTCATATTTACTAAACTGAGGTTCTGACCGGGACCAGGCAGGACCGATACGGGTCCCCCTATACCCATATGGGTCCCCACATCACCCATATGGGTCCCACCCCACTTGTACTGGTACTGGCACTATCAATTGCAAAACTGCCATGCTAACATAATCACTTTTTTTTAACAAAATGCTTACTTATGATGTGCCATAAACTGTGCGAATCTTTATGGATGTAGGGGAATTTATTTATTTTTTGTTTTATAACTTAGAACAAATGTATAGGTTCCTTTGCAATTTCCCCATTTTCTCCCGATTGTAATTTTTATTCCCCCAGTTATTGCTTGTGCTTTATTATAAATTATAAAAGCATGAATCCAGTGTGCAAGGCTGTATAAAAATAGGATTTCCATAATAATTCCCCAAATGATGAAAATAAAATGGTTTTACGCAGCTAATGTAATTTTGAATTAACTAAATGAGAAATAGGTGACTTATCCGATACTCGAATCTCTGATCCAAAAGGTATGAGTCTCCCACCCAATGGGAATCGTACTAAAACTTTAGATAACTTGGGTGGCAACTCTATCATTTGTATCGAGATTTGGGTCTCGATTCTTTTATTCATAAAATTGGTTAAAATGTGCAAGCTTGAACTAAAAAGGTTTCATCAAGCTTAAATTATCCAACCAATCACCTCAGTGGGCCCCGCCATAAGGCACCAAGGGAGACACACATAATCAACACCTCATAGTGCAACTCTCTTAGGGACTATAATATTTTTACTTGCAAAAATGTTTGTTTGTTTTGAATGCTTGAAAGATTAAGATGAGCACCGAAAATCATTTATTTAATTCAACTCGTTCTCTTCTTCATCAATCGGGAAAATTATTACACTCTATCTTCTCATCTTGTTCTCTCTATCTAGAAGCGCTCTTCTTCTAGAGCTAGGTTAAGGTGCCCTATTTTTTTGTGAAACTCACGAAAGTGTCACTCATGCTCTGTAGGAATTAAGGACACTCTAGTAGGTGGAGCACTCATTGTCATCTCCCTCCAAAAGAGTCTCGGTGCGATGGGAACCTACTACATCAACTTCCGTTCCATCCCTAAGCCATTCTTATTGAAAGCCTTAGAATTTTACCTTCCAGGTACCCTTTTTTTCTGTGTTAGATTAGACTAAAGAAGAATGCCCTCAGTATTGGGGGAGAAATAAGGGTGGAATCGATCATTTCGCATGTGTTGTGTTACATTCCCTTTTAATTAACCCCGCCAGGCATTATTGTGCATCACTCATGCATATCCCATTGCATGCATGTACTGATCTTTGGGTTACTACCTCAGTTCAAGATTTGGCAAATTCCCTCACTCCTAGTTCATCTTATGGCTCAATTTGGTCAGTCTGTTCAGCCAGCGAACCCAACGCTCCTCGTAGCTAGTAGTGGGTATTACCTGCTTCTTCAAGAGGCCATTTCACAAGTTTGCTATAGTAAGGATCTGAGTCAGTTTTCCAATTTTGTGGTTATGCCGAAGGGGACAACCCTTCCTTATTTCATGGGTTTTCCCTATAGTATGACTCACGATCAAAAGATTCATCCTATGACTCTCAATGACATCTCACCTTGGGAAACTCCTCTTTTAAAGCTCTTCAAGAAACTAAAGAAGTATGGGTTGATTGATCACCTCCAACCATATATTCAGCCAAAGCCTGAAGAAGATTAAAGTGGACAAAGTTATTGATACCCTCAATACTTTGATATACACCATACTATGCTTGGGGGATAAGAAGAAGACACCTTTTTAGGAAGCCTTGAGGAACCTAACCCAAACAAATGAGAGAAATCATGGATGATGTGTTAATAAGGAAACAATTGCAAGATCTGAACTGCGACCTGATTCACATCTTGCTGAGTGACCAAGAAGACCCTCCGCCTATGGAGGATGAAAATGTAATCATGTGTAATGAAAATGATGTAGCCTTCAGGCATCCATATGATAATAATAGTGACTTTTCTTACCTGTGTGATGTTTTGCCTGATGACACCATGCATTCATCTGACCATATGCATAACATTTTTAGCATTCATGATGTTTCATTGCATGACATTAATTTAGGTGCTAAGGAATCTCTAAAAATGGTAACAATATCAAATCCTATCGAAAAAGGAAAGCTGATAATAGAAAACATGTTAATGCCTTCGCCTAGTCTTATAAAGACTTATCTGGGGTAGATCACCAAATTGCTAAACATCGTATCCCAACCGATCCCAAGTTCAAACCAGTCAAACAAAAGTTAAGAAGATTATATCTAGAGTGGGCCACTAAAATCAAAGTTGTAGTTGCTAGATTATTAGAGGCTAAATCCATTGAGGTAATCGAGTATCAGACATGGTTAGCAAATGTTGTCCCAGTCCCTAAAAAGGATGGAAGAGTTAGAATGTGCATCTCTGAAAAATGATTTCCCATTGCCACATATTGATGTGCTAGTAGACAGTGCCGCTAGAGCCATGTTGTACTTATTCTTAGATAGATTTTCTGGGTATAATCAGATCCTAATAGACATCATCGATAGGGTCAAGATAGCTTTCATCACATAATGGGGGGGTATATTGTTGTATGGTAATGCCTTTTTGGTTGAAAAATGTGGGGGTAACTTATCAGAGAGCCATGACAGCCTTACTACATGACTTGATCCACAAAGAGGTTAAGGTTTATGTAGATGATGTGCTAGTAAAGTCTAACTTAAGAGAAGAACATCCTGAGATTTTGGATAGGTTCTTAACAAGAATTGAGAAATACCACCTCCAATTGAACTAAAAAAAGTGCGTGTTTGGGGTTACATCAGGGAAGCTCTTAGGCCACATCGTCAGTCAGAGGGGAATCGAGGTTGACCCTGACAAGGTAAGAGCTATTCAAGAAATGCATATTCCTAAAACAAAAAGTGAAGTCAGGTCATTTCTTGGATTACTTCAGTACGTGAGTCATTTTATTGCCAAGTTAACAACAATTTGTGAGTCAACCTTTAAGTTTTTAAGAAAGAAGCAGACGATAGAGTGGAACGAACAATCCTAGATAGTTTTATATAAGACAAAAGCTTACCTTGTGAGTCCCCCGATCCTAAAACCTCCCATGCCTAGTAAGCCATTAGTTCTCAATTTAGCCACAGAAGAGTACTCTGTGGGTGCGATGTTAGTCCAAGAATAGGAAGACAAGAGCGAACATGTCGTCTACTATTTGAGTAAGAAATTATTGGAATATGAGACAAAATACATGGTAGTGGAGAAGACGTGTACTGCGATGGTATGGTTAACCAAGAAATTGAGGAACTACTTCCAATGTTATAGAATTCAAGCAGTTGCCAAGGTAGACCCAATGAAGTATCTTTGTCAATCCCCCACATTGGCAGGGCAACTCTCTCGGTGGCTTTTGTTACTGTCTGAATTTGATATTGACTATGTCACAAAGAAGGTCATCAAGGGGAGAGCATGGCTGAATTTTTAGCAAGTCAACCCATAGAGTCTGATTATGTTAGAAATCTTGATTTTTCCAATGAGCAGTTAGCAGTAGTGGAAGTACAGAAGGCCAAATGGATCATACATTTTGATAGGGCTATGAATCGAAAGGGTGCCAGTCTTGGCGTAATCATCATTATACCTTTAGGTGAGGTTATCCCACTGAGCAAATGATTGGAATTCCCAGTCACCAATAATAGAGACGATGCTCTATTAAAAGTAGGAGCAAAGGAAGCAAGGGTGATGGGAGATTATTCACTAGTCATAAAGCATGTTATAGGGGAGTGGAAAATCAAAGAAGAGTCGCTTATGCCATACATGGGGTCAATGCTTCTTCCAATATATACCGGGGGATGAGAATTAGATGGCTGACTCTTTGGCTACCTTAGCCTCAATATGGGAGGGTGAAGGGCCTCAATGTGGGAGGGTGAAGAGCTTCAACCTATCCGTCCGCTGGTAATAGAAATGGCTTGCTCCCCATTTCATGAGAAGGTTCGAGTTATGATTATAGAGGATCAAAAGACTTGTTGGTAGGTTGACATTAAGAGGTTTCTGAAAGAAGAGGAATGTCTCGAAGGGTTATCAAGTTCAGATTGTAAAACTCTCAAGAAGTTGGTGATACAATTTAGACTAGTTGATGAGGATCTCTTAAAAAAGACAGCTGAAGGTTTATTGTTAAAATGTTTAACTTGAGAAGAGGCAGAAAGGGTAATGACCTAAGTGCACTCAGTGGATTGCGGCCCGCTTATGAATGGGATGGGTTTGGCTAGGAAGATTCAGAGAATTGGATACTTCTAGACCATAATGAATGCTGACTGCATTGACAAGGTCAGGAAATGTTATAAATGCGAGATTCATGGGGATACATAGCATTTACGCCCATCCGAGCTTCACAATTTATCTACTCCTTGGCCTTTCTTGGCTTGGGGGATAGATATAATTGGTGAAATTAAGCCATCATCAATAAATGGACATCAATTCATCACAGTCGCAGTTGATTATTTTCAAAATGGGTAGAGGCCAAAAATTACACCAGTATCACCGCCAAGAAAATTGCCAAGTATATAGAGAAGCATATTTTTGCACCCCATGCAGTTCCACACCATGTGGTATCCGATAATGGGGTTCTGTTTCAAGGGGCCACGACTGAATTATTTGAGAAGTTCAATGTCGAGCATCACAAATCTTTCCCATATAGACCATAAGCTAATGGGGCAGTTGAGGCTGCCAATAAGTTTACCAAGAGTATTTTGTCTAAGATAGTGGCTACCTATAGAAATCGGGCTGAAAAATTTCCATTTGCTATTTGGGGGATTAAAACCAGTGTAAAGACACCCTCTGATATGACACCTTTCTCCTTGGTATATGGAATGGAAGCCGTGTTACCTATTGAAACAAAAGTAAGATCTCAACAAGTGGCACTTTAAGCTCCGCTAAAAGAGTCAGATTGGGCAAGGGCTAGGTATGAATAGTTGACGAAATAGATGAGAAATGACTCAAAGCACTTAACGACTATAAATGTACTAGGATCGCATGGCTTGAGCTTACAACAACAGAGCTAAATACCCAAAGCAGTCTCTCAAAGCTGGTGATCTGGTTCTCAAAGAGCAATGCCAAGTCAACACTGATGCTAGGGGCAAGTTTAGGCTAATTGGGAAAGACCATTTATAGTTAAGAATGTCCTTGGTAAGGGAGGAATCAAGCTTATGGATATGGATGGAAATGAGTTCATGAATTGAGTGGATCAAGATAGGCTTAAGCATTATCTTGTCTTGGTCAAAAGAATTAAATCACAAAAAAGCAGTACCAAGAATAAAAGAAATATAGAATAAATCACTCAATGAGTGGTCCTCTACTGATTGAGCAAAAATTAGCCCGCTGGTCGGTATTCCACAAACCAGTCAGGCAAAAGTTAGGGTACTCCAATGAAAATGAAGCTCTCTAAGTTGAAAACCTAAAAAGGGTGGCTTAGGAAAAAGTTAGGGCATTAAGAGAAAAATGTTAGTTGCTTTCTGGAAAATCTGTAAAGGACCAGTAGGTAGTAGGGGTTAACCATTGGAAATTGTTACCATTGCCTATGTACTCAAATTAATCTCATCAATGAACATGTTATGATTTGGTAAGAATTTTGGTCTTATGAATGCATGCATGTCTTTAGGTGAAATAATCGTAGGTATGTGAACATCAGTTTGTCTCTTAAATGTGTACATCTTTGTTGTTATCTTTACTGTGCGTACATTATTCAACAAAAGACAAAAATATCGATGGGCCACAAAAGAAATTGGACCTACGCAAAATTCAAAAAATGTCTACTGGATTTAAAACCTGAAAGGGCGGTCCAGGAAAAAGCTAAGACAAAAAGAAAAGATAGAAAAAAGCCTGTTGGATTGAAAACCCGAAAGTGAGATCTAGGAAAAAGTTAAGGTAAAAAAAAGCTTGCTGGATTGAAAACCGGAAAGGGTGGTCTAGGCAAAAGTTAAAGCAAAGAAAAAAAGGAGAGAAGAGTCTGCTGAACTAAGCCATCATGGACAATTCAAGTAAAAATCAGGAAAAAAAGGAATGAAGATAAATGTTCGATAGGTCGTCTCACACCAAGGGGCTTATGCAAAAATATAACTCAATTCAAAAGTGCCAGTTTTGTCGATTGTAATTATTATAACATCATTTGTATGTGCTACGTCTCATAACCAGGATTCCTTGAACTTAGTTCTCCTATTTCGAAGTAACATGATAGCACATGTTCCCAGAAGTGCTAATTTCAACCAACCAGCCTTGGTAATTCTAGTCAGTTACATTGGGCCAGTTCATTGGGATTAGGAACTTGGATTGTTCAATGGTTAACTCACTCGCTTATAGTACGTGCTAAACGGGCTTCATCGTTAATTATGTCAAAGGGGAAACAAGGGTTTGCAGACAACGGTATTCAATGGTTTCAGTTCAAAAAGAATAAAAGTTCAGCATGCATAAAATTTAAAATGGCAAAAGTATAAATCCAGGTTTACACAAAAATAAGCCACGCAGGGCCAAAAGTATCAAATTTTTAGAAAGTAATAGCTATAGTCTGATCTAAGCTGCTAGGTGGTCTTGTCCTTGGCACTCCTCTAGTGTCTAGTCTTGTGCATCTGCCAGCAGATCATCCATGTCTATCATCACATGATCCTCTGCCCCACTAGTATCTACAGTAGGTGGAACAGGAACCCTATCCTCTGAAGCTCCTGCTACACTCCCAACAACAGTATAGGTCTGTTCTACTCGCTTCTCAGCTCTAGCCGCCTGAGTCACTAATGGTGCTAGTTGATATGTTGAGCTATCATCATTAGACATGGAATCAGATGACTCAGGTGTCTATCTATTATCGGTCATTCTTGATAGTTGGCCCCGCAATATCTAGATCTCAGCCCTTGCTTGAGTAGTCTCCGCTCTTGGCCAGTCGGCCTCAGTAGTGCCTGCTCACAACTTCTCCTCAAAGTCATCCAACTCCTGAGTGGACCTACCATGCCCCATTGCTAATAGAGTCTGCAAGGGAAATCATAATATTAGTACATGTATAAAAATATCATAGCATGCATCATGCATAATTTGTTAAATTTTTTTGGTAAGAGAAACTTACCAAGGCTAGTGCATCCTGAGCTAGCAGCACACCCCGGATAGAGAAGAAACCCCTAGCGATCCTCTCTGCCCAGATAGGTCACCTAGAAGAGAAAACCACATCAGAATAAGAGCATCCTAAATTAGTTATTATAAGGACGAGATTAAAGATGAGAATTCCTCACATGAGTGGAGCTAAGCGAAGATGTACCGACTCCTCGAGCTCCTTTACAACTCACTTCCCCAAATGATCGAGGAGCCGGTAGAAAGTATCCAACTTTTCTTAGAGGACTCCCTCACTCACACTTACCGAATGGTTAGACCACTTTGTCGGTGGCTTTAGGTTAGCAGGGATAGCAGCAACATACCTCTTCCATATGGAGGCAGGAGGCTACAACAACGAATAAATTGCACTCGATTAATTGCTAGAAATAATAAGGTATTCACAAGGTAAGTTAGGATGTACCAGAGAAGAAGGTGTAGCAGACCTAGCTAGGCCCTTAGTACTCCAAACTATGGAAGAACCCCGTGGTCGCCCCTCAGTCCACCCTTATCAGCATCATCATCATAGTCATCACCATCACTATCACTCCAGTGGAACTCAAGGGGGATGTCCTTGAAGTGGATCCTCTTATAGGGGGAGGAGCGAGAATCAATGAATGCAATATAAGATCCCTCCACAGACATCACTTGGGCCCCCTCACCTAATAGATACAACCCCTGGTCCATCCCAAGCATTAGATACAGCTAGAAGACTCCAACTAGGACTGAGGGAGGGATCGACCTCTCCACAATGGCACTGGTCCTCCAATCTTAGACCCTCTCACCAAAACACCACTCTAGGGAGAGCAAGGACTCCAGGACAAAGCAGGGATCATCCACGCCAGCCTGCATCCACTCGATGTCTCTATGCATGACCATCCTCTCCCATGGGTCTCGAACGACCTGCACAAAGTAAATGCGATGTAAGTATCATAACTTTGTGAATACAATTTCTACTAATGGTTATCAAAATATGAAATATAGGTTTAGCATAAAAAGACATTTACCTCAATAGAGCACAGCTGGCGAAGGAACTCCCTATGCTCCACTATGGTCAGGGCCTCATGCTGCCAATGCCCCATCCGCCTTGAGATAATATAAGCCATCTAAGGCTGCATAGGCAAACCTGGCCTAGGGCTGAATCGATGCTCAAAGGCCTAAATCTACAAAATAAGGGGAAGTTAGTTGCAAAACATTTCGAGTAAAATGTTAAAGCACAAGAGATCAGTTCAGGAATTACCGGTAAGATCAGATGCATGATCTTGAGCTCGGACTGCTGGCCCTGAACTCCAATATCTAGCCTGTAGTACAACTATGTTCGGATGGCCCAACACCAATTCTTACTCGGCACAGCGACAAGATCCTCGACTGCAGAGAGCAAACCATAGTTAAGGTTCCTCGAGTAGACTGGAAAAAGATGGTGGTGAGGAAGGTTAGCAGGAAATACTGGGTGTACTGGTCCCTCCTCCCTATAGCAATAGGGCTCAACTGCTCGATCTAGTAACTATGGATTTCTCCATACTTGAGCTTGTCCATCCCTCTAGGGTAAAGCCAAAGTAGTCTCTCCATGTAGGCCTTCACCTCAAGCTGGGAGTGCCATCATTCGGTGTAGACATCAAAGTGGATGATGTCCCCGCTCCAATCTAATCCTGTTAGTGCGCACACGTCTGAGGGAGTAACAATGACCTCCCCGATAGGCAAGTGGAAAGTGTGTATCATCTCGGACCATCTCTCTGTTAGGCTAATATAGAACCAGGAGCCAGCATCTTCAGGGCCTGGGGAATAGACCTAACGATATCAGTGAACCCAAATGAGTCAATACGGGTCAATAGCTTAGTGTCCCCAATTGCTCGGATCTCCTCATACCACTTCTTGTAGTAGCTCAAGGCTCCTATAGTCTTGTATGGGAACTACAAATACAAAAACACTGTTCAATAGGGTTAGCATGCAGCGAATAAATCAAAAATTGAGAAATAGTTGTACAAAACAAAGAATTAGACATTCTATCTCTAAAAACAAGACTCGTATAGGTCTGCCCCCACTCATACAGGTCTTATTAGGCCTCTCATATCAAACACAGGACTCGTACGGGTCCTACCATACCCATATGGGTCCTTATGAAGTAGGCCATCACCTAAAAACTCTCGAAAAGCCAATTTTCAACTAATCTCAACCAAAGCTCATTCAAATAAGTCTCAAAAGCATCATACACTAAAGTTACATGCATCTAGGTCTATTTCAGGATCTAAAACACCCTAAATCATTCAAAAAATTAGGAAATTTTGAAAACCTCAAAAATGGAAAAGTGGGGAATCGAATGAAATACCTGAAGTTTTGAGGCAGGGGTATCCGCAGAGGGAATCAGAGGCAGTTTAGAAGTAGGAGTGAGTCCAAGAAATGAGTCCCCCTCATGAAAAGCGTACAAATCAAAATCATGGATTCCTGAAGCTTCGAATCTCCTACTCGAGGCAAATCCTCATACCTAATGGAAAAATGGCTGATCTTTGGAATATTTTTATTCATTTCGACCTATTTTTGGAGAAAATCGCTAGAAAATTCAGTATAGGAGAGTTTGGTTTAAGGCAGGAAGTTAGGGATTAGTTTTTGTTTTAAAACCCCTGACTAGGATGTGCACGTGTCCCACCACACCCATAAGGGACCCACCTCTCAAAATCCCCACTCGTACGGGGTACGGATCCTTTTTGCCATCAAGGGGTAGTTTTTGAGCAAGAACTTCGTGAAAGCACTAGGGGCACATCCAGTCGAGACTAAGGGCCAACTGTGAGCGGACGACGACCCGCGCGGCTGCGTGCGCGGGGCCAGACCCAGTCGGGCCGGCCCATTTTTTGGTGTGTCGAGGAGATGATTGTGATGTGGTTGAAAAGAAAATGATTTTGCATATTCCAATGCTTAAAAGATACGAGATCAAAATCCCGTACTTAGAATAGAGTCGCCACCCGGTTCAGCTCAATCGGGAAATTTTCGGTACAATTTTCCCACCGGGTGGTTAGACCATACCTTAAGTAAGGATTCCGAGTTCGGATGATATTATCTACTTTTCATTAGGCCAAGTTAGGATACTTCATTCTTTCTTAATTGGTTTGATCCACCCTATTTATTTGTATTTTCAGTTATTTTGTGGTTTTCGCATTTATCAAGCAATTGAAGCGATAAGTAAAATATTTACAATCGTAAAAGAAAAGTAAGTGCAGAAAATAGAATTATTATAAGGTTTTCAAGTCCTGTACATTTTCTACGTAATAAATAAAATACAGGAATGTCCGATATACACCTACCTGCAGAGGATAGTTGACACGAATATGGCATATCTTATTTATAACATCATAAAGCCTGATTGAATGGCTAAAATGAGGTTCGAATGGCGTTTGAGGGGAAATTCCATTTTTATCCAAATTTCAGATTCGATTGTTGCTTTAATCGGATTACAAATGAATATACGACTTGTTGTGGGGCGGGTCTGTTTTCAGGAGGTTTCGAACCTCCATCATTGCACTATAGGTCCTAGCTTTAGAAAATAAATTAACTTGGAAATAAATGAAAACAATACTGCTGTCCAGAAAGCCATGCCGCCGTTGGGCATCTGATGCCGTCGACGACATAGTTGATGTCGCTGGCGGCATGGATGATGCCGCCGGCGACATCAACTATGTCACGGGCGACATCAACTATGTCACGGGCGACATCAGCATGCAGATGGGCACAAGGCTTTTTGAGAACCACAAAGAAAGGGTTCCGCGAGAAAGCGAGGTCTCCGGGGAATGTGATGCTAATGGCGGTACCAACGATGCCTCTCGCGACATGGGTGATACAGCCGGCAACATCGCATGTCTCCGGCGACTCCAATTCCTTGCTACAGCAGTGGTTTGCAGTCAAAGCGACCGAAAACTCAAAAATGAACACAAATCAACAAAAATTAGTGCAAAACAATAATAACAATGCCAAAGAGCTATGAGACTCAGTATTTTCACCTCGGGGTAGTGAATCCAACTCTTCGTGAACTGAACAAAAACGCCTCCGGGGAGCTTGCAATGATAATTTGATTGTTAATTTAAAGGTTTTAGGTCTCTAAATTCTATCCAATTGATTTAACCCAAAGACCCGCTGATTTAAGCTCACAATCAGAGAGTTCGAAGAAGAAAAATCGGGAAAAATGGATTAGAATCCTTTTTCCTGCCTTTTCTAGTTCTTATCTCACTAAAATCTATTCTCTCAATTTTTCCCTAATTTTAGCTCCTTCCCATCTATAATTTCAGTCCCCCCCCATAAATTGCAGTTTTTGGGTGCCTTTTATAGGCAAATTGGGGTATTTTTCTAGTCTTTTTTGACTTATTCTGCCGAAAGTGGCCGAAAGGCTGTCTGTGGAGGGACCCATTTTGGTCCATGCCGCCGGCGATATAATGATGTCGCCGGCGACATGGATGATGCCGCCGGCGTTATGGTGATGCCACCGGCGGCATGGTTGATGTCGGTGGTGACATCATTCTCCAGCATACCAACAACCAACGGGTCAAAAAGCCTAAAAAGTCGGGAAAAGTGTTTATTAGTGGGTGGAAAGGTATCTTTTTGAATTTTAATTATATTTTAATGGGTATTATTTAATTTGGGTGTAAATCACCGGTTCAAGCTCCTACCGGACGCGTTATCGGCCACACCGAACTAGATTCTACCAATTATAAAATTCACAAGGAATGTTATTTTGGTAATAAAAATTCTAAAGAGAACTTTTATTTTGAGGTATTAAAATCGGGTACATGTCATCATCGTCTCGCGAGAGGGACTGCAAAATCCCGTGCTCACAGGCTGCCCCTCGGGGGATCACTGCTGCCACAGGTCAGTATGATCACACGAAAGAGCAAGGGATAGGAATGATACCTGTGGGATGACCGGTTTGTCCCTTGGTCGGACTTACGCTTTGTCGATTGTTTGTCCCTTGGTCGGACTTTCGCTTTGTCGATTGTTTGTCCCTTGGTCGGACTTACGCTTTGTTGATTATTCATCCCATGGTCGGACTTACGCTTTGTCGATTGTTTGTCCCTTGGTTGGACTTACGCTTTGTCAATTGTTTGTCCCTTGGTCGGATTTACGCTTTGTCGATTGTTTGTCCCTTGGTCGGACTTATGCTTTGTCGATTGTTTGTCCCTTGGTCGGACTTATGCTTTGTCGATTGTTTGTCCCTTGGTCGGACTTATGCTTTGTCGATTGTTTGTCCCTTGGTCAGACTTACGCTTTGTCGATTGTTTGTCCCTTGGTCGGACTTACGCTTTGTCGATTGTTTGTCCCTTGGCCGGACTTACGCTTTGTCGATCGTTCGTCCCTTGGCCGGACTTACGCTTTGTCAATCATTCGTCCCTTGGTCGGACTCACACTTTGGCGACTATTCGTCCCTTGGTCGGACTTACGCTTTGGCGACTGTTCGTCCCTTGGTCGGACTACGCTTTGGCGACTGTTTGTCCCTTGGTCGGACTTACGCTTTGTCGACTGTTCGTCCCTTGGTCGGACTCAGGCTTTGTCGACTGTTCGTCCCTTGGTCGGACTTACGCTTTGTCGACTGTTTATCCCTTGGTCGGACTTACGCTTTGTCGACTGTTCGTCCCTTGGTCGGACTCACGCTGTGTATAGTGTTTGTCCCTTGGTCGAACTCACGCTGTGTCGGCTGTTTGTCCCTTGGTCGGACTTGCGCTGTGTTGACTGTTCGTCCCTTGGTCAGACTCGCGCTGTGTTGACTGTTCGTCCCTTGCTCGGACTCACGCTGTGTAGGTTGCCCCTTGATCAGACTCGCGCTTTGTAGGTTGCCCCTTGGTCGGGCTTGCGCTCTTGTGGAGAATTTGCCCCTTGGTCGGGCTTGTGCTTTGTGGACAATTCGCCTATGGTCGGGCTTATGCTTTGTGAAGAATTCACCTTTGGTCGAGCTTGTGCTATGTGGAGAATTTGCCTTTGGTCGGGCCTGTGCTTTATGGAGAATTTGCCTTTGGTCGGGCTCGTGCTATGTGGAGAATTTGCCTTTGGTCGGGTCTGTGCTTTGTGGAGAACTTGCCTTTGGTCGGGCTTGTGCTTTGTGGAGAATTTGCCTTTGGTCTGGCTCGTATTTGGTATAGTGATTGTCTTTCGGTTGGTCTATCACTTTGCAGAGATTGCCCTACGGTTGGGCTTGTTCTGAAGAGATTGCCCTACGGTTGGGCTTGTTCTGAAGAGATTGCCCTTCTGTTGGGCTTTCATTCTGAAGAGATCGCCCTTCTGTTGGGCTCGTTCTAAAGAGATTGACCTTCGGTTGGGCCCGTGTTTTGAAGAGATTGCCCTTCGGTTGGGCTTGTTCTGAAGAGATTGCCCTTCTGTTGGGCTTGTTTTGAAAAGATCGCCCTTCAGTCGGGCTTGTTTTGAAGAGATTGCCCTTCGGTTGGGCTCGTTTTGAAAAGATCGCCCTTCGGTTGGGCTTTTGTTTGGTACAGTGATTGTCCTTTGGTCGGACTCTCACTTTGAAAAGATTGACCTTTGATCGGGCTCTTGTTTGATACAGTGATTGTCTTTTAGCCGGACTTTCACCTTGAAGGGGTCGCCCTTTAGTCGGGCTCGTTTTGAAGAGATTGCCCTTCTGTTGGGCTTTCATTTTGAAGAGATTGCCCTTCGGTTGGGCTTTCATTTTGAAGAGATTGCCCTACAGTTGGGCTTTCATTTTGAAGAGATCGCCCTTCGGTTGGGCTTTCATTTTGAAGAGATCGCCCTTCTGTTGGGCTTTCGTTCGGAAGAGATCGCCCTTTTGTTGGGCTTGTTTTAAAAAGATCGTCCTTCGATCGGGCTCGTTTTGAAGAGATTGCCCTTCGGTTGGGCTCGTTTTGAAAAGATCGCCCTTCGGTTGGGCTTTTGTTTGGTACAGTGATTGTCCTTTGGTCGGACTCTCACTTTGAAGAGATTGCCCTTTGGTCGGGCTCTTGTTTGATACAGTGATTGTCCTTTGGTCGGACTTTCACCTTGAAGGGGTCGCCCTTTAGTCGGGCTCGTTTTGAAGAGATAGCCCTTCTGTTGGGTTTTCATTTTGAAGAGATTGCCCTTCGATTGGGCTTTCATTCTGAAGAGATTGCCCTTCTGTTGGGCTTTCATTTTGAAGAGATTGCCCTTCAGTTGGGCTTTCATTTTGAAGAGATTGCCCTTCGGTTGGGATTTCGTTTTGAAGAGATCGCCCTTCGGTTGGGCTTTCATTTTGACGTCTACATGGACAAGTACCATGTTGAGAGGCCCGTGGTGAGGCGGGTAAAGGAGTTGTTCGGTCTGAAGCCCGTTTCTCGGCGGCTGTCCTATGGTGAGTTGTACCATTATTGGACCCGGGTGGATGTGGTGCCCGAGGAGGAGAGGGAGGCCTGTGTCCGTTCCTTTGTGATCTCACTACTCACCGTGCTGTTCTTCCCAATCTCGGGGAGTAAGATCAACTACATGCTTATAACCGCGGTGGAAGATGTGCCAGGAATCAAGAGGAAGAATTGGCCAAGGGCCATCTTGGCCCAGTTGTACCACGGGCTGGACGTGGGAGCCCGAAAGAAGGAGAAAGCCCTTCGCCTTTGCCACCTGCTACTCCAGGTATAAATTTTTTGAAACATTTCCCTCGATAACATGTGTTCTTATTTATTGTTTGACGTCCTTTGAATTGATCGGTCGTTATTTGTGCAGGCCTGGGCTTTCGAGCATCAGATCCTCCCACCGGTGGAGTTTAAGAAGATTGTGCCACCGGGTTCTTATTTTCTTGCTCGCTGGTGTGGGGGTATCGGGGGGAAGGCTAAGTACCCTACGCAGTATAGGGAGGTCCTGAGAAACGCGCGATTGAGTTCGGTACGCGAATTTTTTTTTTTAGTCTATGGACTTATGTTGGTTGTTTTGATGTAGCTCATCTTGGACCCGTTCGATGGGGTGGAGAACTTGGCTGAGGTTGCCCGGGTCCGGCGGGAGGTGGATGACCGCCGGTTTATGATCGAGTGCCCCCTGTCCCAGCAGTGGTATCTGGGTGAGCGTGTTCGGGGTTGGAGGTCCCTTCCGGTTGCTGCTAGACCGGTGCCTGCCGATCCTCCGCGGGGCTTGTGGTGGCCTCACTTGGTGATTTCTGCCGAGGCCGACAAATTAGATTATGTTGAAGGGAATGGCCGGGTGATCCCTAGCGTTCCTGGCCTCTACGAGCAGCTTTTTCAGCGTCTACTCCCCGTGTGTCCTCGCATCCACGGCAACGATACAATTGAGTATCACAACGAGCAACGATTGGAGGACGAAAAGAGGCGCCTCAGAGGCATTGTGGACGTTGATGAGGAGGATGATGATGAGGATAAAGCGCTGGAAGGGGACGTTGCGGTCGACCCTGAGGGGGAGGATGAGGTAGGTGCGGGTGTAGCTGGCGGGAGCATACCGATGTCCCAAGGGGAGCAACGTTCTTTCGACGTATGATTGTGTTTGTGTGTATGATTTTGAAGTCATTTAGGAACGTTGTTGACGTATGACTTTCACGTTCTGCAGGAACCCGCGAGAAAGAGGGGCCGTGATAACCAAAGTGGGACCCGACATTATGGCGCGCCGGAGGGCATAAACTTTGTGGAGGGGAGATTGGTCAATCCTTTGGAAACCACCTTCTTGTTGATGAACTCCTGAGGCGAATTCTCTCATAGGAATGTTGGCTCGAGCCGGTAAGCCCCGATTTTCGTGCCTGAAAATGCTACCTACGTATGATCTAATAATCATTTTCTTATTGAGCCTTAGATGTGGGTGTCTAAGGATTTGCTTTTTGGATTTGCTAGGTGGTGCGAAGTCATGTGGAGCAACTCGCGGAGAACAATTTTGTTCTCCGGGATACCCTTATTGGGCAATCGCACCTCGTTCAGGTATTTTATGCACATGTCAAGATGTGATATATGTTTGGATGTTATGCATGACATGCAAGGCTGATATTTTCTCCGGTTTGCAGGATTTTTTAGCCCTTTCTTTGTCTGATGCTGATGCAGCCCGGCGGCGGTATGAGGAGGAGACTGCAGCTTTACAGCGCCGCGTGAAAGATCTCGAGGGTCAGCTGGCGGCCACTGCCCAAGAACAGAGAAGTAAACAAAACCTCGACCGTACGCATCCTGGGGGTACCAGTCGTAGGGGGTCAAGAAGTCTGTCGGCCGACGTGCATTTACCACGGCTGAGGAGTCCAGTAGCATTCCCATGACGGAGGGAAGAGAGGAAGACGATGTTGACAATTGGCTCGCAAGTCCTGATGACGTTTCATCCCGTCCAGCCGGTAGTGGCGGGCATGCTTAGTTTTACTTTTGGTTTTTTTTTTTTTGCCTTTGAGTTCTTGTTTGTACCTCCGATACATTGGGGCTTTGATAATTTGATTTTGTCATGGGCTAGATGATTTGGTACAATTTGAGCAATTTCCGCCTTCGGGCTTTTATTTTGAATACAAAGATGGATTGCTGTTTGATAAGTCATTGGAAATGCAGCATAGGATTGTTTAAAGGTTTTGTACAGGTCTGAAATGGCAGAAATGCTTCTGATGCCGCCCAGAAAATTAACGTTATGCCGCTGGCGGCATCGCCCATATCTCCCAAATTGATCCCATATCGCCGGCGGCATCAAATACATTGCCGGCGGTATCATGATATCGCCGGCGGTATCATGATATCGCCGGCGGTATCGCTCTCATCGCCGGCGGCTTCAATCTTCCAGCAACCTGTTTTCGGCTATTCCATCCATTTCTGTCATTGTAACCCATAACCAAAAGCTGTGGGGTTTTCTGCAGAGCCTGGGGAACACAGATTTTGGGCTCCAATTTGACCCCATGGTTTGCATGGACTATCCTTTCGGGTTTTTTGCCCTAATAGATTTATTCCGACCTTTGAGCGCATAGTGTCTTCGATTAAGCTTGCTTGTGATGTTTCCATCCTTCGATCGCCAGGTATTCACATAATCACAAATACAGATGTTTCAATATGAAAGACACTTTTATCAGGTGAATCTAATTTGAGTACAAGATGTTGGCAATCATTTCCATTAATGGGACCCCTGGCGTTAACCAGCCTTTACAGGTTTTCAAGTTAACGTCTTATTGTTTTTCTCTCGTGCCCTCATTTTTGTCTGAACCGCCCTTTTCGGGTATTCAGTTCAACAGGCGTTATTGAGTTATCCTCTAATTTTTGTACAGCCAGTTTGCAGGATACCGACCATCGGGTGTAACCCTAATTTTTGCCCAGTCAATAGAAGACCGACAGGTGGGCAATTATTGTATATATTTTTTTTAGTGTGCCGCTTTTTCTGGTTTATTTCTTTTGTTTAGACCTGATAATGCTTAAGCTTGTCTTGGTCGACTAGATCGATGAACTCGCTTCTTGCCTACGCTCATAACTTTAATAGCCTCGCTTATTTGGTGCCATTTCCGATCACATGACGGCCTCTTCAATCTGATTTGAACTTGACCTTAGTATCGGAAGGTCTCAAACTTTTCAGTGCTGGGTCTATGACTCTTGGAAAGGGCATTGGGTATCTGATTTCCTATTGTTTGCATAGTTATGCTTTTGCAGATTCTCCAAGTTCCTTAGTGCCCGTTCGATTTTCAACTAGATCACCTAGTTTATTCTGACCTTCAAAGTTTCGTCGGGAGTTTTTGGCTGACCTTATTGCAAGCCGTTTAGTTTGCGGGAGTTTTAGGTGCTTACTCAAAAGCTTCATTGATTGTTGTCCTGATCGCCATTTTGATTGCTCTTTCAATTCTTGGTCTGCACAGCCCTTCTTGTGTAGGCCTGAACTCGTATTCTGTATTAGTGGTGATGGGTTGTGAACAAGTGATGTTCGGCTTAAGGACCTTTTGTTTTTGCCTTTGTAGTGGTCGTTTGCCTTGTTGGTTCATTTGTTAAGCCGATTGCGACATTGGTTGCGCGATCGTCTTTGTGGCTTGTGGGATGGAGGTGCTTGCCTTTAGACTTGGCATTCTAGGAAGTGGTTGCCCCCTGACCTTTGTTAGCTGAAGGGTTTGATGGGGTTGATTTGTACCGGGAGAAGATGTGTTTCTCTCCACATTTGGTCGTGTCCTTGGTGGTGATGTTGGTCTGAGATTTGGCTACGACATTTGTTTGATGGAGGTTAGGCTCTGTTGGGTGTAAGCCTTGATTCTCTAGACCGATTGTTGTTTCTTCGGTGCCTTGAAGGTGTATCGTTGTAAGGCCATTGAGTTAATTCTAGAAGAGACCCATGGTGTTTCAACAATCCGATTATTGCACTGAGCAAAAGCATTATCATGGTCTTTAAGCACTTTATTATCTCTCATGTGTTTGACAGGGTTTAAATTATTGGATTTGATTACCACATAATGTACTCAATTTAATTTCATTCAATAAAAATATCTTAAACACCGAAAGCGTCGTACACATGCTCATATGAAGACACTGATCAAAGGATACAAACACAACGTAAGTAAGAAAAATGGAAGTGGCTTATGGAGCTAAAAGGCCTGAACTCTGAGGATTGCAAATCGGGATTCTTCGTCCTCACCGTCAGAGCGCGATTTTCCCCCACCATTTGAGTAGATGGCCTTGATGAGATCTTGAGGAGCTTTCTGCTGTTTGGAAAAGCCGGGATTAATCGTCCGTGTCTGGTTGCTAGACTCTGGTAAGGGGCAGGATACCCTTTTAGGGTCAGTAATCTTCTTTTCATCCACCAGTCGTTGGATGGTACGAACTAAAGCTTTGCACTGGTTGGTGTTGTGACCCGATAACATGTGATACCTGCAAAAGCCTTTTCCTTCTTCTCTCATGGGGGGATTGAATTCGTGAAGAGGTTTAAGAATCCCAGCTTCCTTCAACCCGGTGAAGATTACATTAAGTGGCAGTTTCCACGGATTGGTTCTATACTTAAGACCGTGTTTTGGCCGAATAATGGCAACTGGTGCCGACTTCTGATAGGTCTCTTGGTCCACCCTGATTTGAGGTGGGGCTGTGGGTGATTCAGTGTTTTGAAAGAACTGGTCTTTCTCTGCTTGGACCCTTCCCTCTTTCTGATAGCAGTCTTCTGTCATCAATTGACGCGAGAAGTCTTCAACTTTGTGTTGCATGACTTGGTCGTATTGAGGAAGCATCGGGGCAGTGGGGATCTTAAATTGTGATGGGGTGACCAAAGTTGGTGGTAAGGTGTTAAAGAATGGTGGAAGAATTGGACTCTGGGCTCCTTCTCTTTGTCCAGGGTAAGCGGTTGGCGGTGGTTGCCAGAGTGTATCGCTATTAGGTGTCATGCCCGGAGATCGCAAGACCTGGTCAAAGTCCTGACATCCTAGGGCCTTCTTGACAGACACACACACTAGCTCCTCGATGATGTTTGGGAACTGATCAGAGTTCAGAAACTGAATGATAGCCGTGGTGATCTCTGATCTAAGAGATGTTAGGTGAGTTGTTGCCCCTACGTTTGAGGGAAGACTAGCCTGTCCTCTGGATGAGGTACGGTTGTTATTGTGAGGAAGAGACATGGCTGTTTGTGAAGGTCTTGGTACAAGAGGAAGGCTGTTTAGGATCAAGAGCCGTGGGTCAAACCATGAATGGGTTGTAAATGGTATAGATGGAATGTATGCATGCCTTCTTCTGGAAGCGGTGCATGAAATGTATTGCTGCACGCAGATGTGGTTAGAGATAATGTGTTTGCTTATCCCTTCAACATACTTGAGACGTTTGTATCTCACGGAGCGATATGTGGTGATGCAATAGAGGCACAAGAGAAGTCCTACATATGATGCTAAACCTCTTCCATGGGTGAAAGTGATAAGGGTAAGTTGATTCATTTTTTGGCACTTAAAGCCGATGCATGGGGGTATATGATCATAAAGCACATAGCATGCGAATCGGTCCTGTTCCAACCTTATGACTCCTGCATAACACCTCTTTGGTAGGATGGAGTTTGGCTACTTCACCGGTAATGGCGAAAGAAGCGCGTCCCAATTATTTTATTCATTTTGGGTAATCCTAAGGTGAATGATGTGCTAAGGCTTTTTTCTAACGCGGCTTTGGTAAAGGGTTGTTGATGTAGAAGGTTCCCGTTGACCTTGATTCCACGTTTGCTCAATCACTACCCGAATGGGCGTGGTCATAGGAGTTTACATGTTGGTTAAAACGAGTGATCCACCCAGTAGGCATCCTCAATTCCAACAGGGCATGAGTGATACTTTGTGAGCTTCTCGGGTGAAATAGGGAACCTAAAATTACCGAACTATCTACACGCATAAGGACAAGACGTCATAAGAATAGAATGAAGTTTTAATTTGGCTAATGATTTCAATACATCATCAAAATCTTTTAAACTATGAAAGAAGATTCAAGTTTAAAGAAATCCCCAGCAGAGTCGCCACTGTGAGCGGACAACGACCCGCACGGCTGCGTGCGCGGGGCCGGACCCGGTCGGGCCGGCCCATTTTTTGGTGTGTCGGGGAGATGATTGTGATGTGGTTGAAAAGAAAATGATTTTGCATATTGTAATGCTTTAAAGATACGAGATCGAAATCCCGTACTTAGAATAGAGTCACCACCCGGTTCAGCTCAACCGGGAAATTTTTGGTACGATTTTCCCACCGGGTGGTTGGACCATACCTTAAGTAGAGATTCCGAGTTCGGATGATATTATCTACTTTCCATTAGGCCAAGTTAGGATACTTCATTCTTTCTTAATTGGTTTGATCCACCCTATTTATTTGTATTTTCAGTTATTTTGTGGTTTTCGCATTTATCAAGCAACTAAAGCGATAAATAAAATATTTACAATCGTAAAAGAAAAGTAAGTGCGGAAAATAGAATTATTACAAGGTTTTCAAGTCCTGTACATTTTCTACATAACAAATAAAATACACGAATGTCCGATATACACCTACCTGCAGAGGATAGTTGACACGAATATGGCATATCTTAATTATAATATCATAAAGCCCGATTGAATTGCTAAAATGAGGTTCGAATGGCGTTTGAGGGGAAATTTCATTTTTATCCAAATTTCAGATTCGATTGTTGCTTTAATCGGATTACAAATGAATATACCACTTGTTATGGGGCGGGTCTGTTTTCAGGAGGTTTCGAACCTCCATCGTTGCACTATAGGTCCTAGCTTTAGAAAATAAATTAACTTGGAAATAAACGAAAATAATACTGCTGTCCAGAAAGCCATGCCGCCGTTGCGCATCTGATGCCGCCGACGACATAGTTGATGTCGCTGGCGGCATGGATGATGCCGTCGGCGACATCAACTATGTCACGGGCGACATCAGCATGCAGATGGGCACAGGGCTTTTTGAGAACCGTAAAGAAAGGGTTCCGTGAGAAAGCGAGGACTCCGGGGAATGTGATTTTAATGGCGGTACCAATGATGCCTCTCGCGACATGGGTGATACAGCCGGCAACATCGCATGTCTCCGGCGACTCTAATTCCTTGCTACAGTAGCGGTTTGCAGTCAAAGCGACCGAAAACTAAAAAATGAACACAAATCAACAAAAATTAGTGCAAAACAATAATAACAATGCCAAAGAGCTATGAGACTCAGCATTTTCACCTCGGGGTAGTGAATCCAACTCTTCGTGAACTAAACAATAATGCCTCCGGGGAGCTTGCAATGATAATTTGATTGTTAATTTAAAGGTTTTAGGTCTCTAAATTCTATCCAATTGATTTAACCCAAAGACCCGCTGATTTAAGCTCACAATCAGAGAGTTCGAAGAAGAAAAATCGGGAAAAATGGATTAGCATCCTTTTTCCTGCCTTTTCTAGTTCTTATCTCACTAAAATCAATTCTCTCGATTTTTCCCTAATTTTAGCTCCTGCCCATCTATAATTTCAGTCCCCCTCCCTTCAATTGCAGTTTTTGGGTGCCTTTTATAGGCAAATTGGGGTATTTTTCTAGTCCTTTTTGACTTATTCCGCCGAAAGTGGCCGAAAGGCTGTCTATGGAGGGACCTATTTTGGTCCATGCCGCCGGCGACATGATGATGTCGTCGGTGACATGGATGATGCCGCCGGCGGTATTGTGATATCGCCGGCGGCATGGCTGATGTCGGTGGCGACATAATTCTCCAGCATACCGACAACCAATGGGTCAAAAAGCCTAAAAAGTCGGGAAAAGTGTTTATTAGTGGGTGGAAAGGTATCTTTTTGAATTTTAATTATATTTTAATGGGTATTATTTAATTTGGGTGTAAATCACCGGTTCAAGCTCCTATTGGACGCGTTATCGGCCACGCCGAACTGGATTCTACCAATTATAAAATTCACAAGGAATATTATTTTGGTAATAAAAATTCGAAAGAGAACTTTTATTTTGAGGTATTAAAATCGGGTACACGTCATCATCGTCTCACGAGAGGGACTGCAAAATCCCATGCTCACACTAACCCCACTTCTCTTAAACAACATAATTAAGTTAAACTAGGGGCAAAACCCCTAGCTCACCTTGATCCTTGATTGAAGCGGCAAAATTTTTTGTTTTCATAAAGTCAATCAAGAATCAAGGTAATCCATTTTGAAGCGACTACTATCGATGACAATTTTTCTTGTGCAGATTCTCCAAAAGTATAGGAAATTCCCCCAGCATAATACTCATTCAGACAAAACAACTCCACAGTAAGGAAGCCAATTGAGGGGCACCCCCCCATAACCCAGCACTGAAATCAGTCAATTTAGGGGCATCCCCCCATCATCAAGCTCTTGAGAGGCATTCACCTAGGGGCACTCCCTAACAATAGAGCCAATCAAGGGGCATCTCCCCCCAAGGGGCATTCCCCCAAAAGGCACCTACCAAGGGGCATTCCATCCCTAAAAATTAGGCAAAACCCGACATTCCTAAACTCAGTTTACGATTTATTCAAGGACTAATCCCTATCGACACATCTTCATTCTTAATTGAAGGGGCAAAAAATTTTATTCACCATAAAGTCAATCAAGAATTAAGATGTGTCTGCATAGACAATTACTAACTTAGTGTTTCATTTTTGTCTCTTTATAGGTCATTCAAAATCCCCAATAGGAGAGTAATCCGCCTTAGCAAAGGGATACATCATTGAGGAAAGTCATACACCTTAGGAAAGGGATACACCATCAAGGAAAATCATCTGCCTCAGGAAAGGGATACACCATCTGTTAGGAAAGTTGATCTGCCTTAGGAAAGGGATACACCATCATTTAGGAAAGTCGATCCACCTTAAGAAAGGGATATAAGGAAAGTCATCTACCTTAGGAAAGTGATACACCAACAGGAGAGTCATCCACCTTAGGAAAGGGATGCATCATTTAGGAAAGTCAATCCACCTTAAGAAAGGGATACGATGAGAAGTAGATCCACCTTAAGAAAAGGATGCACACAATAAAAGACACACCTTCCCTTGTAGAGTCACTAAGGATTCATATTAGCAAAGGAAAGTAATCTACCTCAAGAAAGGGATACGTATTGGTGAAGGAAAGTAATCCACCTCAAGAAAGGGATATGCATTGATAAAGGAAAGTCATCTACCTCAAGAAAGGGATACATATCAGCAAAGGAAAGTCGTCTGCCTCTAGAAAGGGACACGCAGGAAAGGAGTTTACCTTAAGAAAGGAACTTGCCCATGTCATCACCTTATGTATAATTTCCAAACCCTCGCTCACATCGTGAGATCATATAGATCCATATCTATAGTGATCCCACGAGGGGTAGTCTATGAGCACCAGATTTTAATGATGATGGGAGCTAGATAATATAATCTTTTTCAAGTGTCATCCATCAGAGGTGTTCCTACTACTGTAGAGCTGAGTCTAGCTGAGTCTGGAGTCCTAATCAGCCCTTAGGGACCTATATAGGTCATGCTTTGTGGAATAGATCCACCGATGGACCCATACGGGTCAAGTCCTCCATATGCCTAGAAGGGACTAGTATAGGTCTCCTCAGACCAGTACGGGTCTCTATTTACCTAAATAGGCTTTATGGCATGAAGATCATGTCCATTTTGGGAGAAATCAAGTCATGAATGCAATTTATTGCATTTAGACTCGACTTCCCCCTATAAATTAAGGCTTTTTACCTCATTTCAAGGGAGAACAACATATAGAAAAAGGAGAAACAATATATATAAGAATATATAGCATATAGTTTATGAAATTCTAGTAGTTTTTCATAGGTATAGAAAGGATATAGTTGAGGTATATAAGGTATAAAATAGGGAGAAAACCCTTTCCTTTTGGTTTTGTCCATATTTTATTCATTTCTAACTTCCTTTATTAGGATTTAGGGGAAGTTCTGTCCATATAAAAACTCACCTAAACAGTCCTAAAATCACCATTTAACTATCTACTTTGGCTAGACTCTCTCTCAGCACATGGATCACTTTAAAGTTGGTTTACATTGCAAAGGTACGCTTCTGAGTTTTAAAGAGACTCACATCTCACTTATTTTATCATTGTTTCTGATGTTTTTCTCCATCTATACGAATCTGTCATAGTTGCAAAACTGAGGTTCTAACTGGGACCAGACAGGACTACTACAGATCCCCCTATACCTGTACGAGTCCCCACTAGGACCAATACGGGTCCTACCCCACCTGTATGGGTACTAGCCCCCAGGCAGAATCTATTCTCCTTTTTAACCTGTAAAATCAATCTAACATCACAATTTGCCAGAAGATCCTTTTCACTAATAATTCGGTAAATGAACCCACGAAATTTAAAATATGTTTTTATAATAAAATGTGCTGAAGATATGTTATTTCTCTTCGATCCTAGAAGTCGTCTGGGCACTATCAATCACAGAACCGCCATTCTAACATAATCACATTTTCTTAACAAAATGTTGACTTATGATGTGCCATAAATTGTTCTAATATTTGTGGATGAATGGGAATTTATTTTATTTTGTTATATAACTTAGAATAAATGTATAGGTTCCTTTGCAATTTCCCCATTTTCCCCCGGTTGTAATTTTTATTCCCCCAGTTATTGCTTGTGCTTTATTGTAAATTATAAATGCATGAATCGAGTGTGAAAGAGTATAGAAAAATTGGATTTCCGTAATAATTCCCCAAATGATGAAAATAAAACGGTTTGACGTGGTGAATGTAATTTTGAATTAACTAAATTAGAAATAAGTGATTCATTCGATACCCAAATCTCTGATCCAAAAGGTATAAGTCTCCCGCCCAATGGGAACTGTACAAAAACTATTTCCCAAGTAGACAACTTGGGTGGCGACTCTATCATTTGTGTGGAGAGTTGGGTCTTGATTCTTTTATTCATAAAATTGGTTAAAATGTGTAAACGTGAACTAAAAAGGTTTCATCACGCTTAAATTAATGAACCATTTACCCTAGTGGGCCCTACTACAAGACACTAAGGAATACCTACACGTCATCGACACCTCACAATATCTAAAGTATGTAGATTTGCAGGTATGTCTTGAATCCATACAAAGATCAACAAGCCTAAGTAACTGATAGTGGATGATCAAGACTGGTGACTCGTTGTGAAAAACTTTCATCACACTAACCCAGAAAAGAAAACAATTCAAAATCCGGAAGACATAATTCTAGAGGAAAGAAGAGTCCTCTAAAGCAGATTGAGTGATGACTCCAGAATCAAAATTGGCACAAAATAATCTTTAAATCACAAGCTAAGGAGATAAAGGAAGAATAATTACCATAGAGGAAAAGTTAGATCAACCCTCAAGAATATGCTTCTTCTCAAGAAGCGGTAAGAATTGATCTATGATAATGCAATCATTCAGATTTAAAAGACTCAAAGCATCCGAATCATGTCCACAAATTGAAGGTGATCCTCTAAGGATTAAGGCAATGCACCAAGCCAAGTCAACAAGATCAAATGTGGATATTGAAGTGTTAAAGCCAAGATTAAAAAGGGGGTTTAGGAAGAGGAAAAGTGAGATTTGCTCAAGAAGCTAACTCCAGAGGAAGAAAACTAAGAAGAAAAGGAGATGCGCAAAACTTCTTAGTCTAGAATGAAAATCCTGCTAGCTCAGTCGATAGATATAACAAATGGTAGTAAAGGCACTAAAAAGTAACTGTGAGTAACTGTACACTTCGGAATTTCAAAATGTTTATTGTACAACTATTGGGCGGCAAAATCCAACAGTTATAAAATCAATAAACCATTCCCATTCTCCGGTGTACATGCCATTAACTTCTCTCAGAATTAACTGCCACGTGATCGATCTAGTTAATTTTAACTACTTGCTACCGTCACCCTGAAATTTCTATAAAAAGCCCTAAATTTCTTCATTATCTTCACGCAAGAAACAATCTACTGTTACTCTGCTAATATCCTTTCAAAATCCCAAAACTCCTTAAATTCCTTTTCAAAAACCCAGAAGTTATGAAAACCAAAGAGCAAACTATTGTTTTTGCAAGACACTTATAGGCAAAATCATCCTTCAACAATAAAGATTTCATCCCTATCAAGCTCAAAAACACCGATTCTATTATACCCTCTGACTACCTAGGTGATGAATTTCTATTCACCATAGAACCCTATGTCAAACTCCTTTCAAAAAACCAACATCTTGAGGTCTTCCTGAAGACAAAAAAACCCAACCTATCCCCTTTTCGTAAAGGAGTTCTATGACAACTTGAGGATTCATAACTATGTTGATGCCCTCCAGACCACAGTACAAAGAAACATGTTAACGATAGCCCCACAATTCTTCCTAACTCTCTATAACATGAAGAATGAAGGCATTATCATTGAGAAATGATAGTGATGAACAAACTGTGGAGTATAAATCGGAGAAGTGGCTTCCAGAGAGATACTTTGGGGATAATTTCTCCACCCACTAGCCTGAAGTCCCAAGAACCTATGGTTTATATTGGCCAAGCTAATCCTGATCTGAAAGGGATCTCTCAACATAGCATCATCCTTCCATCATTGCGTGCTAAAACACTAGTTTGAGAGTAGAGCTGTCAATATGCATGTCTTGCTTATCAATTACATAAAGCAACACAAGTACTTTCACGGAGCCATCATCACCAAAATCCACACAGCTCATGAAATTGATATCTCGGATGCTAATAGTGTTGAAGGAAAAGCTACTAGAAAAGAATTTCAAAAAGCTTACATTTGATGAAAAATGGGATGAAGAAAAGGATCTCAAGCAGAAGAAGCAAAAGTAAGAGAAAAGAAGAGTAAGGAAGTCTGCAAGCATAGTTGAAAAAGTTCCTGTAGTGAAAAAGTCAAGAACCACTGGACCCAAGGCCCAAAAGAAAATTGATTTAGAGGCTGTGGTAGTGATAACTCGTAAATTTGACTTGTATCCTCCCTATTTCATTTAATTAATTGAAAGATTTAGTACTGATTTTATGATGATTTTGTTCTTATTTAGGTTATGAATGATATTTGCACTGATTTGGCAAGTTGGGAGACAATAGAAGCATTTTTCAAGATATTGGAGCAAATTGGAATTAAATACCTTTTATTTCCTAATTGAAGACAAATACTTCAAGATTTAATTTAGGCTTTATTTCATTTTATCCTTTTCCTATTTCATCTTTACTTTTTTAGTTATTTACGAAAACTCAGTTTCTTGTTTAGTTTTTATGTTTAACTAGGAGATCTCTTTCCTATTTATTTTAGGAATTATTTTTAGCATAAATAGGGGAGAAATCTCTTTTTTCAGAATCATCTTTTGTTTGGTCCTTGTGACTATAGTCTCCTTCTTTAATGAATTATTTTGTTATCTTTATAATTATGTTTAACTAATTTTCATTATCTTTCAGTTTGGTCATTGGAACTAATTAGTTTTATTTGATCGAGGGAGCAACTTAGTAATGACTCTCAAGGAGATGGTGATGCTCATGGTTGAAAACATGCTTCATTTTCAACAATGAACGAATTTAAGGCTTCAGAATTTCCAAACTCAAATGAGTCAAATAGCCACCACTTTAAGTAAGTTAGAGGATCAAAGTATGTTTCAATCTCATGATGAATTTGAAAATGTAACTATTAACCTAGAGTCTAGGGAAAGCATCTGTGATAACTTGGACTTGGTTTAAAGGTTAATTCTGAGAAGCACATAAGCATTAATGATAATAATGAATCAAATCTGAAAGTTACTAAATTTATAGTCCACCAAATTCTTTCTCCAAAAAGGTTGTTAAAAACCAAAAAAAGAGAAAATGGTGACCTAAACAGCATATTTTTGGATGTTGAGATTGATGACCCATTTATTGATTCTTTTAAACAATTTTCTGATATTGTGGACAATAATATAAAAAATTTGTTGCTTATTCATTTGGGGATAGTTTTATACTAAGAATTGATGCTACTAACTCTGATTTTTCATTTAATAATGAGCTGAAGGAAACTGTTAAATGATTGGGCATAGAAAAACTTGGGTTAGAGAAATCACTATGGGATATGGTTGAACAAAATATACGTCGAGCTAAATGACGTTAAAAAAAGGTGCTTTTTTAGGAGCCAACCCAAAGTTTTATTTTTATTTTTGTTTTTGTATTCATTTTTTTAGTTTAATAGTTTTTTTCAAAGGGTATAAGTGTAATTTTTTTATTGTCTTCAACCATTGTTTCAGTGTGAAGAATTTTTTTAAGAGAAAAGGTGTGCTTTCATGGAGATTTTAATATGCTGGTACTGCAAGGGTTTCACATGAATGATCAATAATGCAATATCAAGACGGGCCCATGTGCATTTAGCAGCACCCATAGGTTGCCTTGTTGCACCTTCCTCACTTTCGGGTATATTCTTTCCTTGTCCTTTGGTTTTCATTTTCCTTTTTGACATAAATGAGGACATTTCTGGTTTTAAGTATGGGCGAGAGGATTTTTGTTGAAATTTTTGGATTTTCGACACTTGCTTTTAAAATTTGGTTTTGATTTTGATTGCCTTCAGTAAACGCAACTCAAGTAAAAGGGAAGTCACTTAAATGGGTTACTTAAACAAGTACCAATTCTCATTTATCTAGCCATATTTTGATATCGAGAACCAATTTAAGAAATGGATGCCCAATTGACTGAAATCTGAAAGTTACGTTGTAAGATGCTTAGCCTTGTTTGAATGTTGAAAAGTGAAAAAATGATTGTATAATTTGCATGTGCTTAACTTTGACTTGGCTTATATTTAGATTCTTTATAACATGAAAGCTTTATCGAGACCTTACATTATCTCTAGCATTGATCTTGGTGGTTAATTTTTTTTGTGTGTCCGAAAAGTAAATGAAACGAGCCTCATGCAGCTAGTAACTGGGTAAAGTCTCTTTCATAGGATCGCTAGAGGAAGAGCAAACTACAGCTAACAATCGGGTGAAGACTCTTTCATAGGGAAAAAAGAGAGCAAAAATAGGCAATAAAAAGTAAAAAAAATAGAAAGTTTGCTGTGGAAAATTAAAAAAAAGGAAAAGAAAAAAAGTGTTTTGGCTAATGTCTAGGGACCCCTCTGAGTGAAATGTATAATAAATTCAAATAAAAGAATGGAATAAGTCTTCTCATGGTTACAAAGAATTCAAAATAGAAATCTAAGGTAAACTCTAAACTTTAAGAGCAATTAATTGCATGTTTATGTTTATAATTGGTAAAAATTCATAGGGTTAAGTTTTCGAGCAAGGCCATAAGATTTCTAAAAGGAAATCTATCAATTAGACTATCATGAATTTGAAAGGCTCTCTATCAAATTATTCATGAAAATAAGTCAGTCTTTGAGAAAATGTTTAGGGTCTTTTATGTGATTTGGTTCCTTCTTTTGAGTTTTTATTGTTTTCTTAAGGACAGGCAAAAGGTAAGTATGGGGGAATTTGATAACTCATAAATCTAACTTGTTTCCTGCCTATTTCATTTAATTATTTGAATTATTTACTGGTGATTTTATGATGATTTTGTACTTATTTAGGTTATGAATGATATTTGGACAGAGTTTGCTAGTTGGGAGACAATACAAGCATTTTTTGAGATATTGGACCAAATTGGAATTAAAGAGCTTCTATTTCCTAATTGAAGACAAAGACTTCCAAATTCAATTTAGGCTTTATTCCCTTTTATCCTTTTCCTATTTTATCTTTACCTTTTTAGTTATTTAGGAAAACTCAGTTTCTTGTTTAATTAGGAGATCTCTTTCCTATTTATTTGAGGAATTATTTTTAGCATAAATAGGGGAGAAATCTCATTTTTAGAATCATCTTTTATTTGGTCCTGCTATGAGCAGACGAACTGTTGCCCGCCCGCGAGGGCCGCGTGAGATGCATCCCGCGGGGGAAAATACAATTGGGGCTGTGAAGCATGCTGAGGGATTGATCCTAGTTTTAGGCATGATGAAAGCACTGATGTTGAAGTTGGATTTAAGTCCAATTTAGGTGTTAAAGAATACGAGATCAAAATCTCGTACTTAAAATAGAGTCACCACCTAGTTCAGCTCAATCGGGAAATTTTGGTACGATTTTCCCACCAGGCGGCAAACCATACCTTAAGTAGAGATTCCGAGTTCAGATGATGTTATCTATTTTTCATTAGGCCAAGTTAAAATATTTCATTCTTTCTTAATCGGTTTAATCCATCCTATTTATTTGTGTTTTTTGTTATTATGTTGCTAACGCGTTTATCAAGCATCGAATAAATTATTATAGTCACCCAAAAGTAAATGTAGGAATTGAAATTATTACAGGGCTTTCAAATTCTATACATTCTCTATACGATAAAAAAAATACCCGAAGGCCTAACATACATCAAACCTAAATCTACCTACAAAAGATGGTTAGCACAGATATGGCACGTCGTGCTAGATATATCATGAATCATGTATAGTTAGCAAACCAAACAAGACCCGATTTAGCGTGGACATGGCATAAGTATTTATATCATTATGAAGCCCGGTTGGATGGCTAAAATGAGATTTGAACGGCGTTTGAGGAAAATCCCATTTTTAACCAAATTTTAGACTCGATTGTTATTTTATCGATATTATTAGTGAAAATGGTATGGGGTGGGGTCTATTTTCAGAAGGATTTGGACCTCCATCATTGCACTGTGTATCCTAGCTTCAAAAAATAAACTAGGTCAGAAAAGAATAAAATAAAACAGCTATCTAGAAGGTCATGCGGCCAGCAAAATGGTGATGCCGCAGGCGACATCAGTGATATCGCTAGAGGCATCAGTCCGTAGGCAGGTTCCATGGCTTTCTGATTACTATAAAGAAAGGGTCCTACAAGAAAGTGAGGCCTCTGGGGAATGTGATGTTGCTAGCTGTATCAGCGATGTCTCTGTACGACATGAGTGATACCGTCGGTGATATCATATGTCTCCGGCGACTTCAATTTCTTACAGCAGCAGTAGGTAACGGTCGAAAAATGACCGAAAACCCAAAAATGAAAGCAAACCAACAAGAATTAGCATAAACCAGCAATGTTAATGCCAAAGAGCTTTGAGACTCAGGATTTTTACCTCAGGGCCGTGAATCCACCTCTTCGTGAACCAAGGAACACCTCTGGGGAGCTTGTAATGATGATTTGGTAGTAGATTGGGTACTTAAGTCTCGAAGTTCCAATTTAGATTGATTTTAACTTAATGTCTACTAATTTTAATCTCACAATCAGAGACTTCAAAGAAGAAAAACTAGGAAAAATGGATTGAGAATCCTTTTTCCTACCTTCTCTAATTCTTATCTCACTAGAATCTATTTTCTTGCTCTAGAATTCTGTAAACTCAAGTTGTAGATTATTCTTGTGTTTGCCTTTTTTTTCTTTTTTTTCTCCTTTTTTGTCCTCCCCCCACTTTTTTTGAAACCTAATGTGTGTTTTTATAGGCAAATTGGGGTGGTCTTTGAGACCATTCAGCCATTTTCATCGAAATGTCAAAAACGAGACTGTCCTAAGGGAGAAGATGAAATCTGTCTACAGAGCCCGATTTGGCCATGCCGCTGGCGACATGGATGATACTGCCAGTGGCATGGAGCGATACCGCTAGCGGTATCAGCTTTTAAAAAGCTGACTACCAGTAGGCCCATAAGCCTAAAAAGCTGCCAAACATAGGTCAAAGGGGTCAAAGCAAGATTTTTGAATTTTAATGATATTTTAATAGGGATTTAGAGATTTGTTTTAGTTTGGGTGTAAATCATCGGTTCAATCTCCTATCGGACGCGTTATCGGCCACGCCGAACTGGATTCTACCAAGTATAATGTTTATAAGGAACATTATACTGGTAATATAAATTCTAAGGAGAACTTTTATGTTGTGGCATTAAAATCAGGTACATGTCATTATCGTCTCGCGAGAGGGACTACAAAATCCTGTGCTCATATGTTGCCCCTCGAGGGATCACTACTGCCAAATGTTAGTATGATCGCTTAAAAGAGCAAGGGATAGGAATGATACCTGATGGATGACTGGTTTGCCCCTTGGTTGGACTTGTGCTTTGTGGAAAGGATGCCCCTTAGTCGAACTTGTGCTTTGCAGATTGGTTGCCCCTTGGTCGGACTTATGCTTTTCGGAGGAATTGCACCTAGATTGAACTTATGCTTTATGGATTAGTTGCCCCTTATTTGGACCTAAGCTTCATGGTGAGATTGCCCCTTACTCGAACTTATGCTTTGTGGATAGATTATTCCTTGGTCGGACTTATGCTTTGCGGTTAGATTGCCACTTGGTCAGACTTATGCTTTGTGGATTGGTTGCCACTTGGTCGGACTTATTCTTTACGGAGAGATTGCCCCTTGGTCGGATGTGTGCTTTGTGGATTGGTTGCCCCTTAGTCGAACTCATGCTTTGTAGATTAGTTGTCCCATGGTCAGACTTAACCTTTGTGGTTCGGTTGCCCTTTAGTCAGACTTATGCTTCGCGGAGAGATTGCCCCTTGGTCGGGCTTATGCTTTGTGGATTGGTTACCCTTTGGTCGAACTTATGCTTTGTTGAGAGATTGCCCCTTGGTCAAGCTTATGCTTTGTGGATTGGTTGCCCCTTGGTCGGAGTTAAGCTTTACGGAGAGATTGCCCCTTGGTCAGACTTATGCTTTATTGATTGGTTGCCCTTTGGTCGGACTTATGCTTCATGGAGAGATTGCCCCTTGGTCAGGCTTATGCTTTGTGGATTGGTTACCCCTTAGTTGGACTTGAGCTTTCCTGAGAGATTGCCCCTGGGTCAGACTTATGCATTGTAGATTGGTTGCCCTTTGGTCGGACTTATGCTTTGGAGAGAGATTGCCCCTTGGTCGGGCTTATGCTTTGTAGATTAGTTGCCCCTTGGTCGGGCTTATGCTTTGTGGATTAGTTGCCCTTTGGTTAGACTTATGCTTCACGGAGAGATTGCCCCTTGGTCGGGATTATGCTTTGTGGATTGGTTGCCATTTGGTCGAAATTATGCTTCACAGAGAGATTGCCCCTTGGTCGGGCTTATACTTTGCGGATTGGTTGCCCTTTGGTCGGACTTAGGCTTCATGGAGAGATTACCCCTTGGTCAGGCTTATGCTTTCTTGATTGGTTGAGTGCATTTCAAGGTCATTCTTTAATCTCCAATGGTGCTCCAAGGGATGAATTCGAAGATTGGTATGTACAGGGTCATGTTGTAATCTCTGGTTAGTGAACAGGGGGTGAACCCAAAGGGTGATACATACAGAGACTGTATTATTGACCTTCAGTTGGCATTCTAGGGGTGAACCTGAAGGGTGATACTATAGAGACTGTATCAGGGACCTTTAGTTGGCAATCTGGGGGTGAACCCAAAGGGTGATACATACAGAGACTATATTAGGGACCTTCAGTTCACATTCTGGGGGAGAACCTAAAGGGTGATATGTTAAAAGACTGTATCAGGGACATTTAGTTGGCATTCTAGGGGTGAACCTAAAGGGTGATACATACAGAGATTGTATCATGGACCTTCAGTTGGCATTCTGGGAGTGAAACCAAAGGGTGATATGTATAGAGACTGAATAAGGGATTTTCAGTTGGCATTCTAGGGGTGAACCCAAAGGGTGATACGTATAGAGACTGTATTAGGGACCTTTAGTTGGCATTCTATGGGTGAACCCAAAGGGTGATACGTACAGAGACTGTATTTGGGACCTTCAATTGGCATTCTAGGGGTGAACCCAAAAGGTGATATGTACATATACTATATCAGGGACCTTCAATTTCCATTCTAGAGGTGAACCCAAAGGGTGATACGTATAAAGACAGTAGCAGGGACCTTCAGTTAGCATTCTAGGGGTGAACCCAAAGGGTAATATGTGTAGATACTATATCAGGAACCTTTAGTTGGCATTCTAGGGGTGAACCCAAAAGGTGATACGTATAGAGACTGTATCAGGGACCTTCTGTTGGTGTTCTCGGGGTGAACCTAAAGGGTGATACGTATAGAGACTATATCAAGGACCTTTAGTTGGTGTTCTGGGGGTGAACTCAAATAGTGATACGTCCAAAAACTATATCAGGGACCTTCAATTAGCATTCTAGAGGTGAACCCAAAGGGTGATATGTCCAGAGACTGCATCAGGGACCTTCAATTGGCGTTCTAGGGGTGAACCCAAAGGGTGATATGTATAGAGACTGTATCAGGGACCTTCAGTTGGCGTTCAAAAGGTGAACCCGAAGATTGACATGTACCAGGTCATGTTGTAATCTCTAGGTAGTGTACAAAATGAGCATATCGGGTTTATCGTTGTGGCTTTGTGCCTACGAAGAGTGGAATGAGAACAAGATTTGACAGATTTTAGATGATGTTTTTACTACTTGATCGATTTGTGAAACAAAAATATTTTTGCCCCTTCGATCAATAGTAAAAATGTAATAAAAAGCACTAGGGTTTAGAAATCCTGGGATGTCGGGGCTAGAGCCGGGATTTCACCGAGGATGGCTGAAAAAAGGCATGGAGAGAGCTGATATCGCCGACGACATGGATGATGTCGCTAGCGGTATGGGATGATGTTGCCAGTGATATAAGTGCCACATGGCAGCTTGACTGGTCAAATAAATTCAAAATTCAAATCAGTGGAGGTGATGTCACCGGCGGTATGAATTATGCCACTGGCTAAATGGGATGATGCCGCAGGCGGCATGAATCGGGCAGTTTCAGATAAATTAAAACTGCTTGAATTCTGCGTGGTGTTTAAAAAGAAGCAAAACTCCTTCTCTACCTCATTTTGCAGAAACCGTACCCCCCTTTTGCTCCATTTTTCTCCAAACCTTTCGTTCTCTCCATTATTCCAATCATGTAGAGAATTGCCAAGGCTCTCAAGGGAAAATCTACTAAGGCTAGGGAGAGCCTGCCTGATTCGTCCGTTGAGGGGCTGAAACTTCTCTCGATTCCTATTGCTTACAGCTTGAAGGAGACAGCCAAGATGTATGGGTACGGGATCGATTCCCCCATCACCAACCTGACCCCGGACAAGGAGAAGCACCTTTGCTACATCTAGGTAATCCTGTAAAACTTGAAGTTCTTCTTCTTGGGTTGAGTTTTGATTTAGCCTTAGGCTCAAAATCGTGCCATGATATGAGTTATAAGTGTTAAATAGACTGATTATGAACTGATATTAGATGTTCTTGGTTTGATTTTTACCGTTCTTAGGCTTAGGATTTGATTTATTGTGATTTTTGTGGTTTTGGCTTGATGGGTACGATTTTTGGGGCAAAACAGGTTCTGCCCACAGGTTGTGATGTTGCCGGCGATATGAGCGATGTCGCTAGTGACATCACAACCTACGGGTAGAACCTATTTTTGTCGATGTTGCCAGTAGTATGAGTGATGTCACTAGTGGCTTCAGGCCTTGCAAAAAGGCCTAGGAAGATGTGATGCCGTTTCTACTTAAGGTGATGCTGCCAACGATATCATCCATACTGCCAGCGGTATGGATGATGTTGCCGGCGACATCACTTCTAGCAGAAGAGGGATCAGCAGCCTTCTAGTAGGTATTAGCAATGAGAAAATAAATAGGGACTTATCTATTTTGCTTCTAATTTTTATAGCCGCACGGACTGACCTACACTAGAGGTATGGGCACCATCGGTGAGTGGTGGCATCACATAACAGAGAAGGATCTCGAACTCGAATTTACCATCAATGACATGGGCTTTGGGGACTTAGCCTGAATTATGCCCATGTTAATGTCGAACCTTTCCCATTCAGCTATAACGGCTCTTATAGAGAGGTGGTCTGAAACCACCCCTATGTTTCATTTCTCATTTTGGAAGGTGACAATCAAGCCTTCAAATATTGTGGCTCTAACCGGGCTCCCATGGGTGGACTAGGTCATTCATTTTGACACCTACATGGACAAGTATCACACTGAGAGGGCCGTGGTGAGGCGAGTGAAGGAGCTATTTGGCTTAAAGCCCGTCTCAGGGTGGCTATCCTATGGTAAGCTCCACCAATCCTGGACTAGAGCAGATGTGGTGCCCAAGGATGATAGGGATGCTTGCATCCACTCCTTCATGTTTTCCTTGCTCAGTGTGCTATTTTTCCCAGTCTCGAGGACCAAGATCAACTATGGGCTGATATCCACTGTGGAGGATGTGGCGGGCATCAAGAAGAAGAATTAACCGCGGGCCATCCTAGTACAGATGTATCATGGGCTGGATACGAGAGCTCGGAAGAAGGTGAAGGCTCTCCGAGTCAGCCATTTGCTACTATAAGTATACCTTTCTTTGAATCATTTTACTCAATTTTCCCTATTTGGTGTGAACACTTTATCTACTGTAGCCATTTTGGACTGATTGGTTGTTTACTTGTTTAAGCTTGGGCGTTCGATTGCCATTTTAATTGCTGTTCTGTTTGGTCATTTCCTTGGCGATGACATTGGTGTAAGATTTGGTTACAGTGTTTATTTGACAAAGGTAGGGTTTCATCAATCATGTATGCCCCCATGCAAAGGATGGCCAAGGAGCGGAGAAGGGAAAGGGGTGGGTGGTATGTCATAATTTTCCATTTCAGGGAACCAGTTGATACTTCTTTGGTAGCTTGAAGTGTACCGTTGTGGGATTGATGAGTTAATTCTGGAAGAGACCCATTGTGTTCCACAATCCGACTATTGATCTGGGGACCAAGCAAAAGCATTATCATGGTCTTTAAGCACTTTATTATCTCACATGTGTTTGACAGGAGTTAAATTATTGGATCTGATTACCAAATAAGAACCTTCATTTGTACTCAAATTAATTTCATACAGTAAAATGTCCCGAATACTGGAAGCATCATGTGTATGCTCATATTAATGGATGGATCAAATGGTAGAAACATGACATAAGTAAGAAGAATAGACGTTGCTCATAGAGCTCAAAGTTCGGTACATGAAAAGGTCAACAAAACAAAGCTAATAAATCTAACGATTACATATTAAAAGTCATCAACCTCCATAGGCAGAGGGCCTTGCAAGATCATGCCTTTGGACTGTCATTGATTGGGAGTGAAGTGTTTGAGGCCTTCTCTAGGACAAAAGGAGGGTGGCTAGCCTGGGTGCCTGCTGCCTGGACATCATCATCTTTTCTAAGCCATACATTTTCCGTCCTCCTAGTTTGCTTAAATTTGGCCCTCCTAGCCTTATTGTTAAGGTGCATTTTCCTCTTTCTGCCGGCCTTATCCTTGCAATCGATAACCCTAGTGAGCTCATGTGGCCCATTTGCTTGCTTAGGTATACCAGAAACGGTCATACTTGCCTGGTCAATGAACCTTGTACCTCAGGCATTGTATCCAGCTCGGCTATCCTTCCTTCCTTCACTAGACCATGTATAGCTCGAGCCAAGGTTTGGCACTCATTCGTGTGATGTCCCCACTGGACATGATACCCACAAAAGTTTCCCTTCTCGTCCTCCGGGGGGTTTTTGTACTCACAAAGGGGTTCAATGAGGCCATCTCTTCTTAATCTGGTGAAAATCACATTGAGGGGTAAAACCCAGGGGTTTATAATGGTAGCTAGGATAGGTTCTTGAGAGGCTTTTCGGCTCCTCTTGGCTTGAGATGGCAACATTCTTGACCTATTATAGCCTTCTGCCTGGTGTATACTGGAACCTTTGGAGACTCGATCGCTATTGCCTTAGGGTTCCCTTTGCCTTTGACATGCCGGTACTAGTTGGCATGAAAAACCTTCCACCTCATGTGTCATGCCCCGAGGTTGTATGAGCTAGCCATTGGTTGGCTAATGCATGGCTTCAGGTGTCACGCCTGAAGATCACGTGACCTAGTTGTGGCTTCCAAACTGACTGTAAGGATAAGGAGTTAGTTGATCAAGTCAGGGACTAGCCATAAGATCATCGCCAAAAAGGTTTGGCTGGTAGGTCATCCCTTGAGTTGTCGTGTCAAAAGGCAGTGGCGGCATTGCTGGTCGGGCCGATTCTCTAGGGAGAGCTGATATTTGCTAGGTGAGTTCGTTAGGAAATGGAAGGAGGATTGAGTTTTAGGCCATATGCCTTGGGCTTGGAGGTATGAAAGAGTAAGCTAGCTGAGTCACGGGAGTTTGATCAAGTTGGAATAAACTGGGTTGGGGCTAAGTTGGAACTGACTAGATAGGAGGTTGAATGAACCAAGCTGGTCGTGCCCCTGGTAGGCTACCTAGAACCTAGTCTGAGCCATCCTAAATGAAATCACTCTGATATTGAGGCTGATGGCCTAATTCTAAAATCCAACTGGAGTTCTCATTTGCTAGGGTTTGCGTGACAAATTATTGCACTGTTGTCTGAATTTGTTCTCAAATAGTGTTGTGGAATAGATCTAAACCGATAAATTGGGTCTTGGAGGCGGCGATTTTCGTGCTGAGAGATGGCAGAAGAACTGGTCCCACGATAGGGGAGGAACTAGCTTGGTCATTGATCAGGGCAAGGTCATCATCATAAGGGAGAGTCATGACTTGTTGCAAAGATCTTGGGAGGAAGGCTAGTTAGGATCATGAACCATGGGTCTGACCATGAATGGGTTGTAAATGGTATGCATGGTGTGCATGCTTTTTGTTTTTGGAAGCGGTGCATGATATTTATGGCTGCACGTAGATGTGGTTAGAGATGATGCGATGGCTTATCCCTCCAATGTACGTGGTATGTTTGTATCTCACTTCATACATAGTGACATTTGGTGACACAATGGGGGCATAGGAGAAGTCCTACGCATGTTTCTAAACTTCTTCCATGGGCAAAAGTAGTAAGGGTAAGTTGATTCATTTTTGCTATTAAAGCTGATGCATGAGGGTGCGTGATGAGGGAGCATACAAAACGTCCCTCTTCCAACCTTGTGACTCCCGTGTAACACCTTTTTGGAAAGATGGTGTTTGGCTTCTTCATCAGTAATGGCGAAAGAAGTGCATCCCAATTATTTTATTTATTTTGGTATCTCTAAAGGAATGAAGTGCTAAGGCTTTTTCTAGCGTGGCTTTGGTATAGGGTTGTTGAGGTAGAAGGTTCTCGTTTACCTTGATTCCACGTTACTCAACCACTCCCCAAATAGGTGCAATCATAGGAGTTTATGTGTTGGTTAAAACAAGTGATCCACGCACTAGGCATCCTCAATTCCAACAGGGCATGAGTGATACTTTCGTGAGCTTCTCGGGTAAAATGGGGCACTTAAAAATTACCGAACTGTCTACACGCGTGTTTTAGGATAAAACGTTATAAAAAAGAATGAAGTTTTAATTTGGCCAATGATTTCAATACATCATCAAAAATCCTTTAAACTTTATGAAAAGATAAAGTTCAAGTTTAAAGAGATAAATCCCCAGCAGAGTCGCCACTGTCAGCGGACGACCTGTTTTGCGCCCGCAAGGGCCGCGTGAGTTGCATTGCATGGGCAAAAATACAACTGGCACTGTGAAGCATGCCGAGGGATTGATCCTTATTTTAGGCGTGAAGAAAGCACAAATGTTGAAGTTGGATTTAAGTCCAATTTAGGTGTTAAAGAATATGAGATCGAAATCCCCGTACTTAAAATAGAGTCGCCACCCGGTTAAGCTCAACCAGTTAATTTTGGCACAATTTTCCCACCAGACAGTAGACCGTACCTTAAGTAGAGATTCTGAGTTCGGATGATGTTATCTATTTTTCATTAGACCAAGTTAAAATATTTCATTCTTTCTTAAACGGTTTAATCCATCCCATTTATTTGTGTTTTCATTTACTATGTTGTTACTGCATTTATAAGGCATCGAATAGATTATTATAGTCACCCAAAAGTAAATTCAGGAATTGAAATTATAACAAGGCTTTCAAATTCTATACATTTCTATGCGATAAATAAAATACCCGAAGGCCTAACATACATCTAACCTAAATCTACCTGCAGAAGATGGTTAGCACAGATACGGCACATCGTGCGAGATGTATCACGAATCATGTATAGTTAGCAAACCAAACATGACCCAAGTTAGCATAAACATGGCATAAGTATTTATATCGTTATGAAGCACGGTTGGATGGCTATAATGAGATTTGAACAGCGTTTGAGGTAATTTCATTTTTAACCAAATTTTAGACTCGATTGGTATTTTATTCGGATTATTACTGAAAATGCCACATGGTATGGGGTGGGGTCTGTTTTAAGAAGGTTTTGGACCTCCATTGTTGCACTGTGTATCCTAGCTTCAGAAAATAAACTAGTTCAGAAAAGAATGAAATAAAACAGCTGTCCAGAAGGTCATTCCTTCGGTGACTTGGCTAATGCCACTGGCGACATCAGTGATGTCGCTAGAGGCATCAGTCTGTAGGCAGGTTGCATGGCTTTCTGAGTACCATACAGAAAGGGTCCAAAAAGAAACAGGGGCCACTAGGGAATGTGATGTCGCTAGTAGTATCAGCGATGTCTCTAGTGACATGAGTGATACCGCTGGCATCATCACATGTCTCTAGCGACTTCAATTTGTTACAGCAGCAGAAGGTAACGGTCGAAAAATGACTGAAACCCGAAAACAAATGCAAACCAACAAGAATCAGCATAAACCAGCAATATAAACTCTAAAGAGCTTTGAGAATCAGGATTTTTACCTCGGGGCCGTGAATCCACCTCTTCATGAATCAAGGAACACCTCCGGGGAGCTTGTAATGATGATTTGGTAGTATATTGGGTACTTAAGTCTCTAAGTTCCAATTTAGATTGATTTTAACTTAATGTCTACTAATTTTAAGCTCACAATCACAGAGTTCAAAGAAGAAAAACTAGGAAAAATGGATTGAGAATCGTTTTTCCCACCCTTTCTAATTCTTATCTCACTAAAATCTATTTTCTCACTCTAGAATTCTGTAAACTCAAGTTGCAGATTGTTCTTGTTTTCTCCTTTTTTTTCTTCTTTTTTTTCTCCTTTTTTCTCATCCCCCAACTTTTTTTGAAACCTAAGGTGTGTTTTTATAGGCAAATTGGGGTGGTCTTCGAGACCTTTCAGCCATTTTCACCAAAATGGCAAAAAAGAGACTGTCTCAAGGGAGAAGATGAAAGCTGTCTACAAAGGCTGATTTGGCCATGCCACCGGTGACATGGATGATACCGCTGGTGGCATGGGGCGATACTGTTGGCGGCGTCAGCTTTAAAAAACTATTTACCAGCGGGGCCACAAGCCTGAAAAGCTGCCAAACATGGGTCAAAGGGGTCAAAGCGGGATTTTTGAATTTTAATGATATTTTGATGGGGATTTAGAGATTTATTTAGTTTGGGTGTAAATCATTGGTTCAAGCTCCTATCGAACGAATTATTGGCCACACCGAACTGGATTCTACCAAGTATAATGTTTGCAAGGAACATTATATTGGTAATAAAAACTCTAAAGAGAACTTTTATTTTAAGGCATTAAAATTGGGTACACGTTATCATCGTCCCACGAGAGGGACTGCAAAATCCCGTGCTCACACCTAGTGACCAACGTCTCCTTCTTTAATGAATTATTTTGTTTTCTTTTAAATTATGTTTATCTTATTTCCATTATCTTTCAATTGAGGAATAATCAAGGCTGACTGGATGTTGTGAGGCTTGTTCTTAATCTTCTTTTGAATTTTAGTTTCCAATTAAACTGGTAATAACTTTCTCATTATCTTTTTAATCTCTTCAATTTGGTCAACTGTTGTTTTTTGAATTATAATGAATTGTTATTTTCATTGAATTTATGCTCATCATAGTTTAATGAAAAATTGTAACAAACGATTTCTTTAACAAGTTTTCGTGGTTTATTCGATTTAAATCAATCTTTATGTTTGATCATCATAATTTTTGTTTAAAGTAGGTTCTTCAAAACTTAATACTTTTTTATGATTCAATCTTGACAGCTTCTGCAAGTGCGCCTAATAATCGAGGCTTTTTTAGTTTAGCTCATCTAAAACCAATCCCATATATAGAAAAAGAATTTAACTCATGCTCATCACAGTTATAACCATTTAATTGATATTTTGAATCCATCATTTTTGCCTATGATCAATTGCAACAAAGCTGAGAGTATCCTTAACTTGAAGAGTTCTTAATTTTATATTTTTATTCTTTTAATTTCAATATTTTTATTTTAGCATTCAAAACAATCTTCAAACCCCCCCTTGTTTTATTTTTATTGCATTTTATTTGCTATGAACTTCAGTAGAATTGATTACTTAGTCCATGTGGAGACGATCCCACTTGCCACTACTACAGATTTATTTGTTTGGTGTTAAACAGTTTTTATTATTTATCTTTAGTGGATTTGACACCCATCAGGTAGATGTAGGAGTAGAAGAAGAAGATGAGGATAATCTGCCTCTTACTAAGATCCTAAAGCAAACTCCGGTGAAATCAAGAAAACGATTAAGAAAGGCTGTAACAACTAGTAATGAAGAAAATGAAATTGCTCCGAAGAAAAGGCTACTCAAAAAGGGGCCAACCTTCTTTGAGGCAATGAAGGTAAAGAGGGCCTTCGTAGAAACTTAGCTTCTAGAAGATACATAATTTAATGAAATGATGGAAGCTGTCCAGGAAAACCAATCTATTCCAACTATAGAACGACCTGAAGGCTCGTCTAGAGTGGTTAATCTAGACGTACTTCTAGAGCTAGAAAGTGTTAATCCCTAAGAATCTCTTCCGAAAGTGGTAAATTCAGAAAGACCTAAAAATGCTCTTGGTGAGGAAGTTGAGGACATTACCAACTTGCCTGAGATTCAAGCAGAAATAAGCAATCCTACACAGCAAAGTGAAGAAGTAAACATTATTCTAAATGCTGCTTCTGATGAAACTGAGTTTGAAGAAGATCAAGGCAACTTGGGTGCAAATGAATTATCAACTGCATCCAAGGAAGATGAGCCTAGCCTAGAGCTAAATGAACCAGAGGAGGGAACTGATCTAGGATGCAATGAGAATGCCACATTGGCAAAATCAAAGGGCGAGGTCATTCCGGATGATTCAAAGGAATAATGAGAAAAGGACAATAATGAATAAAAATAAGGGAAGATGACAATCAAAATGATGATCGAAAAATATAGAGAGGAAAGGGATGATAATAATGATGAAAAACTTGATAATGAGGATAAGGCAGAAAATGAAGATGTTGAAGAAAAAGATGAGGAGGATGATAATGAAGATGAATGCTCATTTGTTCCAAGCTTTGAACTCAGACCTAGATCAGGCACTCCAAACACTCCAACTGCAAAAGGTGAAAAATTGAGATTGGCCTCGTAATGAATACAAGAAGCAGCCACTAAGGATAAGGAGCAAAAGTCATAGATTAAACCAATCCTCCGAGGTATTTATGCAAGATTAGGGATAATTGAATCCTCAACTCAGAACTTATCAATTTCCCAGAATTTGAAGTCTAAACTGGAAGAAGTAAGGAACAAGCTAACAGAGATTAAGCAAAAATCAGGTAATCCATAAAATGCAAATCGTGTTATAGAGAAAACCTTATCCAAAGTCACTCCAGCTTTGGAAAAGATATCTAATGGGATTGCAGAAGTTAAGCAATGAGCGTTACAAGCATCATCCGGAGTTGATTCAAGCAAAGTTAATATTCTTGAGCATGTAAACTCCTCCTCAAATGGGCTGAAACAACATATGGATAAAAAAATTGAATACCTGCTAAAATCCATCCCATCTGCTATCACTCAAAGCACATAACCAATCTCTTCTGAAATCAAGTCTATCCACACATAGCAAAAGTCATATAGTGAACAATTGACTAAATTCTTCTAGGATGATCTGCAATCCATTATAGAAAAAGCTTTAGAAGACTTGGGCTCTGATTGTCAAATAGGCCTCTACTCATTCAAGAAAACTCTAGCTAACTAGAGAGATATGTCCAATGTTGAGCACTAACACCTAAATGAAGGCATTCACAATAGTTCCAAAATAATAGAAGAAGAAATTAACCAACTTGGATCCTTACTGATAGATTTGAGCTTAACAGCTCCATCCGGATCAATTCCATTCGGATATATTCATGAAAGTCTGCTACTCCCATTCTTTCAGTAGTTGGTTCAACACATAAGCGAAACAAGCTATAGGGGTTACAAATGCATGTTATCCATTATCAGAGGAATGGTCCCATACTTTGAAGAGGAAGAAAAAGAATATGCTCCTAAGCATCATCCTTATCTCACAAAATCTTATGCTGAACTCCGAAAATATCTCAAGCCAATTTACATTGTTCCTGCCATTGTAGATAAGATTGTAGAATAAAAGCTAGCTAGCAATCCGGATTATATAGTCCTCTCCGGAGCTAGGGAGAGACAATGTGATAGGAGAAGAGTATTAGAAATTGTCCCCTCAATTGCTATAAACAAAAAAGGGGGAGAAAATCCAAGATAAGGAAGCCAAAGCAAAAGCCAAGAAGGGTAAAAAGTAGGCATAGCTAGATTCATTTCATGACTTTCCAAATAGCAAGCTATGCATTTCATTTCACTTATAACTCTCTATATTTGTAATACTGTACTTTAATGATGTTAACTATTTATAAACAGCATAAGTTATATAGTGAAATCATCTTTCAAAATAGCTTCTAAGTACAATCATAAATTGTACTTCAAAAACTTAAAAGCTAAGATGTAAAAATATTGGGGGAGTTAGAATGCTAGTATTATGGGGAAGAACTCACGTAAATGACGAAGAATCGAGAATCATAATTAGCTCATATATTCCCTTCCTGAAATGCTTCCGTCCTTAGGTTTTTTTTATATCAAAATGGGGGAGATTGTTGAAAATCAAGCATCCAAAAGCCCTAGAAATAATTCAAAAAGGAGCATTCGAATCACAATTTTGAAAGGAAACAAAATCTGAAGTACTAATTAACCATCTAAAAGAAACTAGAAGAAGGCATCTCGATCAAGGATCTAAAGGAAACAAAACTCCAAGCTCAAATAGATCATCCGGATCACGGTTTGAAGGAAACAAACCATCAAAGAATCACATCTGGACTTAGCATAAAGTAGAAACAAGTCACTAAGTCTAGGGAAATATGCATCCGGTCTTAAGAATAGAAGATAGCATTCCCCAAGCACAAGAAGGCAGCATTCGGAGAAGTGAACTGATTGAATTAACATCCAGAAAAGTTAGAGTCTGAAGACATCCGGAAGATTCAAATTTAGACAAAGGGAAAGCATTTGAATAACAAATTTTCCCTCCAAGATTGGTCTCAGTCAATAGTACTATTTGCCTTAAAGATTGAAAAAGTAACAACTTGCACACAACTAAGAAAAGGACAAAAGGACTAACATGGAAGGAGAAAAAGGTAACAACCTTTTTACATAGACCAACGGCAAGGCACATGGAGTCTAAACTAAAGAAAAAGTTGCCTAAAATTTGGCAAAACACAAAATGTCAAACAAATGACTATAGACAACTTCGGTCTGTCAAATCCCATCAACTCATTGGATCATTTAATGGGTCTAACGGACATATCAATGGCTCTAGAAGTGACACCTTATATCTAATCAATGGTGAAGATTCAAAATCAATGTTAACAATACACAATAACTAAATTTCTAAACCAAGCCTATAAAAGCCAAGCTTCACAAGTTGAGAAGAAGCTGATTGATTCAATAGGTAATAATATATTAACAAATCCACTGCTCAATATGTTTCAAGAATCCCTCCATGAACTAATCTATTTCCAATCTATTTTGTAAGGATTCTTAAGTGACTTTATAAAATTGAAGAATCCAAAAACCTAAACCATTTTGACAAATCAAGTGTGGAATATCTCATACTTTGGTTAGTACTGAGATTGGAATTCAGCTTAAGCTAGAGAGTTTAAGTGGTATATCCATGTAGGACTTAGCTTAGACTTGGATAGAGTTTAAGTTGTATATCCTACTAAAGAAATAGGACTCAACCTGAAGTTGGTGCTTTTGGTGGTATATTCTACATCTGGAACAGGGGTCACCTTCCGGAGAAAAGCTCAAGAGGACTCAGCTAGAAATTTGTGCTTTTAGAGGTATATCCTACATCTAGAGGAGAAAACATGTCCAGAGATAACTATAAAGTCTTGATTCCTTCCCACAAAAGGAATCTCACTAGTGGATTAAGCTTAGAGGAGGAAACTCCAAGGATTGGATGTAGGCAGGGCCGAACGAGTATAAAAATCCTTGTGTTTGATTCTCTTTACTGATTCAATCTTTACTTTAAGTGCCTTTTAATTCAATATTTGCATCATCTGGATCCAACATATCTGGATCCTTTCAAACACACTACATAGACTTTTTAAAAGTCTACAAATTCCATAAAAAGAGGTCATTCACCCCCCTTTGACCTTTAATAGATATGCACAAGGACCAACATATATTGGAGATCGCAATAAGATAAACACTTGGTGTGTGTGTGTATGTGTGTGTGTATATATATATATATATATATATATATATATATATATATATATATATATATATATATATATATATATATATATATATCAAGGTGTTAATGTTTATCTTTACGCAGTAGCTTTGTGAATATCCTCATGCTTGAGATACTAGTTACCTTATGTGGTACTATCACTATACTTTTTGTCATTCCTATTCACTCCTTAATTTAGGGTGTCACGGGTGATTACGGGTGTAATGATGACATCATGTTGGTAAGCTATGTAGTTTGAAAGAATCCATCGGTCTGGATATATTAAGGAGTTATATCTGGCCACTTGTTGAAGTGATGATTGCTATGAAACCTCTAATCATAGTATGTGTTTGATGGTAATAGTTTCTAGTCAAACACATTATGGTAAAGAGCAATATACTTTAATAACAAGTAAATAACTGGGATAGCTTGGCGAAACCTCGCTATTACTAGGTTTACACTTTAACTGAAACCAATAAACCAGATGGTACTTATATTAAAGAATGGAAGGAGTTCATCACATTGGGAAACTATTGCATTAACCAGAATTAAGTCATAAGCACAAATCATGTTCTGAGTAATAGGGGATGGTGGACTGTTTCTAGAGGTGTACTACAGTCATTTAAGGTCATTGAGTTCTAATCACGGTCTAGAACCTCGAGCCAATAGTTCCTATAGAACAAGGATTGGTTAAGCCTTAATAGCTCAATACTTTAGGATCCTATAAGGTCACACACGTTAGACTTTTATCGGACTAAGTAAAGAATTAATAGACTTGATCTATTCCGAGAATATTAAATGTTGAATGGTTGGACTATTACCTAGTTAGACTGGAGATTTTATTTTTGATTGGTAACTCATTTATTAGGGTCATAAATAAAATTATTTGAAAGTGATCAAAGGGGAATTTTTCTGAATGGGTTGGACCTAGAAGATATTGGATGTCTTAGACTGTAAAATGCGCTGCGGGATTTATGACACATAAGGCGTGTGAAATCTCGCACCATAGGCTCACAAGTGTCATAGTGCGGCACTTGTGGAGGCCCCAAAACTGGGATCTCCAGCGCTGCCATTGCAGCACTAGACCAATGCAAGATTCCTCACAAGCCTAACTTGCAAGATGCATAGCGTGCCACATACGCGGCCAACCTATGGGGCTCCAAGCATCGCGAGTCAGACCTGCATGTAGGATGTGTATTTTGCACATCCCACATCAGAAATAGGGAAGCCATTTGGGTTCCCCAAGCCTATAAATGGGCTTCACCTCTCCCTTTTGCAAAAAAACCAAGTATTCTTTTCTAAGTCTTGACTTGAGCGTTCTCAAGTTGACTTCGAAGAATATTTTTGAGGAGCTACAAACATTTTTAGGCACCTCTAGTTAATATATTTACATGGGATTTTGGAGTGGTCTAGCAGCTACTCGAGGCTCTGCAATTCTTCCTCATTGGGAGTTTTTGGTTAGTGGAGTTCATATGGATACTCATAGAGGCTATTCCACACTTGGAGGCTTGTGCAAGAGGGTTCAGTCAAAGCATGCTTCAACTGGTAAGTTTCCTTCTTTCTCTTTTAATTATTAGGTCTTCTTCTTTAAGCGTTTTTATACTTAATAATCATGCTTAGATTGTTTTGCATGCTTAGTTTATTTTATGATTAGGTTATACTATAAAGTTATAACATGCTTACTATAAAATATATTTATGCTACGATATAATTTAGAAGTATGGTGTGCCTAGCCTATGCATGCTAGCCTAGGTAGAGATGTTTAGTTAAGGCTTTAATTAATTTATATGCAACTAATAGGAGTTCCTTGGGACAAGGGATAAAATTTTTAAATTCCTCCATGCCTATTATGCATGTTCAAAGTGACTGCCAGGTCCTAACACGGATATGGTATGATTGAAATCAATCAAACCTATTTGGCTGTGATTGACACTTATATAGATGGGGAGGAGCTGTATGGGTCCTAGTAGAACCTGTACCTGTCCCTCATAGCCATATGGTGTTGGTGGGCCCGTACATGTCTCTCTATAGACCCATACCCCATGTGTGACCCATACGGGGCCCTAAAGGCAGTCTAAGTCTCCTAAACTCTGGCTAGACTCATCTCTGCTGCAATGTTAACACCTCTTGTGGATAACTCTTATAGAAGGTTACAATATCTAGCTCTCATCATCATTTTATAAGAAGGACGATTAAAATCCAGTGCTCACATATTGGCCCTCATGGGATCACCACAGATATAGATATATATGATCTCATGATATGAGTAAGGGTTTCAAAATCATACCTGAGGTGATGATATAGGTGAGTTCTTTTCTTGAGGCAAACTTCTTTCCATGGTGTCCCTTTCATGAGGTACACGACATTCCTTTGTGTTCCTTTCTAAAGGCAAACATACCTCATTTGTGTTCCTCTATCCAAGCAAACGACTCTCCTTTGTTGTGTGTATCCCTTTCTTAAGGCGAATGATTTTCCTTTGACTGATGGTGTATCCCTTTCCTAAGGTGGATGAATTTTCCTCATATCCCTTTCCTAAGGCGGATCGACTTTCCTGGTTGTGTATCCCTTTCCTACGGCAGATGATTTCTCGTTGTATCCCTTTCTTAAGGCAGATTGACATTCCTAATGGTGTATCCCTTTCCTAATGCTGATGACTCTCCTATTAGGGGTTTGGATAATATGAAGCAGGTTACCCCTAGGGGAGTTGATTGCTGAGAAGATAGCCTTCTATGGCTAGTCTGCTTGGGGACGGTGTCCCTTATTTGGATTACTGGGGAGAAATAGCTTGGAGGAGATTCCAACTACTTTAAGGAAAGCGGCCCTTGGACATTTTTGTTGGAATAAATGATTCAGAAGCCCAAGAAGAATGCATCTGGATAAGGTTTTGAAGGAAACAACTCCTAAGTCCAAGAAGATCACATCGAGATAAAAGTTTTAGAAGAAAACAAATTCCTTAGTCCTAGAAGATAGCATCCGGATAAAGTTCCAGAAGAAAAAAACCTCTTAAGTCCAAGAAGATAGCATCTGGATAAAGTTCCAGAAGAAAACGACCACCAAAGTCCACAAAGATAGCATCCGAAAAAGATTACATCATAAGAGGATCCAGCAAAGTCAAAACTTGAAGACATCCGAAAGACACAATTCATAAGACAAAGGGAAATATTCAAAATATTATTTTCCATCCAAGTTGGTAAGAAATCAAACTCGTCTTTCTGCCTTGGATGATGTAAAAGCCACAACTAGCATTATTTCAGCAAAGGACAAAAAGGATTGACACAAAAAGAGAAATATGTAACTACCTTTTTAACCTAGACCAATAGCAAGGCATGTGGATCCCAAAAAGAGACAAACTCTGCGCAGAAGTTTGCAGAGCACAAAAATCCAAAGAAACGACATCTAACGTCTTTATTGCTTCAATCCCAAAAAATTCAAACATGACATTTATTAGATCTAACAGAAAAATCAAAGGCTTTGGTTGTGCCAACACTTATCCGATCAATGGTGGAGATTCAAGATTACCCAACCGATATATTTATGATCCAAGCCTATAAAAGACAAGCTTCACATGTTGAGAATATGTTGGTTGATTTGAGAAATCTACAATCTTGTGAAATCTGCTTTTCAATCAGTGATCAAAATCCCTTCAAGAACTAAACACTTAAAATCTATTTGTAAGAATTCTTAAATCAATTTAATAACTTGAAGAATTCAAAACCCACCTTTGCAAAGAAAAACATTATAAAACCTCATACTTAGGGTAAGTATTGAGATTGAGGACTTAGCTTGAACTAGGAAGAGTTTGAGTGGTATATGCCTGAGAGAAGAGGACTTAGCCAACTTAGGTGTTAGCTTTTGGTGGTATATCCTACATCTAGAAGAGAGGGAACCTACATAGACAACTTGTAAAGGACTTAGCCAAGCAAGGTTTTAGTTGTGGTTGTATATCCTACATCCGAAGGAGAAGAAATCTCCGAAGATAAATTGTAAAGGCTTGATTTCCGACCGTGAAAGAAATAAATCTCACTATTGGATTGAAGCTCGGCGGAGGAAACTCCGGGGACTGGAGTAAGGAGGGCCAAACCAGTATAAAATGACTATGTTTGAATTCCTTTACTTTAATCTTTTATTTTTGTGCATTCTATGTTATATCTACATCATCCGGATCCAATAACTCCGGTTCATTTTAAGCACACTACACATGGACTTTTAAAAGTCTAAAATTCTACAAAAAGGGTCATTCACCCCCCTCTAACCCTAGTCAATACTCACATAGGGACCAATAAGTGGTATTAGAGCAAGTGCTCACAACTAGAGACTTAACAATCTCAACCTAAATGTCCAATTGATCTCAACATGAAGATGATTTATCAGAATAATAACTCACAGTTTCTCCTAGAGGGTATGTCTATAACCGTCCCCCACTCTTCACCGATGAACACTACTCATTCTGGGAAAATCAGATGAAAAATTTATATAGGCACAGATCATGCTAACCTAGATGGCCATCAAGGATGGCCCATATGTCCCTACTTATGAGGTTGAGGGTATCATAACTAGGAAACCCTCTAATTAATTGGTTGATAATGATTAGAAAAAGTTGCATGAAAATGCACATGCTATTAACATGCTTCATTGTGCTCAGAGTGCAGTTGAATTTAATAGGATTTTAGGCTACAAAATAGCTCAGGAAATTTGGCAAAAACTTAAAGTGACATATAAAGGAACTAACAAGGTTTGAGAAGCCAAAAGTGATCTCCTCCAGCAAAAATTGGAAAATATCAAGATGGAACCTAAGGAATCAATCAGTAGCATGAATACTAGATACGCTATCATGGTAAATGAAATGAAGAGACTCGGAAAGGAGATCACATAAGAGGAAATGGTGAAGATGATTTTCTGGAGTTTCGCCAAGGAATGGGACAACAATAAAACATTCATTTAGGAGGCTCCTGACCTAAAATTTTATGGTTATAATGGAATCATTGGAAATATGCTAACCTAAGAGCTATCTCTAGAAAGGTATAGTTAACAAGAAAAGAAGCCTGAAGAGAAAAACAAAGGAATTGCTCTCAAGGCAGACTCCTCTGAAACAGAAAAAAATTCAAGATAACCTTCCTATAAAAATGAATAAATGGCTATGCTAGCTAAACAATGCAGAAGATTTCTTAGGATGGAAAAAAAGGGTCAAAGATAAGGTTTAAAAGGTTTTACTCGAGGAGAAGGAAAGAAAGCAACTCCAAGAAGAATAGATACAAAAAAGGTTTGGAGGATAAGAAAGATACAGAGAAAGAGATGGCCTGCTTTGAATGTGGAGAAAAAGGACATATCAAAGTACAATGTCTCAAGTTCAAAAAGGAGAAGAAGTACAAGAAAAACGCAATGGTGGCCACATATAGCAACAGTGAGGAAAGTAGTAGCTCATCATCCTAAGATGAAGAAGATGATGCTACCAACTATGTATTTATTGCATTAATTGAGCCAGAGGTAGATCATTCCGAAAAAGGAAAAACTCATAAAATCATTAAGCAAGCTGAAGAATCAGAGTCTGAGTCTGCCAGTATAGAGGTGAACTCTCACTCTAACTTCATTTCTAACAATGATCTTGCTAAAGCCTTAGGGATTGTGATCAACAATCTAAAGAAGAACATAAAACACATCAAACTTCTTCAAAGACAATTAATGGAGCTAGCAGAAGATGCTAAGGCTATAGGACAAGATATCAATCTCATAAGGGCTACAAAGAACTGTGAGAATGTTGAAGAAAATTCCATAAGATCTCAAGTCCAAATTGTTGGATATGATGTATGCCCTTAAGGCAATTAGGGCGATATATCTTAATTATGTAATATTACGAATAATTTGTTTAGTCAATAAAGGCATTTAATCTTTTGTTTATATCAGTGTGCTTGTATATATATATATACATATTATAGCTGGTTAAATGTATTTATTGATGTATGTATGCAAAAGTCCTTGACATATCATAGCATAAAGTCAAGGAAATTATAATTGGACTATATTTAGCTTCATGTGCGATTATGATTATGTCTAAACTATCCCTAGTCATAGTTTCATCAAGAAAGGATATTGATGAAGCAGAAAGACTAGCATGTGGTCAAATTTCTTGGTAAGGGTCCAAGTAGTTAATCTCCTAAGGACTGAAGGTGGTGCCTTAAGTTTGACACATGGATATATCTGGGAGATATATTGGAGACCGCAATAAGATAAACACTTGGTATATATATCAATGTATTAGTGTTTATCTTCATGCGATAAGCTTTGCGAATGTCCTCATACTTAAGATACTAGTTACCTTGTGTGGTACTATTGATATACTTTGGGTCATTACTATACACTCATTAATTTAGGGTGTTACGGGTATAATGATTACAGCACATTAGTAAGCTGAGTTGTCAGAAAGAATCCATTGCTTTGAATATATTAAGGAGTTGTACTTGGCCTCGTGTTAAAGTGACGATTGCCATAAACCTCCTATCAGAGATTGTGTTTGATAGAAACGGTTTCTAGTCAAACACACTGTGGTAAAAGGCAATATACTTCGGTAACAAGTAAACTATAGGGATATCTTAGAGCAATCCCGCAATTAGTGGGCTAACACTTTTACTGAACCCTATAAACTAGATGGTACTAATGTTACAAAATGGAAGGAATTTATCGCACTGGATAACTATTGCATTAATCGGGATTAAGTCGTAACTTAAATGACATTCCAAGTAAATGGGGATGGTAGACCCTTGCTAGAGGCGTACTACAGTCATTTAAGGCAATCGAGTTCTATTCACGGTCTAGAACATTGAGCGAATGGTTCTATTAGCACAAGGGTTGTTTAAGCCTTAACAGCTCAATACTTTGAGATCCTATAGGGTCACACACATTGGACCTTCATCGCACTAGGTAAAGAACTAATAGATTTATTCTATTACAAAAACATAACATAAATAAGAATTGGGTTATTATTTGATTGGTTAAAATTGATTAGCTCAATTTTAGATAGACCAAAGAATTTATTTTGACCGGTAACTAATTAACTAGAGTCATAAATAAATTATAATTGATTAGATCAATTGTGGTTGGACCAATGAATTTATTCATACTAGTAACTAATTTATTAGGGTCAAAAATAAATATTTATGTGAAAGGATTAAAAGGAGAATTTTGCATTCGTAAGTTAAAACCAAAAAGTATGAAATATTTTGTACAAAGTTTGATTGCACGGAGTACACCGATAGCTGCACGAACACTATTGGTCAGTGTTCGCGGCATCCCATGTTCATGGGCTACACAAAGGGAGCCCATGAAAGGGCACCGCGAGCTGGCCTCGCGGGGCCATGAGGCCCAGCTTGCGAGCAAATGCGGATCCCATAGATCCGAGTGTATGACCCGTATAGGGATAGGAGTTTTACCCCCATCCCACATTGCTTTTGGGGAGCAATTTTTTTACTCCCCAAGCCTATATATAGGCACCCTTTCTCCCCTTTCAATATGCAGCATAGCTCAGAGCATAAATCCTAAACGAGATTTGAAAAGAATAATCTCTTGGGTAATTGAGCAAGTTATTTTTGAGGAGCCTGAATTTATTCAGCCACATCTAGTTTATATTTTTGGGTATGGCTTCTAAAGTGATCTAGCAACTACTTGAAGCCTCTTAGTTCTTCCTCCAGGGGAGGTTTTGGTTAGTGGGGTTCATGTGGATACTCATAGAGGCTATCCTACGCTTGGAGGCTTCTGCAAGAGGGTTTTGCTAAAGCACGGTTCAACTAGTAAGTTTTCATTCTTTCTCTTTTATTATTAGGTCTTTTTCTTTAAGCATTTCTAGACTTACTAATATGCTTAGGTTGTCTTGCATGCTTATTTTATTTTATGCTTAGGTTATAACTTAGAGTTATAACATGTTTAGGTTATAGCTTAGAGTTATAACATGCTTAGTTTATAGCTTAGAGTTATAACATGTTTAGGTTATAGCTTACAGTTATAACATACTTAGCATAAAATATACGTGCTAAGATATAATTTGGAATTATGGTATGCCTAGCCCTTTTGCAAGCTAACCTAGGTAGAGAATTATTTAGATAAGGCTTTATTTAATTTATATGCAACTAATAGGAGTTCCTGGGGACATGGAAAAAATTTTGAATTTCCACCATGCCTGTTATCCATGTTCTATCTGACTATCAGTTCCTTACAGTATTATCAGAGCCTGCCTATTTAGTGCATAATTAAATTAAATTTATTGAATACAAGCTTAAAGGAACTGCAATATAAATATAACAAATAAAAGTATTAGTTATTTTGCATATAATCTAGGTTGATGGAATAATTATAATAAAGAGTTGAACCCACCTAAGGTTAGACCTTATAAATTAATCCTAAAATTCCCTGAATTGATACAAGTTAATATAAGTTTTTCCATCTGATAAAATCCTAGATTGGGTGAGATGCTTAACACCAATAAAATCCCAAAGCAAATATATTAAGGCAAGTTGTATTTTGCCTTACTCAAATTTATAATACGGTCTATTTGGGCTCCCAAGTGCTATGCAAAGTGTTCCTTCTAGTCCACATTGATTGTTTGTAAAGTTTGAGATAGGGTCTGCCTTAACAGAACTGGGGTAGTCGACCATAAAATTGGGGGCTAGGCACAGATCTGAGACATATTCAAGGAGATGCTAATATAAGAGCACACGTCCCTTGGGTTTAGGGAACTTCAATGAATTAGCAATTGCATTCAATGCAAATGGAATGGGATTCCAACTATGACTTACTATTATAACTTGACTCATAAAATTAGGGGTTGTAATAGACTAGTTATAGATGCTGCCTACTAGGAAATTTAGCTGGGCGAAAATTCCCGAATTCAATAGAATAGGGTATTGTAAATATTGAAGAAAATAGTAGGATAAATGTGTTTCATTAAAAGACCTTATATTAAATGCATGTACTTAAACTAATATCCAAACTCTTTTCTTTTCTTCTATCTTAGGTTTAAAATGACTTGCAATGTTAATCTCTGTATGTTACTTGACACCAAATTGAATGGCTCGAACTTTTCTGATTGGTTTCGAGCTATTAGAATAGTTCTCAGATCCGAGGGAATTGCCCATGTTCTAAGTGAAATTTTCCCTGTTGAATCTGATGTTAAGGATCATATGGAACATAATGCCTAGTTGAAGTACTGGAAAGATCGTGAGGCTGTCATGTGTATCATGTTGGGGTCCATGAATCCTAAGCTTCAGAAACAACATGAGAACATGCCCTTAGAGGACATGGTTCTCCATCTTGAGTAGTTCTTTCTAAAGCAGGAAAGGACAGAGAGGTATAAAACCTCTAAGCTCCTTTTTAGAACCAAGATGCAGGGTGGCACCTTTGCCTCTCAGCAATTACTGAAACTCTTGGGATACCTTGAGAAGCTAAATCGATTGGGATTTGAGATAAATCATGTCTTGAGCATTGACCTTGTGTTGATGTCCTTGATAGATAGTTAATCAGGCTTTGTGACAAACTATTACAGGAACAAGATTAATTCTACTATCCCTGAATTAATCAACATGCTAAAAATAGTAGAACCTCAGATTAAGAAGGATCAGAAACCTCTATTGTTGGTTGAAAAAGGCAAGGCTTCTAAGAAGAAGAAGCATGCACTAGGTGCTTAGTAAAGAATCAGTAAGAAGAAGAAACAATAGAAGGCATCTAACTATGTCTGCTTCCAATGTGGGAAACCGGGACATTGGAAGAGGGATTGCAAAGCTTCTGCTTCTGAGCATTTGAAAAAGAAGCCTACAAAGGCATCCACATCAGGTATTTTTGTAATTGAAAATTTTGCTACTTCTCCATGTGAATCCACTTGGGTATTAGATACTGGTTATAGTTCTCATATCTGTACATCTGTGCAGGGACTAAGGAACTATAGAAAACTTACGAAAGGTGAGATGGACCTATGCGTGGGAAATGGAGCCAGAGTGGCTGCACTAGCCGTAGGGAGTTTTAGTCTTGTTTTGCCAAGTGGACTTTGTTTAGTTTTGAATAATTGTTTCTACATTCCAAGTTTTACTAAGAATATTGTATCTATTGCATGTTTAGTAGCAGAGGGATTTGAAATTTTATTTTTGAATAATAATTGTCAGATTTGTTTGAATAATATTCTTTATGGTTATGGAATGTTGAAAGGTGGCATTTATGTTCTTGATACTAGAACAAAATTTTTTAGTATAAACAATGTGGAGAAAGTTAAATTAGCTAATGAGAATTCCTTCTACTTATGGCATTGTCATTTAGGCCACATAAATAAAGATCGCTTAACCAAGTTGCATAAGCGTGGAGACTTGGGCCCAATGGACTTGGAGTCTTATGGTGATTATGAACCTTGTTTAAAAGGAAAAATGAAAAAGTTACCATTTCAAGGAAAGGGTGAATGGGCCACAAGTACATTCGAACTTATACATACTGATGTGTGTGGTCCAATGAGTGTTCAGGCACTAGAAGGATACTCTTACTTCATAACCTTTATTGATGATTACTCACAATACGATTATTTGTACTTGATGAAGCACAAGTCTGAAAGTTTTGAAAAGTTCAAACTATTTAGAGCTGAAGTAGAGAAACAGCTTGAGAAAAGTATTAAAACACTTTGATCGGATTGAGGTGGGGAATACTTAAGTCAGGAGTTTTAGGATTATCTAAAGGAAAATAGGATAGTTCCGTAGTAGACCCCTCCTTATACACCCAACACAATAGAGTGTCAGAAAGGAGGAATCAAACATTATTAGATATGTTCAGGTCCTTGATGAGCCATGCAGATCTTATTAAATCATTTTGGGGATATGCACTAGAGAGCGTGGTTTATGTATTAAATAGAGTACTCTCTAAATCAGTTGATTTCACACCTTACGAAAGGTGGTGTAATAAGAAGCCATCTCTAAGTCACTTAAGAGTATAGGGTTGTCCTACTATGGTAAAGAGGATAGCATCAGATAAGCTAAATGCTAAGGCTCACGAATGTCTGATCATTGGATATCCAAAGAAAATGATTGGATATCTGTTTTATCAACCCAAAGCACAAAAGGTATTTATGTCTCAGAATGCTCACTTTTTGGAAAAGGAACAATTACTTCCAAAAGTCAGTGGGACCAATATTAAACTGGAAGTTCAAGAGGAGGAAACAACCTATCTATTGATAGACCACGATCTAGATATATAAGAAAGTGTGATCCAAGAACAACCTATCGAAACACAATCATTGCGAAGATCAGGTCGCATTCATAAAGGTCCTAAGAGATATGGTTTTTTCATTACGGATGATAATGAACTATATCTTATGGAGGATGATGAACCAAGGACATATGATGAGCCAATGAAAAGCTCAGATTCTGATAAATGGCTAAAAGCCATGAAATCAGAAATGGATTCCATGTATGAGAACCAAGTTTGGAATTTGGTTGATGCACCACAAGAGGTTAGACCAATTGGATGCAAATAGGTCTTCAAGAAGAAGACAGACATGGATGGTAATGTAATTACCTATAAAGCAAGGTTGGTAGCGAAAGGTTATAGCCAATATGAAGGTATTAACTATGATGAAACTTTCTCACTGGTAGCCGTGCTTAAATCCATAAGGATACTCCTCGCCATTGCTGCTCATTACGATTATGAGATCTCACAGATAGATGTGAAAAAAACATTCTTGAATGAGGATTTAGACCGGCATGTGTATATGACACAACTTGAGGGTTCTACATCGTAGAATGGCTCGAAGGTATGCAAGCTACAAAGATCCATTTATGGACTTAAGCAGGCATCCAGGAGTTAGAATATAAGGTTTGATCAGACAATCCAAAAACTGGATTTCTGCCCTAATGCTAATGAGCCTTGTGTTTACAAGAAGGTTAGTGGGAGTTCAGTCGTTTTTCTAGTATTATATGTTGATGACATTCTGCTAATAGGAAACAACATTTCTCTTCTTCAAAACATTAAAGTGTGGTTGTCAAGAAAGTTCTCCATGAAAGACCTTGGTGAAGCAGCATTTATACTAGGTACAAAGATCTATAGATATAGATCCAAGAGGATGTTAGGTCTTTCTCAAAGTACATACATAGACAAGGTATTGAATAGGTTCAATCTTAAGCATTCTGAGAAAGGTTATCTCCCGATGACAAAGGGGATTAACTTATCTAAGGCTGAGTGTCCGAAGATAGCTCAGGAGAGAATGCGCATAAAGAATATATCCTATGCATCCGTGATAGGATCCATCAAGTATTCTATGATATGTATTAGGCCAGACGTCTCTCAAGCTTTAAGCTTTACGAGTAGATATCAGTCGGATCCAGGTGAAAAGCACGGGATGGCCATCAAGGCAATTCTTAAGTACTTGAGAAAGACTAAAGATGAGTGCTTGATTTATGGAGAAGGTGACATCAAAATCAGAGGTTACACTGACGCGAGTTTTCAATCTGACAAGGATGACTTTAAGTCTCAGTCAGGTTTTGTGTATGTGTTAAATGGAGGGGCGATATGCTGGAAAAGTTCCAAGCAAGAAACTACTATTGATTCAACCACGAAATCTAAATACATTACTGCATAAGCTGTCTAGTGAAAGGGATTTATTGGTGATCTCGATGTGGTGCCTGAGGCTATTGATCCAATTACTTTGTATTATGATAATAATGGTGCCATAGCTTAGGCAAAGGAACCACGGTCTCATTAGAAAATCAAACATGTATCTAGAAAGTATCATATAATCGGGGAGATTGTTGATTCTAAGATAATAAGATTAGAAGAAGTACCCACTGATCAGGACCTCGTGGATGGTCTGACAAAGCCATTGACTCAAGTCAAGCATGACCAACATGTTAAATCATAAGGATTAAGAAATATCGCTAATTGGCCTCAGTGCAAGTGGCAGTTTGTTGGATATGATGTATGCCCTTAAGTTAATTAGGGCAATATATCTCAATTATGTAATGGTACGAATAATTTGTTTAATCAATAAAGGCATTTAATCTTTTATTTATATCAATGTGCTTGTATGTGTGTGTGTGTGTATATATATGTATGTATATATATATATTATAGCTGGTTAAATATATTTATTGATGTATGTATGCAAAAGTCCTTGACATATCATAGCATGAAGTCAGAGAAATTATAGTTGGACTATATTTGGTGGAACCTACTTCATGTACAATTATGATTATGTCTAAACTATCCCTAGACATAGTTTCATCAAGAAAGGATATTAATGAAGTGGAAAGACTAGCATGTGGTCAACTTTTTTGGAAATGGTCCAAGCATTTAATCTCCTAAGGACTAAAGGTGGTGCCTTAAGTTTGACACATGGATATATCGGGGAGATATATTAGAGACCATAGTAAGATAGAAACTTGGTATATAAATCAATGGGTTAGTGTTTATCTTCATGCAATAAGCTTCGCAAATGTCCTCATACTTAAGATACTAGTTACCTTGTACGGTACTATTACTATACTTTGGGTCATTACTATGGATAGGTATAGTGATGATAGCATGTTGGTAAGTTGAGTAGTGAAAAAGAATCCATCGCTCTGGATATATTAAGGAGTTGTACCTGACCACTTGTTGAATTGATGATTGCCATAAACCTTTGATTGGAGTATGAGTTTGATAGAAATGATTTCTATTCAAACACACTATGGTAAAAGGGAATATACTTCGGAAACAAGTAAACTACTAGGATAGGTTGGAGCAACCTCGCTATTAGTGGGTTAACACTTTAACCAAACCCTATAAACCAGATGGTACTAATGTTAAAGAATGGAAGGAATTTATCACACTGGATAACTATTGCATTAAACAGGATTAAGTCATAAGCACAAATGATGTTCCGAGTAATGGCGGATGGTAGACCCTTGCTAGAGGCTTACTATAGTCGTTTAAGGCAATCAAGTTCTATTCACAGGCTAGAACTTCAAGCCAATGGTTCCATTAGAACAGGGGATGATTAAGCCTTAACAGCTCAATACTTCGGGATCCTGCAAGGTCACACACATTAGACCTTCATCGGACTAAGTAAAGAACTAATACATTTGTTCTATTACAAAAAATATAATATAAATAATAATTGTATTATTATTTGATTGGTTCAAATTGATTACATCAATTATGGATAGACCAAGCAATTTATTTTGATCGGAAACTAATTAATTAGAGACATAAATAAATTATAATTGATTAGATCAATTTTGGTTGGACCAAGAAATTTATTTTGACTGGTAACTAGTTTATTAGGGTCAAAAATAAATATTTATTTGAAAGGATTAAAATGGGAATTTTGCATTGGCAAGTTGAAAACCAAAAAGTATGAAATATTTTGTACAAAGTTTGGTTGCACGGAGTACACCAAAAGGTGCGCGAACACTACTGGGCAGTGTTTGTGGCAGCCCATGTTCATGGGCTACACAAAGGCAGCCCCTGAAACGGCACCGTGAACTGGGCTCGCAGCATGGGCAACGAGGCCCAGCTCGCAAGCAAGGCAATGCCCATAAGGGCTTTGCCTTGTGGCACACAGAGTGCACAGCATGTTGTGTGCACGGGTCAACAGGCAAATCCCATGGATCTACGTGTATGACCCATATAGGATTGGGAGTTTTACTCGCATCCCACATTGCTTTTGGGGAGCAATTTTTTTTGCATCCCAAGCCTATATATAGGCACCCTATCTCCCCTTTCAATGTGCACCACTGCTCAGAGCATAAATCCTTAGTGGGATTCGAAAAGAGTACTCTCTCAGGGTAATTGAGCAAGTTATTTTTGAGGAGCATGAATTTTTTCGGGCACCTCTAGTTTATATTTACAGGTGAGGCTTCTAGAGTGGTCTAGCAACTTCTCAAGGCTTCTTAGTAATTTCTCCCGGGGAGGTTTTGGCTGGTGGGGTTCATGTGGATACTCATAGAGGCTATCCTATGCTTGGAGGCTTGTGCAAGAGGGTTCTACTAAATCACGCTTCAACTGGTAAGTTTTCCTTCTTTCTCTTTTATTATTAGGTCTTTTTCTTTAAGCTTTTTTAGACTTAATAATATGCTTAGGTTGTTTTGCATGGTTAGTTTATTTTATGCTTAGGTTATAACTTAGAGTTATAACATGCTTAGGTTATAGCTTAAAGTTATAACATGCTTAGGTTATAGCTTAGAGTTATAACATGTTCAAGTTATAGCTTAGAGTTATAACATACTTAGCATAAAATATACATGCTAGGATATAATTTGGAATTATGGTATGCCTAGCCCGTTTGCATGCTAACCTAGGTAGAGAATTATTTAGTTAAGGCTTTATTTAATTTATATGCAACTAATAGGAGTTCCTAGGGATAAGGACAAAATTTTGAATTTTCGCCATGCATGTTATGCATGTTCAATCTGACTGTCAGTTCCCAACACAAATACTCAGTGACAATTTGTTTGGGCTTGAGAAGGAAAAAGCATTGATGAAGGAAGTTGCCGGAAGGAATCCAAAGCCTTCAAATCTAAGAAGAAAGAACATCAGCAGACAACCTCAAGCACAAATATATACAGCTGCTAAAAAAGGAAAGGTTGTAATAATCTATGATTACTTACCATCCAAGTAAAGAAAAAATCACAAAGCAAACATAGCTACTCCAGTTAACCACCAGATACAAACTGGACAAGCAGACTTACAACTATCTAAAGCTGGGTATTCCAGAGATTACAGAGAGAATGATCTCCAGAAGATTGAGAAGAAGCTGGAATAGAACAAACTCATTTTTTGGGGCAAGTTTTGTGGTAGAAATAAGGATCTAACTAAATCGTGTAGATTTAAAAATGGTTATTATGATATTAATCCATGGTCGGAAACAGTTATTAACCCCAGAGGACCCAAATTTGATCGGGTCCTTCTTTCTCTTTTATTATTAGGTCTTTTTCTTTAAGCTTTTTTAGACTTAATAATATGCTTAGGTTGTTTTGCATGGTTAGTTTATTTTATGCTTAGGTTATAACTTAGAGTTATAACATGCTTAGGTTATAACTTAAAGTTATAACATGCTTAGGTTATAGCTTAAAGTTATAACATGTTTAGGTTATAGCTTAGAGTTATAACGTACTTAGCATAAAATATACGTGCTAGGATATAATTTGGAATTATGGTATGCCTAGCTCGTTTGCATGGTAACCTAGGTAGAGAATTATTTAGTTAAGGCTTTATTTAATTTATATGCAACTAATAGGAGTTCCTAGGGACAGGGACAAAATTTTGATTTTTCGCCATGCATGTTATGCATGTTCAATCTGACTCTCAGTTCCCAACACAAATACTCAGTGACAATTTGTTTGGGCTTGAGAAGGAAAAAGCATTGATGAAGGAAGTTGCCGGAAGGAATCCAAAGCCTTCAAATCTAAGAAGAAAGAACATCAGCAGATAACCTCAAGCACAAATATATACAGTTGCTAAAAAAGGAAAGGTTGTAATAATCTATGATGACTTACCATCCAAGTAAAGAAAAAATCACAAAGCAAAAATAGCTACTCTAGTTAACTACCAGATACAAACTGGACAAGCAAACTTGCAACTATCTAAAGCTGGGTATTCCAGAGATTACAGAGAGAATGATCTCCAAAAGATTGAGAAGAAGCTAGAATAGAACAAACTCATTTTTTGGGGCAAGTTTTGTGGTAGAAATAAAGATCTAACTAAATTGTGTAGATTTAAAAATGGTTATTATGATATTAATCCATGGCTGGAAATGGTTATTAACCCCAGAGGACCCAAATTTGATCGGGTACCCGAACCCACTTACTAATTTTGTAGGTATACCTGAAGTCCACAGCAGAACAAAAATCTAGTACATTGATAGTGGATGTTCAAGGCACATGACTGGTGATGAAAGTGCTTTCATCACATTGGCCTAGAAGAAGAGTGGAAAAGTCAGCTTTGGAGACAATAAAAAAGGACAGATCATTGGGCATGGAACCATTAGATCTGAATTGAAGATAGAAGATGTCTCTCTAGTTAATGCACTAAAATTCAACCTACTCAATGTTGCTCAGCTATGCGACAAAGGGAGAAAGGTGATCTTTGACTTTAAAGGTTACTCAATCATTGGTAGTAAGTCCAATCAACTTATTCTTCATGCACCTAGATTAAATAATGTTTATTGTGTGAACATTAAAAATGAGAAAAAGAATAATATATGCTTGGTGTCTAAAGAAGTAGAATCGTGGCTATCGCACTGGACGTTGGGACATGTTAGCATGAACCTCATGTCCAAACTAGCCATAAAGGGACTAGTTGAGGGTTTGCCTAAGGTTGCTTTTATTAAGGATCAAATATGCAATGCATGTCAATTAGGAAAACAAACTAGAAAAATTTTCCCTTCCATTCCTTATATACCTATCGGAAGAGTTCTTGAACTACTCCATATTAATCTCTTTGGACCTATTAAACCAATGGTCTAAGGTAAAAGAGAATACACTACAGTTATTATGGATGATTATTCTCGTTATACCTTGGTAGCTTTTCTGGCTAGTAAGGATGATGCCTTTGAGTATTCCTCCAGAATAGTAATTAGAATATAAGTAGAACAAGGCATAAGCATTGCACACATTTGGAGTGATAATGTAGGAGAATTCAAAAATAAGCAACTTGCTGAATTATATGACTCCAAAGGCATTGACCACAACTTCTTTGCTCCTCATACACCTCAACAAAATGGTGTTGTAAAAAGGAAGAACAGAACTATAGTTGAAATGGCTCGAACAATGCTAAGTGAGAACAGCCTGCCTAAATACTTTTGGGGAGAAGCTGTAAATCTTGCATGCTACATTCTAAATAGAGCTCTCATTAGAAAGAACATGAACAAAACCCCATATGATATCTGGAAGGGAAAGATACCTAAAATTGGCTATTTCAGAGCATTTGGATGCGACGGTTTCATCCTAAACGATAGAGAGAACCTAGGGAAATTTGATCCAAAATCAGATGAAGCTATCTTCCTTGGTTACTCAATACATAGTAAAGCCTATAGAATCCTTAACAAGAGACTTAAACTGTGGTAGAGTATATACATGTAGATTTTGATGAGACTAACCATGCAGGAAAAAGAAGTAAAAAACTAGAGGATATAGTATAGAAGTAGAATAAGAATTAGAAGTACAACCAGTCCAAATTCTAGAACTCTTTCAAGTAAAGAAATAGAAAGAAAAAGATGAAGAAATCAACTTCAACTTAGATCATCCTCCAGAAAATCCCCCTAATGCTGAAATAGACTTCAATGATGAACATGGCATGAGCACTGGATTTTAACAGTCCATCTCATGAAATAATGACGAGAGCTAGACAATGTTATTCTTTATAGGTGTTATTAATTAGAGGAGTTCCTACTATAGCAAAGATCAGTTTATCCAGAGTTTGGGGACCAAGACAGCCTTTAAGGACCCATATGGGTGGCACCTTAGGGGTACGGGACCATGGGTTGACCCATACGGGTCCCATGTATCCATACTGATTGGAGGGACCCGTACAGGTCCTACCCAAACCTACACAAATCCCACCCACTAGTACAAGTCCCCTTTTTGTTTAAACAAGCAGAAAGGATAGTAAATCATACCATTTTTGGAGAGAAATAGTCATAAATGTGATTTATTGCGTTCAGACTCCATTTTTCCCCCATAAATAGAGGCTTTTTACTTCACGTTCAAGAGGAACCAAGATAAAAATTTATACTAGACAATCTATATAATATTTCTAGCAGCTTTTTAGGTATAGCAAGGGAATAGTTAAGGTATAGGAGGTATAAAATGGGGAGAAAACCCATTCCTTGACCTAACTTCATTTATTAGGATTTAGGGGAGGTTTTGTCCACATAAATACTCGCCTAACAGTCCTAAAAATACATCATTTCATAATCTACTTTGCCTAGACTCTATCTCAGCATAGGAATCACTTCAAAGTGGATTCACGATATAGAGGTACGCTTCTGGGTTTCAAAGAGACTCACATCTTATTAGTTTTTCCTTCATTTCTATTTTTTTGCAAATCTTATCTAGTCTGAACTGAAATAAGGTTCTATTTAGGTCTAAATAGGACCCATATGGGTCCCCCACACCCATATGGGTCCCACCAGTAACCGTACGGGTGCCCTTCACCTGTACTAGTACTAGCTCCCAAGCAGAACCTCCATTTCTCTTTTAATCTATAAAATCAGTCAGCATCACCATTTTCCTTGTGATTAGTTTCACTAATAATTAAATAAATCAACCCACAAAAAGTTAAAATGTGTTTTCATGATAAAATACGTTGAAGAGTAGTTATTTCCTCTCAATCCTAGAAGTTGCCCGGGCACTATAGATTGCAAAATCGCCTGTGAGCACTGATTTTAATGGTCCTTCACACGAAACGATGATAAGAGCTAGATAATGTGATTCTTTATAGGTGTTATCCATTAGAGGTGTTCCTACCACTACAGAGTTGAGTTTGGCCATGTTTTGGAGAGATAGACAACTTTTAGGGACTCATACAGCTTGCACCTAGGGGTACGGGTCCATGGGTTGACCCATATGGCTCCACATCCCCATACGGTTGAAAGGGACCCATATGGGTCACACCAAGACCCATACGGGTCCTCCACAGCTGTACAGGTGCCATTTTTGCCTAAATAGGCAGAATGGCAAGTAGATGATGCCCATTTTGGGAGAAATCAAGTCAAGATTGTAATTTATTGTGTTAAGACTCGATTTCATCCAATAAATCGAGGCTTTTTGCCTCATTTTTAGGGGGAGTGAAAATAAAAATCATATCAAGCAATTTTATAGAAATTCTAGCGATTTTCATAGGTATAGAAAAGGGTATAGTTGAGGCATAGAAGCTATAAGATAGGGAGAAAACCCATTCCTTAACATTTTGTCCACATTTTATTCATTTCTAGCTTTGTTTATTAGGATTTGGGGGAGGTTTGTACACACAAATACTCGCTTAAATAGTCCTAAAACAACCATTTAATCATCTACTTTGGGTAGACTCTCTCTCGGCATAGCGATCACTTCAAAGTGGATTCACATCGTAAAGGTACGTTCTGAGTTTCAAAGAGACTCACATCTCATTGATTTTATTGTTATTTCCCATATTCTACTCCTCTATAAATCTATATCATTTCTTGAACTGAAGTTCTGTCCGGGACTAGACATGTCCTGTACGGATCCTCACCAGCACCCATACGGGTCCCACTAACCCGTATGGGTACTAGCTCCCAGGCAAAACCCAAAGTTCCCCTTTTTAACCTATAAAATCAATCTAACATCACCATTTTCCATGCAATCATTTTCCTGAATAATCTAGTAAATCAACCCACAAAAGCTAAATTGTGTTTTCATAACAAAATGAGTTGAAGACTCGTTATTTCTCTCCGATCCTAAAAGCCGTCCGGGCACTATCGATGGCAAAACAACCATGCTAACACAATCACATTTTTCCTAACAAAATGTTGACTTGTGATGTGCCGTAAACTATGCTAATCTTTGTGGATGCAGGTGAACTTATTTATTTTGTGTTATAAGTTAGAACAAATGTATATGTTCTTTTGCGATTCCCCCATTTTCCCTCGGTTTTAACTTTTATTCACCTGATTATTGTTTGTACTTTATTCTGAATTGTAAATGCATTAATCGAGTGTGAAAGAGTGTAGAAAAATAGGATTTCCATAATAATTCCCCAAATGATGAAAATAAAATAGTTTTGTGCGGCGAATGTAATTTTGAATTAACTAAATGAGAAATAAGTAACTCATCTGATACCCGAATCTCTGATCCAAAAGCTTTGAGTCTCCCGCCCAATGGGAACCATACCAAAACTCTTTCCCAAGTAGACAACTTGGGTGGTGACTTTATCATTTGTATCAAGATTTGGTTCTCGATTCTTTTATTCATAAAATCGGTTAAAATGTGCAAACTTGAACTAAATAGTTTCATCATGCCTAAACTAAACAAACCACCCCCCCAGTGGACGCCACCGTAAGGCACCAAGGGTGATCCACATATCCTTGTCACATCATAATGGTGACTTATCTGGGGATTGTAATCTTTTAACTTGCAAAATTTTGGTTTATTTTAAAAGCTTAAAAGATTAAGATGAGGACTAAAAATCATTTACTGAATTCAACCCATTTTCTTTTTCATCATTTGGTAATAATATTACACTCTATATTCTCATTGCATTCTCTCTAGCTAGATGTGCTCTTCTTCTAGCACTAGGTTGAGGTGCCTTACTATTTCACAAAATTACGAAAGTGTCACTCATGCCTTCAAGGAATTAGGGACACTCTAGTGGGTGGAGCACTCATTCTCATCTCCCACTAAAAGATGCTTGATGTGATGGGAACCTACTACATCAACTTTTGTTAGGTCCTTTCACCCTTCTTATCAAAATCCTTAGAATTTTACCCCTCTAGATACCTTTTTCTAGTGAGATTAGACTCGGTCGCCCTTTATTATCCTTGTGGTAATCAAAGGAAAATACCTTCACAATCAGTGGGATGAATAAGGTTGGAGGACACGCTTTGCATGTGTTGTGTTGTATATCCCCTTGTAATTAACCCATCAAGCATTATTGTAAATTGAGCATGCACATCACATTCCATTCATGTACTGATCTTTTGATTACTACCTCAGCTCAAGGCAAGAATATTTCATTTAGTCCTCACAAATCAATTCTCTTAGTCTGTCCAGCCAGCGAACCCAGTGCTCCTCAAGGCTAGCAGTGGGTCTCACCTGCATCATCAAGATGCCATTTTGTAATTTCTCCCTAGCGAGGATCCAAGTCAGTTTCCCAATTTTGTGATTATGCCAAAGGGAATGACCCTCCCTTATTTCTTGGGTTTAACCTATGGTATAACTCATGACCAAAAGGTTCATCTTATGACTCTCGATAACATCTCACCTTGGGAAACTCGTCTTTTGAAGCTCTTTAAAAAGCTAAAGAAGTATGAGTTGATTCATCACCTCTAGCCATATGTTCAGCCAAAGCCTGAAGAAAGAGGCAATTTCTATTTGTACCATGTCAGATCCTATCACTTGACTGAAATATGTGAAGATCTCCTCAAAGTTGTCATGGTACTAATTGACAAAAGGAAGATTTGTGAATCCAAGAGAAGAGGGGAGGAAATAGCCATGATCAACTTAGGGTTAGAAGAAGAAGAGGTATGGAATAGCATCCTAGAGACCAAGAAAGTAAGGGAAGAACCATCCATATTCAATCTTCTAGCTATCAGGTAGTGGTGTGGAGAGCTCGTCTATGATTATTTCTAGAGGTGGTTAACAATCTTGGTAGCTCTCAAAAGGGAGCCTTGTGAGAAGGAATTAGCTGATCGATTCATCTTTGGGTTATCTCCTAACCTCTGCAAACTAGCATTTATGAAAGCATACAAGACCATTGCTGAGAGTTATAAAGCAGCAATAGAAGCAGAAAAGTGTTCCAAGAAAATGGAGGATAGTGAGACATCAAAGATTGAAGTAGACAAGGCCATGGATTCTCTCACTACTTCAATATTCACCATACTATGCTTGGGGGATAAGAAGAAGACACCTATCCAGGAAGCCTTGAGGAACCTGACCCAAGTCATAAGAGAAACCGTGGACGATGTGTTGACCAAAAAATAGCTACAAGATCAGGACAACGACCTGACCAACATCCTGATGAGTGACCAAGAAGACCCTCCACCTGTGGAGGATGACAATGCAATTATGTGTAATAAAAATTATGTAGCCTTTGGGTATTCTAATGATAATAATAGTGATTTTGCTTACTTGTTTGATGTTTCACCTGACAGCAGCATGCATTCATCAGACCACACACAGAACATTTTTAGCATTCATGACGTTTCATTGCATGAAATTAATTTGGGTACTATAGAAACTCCAGAAATGGTAATAATATCCAATGACTTAACCCTTATTAAAAAAAAGAGAGATGATAATGGTGCTTAGAAAATGTGTTACCGATTTTGCTTAGTGTTACAAAGTCATGCCTGGGGTAGATCGTCAAATTGTTGAACATGGTATCGCAACTGATCCCGAGTTTAAACTAGTCAAACAAAAGTTAAGGAGGTTACGTCCAGAATGGGCCAACAAAATCAAAGCCGAAGTTTCTAGATTACTAGAGGCTAAGTTCATCAAGGTAATCGAGTATCTGACATGGTTAGCAAATGTTGTCCTACTCCCTAAAAAGGAAGGAAGAGTCAAATTGTGCGTCAACTTTCGTGACTTGAACAAGGAATCTCTGAAAGATGATTTCCCAATTGCCACATACTGATGTACTAGTAGATAGTGCCGCTAAAGCTGCAAATTCTTCATTCTTAGTTTGTTTCTCTGGGTACAATCAGATCTTAATGGATATAATTGACAAGGTGGACAACTTTCATTACAGAGTGAGGAGTGTACTATTATAAACTAATGCCTTTTGGGTTGAAGAATGTAGGGGAAACCTATCAAAGAGTCTTGACTGCATTACTACATGACATGGTCCACAAATAGGTTGAGGTTTAGGTATATGAAATGCTGGTAAAATCTAACACAAGCGAAGAGAATCCTAAGATTTTAGATAGATTCTTGACGAGGATTGAGAAGTATAACCTAAGTTGGAATCCGAATTAGTGCATGTTTGGGGTGACTTTTGGAAGACTCTTGGGCCACATCGTTAGTTAGAGGGGAATCGCGGTTGACCTTGACAAGTTTAGAGCTATTCAAGAAATTATATTCCTCGAACCAAAAAAGAAGTCAGGTCATTTCTTGGATCACTTTAGTACATGAGTCGCTTTATTTCCAAGTTAACAATGGTTTGTAACCCAATCTTCAAGTTGGTAAGAAAGAAGCAGCCGATAGAGTAGAATGAGCAATGGCAAATTGCCTTTGATAAGATAAAAGCTTACCTTGTGAGTCCCCCAGTCATGAAACCTCCAATGCCCACCAAATCATTAGTTCTATATTTGGCTGAAGAGGAGTCATCTGTGGGTGCGATGTTAGTCCAAGAACAAGAAGATAAGAGAGAGCATGCCGGCTACTACTTAGGTAAGAAGTTGTTGGAATATGATACAAAATACATGGTTGTGGAGAAGACGTGCACTACAATGGTATGGTTAACCAAGAAGTTGAGCCATTAATTCCAATCTTATAGAATTCAAGTAGTTGCCAAGGTAGACCCAATGAAGTATCCTTGTAAATCCCCTACATTGGTAGGAAAGCTCTCTCATTGGCTTCTTTTACTATTCGAATTTGATATTGGGTATGTCACAAAGTAGATCATCAAGGGGAGAGTAGTGGCTAAGTTTTTAGCAAATCAACCCGCAGAGTCTGATTATATTGAAAACCTAGATTTTCCCGATGAGCAGTTAGTAGTAGTGGAAGCAGAGAAGGCCGAGTGGATCATGTATTTTGATAGGGCTATGAATTGAAAGGGTGCTGGTCTTAGGGTAATCGTCATTACGCCTCAAGGTGAGATTATCCAATTGATCAAACAATTAGAATTCACAGTCACCAATAATGGAGCTGAATATGAAGCTTGTCTCTTAGGTCTTGATGCCCTGTTGAAGGTAGGAGAAAAAGAAGCAAGGGTTATAGGAGATTCCACACTAGTGATAAAGCATGTTGTAGGGGAGTTGGAATTCAAAGAGTAGTCGCTCAGGCCATATGTGGAAGCAGTTTGGGATTTGTCTGTATAGTTCAGTTAGTGCTTCTTCCAATATATGTTGAGGGATGCGAATTAGATGGCTGACTCTTTGGCTATCTTGGCCTCAATGAGGGAGGGAGAAGAAACTCAACTCATATGTCCGCTGGTAATAGAAATGACTCATTACCCATTTCATGAGAAGGTTCTAGTTATGACTATAGAGGAGGAAAAGGCTTGTTGGTATGACGATATTAAGAGGTTCTTAAAAATGGAGAATGTCCCGGAGAGTTATCAAGTTCGGATTGCATGACCCTCAAAAGATTGGCAACACAATTTAGACTAGTAGATGAGGATCTCTTCAAAAGGATAGCTGAAGGTTTATTATTGAGATGTTTAATAGAAGAAGAGGTAGAAAAGGTAATGTCCCAGGTACACTCAGGGGATTGCGGCCCACACATGAATGAGATGGCTTTTGCTAGGAAGATTCAGAGAATGGGTTACTTCTGGACCACAATGAATGCCAATTGTGTTGACAAAGTCAAGAACTATCACAAATGCTATATTCATGGGGATATACAACATTTACCCCCATCCAAACTTCCCAATTTATCTACGTGGTGTTTCTCGGTGTGGGGGATAGATATAATTGGCAAAATTCGACCATCATCAACCAACGGACATCGATTCATCATAGTTGCAGTTGATTATTTTTCAAAATGTGTAGAGGCTAAATCTTAAAATAGTATTATCGCCAAGAAAATGGCTAACTTCATAGACAGGCATATTTTTTCTCGATATAAGGTTCCACACCATATGGTCTCTGATAATGGGGTTAAGTTTCAAGGGACCATGTCTGAATTATTTGAGAAGTTCAACGTCAAGCATCACAGATCTTCTCAGTATAGGCCACAAGCTAATGAGGCAGTTGAGGCTACCAATAAGTCGATCAAGAGGATTTTCTCTAAGACAGTGGCTACCTACAATAGCGGATAAACTTCCATCTGCTGTTTGGGGGTATAAAACTAGTGTAAGGATGCCCACTAATCAGATACCGTTCTCCTTAGCATATGGAATGGAATCCATGTTCCCTGTCAAAATACAAGTAAGATCTCTATGAGTGGTATTCGAAGCTCGGTTGAAAGAGTTAGATTGGGCAACGGCTAGGTATGAACATTTGAACATAATAGATGAGAAGTGGGCAATCTAGTTCAAAAGATCAATTACAGATGTATCACACCACATGGCCCGAGCTTACAACGATACAGTTAGATAGTCGAAGTAACCCCTCAAGGTAGGTGATCTAGTTCTCAAACAACCGCACCAAGTCAGCACAGATGCTAGGGCCAAGTTTAGGTGTAACTAGGAAGGACCATTCGTAGTTAAGAAAGTCCTTGGCAAGGGAGGAATCAAGCTCATGGATATGGATGGAAATGAGTTCATGAATCTAGTGAATCAAGATAGGCTTAAGCATTATCATGTCTAGGTCAAAAGAATTAAATCACAGAAATGCAGCATAAAGAATAAAAGAAATAAAGGATAAATCACTTGACGAGTGGTCCGCTACTGCTCGGGTAAAAAATAGGGTGCAACCTACTAATCGGTATTCCTCAAATCAGTCAGGCAAAAGTTAGGGTACTCCAACACAGATAAAGCCTGCTAAGTTGAAAACTCGAAAAGGGCGGCTTTGAAAAAGGTTAGGCCATTGAGAGAAAAATGTTAGTTGCTTTCTGGAAAATCTATAAAAAGACTAGTAGGTAGTAGGGCTTAATTTGGAAGTTATTACTATTGCCTATGTACTCAAATTAATCTCATGAATAAACATGTTATGATTATGCCAAGAATTGTTGTCTTATGAATGCATGCATGTCTTTAAGTGAAATGCAAGTATGTGAACATCAGTTTTTTATCTACATTTTGTGCTCTTTGTTGTTATCTATACTGCACGTATATCACTCAATAAAAGACAAAAATCCTAAGAAGCCACAAAGGAAATAAGGTTTATGCAAAAGTCAGAAGCATCTGCTATTGAAAACCCAAAAGGGTAGTCCATGAAAAAGTTAAGATGAAAGAAAAAGAAAGAGAAAAAGAAAGCCTACTGCATTGAAAACCTAAAAGGGCAGTCCACGCAAAAGTTAAGGCAAAGAAAAGAAAAAGGAAAGTCTATTGAGTTGAGCCGTCAAGGACAGTTCAGGCAAAAATTAGGACAAAAGCAAATGAAACTAAATGTTCGATATGTCATCTCATAGTGAGTGGCCTATGCAAAAATTAGAACTCAATTTAAAAATGCCATTTTAGTATTGCACTCATTTTGGCAAACATCATTTGTAATTGCAATGTCTTATAGTTGGGATCTCTTGAACTCAGTCCTCCCACTATGAAATAACATGACTAGCACGAATCCTCAGAAGTGCTAATTTCTACCAGCTAGCCTTGGTAATTTTTATTAGTTATATTCAGTCAGTTCATCGTGATCAGGAACTTCGATTGTTCGATGGTTACCTCACTTGCTCATGGTACACTCTAAACAGGCTTCATTATTTGTTATTCCAAGGGGCAGTATGGGTTTATAGATAACAATATTCAATAGATTTACTTCAGAAAAAAAGGAAAAGTTCAGCATTTATATAGTTAAATAGTAAAAGTATCAATGTAAATGACATTCAAGTTTACATCAAAACAAGCCACACAGGGCTGAAAACATCAAGCATCCAAATAAAATAAAGGAGATCTAAATCTAAGGTACAGGGGGATTCTATCCCTAGGGTACATCCTGGGTCTCGTCGGCCAGCAGATCTACTATGTCGATCATCACGTGGTCCCCCATACCACCCCCAGCAGTAGCATCATCCACCTCTACCTACTACTCCGCCTCTTGCTCACCTTCACGTCCTTATGTCACTGCTAGTGCCACTCGGTATGCAGAGCAATCATCCTTTAAGGAAGAGTTAAATGTCTCTGATGTTCGTCTACTCACAGTCATCCGGATCAGCTGTGCTCGTAAAACCTCAGCCTCGGCACTAGCCTGAGCTGCCTCTCTTTTGGCCCTCTCTAGATTTGCCTCCAAAACTGAAATTTGGTCCAGCTCCGTAGTGGTCGCCTGCAACTGCTCCTCTATGAAGCTAGCCCAATCCTTAGTAGTATCCAGGTCTCGGGAAGACATGTCAGCCTCCATCGCCATTAGGGTATGCGTGAAAATTAAGAGATCAGTACACATATGTAAATATCATAGTAAGCATACATATTTTTTTAAAATTTTCTAGGAGAATATGGTTTACCATAGCTAGGGCATCCTAAACCAACATCAGATATGGAGTTGAGAGACATCTCCGGGCTATCCTCTCTACCTTAGCCACAGACACATGTGAAGAACCAATCAAGTCAATTCGGAGCATAACTCACATGTTTGACAAAGGTATAAGTCAGAAGTCAAGTGTAAGAAGACTTGTGTGGGTCGCGCTAGAAGGAGTGAAGTGGATAGTATGGATTGATTCCTCAAGCCCATGAGCAGCATGCTTCCCAATAGTCTAGAGAGTACCTTCCCTAAAACCAATAGTAGCCCTGGCCCACTTCATCGACGGCTTGAGATCAGCTAGCCCGGCAAGAGTAGGGGCACCAAGCCCAGCAGGAGTAGGGGCAGCTGGCCCAGCAGAAGTGGCAGCAACATCAATCTTCTTCCACTTGGAGGCAGAAGACTGCATCGCAATTCATAGATTATTAGGTTCTTGTGTCATACAAGTAAATGTAAAAGTGTAGAAATTATCAGGCCAACCGTGAACTCGTTCACCAAAGTACCACTCCAGTGAGAGCGGTAACTCCAGCAGGAATCGATGGTCATCCACGCCCCATCGCATTTCATCAATCTCATTGTGGATGACAAGATAATCCCAAGGGTCGTGAACAACCTATATAATGCCTAAAAGCACTATAAGGACCATAACTTTATACATATAATTTGCTATTAATGATTTATTGAATCGTAAATATAGGATCAAGTTTAAAAGTTTACCCAGTTAAAGCGCAGCTAGCGGATGTACTCCGGATAATCAAATATAGTCCCGGCTTTCTACTACTAGGGACCCATCTACTTTGAGATGATGTGGGCCATCTCAGGCTTCTTAGACAAGCTAGGTCTAGGGATGAAGCGGTGCTCGAATGCCCAAATCTGCAAAAGGAAACCAAAAGTTAGTGGTGGAACAGTTAAAGTTAAAGTATAAAGCACAAAGGAGTTCAGAATTTACCGAAAGAAGTAAGTTGATGATCTTCGGCTCAGACTGCTGACCCCCGAACGCTGACGTCCATGCCGTAGTATAGCTAAGCCAGAATAGTCCGACAGCAATTCTTGTCAGGCACACTATCAAGATCCTCCACAGTAGATAGCAACCTATAGTTGACGTTGCTCTAGTAGGATGAGAAGAAAACGGTCGTCAAGAGTGTCACGAGGAAGGACTTGGCATACTGGTCCCTCCTCCTCATAGCAATTGGACTCGATTATGCTAGCCAGTAAGCATGAAGATCCCCATACTTGAGCTTGTCACTCCCACTAGGATGAAGCCTAAGAAGCCACTCCACATAGCTCTTCACCTCAGCCTGTGAATGCCAATGGTCGACATACATGTGAAAGTGGATAATATCTCTGCTCCAGGCTAGGCTCGTCAGTGCGTACATGTCTTAGAGAGTGACCATGACCTCCCCGATGGTAAAATTGAATGTGTACAGAGTCTCAGACCATCACTCAGCTACAGCAAAAATGGTAGCTAGGGCAAGTGTCTTCAGGCCCACGAGAATGGCCTGCACTATGTCAGTGAAGCACAAAAAGTCAATGCGAGCCAATAGCTCAATATCCCCCGCATAACGTATCTCCTTGTACCATTTTGGACATAAGCTCAGAGCTCCAATGGTCTTGAAAGGGAGCTGCAAAGACAAAACAATAGTATAATAGGGTTAGAATGCAATGGTTAAGTCAAAAATTAGAAAAGAATTGCATAAAGTAGACAATCAAACATTATGTCCTAGAAGATAGGATCTGTACGGGTCCCTAAGTTACACCCGTGTGAAAAATGGGTCTTGTACGGGTCCCCCACACTCGTACAAGTCCCTACAAATAGACAAACTATGACAAGGATTCCTAAATAGCCATTTTCATCTAAATACAATCAAATCACAATCTAACCAGTTCCAAAACATCCCTAGACTAAAGTTACATGAATTAGGCTCTATTTTAATCCTTAAAACACCATCAAAGCATGGCGAATCAAGGAAATTTGAAAATGGAAAATAGGGAAAATAGGGACTTTTTATTACCTTACTCGGAGTTCAGAGGGACGAGTAGTGGGAAAAGGGACCACGGGGATCTCAGAAGAGGGGGAAAAGCCGAGGAAAGAGTCTGTCTCATGAAAAGCATACCCAAGGGAGACTGGGCAATTACAGAGCTCTAAATCACCAATCCGGGGCAAATCCTCACATCGGAGATTAAAGCGGTAGGTATTGAGAATCTTTTTATACATTTTCAAAGGATTTGGGTAGAAACTCATTGGAATATGAGAATTGGAAGTTTTGATAAAGATAGGGAATGAGAGGACTGTTCAGTTTTTTAAAGACTCTCCCGATGCACTCGTACTACTCCTCGGGACTCGTACGGGTCCTCCAAGGGAACAAGCCCACCCCTATGGGTCCTCCCCACACATATGGGTCCCAATTCCCCCAAGAAAGAGATCATTTCATCAAAGTTAGTCCGAAGCAGCAAAGGGCGAATCAGACTCAAGGAATTTGGGACCAACCCCATTCCTCTCAAACTCTTTATTTCAGTTATATTAGGGGCAAAACCCCTAGGTCACCTTAATCCTTGATTGAAGGGGAAAAAATATTTTATGTTTTCAACAAATCAATCAAGAATCAAGGTAAGACATTCTAAAGCATTTACTAACAATGGTAATTGTACATACAGGTTCATCCAAGTACTTGAGTGTTTCCCCAACAAAAGTGAGTCACGCAAGGAGACACTTTCCCAGCAGAAAAGAGTCTATAGATGACATCATCCCACTCCCCAGTAGTGGAACCAGTCAAGGGGCATCTCCCCACTATCAGACACCCTAGGGGCATTTACCCTAGGATTATTCCCCAGTAGTGGAACCAGTCAAGGGGCATCCACCCACCATCAGACACCCTAACGACATCCACCATATGGGCATTCCCCAGTAATGGAATCAATCAAGGGGCATCCCTTCGCCATCAGACACAATAGGAGAACCCCCCCAAGGGGCATCCCCCCAAGAGATACTCTCCAAGGGGCATTCCAATCCAAAGCAGTCGGGCTAAACCTAACATTTCTCAAACTCAATCTTTAGTTCATTCAAAGAATAATCCCTACACACGCATATTCAGTCTTGCTTAAAGGGGCAAAAATTTTTGTTCACAACAAAGTCAATCAAGAATTAAGATGTGTCGGTTTGGACAATAACTATTCAGTGTTTGATTGTTGTCTCTTTATAGGTCATTCAAAATCCCCAGTAGGAGAGTCATCCACCTCAAGAAAGGGATACACCAGTAACATGGGAAAGCCATCCACCTTAGGAAATGGATATGAGGAGAAGTCATTCGCCTTAGGAAAGGGATATACCATCGATCAGGAAAGTCGATCCACCTTAGGAAAGGGATATGAGAAGAAGTCATTTGCCTTAGGAAAGGGATACACCATCGGTCAGGAAAGTCAATTGGCTTTAGGAAAGGGATCCAAGGAGAAGTCATCCGCCTACCATCGGTCAGGAAAGTTAATCTGCTTGAGGAAAGGGACATGAGCAGAAGTCATTTGCCATAGGAAGGGATGCACCACCATCAACCAGGAAAGTCGATCTGCCTTAAGAAAGGGATTCGCCAGTATCGGTCAGGAAAGTCGATCTGCCTTAAGAAAGGGATACATACACCTTCTCTAAAAAAGTCACCAGAGATACGCATTGGAAAAGGAAAGTCATCCGCCTTGAAAAAGGGATATGCATTGGAAAAGGAAAGTCATCCACATCAAGAAAGGGACTCCCAAGAAAGAAGTTTTCCTCAGGAAAGGAAGCCATCCATGTCCTCTTCTTAGGTATAATTTCTAAACCCTTGCTCATATCTTAAGATCACACAGATCCATATCTATAGTGATCCCATGAGGGGCAATCTGTGAGCACTAGATTTTAACAGTCCTTCTTATGAAATGACTATAAGAGCTATATAATGTGATTTTTTGCAAGTGTTATCCATTAGAGGTGTTCCTACTACTACTACAGAGTTGAGTTTGGCTATATTTTGGAGAGATTGACTGCCTTTAGGATCCCATAAGAGTCGCACCTGGTGTACTAGTCTATGGGTTGACTCGTGTGGATCTATAGCCCTATATGGGTGGGAGGGACCTGTACGAGTCTTACCAAGACCTGTAAGGGTCCTCCGCACCTATACGGGTGCCATCTTTGCCCAAATAGGCAGAATGGCAAGTAGATCATGCCCATTTCAGGAGAAATCAAGTAATGCAATTTATTGCATTCAAACTTGATTTCCTCCAATAAATAGAGGCTTTTGTCTCATTTTTAGGGGAAGAGAAAATAAAAAGTAGATCAATCAATTTATATAAAAATTCCAGCAGTTTTCATAGGTATAGAAAGGCTATAGTTGTGAAAACTCATTCCTTGAGGTTTTGTCCTAATTTCATTCATTTCTAGCTTCATTTATTTGGGTTTGGGGGAGGTTCTGTCCACACAAATACTCGCTTAAATAGTAGTAAAACAACCATTTGATCATCTACTTTGGCTAGACTCTCTCTCAGCATGGGGATCGCTTCAAAGTGGATTCATGGCTTAAAGGTATCCTCCTGAGTTTTAAAGAGACTCACATCTCATTCATTTTAACGTTAATTCCTATATTTTACTACTTCATAAATCTATATTGTTTGTTGAACTAAAAATCTATCTGAGACTAGATCGGACCCTTACTGGTGCCCTACACCTGTACGGATCCTCACCAACACCTATACGGGTCCTACTCACCCCGTATGAGTACTAGTCCCCCAGGCAGAACCCAAAGTTCCCCCCTTTAACCTGTAAAATCAATCTTACATCACCATTTGCCATGCAATCATTTTCACTAATAATCTGGTAAATCAACCCACAAAAGCTAAAATGTGTTTTCATAAAAAAATGCTCTGAAGACTCGTTATTTCTCTCCAATCTTAGAAGCCGTTCGGGCACTATCAATCGCTAAACCACCACGCTAACATAATAACATTTTTCTTAACAAATATTGACTTATGACATGCTATAAATTGTGCTAATCTTTGTGGATGCAGGTGAATTTATTTATTTTGTTTTATAACTTAGAACAAATGTATAGGTTCTTTTGCAATTCCCCCATTTTCCCCTGGTTGTAACTTTATTCCCCTAGTTAATTTTTGTACTTTATTGTAAATTGGAAATGCATGAATTGAGTATGAAAGAATGTAGAAAAAAAGGATTTCTGTAATAATTCCTCAAATGATGAAACAAACGGTTTTACGCCGCGAATGTAATTTGGAATTACCTAAATGAGAAATAAGTGACTCATCTGATTCCAGAATCTCTGATCTAAAAGGTATGAGTCTCCCACCCAATGGAGACCTTACCAAAACTCTTTCCCAAGTAGATAACTTTGGTGGTGACTCTATCATTTGTGTCGAGATTTGGGACTCGATTCTATTATTCATAAAATTGGTTAAAATGCGCAAACTTGAACTAAATGGTTTCAACAAGCCTAAACTAAACAAACCACCCCCTAATGGACCCCGCTAGAAGGCACCAAGGGTGATCCATATATCCTTGTCATATCACACCACCACGCTAATATAACTCCATTTTTCATAATAAAATGCTGACTTATGATGTGCTGTAATTGTGCTAACCTTTGTGGATTGAAGCGAATTTATTTATTTTGTTTTATAGCTTAGAACAAATGTATAGGTTCCCTTATAATTCCCCATTTTTCCCCGGTTGTAATTTTATTCCCCCCTTCACTGCTTTCGCTTTGTTATGAATTATTGAATCCATGAATCGAGTGTGAAAGAGTGTAGAAAAATAGGATTTCTGTAATAATTCCCCAACTGATGAAAAGAAAATGGTTTTACTTGTGAATGTAATTTTGAATTAAGTAAATGAAAAATAAGTGACTCATCCAATACCTGAATCTCTGATCTAAAAGGTATGAGTCTCCAGCCCAAGGGGAACCATACATAAACTCTTTCCCAAGTAGGCAACTTAGGTGGCGACTCTATCATTTGTATTAAGATTTGGGTCTCGATTCTTTTATTCATTAAAATTGGTTAAAATGTGCAAACTTGAACTAAATGGTTCTATCACGCCTAAATCAACCAACCCCTAGTGGACCCTGCCGCAAGGTGCCAGGGGAGATCTACATATCTTTGACAATCGAGAGTTCACAGTGGTAATTTTCCTAGGGATATAATCTTTAACTTGCAAAATTTGGTTTTGTTCTTGAAAAGCTTAAAAGATTAAGATGAGCACCGGAAATCATTTACTTAATTCAACCCCATTTCTCCTTCACCATTTGGGACCTTCTGTTTAGAATTAAATGTGCTCTTCTTCTAGTGCTAGGTTAGGGTGCCCTATTTCTCTACAAAACTCACAAAAGTGTCACTCATGCCCGCTAGGAATTGGGGACACTCTAGTGGGCGGAGCACTTATTGTCATCTCCCTCCAAAAGAGGCTTGGTGTGATGGGAACGTACTACATCTACTTCTGTTACGTCTCTACAACATCCTTATTGAAAGCTATAGAATTTTACGCTCTAGATACCTTCTTCTAGTGAGATTAGACTAGGTCATCCTTTATTATCCTCATGATAATCAAAGAAAAATACCTTCAGAATCATTGGGAGGAATAAGGTTGGAGGACACATTTCGCATGTGTTGTGTCGTATTCCCCTGTAATTAACCACACCATGCATTGTTGTAAATTGAGCATGCATACTCCAACCCATTCATGTTCTAATCTCTTGGTTACTACCTCAGTTCAAGGCGAGAAATGACAACTTCATCCAGTCCCCATCATAGGTTACCTCATGGCTCAATTCAATCAATCTATTCATCCAGCGAACCCAACACTCCTTTCAGCTAGTAGCGGGTCTCACTTGCTTCATCAAGATGTCATTTCATAAGTTTACCATGATAAGGACTCGAGTCAATTTCCCGACATTGTGGTTATGCCAAAGGGGATAACCTTCCCTTATTTCCTGGGTTTACCCTATGGTATGAGCCACAACTAAAGGATTCATCCTATGACTCTCAATGACATCCCACCTTGCAGAACCCCTCTTATGAAGATTTTCAAGAAGCTCAAGAAGTATGGGTTAATCGATCACCTCAAGCCCTATGTTTCACCAGATCCCATAGATAAAGGCAATTTATGTGTATGCCATGTCAGCTTCGATCATCGAACAAAAGTATGGGAAGATCTCCTTAAAGCCATCACTTTGTTGATCGATAAAAGTAAAATTTATGAACCAAGGATAAGAGGGAGGAAGTAGCCATGATCAACCCAAAACTAGAAGAAGACAAGGTATGGAAGCACATCTTAGAAATCAAGAAAATCAGGGAAGAGCCGTCAATAATGGACTTGATGGCTATCAAACAACGAAATGGGGAACCCATCCACGATTATTTCCAGAGGTTGTTGACTATTCTGATTACTCTCAAAAGAAGACCTTATGAGAAGGAGTTGGCCGATCGATTCATCCTTAGGTTATGTCCTCTCCTTCGCAAGATAGCATTTATGAAAAAACTATTCATGAATGTTATGAAGCAACTATAGAAGTGAAAAGATGCTCTAAGCAGATGAAAGCCAAATACCCATCAAAGATTGAAGTGGACAAGGCCATCGACACCCTCACTACTTTAATGCACACCGTCCTTTGCTTGGGGGATAAGGAGAAACACCCATCGAGGAAGCTTTGAGAAACCTGGCCCAAGCCACTAGAGACACTATAGACGATATGTTGACAGAAGAACAATTGCATGATGTGGACCATGACCTGACTTATCTCTTGACAAATGAAGACCCTCCATCTATGGAGGATGATAATGTAATTATATGTAATGAAAGTGATGTAGCCTTCATGTTTCCTAATGATAACAATAACAATTTTTATTACTTGTTTATTTTTTGCTTGACGGCACCATGCATTCATCGGATCACTCGTATAACATTTTTAGCGTTCATGACGTTTCCTTGCTTGACATTAATTTGTGTACTAAAAAAATCCAAAAATGGTAACAATATCTAACAACTTGACCCCCATAAAAAAAAAGAGATTTGATAAAAGTGCTTAGAAAACATGTTAACGCTTTTGCTTGGTCCAATGAAGACATGTCTGGGGTAGATCAAGAAATAGCCCAGCATCATATCCCCACCAATCTCAAGTTTAAGCCAATAAAGCAAAAGTTAAGGAGGTTCCAGGAATGGGCCAACAAGATTAAAGCCAAAGTTGCCAAGTTACTAAAAGCTAATTTTATTGAAGTAATTTAGTATCTGACATTTGCAGCAAATGCAGTCCCAGTACCTAAAAAGGATGGAAGGGTTAGAATGTGCCTTGACTTTTGTGATTTGAACAAGGCATCTAAGAAAGATGATTTCCCATTGCCATATATTGATGTACTAATAGATAGTGCTGCTAGAGCCGTAATGTACTCATTCTTAGATGGATTCTCTAGGTACAATCAGATCCTAATGAACATCATTGACAAGGTCAAGACAGCCTTCATCACAGAGTCGGGGGTGTACTGTTATATGGTGATGCCTTTTATGTTGAAGAACACATGGGAAACTTATCAATGATGACACAACATGATCTATAAAGAAGTTAAGGTTTATGTAGATGACATGCTAGTAAAGTCTAACACAAGGGAAGAAAATCCTGAGATTTTGGACTACAATTTAGAAATACAACCTACATTTCAATCCAAAGAAATACGTGTTTAGGGTGACTTCCAAATAACTCTTAGGCCACATCGTCAGTCAAAGGGGAATCGAGGTTGACCCTGACAAGGTTAGACCTATACAAGAAATGCCTCTTCCTAGAACTAAAAGGGAAGTTAGGTCATTTCTTGGATCGCTTCAATATGTGAGTCGATTTATTACCAAGCTAATAACAATTTGCAAGCCAATCACTAAGTTGTTAAGAAAGAAGTAGTAGATGGAGTGGAATGAGCAGTGACAGACAACATATGATAAGATAAAGGCTTACCTCATGAGTCCCCTAGTCTTGAAGCCTCTGATGCCCGGTAAGCCGTTGGTTCTCTAATTAGCCGTAGAAGAGTAAGCTATGGGTGCGATGATAGTTTAAGAGCAAGATGATAAGACCGAGCATGCTATCTACTACTTGAGTAAGAAGTTGTCGGAGTATGAGACGCGATACACAGCTATAGAGAAGACATGCCCTACAATGGTATGGTTGACCAAAAAGTTGAGACATTACTTCCAGTTGTGAGTGGGTGAGGTTATGATGGAATGCACACGGGGTGTGGTGCGCAGGGTGCATTTTTAGTGTAGTTTGAGGAAACTGCAAGATTGGTTCGGTTTGAGAACACTTGGTTGGCTTAAATGCATGATCTTCTTCTATAATAAAATGCTTTATTTTATTAAAGAGAAAATTATTTATTACTTTTCACGTAAACTTATTGAGCGTGAAAAATGTGACTTTTTATATGCCAAAGATGCGATTATATCGAAAAATATATTTATACAATTTATTTAGAAAAATATTTTTAAAATACAGCATTGTACTTTATTTAAAAGTAAAAATAGAGTCGCCACCCGGTTTAGCTCCACAGGGAATTGTGGTATACTGATCTAAAATGAGATTTTTATACCAAAAAGAAAGTGAGATTCTGAGTTCGGACATAATAGCTACTCGTATTGTTCAAATTGTCTGGATTAATTTTGGAATTTTGGAATTTGTGGTAATTTCTGCATTACGACGGCTTTATTTAAGAAATAAATTCAAGCAATAAAATGGGCATTATAACGGCATAATAAATTAATATTTTCTACTGAAATTTCAGCAGAGTAATGACAGTGCTTGGGTTTTGGCCTAGAAACTCGGATAGAATTTCCTCACATTTTTGATGTTTAATCCATACCTGCACGCTTATTTACACATACTATAGTTTAAGTGGCTCCAATGGCTCACTTAACTAGAGAAATGAAATGCAATGTGCAATAATAAAAGAAATGAATTTTAAATTTGGGGTTAGAGCCAAAGACCCTCAGTTTACCTTTTCGTCTGTCCAGGATGACTTGAGAGCCGGTGCAGGATCAAAGTTGTTAGAGATTGTGATTTGGTTGGAAAATAGATTTGATCCAAGTTATGGCTATAATCTTGGATTATTTTGAAGGGAAAATGCGGGCTTTTGAGAAATTGAGTCGTTTTTAGACCAAAGTTTACACTAAAATCTTGATCTAAAAAGATAGAAAGTCGAGTTTATATCTAATGCAAATGGTAAAGTTCGGATCTGGAAGTGTTTTGGCAGAGTTCTGGGGCTTTTAGGACTCTCGGAATGAAAAAGGAAAGAATTGATTTACATTACGCTTGAACTGCTCTTTGAAATGAAAAGGGGTGTCCCTATATTTATAGAAAGTGGCTTTTAGTCCGCGGGCTAAAAGACTAGGTAATGAGCATGCACTCTAATTACCTACTTGAGGGCAAATCTGATATGAATCTGCCAGAAAATATTTTGCAAGATTTACTGAGATTTGGCATGATCTTTTCATTGTAGAGGCAATGAACCCGCGGGCTGAAATACCAATTTTGACCAAAATTTGACTTTTTGACTTTTCAGTAGGAAATGCTAAATCGAGGCTTCCCTAGAATGCGGATTTTTGAATTTCTAATTTTTGGATAATAATTCCATCCTTTTTTGCTCTTTTGTCTTGTCACTGAATGAAATAGGCATTATTCCTCATCAAGCTAGAACAAACCTGTGCTAATAGTTTGACCCTCGCATATATAAATTTTGTGATAGAAATTTTGTCGTATGCAAAACAAACAAAATTGTGATTGTGATACATAATGAATTGAAATATTTTTAATTGACCAATTTTGAAACAAAAACATTTTTGCCCCTTTGGTTAAAAATGTTTAAACGAATGACGAAATTAAAAATTGACCGGGGTTTACAAATAATTTTAAAATTATTTTTATGCAAAAATGCAGTAGATGCTATGTATAAACAGCTTTTAGGTCCGCTCGTTTTGTAAACAATGTAGAAATGCATGAAAAATACAAAAAGATGAAAACAGGCAATGAGCCCTCGGGGTCAAAGCCTAACTAACAGTCACTTTTCTAGCCGTTACGCGTCTAACGGTAAAAATGCAGAATCAATGCGTAAACACATGCCACATGGATAGGTAATTACCCCATGGGCTAATTAACTAGGTGATGAGCCCGCAAGCTCATTGCCATCTGGCTATAAAAACATATCTGATCTCTCATTTTTCTTCACACCAACAATCCTTCTTTTCTCTAATTCGGATTTCTTTCTTTTTCTCTGCAGTTTTGAGATTTCCAAGATGTTTTCTTTGCTTTTCTTCCCAATTTTTCTGCTTATGTTCCAATTTTTCAGAACTTCCATGTGGTTTAAGCTTTACAACTTCAAGCTTCCTCTTCCGGCTCTACCTATGCAAACTTATCAAGTTGAGATTGGGGGTTAACAAATGGATTTGGTTTGGGTGCCCATTGAGACTTTGTATAGATTGCCTCGTAATTAAGGATTTCACGGGTTGAGCCTGGCAAGGTAATTCCCATCTCCTTGGAGCACGCATCTCACCTTTCTCGGAATTTGGTTAGTTTTCTTTTCTTCTTTTCTTTCTTCGTTTATTATTTTGATGTCAACTTTTTTGCACTCAATTTAGAAAAATGCATGAAATTCATTTATTTTTGTATTGATTTTTTTATTTTGAAATATGCATGATAGACTTTCTTTTTGGAGAAAACAATGCACAAAATATTATGTATGATAAAACAAAAGCCCCTATATTTTTTATAAACTGTGGACTTATTGAAAATAATGCCTCATCGAAATTAAGATTGGTGTAAAATTAGGCTTTTATTGTGGAATATGATGTAAGGCTATTGTTTACATGCATATATATATTTTGGATGAGTTTTGAAAACTAATGAAATGCATATTTTATTGTCATCAGGTTACCAAAATTGATGGTGCTAGCATTACTCAGTTGGGGACTTGGTATAAGCGACTTTCCCTGGGTACCAAGCCTTTGATACAGGGGAACTCTTTGGATGGGATGCTTACCAACCTTAAATACAAGAAATCAAGAAGATACCCTTACATTCCAAAAGGTGTCTTGACATACCTTCTGAGCAGGTGGTCAGATACTACTCACACTTTCCACTTCGGTTGTAGTCAGTATACCATCACTCCTGTGTATTATTATGTCATCACTAGTCTATCATTCAAGGGTCAGGTCCTTCACTTCAATGCCTGTTTCTCCCGCCATCAATTAAATGATCGGATATACCAAGGATCGTAGGGGGATCTCTTATGACAAGCTAATGAAGTTTTGGACTTTTTGCAAGGGTGTCAATTTACCTGTTAAGTGCAAGGTTAGGGCTTCTATGGCTGTGTTTCAACACAGGGTTTTTATGGTGAACCTTAACATTCTTCCGAGCTTGATCAATATCCATGAGTTTGACCGATTTGCTTGGGGACAAGCCACTCTTGGTCTCATGTACTGGGCTCTCGATCAGTGTGCGAGGAACCAAATTGGGAAGCTCAAGTTTTGCCTCCAAGTTGTCTTTATAAGCGCCTGAGACTTTTATGGTTTTCTTTCAGATCTTGGACTTTGAATTTTTATGCTTTTCCTTTGAATCTTTACAGGTATGGTTCTTTGAGACTCAGATTTTAAGGAGCCCACTACTTGTAATGAACAAAAATCTCCCACACTTTCCAAGATTGCCTCACTATTGGCATGGATGGGAGATCGATGCCCTTGGGGTCATTGCTGCGCAACTCTGATGGTTGACTGCTGAGTTGGTAAGTCGTGTAACTTTAGCTATATTCACATTCCACTATGCTGCTTCGTTCCTTATTTCTGCGTCCATTATTTTTAGATTATGACTTCTCCTTAGGGTTCTCATGCTTAGTGGCCTGATTACTTGCATTTCAATAGGGAGTTCACGAGCGCTCACCTAATTATGGAGACTCCTTTTTCTCTTCAGTGTTATCTTGGAGATCAAATTCAGGGTTGTCATCTTACACATAGGACCCGCTTGATTCGACCAGCTGTATCTCACTGGGTCTTTTGGCCTGAGAGTTTAGCTAATGTGGATCACCTAGGCAGTGTTGGAGTAGATGCCTCTTTTACTGAGCATCCTGGGGGCTACGAGAAGTTTTACCGTAAGGATCTTCTTGGTTAGCCATATGTGGATCAAGTTCTTGTGGCTTCGATGGTAGACCTCCACAATGCTCCTAGAGAGAGTGAGCCATCTATGCCTGCTGGTGCCCCTAGCACATAGACTGGCTCTGGTTCATAGGGTGTAGTCCAAGTTATGATACGTGCCCCTTGATTGTTCTTTTTATCGCTCTTATTTGACATTGATCTGAGCTTCCTGTGTTCTTGGTCTTCATGCAAGACCACCATGATAGGAAGGTGGCCAAGCCTGTCTGGAGTTCTTCTACCTCTTCAGCCCCTTCATAGGGTTCGGTGATGATAGAGGGTCATCAGGAATTCCAATATGATTAGAGCATATTCATGATGTATCGCCCGGACATGACCATCTATACGCCAATGATTCACCCCTATGTGGATCCTGGGCATCTAGTGACTTTTCATCCTCCCCAGATAACTCATATAAGTTCTTTTTCTCTTGCCTTTATTTTCAAATTGTCAGGAACCTAACCCAATTTAATTTTAACTCCTCAGGTACCCATAGCTGATAGCATCATCGATTGGGGATATATGTGCGGACAACAATAGTTCATGATGAACCAAAATTCTGACATGGCGGTATGTTTATTTCTTTATTATTTTAATGATAATGTATGGTATATTATGAGATGCATATGAATGAAATGCATTAAAACGTTGCAGATGGAGATCCGACAACTTCGGGCATAACTAGAGATGGTTTAAATAGACGACCAACAGTAGCAGCCTCAGTAAGGACATGATGGATTTTCTAGAATCTTCCCCCGTGGCTGCAACCCTTCTAGTTAGTCGGATTCGAGCGATGGCCAGTAGATGGGCTCTTTTTTTCTTTTTAGGCCATTTTGTGGGGTCCTCCTTGTATAAACATTTTTTATGGAAGAATTTTTGCATTATTCTTTTTTTTGATAATCGACTTTGTCGGGGTAATGTGTTAGATATTGGTAGATTTCCCCATAAACTACATATATTGAATTGCTACCTTTCTCTTCCGGAACTTATCACCAAGCAAGACTACATCTACTTCTGTGTAGATCTAAATGATTATCTCAAGAACTCCGATGGTTAGGATTGTCTTGGGATCTGTGGCTTGTCACACATGAAGGAGTATTATCGTATCTTTATTAAGGAGAATGTGATCCAGGCTGCTGTCAATTTTTAGGATCCCATTGACAACGTCTTCCATTTTGGAGATCACGAATTGTGCCTCTTATGTGAGGAATTTTTTGGGCTTTTGAGTCTTCAATTGACATGCCCCCAATTATTCCAACACAGTGTCTAGAGTTTTCAGATGTTTTGATGGATCGATTTTGATTGCCACAACATGATAGATGTTGACTGATTTGTAGCATCCTTGGGAATGAAGATTTGAGACTGGATGTAGCTTTTGACATAATCAGGAACCTTTCATCAAGTTATGCAAGTTGGCTTCCACTCATGTGTTTGCTTTTTTTGGGAGTATTTCTTTGTGAATCTCTTACCATGGTCTACATCATTGCTTATTTGACCATTGTCAATCAGAATGTTAGAGGGGAAATCTCATGTTGTATTGAGCTTGGTAGAAATACTAATCTTCATGCATTCTATGCGAAATGGTACTGAAGTTATTTCCATGGGTAGCAGGCTTCTTCTTCATGTAGATTTATTCTAGCATTTCTTTTTTCACAAACTGCCCTTTTGGGTTTTTGATTTATTAAGTCTGCCTTAATTTTTTCATAAAATGCCTTTTCAAGTTCTTAATCCAGCAGCCTATTATTATATTTTATCATTCATCATTTTTTTTGCAACTTTGGCTTTAGGACAAGCTTTCAGTGTTGTCTGCCCCTGCGAACATGGATTATCTATCGAAAGCTTATTGGGCGTGGAGCTCCTTAGATTATATTAGTGACCGATCTCATAGAGATTTCACTATCGAGGAGTGGATTGAGTTCATGGGGAGTCGTACTACTGAGGATAACCGCTGAACTTGTCGCTAGTAGGGAATCATGCATGTGACTACTGATCTTTCTAGAGATGGTGTAGTCTTTATTGGTCTTTCTAAGATCATCACCTACTCTGTTGGTCGCTTGTGCAGGCAATGTGGCCATTTCCAGGAATTTCCGACATCTTTGTGCACCCTCCTTAGCTCTGAGCTTTCTTATACTCAGGTCTATCATCATGATGTGAGGTGGAACAATCGAACTCGAGTGGAGGTTAATTATTCTAAGCCCTTTGAGATTCATCCAAGCGATGCTTACAGCATGTAGGTTGTTAGCACCCATGGGCATGCTACTCTTGAAGAAAGGCTTGCCGAAACTAACAGGCTTTGTAGCTTTCTCGTAGGTCACTAGGCTGACCATCGTGCATCTTTTCATTTGCATGGAAGAATAAAGGCTTCTAGCCTCGATGTTTGCCTTCTTCATTTCTATTTCCTATTTGTAATGTACTTTATGTGAAATAAAGACAAAAATGCTATTTGAATCTGTGTTTTATTAAATAATTCGCAGTTTCCATTTAATGTACTCATGCACTAGTTTTAACATGAATATGTTACTATGAAAGATATCATTTAAATAGGAAGGATAAATGGTATTTATTCCCAAGAAATGTCCATTGTTGCCTAAGGTTCCGAATGGATTTTACCAATGCTTCACTCTTTTATTTTGGGGTCTTTATTTTTGCTCAAGAGCACATACTAGCTCTTGATAGAACTTTATACATTTTTTTTCTCTTTTTTTCTTTTTTTACCATACGAGATAGTGCTTGAGCTTCTCACAATTCACTGGATTCACAAATTTGTTTCCGTCCAAATCTGAGAACTCGACTACCCCTTTACTGACAATCTTCTTTACTACATAAGGTCCATCCTAGTTTGGTTGGAATTTTCCCTGAGCATCTGTATGCATCTTACGAGATTGTTTTAAGACCATATCTCCTACCCTTAGAGGCTGATCTTGCTATTTCACTCTGTGATTGTAAGCCCTGGCCATGCGTTGTTGATACAATTGGAGGTTCTCCAATACAGCTAATCATTTTTCATTGATTAAGGCTAACTCTTCGTGTCTTTCCCTTGCCCATTCATCTTCAGGAAGTTTTGCTTCAAGGGCTACATGCAAAGATTGGATCTCTATTTCCACGGGAAATACTACCTCCATGCCATAAATAAGAGAGAAAGGGGTTTGTCCCTTAGGGTCTTGACACTGGTTCTGTATCCCCATAAGGGGTAACACAAAGGATCGACCCAATCACAGTAATTGGTGATCATTTTTTAGAGGATCTTCTCAATTGCCTTATTAGCTGCTTCTGCGGCTCCATTAGCTTGCGACCAATATGGTGAAGAGCGATGATGTTCAATTACATGCTTTTCAATAAGATTGGATGTTTCCCCTTAGAGCTGCACACCATTGTCACTTACTATATGATGAGGAATGCCATATCTGGCAAAGATATGTTGCTGATAAATCGAGCCATTTTCTTAGTTGTGGTGCTTGTATATGTCTCTGCTCCAACCCATTTGGAAAAGTAATCGATGACCACTATAACGAAGCGATGGTCGTTAGTTGAAGATAGTCTCATTTAACCAATGATGTCGATGCCCCAGGTTGAGAATGGCAACAACGTTGTCAAATTCTATAATGCTGTTAGGGGCAAATGGCTCACGTCTTTACATAACTGACATGCATGGCAAGTATTTGCTTCTTGGATATACTCAAACAACATGGTTAGCCAAAAGTATCCCATTCTTTGAATTTTTTTTCCATCATGATGCCATTCGTATGTGGATGCAGTCTCCTGAATGCACTTCTTTCATCACCTTCTCTACTTCTTATTAAGTTAAACATTTAAATAGCAAATAATTAGATGACCTTTTGAACAGATTATGCTTGATTAAGCAGAACTGCACAATGAGCTTTCTCAATGTATTCTAGTTGGAATCCGTAGCTTCGGCCAAGAATTCACCATTTTCGAGGAACTTGATGATGTTAGAGTGTTAGGGCTCTTCCTTATCCATAGAGCCTTCTATCGCATAGACGCAGTATGGAGATTGGTTTGTCCCCGTAACAACAGGCTTAATTGGCTGCTTCTGAGGCCCTTCCTACATAGAGGCTAAAGTGGCCAACACATCTATAATCTATTTCTCTTCTTGAGGCATGTAACAAAATTTGCATCGACTGAACATAGTAGCTTTCCTCTATATGGCCTCTAGGTAAGGTTTGAGGGATTCCTCCTTCAATTTCAAGTCTCATATGACATCTTTGATGACTAAAGTTGAATCACCAATAATCTTTACTTTATTTGCTCTAAGAGTAACTAGAGCAGACATTCCAAATAGACAAGCTTCGTATTCTGCTCCGTTATTCATAATGAAGAATTCTAATCATTTTGATAGAAGTATCAGTGCTCCTTCTAGCGTAACAATGATATCTCCCAAACCCGCTCCTCGATTGTTAACATCACAATCGAAGAACATGGTCTATTTTTCCAAATTTTCCATTGTTGCTGAAAACATTCCTCAAGGAACTCTTGGTTTTCCATTTCTCCTCCCTTGAGTGGATAATTTGCTAGGAATTGAGCCACTTCTCTTCCCTTGATGGTCTTTTTAGCGACATTCAATATCAAATTTTGATTGTAATAAAAGCCACCTCACCAGTTTTCCGGTCAACAAAGGAGCAAGGCATAAATACTTTATTAGATCCACCTTTGCGACTGCTTGGATTCGGTAGGATCGGAAGTAATGTCTGAGCTTCTTGGTGAGCCAGACCGTGGTGGCGTGAGTTTTCTCCACGATGGTGTATCGAGTCTCGTACTCTAGAAATTTCTTACTGAGATAATAAACTGCATGTTCTCTCTTATCTTCATGCTCCTAAACCAGGATAGCTCCTATAGATGTTTCTTCCATCACCAAGTAGAGAATTAATGACTTTTTGTGAATTGGCGGCTTCAGCATGGGAGGGTTCATTAGATAAGCCTTGATCCTGTCAAGGCTTCCTAACATTGATCATTCCATTCTATCGATTGTTGATTTCTCATGGGCTTGAAAATGGGCTCACATGGGGTAGTCAACCGAGCTATAAAGCAGCTGACATACTATATGGATCCTAAGAAACTCCATACTTCTTTCTCAGTCTTTGGTACATGCATTTACCTAATAGCTTTGGCTTTATCAGGATCTAACTCTATGCCTCTTTTGCTAACCATGTACCCCAGTAATTTGCCTAATGTGACACCGAATATGCACTTCTTTGGGTTGAGATGGAGATTATACTTCTCAATCCTCATGAGGAATCATTGTAACTCTACCGGATGCTCTTCTGGTGTAGTGGATTTCACAAGCATGTCATCCACGTAAACCTCAACTTCTTTGTGGATCAAATCATGTAGTAACGTTGTGACTACTCGTTGATAGGTTTCCCATGTGTTCTTAATTCTAAAAGTAATTACTCTAAAATAATATGCTCCTCATTCTAACATGAATGTAGTTTTGAACTTGTCTATTATGTTCATGAGGATCTGGTGGTATCTGGAGAACCCATCCATAAAATAATACATTGCAGCCCTTGCCACACTATCTACTAGAACATCAATATGTGGCAGAGGAAAATCATCCTCAGGGGTTGCCTTGTTTAGATCCTTAAAGTTGATACAAACTCTGATGTCACCATTTTTCTTAGGCATAGGAACTACATTAGATAGCTAAGTAGGATACTTGATGACCTCAACAAAATTGGCCTTTATAGGCTTGGCTACTTTTGCTTTGACCTTTTCTGCCGATTCTAGCAGCATTATTCTCATCTTTTGCTTTACTAGATGAATATTTGGGTCCATGGGGATCTTATGCTCAGTGATGTATTGATCAAGTCCGGGCATGTTTTGGTCAAACCAAGAGAAGGCTAAAACGTGATTTTTAGTGTTTTTACTAGTTCTTTCTCTTTTGCAATGTGCATTTGATTAGAAATGTATACCAGTTTTGGATCATCCTTCGTATTTAAGTTAATATATTTTGTAATATCATTATTAATGTTAAAAATGCTAGATGAATGATGAAGTGGATGCATGGGATTGTAATCAGAAACACAATCCAAATAAGCAAAATTTTACATCTTATTATCATCATAATATACATTATTTATTTCAAACATATTGGAAATGGAAATGAAAGACTCATCCTGATCAATAGGCATTGGTTTTGCACCGGATGTCCCTTCCTTAGCAGCTGGCTTTAACAGTATATCTTCATCATCTTCATTATCTACTTTTGCTTTGCCCTTCATGACTTTGACCATGTCCATGACAACTTGGCTCAAGCAACCTCCCTTGCTCTTTGCTTCCTCCATTATCTTGAGTTGTGCTTGGAAGTGTTTGGTTAGAGTATCAAGGATCTCTTCTTCTTTGTTTAGCTTCCTAATCTTCTTTAGACATACCTATTCATTGGGCTTGATCTGACTGAGAATTACCGTAGCATCTAGCTAATGATATGCTTCCTTCATCATATACGTGACATGCCTTTTACTATGTTTTCTATACTCAACTACATCTGGGAAGATTTCGAATCCCAAAATAGTTCTCCTCTTGTGAGTAAGGTTTACGGGTTTGTTGTAGGGTTACTCTAATTTCTTCTAAAAGATTGTCTTGCAGGTGATTCTTCTGGTGCCTTTATATCTGAGTCCTGCAGGTTTCCATTCTCATACCCCTATGTTGAAGGTTGGCATTCCCTACTCATGGGCATCTAGTCTTTTTCTGGGAGTATGGTGTTTCTGCATGTAACTTTGAATCCAAGGGCCCCAATGCCCCTCCGATTACTTGTTTGACCCTCGACTGATTGTGGCTATTGTAAACCCCTTCATATGACTTTCCTCCACCTTGAGAGCGGCCACAACTAATGCTTCATTAGCTTCCAGAGTGACGATCTTTCCTTGGAATGGAATTTTGACCTTTTGGTAAAGAGTAGATAGAACCCGTACCAGAGCGTCGAACCACGGACGTTCGAACAATATAGAGAAAGTCATAGGGGTGTCTATGACTGTAAAGAGCATAATAGAAGAGATCTCCCTAATAGTGACTTTAGCTTTGAATATTCTGATGACAGTTCTTCTGGAATTATCATAGGCCTTAACGACCATCATGGACTTCTTTAAATCCTTCTCAGTTAATTCTAGGATTGGCAAAATATCCTTAGGAGAGACATTAAGAGCTAAGCTGTCATCAACCATTACACATGGCATGATGCGCCCAAAAACACTCGCCTTCAAATAGAGAGCCTTATTTATGGCAAATGCCCTCATCGGGCAAATCTGAGCTTGAGAAAATAATGTCAAGGATGATAGTGCTAGTTTTAGTGTTCAGTAATGCATAAACTTGTTCTGACGATGCTAGGGGGGGCATTTTGATCTCCCTCAACTTTTTCACAATGGCGAGCCTCTAATCTTGAGAACCTAGGAGAAGATCCCATATGCTCATCTTGGTGGTGGTGGCTTTTAACTGGTCCATAATCGGGCTTTTGATCTGTTTAAAAGATTCAACAAAAGCAAGAGGTGTTGGGGGCTCCGTTCCTAGCATAGTAGGGGCCACTAACCTAGTGATCTTTGCTCCTTTAGTGATGGGTCTAACAACCTGGGTAGGCAAGTTTGTTTTTTTGGAGACTTTGAATTCGTCAAAATCTTCATCAAGCGGTATTTCCCCAAGTTAATTTGTTTGCTCATTGAGGATGGTTCTTTAGCAGCAAAGGGCCATTGCATAAAGGGTACCTTTCCGCACCATCCCCATGTAGTGGTAGGATTTTCTCTTAAGATTTGGCATATTATGGGATTAGAGTCTTGCCAAATCATGTGGATGGATGAGGAAGATCCTTCAATTAGTCCTCTACTATTGCTTCTCGGAGGTAAGTTAGCAATTTTCTGGTCATGCTTTAACATGTCTGAGGGGCATTATTCATCGATTTCCCACTACCAACTTAGCGGGAGCTATTTGTTTCTATCTCTTTTAAGAGTAGGATCCCTTGGTGGGTCTACCCATGTGAAGTAATCAATGAATTGCCTAGCCAGAGTATTCTAGAATGACTTTTGGTAAAATGTCAGTCCTTCACACCATACGATTGCTTTCTCTAAGAGAGTTAAGTTGAACCTCTCGGGCTAATGGGCATAGTGAATGTACCCATCGTTAATCGTTTGCACAAATTCAGAGATGTGGGGTCATGGCCTTGTGTTCCCATTATAGAATATGGGATAAAATTCTCTCAAGTTTGGGCTTTGGATTTCATAACTGGCTCCAGCCAATTCATTTTTTGCTCGGATTCTCTCCATGATGTATTCCTGAGAAGGTTCTTGCCCCTTATCCTAGATCATATTGATAAAGTGCTCACTGCTTGAGTCAAAGTCTATAAAATCTCTAGTATCCTGACTTCCAGCAGGTCCACCGCTATCCGTTGAATAATCTTCTACAGAAGTTCCGTACCTTTTATCACTATCGTAATCAACTATCATCCCTTGAGGTATGTATAGTGGGCTATACACAAACTCCCTAGGCCAATGGTTTAGGTCATCATTTGTTAAGACTTCAGAATCATACCCCAGATTATCCACTTCATTTTCATCTTCATTGTTCGATTCACCAAAGTCTTTGATTCCTCTACTTCTTCATTTGAATCGTCGAAAGGTTGTTGCTCATTTTTTGGTTCAAAAACCTAATTTGGTGCATGTTGAATTGGCACATCATCATTTGTTCCTTCTTCAAAATCTTCCTCTGGATCTTCTTCTGGATTCTTTTGAGGATCCTCCTTAGGGTCGTCCTTAGGATCTTCCCCAGGGTCTTCCTCAAGGTCCTCCTTAAGGTCCTCCTCAGGGTCTTCCTCAGGATCTTCCTCCATCGTGTTTTCCATCATATTTACTCTAACCTCTATTCCTTTGATAGCTATGTGAAAGTTGAAGATCATGCCCTACATACTGGTGAATGTTTGCTCCATGTGAGCACCATACATTGTAATGTATACACGGATTCCTTCAAATAGGTCACGCTGCGCGACGCTCACTTAGAATCTTTGATTCACTTATGATGCTACATTTGCACGATGTTTAGCAAATGTGTTTTGCACTACTTCATTTAGGTTCATTTCAAGATACCTATACCACTCCTCGTGGTTACTCCAGGCTTGTTCAGGATCGTATAACTCCTAATTTCCTAGACGTGTCGTCCTAGAAGAACTTCTAAATTTGAACAGATCCATTCTAATATAATTAGGACTCATGTAATCTGGGGGAGTATATATAAGGGGCTGAGGAAGGGGAATATCCTACCAACAAGCATTGTATTGATCTACTTGAGGAGCTAAGCACCAGTAAAGACCGATTGCCTCTGGATATGTAATAATGAAGTGGTGTGTGAATGATCTCTCCATATAATACCAATTCCATCAACCTTCCATTTGCATTGTGTTGTACCAATCCATTGTTGGAACTTCTAAGAAGTGAGGGAATTGAGGTGCAAAGCCCATCATAGCAATCCCTTGTTCATGAATAAATCTGAGGAACCCCTCCATATGCTCCTTCGAGTCATAATCACCTCAGAATATAAGGTGTGGTGGCACCTGATACTAGCCTAGCCCCTCTCTTCTCCTTCTTAAGACGTATTGGTCGACCATGTAGATGATGTCTATGTTATCAAAGATCATGTTATCCTCCCATCCTGGGTCATGTCAGAAATTATCCATCTCGTTGATACCGTGCTCGTCAGCCTCTACAAGAACATCGATACCATTCACTATGGCTTCAAAGGTTGGCAACGGATTAGTCTGTGTGCTTGGTTTCTTCTCGGGTTCCTTCATTCTCCCATTAACTATCATTTGCTATAAATCTTTCAGTAACCGAGTGCATTCATTAGTGCGATACCCCTTAGTTACATGATAGGCACAAAAGTTATCTATGTCTACCACAATAAGTGGGACAAATTGTTTGATACTCTGAAGCTGGTTAGACTTCCTTAGCTTGGGGAATATTTGCGATAATGATTCCATCCACGGGGAGATGGATTGATGAGTTTGCACCTAAGCGGCTGCTACAACTTTGGCTGGAACTTCTGAAGACTTAAAGCTACCTTGTTTGGAGGATTCCCCTTTTTCCTAATACCTAGGATTAGTGTAAGCATATTGTTCTTATTTCTTCATTCGATCTTCTTCATCAAATTTCTCCAGCCTTTTGGCGTAGTCTACTACATCATTAAAGGTGTCGAACCTTTTCATTTTCATCTCAACCCGATATCTCTAGCTGGATCCTTTAACAGGTTTCATTATTAAGGCCTCATGGTCAGGTTCCCCAGTCAAAAGTACGCGAACAGCCATCCATCTAAAGTAATATTCCTCAAGGGACTTGTTCGAGCATTTTTTGACCATTTTAAGATCTTATAAAGTGGTTTTTACCTTCAAATTGAAAGTATAGTTCTCTAGAAATGCTGAATATAGACTTTTTCTAGTCTAATTTTATGTCCGCCGGCATCCCCATAGACTATTCAGAAGTCGAACCATGTAGAGTGGCTTGAAATAAGTTGACTATATGAACCTTGGGGATGTTCATGCTAGTCATGATCTGGAGATAACTTTTAACTTATGCATAAGGAGACTCTATGCGAGTATACGGAGCTACATAAGGCATCACAAAGTTAGCCGAAAGGGCTTCGAATTCCTTTAGCGAGAACTAGTCAATGTCCACATATTGCTCGATAGAGGGAGCAACGAACTTGTCTTTTGCAGGGGATAGTTTTTCAATGTCTGCCATCTTCACCTTCAATGCTACTATCTCCGCCTCTTGTTCTTGAGCCTTTTGAGATCTAGAAGCGCTCAACCTTTCCCAGATATCACAGAACTTTAGAGCATCTAGAATCCTTCTAAGAGATTGTCCAATTGCGTCATCATCTGCAATCGTAGTTTTGGGCTTTGGATTAGAGAAAAATCTAGCTAGAGATTCGACTGGTGGTAAGGGCCTGACTTTTAGCCTACCCATGATATGTCTCAACCTCCTTCTCTCTCGCTTCCAACCTGAAATGCGAGATATCAAGTGTTAGTAAGTATAGCGGTTGTGGTTCTGAGCCTAACTTACCTTCATTTGTCGAAATGAATGAGTGAATGAATGAATGAATGAATGGATGGATGGATGGATGAATGAATGGATGGATGGATGGATGGATGGATGGATATATACAAATTATAGGGAATTGGGTGCATGCCAACTATTTAGGGAATAATTAGCAAGGGTTGTTTGTAATATTCATGGAATATTACACATATGTGGTCTGAGGACCAAGGTCTTAAATCAAATCTCATTCAACTCTATGGTCAGTTAACTCTGAGATGACTTTAATAGTCGGGTGGCTTACTGGCCGAGTTTAGTCAATCTGGATGAATGAGTGTCATGTCACTCGAAGATTGACTCCATAGTCATAGGTGAGTTGACTCGAACAAAGAAGGTGAGTTGACTCAATGGTCACTCAGGGGTTGACTCAGTGGTCGAAGGTGAGTTGATTTGCTAGTCACTTAGGGGTTAACTCGGTGGTCAAGGGTGAGTTAACACGATGGTCACTCTGGGGTTGACTCAGTGGTTAAGGGTAAGTTGACTTGATGTTCACTAAGGGGTTGACTCGATGTTCACTCGATGGTTTACTCTATGGTTAAGGATGAGTTTACTCGCTGGTCACTCGAAGGCCAACTCGATGGTCAAGGGTGAGTTGACATGGCGGTCACTTGGGGGTTAACTCAGTGGTCAAGGGTGAGTTGACTTAATGGTAACTTAGGGGATAACTCAATGGTCAAAGTTGAGTTGACACGATGGTCACTCGAGGGTTGACTTGGTGGTAAAAGGTGAGTTGACTCGCTGGTCACTCGATGGTTGACTCTATAGTCAAAAGTGAGTTGAGTCGCTTGTCACTCGATTCTCAACCCTATGGTCAAGGATGAGTTGACTCACTGGTCACTCGAAGGCTAACTCGATGGTCAAGGGTAAGCTGACTCACTAGTCGCTCGAACGTGGAGTCAACGGTCAAAGGTGAGTTGACTCATTGGTCACTCAATGGGGTTTATGTATTTTGGCTCATGGCTGAGCCTATGTAGATTCATTGGTCTTAGTTTATTCTGGCTCATGGGTTCAGCATAGGTGGACTCAATGGTCCTAGTTTTTTTCGGCACATGGGTTGAGCCTAGTGGACTCACTAGTCTCGATTTACTTTTAGGTTCTAATAACTAAGGAAATGAAATTGCACGGCATACATTAGTGTCATGGCTGCATAAAGATGTGGTTAGTTTTCACACAACCATGATACTTATGATGTCCATTTTCAGTTTATTTATATTTAATAAACCTGCACATGTAGCAAACGGTTAGATCGTGCCTACCGCCCTTTTAACTCCATTTAGTTACTTTGCTTTAAAGCCAACGTGGGACTTAGGGAAGTCTGCTCGGGTGCACTCTAGTTTTTGGGCAAACTTATGGGGAGAGTGTCTACAATTCATCTATATGAGGGTTTCGATCTCAGGATTGGGTGCGATCGGGTACCCTACATCTTTATGTACCGAGTCCTTGTGGCCCTAACCGAACCAAAGGAAAATTTTCCACATATAATATACACGGGTAGTCTTGCCCTTAAGCGGGCAAGGCCCTCATATGATACACAAGTGGTGTGATCAAATTCATGCCCCTCAAGCCCTAAGCGAGCTTGGAGATACTTCACCAAAAGACACCTAAATTGGTTTAGGGGTAAAGAATGCGGATGCTATGCAACCCTAAAATTTGTGTAGTGTTGAAATTACAACAAATTCTGTATTTCCAAAATTTAATTTGAACAATATTTTTATTATTATGTCAAAATAAAGAATTTTTATGAAAATTGGGTTTTTACAAAAATAAATTTTTCCAAGCAGAGTCGCCAATGTGAGTGGGCGAGGTTGTGATAGAATACACGTGGGGTGCGGTGTGCGGGTCATATTTTCGCTGCAGTTTGAGAAAACCGTGAGATTTGGTCGGTTTAAAAAAATCCGGTTCTCTTAAATGCTTGAGCCTCTGCTATAAAAAAATACTTTATTTTATTAAAGAGAAAATTATTTATTACGTTTCACCTAAACTTATTGTGTGAAAAATGTGACTTTTTTAAGCCAAAAATGTGATTATATTGAAAAATATAGTTACACATTTTATTAAAAAAATATATTTTTCAAAAAAAGCATTTTACTTTATTTAAAAATAAAAATAGAGTCGCCACCTGGTTCAGCTCCACCTGGAATTGTTTTATACTGATCCAAAATGGGATTTTTATACCGAAAAGAAAGTGAGATTCTGAGTTCGGACGTAATAGTTACTCATATTGTTCAAATTGTTTTGATTAATTTTGGAATTTGTGGTAATTTCTGCATTACAACAGCTTTATTTAAGAAATAAATTTAAGAAATAAAAACGAGCATTATAATGGCATAACAAATCAATATTTTCTACCAAAATTTTGATAGAGTAAAGGCACTGCTTGGGTTTTTGCCCAGAAACTCGGATAGAGTTTCCTCACATCTGAAAGGTTAATCCGTACTGCTCACTTATTTACATGTATTATAGTTTAAGTGGCTCCAATGGCTCACTTAACCAGAGAAATGAAATGCAATGTGCAATAATAAGAGAAATGAATTTTAAATTTGGTCTTAGAGCCAATTACCCTCAGTTTACCTTTTCGTCTGTTCGGGATGACTTGAGAGCCGTTGCAGCACCGAAGTCATCAGAGATTGTGATTTGGTTGGAAAATAGATTTAATCCAAGTTATGGCTATAATCTTGTATTATTTTGTACGGAAAATGCAGGCTTTTGTGAAATTGAGTCATTTATAGACCGAAGTTTACACTAAAATCTTGATCTAAAAGGACAAAAAGTCGAGTTTATATCTAATGTAGAGGATAAAGCTCAGATTTGGAAGTGTTTTGGTAGAGTTTTGGGACTTTTAGGACTCCCGGAATGGAAAAGGAAAGAATTGATTCATGTTACGCTTTAACTATTGTCTGAAATGAAAAGGGGTGTCCCTCTATTTATAGAAAGTGGATTTTAGCCCGAGGGCTAAAAGGCTAGGTAATGAGCCCGCGGGCTAATTACCTACTTGAGTGCAAATCTGATTTGAATCTATCAAAAAATATTTTGCAAGATTTACTGAGATTTATCCTGATCTTTTCGCTGTAGAGGCAATGAGCCCGCAGGCCAGAAGACCAATTTGTCCAAAATTTGACTTTTTGATTTTTCAGTAGGAAATGCTAAATCAAGGCTTCCCTAGAATGTAGATTTTTGAATTTTTGATTTTTGGATAACAATCTGGTCCTTTTTGGCTCTTCTGTCTAATCATTGAGAGAAATGGGCGTTATTTATCATCGGGCTAGAACAGACATGTGCTAACACCAGTCTTACAAAATCCAGGCAGTTGCCATGGTAGAACCAATGAAGTATCTTTGTCAATCCTCTACTTTGGTAGGGAAACTTTCTCATTGGCTTCTTTTGCTATCTGAGTTCAATATTAAGTATGTCACAAAGAAAGTAATCAAGGTGAGAGCAGTGGTTGAATTCCTGGCAAGCCAACCTATAGAATTTGAATTTGTGGAGAATCTGGAGTTTCTTGATGTGCAGTTGGCAATTGTAGAAGTAGAGAAGGCTGAATGGATCATGTACTTTAATGGGACCGTGAATTGAAGGGGTGTTGGTCTAGGGGTGACCATCGTTACGCCCTATGGTGAGGTTATCCCGCTAAGTAAAAGCCTAGAGTTCGCGGTCACCAATAGTAGAGCTGAATATGAAGCTTGTCTCTTCGATCTTGATGCTCTATTAAAAGTAGGGGGTAAAGAAGCAAAAGTGATTGGTGATTCCACACTAGTGATTAAACAAGTAGTTGGGGAGTGGGAAGTCATGGAAGAGTCGCTAGGGCCATATGTGGAGGTAGTTTGGGATTTATCAATACAGTTTAGTCAGTGCTTCTTTCAACATATACCTAGAGATAAGAATCAGATAGCCGACACTCTGGCTACCTTGGCATCTATGTGGGAGGGAGAGGAAATCAAAACCATTCACCCTTTGATAATGGAAACCACTCGTTCCCCATTTGATGAGAAAATTTAAATCACGACTGTCAAAGACCAGAAGGTTTGCTGGTACGATGACATTAAGAAGTTCCTAAGAAAAGGAAGAAGCCCTAAAAGGGCATCCAGTTTGGACAGTATGACTATAAGAAGGCTAGCCACACAATTCAGACTCATAGATGAAGATCTCTTCAAGAGGACCATAAAGGGCTTATTGTTGAGATATTTGATAGAGGAAGAGGCAGAAAAGGTCATGTCCTAGGTGCATGCAGGAGATTGTGGTTTGCATATGAATGGAATGGCTTTGGGTATGAAGATTCAGAGAATGGGGTACTTTTGAACCACAATGAACTCTTCCTGCATCTACAAAGTTAGAAAATGTCATGAATGCGAGATTCATGGGGATATAAAACATTTATCCCCATCCGAACTTCACAATTTGTCTACTCCTTGGCCTTTCTCAGCATGCGGGATAGATATAATTGGCAAAATTTGGCCATTGTTGACCAATGGACACTGATTCATCATAGTCACAGTTGATTATATTTCAACATGGGTGAAGGTCGAATCCTACACTAGTATTACCTCCAAGAAGATGGCCAAGTTCAGAGAGAATTATATTTTTGCTCGATACGGGATTCCGCATCATGTGGTATCTGACAATGGGTTACAGTTTCAAGGGGCTACAACTAAATTATTAGAAAATTCAGCATCGAACAACATAGATCTTTGCCATATAGGCTACAAGCCATTGGGGTAGTTGAAGCTGCCAACAAGTCAATCAAGAGGATTCTGTCCAAGACGGTGGCTACCTGCAGGGATTGGGCCGATGAACTTCCATTTACAGTTACCTAATCAGTATAAGAACACCCACAGATCAGACGCCTTTCTCCCTGGTATATAGAATAGAAGCCGTGTTGCCTGTTGAGACCGAAGTAAGATCCTTATGAGTGGCGGTCAAAGATCAGTTGAAAGAGTCAGATTGCGCAAGGGCTAGGTATGAGCAGTTGAATGCAATAGATAAGAAACGACTCAAGGTACTTGACCATCTATAGATGTACCAACAATGCATGGCTTGAGCCTACAATAATAGAGTTAGATGCCCAAAGCAGCCTCTTAAGGCAGGTGATCTGGTTCTAAAACAACTGTGCCAAGCCAACATAGTTTCTAGGAGCAAGTTCAGGCCTAATTGGGAAGGATCATTTGTGGTTAAGAAAATTCTTGGCAAAGGAGGAATCAAGCTCATGGACATGGATAGAAATGAATTTATGAATCTAGTAAACTAAGATAGGCATAAGCATTATCATGTCTAGGTCATCTCAGAAAGCAGCACAATTAATAAACAAAATAAGAATAATTCACCCGACGAGTGGTCGTCTACTGCTTAAGCAAAAATTAGGGTGCAACCTTCTGATCGATATTCCATAAACCGATCAAGAAAAAGTTAGGGTACTCAAATGCAAATAAACCACGCTAAGTTGAAAACCGAAAAGGGTGGCTTAGGCAAAAGTCAGGGTATTGAGAGAAAAATGTCAGTTGCTTTCTAGAAAATCTATAAAAGGACCAATAGGCAGTAGGGTTTAACCATTGGAAATTGTAACCATTGCCTATGTACTTAAATTAATCTCATCAATAAACATGTCATGATTTTCTAAGAATCTTGGTCTTATGAATGCATGCATGTCTTTAGGTGAAATAATCGCAAGTATGTGAACATTAGTTTTTCTCAACATCTTGTGCTCATTGTTGTTATTTTTACTACACATACATTTATCAACAGAAGATAGAAATGCTGATAAGCCATAAAAGAAATAAGGCTCATGCAAAATTCGGAATCATCTGCTGGATTAAAAACCCAAAAGGGGTGGTCCAAGCAAAAGTTAAGACAAAAGAAAAAGAAAGAAAAAGTCCGCTGGATTGAAAACCTGGAGGACAGTCCAAGCAAAAGTTAAGATAAACGAAGAAGAAGAAAAGTCTACTAGATTGAAAACCCGAAAGGGTGGTCTAGGCAAAAGTTAAGACAAGGACAAAGAAAGAAGAAGTCCGCTGAGTTGAGCCACCAAGGACAATTAAGGCAAAAATTAGGACAAAAAGAAGTGAAAATAAAATGTTCGATCAGTCATCTCACACCGAATGGGCTATGTAAAAGTTAGAACTCAAATTCTAAAACTACAGTTTAGTATTGCACTCGTTTTGTTAAACATCATTGGTAATTGCAATGTATCACAAGCTAGGATCCCCTTAACCTAGTTCTCCCACAATGAAATAACACGATAGCACATATCCCTAGATGTGCTAACTCAAACCAACTAGCCTTGGTAACTCTTGTTAGTCTAAATTGGGTCAGTTCATCGCAGTCAGGAACTTTGAGCATTCAATAGTTAACTCACTTGCTCGTGGTATACTCTAAATGGGCCTTATTGTTAGCTATGCTAAAGGGGTAGTATGGGTCTACAAGCAGCAATATTCAATGGTCTCAATACAGAAAAGCTAAAGTTCAACAAGTGAAAACGATAAAAGCAATCTGTAACTAATATTCGGTTTTACATCAAAATAACCCACGCAGAGCCAAAATTGTTAAATATCCAGAAAGTAAAAGCGAATCCTAGTCTAACCTATTGGAGGGTCCTATCCCTGGGGCATATATTGAGTCTGGTCCTATACATCCACCAACAAGTCCCTGAATTCCCTACTACACCCTTAGCAGCAACACCGATCATCTCAACCTACTGCTCAACCTCCTCCTCAACTCCAGCCACCTAGGTAACCTTTGGCTCAATCCAATAGCTTGAGAGATCCTCCGACAAATAGGATGGCTCAGGTGTCCATCTACCCTCAATCATATGGTCAGCTAAACTCACAATACCTCTACCTCAGCCCTAGCTTTGGCCATCTCTCTCCTAGCCTTCTCCAAATCCATCTCCAACACCAGGATCTTGTCCAGCTCTACGGTGGCTACACGCAGCTACTCCTCCATGAAGTGATCCCGATCCTTAGCAGTCTCCAAGTCCCAAGCTGACCTATCACACTTCATGCCTAGCAGAGTCTGAATGAAAATTAAGAGATTAGTATACATATGTAAATGTCATATCTCGCATGCATAGTTTGTTAATTTTTACAGGAAAAAGGAGCTTACCGCGGTAAGAGCATCCTGGGCCAACATTAGGTCCTAAACCGAGAAGAATCGCTGAGGAATACTCTTTGCCTCAGCCACAGATACCTATAAAGATTGACCAAATCAGTTCAAAAGACAATTCAAGAGTATGGGTTGAAGGTGTAATGTAACAAGCCTTACGAGGGTCACGCTGGGAGGAGCAAAGCAGATGGTATGGACTGACTGCTAGAGCCTATGAACACTACGCTTCCCCAAGTGGTCGAGGAGCCTGAAAGAAGAGTCCAAATTGGTCTATAGGACTCCCTATCTGAAACCCCTGGTAACTTTAGCTTGCTTTGCCTGTGGCTCAAGACCGGTTGGCTTGGTAGGAGTAGCAGCAGTAGCGATCTATTTATGCTTAGATATGGAAGACTACATCATGATTCACAAAATATCAGGTCAACAATTCATGCAAGTAAGAGAAGAAGTACGTAGGAATTTACAAGGTCGAGTTAAAAAATTTACCCGAGTAGAAGTGGCAGTAGGCTTGGGAAGACCCTTGGTCTGTCGAATGAAGGGGCCCTTACAATCACCCCCGAGTCTATCGCCATCCTCATCATCATGGTCATTACCTTCCTCTCCATCATGAAACTTGAGAACGCGATTGCCCGGATGAATCCTTGGGCAAGGCTAAATGAGTGAGTCCCGAATGAAATCTTGATAAGAGCCCTCAACCGATAGCACATGGGCCCACTCACCTAGCAGATACAGTCCCTAGTCTATCTCAAGCATTTAATGTGGCCAGTATACCCCCTCAAGCCTAGGTAGAGGGATGGGCCTCTCCACTACCAAGCTAGTCAATCAATCGCGAACCCGATAACTAAAATACCTCTATAGTGAGGGTGGTTACTCCAGCACAAATCGATGGTTATCCATGCCCCATTGCATCTCCTGAATATCATCGTGGATGACCAAATAAGTCCAAGGATCACGAACAACCTGCATATAGCAAAGTGCATTGTAAGAACCCTAACTATGTAAATACAATTTGCTACTAAAAGTTTGTTGAATTGAAAGTATAAGGACAGGTTCAAAAAGATTACCCATTCGGAGTGCAACTAGAGGATGTACTACAGATACTCAGATATAGTCCCGGCCTTCTGCTACCAAGGACCTATCAATATCGAGATGATATGAGGTGACTCAGGCTGACCAGACAGACCAGGCCTAGGTATAAAGTAGTGCTCGAATGCGTACATCTATAGAAAGAAACTACAGTCGATGGCCGAATAGTAAAAATTAAGGTAGGAACCACAAAGATAGGTTTAGAATTTACCAAGGAGCAAATGGTTGATCTTTAGCTCAAACTACTGTCCTCGAACACCAACGTCCATGCCATAGTACAGCTGAGCAAGAATAGCCTAACACCAGTTCTTGCCAGGCATGTTGACAAGATCTTCCACAATAGATAGTAGCCGATAGTTTACATTACTCAAATAGGGTGAGAAGAAGACAATTGATAGTAGGCTCAAGAAGAAAGACCTGGTATACTGATCCCTCCTACCCATAGCAATCAGGCTCGGGTACGCTCGCCAATAAGTGTGCAAGTCCCCATATGTAAGCTTGTCCTTCATAGTAGGACAAAGCCCAAGGAGTCGCTCTATGTAGTCCTTCACCTCAGCCTATGAATGCCAACAGTTGGCATACATATTAGAGTGGACAATCTTTCCATCCCAAGCCAACCCCATCAGCGCGCACATATCTGAGGGGGTGATGGTGACCTTCCCAATGGCAAAGTGGATTGTATGCATCATTCTTGACCATCGCATGGCCAGAGAAGAATTGGCAGCAGGGGCAAGCATCTTCAGGTCCACGGGAATGGCCTAAAAAAATGTTAGTGAAGACCATAGCATTGATGTCGGCCAGCAGCTTAGTATCTCTCGTAGAACGTATCTCCTCGTACAACTTTTGATAGAAGCTCAGAGCTACGATGATCTTGAAAGGGAACTCCAGAGACAAAACAGCAGTACAACAGGGTTAGAATGCAATGAACAAGTCAAAAATTAGAAAAAAGTTGCAGAAATGGAGATGCTAGCATTCTATCCTACACAATGGGTTCCGTACGAGTCCACCCCACTTGTATAGGTCCAGTTGCTCACCCATTCAAAAAAATGTACGAGTCCCCTTCAAATAGTCCCTCAATGGGAAATTTCCCATGCACGCCATTTTCATCCAAATTCAGCCAAATCTGAATCTAACCAATTCCAAAATGTCCCTAGACTAAAGTTACATGAATTTAGCTCAATTTTGATCCCTAAAACACCTTAAAACCATGCCAAAACAAAGAAATAAAAAAAAGGGAAAATCAAAAGTTGAGAAACTAGAACCCACTTAGTTAGAGTTCGTGGGGATGAGTGGTAGGAGAAGGCACCACTGGGACCACTGAACAAGGTTTGAAACCCAAGAAATTGTCCTCTTCACGAAATGTATTATCCAGGGCCACCGAACATCAACGGAGCTTCGGGTTACCAATCTAAGGTAACTTTTCATGATTTAGATTAAAGCGGCCGACATCGGGAATCTTTTTATACAACTTGGAGTGAAAATGAATGGAAAATTTCCAGAATTGGAGAAACTTGGGAAATTTTGTAAAAATGGGGGAGAGGGGACTTTTTGGCTTTTTAAGAACTGCTCGATGCCACCCATACTGGTCCCTCGGACTTGTAGGGGTCTGCCCTGTGCAAAAGGCCACCCATACGGGTCCTCCTCACCTATACAGGTCGCAACTTCAGGGGCAAGACAACTTTTTAAAGAAATCAGTCCTCCCTAGCAGTAAGGGCACATCAAATCAAAATTTGGGGCCAACCCCACTACTCTCAAACCCTATATTTCAATTTATCTATGGGAAAAACCCTAGCTCACCTTGATCCTTGATTGAAGGGGAAAAATTTTTATTTATACAAAATCAATCAAGAATCAAGATAAGCTATCTCAGATCAATTTTGGACATAAATAATTTGGTCATATGCTAGCTCTCAAGTCATCCTAGACAGACGAAAAGGTAAATTGAGGGTAATTGGCTCTAAGCCCAACTTTAAAAATTCATTTAAATTCATTTTAATTATTCTATTATTGCTCGTTGCATTTCATTTCTCTGGCTAAGTGAGCCATGGGGGCCACTTAAACTATAATATATGTAAATAAGCTCGCAGGTATGGATAAACATCCAGAACATGAGGAAACTCTATCCGAGTTTCCCGGCTAGAACCCAAACCCTGTAGTTACTCTGCCAAAATTTTGGTAGCAAATATTTATTTATTTATGCCGCTATGATGCCTATTTTATTTCTGTAATTTAATTCTTAAATAAAGCCATTGTAATGCAGAAATTATAACACATTCCAAAATTCCAAAATTCATCCAAACACTAACCGTTTCATACGTGTGCAGGTCTATTAAATATAATTAAACCTAAAAACTAAAAATGAACATCATAAGCATCCCGATCGTGTGGAAACTAAGCACATCTTTGTGCAGCCATGACATTGATTTGTGACATAACATTTTATTTCCTTAGTTATAGGAACCTAAAATTAACCAAAAACTAGTGAGTCCACCTAGGCTCAGCCCATGAGCTAAGACATCCAAGACCACTGACTCCACCTAGGCTCAACCCGTGAGCCAAAACAAACCAAGACTAGTGAGTCCATTTAGACTCAACCCATGAGCCAAATTAAACCAAGACCAATGAATCTACATAGGCTCAACCCATGAACAGAAATACACAAACCCTTTCGAGTGACCAGTGAGTCAGCTCGCCTTAGACCATAGAGTCAACCTCCGAGTGGCTAGTGAGTTAGCTTACCTTAGACCATAGAGTCAACTCCTGAGTGACCAGCGAGTAACCTCACCTTGGCCAATAGAGCCAACCCTTGAGTGGCCAGCAAGTTAGCTCAACTTGGACCATAGAGTCAACCTCCGAGTGACCAGCTAGTCAGCTCACCTTGGACCATAGAGTCAACCCTCGAGTGACCAGTAAGTTAGCTCACCTTGGACCATATAGTAAACTCCTGATTGACCAGCAAGTCATCCCACCTTAGACTATAGAGTCAACTTCTGAGTGACTAGCAAGTCATCTCACTTTGGAACATAGAGTCAACCTTCGAGTGACCAATGAGTTAGCTAACCTTAGACCATAGAGTCAACCCCCGAGTGACCAGCGAGTCAGCTTACCTTTGACCATAGAGCCAACCTCTGAGTGACCAGCAAGTAAGCTCACCTTGGACCATAGAGTTAAACCCTCGAGTGACCAGTGAGTCAATTCACCTTTGACTCACAAGTTGAATTGAATTTAGATGCACCCCTCTAGTCTTCGTACTGCATGTTTGCAATGTTCCACAAATATTACAAACTATCCTCGCGGAATGCTCCATGAGCAATTGGCATGCACCCTATCCCTTATTATTTATACATATCCATCCATTCATTCATTTACTCATTCATCTATTCATCCACTCATGCATCCCGATAGGTTGAGGTAAGCCAGCCTCCGAGCTACACCCGATACGCTTACTAACACCTAATCTCTTGCATTTTCAGGTTGGAAGTGATAGAAAAGGAGGTTAAGGGATATTACAAGAAGCCCGAAAGTCACATCCCCACCATCAGTCGAATCTCTGGCCGGATTTTTCTCTGATCCAGAACCTAAAACCTTAATGGCAGATGATGATGTAGTTGGATAGTCCCTCAGGAGGATTCTTGACGCTCCTGAATTTCATGATGGTTGGGAAAGGCTGAGCACTTCTAATGCTTAGAAAGCCTAAGAGTAAGAGGCTAAGATAGAAGCATTCAAGGCAAAGATAGCGGATATAGAAAAGTTGTCTCCTAAGAAAGACAAATCTGTAGCTCCCTCTATCGAGCAGTATGTAGACATATGTCCCTTATATGGCCCCATATACTGGTATTGGGCCTCCTCATGTGCATGTGGAAAGTTATCTTTGAATTAGGACTAGCATGAACATCCCTAAGGTTTATATAGTCAATTTGTTTTAAGCTACTCTACGAGGACCCGCTTCTGAGTGGTATATGAGGATGCCAATGGACGTGAAATCTGATTGGAAAAAGCTATACTCTGCATTTTTGGAAAATTATGCCTTCAATCTGAAGGTTAAAACTTCTTTGTAAGACCTTGAAAGGATCAAACAATGGCCAAATGAGTCCTTTGAAGAATTTTACCTACGGTGGCTGGCCATCCGTGTACTTCTAACTGGGGCACCCGACCAGAATGCCCTAATAGTGAAGCTTGTCGAAGGGTCTAGCCAGAAATACTAGGACAAAATGAAGATGATAAGATTTGACAACTTTAACGATGTGGTGGACTGTGCCAAGACATTGGAAAAGTATGAGGAATAATATCGAGCAAAAAAGCAAGAGCATTGAGCTTGTACTAAACCCAAATACTGGGAAAAGGGTGGATCCTCCAAGCAAGGCAGTTTGGAATCCTCAAAGGGTCCGGCCATAGTTGTAGCAGCCACTCAAGTGTAGACTAACCAATCTATCTCCCCATGGGTAGAATCATTATCACAGATATTAACCAAACTAAAGAAGTTTGACCAACTCGAGAGCATTAAACTATTCGTTCCACCTGCTGCGGTGGACAAAGATAACTTTTCTGGCTATCACGTAACCAAGGGGCACTGCACTAATGAATGCACGAGACTACTAAAGGATTTACAACAGATGATAGTTGATGGGAGAATGAAAGAGCTCTAGAAGAAACCAAGCATGCAGACTAATCCCCTGCCAAACTTTGAGCTATAGTAAATGCCATCATGGTTCATGTGCAGGCCGACGAGTATGGTATTGACGTGATGGCTAACTTCTGACATGACCCAGGATGGGGGGAAAATATGATTTTCAACAATATAGACATCATCTACATGGTTGATCAATATGTCTTGAGGATGAGGAGAGAAGGGCTTTATCAATATCCATTACCACCGCTCCTTATATTCTGGGGAGATTCTGACCCGAATGAACATATGGAAGAATTTATCCAGTTTATGCATGAACAATGAATCGCCATGGTGGGTTTTGCACCTCAGTTCCCTAGGTTCTTAGAAGGATCGACCATGGATTGGTACGTCACAATGCTAATGGAAGGTCTGGAGAGGCCCTTCCTTCATTACTTTAGGGCTTCCCAACCATACTCGGACATGCTTTGCTGGTGGTTAGCACCACAAGTAGACCAACACATTGCTGGCTGGCAAGATCTTCCTCCTCCTCAGTCCCCTACATACACTCCTGCGGTTTATATGAGTCTGAATTACGTTGGAAAAAGTTTGTTCGAATTTGGGAGCACTTCCAGAGCGACACACCTAGAAAATCAATAGTTGTATGAACCTCAACAATCTTGGAATGATCATAGGGACCAGCAATGGTACCTCAACATTGACCTAAATAAGGTGACACCAGACCAACTCATCATACTCTATGTAAATGTAGCATAAAAATTGAACCACAAAAACCAATTAAGCATCGAATTATGAGACCCATTTGAAGGGATCTGTGCTGACATCACACCATATGGTGCCCGTGTGGAGGAAACATTTACCAGCATACGATGCATGGTCTCTGACTTTTTCATAGTCTCTGACTTTTGCATAGTAATTGCATGGGTCGAGGTTGGAATAAATGCAGTAGAAGAGGAAGATCTCGATGAAGATCCTGAAGAAGATCCCGAGGAAGATCCTAAGGAAGATCCCGAAGAAGATATTGAAGAAGATCCCGATGAAGATCCCGAGGAAGATCCTGAGGAGGATCCAAAAGATGATTTTGATGACGATATCCCAGTTCAGCACTCACCAAGTGGATCTTTGAACGATGGAATGGGCAACAACCTTTCAAGGATTCAGATGAGGAAGTAGAAGAATATGAGGACTCCACCGAATCAGATCACAAAGATGAAAGTGAGGTAGATAACTAGGGGTACGAACTAGAGGTATTTCCAGGCGACGAGCTAAATCACTTGCCAGGAGATTTTGAGTATGAATCTCCCTTCCCTAATGGTATGATGGTCGATTGTGATGGTGATGAGTACTATGCCTCATCTTTAGAGCATGACTTCCCAGGCACCTTATGGTCTACGGTAAGTGATGTTTTTAGAGACTTTATGAACTTCGACTAAGGCAGTGAACACATCATTAATATGATCTGACATAAGGGGAAAAAGCCTTCTCGGGAGTACATCATGGAGAGGATCCATGCAAAAAACGAATTGGCTCGAGCCAGTTATCAGATCCGAAGGCTGGACTTGAGGGAAGTTTATCCCATATTTTATAATGGAAACACAAAGCCACATCCCCACATCCGTGAATTTGTCGAAATGATGAACGATGGGTACATTAACTATGCCCATTGGCCAGCAAGGTTTCATCTGACTCTTGGAGAAAAAGCAATTGCATGGTAAGAGGAGCTAACATTCTACAAGAAGTCAATCTGGAACACTCTAGCTATACAATTTATCAATTACTTCACATGGGTAGACCCATCAGAAGGCACAACTCCCAAGCTAGACAAGCATGGAAACCCATTATTGTACTAGGAATGGAAAGCAACAAATGCTATATGTCCAAAAGCAATGGAATCCTCCACGGAATATCCATAGTATATGAACAAGTGTGATGATGAACTAGAAGAGGTTGTCATATGCAACAATGAACAAGGTGCAAGTGGGAAGGCTTCCTCCTCCATCCATATGATCAAGCAAGACTCCAATCCTATCTTGTGTTAGATCTTACAAGAGAATCTCATCGTCCCAAAAAGATAGCCGAAAAAGGTTCCCTTTATATAATGGCCCTTCACCACCAAAGCGCCATCTTCCATAAACAAGCCGATTGACTTAGGAGAGATATCACTTGATGAAGATTTTGACGAATTCTAGGTCTTTGAAACAACAAACTTGCCAACCCAAGTTGTTAGTCTTTTCACCAGAGGAGGGAGAATCACTAGATCAGTAGTCCTAGCTATGACAAGAGCTGAGCCCCTTACACCTCCTACTTTTGTTAAATTCTCATAAGAGATAAAAAGTCTGATTATGGATTAGTTAAAGGCTACCACTACCAAGATGAGCATTTAGGACCTCCTCCTTGGTTCTCAAGATCATAGGATTACTATTGTTAACAAGATAATAGAGATCGAAACATCTCCCTTGGTATTGCCTAAATAGTTCTGTGAGCTACTTAACAATGAGACTAGCACTGTAATACCTGACATTATCTTCTTGAGCTTGGATCTACCCGATGAAGGCATTCACCATAATAAGGCTCTCTACTTGAAGGCTAGCATTTTTGGGTGCATCATGCTATGCATAATGGTCAATGATCGCTCATCACTGAATGTCTGTCCTAAAGACATTCTTCCAATCCTAAGACTAACCGAGAAGGACCTTAAGAGATCCACAAAGGTCATCAAAGCCTACGACGATTCCAAGACGATCGTCATCAGCACATTTAAAGTCGAGGTTACTATCGGCAAAATCTCATCTATAGTACTTTTCACGGTCATAGACATCCTGATAACCTTCTTTATACTACTCAGATGGCCATGGTTCCATGCGCTGGGTGGAGTTCAGACTCTTCACCAGAAAATTAAAATCCTTTTTGATAGAAAGATAGTTACTCTAGAGGCTGACAAAGCCTTAGTGGTGGCAGCGCTAAAAATGGAAGAAAGTCATATGAAAAGGTTTACCATAGCCACGATTTGCTAAGAATCAAACAAGTAGCCAGAGGTTCACTGGGGCCCTTGGATTCAGGGTTACATGTAGAAGCACCATAACCCCGGGAAAGGACTAGGTGCCCATAAATAGGGAATGCTGACCTTCAATATAGGGGTAGGAGAATGATAAGACTCGGTTATTTAGGATCCAAAAGAATCACCCATAAGATAGTCTCTCAGAAGAAGTCACAAGAACCCTACAACAAAACCCCTGAACCCGTCATTCATAAGGGAAGCACAGTTCCGGGATTTGAGATTTTCACGGATATAGTCAACTATAGCAAGCACGGTAAAAGCTCTTTAACCTATATGATAAGGATAGTAGGCCATCAGCAAGATGCTGGGGCAATTCCGGATTAGACCAACCTCGAAGAATACGTAGACCCAACGAAGATCAAGAAGCTAAGTATAGGGGAAGAAATCCTCGACACTCTAACCAAGCACCTTCAAGCATAGCTCAAGATAGTGGAAGAAGCAAGGAACAAGGGAGGTAGCTTGAGTCAGGCCACCATGGACATGGTCAAGACCATAAAGGGCAAGGCAAAGGTAGAAGAAGAAGATGACAAGGACATCTTATTGAAGATAGTTGCCATTGAAGAGTCATCCGCTGCAAACCCATACCCCATCGATCAGGATGAGTCTTTTATTTCCATTTCCAGTATGTTTGAAATGAATAATGTACTTTATGATGATAATAAGATGAAGAACTTTACTTATTTGAATTGGGTTTCTGATTACGATTCCATGCATCCATTCCAACATTCATCTAGAGTCTTTAACATCGATAATGATATTACAAAAGAAATTAACTTAAATACTGTAGATGATCCAAAAATGGTATACATTTCCAATCAATTGCCCATCGACCAAGAAAGAGAGTTAATAAAAGTATTTAAAAAATCACATTTTAGCCTTCACTTGGTCACACAAAGACATGCCAGGACTTGATCGGCACATCGTCGAACACAAGGTCCCCACGGTCCTGAAAATCTGCCCAGTAAAGCAAAAGATAAGAAGAATGTGTCCAGAATAGGTAGAAAAGGTCAAAGTAGAAGTGGCCAAATATATCATGGCTAATTTCATTGAGGTCCTTGAATATCCCACTTGGCTATCCAATGTAGTTCCTGTAACCAAAAAGAATGGCGATGTTCGAGTTTGTGTCGACTTCAGGGACTTGAACAAGGCTACCCCTAAGGATGATTTCTTGCTACCACACATTGATATTCTAGAAGATAGCATGGCAAGAGCAGCCATGCATTCCTTTATGGATGGATTCTCGGGATATCACTAGATCCTCATGAATGTAATAAACAAGTTTAAAATAGCATTCATCTTAGAGTGGGGAACCTATTGTTTCAGAGTGATGCCTTTCAGACTTAAAAATGCAGGGGCAACCTACCAACAAGTAGTCACAACATTGCTACATGACTTGATCCACAAAGAATTCAAAGCCTACGTAGAGGATATGCTTTTACAATCCACCATGCTAGAAGAGCACCAGACAGTATTAGAGCAATTCCTCATAAGAATAGAGAAAGACAATCTCCGTCTTAACCCGAAAATGTGTATATTCGGTGTCACATCAAGAAAATTACTGGGACATATATTTAGTAAGAGAGGCATGGAGATGGATCCCGATAAGGCCAATGCTATCAGAGAAATGCACGTTGCAAAAATCGAGAAGGAAGTGAGAAGTTTCTTGGGATCCATACAGTATGTCAACAGCTTTATAGCATGGTCAACTATCTTGTGCGAGCCTATCTTCAAGCTCTTCAGGAAACCTTCGATAGGATCAAGGCTTATCTAATGAACCCACCTGTACTAAAGCCGCTGATTCTCAGGAAGCCACTTATTCTCTATTTTGCAATAGAGGAGACATCTGTAGGGGCTATGTTGGTTCAGGAGCATGAAGATAAGAAGGAGCACACGATTTATTATCTCAGCAAGGAATTGCTAGAATACGAGACTCAATGCACCATCATGGAGAAAACTTGAGCCGCCATGGTTTAGCTCACCAAGAAACTTAGACATTACTTCCAATCCTATAGAATCCAAGTGGTTGTGGAAGTAGATCCAATGAAGTACTTATTTCAGGCTTCCTCACTAATCGGAAAACTGGCAAGGTGGCTCTTGTTATTGCCAGAATTTGATATTGAGTACATCACTAAGAAGACCATTAAGGGAAGGGTAGTGGTTGAATTCTTAGCAAACAAACCACTTGATAAAGAAGAATAGGAAAACCTGGAATTCCCGGATGAATGCTTTACAACAACTACACAAAGTTTTGGAAAGTGGACCATGTTCTTTGATGGCGCCGTTAACAAGCACGGACCTGGACTGGGACCCATCATCATTATGCTAGATGGAGCACTCATACCTCTATTGAAATGATTAGAATTCCTCACCATAAAAATGGGGCAGAATATGAAGCCTGTCTATTCAGAATGTCTCCCTGGTCACTCTTAGAGCAGATAAAGTAAAAATTATTGGTGATTTGACTTTGGTCATCAAGCCCATTATAGGAGACTGCAAACTAAAGGAGGAATCCCTAAAACCTTACCTTAAGGCTATATGGAGAAAAGCCATGATGTTCAACAAATGCGAATTTTGCTATATGCCCTGGGAAGAGAACCAGATGGCAGATGCATTAGCCACTTTAGCCTCCATGTGGGAAGGGCTCCAAAAGCAACCAATGAGACCCCTTATTATGGAAACAACTCGATTTCTATATTATGTCCGCGCAATAAATGACACTGTGGATGAGGAAGAACCCTAGTACTCTAACATCATCAAGTTCCTTGAAAATGGGGAATTACCAGCCGAGGCTACGGATTCTGATAGAAATAAACTAAGGAAGCTCGTTGTACAGTTCTGCCTAGTTAAAGTGGATCTGTTTAAGAGGTCATCCGATAGCCTACTATTAAAGTGTCTGACCCAACTAGAAGCTGAAAAGGGTGATGAAAGAGGTATATTTAGGAGATTATGGTCCACACATGAATGGCTTTATGATGGCAAAGAAAATCCAAAGAATGGGATACTTTTGGCTAACCATGCTAGCTAAATGTATTCAAGAAGCAAAGACTTACCATGCTTGTCAAATATACAAAGATGTGAGCCACTTTCCCTTGACAACATTGTAGAAATTGACAATGCCTTGGCCATTCTCAGCCTGGGGCATCAATATCATTGGAGAGATAAGACCATCTTCGACTAATGGCCATTGCTTCATTATAGTAGCCGTCGATTACTTTTCCAAATGGGTTGAAGCAAAATCATACACGAGCATCACGACCAAGAAAATGGCCCAGTTTATTCAACAACATATCTTCGTTAGATATGGCATTCCTCATCATGTAGTAAGTGACAATGGTGTGCAATTCCAAGCACAAATAGTCAATCTTATTGAGAAGCATGGGATCAAGTATAATCTCTCTTTGCCTTATTGCCCTTAAGCCAACCAAGCTGTAGAAGCGGCTAATAAAGCGATTAAGAAAATCATCTCCAAGATAGTCTTTAACTATCGAGATTGGGTCGATCATTTTCTCTATGCCTTGTGGGGATACAAGACCGGCATTAAGACTCCTACAGGTCAAACTCCTTTTCCTCTCATCTATGGGATAGAGGCGGTATTGCCCATTGAAATAGAAATCAGATCTTTGTGCATAAACCTTAAAGCAAGACTGCCTGAAGATGAATGGGCAAAGGAAAGGCACAAAGAATTGACCTCAAACGACAAAAAATGACTAACTATGTCAGAGAATCTACAGTTCTACCAACAATGCGTGGCCAGGGCTTACAACTATAAAGTCAAGGGGCAAGATCAACCCCTGAGAATGGGTGATCTGGTCCTAAAGCAATCTTGTAAAAAGCACACAGATGCTTGAGGGAAGTTCCAGTAAAATTGGGAAGGGCCATACATAGTAAGAAAGACTCTCTGTAAAGGGGCAGTAAAAATCTCAAATCTGGCTGGCAACGAATTTGTGAATTTAGTAAATCACGACAAGCTAAAGTATTATCTTGTGTAAAAAAAGAAAAAAAAAGAAATATAAAGGTCTTTCAAGTGCTAGTGAGGGCACTTGGGAAAAAATGACGATCCCAAAATAAAAGAGTGAAGCCTTAGGTAAAATTCGTTCGAAACCTTGGGCGACGGTGGGTATTTCTTGGGAATAAATACAATTTGTCCTTCCTATTTAAATGATATCTTTTGTAGTAACATGTTCATGTTAAATATACTAAATGAGTGCATTAAATGGAAACTACGAATTGTTTAAATAAAACATGCATTCAAATAACATCATTTCATCCTTATTACACATAAAAATGCATTATAAATAGGAAATGGAAATGACAAAAGTGAACAACAAGGCCTGAAGCCTTTATTGTCCCACGAGAACAAAAGACACATGATGATAAGCCCAATGACCCCCAAGGAAACTGCAGAGTCTCTACATCTCGATAAGCCTCTCTCCAAGGGTAGGAAGCCCATGAGTACTTGCAAGCTAAATGCGATATGCCTCGGAAGGATGGACGTCAAAAGGCACGGAATAGTTCATCTCCACCCTAGAGTGGCTGATCCACCTTATGTCATGATGATAAACTCAAGTATAAGAAAGTTCAGAGTCGATTAAAGTACACAAGGATGTTAGGGACCCCTGAGGACGACCATACTGCCTACACAAGCGCCTAGGAGAGTAGGTGATGATCTTGAAAATGCTAATGAGGACCACACAATCTCTACCAATGTCAATAGTCATGTGTGTGATTCCCTACCAAGGGGAAACCCAATAGATGTCCTCGACAGCTCGACTCCCCACAAACTTAACCCACTCCTCGACGGTAAAATCTCTATGAGGGCGATTGCCGATGCGAATTATAGAACCCCATGCCTAGTAGGCCTTTGGATAATAATCCATGCTCGTAGGGATTTAGTATATAGATAGCTTGTCCTAAAGCCAGAGCTGCAAAAACAACACAAAAGCATAAAAGAAAAAAAAATAAGAAAAAGAAAAAATTTAGAAAAAGAAAAGAAAACAAAAAGATAGCCTACTGGATTGAAAACCTAAGAAGGCAGTCTAGGCAAAAATTAAGGCAAGCCTGATGAATCAAAAACCTGAAAGGGCGGTTCATGCAAAAAAGAAAGGCTCAAATAAAATTTGCATGAAGAAGAAGCCTGCTACCCCTGGTAGTAGGTTCAGTTCCATTTTGCGAAGAGCGCACAAAGATCAATGTATCAGCCAAGCTCACTACAACGGGAGATTTCCCCTCTAACATCTGTTCAATAGTGGGAACCTCATGAAGGAAAAGCTACAAACCATAGTGGGAACCTCATAAAGGAAGACTCCTAGAAAGCGAACCAAATGAGTGGAAGCCAGCTTGCATTGTTACAGAATGGTTGCTAACTATATCAAAAGCCATGTCCAACCTCAAGCCCTCGTCATAATCAGTTGGTGCCTGTCAAATCATTGCAATTGAAAATAGTTCATCAATGGGTCAAAAAACTCAGGATGATGAGTCAGGTCGGCTAGGGGCATATCAGCTAAAGATCTCAAGAGCCCATAGAATTCCACGTACAAGGGGCATAACTTGTGCTCTCAAAAATAGAACATACTATCGACGGGATCCTAGAATCTGATAACAGCCTGGATCACATTATCCTTAACAAAGATGCGATAGTATTCCTTCATATGCAGTAGACTGCAAACCCCGAGATGGTCCCAACCATCAGATTTCTCCATCACAAAATCTCAAAGAGTGGCAGTTTGCTATATGTAGTTTATGGGGCAATCTGCCAATATCTAGCGTATTACCTCATAAACTCAATTATCGACAAAAGAAAGCACAAAGAGAAGGAATAATGCAAAATTCTTTTACATATGAAAATGTGTTCATACAAAAAAAGAGGTACTGCAAATGGCCCAAAGAAAAGAAAATGACAAAAAAACGAAAGCCTATCTACTGCCCATTGGAACTCGGGTTGCTAGGATCAAAGGATGACGGAGGAGGAGGATAACCACCCTGAGGAAAGAATCTAGAAGGATCACCCAGCCCTATTATGGCTACTGCTATGGGTCATCCACCTGAAGAATCCCCAATAGACCTCAAAACCGTTAGATCTCCAGCTGCAACATTTTAACAAAGATCATTCATATGTATTTAATAACATGCCATGCATCATTATTAAAATAGTAAAAAATAATGAACGTACTTCCATATCAAAGTTTTTGTTCATCATGAACTGCTGGTATCCTTGGATATATCCCCAATCAGAGATGCTATCAGCAATGGGCACCTACAAGAATGATAGATCAGGACGAGTTAGAACCATCACAATCTAGGATCCTAAAGGAAAAGAAAAGAAAAAAGCAAAGAAGGCTCACATAAGTGGTATTGGCAGGATAGAAGGGCACTGGATGCTTAGGATCTAAATAAGGCAGACTCACTAACGTATAAGTTCTAAGGTCAAGACGGTACATTAGAGACATGGGCGACTGATACTAAAACCCGGGATGTCCCTCAATCATCGCTCAACTCTAAGGTAGGATAGATGACACCGAAGAGCTACCCACATGAGCAAAACTAGATGTACGCCTTTTCCTACCTTGGTGATCCTACAAAGACATTGAAGCAAGGGTGAATCAGTCCAACTAAGTGTGACAATGAAAAGAAAAGGAAGAAATTTGAGTTAATGAAAGAGATGGTACCATCATCTAGACAATCCCAGGTGTACTCGATCTAGCCTAACTAGTAGGGGCAGAAGTTGAAGGGTCAACACCCTCAAAATGGTTATGAATGTTTGCTTGAGGCACGACAGGAATGGGGTCTATCTCCAGCCATCCAAGCAGCTACAAATGGCAGAACTCCTCATACCCCTAACTTGCTCCGAGAAGGTGCTAGGTAAGTCATTGGAGGCCAATCGCACAATGTCAAGTGAGCTATATGGCTAGAAAATCCACTGAGGTACCTCGGGGAGGGATAGAGCGTGACCTGGGAGGAAGATACCAATTCTGTATGCGCTCTCCAAGGTACCACTCCAAGGAGAAAGGAGTCTCTATAATCAGCAAGGTGTTCACAAATTCCCTAGCTAATCTCATCACCTCTGGCTAGTGAAGAGCAAACCCCCAAGGTTACATCTTAATCTAAGAAAAGAAAGAGGAATCAGGCATTAATACAATGATTGTAGCAGATATAGTGATCAAATAAAATAAAGGGAGCTATAAAGTATACCTGCTCCAATGATAGAGTATAGAGGCAAGTGGAAAGAGCGGAATGGGACTCCATCTCCCAACCGCTCCAGTAGTGTGGCAAACGAGGATAGAACAGATAGCTGCCATCTTGCACGAGCTTAGTCCTTCGGAGAATCCCCATCTCGAAAAGCCAAATCTATGAATAGTTAAATGAAATCAGAATGCCAAAAGACAGACAAAAATGCTCACATAAGAAGTAAAGGAGTTAAATCCTTACATAGACAATCTGAAGACAAGATTCAAACTTGCCAATCCTATTCCTCGCATACTGATCAAGGGCATAACATCGATGAACCAACGCGGCTTGACCCTATGCATACTCATTGAAGCGAGTCAAAATTATCAAGGTGGGTAGAATGTGGAGATTTACGATTGAACCCCAGTAGGAAAGCACAACGATGACAAAGTAGCAGCCATGAAAGCTATGGCCTTGCAGGCAGAAGTCAAGTGCCTTCTATCCCCGTTGGTCCACAAGGTCATGAGTTTCTCGCAAGAAACTCGTCAGGGCTTATCCCAAAAATAGCCGATCAAAGCCTTAATGGTATCCAAATTAAAGTTGTCATAAGTAAAGTAAGCGTTGAAATGGATCACGTTACCGTGGAAGGGAAGACCTGTGATGGTGCACTAATCCACCAGAGTAATAGTGTACTCCCCACAACAGAAGTGGAAAGTGTGGGTAGTGTCGGACCACCTACTCAGGATATGGGTAGAAGTACCGGTTATGATGTATAGATACTTGTGATGCCTAACGTACTTGCAGTTCCTCACCATTCTCCCCAAGGACGTACCATCAACAATGGTTTTGGCACCTGGAGATAGCATCTTGTACCACTTGTGAAAGTGGGTAATACTACCGCCCTCATAACTGGTGACCTGCAGAAGTAATGCTTGTACACTAATCACACACACCAGTCTTCGATAAATCACATGATTATCGAAGGTCATTGCATTCATGCCATAAATAAAGACCAAAAAATACATATATATATAATAAATAAATAATATCATGAATAATAATCATAATAATAATAACATGGTAACAAATGCGAAAAAGCCAGTAAGGCTTACCAGAATCCGAGAAAGGTGGTCGGAGGGCTTCAAAGTAGATGGGATAAAATCCCCAGGATGGATCCCGTGGTACATCCAATTTGGCAAAAGCATGTATAAAGCCTCGACGAGAACCTTAGAGAGTTCTACTTAGTCACTGTCAATAATCACATTCCGAGTAGTCACTTGACGGCTGCCAAATCCAAGCAAATATTGTAAAGCTTGAACCACATAGAAACCCCACAAATCAAAACAAAAGGGCCAGAAAAGGAAAGAAAATGAGAGAAATCATTATCAAAGATGGCTAGAAAATGAAAATCTTTGAAGAAAAAGAGCTAAATTTGCAAGAGAGAAGAAGAGAAATTTTTTGGTGTAGGGAAAATGGGAGCCAAGTTGCTGTTTTTATAGCCCGCGGGTAATTAGCCCACCGGGTAATTACCTATGCAAGCTATCACGCATTTATGGGTAACAGCTATAAAAGTTACCGTTACATAGGTAATTAGCTCGCCGGCTGATTACGTATATTTTGAAAATGTTTGCAATTTTCCATATATTTCATCCATTTTCTGCATCATTTACAAAATGAGCGGACCTAAAAGCTGTTTTTACACAGTCATTCATGCATTAAGCACCCAAGAATATTTATTTCGACCCCCAATCAATTTTAAACCTCGTGTAACTCATTAATAAATTTTTAATCGAAGGGGAAAAATATATTTTGTTTCAAAATTTGTCGATTAAAAATATTTTAACTCATTGCATACCACGTACACTGTTTTGTATGTTTCGCATACAACAAAATTTGTGGCACAAAATTTATATACGTGAGGGGAAGATTGTTAGCACAGGTTCATTCCTGCCCGATGAGGAATTATGCCTATTTCATTTAGTGATTAGAAAAAAGAGCCAAAAAGGACCGAATTGTCATCCAAAATCCGAAATTAAAAAAACAACATTCTAGGGAAGCTTCAATTTAGCATTTCCTACTGAAAAATCTAAAAGACAAAGTTTGGTGAAACATTGGTAATTAGCGCACCGGCTAATTACCCATCTATAGTAAAAAAAAATCAAATCTTACCAAGATCTGACAAGATTTTACGAGATTTAAAGTAAAATCTTTTCAGATAGGTAATTAGTTGGGATAATTACCTAGCTAATTAGCCCACCAACTAATTACCTACCTTCTATAAATAAGGGCTCACCCCCTTAATTTCAATAGAGATGAAAATTTTCAAAAATCCCAAAATTCCCATTGTATCCCTTTTTAGTTCCAAGAGTCCCAAAAACCCCAAAACTTTATCAAAACACTCCTAAATCTGAACTTTATCACCGACACCTGGTATAAGTTCATTCTCCTATCCTTTTAGATCAAGATCTTACAGTGATCTTCAGTCTAAAAGTGACTCAGTCACTACGGATAAACATCTGGAACGTGAGGAAACTCTATCCGAGTTTCCGGGCCAGAACCCAAATGCTGCTGTTACTCTATCGAAATTTTGGTAGCAAATATTTATTTATTTATGCCATTATAATGCCGATTTTATTTCTTGAATTTAATTCTTAAATAAAGCCATTGTAATGTAGAAATTACCACACATTCAAAAATTTCAAAATTAATCCAAACAATTTGAACAATATGAGTAATTATTATGTCCGAACTCAGAATCTCACTTTCTTCTCGGTATAAAAAGCCCATTTTGGATCAGTATACCAGAATTCCAGGGGGAGCTAAACCGGATTGCAACTCTATTTTATTTTTAAATAAAGTAAAAATGCTTTATTTTAAAAATATCTTTTCCTAATAAAATGTGTAAATATATTTCTCAATACAATCACATTTTCGGGTTATAAAAAGCCATGTTTTTCACAGTCAATAAGTTTACGTGAAAAATAATAACAAATAACTTTTCTCTTTAATAAAATCTAGCATTTCATTACAAAAGAGGCATACGCATTTAAGCGAACCGGATTTTCTCAAACCAAACCAAACACCATGGATTCCTTAAACTGCACCGAACGCACCCCGCGCACCTCACCCCTCATGCATCCCTATAAAATCCCTCATCCACTCACATGGGTCATCGAAGAAAATAATTCCCCAACAACGGAGTCAGTCAGGGAGCATCCCCTCCATCATCAAGCATCCTAGGGGCACTCACCCTACAGGCATCCCCAGTAGTAGAATCGATCAAGGGGCGTTCCCCCGAGAGGCACCCTCCAAGGGGCATTCCATCCTTAAGTAAATGGGAAAAACCCGACATTTCTTGGACTTAGTTTACAGTTTATTCAGGGGCTAACTACAATCCTCATATCTCTATTCTTGATTTAAGGGGCAAAATTTTTTGTTTACCACAAAGAGAATCAACAATCAAGATGTGCCATCTTAAGTAGTAACTAACTCAGCATTTCGATTGTCTTTTAAACATGCTATTCAAATCACCATCAATAGGAGAGTCATCCATCTGAGGAAAAGGATACACCATCAGCAAAGGAGAGTCATCCACCTTAGGAAAGGGATGCACTATCATCAGTTAGGAAAGTTGATCTACCTTAAGAAAGGGATACACTCACCTTCCCAGGTGAAGTCGCTAGAGAAACGCACAGTAAAGGAAAGTCAATTCACCTTAAGAAAGGGATACGTGCAACAAAGGAAAGTCGATCTGCCTCAAGAAAGGGATACATCATAAAAGGAAAGTCAACTCGCCTTAAGAAAGGGTTATACAGAGCAAAGGAAAGTTGATCCACCTTAAGAGAGGGATACATCAGAATAAGATAGTCGATCCGCCTTAAGAAAGGGATACATCATCAACAAGAAAGTCATCTGCCTTAAGAAATGGATACATCATCAATAGGAAAGTCATTCACCTTAAGAAAAGGATATACCACCTTAGGAAAGTCAATCCGCCTTAGGAAAGGGATACACTAGCATCAATCGAAGGAGGGTCATTCGCCTCAAAAAAGGGACACCAAGGAAAGGAGTTCACCTGAAGAAAGGAACTCTTCCATATCATCACCTCAGGTATGATTCCTAAACTCTTATTCACATCGTGAGATCATATAGATATGTATCTGCAGTGATCAGATGAGGGGCAGTCTGTGAGCACTGGATTTTAATGGTTCTTCTCAAGAAATTATTATTAGAGCTAGATAATGCTAGTCTTTACCATTAGAGGAGTTCTTGTGGCAGTAGAGATGAGTTTAGCTAGAGTTTGGAGACCTAGACTGCCTTTAAGGACCCGTACAGGTGCCACCTTGGGGGTATGAGTCCATAGGTTGACCCGTATAGCTCCCACGGATCCATAAGGATTGGAGGAACCCGTATGGGTACCACTCAAACCCATATGGGTCCTATCCACCCGTACGGGCCCCCTATCTTCCCAAACAGGAAGAAAGGATAGTAAATCATACCATTTTTGGAGAAAGTCAGTCATAAATGTGATTTATTGCGTTCAAACTCAATTTTCTCCTATAAATAGAGGCTTTTTGTGTCACTTTTAAGAGGAGCCAAGATAAAAAAAGTTCATACTAGACAATCCATATAATATTTCCAGCAGATTTTTAGGTATAGCGAGGGTTTAGTTGAGGTATAGGAGGTATAAAATAGGGAGAAAACCTATTCCTTGAGGTTTTATCCACATTTTATTCATTCCTAACTTCGTTTATTAGGATTTAAGGGAGGTTCAGTCCACAAAAATACTAGCCTAAATAGTCCTAAGAATCCATCATTTCATCATCTACTTTAGTTAGACTCTCTCTCGGCATAGGTATTGTTTCGAAGTGGATTCACGATGTAAAGGTACGCTCCTGAGTTTCAAGAAGACTCACATATTATTAGTGTTATCCTTCATTTCTATAATTCTGCAAATCTTCTCTATTCTAAACTGAAATAAGGTTCTGTTTGGGTCTAAATAGGACCCGTACGGGTACCACTAGCAGCCGTATAAGTGCCCCTCACTCATACGAGTACTGGCTCCCAGGTAGAACCCCCATTTCTCTTTTAATTTGTAAAATCAATCAACACCACCATTTTCCATATGATCAGTTTCACTAATAATCCGGTAAATCAACCCATGAAAAGTTAAAATGTGTCTTCATAACAAAATATGTTGAAGACCCATTGTTTCTTTGCGATTCTAGAACTCGCCTGGGAACTATCGATCGCAAAACCGCCACGCTAACATAATCACATTTTTGTTAACAAAATGCTTACTTATGATGTGCAGTATTTGTGCTAACCTTTGTGGATCCAAGCAAATTTATTTATTTTGTTTTATAACTTAGAACAAATGTAACTCCCCCATTTTTCCCCGGATGTAATTTTATTCCCCCCTTTATTTCTTATGCTTTATTATGAATTATTGAATGCATGAATTGAGTGTGAAATAGTGTAGAAAATTAGGATTTTTGTAATAATTCCCTAAATGATGAAAAGAAAACGGTTTTACGCGGTGAATGTAATTTTTAATTAACAAAATAAGAAATAAGTGACTCATCCGATACCCGAATCTCTAATCCAAAAGGTATGAGTCTCCCGTCCAATGGGAATCGTGGGTGGCGACTCTATCATTTGTATCGAGATTTGGGTCTCGATTCTTTTGTTCATTAAAATTGGTTGAAATGTGCTAACTTGAACTAAATGGTTCTAACATGCCTAAATCAAAGAACCCCCAGTGGACCCTGCCGCAAGGCACCAAGGGAGATCCACATATCTTTTACCATCGAGAGTTCACCCTCAAAAAAAATGAAGAAGTTGAATCTAAGGTAGAACGAGTTCCACTACAATATGAAGATCTTCAAAGAGAAATCCAAACTCGTACGAATCAACCAATAGAAGCCATTTTGGACAATGTTCGAAATCTAGTCAAAACCAGAGGACAACTCAACATAATGATGAGCCATGCTGCATTTGGTTCACTCATTGAGCAAAAGAAATTTCAAGGTGCAGAAGGAGATGAAAGCTTGATGATGGCCATGCGAGATGAATTAGATCAATTTACAAGGAATGATATTTGGGATCTAGTACCACTTTTAGAAAAAAAGTCAGTCATTAGCACAAAGTGGGTCTTCCGAAACAAATTGGATGAATTCAGAGTAGTGGTGAGAAACAAAGCAAGGTTGGTTGATCAAGGATATAATCAATAAGAAGGCATAGACTTTGAAGAAACCTTTGCTCCAGTAGCAAGACTAGAAGCAATAAGGATTTTATATGCTTTTACATCCAATATGGGATTCAACCTATTCAAAATGGATGTCAAGAGTGCCTTCCTAAATGGAGTTATTCAAGAAGAAGTCTATGTTAAGGAGCCACTAGGGTTTGAAGACTCAAAACATCCAGAGCATGTCTACAAGCTAAAGAAATCTCTCTATGGATTGAAGCAAGCACCAAGAGCTTGGTATGAGAGGCTCACATCATTTCTTATATCCACAGGTTATATTCGGGGGAAGGTAGATATAATACTCTTCATAAAGAAGAAAAAGGGTGATGTCATTCTTATGAAAGTCTATGTAGATGATATCATCTTTGGAGCAACTGATGCAAGAATATATGAGCACTGGATTTTAACGATCCTTCTCACGAAACAAAGATGAGAGCTATATAATGCATTTATCTACAGGTGTTATCTACTTGGAATGGTTTCAATGTTGATTGGTCAAGCTTTGTGCAGCCTAAACCTTAAAAAATTGATGCCCAGGTCCCTAAAAAAGTTAGTTTTAGTTAAAACTGATAAAATCTAGTCATTTTCGATTAAAATCAGCCATACCAGTCCATACAAGTTAACTCAATTTATATAGGTCCGTACGGGTTGACCTGATCAGACCCGTACATGTACATCCAACCTGTATGAGTCCAACCTATCCGTATCGATCCAAAATCAGCAAAATTGCCCATACTGGTCGGACCAGGACCCGTACAGTTCTAAACAACCCATATAGGATCCTCCCGATGCCTAAATAGTCTGTTTAAATGCACAAAATCAACCATAAATACATCAAATAAGCCATAAATGGCCTTTAAAGCATTCACACACGTTTTATGCCTAATAAAAGAGGCATTTTTCTTCATTTTAAAGGGGAGAAACATATTAGAATGAATAACTAATATAGAAAAATAATTCTAGATAGTTTTTTTATGTAATAGTAAGCGTATGGTTGGGGTATAGAAGGGATAAAATAGGGAGAAAGCCTCTCTGAAAGGGTTTTGTCCACATTTCATACCATTCTTGCCTCATTTTAGGATTGAGGGGAGGTTCTGTCCATACAAAACCAACCAAACAATTCCTAAACTCACTTTCATTCATCTTTCTACTTTGACAAAGTTTCCATTCGGCATTGGGATCGCTCCAAAGTGGATTCACCGCGTAGAGGTACGCTCCTGAGTTTTAAAGAGACTCACTTTCTATTTATTTTATTATTAGTTTTATTTATTTCATTTGATCTATCCTTTGGTATGTTTTGGGTCTGGTCCTAACCCATATAGGCCTTGTTGGCACCTATATTCTCCTGTGGTGGCTGTACGGATGCGTCATACCCATATGGAAGTAAATTCCATTTTATTATATTCTTTTTCAATACGTCTATTTTAATTTACGGAACTGAAGCTCTGTTTGGGTCTAAATAGGACCTATACAGGTCCCCCACACCCGTACGAGTCCCCCCAATAGCTGTATAGGTGCCCTCTAATCGTACGGGTACAGGCCTCCTAGGTAGAATACCATTTTTCACAATAACTTGTAAAATGAACCTAACACAACCATTTTCCATGTGATCAGTTTTCACTAATAATCTAGTAAATCAACTCATGAAAAGTCAAAATGTGTTTTCATAATAAAAAACATTAAGGACCCATTATTTATTTTCAATCCTAGAAGCCGCCCAGACACTGTCTATCGCAAAACCGCCACACTAACATAATCACATTTTTCATAATAAAACGATGAATTATGATATACTGTAAACTGTGCTAATATTTGTTGATGCAGGAAAATTTATTTATTTTATTTTATAACTTAGAACAAATGTATATGCTCCCTCGCAATTTCCCCATTCCCCCTGGTTGTAGTTTTTATTCCCCCATTTATTGTTTGTGCTTTATTGTAAATTGTAAATGCAGGAATCGAGTGTGAAAGAGAGTAGAAAAATAGGATTTCCGTAATAATTCCCCAAATGAAGAAAAGAAAGCGATTTTATGCGGCGAATGTAATTTTGAATTAACTAAATGAGAAATAAGTGACTCATCCAATACTCAAATCTCTGATCCAAAAGGTATGAGTCTACAACTTGAGTGGCGACTCTATTATTTGTATCGAGATATGGGTCTTGATTCTTTCATTCATTGAAATTGGTTAAAATGTGCAAACGTGAACTAAATGGTTCCATCATGCTTAAATACCAACAAACCCCCAGTAGACCCCACTATAAGGCGCCAAGGAAAATACACATATTTTCGACCGCAAGAGTTCACAATGGCAGCTCTGCTGGGGATAGTATCTTTTAACTTACGAAATTTTGGTTTTTTCTTGAAAAGCTAAAAATATTAAGATGAGCACCAAAAATCCTTCAATTAATTCAAACCATTTTATGTTTCATCATTTGGGAAAATTATTAAACTCTATCTTCTCACCTCCTTATCTCTAGAGTGAAATGGGCTCTTCTTCTAGGGCTAGGTTAGGGTGCCCTATTTTTTCTGTGAAACTTATGAAGGTGTCACCCATGCTCACCAGAAATTGGGGACATCTTAGTGGGTAGAGCACTCATTGCCATCTCCCTTCAAAAGAGGCTTGATGCGATGGGAAACTACTACATCAACTTGTATTACGTCCCTATGCCATTCTTATAGAAAGCCATAGAATTTTAACCGTCTATGTACCTTCTACCAGTGGGATTAGATTAGGTCACCCTTTGTTATCCTTGTGGTAATCAAAGGAAAATACCTTCAGAATCAGCGGGAGAAATAGGGTTGGAAGATATGTTTTGCATGTGTTGTGTTGTATTCCCTTGTAATTGACCTCACCATGCATTATTATACACCGCTTATGCATAACCAAACCCATGCATGTACTGATATTTGGGTTCCTACTCCAATGAGAGAGAGTCAAAGCTTGGAAACATTCTCAAGTTTGTATGGTCCACATTCCAGCGCTCCTTCTACCTTCTCTAGTTTAGTTAGGGGTTGTGGTCCCATCTCCAGGTGGTTTAGGTAATAGTTAGTTTGGTCAATTTGATACTGATGATACTCATTAGCTTGAGGGGATATCTTATATTTTGACCTGTGATAGACTCGTGGGTGTGGAGGTAGAGGATGCTAGTTTTGAGTCGGAGGCAAATGCATCGAGGGACGATATAGGCTGAACATTGCAAATGATGTCTTATAGTTCTTAGAAAGTGATCATTTTCTCAACTTCGTGAATGACTAGATGTCAGCTTCGATAAGGGCAATCTTGGGCGAAGAGAGGGTGGCCAATACCTCTCAAGTGGTGACTACTCTGGTTCCATCAGTTCAAGCAGTGGTTAGTGGGCAGCCTACCCCATCTAAGGTTGCTCACAACCTATTGTTCCAAGATCAGTTCACTTGTTCTCACTTACCACCTGTTCAAGTTCAAGGAGGAACATTCAGATAGTTTGGCCAGCTGGGTTCAGTTGGTCTATTTGGTCAGTTCAGCCAGTCATTTCATTTGGTGGTTTTGATAGTTCCACCAGCCAATGGTCAGTTTGGTTAGCCTACCCAAGGGTTTGTACCGCTAGTATTTCAGTTTGGGGGATCTAGCCAAGGTCCCAATTTTGTGGAAATGCCTAAGGGGATGATCTTTCCTCAATCAATAGGTTTACCCTTTAGTATGGGTACCCACCAAGGAGCATCATCTTTGTCCTTAGAAATGCAAGAGTTGCTTAAAAGTTGGTTGTTGCCAGCATGATTTCTCAACAACCTTCCCATCCCATTCAAGTCTTAAAGGAAGAGGATTGGGTACCTGATGACTTTAGTATGCCTAGCTTAGAGAAGTATAAGGGAACCGGTCCTCCTCAATCACTTATAACCACTTATCATAGGGCTAAAAAGTGGGAAGGAATTGAGCAGTTGGAAGACTTTGATTAGACACAAAGAGGACTAGTGCCAAGACAAGTAGAAGCTCAAGATTGGGAGACTACCGATTCACCGATGGATCCTATCGAGATTGAGAATGAAGACCCTCCAAACATGGATGATGATTTTGATCAAGTAACATTTTAACCTTACTAGTATTTTGATGCATATTTCAATTAAATAATGAGATTGATATTTTCATATTTGTTTGATGTTTCACTCATAAAAACACCATGCATTCATTTGATCATCATAATGTTTTAGCCTGCATATTCTATTTATTAGAAGAAGTTTTCTTGAGTACAATGACTCGGGATGGTAAAAGTTTCCAATGGTTAAAATCTATCAAAAATAAGTGAGAAATAAAAGTTCATATAGTTGTGGTAACGCTTGAACCTCGCCAACTTCACAATTGATCATCAAATTTGGACATCTTAATACAACAAGCAACGATCCACCATAGTTATAGTCAAATTAATCTCCAAATGGATCTAAGATGAATAATACGCCAGCATTACCATTAAGAAAGAAGACCAAAGAACTTCAAAGAGAAGAAAAGCCAAAAGCCACCACCCTCAAACCAAATATAAGGATATGGTCTCTCCCTCTTTTCAAAACAATACCCATCTCCCTAGTAAATGGGCATGTCTTATCAATGTAGGTGCCCCCATTTGCCTTGATTGGGCCTACATTTTCCACCAAATTGTCTCTCCAAAAATACTTCCTCCATTTATTTTGAAAGAAGGACTCCCATCCCTCAAAAATTGCTTTCTCCATTTATTCCAAGAAAAAAACCATTATCCTACACAATTGCCCCATACCTCTAGAATAACATGATCTCCTCTTTCACAAGGGAAGAATCATGCTCCTCTCAAAAATCAACATTGTGGATGAGTGGAAAACAACACAAGGCACTTGACAGATGTACCAGCAACACATGAGTTGAGCCTACAACAGTAGAGTCAAATACCCAAAGCAACCCCTCAAGGTGTGTGATTTGGTTCTCAAGCAATTATGACAAGTCAATGCCGATGCTAAGGGCAAGTCCATTGGGAAGTACCATTAAGAAAGTTCTTGACAAAGGAGGAGTCAGGATCATGGATATGGAAGGATGCAAATTTGTCAACCTGATCAGGCAAGGCAAGCTTAAGCATTACCACATTTAAGAAAAGAACTAAATTTTGAAAAGCAGCACAAAAAAAGATATAATGAAATTGTGCCTGTCAGTTGGAGATCCTTGTGTCAGCTGGGCAAAAAATAGGGTATCATAACACAAAAATAAAGCCCACTAAGTTGAAAACCCGAAAGGGGTGGCTTAGGCAAAAGTTGAGGCATCGAGAGAAAAATGTCAGTTGCTTTCTGGAAAATCTATAAAAAGACTAATAGCAGTAGGGGTTAACCATTGGAAACTTTTACCATTGCCTATATAGTCAATTCTAATTTTACTAATGAACGTGCTATATGTGCTAAGAATAGTGGTCTTATGAACATATGCATGTCTCATTGGTGAAATAATCATAAGTATGTCTTATATCAGTTTTTCATTATAAATTTGTTCTCGTTGTTTACTACGCATATGCAATTCAACAAAAGACAAAGAAATCGATAAGCTAAAAAGAAAAGAGAAAATAAAAGAAAGAAAGTATGTTGAATTGAGCCTCTAAGGATAGTTAAGGCAAAAATTAAGACAAAAGAAAGAAAGTCTGCTGAACTAAGCCGCCAAGGATAGTTGAAGCAAAAGAAGAAAGAAAGAAAATACAAAAATCAATTTGATAGATCGCATCACATCAAGCAATCTATGCAAAAGTTAAAACTCAAAGTAAAAGCGCTAGTATCAAGTGTTTCCACTAGCATCATCTTGCTTGCATCATGTTACAGTTTGGACACCTCGAAGACACAGTCCCCTAGCATGAAAAGTGTGAATCTCAGCTCACAAATCTCGGTAGTACTCGTCGGTCTAAGTTGGGTCGGTCTTTCAGTAATCTAGAGCTTCAAAAGTTTGCTTACTAGTCAATCTACCAATAATTAAAGTCTTTATCCCAACTAAAGATGGACAAGGCACAGATGTGAATATCCTTAAGGCAAAGGGTACCAAGTAGACCATGGAATCCTTTGAATGTAGGGCATAAATCAAAGAAGAGCAATACAGGTCTAGGAGATCAATACTACTGAGGCTTAGAAGAATGGTAGGGCTTCAAGGAGCTGTTTATGTATAAGAAAGGTCAAGGTGTCCACAACATTCAAGCAAGGGCAACATCTCAAAGAATTGGACTTTCTTCTTCAGGCACAGTCCAATCATTCACACTCTGTGACAAGCAGGTTATGCAAATGGGACGAAACATCAGTGCAAACACTAAATGCTCATACAACATGCATCATGCATAGTTTAGTTTTGAGTTTTGCTGGTTTGAAATTACCACGACAGTGTCCTGTACCAGTGTCAGAAGCAACACCATGAAGAAGCACAAGTCTCATTTTGGCATACACTGTCCATCCCTACTTGTACGAGTCCAAGAGAGGTGTACGAATTCGCTTTCAAAATATATGACAAGGTTCTCATAAGGGTGAAGCACAACAAAGTTATGAATGCCATTACAGGGGCACACCGGTCAAACTAGGGCCCCACTTAAACCCATCCTTAGCCAGACATGTCCCCAGAAGGCGTGTAGGTCCTCCCTAGTAAATCCCCTTTTGTACAGGTCCCAGCTTTGGGGGAAAATGGTTTTTAAGCAAAATGAACCCTCCCTAGCAGCAAGGGCAGATCCAATCCAGGATTAGGGCCAATACCACATCTCATCAACTCAATTCTTTCAGTTAATTAGGGGCAAAACCCCTAGCTCACCTTGATCCTTGATTGAAGGGGAAAATATTTTTATTTACTATAGAGTCAATCAAGAATCAAGGTAAGCCATTTTAGAATGTTTACTAATGCAAATACACTTTCATATGTAGGTCCATTCAAGGGGAACTATTCTTAAGGAAGTTCCTTAAGCAGTCAAAATAATAAGGGTTAACAATCCGTACAAGTCGCAAGATTCTTGCCCTAGTCAAAAGGCATACCCAATGGATAAAACATCCAAACATCGCCCTAGGAAAGGAGTCAATCAAGGGGCATCCCCCCATCATCAAATTCCCTAAGGGCACTCCCCTAAAGGGCACCAACCAATGGACATACACATCAAAGGGGTCATCCGATGGACATATTCCCAAGAGGCATTCTCAGTAATTAGACCATTAGAGGGATCATTTCCCCTACAAGCAAACTGTTCAAGGGGCATCCCCTTGACCAGTCAAGCCACCCTAAGGAAATTTTTAGGGGCATCCCCCAACAACTAATTTTCTCTTTCAAGGGGCACCCCCTAGAAATCCAAGCATCTAGGAGACTTGCTCCCAAGCAGTTAAGCCACTCATATGATATTTTTCCTAGTAGTCAGGCAACTCAAGTGGTATACTAAAAAAGGATTCGGACCAACCCAACATTTCTTCACTCAATCTTTACAGTTAATTAGGGGCAAACCCTGATATGTCTTATTACTTGATTGAACGGGAAAAAATTTATTCATCACAAAGTCAATCAAGAATTACGATGTACCATTTCAGGTCATATTTTGATAAAAACTTGTTTTTCCCCTGCAAGTCTAACAAGACTAAACCTGAATACCAACCGAAGGGGCACTTTTCTCTAGCAGAGAAACCACATCAGGATAGTTAATTCCTGAGCAAATGAAACATTCAAGGGGCACTCTCCCTATCCCTACAAGGAGTCAACCCATGTGCCCTACAGCTGGGCGGTTAGAGAAACCATTCCCACAGTCAGAAGAATACCCAAGGGGCATTGACCCCAAAGCCTCCCAAGGGCAAGTTTCTAGGGCCACCCACAACTAGTCAAGCTTTCCGGAGATGATTTCCAAGGATACTCCCCAACAGTTAGGATATCCAAGGAACACCTTCCGCTAAACAATTGAAATTGCCCTTGAGCAGTCTCTCCCCAGTAGTCCAAATGGAGTAGCCATTCAAATGCCATCTCCTTAGCAGTCAGCTCTTCAGGGGCACCCCTATTCATGTTGGGCCAAACCCAACATTTCTAAGCATAATTTACAGTCTATTAAGGGGCTCTCCCCTATCCACACATCTTCATTCTTGATTGAAGGGACAAAAAATTTTGTTTACTATAAAGTCAATCAAAAATTAAGATGGATCATTTCAGACAGTAACTAAACTAATGCTTTTATTGTCTTTTCAGCAGGTAGCGCAAAACCACCAGTAGAAGAGTCATTCTCCTAAAGAAAGGGATACACCATTAGCAGGAGAGTCATCCACCTTAGGAAAGGGATATACCAGCAACATGAGAGTCATTCACCTTTAGAAAGGGATACACCATTGGCAGGAGAATTATCTACCTTAGGAAAGGGATGCAATATCAACAAGGAAAGTCAATCCACCTTAAGAAAGGGATACGATGAGAAGTCATCCACCTCAGGAAAGGGATACACCATCATTAATTAAAGGAAAGTGATTCACTTGAAGAGAGGGATATGCACAACAAAGGAAAGTTGTTCGACTTAAGAAAAGAACACTAAGGAAAGGAGTTCACCTTAAGAAAGGAACCCACTCATATCACAACATTATAGAGGCCTTCACAAGGGCAAACTAGTCAGACTCAGGTTCAACTCAAGCCCATCCCCACCCCCAACAATCAAACAAGCCCTTATTTCCATTTTAAGCCAGATTCTTGCAAAGGAGTGCCAGCCAGTAGAAGGGACACACTAGGGGCACACTAAGTCAAATTGGGCCAACCCTATGATTCTAACTCATTTTCTTTAGTTAATTAGGGGAAAAACCCCACTAGCACACCTTAATCCTTGATTGAAGGGGAAAAAGTTTTTGTTCACCACAAAGTCAATCAAGAATTAATGTATGCCATTTTAAGATAGTTAACTAACATAACTACTTAACATATGCAGGCTTATCAAGAAAGAGAGTGTACGTTATAAAAATACCATTGTAGGGGCATCACTTCAAGAAGTATCCTTAGGAGCCTAATCAAATAAGGGAACATTTTCCCCAATAGTCAAATCATCCAAGGGGCATCCTCCCACCAATTAAGCCACTAGAGAGCAATTTCAAGGGACATCCCCCCCAAGTTAAGCCACACAACGGTAATTTCAAGGGGCATCCCCCCACTAGTTGAGCCATTCAAGGAAGTCAACTGAGGGGTATCCCCTCATTTCTTAGTAGTGGAATTAGTCAAGGATCATACCCCCCCAATCTTCAAACACCCTAGGGGCACCTACCTTAGGGGCACCCCCCAAGGGGCACCACCGAGGAGCATTATAGCTCAAAGCAGTTAGGCCAAACCCAACATATCTAAACTCTGTTTACATTTTATTTAGGGACCAATCCCAACCTACACATCTTCATTCTTGATTGAAGGGGCAAAATTTTTTGTTTACCATAAAGTTAATCAAGAATCAAGATGTGTCATCTTAGGTAGTAACTAACTCGATGATTTTATTTTCTCTTAATAGGTGTGATCGAACGACGTTTTACGCGGCAGCTACGGAGCTGGGTAGGTGGACTGGCCTCTTTAAAATAATAGAGGATGATGAGTGATATGATTAATGGTTTTGCATATTTTAATGCTTAAAAGATACGAGATCGAAATCCCTTACTTAAAACAGAGTCGCTACCTAGTTCAGCTCAATTAGGAAATTTTTGGTATGATTTTCCCATCGGGTGGTTGGACCGTACCTTAAGTAGAGATTCCGAGTTTGGATGATGTTATCTATTTTTCATTAGGCTAGGTTAAGATACTTAATTCTTTCTCAATCGGTTTAATCCATCCTATTTATTTGTGTTTTTTGTTATTATGTTGTTTTTGCGTTTATCAAGCAATTGAAACGATGAATAAATTATTGTAGTCATCCAAAAATAAGTGTGGAAAATAAAATTATTACAAGGCTTCCAAATCCTATACATTTTTTCTATGCGATGGATAAAATACCTGAAGGCCTAATATATAATGGATCATGTATAGTTAACAAACCAAACAAGACCCGAGTTAGCATGGATAGGGCTTATTTTATTTATAGTATTATAAAGCCCGGTTGGATGGCTAAAATGACATTTGAACGACGTTTGTGGGGAAATTCCATTTTTAACTAAATTTTAGCTTCGATCATTGTTTTAACCGGATTATTAGTGAAAATGCCGCATGTAATGGGGTGGGGCCTATTTTTAGAAGGTTTTGGACCTCCATCATTACACTATATATTCCAGCTTTGGAAAATAAACAAGGTTGGAAATAAATGAAATAAAACAGCTGTGTAGAAGGTCAAGCCGCCAAAGACATAGTTGATGCCATCGGCGACATGGTTGATGTTGCTGGTGACGTGGCTGCTACACCAGCGACATCACTGATGTCACTGGTGACATGGCTGATGCTGCCGGCATCATCATTGATGTCGTTGGTGACATAAATATGTAGGCATGCTACATGGCTTTCTGGGTACTATAAAGAAAGGGTCCCATAAGAAAGTTAGGTCTTTGGGGAATGTGATGTCACTAGCGGTATTAGTGATGTCTCTAGCGACATAATTGATACCACCAGTGACATCACATGTCTCCGATGACTTCAATTTCTTGCGGCAGTAGCAAGCAGCAGTCAAAAACAACCAAAAACCTAAAAACAGACACAAATCAATAAGAATCAACATAAATCAGTAATATTAATGGCAAAGAGCTATGAGACTCAGAATTTTTACCTCAGGGGCGTGAATCCACCTCTTTATAAACCAAGGAATGCCTTCGGGAAGCTTGTTACATTGATTTAGTAGTAAATTTAAAAGTTTCGAGTCTCTAAATCTGATTAAGTTGATTTTAATTACAAGACCTACTGACTTTAAGCTCACAATCAGAGAGTTCAAAGAAGAAAAACCAGGAAAAATGGATTGGAATCCTTTTTCCTGCCTTATCTTATTCTTATCTCACTAAAATCTATTTTCTCATTCCAACATTAAATTTCCAATCTTAGATGGTTTCCCCCCTAATTTCAGCCTCTTCCTCCCATAAGAGCCTAAGGTGTGTTTTTATAGGCAAATTGGGGTGGTTTTCAAGACCTTTTTGACCAATTCCACCGGAAGTGGCAAAAAAGTAGTCTGTGCATGGGCCCGTCTTAGGTGATGCCGCCAGCGGCATGGCTAATGCCGCTAGTGGAATCAGCCTCCGACAAGCCGACAGGTAGTGGGCCTAGGAGCCTAAAAAGTCGCAAAAAGTGGTCAAAAGTGTGTCAAAAGGCATCTTTTTGAATTTTAATTATATTATAATGGGTATTTTTAATTTGGGTGTAAATCATCGGTTCAAGCTCCTACCGAATGCATTTTGGGCCACGCCAAACTGGATTCTACCAAGTATAAAATTCACAAGGAATATTATATTGGTAATAAAAATTCTAAACAGAACTTTTATTATGAGGCATTAAAATCGGGGACACATCATCATCGTCTCACGAGATGGACTGTAAAATCCCATGCTCACAATAGGTGATTTAAAAATCCATAATAGGAGAGTCATCTGCCTCATGAAAGGGATACATCATCATCATTAGGAAAGTCGATTTGCCTTAAGAAAGGGATACACACAACATCAACAAGAAAGTAATCTGCCTCAGGAAAGGGATACACAAACATCGGTCAAAGGAAAGTCATCCGCCTCAAGAAAGGGATACATATAGCAAAGGAGTGATGTTTGCCTGAAGAAAGGAACATGAAGAAGAACTGTCCGCCTGAACAAAGGGACGCCAAGGAAAGAAGTTCACCTCAAGAAAGGAACTCACCCGTATCATCAGCTCAGGTATGATTTCTAAACCCTCGCTCATATCGTGAGATCATACAGATCGATATCTATAGTGGTCCCATGAGGGGCAGTCTGTGAGCACTTGATTTTAATGGTCCTTCTTACAAAAAGATGATGAGAGCTATATAATGCATTTATCTATAGCTGTTATCTACTTGGAATGGTTTCAATGTTGACTAGTCAAGCTTTGTCAAATCTAAACCTTAGAAAATGGATGTCCAGGTAATTAAAAAAGTTAGTTTCAGTCAAAACCAGTCAAATCTTGTCGAAACCGGTCAAATCTCGTCATTTTTAGTCCAAATCAATAAGTGCAAGGTCACTACACTCTTGGTGCAATGGTCTCAAGAAGTAACCGGAGCTAAATGCTCTATTATCCAGGCTGTGACTAGAGTTGATTCTAGTAGTGCACTATTCTTAGGCATGTTACCTCTACCTCTACAAACCTGAAAAATGAGTTGAAGGACTTTATGGAGTAGAAATTTGAAGAAAAGTGGAAGTCCATTCCCACTGCAAATGGTCAATCCACCAATGATGGCAACTCCATCCTCACCACCCTATCCACTAAATAGCAAGAAATAAAGGAGCAGCTCTCAAATTTTCTAAAAAAGGACTTGACAACTCTGTTAGACATGATGTACGCCCTTGAGGCAATTAGGGCGATATGTCTTAGTTAGTTCTATTTATACGAACAAAGCTATATTAATAAAGTCATTCTTTTGTTATATCAATGACTGTGAAAATATATTATGAATTGTTTATAATATATTCATTGATGTGTATGCAAAAGTCCATGACATAAACTTAGCATGTATTGCAAGGGCATAGTGAGACTATATTAGTGAGAACTGGTTCGTGTGCAATTATGATTTATCTAAATATCCCTAGTCGTAGTATTATCAAGACTAGACATTGATGAATATAGATAGACTAGCATGTGTCGTCATACCTCTGGAATATGATTCATAGTAGCATATCTCCAGTGCTAGAGGGTGGTACCTTGGGTTAACACATGAATGTATTCCGGGAAATACATTGGAGACTGCTATGAGACAACACTAAGTAATCTATATTATGTGTTGGTGTTTTAATCGTCTCATTGCAACAATAATACAAATATCTTTAGACCTAAGATACTAGTTACCTTGTTAAGATATTGCTACACTTTGGATTATACCTATACATTCTATGAGATTGAATGTCACGGATAACTATGAGTATAGTTGATGTCTATCTGTTGGTAAGCTAAGTTGTCAAGATGGAATCTATCACTCCATTATAGCAATATAAGGGAGATGTACCTTGGTCACTTGTTAGAAGTGACACACTCGTAAACCTCTGATTAGCGTATGAATGGATAGGATAGGTTCCTGATACCACTGTTGGGAAATGACAGTCAATTTGAACATGCATTACAGGCTCGGCAGAAATTTAAAATTTTTTCCCTGTCCTCAGGAACTCCTACTAGATGCATATTAAATAAAGTCTTAACTAAACAATTCTCTACCTAGGTTACCATGCATAGGCTAGGCATACCTTAATTCTAAATTGTATCCTAGCATAAATATTTTATACTAAGCATGTTATAACTCTAAGCTATAACCTAAGCATAAAATAAACTAAGCATGCAAAACAACCTAAGCATAATTATTAACTCTAAAAACGGTTAAAGAAAAAGACCTAATAATTAAAAGGGAAAGAAAGAAAACTTACTAGTTGAAGCGTGCTTTAGCAGAATCTCTTTACACCATCCTCCAAGCCTAGGATAGTCTCAATGAGTATCCACATGAACCCCACCAACCAAAACCTCCCCGAGGGTTAGGAGTCTTGAGTAGTTGTTAGACCACTCCAAAAGCCCTACCCAAAAATATAAACTAGAGGGGCTCAAAAAAATCAAGCTCCTCAAAAATAACTTATTCAAGTTAACCTTTATCATAGGAATCATTCTTGAACTTGGTGGATTGAAGGAGGCGCCTATTTATAGGCTTGGGGGAGCAAAATTGCTCCCTAATTTCCAATGTGGGATTGGGCAAAATCTGCCCAATTCTATATGGGTCAACACGCGGACCACCATGGGTTTGCTAGTTCACCTGGCCCGTCTTGCTCACACAAGGCGAGCTTGTGGGTTTGGCTTCCCTGGGCACACTCAGCACTGCCCCACAGCGCTGGTGTGACCCATTGTGTGGGCTCGCGCATGTGTTAAGCCCATAACCCTTTAGCCACTTGTATGGGGTCCCAAAATGTGGGCGCCATCTCTGTAGGGTCCGACCCCTTTACTCCGACTGGAAAATCACCTTTTAGTCCTTCTTTCAAAATTAATTTATTTTATGACCCTAATAAATTAGTTATCGGTCAAAAAAATCCTTGGCTTACCAAAAAATATCCAATCATCTTTTAACCAATTTAAATAATACTCCAAGTGCTATTATGTTATATTTTCGCAATAGAATAAATCTATTAATTTTTTACTCAGTTCGATAAAGGTCCAATGTGTGTAACCTTATAGGATCTCAAAGTATTGAGTTGTTAAGGCTTAACCAACCCTTGTTCTATTGGAACCATTGGCTTGAGGTTCTAGATTGTAAATAGAACTCGATTACCATAAATGACTGTAGTACGCCTCTCATAAGGGTCTACCATCTCCCCATTACTTGGAAAGTCATTTGTGCTTATGACTTAATCCCGGTTAATGCAATAGTTATCCAATGCGATGAACTCCTTCCATTCTTTAATATTAGTACCATCTAGTTTATAGGGTTTGATTAAAGTGTTAACCCACTTATAACAAGGTTGCTCCAAGCTATCCTAGTTATTAAGTTTTTACTGAAGTATATTGCCTTTTACCATAGTGTGTTTGACTAGAAACTATTTCTATCAAACACATATGGTGATCAGAGGTTTACAAGAATCATCACTTCAACAAGTAGTCAGGTACAACTCCTTAATATATCCAGAGCAATGGATTCTTTCAGACTACATGGCTTACCAACGTATTGTTATCACCATACTTGTAACCACCTATGACACACTAAGTTAATGAGTGTATAGGAATGACCCAAAGTATAGTGATGGCACCACACAAGATAACTAGCATCTCAAGTATGAGGATATTCGCAAAGCTTATTGCATGAAGGTAAACATTAAAAAATTGCTATATACACTAAGTGTTTACCTTACTATGGTCTCCAATATATCTCCTAGATATATCCATGTGTCAAACTTAAGGCACCACCTTCAGTCCTTAGGAGATAGACTGCTTGGACCCTGTCCAAGAAAGTTGACCACATGCTAGCCTATCCGTTTCATCAGTGTCCTTTCTTGATGAAACTATGACTATGGATAGTTTAGACATAATCATAATTTCAAATGATGCAAGTCTCACTAAATATAGTCCAACTATAATTTCTCTGAGTTCATGCTATAATATGTCAAGGACTTTTGTATACTTAAATCAATGAATATATTTTAACCAACTATAATATATTTACAAGCACATCGATATAAATAAAAGATTAAACTCCTTTATCGATTAAACAAATTATTCGTACCATTACATAATTAAGATATATCGTCCTAATTGCCTTAAGGGCATACATCATATCTAACAATCAACACATTAAATGGTTGAGTAGTGTACTTTGGTAGCAAGACTAAAACTACTGGGGTCACTATTACAAGTACTAGTGCACTAACACTTAAATCAAGTCCTAGAAACCAGATGATACTTAAAAGTTGATAGAAGGATTGAATTGTAATGATGCTATTGTAGAACCAAGATTAAGTCACATGCACGTGACGTTTCAAATATTGAGGGATCATATGCCTTTGCTAGAGTGCCACTATGACTGATCAAAGTAATTGGAGTCCATAATGGTCTGGAGCTCTAAGCTGGTCAATTCCTAGAAGGGATTGAGCCAAGCTAAACTTTTGGCAGCTTGATATTATGAGATCCTATAAGGTTACACACTTTGAGTTGCGACCGCGCTAAGTAAAGAATCATTAGAGTAGGTATAATCTAGAAGAGCAAAGAAATATGGTTAGACCATAACATATTGGTTAGACCAATATTCATTGGTTGGATCAATGATCCTGATAAATAATAAGGTGGATAAAATAAATAAGGGGATTGAGAACCAAAAGACATTACAGTTAAAGAATACTGGGTATTGCTTAAATTGGTGCAAGTGGATCGGTGAGAAAATTGCTAAACAATTTTAGAATCGATTTGCTTATGGGGCAATGTAGTGTTATGTGTGAACAACACTGATCAAGGCCTGCATTGGGGCCTTGGGGATAGTGGGCTACAAGACGCAGCCTACTATGCACTAGAGCGTAGCCTATTGGGTTGCGCTGTTCTGCGGCACAACAGGCCAGTGCATGGCTCTAGGCAGCACATCCTACAAGGGCTGTTCTGTTGCGTGATATGGGTCTGTGCATTCGCCAATAGTTGTAGATGAGGATGGGGAGTTTACTCCCCAAGAAAACTCCCCATTAGAGTTTGGTTCTAACTCTATTAGGTTAATTAAATACCTAATTACCCTTTTTATTTTATTTCTGATTAGTTGAGGTTAGGGACTTTATTGTCCTTTGAATAATTTCTAACCACTATAAATAGAAGCCTCCTCCTTCATTATTTTTCATCCTGAGTTTCATAATCCCTCTTTTACTCTCTTATTCTCTTAGTTGTTCTGATTCCTAAAAGTAATCAGTCGAAAGACGTATTTACTTAGAATAGAAAACTAAGGGATAGAATAATTTAGTACAGAGGAGCTAGCCATTCTCCGCTCTTTTATTGGTTCTTCCTTTCTAGAAGATTTTGGTCGGTGGTTCTCGTGTGGACTATTTATAAAGGGCTTCTACTTTGGAGTCTGTGTACATAGCTGAGGGGTCTTTCTACAGACTGCGGGATTCACGCTTCAACTAGTAAGTAGTTAAATTATTATTAGGTCCTTTTAGTAAGTATTTATGACCTAGAATAATTTAAGACTAGCACTATTATCAATCATGCTATTCTTAGGAGATCTAGGGAACTAGATTAAATTTTTGAACTTACGTTGCACCTATTTTACCTAATAAAACCTTAATCTAGACCAACAGTGGTATCATGAGCATGCCTAATGTGATTGTATGATTGACTATAAATATGCTAGGTCTGATTTTCTATGAAATATTTTTGAGTATGCTATGCCATACCTAGGAATTCATTTCTTGAAATAGAAAATGTTGTGATAACTAGATTAAGTGTTGCTCAAACTTAGTCAGGGTAGTTATCTAAAAATTAACAATGTTTTACTTGAAATTGTAAATGCTTTAAATTTTGAATTATTTGGAATAATTATTAAATTACAAAAGAACGAAATCTTTAATTTAGTTAGTCTATAGTTAACTGAGTCAGAAGGGCTTGTGTTTATTCTGGCAAGGATTGGACTTGGCTGCTCATTCACTTCAAGGGGGTCTCTCCTACCTGGGAATTCTCATCGATTTTAGATTCTAATTACCAAAGGGACTTTAGAATTAGTTGATTTCTAGTATAATGAATGGGATTCGTTATATGATTTTACAAATGAATGTTTAAATTATTAAATTAAAACTTATAGACATAGGTGCAAGAACTTGAATAATGAACCCCCTTGTTTGTTTTGCATGCTACGTGGAGTCTTAGCATGATGGAATGCTTATGAATTACTAGTAGAGCATAACCCCTAGGTCAGACCTACTAATTCCTTTTAGCCCGGAATTAGTTATAGTTTCATAGTCATGTCCATGTATAAGTCCCAGATCAGGCGAGACCGGTTGCACTAATAAATCCCCATTAAAATATTAAGATGAAATTAGCCTACCTAAATAATCGAATATGTGCTTCTGGGCCTTTTCATCAAATGAATTGCTCATGCACAGCGTGCCTTCTTCTTTAACATCGTCTGCACACATGATTCAAATTAGGATTAAGTCTTAACCGGACTAGGTTAGTTGTCCGTAATATCAGAGCTAATATCGAGCTAGAGGCATCATTTGAGGAGTCATATAATTGGTTATACATGTCCATTGATTGGAACTCAAATGGACTAGCAATTACATTAGATGCAAATGGACTAGATCCTCCAATAGCTATTCAAGTTAGCTTGACTCGTGATAGCGGGGGTTAGCTTAAATGAGTTATAGATGCTACCTACTAAGGAAAATGGTTAGACCATTTTCCTGAAAGACAATAGAAGGGGCTGTTATGTTTTTGAATTGAACCTTGATAAAATAGTAGGAATATGTATTTAATTAAAAGACCTTAAATTAAATGCATGTACAAGAACTAAGTCTAAAGCAATAATTTTTTCTTAGATCTAGGTTGAATATGTCTTTTGACATTACTACACGGATGAGACAAATACAAAAATTAACTGGTCAAAATTTCAGTGATTGGTTCAGATTTGTTAATATAATACTTGCAGAGGAACACTTGGCATATGTGTTAGACAAGCCAATTGTTGAACAACATAGCACTGATGCTCCTATAGAAATGCATGTAGCATGGGAAAAGTATATGAGAGATTCAGTGGAAGTGACACACTTGTTGCTAGACACACTTTCTCTTACATTACGTTCACAGTGTGAGGGCATGGGATTAGAGAGCATGGTGCTCCATCTTGTTGGCATATCTAATACGATAAGGTTAAAGAGATTCGTAACTTCTAAAAGAGTATTTGAATCCAAGATACAGGAAGGAACATCAGTTATGGAACATGTTAATGAGCACAATGGACTAATGGATGAACTTGATGAACTAGGTTCACCTATAAAATTATACATGAAGTGTGATTTCATTCTACAATCTTTACCACAGATTTATTCACATTTTGTGAATGAATTATATTCTAAAGATATTGATTGTCCTATCCCTGAACTAATTAAAATGTTAAAAGATTATGACAACAGTTCGAAAGGAACTATCGTCACCACAATTGATCCTCTCACAAGAAAGAGGAATCACAAGATAAAGGAACAGAAGAAGATAATTGCCGAGAATGTCTGATTTCAATGCAGTGGGACCGATCATTGGAAGAAAGACTGCATGGCCGCATTTTCTGAGCATGAGAAGACAAAGCTGAAAGATGCTTATACTTCGAGTATGTTCATGATTGAAAAGTTCACTACAGTTCATTTTGAGTCTACATGTGTATTAGATACTAGATATGGTAATCATATTTGTACTTTTATGCAGGGTTTCCGGAACCGGAGAAGGCTGGCTAAAGGAGAGTTAGACCTACGAGTTGGAAATAGAGCACGGGTTTCTGCATCAGCTGTAGGAACATATAGTCTCAAATTACCAAGTGTCCTAGTTTTAGAATTAAATATATGCTATTATATTCTGGTTGTTACTAAGAATATTATTTCTGTTGCATGTTTAGCATCAGAAGGATTTGAAGTTTTATTTAATATTAAAGATTGTCAAATTCGTAAAAATAGTGTTCTTTATGGCAACGGAGTTTTGATTGATGGCATATATGTTTTAAATACTAAAGCTAAATTTTTTAATATGAATGATGCTAAGAGATTGAAATTAGATAAAGACAAATAATCCTACTTACGGCATTGTCATTTGGGCCATATAAAAGAAGCCTGCTTAACTAAATTACACAAAGGAGGTGACTTGGGCCCAATAGACTAGGAGTCTTATGGGGCATACGAACATTGTTTATTAGGCAAAATTACAAAGAAACCATTTAAAGGTAAAGGACAACATGCCATAAGTACATTGGAAATAATACACACAGATGTATGTGGTCCAATAAATGTGTCCGTACATGGAGGATTTGTCTACTTTATATCTTTTATCAATGATTACTCACATATGGGTATTTGTACCTTATGAGGCATAAATCAGATAGTTTTGGAAAGTTCAAAGACTATAAGAATGAAGTTGAGAAACAACTTGGAAAGAATATTAAGGCACTATGGTCAGACCAAGGTTGAGAATATTTAAGCCAAGAATTTCAAGTTTATCTAAGGGATAATGGAATATTACCCCAGTGGACCCCTTCTTATACTCATCAGCACAATGGTGTGTCTGAGAGGAGGAACAAAACTTTGTTAGACATGGTTCAGTCTATGATGAGCCAAGCAAGTCTCAGCAAATCCTTTTGGGGATATGCACTTGAGAGTGCAATTTATATACTAAATCATGTGCCCTCAAAATCAGTTGATGCAACACCATAGGAAAGGTGGTATGGTAAGAAACCCTCTCTTTATCACCTAGGAGTTTGGGGATGTTCTGCCTATGTTAAAAGGACAATGTTAGACAAGCTGGGAGTTAGGGCTGACAAATACTTATTTATAGGTTATCCTAAAGAGACCGTAGCACATACCTTTTATGATCCTAAGTAACAAAAGGTGTTTGTTTCTAGGACCGCTCAGTTCCTTGAGAAAGAACACATGCTTGCAAAAGCTAGTGGGAGCGACCTTGAATTTGAGGTTCAAGTAGGTAAACAAGATAATCAACTTCTAATTCCTACACCTGATACACAATGGAGTGTGATCTAGGAATAGCCTGTTACACAACAACCATTGTATAAATCTGGTAGGGTTCCCAATGCTCTTAAAAGATATGGATGTTTCATAATGGATGATAAAAAAATCTTTCTAATGGAGGATGATGAACCTAAGACCTACAAGGAAGTAATGGACTGTTCAGACTTTGATAAATGGTTAAAAGCCATGAAATCAGAAATGGATTACACGTATGAAAACCAAGTATAGGAATTGGTTAATGCACCTTAGAAGGTTAGACCCATAGGTTGCAAATGGGTTTTGAAGAAGAAAACAGACATGGATAGTAATGTATTTACCTATAAGGAAAGGTTGGTGGCAAAGTGTTATAGTAAAAGAGAAGGAATTGACTATTATGAAACCTTTCCACCAGTAGCCATGCTTAAATCCATAAGGATACTCTTGGCCATTGCTGGTCATTATGAGTATGAGATCTGGTAGATGGATGTGAAAACCGCTTTCCTAAATGGAAACATGGATCGGGATGTATATATGATACAACCTAAAGGTTTTACATCACAGAATGACTCAGAGGTATGCAAGCTACAAAGATCCATTTATGGACTTAAGCGGACATCCAGGAGTTGGAATATAAGGTTTGATGATACGATCAAAGAGTTAGATTTTATATCAAATGCTTATGAGCCTTGTGTATATAAGAAACTTAGTATGAGTGTAGTCATTTTCCTTGTGCTATATGTTGATGACATACTGCTAATAGGAAATGACATTTCTCTTCTTCCAATGATTAAGTCGAGGATGTCAAGAAAGTTATCCATGAAGGACCTTGGAGAAGCAGCATTTATACTAGGTATAAAGATCTATAGAGATAGATCTAAGAGGCTGCTAGGTCTTTCACAAGATAAATACATAGACAAGGTATTGACTAGGTTCAACCTTGAGCAATCAAGAAGAGGTTATCTTCCAATGTCTCATGGAATTAACCTTTCTAAATCTGAGTGTCCGCGGACAGAAGAGGAGAGATTGTGCATGAATGAAATACCCTATGCATCTACAATAGGATCTATCATGTATGCTATGGTATGTATAAGGCCTGATGTCTCACACGCGTTGAGCATCACAAGAAGATTTAAATATGATCAAGGTGAAAAGCACTAGAAAGCCGTTAAGAATATCCTTAAGTACTTAAGAATGGAGGAGGTGATCTCACAGTAAAGGGATTCACTGATGCAAGTTTTCAATTTAACAGAGATGACTAAAAGTCACAGTTAGGTTACCTATTAATGTTAAATGGAGGGGAAGTTGTTTGAAAGAGTTCCAAATAGGATACAATTGCTGATTTAACCACTAAATCTGAGTACATTGCTGCTGTAAAATCAGCAAAACAAGTTGTCTAGATAAAGAGATTTATTGGTGATCTCAGCATGGTGTCTAACAGTGAACATCCTATAGTAATATATTATGATAACACTGGGGCTATTGCTCAGGCAAAAGAACAATGGTCTCATCACAAAAACGGAAATGTACACAGAAAAATTCATACAGTTCAGGATATCATAAGATATAAAGATACATAGATGGAATATGTACCCACATATCAGAACCTGTCGCATGGTCTGACCAAGCCTTTGACACAGATTTAGCATGGCCAACATGTTAATAGTTATGGCTTACGACATGAAGCTAATTGGCTCTAGTGCAACTGGGAGATTGTTAGACATGATGTATGCCCCAGAGGCAATTAGGGCGATATGTCTTAGTTAGTTTTATTTGTACGAACAAAGTTATATTAATAAAGGCATTCTTTTGTTATATCAATGACTATGAAAATATATTATGACTAGTTTAGGATATATTCATTAATGTGTTTGTAAAAGTCCATGACATAATCATAACACATATTACAAGGCCATAGTGAGACTATGTTGGTGAGAACTTGTTCGTGTGCAATTATGATTTGTCTAAATATTCCTAGTTGTAGTATCATCAAGACTAGACATTGATGAATATGGATAGACGAGCACGTGTCATTATACATCTTCAATATGATTTAGAGTTGCATATCTCTAGTGTTAGAAGGTGGTACTTGTGAGCGGGCATATGGGTTGTCGACCTTTGCAAGCGGGGTACGAAGCGCAGGGCATATTTCAGTTTGTCAGGGTTTTAAAAAACCGCGGCGTTTGGTCTGGTTTGAGAAAATCTAGTTTGCTTAAATGAGATGGCTTTGTAGGCCAAAAATGTGATTATATTGAGAAGTATATTTGCACATTTTATTAAGAAAAGGTATTTTTAAAATAAAGCATTCTTACTTTATATAAAAATAAAATAGAGTTGCCACCCATTTCAGCTCCACAGGGAATTGTGGTATATTATTCCAAAATGGGGTTTTTATACCGAAAAGAAAATGAGATTCTGAGTTCGGACATAATAGTTACTCATATTGTTAAAATTGTTTGGATTAATTTTGGAATTTTGGAATTTGTGGTGATTTTTGCGTTACAACGGCTTTATTTAAGAATTAAATTCAAGAAATAAAATGGGCATTGTAACGGCTTAACAAATAGACATATTCTACCGAATTTTTGGCAAAGTAACGGCAGCATTTAGGCCTGGGCCTGGAAACTCAGATAGAGTTTCCTCGCATTCTGGATGTTTGTCCATACCTGTGAGCTTATTTATACATATTATAATTTAAGTGGCACCAGTGGCTCACTTAACCAGAGAAATGGAATTCAATATGTAATAATATAGCAATAAAGATGTGTTTTAATGACTTTGAAAGTTGGGCTTAGAGCCAATTACCCTCAGTTTACCTTTTCGTCTATCTAAAATGACTTGAGAGCCGGTGCAGGACCAAACTTGTCAAAGGTTGTAATTTGGTTGGAAAATAGATTTCATCCAAGTTATAACTACAATCTCGGATTATTTCTAAAGGAAAATGTGAGATATGGTCATTTTTAGACCGAAGATCGCTTTGGGATCTTGATCTAAAAAGACTGTGAAGTGAGTTTATACCGAATGTTGATGATGCAACTTAGATCTAGGATTATTTTGATACTTTCAGGGCTTTTGGGATTCCCAGAACTGAAAAACGACACTATAGCAATTTTTGGATTTTTAAAAATTTCCATTCCTTTGAAATGAGGGGGGTGCACCCTTTTATATAGAGGGTTGGTAATTAGCCGGTGGGCTAATTACATAGTTTAAATAGCCGGCTGGCTAGTTACCACTCTGATAGGATTTTACATTAGATCTCATAAATCCTAGCCAGATCTCAGTAAGATTTGCTTTTTTAAGTAGATTGGTAAATAGCCGGCGAGCTAATTACCTATGTTTGACCAAAGTTTGAGTTTTTCATTTTTTTAGTAAGAAATACTAAATCGGAGCTTCCCTAGAGTGTGGATTTTTAAGTTTTGGATTTTGGATGGCAATTCGGTCCCTTTTGGTTCATTTGTCTAATTGCTAAACAAAATAGGCATTATTCCACATCGTGTCAAGTGGACCATGCTAACAGTTTGCCCCTCGCGTACAAAATTTTACTGTGGAGGTAAAATTGCATGTACGCAGGTGAAAGAGCGACTACCAAAATCAGTGTTCTTGTGTGATAAGGACATGAAAACTTTTTAGAGAGAATCAACATTTCTTAATCGATTATTTTGAAAAACAAAAATTTTTTCCCTTTGATTAAGAATGTTGATGAAAATCTTAAAACAAAAATCCGCTGGGAAGTAAATGTAAAAAGGAAAGATGTTGGGGATAAAAGAAAAGATAGGTTGGAAAAACTTCATGTCCTTAACGGTGTATAAAACATTTTGGTCCGCCCATTTTAAAATGGGGTTTTGCATGATGCAGAAGATAAGTGAAGGATCAACCTTACCAGTAGTGTTGCATCCGTTGATGAGTTTTCTCTTTTGGGAAGATGGCACTATCAGCCCCGTCTTGATTAGTTTTCTCATCAGGGAGGATGGCACTGTCACCAACATCTTGATCAGTTTTCTTTGCTGTGGAAATGTCAAATATGGTGATCAATCTCTCATCCGTGAGGAGTATTGTGAGCTATCATCGAGCATTTTTCTCCTTAGGGGGTGTTGTGTTGGATATGATGTATGCCCTTAAGGCAATTAGGTATGCCCTTAAGGCAATTAGGGCGATATATCTTAATTATGTAATAGTATGAATATTTTGTTTGATCAATAAAGGTATTTAATCTTTTGTTTATATCAATGTGCTTGTATATATATTAAGGCTGGTTAAACATATTCACTGATGTACGTATACAAAAGTCCTTGACATATCATAGCATGAAGCCAGAGAAACTATAGTTGGACTATATTTGGTGGAACCTGCTTTATGTGCAATTATGATTATGTCTAAACTATCCCTAGTCATAGTTTCATCAAGAAAGGATATTGATGAAGTGAAAAGACTAGTATGTGGTCAACTTTCTTGGAAAGGCTCCAACCAGCCAATCCCCTAAGGACTGAAGGTGGTGCCTTAAGTTTGACACATGGATATATCTGGAAGATAAATTAGAGACCGCAGTAAGATAAACACTCGGTATACATATCAATGTGTTAGTGTTTATCTTCATGCAATAAGCTTTGCGAATATCCTTACACTTGAGAGACTAGTTACCTTGTGTGGTACTATTACTATACTTTGGGTCATTACTACACGCTCAATAATCTAGGGTGTTACAAGTGATTACGGGTATAGTGATGACAGCGCGTTGGTAAGATGAGTAGTCAGAAAGAATCTATCGCTCTGAATATACTAAGGAGTTGTACCTGGCCACTTGTTAAAGTGATGATTGCCATAAACCTCTGATCAGAGTACGTGTTTGATAGAAATGGTTTCTAGTCAAACACACTACGGTAAAAGGCAATATACTTCGATAACAAGTTAATTATTAGGATAGCTTGGAGCAACCTTGCTATTAGTAGGTTAACACTTTAACCGAACCCTATAAACCAGATGGTACTAAGATTAGAGAATGGAAGGAATTTATCACACTGGATAACTATTGCATTAACCAGGATTAAGTCATAAGCATAAATTATGTTTCGTGTAATGAGGGATGGTAGACCCTTGCTAGAGGCATACTACAGCCGTTTAAGGTAATCGAGTTCTATTCACGGTCTAGAACATCGAGCAAATGGTTCCATTAGAACAAGGATTGGTTAAGCTTTAACAGCTCAATACTTTGGGATCCTATAAGGTCACACCCATTGGACCTTCATCGGACTAAGTAAAGAACTAATAGATTTATTCTTTTACGAAAATATAATATAAATAATAATTGGATTATCATTTAATTGGGTAAGAAATGATTACATCATTTTGGATGAACCATGGAATTTATTTTTGACAGGTAACAAATTTATTAGGGTCGAAAAATAAATATTTAATTGAAAGGGATTGAGAAGAAATTTTTCAAGTAGGTTGACCTAGTTAAAATTACCTTGATATTTTTCTAAAAGGATCGGATAGCAAAAGGGACTGCGGGCTCGTAGCACGCTGCTGGGCAGCGTACTCGAGAGCCTGCAGTGCTGGCTTGGAAGAGCTTACGCTGGGAAGCCTAGGGCAAGCTCCACTATAGGCTAGGCTTGTGAGAGGCCTGAAAGCCAATCTTATACTAGTCCTATTGCACCCTCGTGGCTGACTTGCGTGTGGGATGTGCATTTGCACATCCCACATTGGAAAAATGGGGAAGCTCTTTGCTTCCCCAAGCCTATTATTAGGCACCTCCTTCTCCCTTTCTTAGTGCACCAAGCTCAAAGCTAAATCCAAAGTTGAGATTCCCAAAGATTAATCTCTCGGGCAATTGAGCAAGTTATTTTTTAGGAGCCTGAATTTATTCGGGTAACTCTAGTTTATATTTTGGGGTGAGGCTTCTGGAGTGGTCTAGTAACTACTCGAGCCTTCTTAGTTCTTCCTCTTGAGGAGTTTTTTGTTGGTGGGGTTTGTGTGGATCCTCATAAAGGCTATCCTGCTCTTAGAGGCTTGTGCAAGAAGGTTCTGCTAAAGCACACCTCAACTGGTAAGTTTTCTTTCTTTCTCTTTTTATTTTTAGGTCTTTTTCTTTAAGAATTTTTTAACTTAATAATATTCTTAGGTTGTTTTGTATGCTTAGTTTAGTTTATGCTTAGGTTATAGCTTAGAGTTATAACATGCTTAGGTTATAGCTTAGAGTTATAACATGCTTAGCATAAAATATACATGCTAGGATATGATTTAGAATTATGGTATGCCTAGCTCTTTTGCATGCTAACCTAGGTAGAGAATTATTTAGTTAAGGCTTTATTTAATTTATATGTGACTAATTGGAGTTCCTGAGGACAGGGAAAAAATTTTGAATTTTTGTCATGCCTGTTATACATGTTCAATCTGAGTGTTAGTTCCCAACATGTTGAACTATCCGCAACTATCGAGCAGTTTTCTCACCAGGGAGTATGGCACTATCAGGCGCCATTGAGTAGTTTTCCTCATCAATGAGTTACGCACTGTCTGCCACTGTTGAGCAATTTATCTCACCATCGAGTTGGGCACTATCTTGCCACTGCTAAGCAGTTTGTCTCACCATCGAGTTGGGCACTATCTACCACCACTGATCAGTTTGTCTCACCATCAAGTTGGTCACTGTCAGCCACTATTGAGTAGTTTGTCTCGCCATTGAGTTGGGCACTGTCAGCCACTATTGAGTAGTTTGTCTCATAATTGATTTGGGTACTGTCAGCCACCATTTAACAGTTTATCTCACCATTGAGTTAGGCACTGTCAGCCACCAACGAGCAGTTTATCTCACCATCGAGTTGGGCACTGTCAGCCACCATTAAGTAGTTTGTCTCACCATCGAGTTGGGCACTTTCAATCACCATTAAGCAGTTTGTCTCACCATTGAGTTGGGCACTGTCTGGCACCATTGAGCAGTTTTTCTCAGCAGGGAGTTAGGCACTGTCTATTGCCATTGAGAAACTTTTTCTCAGTAGGGATTTAGCACTGTTTGCCACTTATTATTAAGATTTCCTGTAAAATACAAGCTCACATGGCACTACTTGTAGCAAGCATAATTCATTACACTACAAAACTTGATACTACTTGACTTGACATGGTGCTACATGTTATTGAAATAAATTGATAAGACACTGCATGTCATCAACATAAATTGTGAAGATCTTGATAGATCTAAGGTTTAGCTATAATGTAACAGGATAAAGATCTCACTAGATCTAAGGTTGGACTACGATGTGTCGAGGTAAAGATCTCGCTGGATCTAAGGTTTAGCTATAGTGTGTCAGGGTAAAGACCTCACTAGATCTAAGGTTCAGCTATAATGTGCCTGGTAAAGATCTCATTGGATCTAAGATTCAGCTATGATGTATTAGGGTAAAGATCTTACTAGATCTAAGGTTCAACCATGATGTATTGGGGTAAAGATCTCATTGGATCTAAGGTTGGGCTATGATGTGCCTATAGTTTAATTTTGGATTAAGATGATGAAGCTTAGTCTTGTGGAAGAATTTTACACATTCTTATTTAATGATGGATGCGACGGAGTACATTTGCTGATGTACGATGATTTGTGCAAGTTTATGATGCATTAAGTTGGCATTTGCCGCTATTCAAATTAGGAGGATGTATCAGTCAGTAGCTTTTCCTTGCTGAGGAAATGTTGAATGTGGTTATCAGCCTTCTCATGTGGGAGGAAGTACTGTCAAAAAAGGTGATTACTTCTCTCTATTTGGAGGAGAATTGTTGAATTTAGTGATCAATTCTCTCTACCGGGAGGAGAACTATCGAATTTGGTGATCAGTTCTTTCTACTGGGAGAAGAACTATTGAATTTGGTGATCAATTCTCTCTTTTGAGAATTGTAGAATTTGTCTTGATTTATCGATTTATTATTTATGTGGTTGGGTAGCCAATTTTTTTATGACTTTGGAGTCTGGTGTTACTATGTTTTTATGTTGAAGTATTTTCTCAAATGCCTCATGATCTTAGAAAGCACTTGAGATGATTTTGCATCATGTTGCATTTGTTGGTGACTAATAATGTCTACTTAGCAACTTGTTTCCTTTGCATATGTGAATATGAATGTGATGCATAATGCATGATATTTGATGTTTATGCAATGCATTTTATTGGCATAGCATGGAATCGTGCAGCTATAAGATGAGGCTTGCTTGGTTATCAATTGTATTCTATTGTATCATTGGCTTCTTGGTTTCTGTCATTCTTAGTGAATATGGAAATTTAATTTTGGGTTGGAGTACTAGATATAGGCTTCATAGCTTTGAGGATTGTGCTTGTTATTTTGATTGTAATTGTGTGCACTTTGCATCCATTTCACTCTAGTCGTTGGACTGGCCGTGCACTTCACTACTTGAAGAAGGAAAGCTTTCTGGTCCTTCTTAGCTCTAATGAATTCCCAAGTTGAAAAACCTTTGCCCCTTGTGGCATATAGCATGAGACTGAGCAAGTAAACTCCAGTTGCTTAGACTGATGAAGATTAGCTTTTATTCTTTTGACTGATCATGCAAATAGTATAGCATGCATTAGCAGTTCTTAGAATTCTTGTATAGCTGAGTGCAAGAAGATTGTCTTCTCACATTTTAGAGATGTGGGAGATTCATACGCTCATGTTGATGAAGAATATCGCTCCTTTATGAAGGCTTTGGATTGAGTGACTGTGCTTGTTGTCATTTGGTGAGTCATTTTGATGAATGACTTTTATTGTGCTTGCATGCAGAGGTTATGCCCTAATTTTTTCCTACACCGAAGCACAGCGGGCTTTTTATTTTTCTTTCTCTATTTTTTGCCATAATTTTTGCATAAACTGCCTTTTCAAGTTTAAGATTCATCGGGTTGCCTTAACTTTTGCCTAGACTGCCCTTGCAGGTTTTCAACCCAGCAGGCTCCTTTTTTGTTTTTTTAGGCATACAATACCATGAACAAGAGTGCTCACATGAATGTTTCATTTAACATTTCTGTGTATTCATTAAGTGCAGACATTTAACAATTCAGCAAATGACACATCAGTGAAAGAAATATTTTTAGGCACAAAAGTTTGGTATCTATTCCAAAAACTTTCTCCTATTATCAACGGTCCTTTTCAGGTTTTACCGATTGATTTCTCTCTTTCTTTTGTCTTTATTTTTGCCTAAAGGCCCTCACTAGCTTTTATCAGACACATTTTTAAATTGATGTGGTATTGCCTAAGCCTATTTTTGTTTGAGGGATTCTTGAACTCATTTCTTTAATGTCCCTGATGTGTAACATTCCCTTGATAAGAATCTTCTTCACCATGTTGGGTCTCTTGGGTGGAATTTGCCCCTAGTATTAGCATGCACAACTTTAATTTGATTTAGGATCAGTTTCCTTGATTTTGACTCTGCTAGTTATTTTTCTTATCCTGATCGTCTTTTATTGGCGCATTTTTTGACTTTGGCCTGATTGGTTTATGTCGGTTCTCTTTGGTAAAGCAAGGATATGTTGTTTCAATGATGTCATGCCCCATGTTGAGACATTTTCGTTCAACTATTTGGAGGCATTCCATTTGCTAGATGTTTCTGGCCGATTTGACTTTGTTCATGTGTGTTCTGCAAGATCCTTGTCGACTTTCATGATTCTTTTCTAAGTAGCATGTCATCAACAAAAGGAAATCTTTAGAGATTAGTCTCATCAAATTTGTTGGTTTGGTTTCATTATGATTATGTTGTTGATGAGGTCCTTTCTACATCATGCTAGAGTTGCTTGGGAGTCTGCCATCTGATTCTTTCTCGTGTGGCATAGAGTAGATTTTGTCTAGATTGCTTTGAGGCATGGTTCGAGTGATTTTCTTTCTTGATTCTATTTGGTGAATTATCTATTAGCTTGAGTAGATTCTCTAATGATCTTTTCTTCATTTGCCCCTACAAGTAGTAAGGACATTTTATTGATCTGACATGCTTGATTGAACTAGGCAAAGGCAGCCACATTTTTTTCTTTTATTTCTCTCTTTTTCTCAGGGGTTAAGTTATTTGAAATAGATACCATTTCTGGGTTTGTCAAATGAGCCTAAATTTATTTTTTTATTTGGAGCATCATGAATGTTGAATATGTCAAATGTATGCTGGAATGAATACATGGAATCATTATCAGAAACATTGCATATGCAAGCAGATTTATTCATAATATTATTTATTGCATTGTTGAGTTCGAAAGCACTATAGATAAAAGTAAAAGAGCAATCTTCATAATTTAGTGTACCTCCCACTTCTTCTGAGATGCTGTTCCCTGCCATTTTATTCCCAATTTGGGATTTCATATTGGTCTTCCAGATTTTCTTCATCTGAATTATATTTGAACTCTGGATCCTCAAGATCAAGTTATTCATAATCTGTGTTTTCATTTCGCATCATTTCATGGGGCTCGACTTCCTTCAGCTGATCTTCTTCATCATACTTCTCCAGCTTTTTGGCATAATTTACCACATTATTGATGGTTTCAAATCTCTCCATTGTCTTTTCATCTTTGCACCTTTGATTGGAACCCACCACTAGTTTCACATTGAAGGCTTCCTCGTCAGGTGCCCCTCTTACTAGCACTTGGACTGCCATCCATCTCGAATAGTAATCCTCAAAGGACTCATTCGGATGTTGCTTTATCCTTTCAAGGTCCTGTAGAGTGGTCTTTATCTTCAAATTGAATTCATAGTTCTCTATGAAGGCAGAACATAACTTCTTCCAATCAGACTTTACATCTGTCGGCATTCTCATGTACCATTCAGAAGTTGGACCACGTAGGGTGGTTTGGAACAAATTGACGATATGAACTTTGGGAACTCTCATGCTCTTCATAACTCTTAGGTAACCTTCAATATGGGTTGTTGGTGAACTAGTGCCATCATATGGTGCGATGTAGGACATCACAAAGTTAGCAGGTAAGGGCTCTATTATAGAGGGAGCAAACTTTTCTATATCTGTGTATTGATCAGTAGACTGGCCCATGTTCTTCTCAAATTTTGGCATTATGGGGTCCAATTTGGCCATCTTGGCTCTTAGTTAAGTCAATTCTGCATCTTTTTGCTCCAACTATCTAGAGTTGGATGCATTCAGACTCTCCAAAGTGTTTTGGAATTTCAGAGTACCCATAATCCTCATGAGGGATTACTTAATAGCATCATCATTTACCATGGTTTCTTTAGGCTCGAGTGACTCAATTATCGATTGGCGTTCTGACTCTTCGAGTATGTAATAGACGCGTTAGTCAGATTTTACTTTATTTCCAACCTTTAATAAAAAACAAAATTAGGGCCTCCCACATTACGAGGATCCTAATGGTTTTTTTTAATGATTGAATGAATGGATGTTATAAATGTTTGAATGATATGTACATATATGAATGAATGTATATGTGTCAAATTCAATATTCATTAAACATTGAATAGGTTTTAAGAGAGTCAAACATTCGGGGAATATTTGGCAAAGGTAAGGTATTCGGGGATACCGAATAGGGTTATGAATCTCGATATTCAAGGAATATCAAATGAGATCGAGTGGTCATGTATAATGACGGGGTTTAATTGGTTTATTTGCCACATTCATGGAATGCACAAATTTGAGTGTCTTTCGGGGAAAGTACAACTCATGGAAGTGTCATTTTAGGAATGCGGTAAGATTGGGATCATCTAGGATGCCCCTAAGGTAGGACTTGATTTGGTCATTCACGGAATGCCAAAAAGGTCGTGTCTCACTGGTCATTGATTCGACAATCTCTATGTTGCCTTAGAGTTGGTAAAGTTTTGGTCATTCGAGGAATGCCAAAATAGGGTTTGTAACTCGATGGATATCATTTCAGCGATCACTATGTTACCTAGGGGTCAAATATTCATGGAATATTTGATAAAAGTTAAGCATTCGAGGAATGCATAACAAAAGGGGTTAGTCTTTGATACTCGTGGAATATCAAGCTTGGTCAAGTAATCACTTTAAGTGTAAAGGTTTGATTGAATTTTCTTTCATGAAATGCATAACTCAAAATTGTGTCATTCTAGGAAGGTACAAAAGTCCGGGTCATGTAGAATGCCCCTAGGTATTTTGGCCAAGTCATTGCAGGAATGGCTTCGCTACTGTGTCTCGTTGGACATTAATTTGGTAATCACTGTGTCTCCTTAATTCATGGAAAAGCTTTGGTCATTTAGGGAACGCCAAAGAAGTCCATGAGATTTAATTTAGTAATCATGGGGTTTCCTTTGTTTTAGCCATTCGGGGAATTCCAAAAGGTTTGGGCCTCGTAGTTGCGTCTAAGACTACTCAGTGGTCGGGATCAGATGACTCGCTATTTGTGAATAGTTGACTCTCTGGTTGGGATTGGATGACATACTACTCTAGATTTTGTCTGTTGGGAACTGACAGTCCGATTGAACATGCATAACAGGCATGGCGGAAATTCAAAATTTTGTCCCTGTCCCCAGGAACTCCTATTAATTGCATATAAATTAAATAAAGCCTTAACTAAATAATTCTCTACCTAGGTTAGCATGCAAAAGGGCTAGGCGTACCATAATTCCAAATTATATCCTAGCATGTATATTTTATGCTAAGTATGTTATAACTATAAGCTATAACCTAAACATGTTATAACACTAAGCTATAACCTAAGCATGTTATAACTCTAAGCTATAGCGTAAGCATGTTATAACTCTAAGTTATAACCTAAGCATAAAATAAACTAAGCATGCAAAACAACCTAAGCATATTATTAAGTCTAAAAACGCTTAAAGAAAAAGACCTAATAATAAAAGAGAAAGAAGGGAAACTTGCCAATTGAATTGTGCTTTAGCATAACCCTCTTGCACAAGCCTCCAAGCGTAGGATAGCCTCTACAAGTATCCACACGACCACCAACCAAAACCTCCCCGAGAGGAAGAACTAAGAAGCCTCAAGTAGTTGCTAGACTACTCCAGAAGCCTCACCCAAAAATATAAACTAGAGGTCCCCAAATAAATTTAGGCTCCTCAAAAATAACTTGCTCAATTACCCGAGAGATTATTCTTTTCGAATCTCGCTTAGGATTTATGCTATAAGCTATGGTACACATTGAAAGGGGAGAAGGGGTGCCTATATATAGGCTTGGGAAGCAATAAAATTTCTCCCTAAAAGCAATGTGGGATGAAAGTAAAACTCCCATCCCTATACGGGTCATCCACACGGATCCATGGGATCCGCGTGTTAACCCATGCACACAGCATGATGTGGATGTTGTTTACTGCAAGACAAAGCCCTTGTAGGATTTAGCTTGCTTGCAAGCAGTGCCTCATGGCCCATGCCAGGAGACCAGCTCATGGTGCCCTTTCATGGGCTGCCTTTGTGCAGCCCATGAACATAGGCTACCGCGAACACTGCCCAGCAGTGTTCACACACCTTTCAGTGTACCCGTGCAACTGTACTTTGAACAAAATATTTCATACATTTCGGTTTTAACTCGCCAATGCAAAATTCCCCTTTTTATTCCTTTAAAATAAATATTTAATTTCAACCCTAATAAATTAGTTACTAGTAAAAATAAATTTCTTGGTCCAACCAAAATTGATATAATCAATTATAATCTATTTATGACTCTAATTTATTAGTTAACGATCAAAATAAATTCCCTAGTTTATCCAAAATTGATCTAATCAATTTTTACCAATTAAATAATAATCCATTTATTATTTATGTTATGTTTTCGTAATAGAATAAATCTATTAGTTCTTTACTTAGTCCGATGAAGGTTCAATGTGTGTGACCTTATAGGACCCTGAAGTATTGAGCTATTAAGGCTTAACCAACCCTTGTTCTAATGGAACCATTGGCTCGATGTTCTAGATCGTGAATAGAACTCGATTACCTTAAATGATTGTAGTACGCCTCTAGCACGGGTCTACCATCCCCCATTACTCTGAATGTCATTTATGCTTATGACTTAATCCTAGTTAATGCAATAGTTATCCAGTGCGATAAATGCCTTCCATTCTTTAATATTACTGCAATCTGGTTTATAGGGTTCAGTTAAAGTGTTAACCCACTAATAGCGAGGTTGCTCCAAGCTATCCCAGTAGTTTACTTGTTACTGAAATATATTGCCTTTTACCATAGTGTGTTTGACTAGAAACCATTTCTATCAAACACATACTATGATCAGAGGTTTATGGCAATCATCACTTCAACAATTGGATAGGTACAAGTCCTTAATATATCCGGAGCAATGGATTCTTTTCAACTAATCTGCTTACCAATGTACTGTCATCACTATAACTGTAATCACCCGTAACACCCTAAATTAATGAGTGCACAGTAATGACCCAAAGTATAGTAATAGTACCACACAAGGTAACTAGTATCTCTAGTATGAGGACATTCACAAAGCTTATTGCATGAAGATAAACACTAACACATTGAGATATATATATATATATATATATATATATATATATATATATATATATATATATATATATATATATATATATATATATATATATATATATATATATATATATATATATATATATATATATATATATATATATATATATATATATATACCAAGTGTTTATCTTACTACGGTCTCCAATATATCTCCCAGATATATCGATGTCTCAAACTTAAGGCACCACCTTCAGTCCTTAGGAGATTAACTGCTTGGACCATTTCCAAGAAAGTTTACCATATGCTAGTCTTTTGGCTTCATCAATATCCTTTCTTGATGAAACTATGACTAGGGATAGTTTAGACATAATCATAATTGCACATGAAGTAGGTTCCACCAAATATAGTCCAACTATAATTTCTCTGACTTTATGCTATGATATGTCAAGGACTTTTCCATACATACATCAATGAATATATTTAACTAGCCATAATATATATTATATACAAGCACTTTAATATAAACAAAAGATTAAATGCCTTTATTGATTAAACAAATTATTCGTACTATTACATAATTAAGATATATCGCCCTAATTGCCTTAAGGGGATACATCATATCCAATATTATCAACTCAATTATCGAGTATGAATTAACTCGGGGATTAGAAGTGACTTTATTAGTTGGGTGACTCACTAGTTGAGTTGACTCGCTGGTTAGGTTTTGGAATGACTTTAATAATAGGGGCTAGGTTTGGATTTGTCTTATGATCAGATGGGTTGACTCAGTGGCCACCCAAAGGTTCACTCATTGGTCTAAGGGTGAGCTGACTCTCTGATAACTCGAATGGTTTAACTCATTAGTTCAAAGGGTAAGCTGACTCTATGGTCACTCGAAAGGTTTTGACTCATTGACCCAAGGGTGAGCTGACACTAGGGTCACTCAAAGGGTTTTGACTCAGTGGTCTAAGCGGTGAGCTGACACTAGGGTCACTCAGAGGGTTTCAACTCATTGGTCCAAGGGGTAAGCTGACACTAAGGTCACTCAAATGGTTTCCACTTATTGGTCCAAGGGGTAAGCTGACACTAGGGTCACTCAGAGTGTTTTGACTCATTGGTCAAAGGGGTGAGCTGACACTAGGGTCACTTAAAGGATTTTGACTCAATGGTCCAAGGGGTGGGCTAACACTAGGATCACTTAGAGGGTTTCGACTCATTGGTCCAAGGGGTGAGCTGATAGTAGGGTCACTTAGAGGGTTTTGACTCATTGGTCCAAGGGGTGAGCTGACACTAAGGTCACTCAAAGGGTTTTAACTCATTGGTCCAAGGGGTGAGCTGACACTAGGGTCACTCAAAGGGTTTCAAGTCATTGGTCTAAAGGGTGAGCTGACACTAGGGTCACTCAAATGGTTCAGACTCATTGGTCCAAGGGGTGAGCTGACACTAGGGTTACTCAAAGGTTTTGACTCATTGGTCTAAGGGGTGAACTGACACTAGGGTCACTCAAAGGGGTTTAACTCATTGGTCGAAGGGGTGAGCTGACACTAGGGTCACTCAAAGGGTTTTGACTCATTGGTCCAAGGGGTGAGCTGACACTAGGGTCACTCAAAGGGTTTTGACTCGTAAGTCCAAGGGGTGAGCTAACACTAGGGTCACTCAAAGGGTTCTGACTCATTGGTCCAAGTGTTAAGCTAACACTAGGGTCACTAAAAGAGCCATGACTCACTAGTCTAAGGGGTGAGCTGACACTAGGGTCACTCAAAGGGTTCCGACTCACTGGTCCAAGGGTTAAGCTGACACTAGGGTCACTCAAAGGGTTTTGATTCATTTGGTCCAAGGGGTGGGCTGACACTAGGGTCACTCAAAGGGTTTTGACTTATAGGTCTAAGGGGTGAGCTGACACTTGGGTCACTCAAAGGGTTTTGACTCATTGGTCTAAGGGTTGAGGTGACATGAGGGGCACTCAAAGGGTATTGACTCATTGGTCTAAGGGTTGAGCTGACAGTTAGTTCACTAAAAGGGTTTTGACTCACTAGTCCAAGGGTTGAGCTGACACTAGGGTCATTCAAAGGGTTTTGACTCACTGGTCCAAGGGTTGAGCTAACACAGGGGTCACTCAAAGGGTTTTGACTCATTGGTCTAAGGGTTGAGCTAATTCGGGGGTAGCTCAAACGGTTTTGATTCATTGGTCCAAGGCGTGAGCTGACATGGGGTCACTCAAAGGGTTTTAACTCAATGGTCCAGGGGTTGAGCTGACACTAGGGTCACTCAAAATGTTTTGACTCATTGGTCCAGGGTGAGCTGACACTAGGGTCACTCAAAGGGTTTTGAGTCATTGGTCCAAGGGTTGAGCTGACACTAGGGTCACTCAAAGGGTTTTGACTCATTGGTCCAAGGTTTGTGCTGACACTAGGGTCACTCAAAGGGTTTTAACTCATTAGTCCAAGGATTGAGCTGACATGGGGGTCACTCAAAGGGTTTTTACTCGTTGGTCCAAGGGGTGAGCTGACACGGGGGTCACTCAAAGGATTTTGACATCTTTCGGCTCATGGACTGTGCTTAGGTTGATTCAATTATTTGGGTTAATTCGGCTTATGGGTTGAGCCTGGGTGGACTCACTAGTCTGAGTTAATTTTGGATCGAGGCCTGAGCCTAGGTAGTCTCTTTGGTCTCGGTTAATTGCGGGTTCCTATAAGTATGGTAATAAAATGCAATGGCACACATCAATATCATGGCTACACAAAGATGTGGTTAGTTTTCATACAATCATGATGTTATGATGTCTGTTTTAGTTTATTTATATTTAATAAACCTGCATAGGTAGCAAACAGTTAGATCGCACCTAGCTCCCTTTTAACTCCATTTGGTTACTTCCCTTTGAAGTCAATGGGGGACTTAGCGAAGTATGCTCGCTTGCACTTAAGGTTTCTTGGTGAACCTATGAGAAAGTGTCTACGGTTCATCTATATGTGGGTTTCTATCTCAGGATCGAGTGTGATTTGGGGTACCCTTTGCCTTTATGTCCAATGGCCCTAAGCGAACCAAGGGAAGGTTTTCCCCATATAACATACGTAGGTAGTCTTTCCCCTAAGCGAACGAGGACCTCGTACATTACGCAAGGGGTGTGATTGGATCTATACCCCTTAAGCCCTAAGCGAACTTGGAGATACTTAACCAAAGGACATCGAAATTGGTTCGGGTTAAAGAATGCAGATGCTACGCAGTCCTAAAATTTGCATAATGCAGAAATTATCACAAATTCCGTAATTTCAAAACTTAATTTGAACAATATTTTAATTATTATGTCAAAAAGAGTTTTTATAAAAATTGGGTTTTTATAAAACCAAGATCCCCAGCTGAGTCGCCACTATAAGAGGGCAGACGGGTTGTTAGGCTTTGCACGCGGGGTGTGGCGTACGGGGGGCGCTTTGGTTTGTTGGGGTTTGAGAAAACTGCGGTGTTTAGTCTAGTTTGAGAAAGTCCAGTTTGCTTAAATGAGGTGGCTTTATAGGCCACAAATGTGATTATATTCAGAAATATGTTTGCACATTTTATTAAGAAAAGATATTTTAAAATACAACATTTTTACTTTATTTAAAAATAAAATATAGTCGCCACCCGGTTCAGCTCCACCGAGAATCATGGTATACTGTCCCAAAATGGGTTTTTATACCCAAAAGAAAATGAGATTCTGAGTTCGGACATAATAGTTACTCATATTGTTCAAATTGTTTGGATTAATTTTGGAATTTTGGAATTTGTGGTGATTTCTACATTACAACGGCTTTATTTAAGAATTAAATTCAAGAAATAAAATGGGCATTATAACGGCTTAATAAATAGACATTTTCTACCGAATTTTCAATAGTGTAATGGCAGCATTTGGGTCTAGGCCTGGAAACTCGAATAGAATTTTCTCACGTTCTGGATGTTTGTCCATACCTGCGAGCTTATTAACACATATTATAATTTTAGTGGCACTAGTGGCTCACTTAACCAGAGAAATGGAATGCAATATGTAATAATAAAGCAATAAAGATGTGTTTTAATGAATTTGAAAGTTGGCCTTGGAGCCAATTACCCTCAGTTTACCTTTTCGTCTATCCAGGATGACTTGAGAGCCGGTGCAGGACCGAAGTTGTCAGAGGTTGTAATTTTGTTGGAAACTAGATTTAACCCAACTTATAACTATAATCTTGGATAATTTCTAAAGGAAAATATGAGATTTGGTCATTTTTAGATCGAAGATCGTTGTGGGATCTTTACCTAAAAAGACGATGAAGTGAGTTTATACCGAAAGTCGGTGATAGAACTCAGATCTAGGATTATTTTGACGGAGTTTTGGGGCTTTTAGGATTCCCAGAACTGAAAAAGGACACAAAGGTAATTTTGGGATTTTTAAAAAATTCTGTCCCTTTGAAATGAGGGGGGTGCACCCCTTTATATAGAGGGTTGGTAATTAGCTGGCTAGCTAATTACATAGGTAAATAGTCGGCGGGCTGATTACCACTCTAACAGGATTTTACATCAGATCCCGTAAATCTTGGCCGGATCTCGATAAGATTTGATTTTTTTACTGTAGATCGGTAAATAGCTGGCGGGCCAATTACCTATGTTTAACAAACTTTGACTTTTTGATTTTTTAGAAGGAAATGCTAAACCGGAGCTTCCCTGGAATGTGGATTTTTGACATTTGGATTTTGGATGACAATTCAGCCCCTTTTGGCTCATTTGTTTGATCGCTGAATGAGATAGGCGTTATTCCTCATCGGGCTAAGCGGACCGTGCTAACAGTACCTTGGGTTAACACATGAATGTATTCAGGGAAATACATTGGAGACCCCAATGAGACAACACTCGGTAATCTATATTATGTGTTGGTGTTTTAATCATCTCACTGCAATAGCAGTACAAATATCCTTAGACCTGAGATACTAGTTGCCTTGTTCAAGTGTTGCTATATCTTGGATTATACCTATACATTCTATGAGATTGAATGTCATGGATAATTACAGGTATAGTTGATGTCTGTCCATTGGTAATCTAAGTAGTCAAGATGAAATCTATCACTCCATTGTAGCAATATAAGGGAGATGTACCTTCGCCACTTGTTAGAAGTGACACACTTGTAAACCTCTGATCAGAGTATGAGTTGATAGGATGGGATCCTGATAAACACATTAAATGGTTGAGTAGTGCACTTTGGTAGCAAGACTAAAACTACTAGGGTAGCTATTATAGCTACTAGTGGACTAACACTTAAACTGAGTCCTAGAAACCAAGTGGTACTTAATAGTTGATAGAAGAAGTGAATTGTATATATACAATTGCAGAACCAGGATTAAGGCCCTGTTCTTTTCAACTTATAAGTAGCAGTACTGAACTGAACTGAACTTATTGGTACTTATTTCAGTGTAAATTTATATGTATGCAGTACTGATAAGTACTGAACACTACTAAATTGAACTGGATATAAGTTGAAAAGAACAGGGCCTAAGTCACATGCACGAGATGTTCTGAATATTAAGGGGTCATGTGCCTTTGCTAGAGTGCCACTATGACCGATCAAAGTAATTGGAGTCCATAATGGTCTGGACCTCTGAGCCGGTCAATTCCTAAAAGGGAATGAGCCAGGTTAAACTTTTGGTAGCTCGATATTATGGGATCGTATAAGGTCACACACTTTGAGTTACGACCGAGCTAAGTAAAGAATCGTTAGACTGGGTCTAATCTAGAACAGCAAAGAAATATGGTTAGACTACAACAAAGTGGTTAGACCAATATTCATTAGTTGGACCAATGAGCCAGATAATAATAAGGAGGATAAAATAAATAAAGGGACTAAGAACCAAAAGACAGCATAGTGAAAGAATACTGGGTATTGCATGAACTGGTGCATGTGGATCGTTGATAAAATAGCTGGACAATTTTAGAATCAATTTGCATACGGGGCAAGGAAGTGTTGTGTATGAACAACAATGCTTGAGGCCCGCATTGGGGCCTTGGGGATAGTGGGCTAGAATGTGCAGCCTACTGAGCACTAGAGCACGGCCTACTAGGCTGCGCTAGTGCGCGGTCCAACAAGCCAGCGCATGTCGCTAATCAGTGCAGCCCGCAAGGGCTGTGCTGCTATGTGCTATAGGCCTGCGCACCTACACAGGCCTAGCCTGAGCTGCTGGCCATTCGGGCAGCAATTTTAGATAAGGATGGGTAGTTTGCTCCCCAAGTAAACTCCCCATTAGAGTTTGGTTCTAACTCTATTAGGTTAATTAAATATCTAATTGCCCCTTTTATTTTTGATTGGTTGAGGTTAGGGACTTTATTGTCATTTGAATAATTCCTAACCACTATAAATAGAAGCCTCCTCCTTCATTATTTTTAATCCTGAATTTCATTATTCCTCTCTTGCTCTCTTAGTTATTCTGATTCCTAAAGTAATCTGTCGAAAGATGTATTTACTGAGAATAGAAAACTAAGGGAATTTCTTCTAGAATAAATTAGTAGGGGGGAGCTAGCCATTCTCCACTCTTTTATCGGTTCATCCTTTCTAGAAAGTTTTGGTCGGTGGTGCTCGTGTGGACTATTTATAGAGGGCTTCTACTTTAGAGTCTGCGCACATAGCTGAGGGGTCTTTCTTCTGACTACGGGATTCATGCTTCAATTGGTAAGTGGTTAAAATTATTAGTAGGTCCTTTTAATAAGTGTTTATGACCTAGAATAATTTAAGACTAGCACTATTATCAATCATGCCATGCTTAGGAGATCCAGGGAACTAGATTAAATGTTTGAACTTCCGCTGCACCTGTTTTACCTGATAAAACCTTAATCTAGACTAGCAAACTCTCCTCTCCAATAAATCAAAACATATGGATGAGTAGTTCAAAACTTCTATTGATGGGGTGGATAAAACAATAAACAATTGGCAGGAGATGTTCAAAATTGAGCTCCGGCATATGAATGAATCTCTACATAATAACACCTGCACAATTACTGAAATACACCAGCTTGGTTCTTCCTTATCAAACTAAGCCTAACTTCTCTTTCAACCTCAACATCTTCTTCATCTTCCATCCATGAGAGTATGATTCTCCCCTTTCTCTAATAGATTGCCCAACACATTTGAGACATTGGATTTTATGGTTACAAGTGCCTACTTACTCCCCTTCGGGGCATATTTCCTTATTTTGAAAAAGAAGATCAAGAGTATACCCTGGCTGTTCAACCTAATCACACAAAGTGTTACTCCCATCTTAAGAAAAGCCATTCCACTTGGTGCCCCCTATGATAGACCAAATCATTGAGCAAAGGATGGTAGGCAATGAAAACTACATAGTTTTATGCAGAGCATGGACAAATCAATGGGAACAAGGAAAGGATATTGTAATTGACCCCCACTCTAGTGTTGCTGCAAAAAACAAGGGGGAGAAGGAAAAACAGAAGGAGGGAGACGTAGGGAAGAGGAAGAAAAAGTAGTTTTAGCATAGCTAGCATTTTTTTCATGTCTAATAGCATAGCTATGTAATGATTTTTCACTTTATTCTTTTGTCATTTGATGTAATTTGAACTTCATTGATGCTAACATATGTTAATAGTAGAAGAAATATAGTGAAAACAAAATTATTCAAAATTGCTTCTAAGTATAACCACCAATTGTACAAGAAAAACTTAGAAGTTAATATGCAAAAATCTTGGGGGAGTTTGGATGCCAAGATTATAGGGGAGAACCTATGTAAATGTGTAAGTATAAAAAATTATACTTAGTTCATATTTTCCAACTATAGATGCTTCTATCCTTATGTTTTTGTTTCCATCAAAATGGGGGAGATTGTTGGAAAACATTGATCTAGAAGCCCAAGAAGAAGGCATCCAGACAAGGTTTTGAAGAAAAAAAGCTCCCAAGTCCAAGAAGACTGCATCCGGATAAAAGTTTCAAAAGAAAACAATTTCCTGAGTCCAAGAAGATAGCATCCAGATAAACTTCTCGAAGAAAACAACCTCCTAAGTCCAAGAAGATAGCATCTGAATAAAGTTTGAGAAGAAAACAACCTCCTAGGTCTAAGAAGACATCATCTGGAAAAGATTACATCGGAAGAGGATCCGACAAAGTCAAAACTTGAAGACATCCGGAAGACTCAATTCATAAGACAAAGGGAAATATTCAAAATATTATTTTCCCTCCAGATTGGTTTGAAATCAAGCTCGCCTTTCTGCCTTGGATAATGTAAAAGCTACATCTTGCATTATTTCAGTAAAGGACAGAAAGGACTAACACAGAACGATAAAAAGGTAACTACCTTTTTAACCTAGACCAATAGCAAGGCGCATGGACCCTAAAAAGAGACAAACTTTGAATAGAAGTTTGCATACCACAAAAATCCAAAGAAACGACGTCTGACATCTTTGTTGCTCCAATCCTAACAAATTCAAATGGGACGTTTATTAGGTCTAACAAAAAGGTCAAAGGCTCCAGTTACTCCAACACTTACTAATCAACAGTGGAGATTCAAGATTACCCAATGGCTACATTTATGACCCGAGCATATAAAAAAGAAGCTTCACATATTGACAAGATGTTGGTTGATTTGAGAAAGCTACGATCTTGTAAAATCTGATCTTTAATCAGTGATCAAAATCCCTCTAAGAACTAAACACTTAAAATCTGCTTGTATGAATTCTCAAGTCAAGTTAATAACTTGAAGAATTTGAAAACCAACTTTTGTTAAGAAAAATGTTGTAAAATCTCATATTTGGGGTAAGTATTGAGAATGGAGACTTAGCTTGGACTAAGAAGAGTTTGAATGGTATATCCCTAAGAGAAAAGGACTTGTAGGTGTTAGCTTTTGGTGGTATATCCTACATCTGGAAGAGAAGGAATCTATGAAGACAACTTGTAAAGGAATTAGCCAAGCTAGGTGTTAGATATGGTTGTATATCCTACATCCGGAGGAGAAGAAATCTCCGGAGACAAACTCTAAAGGCTTGATTTTTGCTCGTGAAAGAAATCAATCTCACTAGTGGATTAAACCTGGAGGAGGAAACTTTGGGTACTGGATTAGGTAGTGATGAACTAGTGTAAAATGACTGTGTTTGAATTCCTTTACCTTAATCTTTTATTTTTGCACACTCTATTTTATATCTACATCATCCATATCCAATAACTCTCGTTCATTTAAAGCATGCTGCTCATAGACTTTTAAAAGTCCAAAATTCCGCAAAAAGGGTCATTCACCCCCCTTTGACCCTAGTCAATACTCCTATAGGGACCAACATATTTTATCTACTGGGGAGTGCCCCTAGAAAATACCTTGAGAAAGCTTGACTAGTCCGAGGATCCTAATGGAATTTGTTCTCTTACTAGGGAAATAGTTTCTATAACTATTTGGCTGAGAGAGATTGATTTTGTAGGGATAGGGGGAATGCCCCTTGAATGAATTCTTTTTTTTTTTAAGAATTTTGAAGAGGCTAGGTAATTAACCTAGGATCGCCCACCACTAACATTGAGTGGTGTACCAATTGAGCTACACCCAATTGGTTGAATGAATGAATTCTTTTGATGTGGGGATACCTTGCTGGAGTGAGTGCCCCTTGGTTGGCGCATAAGACTTGTCTTGTCTTACTTGCAGGGTAAAAATAAGTTGCATTAGTGCGTATTTTGAAATGGTATGCCTTAATTCTTGATTGATTTTATGACAAACAAAAATTTTTTTCCTTTTAAGTAAGGATTAAGGGGTACTAGGTCTTTTCCTCTAGTTAACTAAAAAAAGATTGAGTGTAGAGATATTGGGTTGGTCCCAATCTGGTTTTGGTATGCCCTTAGAGTGGTCTAACTGATGGGGAAATTAGCCTGTGAGTGGCTTAACTTCTTGGGGACCAAGTCTCCTAGATGACTTGGATTGCTAGGAGGTGCCCCTTGAAAAGAAATTAGCTTCTGGGGTTGCCCCTGGAAATTGCCTTGGGGTGCCTTGACTGGTCTGGGGGATGCCCTTTGAATAGTTTACTTCTTAGGGAAATGATCCCTCCAACTGTCTAATTATTGAGAATACTTCTTGGGAAGATTTCCCTAGGATGGTTCCACTCATATGGTACCTTTGCTGCTTATGTCCTTTGGATGGTGCCCCTTAGGTGGCACTGTGGCTAGGGAATGCCTTCTTTTCGTATGGATACCTCTCCTTGGGTTCTTGAAATGGTGTGCCCCTAGTATGTCCCTACTAGTTGCTAGCCCTCCTTCTTGGCAACAAATCTGGCTTTAAAATGGAAGTAATGGCACATACACTCACTAAGGGACCTATACAGGTGGTGAATTTGATGGGAAGGGACTCGTACGCCTAATACTAACCCGTATGGCTAAGGAAACTATTGGATGGGATGGATATGCTTGCTAGGGATTTGTATTGTTGAGGATGGGTTTAAGTGGAACCTGAGTTTGACTAGTGCGCCCCTATAATGGCATTTATAAAGTTGTTGTGCTTCACCCTTATGAGAACCTTGTCTTGAATCTGACAAGAGGATCTGTACGCCTTTCGTGGACTTGTACAAGTATAGATGGACTGCTGGTGTAGGATACCCTCGTGGTAAGTTCAAACCTGCAAAACTTAAAACTCAAACTATACGTGATGCATGATGTATGAACATTTAGTGTTTGTAGTGATGTTTGGTCCTATTTACCGAATTTGTTTTCCATGGAGTACGAGTGATCAAACTGTGATTTAGACATGTTCCTGAAGAAGCAAGTCCATTTCTTTAAGATGTTTCCCATGCTCGAATGTGGCTAACACCTTGACCTTTCTTATAAGTACACAGCTCCTAGAAGGCCTCCCATACTACTAAGCATTATCTGTATTGATTTTCTAGACCCGTAGTGTCTCCCTAGACCCATACGTCTCTTCTTTGATTTATGCTCCCTATTCAAAGAATTCCATGGTATACGTGATACCCTTTTCCTAAAGTATATTTGCATTGTCATCTTGTCCTTCTTTAGTTGGGATAAAGACTTAAATTGCTAGTAAATTGATTGGTAACCAAACTTTCAAAGCTCTAGATTACTGAAAGACTAGCCCGACTCAGACCAATGGGTACTACCGAGATTTGTTAGCTAAGATTCACACTTTGCATGCTAGGGGAGTGCATCTTCGAGGTGTCTAAACTGTAACATGGTGCAAGCTGGATGATGCTATTGGAAGCACTTGATACTGACACTTTTACTTCAAGTTCTAACTTTTGCATAGAACGTTTGATGTTATACATTCTATTGAACCATTTTTTGTCTTTTTTTTACTTTTTTTTGTTTGTCTTAATTTTTTCTAGAATCGCCCTTTTGGGTTTTCAATCCAGCAGACTTCTTCTAACTTTTGCATAAACCTCATTTCTTTTTGGCTTATCGGTTTCTTTGTGATTATTTCATACTTGTGATTATTTCACTAATAAGACATGCATACATTCATAAGACCACTATTTATAGCACACATAACATGTTCATTAGTAAAATCAAACTTGAGTATATAGGCAATGGTAATAGTTTCCAATGGTTAACCTTTACCACCTACTTGCCTTTTTCCAAATTTTTTCAAAAGCAACTGACATTTTTCTCTTAATACCTTAAATTTTACCTAAGCCGCCCTTTTCGGGTTTTCAACTCAGCAGGCTTCAATTTTGTGTTGGGCCACCCTAACTTTTGCCTAGTTGACACAATGATCGCTAAACTGACCGGTACACTTTTATTATCTTTTTTGTGCTACTTTTCAAAATTTAGTTCTTTTCCTAAGTGTGGTAACGCTTAAGCTTTCCTTGCCTAACCGAGTTGACAAATTTATTTCCTTCCATATCCATGACCTTGATCCTCCTTTGCCAAGGATCTTCTTTACCTTCCCAATTTGGCGGGACTTACCTGTTGCATTGGTTTTGACTATCCTAAGCTATTTAAGAACCAAATTACCTTCCTTGAGAGGCTAATATGACTTGACTTCTATAGGCTTGAGCGATGTGTTCTTGATACATCACTAAATGACCAAGAGCCTTAAGCTACTTCTCATCAATTGCATTCAACTATTCAAACCTTTCCTTGGTCAACTCAAAATCTTTCAACTATTCTTCTAATGCAACTTTGAGTGAGCTTACTTCCATCTCAACTGTTAGAGTTGTTTCATCCCATAAAGAAAGTGGCATTTTAGGTATGGAGGTTCTTACACCAGAACTATATCTAAATTGCGAAGGACGTTTGTTGCCCCAATCTTGATAAGTAGCCATCATGTTGGATAAATTCTTCTTATCTTGGGTGTTGCCCCTTGAGATCGTACTCCATTATTGGAGTCCATGTTATGAGAGTTCCCACGCAAAGACATGCTTTCCTATGAACTTAACCTTTTCGTTGGTAGTAATGTTGGCGTATGATTCGTCTTTGATCCATTTGGAGAATAAGTTGACTGCATCTATGGTGGATCAATGCTTGTTGTATGAAGATGTCCAAATTTGACAATAAGATGTGAAGCTGGCAAGAGTCAAGCGTTACCACAACTATAAGCATGTTTATTTCCCACTTTCTTTTTGATAGATTATAACCATTGGAAGCTTTTACCATCATAAGTCAATGTACTCAAGATAACTTCTTCTAATAGACACAATATGTTGGGTAAAATATTATTGTGATCAAATGAATGCATGGTGTTTTATGAGTGAAACATCAAACAAATATGAAAATACCAATCTCATTATTTAATTGCAAAAATGCCTTATAAGAGGGATTGTTTGCATCAAAACACTAGCAATATTAAAAGGTTACATTATCAAAATCATCCTTCATATACGGAGGGTCTTCATTCTCAATCTCGGTAGGATCTATCGATGAATCGGTAGTCTCCAAATCTGGAGCTTCCACTTATGTTGGCACTAGTCCTCTTTGTGTCTCATCAAGGTCTTCCAACTCCTTAATTCTTTCCCACTTTTTAGCCTTTTCGAAGATCTCAACTTAGCTTTCAAAGTTTTCAATACCAATGGCCTTACGATATGCTGGAAGATTTAGGTGGTGATCCTTCAACAAGATTTAGGTGGCCATCCACCTCCCAAAGTAGGGTTTGAACTTTTCGTTAGGGGTTTGATAGCCTCCAAGTGTTGCATGGTGATCTTGATTGTAGCATTGAACCCATACTACTTGATGAAAGCCTTAGACAAGTCCTTCCAAATACTAGTCAACTTCTCAGACAAGGTATTATACCACTCGATTGATGGTCCTTCCAAAGTACTTGGAAATATCTCGGCTAGGATCTTGTCACTTAACTTCCTCACCTTCATCACTTTTTGGTACGTAGTGATGTGTGATTGAGGTAGACCGGTTCCCTTATACTTTGTTATGTTATGTATACTAAAGTTTTCGGGGAGCCAATCTTCCTCTCTTATGGCTTGGACCAAAGATGAAGGTTGTTGAGCACTTGGACCGATGGCAAGCAACTTTTGTAGCAACTCTTATAGTTCCACCAACAAGGATGAACTTTCTTGTTGAGAAGTTGCACCAAAGGGTAGACCTATTGATTGAGCAAAGGTTGTCCCCTTAGGTGTAACTACAAAATTAGGACCCTGGTTGGACTCTCCAAACTGAAAGACTGGCGGTAGAGACCCTTGGCTAAGCTGACTAAATTGATCATCGGCTGATAAAACTGTCGGACCCACTGACTAAAATGGCTAGCTGAATTGACGCAACTAATCAATTAAACCCAACTGACCAAGATGATTAGTTGAATCCTACTGATCAAACTAATTAGGAGATCCCCCCCATTGAGGTGAACAGGTAGGATCTACGATTGAGTAAACTGAGCTTGGAATAATGGGTTGTGAGCAACCCTAGATGGGGTAGGCTATCTGCTAACCACTGCTTGAACTAGTGGAACCAGAGTAGTCATAACTTGAGATGTATTAGCCAACCTCTCTTCAGCCAAGATAGCCCTTATCAAAGCCAACATCTTGTCATGCACACGATCGAGAAGCTTATCACTTCCTAAGAATTATAAGACAGAATTTGCAATCTCTGGCCTAATATCATCCCTCGATGCATTTTCCTCCTCCTTAAGACTAGCATCCTCAACCTAATCATCTATTTGTCCATCATGAGTCAAAATGCGAGACATCTCTTCAAGCTGGTGTGTAGTATCAGGATCAAACATACCAAACTGACTGCTTGATGAATTGCTCAGAGACGGAGGCAGAACTTTAACCCTTAACTAAACTAGGGAAGGCGGAGGGAGCACTGGAATGCAAACTAAATGGACTTGAGATCATTGCCGATCTTTAACTCTAGCTAAGGTGGAAACTAAAAGATCAGTACATGCATGGGTTTTATTATGCATGAGTCATGTACAACAATGCATGGCAAGGTTAATGTACAAGGAAATACAACATATCATAAGCGAAGCATTTTCTTCCACCCTTATTCCTCCCCGCTAATTCTGAAGTTATTTTCCTTTGAGTACCACGAGGATAACAAAGGGCGACCTAATCTAATCTCACATGAAAAGGTACCTAGAGGGTAAAATTTTAAGGCTTTTGACAAGAAGGGTATAATGATGTAACGGAAGTTGACATAGAAGGTTACCATTACACCAACCCTCATAGAGAGAGGTGGCAATGAGTGATCCACCCACCAGGGTGTCCTCAATTCCAAGGAGGGCATGAGTAACACCTGCATGAGCTTTGTGGAAAATAGGGCACCCTATCCTAGTGCTTTAGAAGAAGAGCACTCTAGCCAAAGAGAAGGAGGTGAGAAGATAGAGTATAATGATTTTTCTAAATAATGAAAAGAAGCGGGTGGAAGTAACTAAATGATTTTTTATGCTCATCTTAATCTTTTAAGCTTTTCAAAAAGAAACCAAAATTTTACAAGTTAAAAGATTATATCCCCAACAGAGTCGCCACTGTGAACGGGCAAAAATTTATGTATTTCCCTTAGCACCTTGTGGTGGGGTCCACTCGAGGATTGTTTTAATAATGTGATGTAAAAATTGGTTTAGTTTATATGTTTATCCAATTTCATGAATAAAAGAATCGAGACCCAAATCTCAATACAAAAGATAGAGTCGCCACCCAAGTTGTCTACTTGGGAAAGAGTTTGGTATGATTCCCATTTGGCGGGAGACTTATACCTTTTGGATTAGAGATTCGGGTATCAAATGAGTCACTTATTTCTCATTTAGTTAATTCAAAATTGCATTCGCTGCGTAAAACCATTTTCTTTTCATTATTTGGGGAAGTATTATGGAAAGCCTATTTTCTCCACTCTTTCACACACAATTCATGTGATTAACAATTTATGATAAAGCACAAGCAATAAAGGGGGAATAAAATTACAACTAAGGGAAAATTGGGGATTGCAAGGGAAACTACACATTTTTTTCTAAGTTACAAAACCAAAATAAATAAATTCATTTGCATCGATAAAGGTTAGCACGATTATAGCTGTTGGAAAATAATGATATTGAAGACAATTCCCAAGAAGAAGCATCCAGATAAGGTTTTGAAGAAAATAAAATCCTATGTGATTAAAGAAGCATCCGGATAAGGTTTTGAAGAAAACAAAATCCTAAGTCATTAAAGAATGCATTTGGATTAAGTCTTAAGAAAATAAATCCCTAAGCCTAAGAAAATAGCATCCAGAGGAGATCACATCAAGAACAGCTTCCGATAAAGTAATAGTCTGAAGACATCCAGAAGACATAACTTTCAAGACAAAGGGAAATATTTAAAATCAATTTCCCTACAATTGGTCTAAAGTCAATCATGCCTTTTCCATTGGAGAATGAAAAAGCAACAGCTTGCATAACTTCAGTAAAGGACAAAAAGTCTGACACAGAAGGAGAAAAAGGTAACAACCTTTTTAACCTAGACCAATAGCAAGGTGCGTGTTAGATATGATGTATGCCCCTAAGGCAATTAGGGCGATATATCTTAATTATGCATTAGCACAAATAATCTTATTTAATTAATTTATACATTTAATCTTTTAATTATATCGATGTGTTCTTGTATATATTATGACTTGTTAAAATACATTCATTGATATCTATGTACAATAGTCCTTGACAGAAACATAGCATGAAGTGAGAGATATCATAGTGGGACTATGATGAGAGAGATCTACTTCATGTGCAATTACGATTATGTGTAAACTATCCCTAGTCATAGTTTCATCAAGTAAGGATATTGATGAAGCAGTAGACTAGCATGTGGTTAACTTTCTTGGAATGGGTCCAAGTAGTTGATCTCCTATAGCTAAAGGTGGTGCCTTAAGATTGACACATGGATATATCTGATGGATATATTGGAGACAGTAATAAGATAAACAATTGGTATATATATCAAGGTGTTAGTGTTTATCTTTATGCTGTAGCTTTGCAAATATCCTCATACTTGAGAAACTACTTACCTTGTATGGTACTATCACTATACTTTGAGTCATTACTATTCACTCATTAATTTAGGATGTCACAGGGTGATTACAGGTGTAGTGATGACAACATGTTGGTAAGCTATATAGTCGAAAAGAATCCATCGCTCTAGATATATTAAGGAGTTATACCTGGTGACTTTTTGAAGTGATGATTGCTATAAAACCTCTGATGAAAGTATGTGTTTGATAGAAATAGTTTCTAGTCAAACACATTATGGTAAAGACCAATATACTTTAGTAATAAGTAAATAACTGTGATAGATTAGAGCAACCTCGCTATTAGTGGGTTAACACTTTAACTGAACCTAATAAACCCGATGATACTTATATTAAAGAATGGAAGGAGCTCATCCCATTAGGCAACTAATGCATTAACCAGGATTAAGTCATAAGCACAAATAACGTTCTGAGTAATGGGGGATGATTGCTGGAGACGTACTATAGTCATTTAAGGTAATCGAGTTCTAATCACGATCTAGAACCTTGAGCCAATAGTTCCTATAAAACAAGGACTGGTTAAGCTTTAACAGCTCAATACTTCAGGATCCTATAAGATCACACACATTGGACCTTCATGGGACTAAGTAAAGAATTAATAGATTTATTCTGTTACAAAAATATAACATAATAATAATTGGATTATTATTTGGTTAGACCAATAATTTATTTTGATAGGTAACTAATTTTATTTGGGTCATAAATAAATTAAAGTGTTGATTAAAATAATTAGATCCTTTTTGGGTTAAGCCAGGAATTGATTTTGACCGATAACTAATTTTATTAGGCTCATAAAATAAATTAATATTTGAAAGGTCCAAGAGGGAAGTTTTATCCACCGAGCAATTTTGGGTGGGACCTGAAAAATTTTAACTACACTCGCAAATTTATTCGCAAAGGTCTGGTAACCCTCGAAAGGGACTAGCCGCGATCTGGGCTAGCAGCATAGGCTGCGAGGCCCAGCACGCAAACAAGACAAGCCCGCGAAGGGCTTGCCTTGTGCACACAGTGTACGGAGCTCTGTGGGCGGGCCACGCCCGTGGTTCATAGTGATCTGCGGGCATGACCTGCGTATGGGATGTGCAAGTGCACATCCTAATTTGGTTTGAGGGGGAGATTTCATGCTCCCCCTAGCCTATAAATAGGCACCCTCAACCCCTCTTTTAAATCACATCAAGTTCACATCTTTGTGGCATTTTTTGACACTCTTCAGTGAAGATTCTTGAGCCAACATTGAAGAACTTTTTTATCATCGCGGATCATAGTTTGAGCATCCCAAATTATATTTTAATTTGTGGACCTCTAGTTTATATTTTCGGTGGGTTTTTGGAGTTGTCTATCAACTACTCGATGTTAGATATGATGTATGCCCTTAAGGCAATTAGAGCGATATATCTTAATTATGTAATCCTAGGAATAATTCATTTTATTATTAAAGGCATTTAATCTTTTGTTTATATCAGTGTGTCCACATTTGTTATGACTGGTTAAAATATATTTATTGATATCTTTATTCAAAAGTCCTTGACATATATCATAGCATGGAGTGAGAGATCATAGTTGGACTATGCTTAGAGAGATATGCTTCATGTGCAATTATGATTATGTCTAGCATGTGGTCAACTTTCTTGCAATGGGTCCAAGCAGTTAATCTCCTATAACTGAAGGTTGTGTCTTAAGATTGACACATGGATATTTCTGGTGCATATATTGAAGACCGCAATCAGATAAAAACATGGTATATATATCGAGGTGCTAGTGTTTATCTTTAGGCAATAGCTTTGTGAATATCCTCAGACTTGAGATACTAGTTACCTTGTGTTGTACTATCGCTATACTTTTGGTCATTCCTATACACTCATTAATTTATGGTGTCACTGGTGGTTAAGGGTATAGTGATAACAACACGTTGGTAAGCTATGTAGTTAGAAAGAATCCATCACTCTGCATATATTAAGGAGTTGTGCCTGGCCACCTGTTGAAGTGATGATTGCTATAAACCTCTGATCAGAGTATGTGATTGATAGAAATAGTTTCTAGTCAAACACATTATGGTAAAAAGCAATATACTTTAGTAACAAGTAAATAACTGGGATAGCTTGGAGCAACCTCGCTATTGGTAGGTTAACACTTTAACCAAGCCCAGCAAACCAGATGATGCTAATAGTAAAGAATGGAAGGAGTTCATCGCCTTCGGAAACTATTCCATTAACCAAGATTAAGTCATAAGCACAAATGACGTTCTGAGTAATGGGGGATGGTGGACCCTTCCTAGAGGCGTACTACAGTCGTTTAAGGTCATCGAGTTCTATTCACGGTCTAGAACCTCAAAGCCAATAGTTCCTGTAGAACAAGGATTGGTTAAGCCTTAACAACTCAATACTTCGGGATCCTATAAGGTCACACACATTGTACCTTCATCGGACTGAGTAAAGAATTAATAGGCTTATTATATTACAAAAATATAATAATAATTGGATTACTATTTGGTTAGACAAAGAATTTATTTTGACCAGTAACTAATTTTATTAGGGTTATAAATAAATTAAAGTGTTGATTGAAATGATTAGATCATTTTCTGGTTAAGTCAGATATTTATTTTGATAGGTAAGTAATTTTATTAGGGTCATAAAATAAATTTAAATGTTGATTAAAATGATTAGATCATTTTTGGTTAAGCCATGAATTTATTTTGACCGGTAGCTAATTTTATTAGGGTCATAAAATAAATTAAAATGTTGATTAAAATGATTAGATCATTTTTTGGTAAGCTAGGAAATTATTTTGACCGGTAACTAATTTTATTAGGGTCATGAATAAATTAAAAGAAATGAGAATTAAAAGAAATATATATTAAAAGAGATTTTCCTTATCCCACATTGCTAAATGGAGAGCATTTTTGCTCTCCTCCTCCTATAAGAGGAGGCCTTCTCCTCCTCTTCTCAACACATCAAGTTCACATCTTTATGGCTTTTTTGTGAGTCTTCAGTGAGGATTCTCGGGCCAATATAGAAGAACTTTTTTATCCTCGTGGATCATAGTTTGAGGATCTCAAATTCTATTTAAATTGAGGACCTCTAGTTTATATTTTTTGGTGGGTTTTCGGAGTGGTCTAGTAGCTAATCAAAACTCTGTAGTTCTTCCTTATTGGGAGGTTTTACTCACAAAGGCTACCCTACACTTAGAGGCTTGGGCAAGGAGGTTTTGCTAAAGCACTCTTCAACTTGTAAGTTTACTTTCTTTCTCTTTTAATTATGAGGTCTTTTTCTTTAAGTGGTTTTAGACTTAATAATTATTATGCTTAGGTTGTTTTCCATGCTTAGTTTATTTTATGCTTAGGTTATGGCATAGAGTTATAACATGGTTAGTATAAAATATATTTATGCTAGGATAAAATATAGAATTATGGTATGCCTAGCTTAGGCATGCTAACCTAGGTAGAGAATTTGGTTAGTTAAGGCTTTAATTAATTTATATGCAACTAATAGGAGTTCCTAAGGACAAGGGATAAAATTTTGAATTTCCGCCATACCTGTTATGCATGTTCAAAGTGACTGTCAGTTCCCAACACTCGAAACTCTACAGTTCTTTCTCATTGGGAGCTCTTGGTTTGTGGGGTTTGTGTAGGTACTCATAGAGGTTATCCTACATGTGGAGGCTTGTGTAAGATCTGCCAAAACACGCTTCAAATGGTAAGTTTTCTTTTTCTCTTTTAATTATTAGGTGTTTTTCTTTAAGCGTTTTTAGACTTAATAAATATTATGCTAAGGTTGCTTTGCATGCTTAGTTTATTTTATGTTTAGGTTATAGCTTAGAGTTATAACATGCTTAATATAAAATACTCATGCTAGGATATAATTTAGAATTATGGTATGTCTAGCCTATGAATGCTAACCTAGGTAGAGAATTTATTTTATTAGGGCTTTAATTAATTTATATGCAACTGAAAGGAGTTCCTAGGAATAAGGGACAAAATTTTGAAACGGTCATGCTTGTTATGCATGTTCAAAGTGACTGTTAATTCTCAGTAGTGGTATCAGAGTATGCCTAATTGGTGCATGATTAAGTTAGAAGCGAACTAAATTTTATTTTCTATATGAAGTGATTTGAAGTTTATTAATTGTTTTGAACAATAAATGAACTTAGGCTTTCTTTTTAAGGTTAGAAAATGATATAGATAATTTCGAATAACCCTGCTCAACTTACTTAAAATTATCAAAGACTCAATAAATTACATAAGTTTCAAATATTATAGATGTTTCAATTTACATGAATTAAATGAACGAAATTTATTAGTTCAAGAGAATCCGTTATCTTTGAGTTTGTGCTCGTGTTTGTTCTAGCAAGGATTGGACTTGGTGTCTACTTGTCATAGGGCACCTCTCCTACTTGGAAACCTATATTAATGCAGCTTGAATTGACTAACAATGGATTAATAATGGACTGATTTATTTCTAGTATATAAGATGATTCTTATATATGTTTCCAATAACAAAGTAAATATGTAATGATTGAACAAAAGCTTAATGGAAAAGCAAAATATAACAAATAAAGAATGTTAATAATTTTGCACGTAATTTAGGTTGATGGAATATTTATAATAAAGAGCTTGAACCCATTAAAGGTTAACCCTTTTAATTAATGCTAAAAATCCTTGAATTGATATAAATTATTATAAATATGTCCATTTAATAAATCCTTGATTGGGTGAGATGTTTAACACCAATATAAAATCCCAAAGTAAATATATTAAGGCAAGTTATAGTCTTCCTTACTTGAATCTATAATATGATATTTTTTGGCCATAAAGTATTGCACAAAGCGTTCCTTTCATCTACATCGATCAGTTATAGTTATTGAGATAGGGTCTGCCTTAACAGGACTGGGTAGCCACCATAAAATTGAGGGCTAGCCACAGAACCAAGACACGTTAAAGGAGATGCAAATATAAGAGCACACATCCCTTGGAGTTAGGGAACTTGAACAAATCAGCAATTTCATGGGATGCAAATGGAATGGGATTCCAACTACAACTTACTAATATGGCTTGACCCATAGAATTAGGCATCATGTTAGACTAGTTGTAGATGCCGCCTACTTGGAAATTTAGCTACGCTTGACTTCCCGAATTCAATAGAATGGGCTATTGTATATTTCAAAAAAAGGTAGGATAAATGTATTTAATTAAAAGTCCTTATATTAAATACATGTACTATATACTAAGGTCTAAACAATTTTTCTTTTCTTATATCTTAGGTTGAAAATGACTTCCACAATTAATCTTCGTCCGTTACTTGACACCAAACTGAATGGCTTGAACTTTTCTGATTGGTTCCAAGCTATGAGAATAGTTCTCAGATACGATAGAATTGTCTGTACTGTAGATGAGATTTTCCCTATAGAACCTGATGTTGGGGATCAATTGGAATATGATTCATGGTTGAAGCATAAGAAAGATCATGAGACTACAACATGCAAAATGTTGGGGTCCATGAATCTTGAGCTTCAGAAACAACATAAGAACATGGACTTAGAGACCATGGTTCTCCATCTTGAGGATCTCTTTGCTCAGCGAGAAAGGAGAGAGAGGTATGAGACCTCAAGACTCCTATTTGGAACCAAGATGAAGGCTGGAACCTCTGCCTCTCAGCATCTACTAAAACTCTTGGGATACCTTGTAAAGCTGAATCGATTGGGATTCAAAATGAATCATGAGTTAAGTATCGACCTTTTGTTGATGTCCTTAACAAATAGTTAATCAAATTTTGTTACTAACTATTACATGAAAAAGATTGATTCTATGATTCTAGAATTAATCAACATGCTGAAGATAGTAGAACCTCATATCAAGAAAGATTAGAAGACTCTACCATTGCTTGAGAAGGGAAAGTTTTCTAAAAAGAAGAAGGCATTGGGGGCTAAGAAAAGAATCAATAAGAAAAGAAAGAAAAGAAGACATCTAAATAAGTCTGCTTCCAGTGCAGGAAACTAGGACACTGGAAGAGGGATTGCAAAGCTCCCACTTCTGAACATTTGAAGAAGAAGCCCGCAGAGGCATATACTTCAAGTATGTTTGTATTTGAAAACTATGCTACTTTTCCTTATGAATCAACTTGGGTATTGGATATTGGTTATGGTTCTCACATTTATACTTCTTTGTACAGACAAAGTACAGTAGGAGGCTTGTAAAAGGGAAGATGGACCTACATGTGGGAAATGGAGCATGAGTTTTTGCATTAGCCGTAGGAAGATTTAATCTTATTTTTATAAGTGGCCAAGTTTTAGTTTTGAATAATTGTTACTATATTCTGAATGTTACTAAGAATATTATCTCTATTGCGCGTTTAGTACTAGGGGGATTTGAAGTTTTATTTCAAATAATAATTGTCAGATTCGTTTAAATAATGTTCTTTATGGCTATGGGATGCTGAAATGGTGGCATTTATGTTCTTGATACTAAAACATAAGTTTTTAATATAAACAATGTGAAAAAGTTAAATTAGATAATGAGATATCTTTCTACTTATGGCATTGTCGTTTTGGCCATATAAACAAAGATGGCTTAACCATGTTGCGTAAGCGTTGAGACTTGGGCCCAATAGACTTGGAGTCTTATGGTGATTACGAGCCTTATTTAAAAGGAAAAATGATGAAGTTACCCTTTAAAGGAAAGGGTGAATGAGCCACGAGTACATTGGAACTTACATACAGATCTATGTGGTCCAATGATTGTTCAAGCATAAGTTTGAAAGTTTTGAAAAGTTCAAAATATTCAGAAATGAAATAGAGAAACAACTTGAGAAAAGTATTAAAGCACCACGATCTGATTTAGGTAGAGAATACTTAAGTCAAGAGTTTCAGGATTATCTAAAAGAAAATGGGATAGTTCCCTAGTGGACCCCTCCTTATACACCCAATAAAGTGTCTAAAAGGAGGAATCAGACTTATTAAATATGGTTCGGTCCATGATGAGCCAAGCAAACCATGGTAAGTCCTTTTGGGGATATGCACTAGAGAGCACAGTTTATGTATTAAACATAGTGCCCTCTAAATTAGCTGATTTTACGCCTTATGAAAGATGGTATAATAAAAGGCCATCTCTAAGTCACCTAAGAATATGGGGCTACCCTTCCATGGTAAAGATGATAGCATTATATAAGATAGAAGCTAAATTTGACAAGTGTGTATTCATTGGATATCCAAAGAAAACTATTGGATATTTATTTTACCAACCCGAAGCACATAAGGTATTTGTGTCTCAGAGTTCTCACTTTTTGGAAAAGGAACACTTACTTGCAAAAGTTAGTGGGATCAATCTTGTGCTGGAAGTTTAAGAAGAAGAAATAGACAATCAACTGATTGACCTAGTTCTAGATACATAAGAAGGTATGATCTAAGAACAACCAGTGAAAACACAATCATTACAAAGATCAAGTCGTGTTCATAAAGGTCCTAAAATATATGGTTTTACAATCACGGATGATAAAGAACTATATCTCATGGAAGATGATGATCCAAGAACCTATGATGAAGCAATGAAGAGCTCAGATTCTGATAAATGGCTTAAAGCCATGAAATTAAAAATGCATTACGTGTATAAAAACCAAGTTTGGAATTTGGTTGATGCACCAGAAGAGGTTTGACCTATCGGGTGCAAATGGGTGTTCAGGAAGAAGAATGACATGGATGGTAATGTGATTACCTATAGGGCAAGGTTTTTTGAGAAAGGTTATAGTCAATGTGAAGGTATTGACTATGATGAAACTTTCTCACCGGTAGCCATACTTAATCCATAAGAATTCTCATCACCATTGCTACTCATTATGATTATGAGATCTGGCATATGGATGTGAAAACAACATTCCGGAATGGGGATTTGAACTAGGATGTGTATATGACACAATTCTAGGGTTTTACATCGTAGAATGGCTCAAAGGTATGCAAAATGCAAGGGTCTATTTATGGACTTAAGCAAGCATCTAGGAGTTGGAATATTAGGTTTGATCAGACATTTCGTGAACTAGATTTTTGTCCAAACATTAATGAGCCATATGTTTACAAGAAGGTTAGTGGGATTGCAGTCATTTTCTTATTATTATATGTCGATGACATTCTAATAATAGGAAACAACATTTCTCTTCTTCAAAGTGTTAAAATATGGTTATCAAGAAAATTCTCCATGAAACACCTTGGAGAAGCAGCATTTATACTAGGTACAAAGATCTGTAGAGATAGATCCAAGAAGCTGTTAGGTCTTTCTCAAAGTACATATATAGACAAGGTTCTGAATAGGTTCACACTTGAGCATTCTAAGAAAGGTTATCTCCCAATGATGATGGGGATTAACCTATCTAAGGTTGAGTGTCCAAAGACAGCTCAGGAGAGAATGCATATGAAGGATATACTCTATGCATCCGCAATAGGATCCATCATGTATGTTATGATATGTACTAGGCCGAATGTCTCTCGAGCTTTGAGCTTTATGAATAAATATCAATCAGATCCAGGTGAAAAGCACTTGATGGCTGTGAAGGCAATTCTTAAGTACTTGAGAAGGACTAAAGATGAGTTCTTGATATGTGGAGATGAGGGCCTCACAATTAGTGGTTACATGGATGCGAGTTTTCAATCTATCAAGGATGACTTTAAGTTTTCATCAGATTTTATGTATGTAATAAATGGAGGGGCAGTATGCTGGAAGAGTTCCAAGAAAGAAACTACTGTTGATTCAACCATGGAATTTGAATGCATTGTTGCATGTGAAGCAGCAAAAGAAGCTATCTGGTTAAAGGTATTTATTGGTGATCCCGGTGTGGTGCCTGAGATTGTTGATCTAATTACTTTGTATTGTGATAACAATGGTGCTATAGCTCAAGCAAAAGAACCACGGTCACACAAGCAAAACAGACATGTAACCAGAAAGTATCATATAATCAGGGAGATTGTTGATACTAAGATGATAAGATTAGAATATGTCCCTATTGATTAGAACCTCTTGGATGGTTTGATGAAGCCATTCACGTAAGTCACACTTGATCAGCATGTGAAAGCATATGGATTAAGACATGTGGCTAATTGCCCTTAGTGCAAGTGTGAGTCTGTTAGATATGATGTATGTGCATAAGGCAATTAGGGAGATATATCTTAATTATATAACGGTACTAATAATTCATTTTATTAATAAAGGCATTTAATCTTTTGTTTATATCAGTGTGTCCATATATATTATAACTGGTTAAAATATATTCATTGATATTTCTATACAAAAGTCCTTGACATATATCATAGCATGAAGTGAGAGATCATAGTTGGACTATTCTTAGAGAGATATGCTTCATGTGCAATTATGATTATGTCTAAACTATCCCTATTCATAGTTTTATCTAGAAAGGATATTGATGAAGCAGTAAGACTAGCATGTGGTCAACTTTCTTATAATGGGTCCAAGTAGTTAATCTCCTATAGCTGAAGGTGGTGCATTAAGGATGAGACATGGATATATCTTGTGGATATATTGGAGACCACAATAAGATAAACACTTGGTATATATATGAAGGTGTTAGTGTTTATCTTTATGCAGTAGCTTTGTGAATATCCTCATACTTGAGATGCTAGTTACCTTATATGGTACTATTGCGATACTTTGGGTCATTCCTATGCACTCATTAATTTAGGGTATCACGGGTGATTACGGGGTATAGTGATGAAAACACGTTGGTAAGCTATATAGTTTGAAAGAATCCATCGCTCCTGATATATTAAGGCGTTGTACCTTGCCACTTGTCCAAGTGGTGATTGTTATAAACCTCTTATCAGAGTATGTGATTGATAGAAATAATTTCTAGTTGAATACATTATGGTAAAAAGCAATATACTTCGGTAACAAGTAAATAACTACGATAGCTTGGAGAAACTTTGCAATTAGTGAGTTAACACTTTAACCGAACCCAACAAACCAGATGGTACTAATATTAAAGAATGGAAGGAGTTCATCATATTGGGCAACTATTGCATTAACCAGGATTAACTCATGAGCACAAATGACGTTCCAAGTAATCGGGGATGGTGGACCATTGCTAGAGGCATACTACAGTCGTTTAAGGTAATCGACTTCTATTCATGGTCTAGAACCTCGAGCCAATAGTTCCTATAGAACAAGGATTGGTTAAGCCTTAACAGTTCAATACTTCGGGATGCTATCAGGTCACACACATTGGACCTTCATCAGACTGAGTAACTAATTAATAGGTTTATTCTATTACGAAAATATAACATAATAATTATTGGATTATTATTTGGTTAGACCAAGAATTTATTTCGACCGGTAACTAATTTTATTAGGGTCATAAATAAATTAAAGTGTTGAATAAAATTATTTGATCATTTTCTGATTAAGCCAGTTATTTATTTTTACTGGTAACTAATTTTATTATGGTCATAAAATGAATTAAAATATTGATTAAAATGATTAGATCATTTTTTGTTTAAGCCAGGAATTTATTTTGACTGTTAACTCATTTTATTAGGGTCATAAAATAAATTCAAATGTTGATTAAAATGATTATAATCATTTTTTGGTTAAGCCAGGAATTTATTTTAATCGGTAACTAATTTCATTATGGGCCGGAATAATTAAAAGAAATGAGAATTAAAGGAAATAATTTTAAAAGGGATTTTCCCTATCCCACATTGCTAAATGGAGAGCATTTTTGCTCTCCTCCTATAAAAGGAGGCCTTCTCCTCCTCTTCTCCACACATCAAGTTCACATCTTTGTGGCATTTTTGGAGAGTCTTAAGTTAGGATTCTCGAGTTGACATAAAAGAACTTTTGATCCTCGCGGATCATAGTTTGAGGATCCTAAATTATATTTTAATTTGGGGACCTCTAGTTTATATTTTTGGTTGGGTTTTTGGAGTAGTCTAGCAACTGCTCAAAACTCTGCAGTTCTTCCTCATTGGGAGGTTTCGATTGGCGGTTTTTGTGTGGATACTCATAGAGGGTATCATACACTTGGAGGCTTATGCAAGGAGGTTCTGCTAAAGCACGCTTCAACTGGTAAGTTTTCTTTCTTTCTCTTTTAAATATTAGGTCTTTTTCTTTAAGCATTTTTAGACTTAATAATTATTATGCTTAAGTTGTTTTGCATCCTTAGTTTATTTGTGGCTTACGTTATAGCTTAGAGTTATAACATGCTTAGTATAAAATATATTTATGCTATGATATAATTTAGGATTATGGTATGCCTAGTCTATGGATGGTAACCTAGGTAGAGAATTTATTTAGTTAAGGCTTTAATTTATATGCAACTAATAGGAGTTCCTGGGGACAAGGGACAAAATTTTGAATTTTTGTCATGCATGTTCAAAGTGACTATTAGTTCCCAACACTCAAAACTTTGCATTTTTTCCTCATTGAGAGGTTTCGCTTGGTGGGGTTCGTGTGGATACTCATAGGGGCTATCCTACATTTGGAGGCTCGTGCAAGAGTATTCTACCAAAGCACACTTCAACTAGTAAGTTTTCTTTTTCTCTTTTAATCATCAGGTCTTTTTCTTTAAGCATTTTTATACGTAATAATTTTTATGCTTAGGTTGTTTTGCATGCTTAGTTTATTTTATGCTAAGGTTATAGCTTAGAGTTATAACGTGCTTAGTATAAAACATTTATGCTAGGATATAATTTAGAATTATGGTATGCCTAGCCTATGCATGCTAACCTAGGTAGAGAATTTATTTTTGTTGAGGCTATAATTAATTTATATGCAACTGATAGGAGTTACTACGAACAAGGGATAAAATTTTGAATTTCCACCGTGCCTGTTATGCATGTTCAAAGTTACTGTCAATTCCCAATAACGTGTGGAGTCCAAACAAAAGACAAAGTTTCATAAAATTTCACAGACCATAAAAATCCAAAGAAAGTTTGACAACTTTGTTGCTCCAATCACAACAAATTCAAACGGACATCTATTGGGTCTAACAGAATGATCAATGGCTCGGATGTACCAACTCATATATGTTCAATGGTGAAGATTCCAGATCAAGCAACTGCTACATTTATGATCCAAGCCTATAAAAGGGAAGCTTCATAAGTTAAGATGATTCTACTTGATTTCACAAAAATATTACCTTGAGAAACTTGCTATTCCATCAGTAATCTAATCCCTCCAAGAACTAAACACTCAAATCAGTTAGTAAGAATTCTCAAGTCAAATTATAAACTTGAAGAATTCAAAAACCTATCTTTTAAAAGATAATCATTGTAAAATCTTATACTTGGGTGAGTATTGAGATGACTAAGCTTAAACTATGGATAGTTTGAGTGGTATATCCATGTGGGACTTAGCTTGAACTTAGGTAGAGTTTGTGTGGTATATCCTAAGTAGAGAGGACTCAGCCAATCTAAGAGTTGGTTTGGTGGTATATCCTACATCCAGATAGGAATACTTTCTAGAGACAACCTACAACAGACTTAGCCAAGGTTGGAGTAGCTTTGGTGGTATATCCTACATCCTGAGGAGAAAAAATCTCTAGAGAAAACTGTAAAGGTTTGATTTTTGCCTGTGAAAGAAATCTCACTAGTGGACTTAAGCTTGAAGGAGAAAACTCTAGGGACTAGAAGTAGGTAGGGTCGTTCTTTACTTTAAGCTCTTACTTTAAGTGCTCTTTATTTCATATCTGCATCACCTGGATTAACTAAAATCTGGATCATTCCAAACTCGCTACATAAAGAGTTTTTAAAAAGTCTAAATATTCCACAAAAAGGGTCATCCACTCCCCTCTAACCCTAATTATACTTGCATAGGGACCAATAAGTGATATTAGATCAAGTGCTCACAACTAGAGACTTAACAATCTCAAGCTAAAGGTCCATATTTTTTATTAAATAAATAAAAATTGAGTTATCATAATAATAACTCATAAATCCTTTTGGAGGGTATGTCTATAACCCGTCCTCCACTCTTCACCGGTGATAACTACATGTTCTGGAAAAACCGGATGAGAATTTCATTCAAGCTCAAAGCGTGCTAGAATGGATGGCCAATAAAGATTGCCCATATGTCCCTATCTAAGAGTTTGAGCGTATCGCCACCATGAAACCCTCTAATCAATGTGATGATAATGATAACAAAATGTTGCGTGAAAATGCAAATTCAATTAACACACTTCATTATGCTTTGTGTGTAGCTGAATTTAACAGCATCTTAGGCTGTAAAATAGCTCGAGAAATCTAGTAAAAAATTGAAGTGACCTATGAAGGAACCAACAAGGTTTGGGAAGCCAAGATTGATCTTCTTCAGGAAAAGTTGGAAAACTTTAAGATGGAACCAAAGGAGTCCATCAGCAACATGAATACTAGATACACCAATCTAGTAAATGAAATGAAGAGGCTGGGAAAGGAGATCACTGAAGAAGAGATGGTAAAGAATATCCGCCAGAGTCTTACCAAGGAATGGAATAACAAGAAAATAGCCACTAAGGAAGCTCATGACCTAAAATTCTATAGTTATGATGAATTCATTGGAAACCTCTTAACTCAAGAGCTATCTCTAGAGAGATATAGCCAGCAAGAAGAGAAGCCTGAAGAGAAGAAGAAAGGAACTGCTCTCAAGGCAAATCCTTCTAGAACTGACTCCTTTGGAACAGAAAAAAAAATTCAAGAAAATCTCCTAGCAAAAATGATGACATGGCTATGCTAGCCAGAAAATTCAACGAATTCCTGAAAAGGGAAGAAAAGAAATCAAGGAGAAGCTCAAGAAGATTTGAATTCAAAAGAAGGAAAGAAAGCAACTCCAAACGAGACAAATACAAAAAAGCTCTAGAAGAAAATAAAGAGCAAGAAAAGGAAATAGCTTGCTTTGAATGTGGTGAAAAAGAACATATTAGAGCACAAAGCCCTAAGCTCAAGAAGGAGAAAAGGTATAAGAAAAAGGCAATGGTGTTCACCTGAGGCGATAGTGAGGAAAGTAGTAGCCCTTCAACATCAGAAGAAGAGGAAACAGACAACTGTGCATTCATAGCACTAACTGAGATGGAAGCAGAATATTCTGGAAGAGGAACAACTCAGCAAATCACTGAGCAAGATGAGAAATCAAAGAAGAATGCCAAAGCCATCAAACTTCTTCAAAGACAAGTGATGGAGCTAACAAAAGATGTTGAAGCTATGGGATAAGACATTAATCTCATAAGAGATACAAAGCACTGTGAGAATGTTGAAGAAAACTCTATAAGGTCCCAAGTTCAAATACTTAGTGCCAATATGCTTGGGCTTAAGAGGGAGATAGGTTTGATAAACAAAGCTTCCGGAAGAAATCAAAAGCAAGCAGCTGGAAGAAATCCAGAATCTTCAAATCAAAGAAGGAAACCAGCACCTTCAAATAAAAAGGCAAGAAGATTAGTAGACAAACCCAAGCGTGAAAGTACACATCTGCTGAAAAAGAAAACTGTTATGATCTATAATCAACAACCTATCAAGCAAAGAAAGAATCACAGAATAGAGATAGCTCCTCTAGCTAACTACTGAATACAAACCAAAAAAGGAGACTTGGACCTGTCCAAATCCTAATATTCTAGAGATTATAGAGAGAAAGATCTCTATAAGATTGAGAAGAAGCTTGAACAAAACAAACCAGCCTCGGGGTGCAAGTTTTGTGGTAGAAATAACCATATTACTAAAATGTGTAGATTCAAAAATGGTTATTATGATGTTTATCCATGGCCAGAAATAGTTATTAAACCGAGAGGACCCAAATCTGATTGGGTAACCAAACCCACTTGATTTGTTTTATAGGTATGCCTGAAGTCCACATAAGATCAACAAACTTGGTACATTGATAGTGGATGTACAAGGCACATGACTGGTGATGAAAGAGTCTTCATCACATTAACCTGGAAGAAAGGAGGAAAAGTAAGCTTTGGAGACGATAAAAAAGGATAGATCATTGGATAAGGAATCATTGTATCTGAATTAAAAATAGAATATGTCACTCTAGTTGATCGACTAAAATTCAAACTACTTAGTGTTATTCAATTATGCGATAAAGGGAGAAAGGTGATTTTTGACTCTGGATGATGCTCAATCATCGATAGTAAGTCCAACAAACTCATCCTTTATGCACCTAGAGTAAATAATGTTTATTCTATTAACATTAAAATGAGAAAAAGAATATATGCTTGGTGTCTAAAGAAGAAGAATCATGGCTATGGCACCGAAGCTTAGGACAAGTAAGCATGAACCTCCTATCAAAACTAGCCACAAAGGGATTAGTTGAGGGTTGGCCTAGCTTTTAATAAGGATCAAATAAGCACTGCATGTCAACTAGGTAAAGAAACTAGAAAATTTTTTCCTTCCATTCCTTATATACCTACCGAAAGTGTTCTTAAAATACTTCACATTGATCTCTTTGGTCCAATCAAACCCATGAGCTTAGGTAGAAGAGAATACACTATGGTTAAAGTGGATGATTATCCTCGCTATACCTGGGTAGTTTTGCTGGCCAGTAAGGATTAAGCCTTTAAACATTTCTCTAAAATATTCATTAGAATAGAAGTAGAATAAAGCATAAGCATTGCACACATCTAGAGCGATAATGGAGGAGAATTCAAAAATATGCATTTTGTTGAATTCTGTGAATCCAAGGGCATTGAGCACAACTTCTCTACTCTTCATACACCTCATCAAAATGGGGTTGTTTGAAGGAATAATAGAACTATATACCTAAATACTTTTAGGGAGACGCCTTAACCACTGCATGTTATATCTTAAATAGAGCTCTCATTAGAAAAAACATGGACAAGACCCCATATGAAATCTGGAAGGGAAAAACGCAAAATTGGGTACTTCGGAGCCTTTGGATGCAAATGCTACATCTTAAATAATAGAGAGCAACTAGAAAATTTTGATCCTAAATCTGATGAAGCAGTTTTCATTGGCTACTCAACAAATCGCAAAGCTTACAGAGTATATAACAAAAGAACTCAGACTATGGTAGAGTCCATACATGTAAATTTTGATGAGACTAACCATGCAGGAAAGAAAAGTCAAGATCTGGATGATAAATTTCTAGATGAACTAGAACCAGAGGAAATTCAGGAAATCTCCCAAGTAAAGAAGTACAAAGAAGAGGATGAAGAAATCAACTTCAACTTGGATCAATCTCCAGACAATCCCAATAATGCTGAAATTGATTTCAATGATGAACAAGAAGCAAATGAAGGAGTTGAAGCTGATGCAGAACAAGCTCCACAATAGGATAAAGGTATTCAAAGAGAGATCTGGACTCACAAGAATCATCCATTGGAAGCCACTTTGGATAATGTCCAAAATCTAGTTAGAACTAGAGGACAACTCAATAGAATGATAAGCCATGCTGCGTTTGTCACATTTATTGAGCCAAAGAAATTCTAAGATGTAGAAGGAGATAAAAGCTGGATGATGGCCATGCAAGAGGAACTAGATTAGTTCACCAGAAATGATGTATGGGATCTAGTGCCACTTCTAGAAGGAAAGTCAATCAATGGCACAAAGTGGGTATTCTGAAATAAGCTAGATGAATCTGGAGTAGTAGTGAGAAACAAAGCAAGACTGGTAGGTAAAGGGTACAATCAATAAGAAGGAATAGACTTTGAACACACTTTTGCTCCAGTAGCAAGGATGGAAGCAATCCAGATCTTATGTGCTTTTGCATCTTATTGGTTTCACCCTATTCCAAATGGATGTCGAAAGCGCTTTCTTAAATGTAGTTATTCAAGAAGAAGTCTATGTAAAGCAGCCACCAGGGTTTGAAGACTCAAAGCATCCAGAGCATGTCTACAAGCTGAGGAAAGCTCTTTATGGGTTAAATCAAGCACTAGGAGCTTGGTATGAGAGACTCACCTCATTTCTCATATCCAAGGGATACATCCAGAGGAAGTCAGATACAATAATCTTCATCAAGAAGAAAAAGGGTGATGCCATTCTTGTCCAAATTTGTGTGGATGATATCATCTTTGGAGCAACTAATGAGAAGATGTCTAAAGAATTAAGCACTCAAATGAAGAATGAATTTGAGATTTCAATGATAGGAGAACTCAACTTCTTCCTTGGTCTTCAAATCAAGTAGAGTCCGGATGGGATTTTCATAAATCAATCCAAATACACCAAGGATGTTCTAAAGAAGTTTGATATGCACAAGAGCAAGCCAATGTCCACTCCTATGGGATTAGATATAGTCCTTTCAAAGGATTGTGAGGGAGTTCAGGTAGACCAGAAGCTATATAGAGGAATGATTGGATCACTTCTATATCTAACTGTAAGTAGACCAGACATACACTGTGTTGTTTGTTGTTGTGCAAGATAACAAGCCAATCCAAAGGAATCTCATCTTAAAGCTTTTGAGAGGGCACTAAGATACTTGCTGGAAATAATTGAAGTTGGTTTATTGTATCCCAGTAATGGTAATTTCACTTTGTAAGGGTACACTGATGCTGATTATGGCAGAGATATGCTTGAAAGAAAAAGCACATCCAGAGGCTGTCATCTTCTTGGAGATTGCTTAGTGTCATGGTATAGCAAGAAGCATACATCAGTGGCATTATCAACTACAGAAGCTGAATACATGGATGTCGGAAGTTGTGTTGCTCAACTCCTATGGATCAAACAGCAATTGTAAGATTATGCAGTTTAAGTAGGATATGTTGATGTAATGTGTGACAACAAGAGTGCAATTGATGTGTTAAAGAACCCAGTGCTACATAGCCGAATGAAGCATGTCAAGATAAGGCACCATTTCATTAGAGATCATGTGATGAAGAAGGATGTGATTCTAGTATAAATCCCAACTAATGAGCAAAGGGTAGAAATCTTTACTAAACCACTAAGTAAAGATCAATTTAACAAGCCCTACGAGGCCATTGCAATGTCAAAACCAATTTAAGTTGCGAAGAAATCAAGGATGAAAATTAAGTTGGATTAATTTAGGTTTCAGAAGAAGAAATTGCTAGCTCAACAGATAATAGTGACAAGTGGCAATAAAGGCGCTAAAAATACCTATACACTTTTGAATTTCAAAAGTTTATTGTGCACACCACGCACGATAAATTATAACAGTTATAAAAGGGATAAATCGTTCTCATTCTCTGGTTTACACGTCATTAACTTCTCTCCTCAAAGTTAATGGCCACCTCATCAATCTAGTCAAATTTAACCGCTTCCATATTACCAAAATACCCTCACCTTCAAAACTCTATAAAAAGCTCCTAAAATCAGTATCTTCTTCATGCAAGCAACTAACTACTATTACTCTATAAAATTATTTCCAGAAACCCTAAAGATCCTTCAAACTCTCCCTTTAAATTCCCTAAAATGACAAGAACCAAAGACCAACCTATAGTCTTTGCAAGGAATCTACAACCGGAATTATCTCTTAGGGATGAAGACTTTCTTCCAGTGAAGTTCAAATAAACAGACACCACCGTCCCCTCTGATTTTCTGGGCGATGGGTTCATCCTCACCACTGAGCCATATACACAACTACTTACTAAGGATCAAGATATGGGAGTATTTATCAATACGAAGAATCTAACCTACCTGCTTCTTGTCAAAGAATTTGATGACAATAGGCGATTCCACAGTTATACTGATGCAGTCCGGACTAAGGTTTAGGGGAAAGTAATTACCGTAACTCCCCAATTCTGTATGACTCATTTCAACATGAAGAATAGTGGGGTTATCATGATAAATGATGGTAATGAATAGACGGTGAAGTATGAGCCAAAAAAATTGCTTCAGCCAAGATACTTTCGGGATAAATTCTCAACCTACAGGCCAGAGGTTCTAAGAATACTACAGTTTGTAATGGCGAAGCTGGCTTTGGTCTGGAAGGGAAGTATTAACATTATTTTAGATTTCTAACACTGCATACTCAAGCATTAGTTTGAAAGCAGAGTTGTTAACACTGTTGACTTGCTCATCCACTACATGAAGTAGCATAAGTACTCCCACGGAGGATTAATCACAAAAATCCTCTATACGAACCAAGTTGAGCTCACGGGAGTAGAGTAGGTTGAGGGGAAGGCCATACTTGAGAAGAATTTTCTCAAACTCACTTTTAATGAGGTTTTGGATGGACCTGAAGCACTGGAGCATAAGCGGGTAAAGCAGGAGAAGGGTAAGGATAGAAAAGCAAAAGAGCCAGTTGAGAAGGCTCTGGTAGTAAAGAAGGCTAGAACTACATGGTCCATGGCCTAGAAAAGATTGATTTAGAGCCTATTGAAGAAGAAGAAGTGGAAGAAGTTAATGAGTATTCCATGACCCTCACTCAGATCCTCCAAAAAACACATGTAAAGCCTAGGAGAAGGCTAATAAAATCTGCTGCCGAGAAGAGGAAGGAAAATGTTTTGGAAGAACCAATTGAGGAAGTAACTATAGTTGTAATTGCTATTGCTGCAATCAGGGATTGAAGAGAAAGAGGGGCTAAGAAAACTCCTCAGGAGATGATTGAAGAAGAAAGTGGATCCAACAATGCTACTTAGGAGGATGAGCCTGCTTGAATAAAAAAATTAGTCAAAAAGGGGCCAGCCTATACTGAAGCCTTAAGGGAAAAGAAAGCTAAAACAACCACGTAGCCTGCTATTAGAATCACAGTCAAGGATCTAGCTTCTAAGCAATCCAAAGCAGAGATAATGGCTTAGGCTTGGAGAGGTAAAGGGACGCACGTGGAGATTACTGCCAAAACTCTACATTCGAAGGATTTGGAATACAATGAAATGATGGCTGCAATAGAGGAGAATTAGCAAATGAACAACCCTATTCTTTCAATAGAAGGGCCCGGAGGCTCTTCTGGAGCAAGTCATCAAGCTGATCCTCCAGTCGTACCTACTCCATTGATCCTTATGCCTCATATAGGATTGAGTACGTAAGGGAATACGATGATGAAGAAGTGAGAAGACTAAGTATTCAGCCATGCATAGGCCCTATTTTAGAGTAACTTCTTATTCCGGAGAAGTCCTGTAAGGACAATGAGGAAGTTGAGGTTGATAATGAAATTAAGAAGGGAGAGGAAGCTAATAGTCATGCGAAGGCAAGTGATGTTGAAGCTATAATTGATCTTAATACGAACATTCCTGCTAATCTTGCTGATGAAACTAAAGCCCAAGAAAAGCGAGGCTACTTGTATGCAAATGAACCTCAAATTGCATCTAAGGTAGATGAGCCTAACTTGGTGCCAAATGCACCAGAGGAGGCAGATGGTTTGAGACCCAATAAGAATACTACATTGGGAGACTCAAAGGGCAAGGTCATTCCAGAGGAATAGGAGCACGATAAAGAGGATAATCAAGAAGAAGACAATGAAGAAAAGAGGGATGATGGTAAAGATGATGATAATGAAGATGATCAGGAAGGAGAAAATGAAGAAAGTACCTCAAGTCCCAGTTACTCACTTATGAGCTCTTATGAATTAAAACATAAAGTCAGCACTCCAATCATACCAGCTACAAAAGCTAAGAAATTAAAGATGGCCCGACAACTACTAGAAGAGGCTGCTACGGAGGATAAGAAAAGCAGTGACGCCAATCTTAAGTCTATTCTGAACGATATTTGTGCTAGTTTGGAAACCATTGTATCCTCAACTCAAAAGCAATCAATTTCCCAAGATCTGAAAAATATTTGGAGGAGATCCAGAGCAGACTATAGCCATTGAGTAGAGAGTGAATAGTTTCCCCAGTGATGATCAGATAGCTCAAAATGCTCTAACCAAGGTAACTCTGGATTTGGATCAGATATCAAAAGAAGTTAGTGAAACTAAACAAACTGCTACCAAAGCTACAACTAGAGTAGAATCTTAAAATGCCACTACTCATTGGCAAATAAATTCTGCTATAAATGAGCTGAAAAAGAAGCTCAAGGATTTCATGGAAAAGAAGTTTGAAGAGATGATGACATATATCCCCACTACGGTAACTCGAAGCACAAGTGCTATATCATTCGAAGGCACCACTCTCTCCACTACTTAGGAAGCAATTAAAGAGAAATTAACCAAATTCCTCAAGGAAGATTTGCTAGAGCTCCTATCCAAGACAATTGAGGATTTAGGTGCAGACTTTCAAACCTGTCTTCACATTATGGATAAATCTATTATTAACTGGCAAGACATGTTCAACATTGAGTTCCAGCACTTGAATGAGAGCATCCATAATAGCGCTAAGAACATCTCTGAGGAAATCAAGCTAATCAACACTAGCATGGAAACCTAAGCCTCACCGCTCCTTCTACTTCAACCTTTTTACCATCTATTCCCGAAAGCCTATTTCTTCCCCTTATGCAACAATTAGTCCAACATATTTGGGACACTAGTTTAGGAGGGTACAAGTTGCTATTAACGCTCATCCGGGGGATGTTTCCCTACTTTAAAGAGGAAGATAAAGAGTATGCCCTAAACATGCACCATAATCTTACCAAGTCCTACGCTCAGCTCCGAAAGCTGGTTAAACTACTACATCTTGTGCCCCCTATAGTGGATAGATTTATAGAGTAAATATTAGCTTGGAAAGAAAACTATAGTATTCTGTCTAGACCTTGGGAGAAAATGTGGAATCAAAGGATGTACATTGAGTTAGACCCTCCAACCGATGCAAACAAAAAGGGGGAGAATGTGTAGAAGGACAAATCAAAGGAAGATGAAGCTGGCAAGAAGAAGTAGAGTAGTAGCATAGCTAGTAATTCATTTTGAAATATGTAATAGATAGATATGTAATAATTTTCAAACAAAAGATAAAGTTGCATAAAATTTCACAGAGCACAAAAAGCCAAAGAAATGACGTCTGGTAGCTTTGTTGCTCTAATCCCAACAAATTCAAACAGGACACTTATTGGGTCTAAGGGAATGATCAATGGCTCTAGATGCACCAACTCATATCTGATCAATGGTGAAGATTCGAGATCAAGCAACAACTACATTTTTGATCCAACCCTATAAAAGGGAAGCTTCACAAGTTGAGAAGATGCTAGTTGATTTCACAGAGCTATTAACTTAAGAAACTTGCTATTCAATCAGTAATCTAATCCCTCTAAGAACTAAACACTCAAATCAGTTTGTAAGAATTCTCGAGTGAAATTATAAACTAGAAGAATTCAAAAACATATCTTTTAGAAGATAATTATTGTAAAATTTCATACTTAGGTGAGTATTGAGAGAGGGACTTAGCTTAAACTAGGGATAGTTTGAGTGTTATATCCTTGTGGGACTTAGATTGAACTTAAGCAGAGTTTGAGTGGTATTTCCTAAGAAGAGAGGACCCAGCCAGGTGAGGTGTTAGTTTGGTGGTATATCCTACATCCAGAGAAGAAGACTTTTTGGAGTCAACCTACAAATGACTTAGCCAAGCTTAGAGTAGCCGTGGTGGTATATCCTACTTCCCAAGGAGAAAAACTCTTTAGAGACAGCTATAAAGGCTTGATTTTTGCCTCGCGAAAGAAATCTAACTAGTGGACTTAAGCTCAGAGGAGGAAACTTTGAGGACTAGATGTAGGCAGGGTGGTTCTTTACTTTAAGCTCATACTTTAAGTGCTCTTCATTTTATATTTGCATCATCCGGATTAACTAAACTCTAGATCATTCCAAACATGCTACACAAATACTTTTTGAAAAGCCTAAATATTCCTCACAATGGGTCATTCACCCCTCCCCCCTCTAACCCTAATTATACTCGCACAGGGACCATCAATGGCACATCATAATTCAGCATTTTATTAGAGAAAATGTGATTATGCTAGTGTGGAGGTTTTGCAATCGATAGTGCTCGGGAGGCTTCTAGGATCAAAAAGAAATAACGGATCTTCAACATATTTTGTTGTAAAAACACATTTTAGCTTTTTGTGGGTTGATTTACCATGTTATTACTGAAAATGATCGCATGGAAAATGATGATGTTAGGTTCATTTTACATACGTACATGAAAAATGAGATTCTTCCTAGGGTATCAGCACTCGTACGAGTATAGGGAACCCGTATGGCTAGTAGGGAGGACTCATACGGGTATGGGGGACCCATACAGGCCCTGTTTGGACCTAAATCAAACCTCTTTACCAACTAATGAAAATAGATATATGAGAAAGAGTGATACAAAGTAGGATTTCCTTCCATATGGAAAGGGAACACCTGTACGGCCACCATAGGGGCCGTACGGGTGCCAATAAGGCCCGAATGGATCAGGATCAGACCCAAAGCATTTTAACAGATAAATTAGGCAAAATATATGAAAATGACAATGAAATAAATAGAAGGTGAGTCTCTTTAAAACTTAGGACTGTACCTCTATGCCGTGAATCTACTTTGAAGCGATCCCAATGCCGTGAGCGAGCCTAGCCAAAGCTATAGATTAGGACAAGGTGGTTTTAGGACTGTTTTGGTTAGTGTAATGTGGAAAAAACCTCCCCCAAATCCTAACATGAAGTTAGGATGAGATAAAATGTGGACAAAACTATGTGGAAAGTTTTTCTCCCTATTCTATCACTTCTATGCCCCCTTTATACCCTTTCTATTACTCCTAAAAATTGTTGGAAATGACTTCGATATAGTGTGTTTTTTATATGTGAATTCTTACCCTTTAAAAGTGAGGAAATGGCCCCTTTTTATAGGCAAAAATCGAGTCAGAAGGCATTAATAGCAATTTATGACTTATACAGAATGTGGTATTATTGCAATCAATCAGACCTGAATGGTTGTGAATAACACCCGTACGGGTGGGGAGGAGTCGTATGTTTAAATTGTAAAACAGATATTGGGAAAGGCTTTTATTTTATTGTGTTATGTACATTTGCAGGAATTATAAGGCCTTTTATCGTGAAATCTACATACAAGTATATGCTAATAAATATGTATACAAAGAAATATAATAAAAAGCAATAAAAAACTTTCTATAGCTATTTCTCCAAATTATGGTGAGTGATTAGGAAATGATGATCCGTAAAATCTTATCCATAAATCCTTCTTATTTACTTTTCTAACACTCCCCCTCAAGTTGAGTAGTGGGGTTTCCAACACTCAACTTGTCCAAGACTTCTCTAAACACCTTTCCATTAACGGCTTTAGTTAAAATGCCTGCTAATTGATCTTCAAAGTATATGAAGGGTAATTTTACAATTTCCCCTTCAATTTTTCTTTGATGAAGAGTCAATCAACTTCTACATATTTAGTTTTGTCATGTTACACTAGATTTTGGGAGATTTGAATAGCTGCTTGATTGTCACACAATATCTCACAGCTTTAGTTCATGGGCAGCCAATTTCGGTCAACAATTTCTATAGCCATAATATTTCTATTAGGCCTAGAGAAATTCCATGAAATTCTTCCTCTACACTCGAAAGCGCTACTAACTTTTGCTTTTTGTTCCTCCATGTGACTAAATTAGCCCCTATCAAGGTAAAATAGCCTGATGTTGATCTTCGATCCACTGGATTTCTCGCCCAATCAGCATCAATAAATCCCTTAATGTCTAGATGACCATTTTTCCTAGATAGAGTCTCGTGTCCAGCTATACCCTTCAGATGTCTTATGATCCTCCATACAGCTTCCATGTGATCTATCTGAGGTCAATGCGTGAACTGACTTACAATCCCCATAGCATAGGATATATCTGGTCGTGTGTGAGAAAGATAAATAAGTTTTCCCACCAGTCATTGGTATCTCTCTCTATTGACCAGTTTTGCTCCTTCTAGTATCTTAAGTCCATGATTTACTACTATTCGTGTATCAGCTGGCTTGCAATCAAGCATTCCTATTTTTGCTAATAGGTCTAGGATATTCTTCTTCTGGCATATGAAAATCCCTATTTTTGACCTTAGTACTTCAATTCCAAGAAGTACTTTAGCTTCCCTAAGTCTTTCACTTTGAATTCCGCAAATAGGTTCTTCCTCAACTTGCTAATTTCTTCCACGTCATCTCCTGTAATAATCATGTCATCAACATAGATGATTAGGCAAGTAACAAGGTCACCACTTTGTTTCAAGAACAAAGTATGGTCAGAGTTGGATTGCTTGAATCCATACTGCTTCATTGCTACTATAAACCTTCCAAACCAAGCCTTGGGTGACTATTTCAGTCTATAAAGAGATTTTTTTAACCGATAGACTTCCCCTATCTTGAATTCTTCCTTAAATCCTTGTGGAGCTTCCATATACACTTCTTCATTTAGATCTTGATGTAGAAATGCATTTTTCACATCGAACTGATAAAGTGGCCATTCTTTGTTTGCTGCCACCGAGAATAATACTCGAATAATGTCAATTTTAGCCACTGGTGAAAAAGTTTCTAAATAATCAATGCCATCTATTTGAGTGTATCCTTTTGCTACCAATTGCGCCTTGTACCTCTCAACGAAACCATTTGGTTTATGTTTTATGGTAAAGACCCATCGACATCTGACTAGTCTTTTTTCTTTAGGTAGAATACATTTCTCCCATGTATTGTTTTTGTTAAGGGCATCCGTTTTTTTCCTCATTGCATTCTTCCATTTGTCAGATGTTCATGCAAGTTCGATAGTATTTGGGACTTCCTCCTTACACAAAGCTATAATGAAAGCTTTGGCTTCATCAAATAGATTCCCTCTAGCGATGTGTGCAATCAGATATCAGGATCTCCGGGCTTCTTTCTCTGGGGAATATCTATCAAGTGGGATACCTCGGTTTCTTCTAGGAGGCAGGGCAAATTGTTCTATCTCCTATTCTATCACATATTCCACCATATCTTCAACATCATCATGGTAAGTTGGACCATTAGAAGTTTCAGTTGTTCTTACCTCGGACACTGGGTAAGGATGATCATCTTCTGAGGTACTGGACTCCAAAGACTGTACTGAAGTATCAGAAGTTTGCCTAATAGTACTGTCTTTATTAATTTTTATCTCTCCTTGTGGGGTCACTCTTTTCGGTAGCCAACTGAGTGCGTCTGTATATTCCTCATTCTCCCCTTGACCATTATGTTGGTTACCAATTAGCACATGTCTGTTCTAGCCTGATGAGGAATTATGCCTATTTCATTCAGTGATAAGACAAAAGAGCCAAAAAGGACCAAATTATCAACCAAAATCCGAAATTCAAAAATCCACATTCTAAGGAAGCTTCGATTTAGCATTTTCTATTGAAAAATCAAAAAGTCAAAATTTGGTCAAACATAGGTAATCATCCCGCCGACTAATTACCTATATACAATAAAAAATCAAATCTTACCTAGATCTGGCAAGGATTTACGGGATTAAAGTAAGATCTTATCAGATAGGTAATTGCCCGCCGGCTAATTACCACCCCTCTATAAATAGAGGACTTCGCCTCTCATTTTTGAACAGACCGAAAAAAATAAAAAATCCGTTTCGTCCTCCATTTGTTCCGAGAGTCCCAAAAGCATCAAAACTCTGTCAAAATAATTCCAAATCCGAGCTTTATCACCAACATTCGGTATAAACTCATCTTCCTATCTTTTTAGATCAAGATCTCATAGTGATATTCGGTCTAAAAATGACTTAATCTCTCAAAAATCCTACATTTCCTTTAGGAATAATCCAAGATTACAGCCATAACTTGGGTTAAACCTATTTTCCAAGCAAACCATACTCTCTGAAAACTTCAGTCCTGCACTGGCTCTCAAGTCATCCTAGACAGAAGAAAAGGTAAACTGAGGGTAATTGGCTTTAAGCCCAAATTTAAAATTCATTTCTATTACCTTTATTATTGCACATTACATTCCATTTCTCCGGTTAAGTGAGCCACTAGTGCCACTTGAATTATAATATATGTAAATAAGCTCACAGGTACGGACAAACATCCAGAATGTGAGGAAACTCTATCTGAGTTTCCGGGCCAAAACCTAAACTCTGTCGTTACTGTGCCAAAATTTTGGTAGCAAATATCTATTTATTATATTGTTATAATGCCTATTTTATTTCTTGAATTTATTTCTTAAATAAAGTCGTTGTAATGCAGAAATTACCACAAATTCTAAAATTAATCCAAATAATTTGAACAATATGAGTACCTATCATGTCTGAACTCAGAATCTCATTTTGTTTTCAGTATAAAAATCCCATTTTGGATCAGTATACCACAATTCTCGGTGGAGCTGAACCTAGTGGCTACTCTATTTTATTTTTAAGTAAAGTAAAATACTTTATTTTAAATATATCTTTTCTCAATGAAATGTGTAAATATACTTCTTAATATAATCACATTTTTTGCTTATATAAAGTCAATGCATTTAAGCAAATCAAATTTTCTCAAACTAAACCAGACGCGTCCCACGCACCGCACCCCGTGTGCTCCCATTAAATAAAACCTCGCCCGCTCATAGTGGCGACTCTGCTGGAGATTATTATTTTTATAAAAACTCGATTTTTATAAAAATTCTTTTTTTGACATGATAATCAAAATATTGTTCAAATTAAATTTTGCAATTACAAAATATGTGATAGTTTCATAATTACACAAATTTTAGGATTGCATAGCATCTACATTCTTTACCCTTGAACTAATTTAGGTGTCTTTTGGTGAAGTATCTCTAAGTTTGCTTAGGGCTTGAGGGGTATGAATCCAATCACACCCCTTGTGCAACATACCAGGGCCTTGCTTGCTTAAGGACAAGACTACCCGAGTATATTATACGTGAAAAAGTTTCCTATGGTTCGCTTAGGGCCCTTGGGACTCAGTACACAAAGGCGTAGGGTTCCCAAATCGCACCCAATCCTAAGACTGAAACCCAGATATAGATGAACCACAGACACTCTCCTATAGGTTTACTCAAAAACCTTAAGGGCACGCGAGCAGACTTCGCTAAGTCCCCCATTGGCTTTAAAGCAAAGTAACCCAATGGAGTTAAAACTGTGGTAGGCGTGATCTAACCATTTACTATATGTGCAGGTTTATTAAATATAAATAATCCAAAAACGGACATCATAAGCATCATGGTTGTGTGAAAATTAACCATATCTTTATGCAGCCATAACATTAATGTGTGCCATGCCATTTCATTTCCTTAGTTATATGAATCTAAAAGTGAATCGTGACCAGTGAGTCCATTTAGGATCAACCCATGAGCTGAAATAAATCTAAACTAGTGAGTCCATTTAAGCTCAACCCATGATCCGAAATAATCGAGACCAGTGAGTCCACCTAGGCTCAACCCATGACCAATGAGTCCACCTAGGCTCAACCCATGAGCCGAAATAATCGAGACCAATGAGTCCATTTAGGCTATACCCATGAGCCAAAAAAATTGTGACTGGTGAGTCCACCTAGGCTTAACCCATGAGCTGAAACAAATCTAGACCAGTGAGTCCATTTAGGCTCAACCCCTGAGCTAAAATAAATCTAGACCAGTGACTCTATTTAGGCTTAACCCATGAGCCAAAATAATCCAAGACCAGTGAATTGATCTAGGCTCAGTACATGAGCAAAAATATGTGATCCCACAAGTGACTAGCAAGTCAGCTTACCTTAGACCATCGAGTCAATACCCGAGTGACCAGCGAGTCAGCTCACCTTGGACCATAGAGTCAACCATCGAGTGACTAGTGAGTCAGCTCACCTTAGACCATAGAGTTAACCATTGAGTGACCAACAAGTCAGCTCACCTTAGACCATCGAGTCAATCCCTGAGTGACTAGAGAGTCACCTTACCTTGGACCATAGAGTCAATCCCCGAGTGACCAGCGAGCCAGCTCAGCTTGGACCATAGAGTCAATCCCCGAGTGACCAGCGAGTCAGCTCACCTTGGACCATATAATCAATCCCCAAGTGACCAGTGAGTCAACACACCTTAGGCCATAGAGTCAATCCCTAAGTGACCAGTGAGTCAGCTCTCCTTGGACCATAAAGTCCATCCCCGAGTGACCAGCGAGTCAATTCACCCTCAACCATCAAGTTGAACTAGATTTAGTTCTAAACCCTGGTCTTCGAGCCACGTATCTATGGTATTCCATGCATATTATAGGCTGCCCTCGTTGATTTTTCCATGAATAGTTGGCATACACCCAACTCCCTACTATTTGTATATGTCCATCCATTCATTCATTCAGCCATTCATTCATTCATCCACCCATTCATTCTGACGAGCAACATAAGTAAGGCTCAGAGCCACACCTGATACACTTACTAACACTTGATCTTTTAGATTTTCAAGTTGGAAGTGAGAGAAAAGGAGGTTAAGACGTATTATAGGTAGCCCAAAAGTCAGACCCCCACCATTAATCGAATCTCTAGATGGATTTTTCTCCGATCCAGAACCTATAACTGCAATGGCAGATGATGATGCACTTGGATAGTCTCTTAGAAGGATTTTGGATGCTTTAAAATTCTATGAAGTTTGGGAAAGGATGAGCACTTCTAATGCTCATAAAGCCCAAGAACAAGAGGCAGAGATAGCGGCATTGAAGGCAAAGATGGCAGACATGGAAAAGTTGCCCCTGACAGAAGATAAGCCTGCTGCTCCCTCCATCGAGCAGTATGTAGACATTGACCGATTCTCGCCAAAGGAATTGGAAGCTCTACTGGCTAGCTTTGTGATGTCTTATATAGCTCCATATACTAGCACTAGGACTCCTCATGCACATGTGGAGAGTCATCTTCGAATCATAACTAGTATGAACATCCCTAAGGTTAATATAGTCAATCTATTTCAAGCTACTCTACATGGACTAGATTCAGAACGGTACATGAGGATGCCAATAGATGTAAAATTTGACTGGAAGAAGCTATGTTTTGCATGTTTGGAGAACTATGCTTTCAATCTGAAGGTCAAAACTACTCTATAAGATCTTGAAAGGGTCAAGAAACGCTCGAATGTATCCTTTGAAGAATACTACCTGAGATGGATGGTTGTTCGCGTAGTTGTGACTGAGGAACCCGACCAAGAGGCCTTAATAGTAAAGCTTGTTGAAGGATCCATCCAGAGCTACCGAGATAACATGATGATGAAAAGGTTTGACACTTTCAATGATGTGGTAGACTATGCCAAAAGAATAGAAAAGTATGAGGAAGAAGACTTGATGAAGAAGCAAGAACAATAGGCTTACACTAAACCCAAATATTGGGAAAGAGGTGGGTCTTCTAAACAAGGCCGCTCTAAGTCATCAAAAGCTCCATCTAAAGTTGTAGTAGCCACTCAGCTAAAAACTCATCAATCTATCTCCCCATGGGTAGAATCACTATCACAAATATTCACCAAACTGAGAAAGTCAGACCAACTTCAGTGCATCAAACCCTTCATTCCACCTGATGTGGTAGATAGAGATAACTTTTGTTCCTTTCATGTGAGGGGATCGCACTAATGAATGCACCCAACTGCTGAAAGATTTACAATAGATGATAGACATTGGGAGGATGAAAGATCCTATAAGGAAACCAAGCACATAGACTAATCCCCTACCAAACTTTGTGGCCGCAGAAAATGCCATCAATGTACTGTGGAGGCTGATGAATACAATATTGATGTGTTGAATAACTTCTGACATTATCTAGGATGGGGGGATAATAAGATTTTTGACAACATGGACATCATTTACATGGTTGATCAATATGTCTTGAGAATGAGGAGAGAAGGGCTAGACCAGTATCAAGTGTCACCACACCTCATATTCTGAGGGGATTTCGACCCGAATGAGCATGTAGAAGAATTTGTCTGATTTATGCACGAATAAGAGATTGCTGTGATGGGGTTTATACATCAATTCTCCTGTTTACTGGAAGGTCCAGCTATGGACTAGTATAATGCAATGCCAGTGGAAGTACGATGGAACTAGTACTGTATGGAGAGATCTTTCCTCCATTACTTCATGGCTTTTCAGTCACACCCGGATGTGCTTTATTGGTGGTTAGTTCATCAAGTAGATCAACACAAGGCTGGTTGGCAGGATGTTCCTCCTCCATAGCCCCCCATGTATACTCCCCTAGATTACATAAGTCCTAACTACATTAGGGAAAATCTATTCAAATTAGGAAGTTTTTCTAGGATAACACAACAAGGAAATCAAGAGCTATATGATTCAGAACAAGCCTAGAGTAATTACAAGGACCAGCAAAGATAGCTTGGCATTAAACTAGATGAGGTAGCATAAGACTAATTTGCCACACTCTATATAGATATGGCATCAAAAATGACCCATAGAAACCAAGTGAACATCAAGCTGCGTGACCTATTTGAGGGGGTCCTGTGAACATTACAGCATACGGTGCCCGTATAGAGGAGACATTTGCCAGTATGCAAGGTATGATCTCTGACCTTCAAACAGCTATCACAGGAGTTGAGGCCAAAATAAATGTAGTAGGAAATGTAATAGAAGAAGATCTTCAGGAAGATCCCAAAGAAGATCCTGAGGACAATCCTGAAGAAGATCCTAAGGACAATCCCTAGGAAGACCCTAAGGAAGACCCTATGGAAGATCTAGGAGGAGATTCTAATAACGATATGCCAACTCAACATATGCCAAATTAGGTCTTTGAACCACAACCTTTTGACAATTCAGATGAAGAAGTAGAAGAATTTAAGGACTCCAACGAGTTAAATCATGAAAATGAAAGCAAAGTGGATAATATAGGGTACAAACCTGAGATCTATTTAGATGACGAGGTAAACCACTTGCCAAGGGATTTTGAATACGAGGCTCCTTTCCCTAATGGCATGAGGGGTCGACTATGAAGGTGCTGAGAGCTATGCCTCTTCTTTAGAACATGACTCCCCGAGTGCCCTATAGTCTGTGGTAAGTGATGATTTAGGAGACTTTACAGACTAACTCAGCCAGTGAACACTTCAATAATATGATCCGAGATGAAGGACAAGAACCTTCTCGAGAGTGCATCATGGAGAGAATTCATGCAGAAAATTAATTGGCTCAAGCCAGCTATCGGATTCAAAGTCCAAACTTGAGGGAAGTTTATCCCATATTCTATAATGGAAACATAAGGTTGCGCCCTTACATCCATGAATTTGTGCAGATGATGAATGATGGGTACATTCACTATGCCCATTGGCCCGAGAGGTTCCACCTGACCCTTCGAGAGAAAGGGGTCATCTGGTATGAGGGGCTGACATTTTACCAAAAGTCATTTTGGAATATGCTGGCTAGAAAATTCATTGATTACTTCATATGGGTAGGCCCGCCAGAGGATACAACTCCTGAGCTAGATAAGCATGGAAATCCACTGATATATTGGGAATGGAAAGAAACTAACGCCATTTACTTGACATCGATGAAATCTGCTAGGCAATATCCTTGGTACATGAATAAACACTCTGCTGATCCAAAAGAATCGGCCGTGTGTGACAATGGTCAGGATCCAACTGATGGAGCTTCCTCATCCATTCACATGATTGGGAAAGACTCCACTCCCATTCTAAGCTAAATCCTATAGGAGAACCCGATGGTTCCGAAAATACACCCTAAAAAGGCTCCCTTTATGCAATGGCCCTTGGCCACTAAAGCACCATCCTCCATGAACAAGCCGATTGACTTGGGAGAAATATCACTTGATGAAGATTTTGAAGAGTTTAAAGTCTTCGAAACAACAAACTCGCCTACCCAGGTTGTCATTCCTGTCACTAGAGGAGGGAAAATCACTGGGTCAATAGCCCCTATTGTGCGAAGAACAGAGCCTCTGGCACCTCCTACTTTTGTTAAGTCCTTTGAGTAGGTAGAAAGTCTGATTATAGAATAGTTAAAGGCAACCACTGCTAAGATGAGCATTTGGGACCTTCTCCTTGGATCTCAGGATCACAGGCTTGCCATTATAAAAAAGCTGATGGAGATAAAAAAAATCTCCCCTGGCATCACCGGAACAAGTTTGTGCGCTACTTAACGCTGAGACCAGCACTGTTATCCCCGATATTATTTTCTCAAGGTCAGATTTACTCGATGAGGCCATTCGCCACAATAAGGCTCTCTACTTGAATGCAAGTGTCTTTGGGCATATCATGCCATGCATAATGATTGATGACAACTCATCCCTAAATGTCTGTCCTAAGGATATTCCGACAATCCTAGGACTAATCGAGAGGGACTTAAAGAGATCCACAATAGTCATTAAGGCCTATGACAATTCCAAGAGAACTGTCATTAATACATTTGAAGCCGAAGTTACTACCGGGGAAATCTCATCTATCATGTTGTTTATAGTTATAGACATCTCGGTAACTTTCTTTGTGTTGCTCAGACAACCATGATTCCATGCTCTGGGAGGGGTTCCATCCACTCTTCACCAGAAGATCAAAATTCCATTCCATGGAAAGATCATCACTTTTGAGGCTGATGAAACATCAGTGGTGGCAGCACTGAAGATAGAAGAAAGGCATATGAAAGGATTTACCATAGCCACAATCAGTCAAGGATCAAACAAGCAACCAAAGCCATATTGGGGCCCTTGGATTCAAGGTTACATGCAGAAACACCATACTCCTAAGAAAGGACTAGGTACCCATGAGCAGGGAATGCCAACTTTTAATATACGAGTAGGAGAATGGAAACCTATAGGACTTGGCTATAAAGGATCTAGAAGAATCAACAACAAGATGGCCTTTCAGAAGAAGTCAGAGCAACCCAACAATGGAATTACTCAAATGTAGTCGTCTATGGTAAGCATGGTAACAGCTCTAATTCTTGTATGATGAAGAAGGTAGATCATCAGCAAGATGCTGTGGTAATTACCAATCAGGTCAAGCTTAATGAATGGATACACACAAAGAAGATCAAGAAGCTAAGCAAAGAAGAGAAAATCCTCGACACTCTAAGCAAACACCTCCAAGCACAACTCAAGATAGTGGAGGAAGCAAGGAAAAAGGGAGGTTTCTTAGGCCAGGCCATCATGGACATGGTCAAGGCCATGAAGGGCAGGGTAAAGGTGGAAGAGGAAGATGATGAGGACATCCTGCTGAAGCTAGCTGCCATGGAAGAATCACTTGCTGCAAAGCCAAACCCTATCGATCATGATGAGTATTTTGTTACCATTTCCAATATGTTTGAAATGAATAATGTATTTTATGATGATAATAAAATGAAGAACTTTGCTTATTTGGATTGTGTTTCTGATTACAATTCCATGCATCCATTCCAGAATTCATCTAGCATCTTTAACATTAATAATGATATTATGAAAGATATTAACTTAAATACAGAAGATGATCTAAAAATGGTATACATTTCCAATAAATTACCCATCGAACAAGAGAGAGAACTGATAAAAGTACTAAAAATCACATTTCATCCTTTGCTTGGTCTCACAAGGACAGGCTGGGACTTGATCGACACATCGATGAATATAAGATTCCCACAGACCCAAAGATATGTCCAGTAAAACAAAAGATGAGGAGGATGCGTCCAGAATGGGCTGAAAAGGTAAAAGCAAAAGTTTCCAAATAGATCAAGGCTGACTTCATAGAAGTCATTGAGTATCCCACTTGGTTATCCAATGTAGTTCCTGTGCCCAAGAAAAATGGCGACGTCAAAGTTTGTGTTGACTTTAAGGACTTGAATAAGGCTACCCCGAAGGATGATTTTCTGTTGCCATACATTGATGTTTTGGTAGATAGCATGGCAAGAGCGGCCATGTATTCCTTCATGGATGGTTTCTCTGGCTACCACCAGATCCTCATGAACGTAATGGACAAGTTCAAAACTGCATTTATCTCAGAATGGGGAATGTATTCCTTCAGGGTGATGCCTTTTGGGCTCAAAAACAAGGAGGCAGCCTACCAGTAAGCAGTCATGACATTACTATATGATTTGATCCATAAAGAATTTGAGGTCTACGTGGACGATATGCTTGTAAAATCCACCACACCAAAAGAACACCCAGCAGTGTCAAAATGATTCCTCACAAGAATTGAGAAGTACAGTCTCCGTCTCAGCCTAAAGAAGTGTATATTTGATGTCACATCAAGCAAATTGCTAGGGCATGTGGTTAGTAAAAGAGGCATAGAAATGGATCCTAATAAAGCCAATGCCATCAGGGAAATGCCAGTACAAAAGATTGAGAAAGAAGTGAGGAGCTTCTTGGGGTCTATACAGTATGTTAGCAGCTTTATAGTGCAATTAACTACCACATGAGAGCCTATATTCAAGCTCTTGAGGAAGCAGAAACTAATAGAATGGAACGACCAATGTTAGGAAGCCTTCGACATAATCAATGCCTACCTAATCAATCCGCCTATGCTAAAGCCATTGATTCTCAGAAAGCCACTAATTCTCTATTTGGTAGTAGAAGAAACATCTGTAGGGGCCCTGTTGGTTCAAGAGCACGAAGATAAGAAGGAACATGTAGTCTATTATCTCAGTGAGAAATTACTAGAATAGGAAACTCGATACACCATCATGGAGAAACTAGTGTGACCATGGTCTGGCTCACCAAACTCAAACATTACTTCCAATCTTACCAAATCCAAACAGTCACAAAGGTGGATCTAATAAAGTATTTATGCCAGGCTCCCTCGCTAACTGGAAAACTTGCAAGGTGGCTCTTATTGCTATCAAAATTCGATATCAAGTATGTCGCTAAGAAGACCATCAAGGGAAGAGCAGTGGCTGAATTCCTGGCAAATCAACTACTCGAGGAAGGAGAACTAGAAAACCTAGAATCCTTTGATGAATGTTTTGTAGCAGCTATAAGAATCCTTAAAAAATGGGCCATGTTCTTCGATGGTGCCGTTAACAAGCGAGGAGCTGACTTGGGAGTTATCATCAGTACACCAGATGGAGCACTCATACCTCTGTGAAAGTGATTAGAATATTTCACCATAGATAATGGGGTAGAATTTGAAGCCTGCCTATTCAAAATGTCAGCTTTTGTCACTCTTAGAGCTGACAAGGTGAAAATTATTAGTGATTTGGCTTTGGTCATCAAACATGTCACAGGAGACTAGGAACTAAAGGAGGAATCCCTCATGCCTTACCTGGAGGCCATATAGAGGAAAGCCGCAATGTTCAGTGAATGCAAATATTTTCATATACCTTGAGAGGAGAACTAGATGGCAGATGCATTGGCCACTCTAGCCTCTATATGGGAAGGGCCTCAAAGACAGCCATTCAAACCCCTCATTATGGAGAAAACCCGATCCCTATACTACGTCCATGCACTAGAAGGCGCTATGGGCAAGGAAGAACCCTAGTACTTTGACATCGTCAAGTTCCTTGAAAGTGGTGAATTCTCGACTGAGGCTATGAATTTTAATAGGAATACGTTGAGAAAACTCGTTGTATAGTTTTGCCTATGTGAGGTGTCGATGATGTGTGGGTCTCCTTAGGCACTTATGTGAGAGGCAGGGCCTATAAGGGGTTTGTTAGATTTATACAAGACGAAACATTTTTAGTTCAAGTTTGAACAAATAGCCAATTTTAATGAATAAAAGAAACAAGACCCAAATCTTGATACAAATGATAGAGTTATCACCCAAGTTGTCTTCTTGGGAAAGAGTTCTGGTACGGTTCCCACTGGGTGGGAGACTCATACCTATTGGATTTGAGATTCAGGTATCGGATGAGTCACTTATTTCTCATTTAGTTGATTCAAAATTACATTCACCACGTAAAATCATTTTTGTTTGCATCATTTGGGAATTATCACATAAATCCTAATTTTTTACACTCTTTCACACTAGTTATATGCGTTTACATATTACAATAAAGCACAAGTAATAAATGGGGGAATAAAAATTACAACCAAGGGAAAATGGGGGAATTGTAAGAGAACCTATATATTTGTTCTAAGTTATAAAACAAAATAAAAATAAATTCCCCTGCATCCACACAGATTAGCATAGTTTATAGCACATCATAAGTCAGCATTTCATTAGGAAAAATGTGAATATGTTAGCATGGCGATTTTACTATCGATAGTGCCCAGGAAGCTTCTTGGATCGGAGAGAAACAACTGGTCTTCAACGTATTTTGTTAAGAAAACACATTTTAACTTTTGCGGGTTGATTTACCAGATCATTAGTGAAAGTGATCACATGGCAAATGGTTAGTTTGATTGATTTTTAACCGAATTAAAATGGATTCTAGATTCTACCTAGCTTGCACCCTTATGGGTGGTAGGACCCGTACGGCTACCAAAGAGGGCCGGTATGGGTATGGTGTACTCGTACGGATCCTGTCTGGTCCATGCAGAAACGTTTTTTCGTTTAATATGCAAATTAATGGATGAAAAAATAAATTAAAAATGGGATTTCCTTCTGTATGACTATGGTGCACCAATTTAATATCTCAATGACTCAAGGTGCCAACAAGGCTCATACGGATTAGGACCAGACCTAAAATAGGAAATAAAAAGAGCAGATATAATAGAGGAGGCAGAGAATAATAATAAAATAACTGACATATGAGTCTCTTTGAAACTCAGGAGCGTTACCTTTGCAGCGTGAATCCACTTTAAGGAGATCCCTTTAATGTTGAGAGAGTCTAGCCAAAGTAGATGAAAAAGGACTATTTAGGTGAATGTTTGTGTGGATAGAACCCCCGCTAAATCCTAATAAACGAAGCTAGGAATGAATAAAATCTGGACAAAACCACAAGGAATGGGTTTTCTCCCAATTTTATACCTCCTATACCTCAACTATGGCCTTTCTATCCCTATAGAAACTGTTAGAATTTGTGTATGTTATATAACTATTTTTGTATTATCAATTGTGTGTTAAAAATCTGAAGAGAAGGACCCTATTTATAGGGGAAAGGAGGTCTGAACGCAATAAATTGCATTCATGACCTTCCTTTTCCCAAAATAGGAAAGTATTCCCTTTTAAAAGAGCATGTTTAGGCAATAAGAGGACCCGTACGAGTAAGGCCCCACCCATACGGGTCCTGGGGGACCCATATGGGTCCTCTAGGCGTATACAAGGAATGACCCGTATAGGTCTACCAGTGGATCCGTACTACCAGGCAGCACCTATATGGGTTCTTAAGGGCAGACCAAGTCTCCAAACTTTGGCTAAACTTAACTCTATAATAGTAGGAACACCTCTAATGGATAAAACTTGCAAGAGAATCCAACATATAGCTCTCATCATCATTTCATGAGAAGGATCGTTAAATCTAGTGCTCATAGACTACCACTCATGGGATCACTGTAGATATGAATCTGTATGTTCTCACGATGTGAGCAGGGGTTTAGAAATTATACCTGAGGTGATTTTATGGGTGAGTTCCTTTCATGAGGTGAACTTCTTTCCTAGGTGTCCCTTTTCTATGGTGGATGATTTTCCTTTGCCCATGAGAATCCCTTTCTTGAGGCGAATGACTTTCCTTACCAATGCATATCCCTTTCTTGAGGCAGATGACTTTCCTTTGCCAATGCATATCCCTTTCCTAAGGCAGATGACTTTTCTTTGCTACTGTGTCTCCCTTCTTGAGGCAGATGATTTTCCTTTGCTACCGTGCATCCCTAGTGACTTAATTGGGGAAGGTGTGTGTATCTCTTCCTTAAGGTGGATCAACTTTCCAGACTGATGTATCCCTTTCTTAAGGCGGATCGACTTTCCTAACTGATGGTGTATCCCTTTCTTATGGCATATCAACTTTCTTGACTGATGGTGTATCCCTTTCCCAAGGTGAATCAATTTTCCTAACTGATGGTATATCCTTTTCCTAAGGCGGATCGACTTTCCTACTAATGGTGTATCCTTTTCCTAAGGTGGATGACTCTTTTGACTGGTGTATCCCTTTCCTAAGGCAGATCAACTTTCTTGCTGCTAATGTATCCCTTTCTTAAGGTGGATCGACTTTCTTGCTGATGGTGTATCCCTTTCCTAAGGTGGATAACTCTCCTATTGGGGAATTCAAATAACCTGAAAAAGAGGCAATAATCAAGCACTGAGTTAGTCGTTGTCTAAGCAGACACATCTTTATTATTAATTAACTTTTGTGAAAACAAAAATATTTTTGTCCCTTCAATTAATAATAAAGATGTATATATGAAACAAACTAAAAATCATGTGCAGGAGATGTTAGGTTTTTCCTGATTGTTGCTGGTTCTACTACTGGGGAATGCCCCTAGGGTGGGTACCTCTATGGTTTTTTATGATGGGGGGTATGCCCCTTGATTGATTCCACTACTGGGGGATGGGGTGGATGCCCCTTGATTGGCTAATTCCGCTGTTGGGAGATGGGGGTATGCCCTTAGATTAGCTAGGGGGATGCCCCTTGATTGGCTCATTCCGCTGCTGGGAGATGGTGGTTGCCCCTGGGTTGGTGGGGAGATGCCCCTTGGTTGACTTCATTGCTAGGGAGTAAAGTAATATCCTTTGAGTAGAACCTCTTCTGCTAGCGGAACTCTTTCCTGGCAAGATTTGTTTGTTGGAGAAGAATTCCCGTGCTAGGATAGATCTATACACAAAAATTTCCTTGTTAGTGATAAATTTAAAAAATGGCTTCCCTTGATTCTTGATTGACCTTTGTGAAAACAAAAATATTTTTGCCCCATCAATCAAGGATCAAGGTGTGCATGGGCTTACCGCGTAAATATCAGAAATATAGTGTTGAGCATGGGCCCCGAACCCGAATTGGATGAATTTCTGGTGCTTTCTGAAATACTGGTTCAAAAATCGGCCCCTAGATGGCAAGAGAAGGCCCATACGAGTGGGCTAGGACCCATATGTGTGGGGTCCTTATGAGTTGGGCCTCGTACGGGTAGGGTGGGACCCGTATAGGTCCCCATCAGGGGTTTCAAAAGGCTGATCAGAGTTTTTGTACCCTGCCTTATACCAAATCTCCCTATTTGCATTTTCCGGTGATTTTCTTCCTAGAGCCAATCAAATTGTATAAAAAGATCCAAAAGAGTGGTTGCTTCTCCCTTAGACTCGAGAATTTACCCTCGATTGGTGATTTGGGACTTTGAGAATGCTCGGTTTTTGTCAGGTACTCTTTTTGCGAAGGGGACTGGTTTTTGGGGCTCACTCCTACCTCTGAAGTGCCTCTAATCCCTTCTCCTAATACCCACACTTCAAAACTTTAGGTAATTTTGGTTGATTCAATATTTTCCATTTTTAAACTCTTTGAGAATTTATCAAATTTTGGCATGAATTAGGGTGTTTTAGACCTTGGAATAGAGCCTGATGCAAGTAACTTTAGTCTAGGATGATTTGAGGGTAGTTTTGATTGAGCTTTGACAAAGTTTGGGATGTTTTGGATTGTTTAGGAATTTTTATCACAAAGCCACTATTTGTAGGGACCCGTATAGGTGAGGGAGGACCCGTAAGGGACCCAACTTGATACGAGAGCCACTTATTGACCCGTACTTGTGGCCTACCCATACGGGTCATATCCTCAGGGACAAAGTGCTGATTTCTTCGATTTCTACAGTTCTTTTCTAATTTCTGACTTATCTACTGTATTTTAACCCTGTTGAAATATAATTCTATCTTTGTAGTTTTAGTACAAGACTGTGGGGGCCCTGAGCTTCTCCAGGAAATGATACAAGGAGATCCATACTTCAGGGGACACCGATTTGCTAGCTTCAGTGACATTATTGGGGCAATTCCTTAGGCTCCAAAGATGCTAGCCCCGAGGGCCATTTCAGCCTTTGCAGAGAGATGGTCGAAGATGACCCATACCTTTCATCTACTAATTAGGGATGTCACTATCGCTCCCTCAGATGTGTGCACCGCGGCGGGATTGGAGTGGATCGGGGATATTGTCCATTTTGTTGTTTATGCCGACAGGTGGCATTTTTGGCCTGAGGTGAAGGCCTACATTACTAGATTACTTGGGCTTCATTTGGGTGGGATGAACAAGCTCAAGTACGAGGATTTGTATGCTTACTGGATTGAGAAACTGAGTCCTATTACAGCTGATAGGAGGGATAAGTATGCCCGATCTTTCCTACTAACGTTCCTTACTACTGTCTTCTTCCTGGTCTATTCGAGCAACCTTAATTATGGTTTGCTCTCCATTGTAGAGGATCTTACTATTGTGCCCGGCAAGAACTGGTACTGGGCCATTCTAGCACAACTATATTATGGATTAGATGTTGCAGTTCAGGGCGAGCAGTCTGAACTCAAGATTTGCCACTTGATACTATTGGTAACTCCTGAACTGATCTTTTGTGCTTAACCTTTTATTCAAATCATGCTGTGACTAATCCTAATTTTGTTTTGTAGATTTTGGCGTTTGATCACCGGTTCATCCCTAGGTCGGGCTTGCCTATGCAGCCCAAGATGCCACATATTATATCCAGGTGGATAGGGCTTCAGCAGGGGTAGCCCTTGACTACAATGCAGTACAGAGAGTTCCTACCCTAGCTGCGCTCAGATCGGGTAAACTTCTTCCCTACTTAACCTGCATTTTACATTTCAACAAACCATTAGTAGAAACTGTATTTATGAGGTTGAGATACTCATAGTGCATTTTTTTGTGTAGGTCATCCGAGACTCGTGGGAGAGATTGGATATGCATGGGGCTATTGATCGGATGCGGGCCGACGTTGATGATCATAGTTTTATTCTGAAGTCACCACTCTCCTTCAGTGAGCAGGTCTGAGGGTGGAGGACTAGTGTCATGGTAAAGAGACCGATCCCTCCCCCTATCCCAACTAGCATCTTGTAGACTCATCTCATATCAGGGACCTACCAGGGGCTATACTTATTGGGTGAGGAAGCATGAGTGCTATCTGTAGAGGGCTCCTACATAGAGTTCATCTATTCCTTGCTTCTTCATCCTTGCAAGAGGATCCACCATGATCATGTCCCTCTCGAGTTCCACTAGAGTGACAGTGAGGGTGATGATGATGATGACGATGATGAGGATGGGCCGAGGGATGACCATCGGGGTCCATCTATAGTTTAGGGTACCGGGGGCTCAGCTAGGTCTGCTACCCCTTCTTCTCAGGTATTTTCCTTAACTTAACCCTTATGACTACCTTGCTATTTCGTGACATTGATTGTGATTCTGAGTATGATCTTTTATTGCTACAGCCTTTTGCTTCCATGCAAAAGAGACCTATTGCTGCTGCTACTGATGCCCCTGAGACGCCAGTGAAGCGGTCTCGCTCTTCTAGGTCCATAAGATAGGGGTCCTCTGAGCTGAGTTAGATACTTTCTTCCAGCTCCTAAATCATTTAGGGAAGTGAGCTGTCAAGGAGCTTGAGGAGTCGGTCCAGCCCATCAGTTTTACTCCATCCAGTTCTACCCATGTATGGAATCGTGTACGTTAATCTTTATCCATTATAGTGATTACTTAGAATGTCTTGTCCTAATGTGACTTTTTCCTTTTAGGTGACCATCTTTGAGGCTGAGGGATTGCCAGGGGCTACTTCTTCATGCAGGATACATTACTGGCCTAGGATGTGCTAGCCTTGGTAAGTTTTACCTACAAAATTTAACAACTATGCATGATGCATGCCATGACATTCATGTCTGTGTACTGATCTTATGACTTTATTGCAGACTCTACTGGCTATGGAGCATAGCAAGTCCGCTCAGGACTTGGATGCTTTAAAGGAGAGAGCCAAGTTCTTGGAGGAGCTACTATAGGTAGCTATCACTGAGGCTGACCAGGCTTGGGCTGAGATTACTCAGGCAAGGGTCAAGATTGAGATGCTAAGGGGCCAGTTGGCAAGGATGACTGGGGACAGGCAGACACTAGATCCTTTTGATGATGTGTCCAAGGATGATCTTTCTGCATACCGTATGACTCAGAGGGCTAGAGATCAGTCTGTTAAGGGTGGCTGATGCTTCTAGGTCTACTGTAAGGACATCAAAGACTAGGGTCCCTGCCCATCCAATTGCTGATACTGGTGGTGCCGAGGATCATATGACTATAGATATGGATTATCTGCTAGCAGATACACAGGACATATTCCAGAGGGTCACCAAGGATAGGATCCCTTGGTAGCTTAGATTATGATTACTTTCTAAACTGTTGATACTTTTGGGCCCTACAAGTCTTGTTTTGGATGTAAACTTTAGATTGATACTTTTGAGATTTAACTTTTATGCATGCGGATTTTTCTTGAACTGAGATCATTGAGCATTGCTACTTTGCGAACCCATATTACTTCTATCTAGTGATTTTGTAGCGAAGGGACCGAGTGATGTTCTAACTTTTGCATAGTCCATTCGATGTGAGATGACCTATCGAACATTTATTTTTCTTTCTTTTTGTCTGAATTTTTGCCTGAACTGTCCTTGACTGTTCAGTCCAGTGGACTTTCTCTTTTTAGCTTTAACTTTTGCCTAGACCACCCTTTTGGGTTTTCAACCTAGCAAGCTTTTTCTTTATTTTTCACCTCAATTTTTTCCTGGACTGCCCTTTCAGGTTTCCAATCTAGCAGGCTTTTCTTTCTTTTTTTCTTTGTCTTAATTTTTGCCGAGACCGCCCCTTCGGGTTTTCAACCCCGCAAGCCCCCTTTTTTTTCTTTTCCTTTTATTTCATCTTAACTTTTGCCTGGATCGCCCTTTTGGATTTTCAATCCAGCAGACTATCTTAATTTTTGCCTGAATTGTCCTTAATGGCTCAATCTAGCAGACTTTTTTTGAATTTTGCATATGCCTTATTTCTTTGGTACTTTTATCTCTATTGGATTACATGTATAGTGAAAATAACAATAATGATGCGCAACATGTAGAGAAAAACTAATATTCACGCTTCTGCGATTATTTCACCTATAGACATGAATTCATTCATGAGACCAAGATTCTTAGCAAAATCATAACATGTTCATTGATGAGATTAATTTGAGAACATAGGCAATGGTAATAATTTCCAATGTTTAACCCCTATTGTTGGATATGATGTATGCCCTTAAGGCAATTAGGGCGATATATCTTAATTATGTAATAGTATGAATAATTTGTTTAATCAATAAAGGCATTTAATCTTTTGTTTATATCAATATGCTTGTATACATATATATTAAAGCTGGTTAAATATATATTCATTGATGTATGCAAAAGTCCTTGACATATCATAGCATAAAGTCAGAGAAATTATAGTTGGACTATATTTGGTGGAACCTGCTTCATGTACAATTATGATTATGTCTAAACTATCCCTAGTCATAGTTTCATCAAGAAAGGATATTGATGAAACGGAAAGACTAGCATGTGGTCAACTTTCTTGGAAAAGGGTACAAGCAGTTAATCTCCTAAAGACTGAAGGTGGTGCCTTAAGTTTGACACATGGATATATTGGAGATATATTGGAGACCGCAGCAAGATAAACACTTGGTATATATAGCAATGTGTTAGTGTTTATCTTCATGCAATAAGCTTTACAAATGTCCTCATACTTGAGATGCTAGCTACCTTGTGTGGTACTATTGCTATACTTTGGGTCATTACTATGCACTCATTAATTTAGGGTGCTATGAGTGATTACGGGTATAGTGATGATATCACTTTGGTAGGCTGAGTAGTCGAAAAGAGTCCATCACTCCGGATATATTAAGGAGTTGCACCTGGCCACTTGTTGAAGTGATGATTGCCATAAACCTCTGATCAGAGTATGTTTCTGATAGAAATGGTTTTTAGTCAAACACACTATGGTAAAAGGCAATATACTTCGGTAACAAGTAAATAACTGGGATAGCTTGGAGCAACCTCGCTATTAGTGGGTTAACACTTTAACCGAACCCAATAAACTAGATGGTACTAATATTAAAGAATGGAAGGAATTTATCGCACTGGATAACTATTGCATTAACCGAGATTAAGTCATAAGCATAAATGACATTCCGAATAATGGGGGATGGTAGACCGTTGCTAGAGGCGTACTATAGTCGTTTAAGGTAATCGAGTTCTATTCATGGTCTAGAGCATCAAGCCAATGGTTCCATTAGAACAAGGGTTGGTTAAGCCTTAACTGCCCAATACTTCAGGATCCTATAAGGTCACACGCATTGGACCTTCATCGAACTAACTAAAGAACTAATAGATTTATTCTATTACAAAAATATAACTTAAATAATAATTGGATTATTATTTGATTGGTTAAAATTTATTAGATCAATTTTGGATAGACCAATGAATTTATTTTGACCGGTAACTAATTAATTAGATTTATAAATAAATCATAATTGATTAGATCAATTTTGGTTGGACCAAGAAATTTATTTTCACTGGTAACTAATTTATTAGAGTAAAAAATAAATATTTATTTGAAAGGATTTAAAGGAGATTTTGCATTGGCAAGTTAAAACTAAAAAGTATAAAATATTTTGTATAAAGTTCGGTTGCGTGAAATACAATGAAAGATGCGCGAACACTACTAGGTAGTGTTTGCAGTAGCCCTTGTTCATGGTCTGCACAAAGGCAGCCCATGAAAAGGGCAGCCTTGCCACATGCAGCATGCATACCACACTGCGTGTATATATATTAATTAATAGGATGGGAGTAATTACTTCCATCCCACATCGCTTATAGGGGAAGCATTTTTACTCCCCCAAGCCTATATATAGGCTATTCCCTTTCCTTTCAAATTGTACTAAGCTCAAAGCATAAATCCCAAGTGAGATAATTAATCTCTTGGGTAATTGAGCAAGTTATTTTTGTGGAGCCTGAATTTATTCGGGCACCGCTAGTTTATATTTTTGGGTGAGGCTTCTAGAGTGGTCTACTAACTACTCAAGGCTTCTTAGTTCTTCCACCTAGGGAGGTTTTGGTTGGTGGAGTTCATGTGGATACTTATAGAGGCTGTCCTACTATTGGAGGCTTATGCAAGAAGGTCATGCAAAAGCACGGTTCAACTGGTAAGTTCTTTTTCTTTCTCTTTTAATTATTAAGTCTTTTTCTTTAAGTGTTTTTAGACTTAATAATTATGCTTAGGTTATTTTTGCATGCTTAGTTTATTTTATGCTTAGGTTATAACTTAGAGTTATAACATGCTTAGTATAAAATAAATATGCTAGGATATAATTTGGAATTATGGTATGCCTAGTCCTTTAGCTTGCTAACCTAGGTAGAGAATTATTTAGTTAAGGCTTTATTTAATTTGTATGCAACTAATAGGAGTTCCTAGGGACAGGGACAAAATTTTGAATTTCCGCCATGCCTTTTATGCATGTTCAATTTGACTGTCAGTTCCCAACACCTACTGCCTACTAGTCTTTTATAGATTTTCTAGAAAGCAACTAACATTTTTCTCTCTATGCCCTAACTTTTGCCTAAGCTGCCCTTTTCGGGTTTTTAGCTTAGCAGCCTTTATTTGCGTTGGAGTGCCCTAATTTTTGTTGGGAACTGATTGTCAAATTGAACATGCATAACAGGCATGGCAGAAATTCAAAATTTTGTCCCTGTCCCTAGGAACTCCTAATAGATGCATATAAATTAAGTAAAGCCTTCACTAAATAATTCTCTTCCTAGGTTAGCATGCAAAGGCTAGACATACCATAATTCTAAATTATATTCTAGCACATATAGTTTATACTAGGCATGTTATAACTCTAAGCTATAACCTAAGCATGTTATAACTCTAAGCTATAACCTAATCATAGAATAAACTAAGCATGCAAAACAACCTAAGCATAATTATTAAGTCTAAAAAAGCTTAAAGAAAAAGACCTAATAATTAAAAGAGAAAGAAAGAAAACTTACCAGTTGAAGTGTGCTTTAGCAGAACCTCCTTGCACAAGCCTCCAAGCGTAGGATAGGCTCTATGAGTATACACACGAACCCCTCCAACCAAAACCTCCCCGAGAGGAAGAACTAAGGAGCCACGAGTAGTTGCTAGACCGCTTCAGAAGCCCCACACAAAAATATAGATTAGAGGTGCTCGAATAAATTCAAGCTACTCAAAAAGAACTTGCTAGATTACCTGAGATATTTTTCTTTGCGAATCTCAACTTAGGATTTAGCTTTAAGATGTGGTGCAATTTGAAAGAGGTGAGGGAAAGCCTATATATAAGCTTGGGGATCAAAATATTGCTCCCCAAAAACCAATAACCCTATCCCATGCGGGTTATACACGCGAATCCAAAGGATCCGTATGATGACCCGTACGCACATAGCGTATAGCTCATGATATGTGCCATAAGGCAAGCCCTTGCAGGCTTCCCTTATGCCCGAGCCCAGCTTGCAGTGTCCCTCATGGGCTGCCTTTGTGCAGCCCCTTTTCATGGGCTACCGTGAACACTGCCCAGCAGTGTTCGCGTACCTTTCGATGTACTCCATGCAACCAAACTTGTACAAAATATATTTCGTACTTTTCAGTTTAACTCGCCAAATCAAAATTCCCTTTTAATCCCTTTCAAATAAATATTTATTTTTCGACCCTAATAAATCAATTACCGGTCAAAAATAAATTCCTTGGTCTATCCAAAATGATCTAATCATTTTTAACCAATTAAATAGTAATCCAATTATTAATATGTTATATTTTCGTAATAGAATAAATCTATTAGTTCTTTACTTAGTCCGATGAAGGTCCAAAGTGTGTTACCTTATAGGATCCCGAAGTATTGAGTTGTTAAGTCTTAACCAACCCTTATTCTAATGGAACCAATGGCTCGAGGTTCTATACCATGAATAGAACTCGATTACCTTAAACGACTGTAGTATGCCTCTACCAAGGGTCTACTATCATCCATTACTCAGAACATCATTTATGCTTATGACTTAATCCTGGCTAATGCAATAGTTAGCAATTGCGATGAACTCCTTCCATTCTTTAATATTAGTACCATCTGGTTTATAGGGCTTGGGTAAAGTGTTAACCCACTAATAGCAAGGTTGCTCTAAGATATCCCAGCTATTAACTTGTTACCAAAGTATATTGCCTTTTACCACAGTGTGTTTAACTTGAAACCATTTCTATCAAACACATACTCTGATCAAAGGTTTATGGCAAACATCACTTCAACAAATGGCTAGGTACAACTCCTTAATATATCCGAAGCGATGGATTCTTTTTGACTACTCAGTTTACTAACATGTTGTCATTACTATACCTGTAATCACCCCATAACACCCTAAATTAATGAGTGTGTAGGAATGACCCAAAGTATAGTAATAGTACCACACAAGGTAACTAGTATCTCAAGTATGAGGATATTCGCAAAGCTAATTGCATGAAGATAAACACTAACACATTGATATATATACACCAAGTGTTATCTTACTGCGATCTCCAATATATCTCCCAGATATATCCATGTGTCAAACTTAAGGCACCACCTTTAGGCCTTAGGAGATTGGTTGCGTGGACCCTTTCCAAGAAAGTTGACCACATGCTAGTCTTTCTGCTTCATCAATATCCTTTCTTGATGAAACTATGACTAGGGATAGTTTCGACATAATCATAATTACACATGAAGCAGGCTCCACCAAATATAGTCCAACTATAATTTCTCTGACTTTATGCAATGATACGTCAAGGACTTTTGTATTCATACATCAATGAATATATTTTAACTAGCTATAATATATATACAAACACATTGATATAAACAAAAGATTAAATGTCTTTATTGATTAGACAAAATATTTGTACTATTATATAATTAAGATATATCGCCCTAATTGCCTTAAGGGCATACACCATATCTAACAATTTTTTCCTGACCCGTTGGCGGAATACCGATCAGCGGGCTGCACCCTAATTTTTGCCCGAGCAGTAGAGGACCTCTGGTCGAGTGATTCATTATTTATTTCTTTTATTCTTTGTGCTGCCTTTTTATGATTTAATTCTTTTGACCTAGACATGATAATGCTTAAGCCTATCTTGATTTCCTGGATTCACGAACTCATTTTCATCCATATCCATAATCTTGATTCCTCCTTTGCCAAGGACTTTCTTAACTACGAATGATCCTTCCCAATTAGGCCAAAATTTGCCCCTAGCATTAGTTTTGACCTGGCGTAGCTGCTTGAGAACCAGATCACCTGCTTTGAGAGGTTGTTTTGGGTATCAAACTCTATTGTTGTAAGCTCAAGCCATGCGCTGCTATTAGATTTGTAGATGGTCAAGTGCTTTGAGCATCTTTTCATCTATTACATTTAACTGCTCGTACCTAGCCCTTGCATAATCTGACTCTTTTAACTAAGCTTCGAGTGCCACTCTTAGAGATCTTACTTTTGTTTCCATCGGTAACACAACTTCTATTCCATATACCAAGGGGAATGATGCCTAATCAGTGGGAGTTCTTATGCTAGTTCTATACCCCTAAATCGCAAAAGGGAGTTTATCAGCTCAGTCCCTATAAGTAGCCACTGCCTTTGACAAGATTTTCTTGACTTATTTAACGATCATCTTCCCTTTAAAGTTTCTGAAGGATTTTAGGCATCTTTTTGTGACCCAAGATTTTCGTTCCATTTTTCATGACCAGAGCCAGCCTACTGTTGATGCTCTCATAAGACTTCTTGGTCTTCTTTCTTGACAATGTGTACCCTTGTACCCTTTTCCCCCTTCATGAAGAAATATGGGCCGAGATTTGCTATTATCATGTTTGCTAAGCACTTTTATTATCTCTCTTTTATTTGGTGGTAGGTTTCAACCATTGGATATTTATACCATTGCGATGTTTTCAAAGTCAACTTCATTAATGAACATGATGATATTTTTTCACAATGTTGTTATTATGAGTGCATGGTGCCAATAGAATGGAATACTCGAGTGAAATGTGAATGAGTGATGCATCAATTTGTTCATGACATGTTTTTAAAAAGTACTGATGTTACAACTTATTCATGATATGCCTTATAAGCGGCATTGTTTACACTAAAAATATTTGCAACATTAAAAATTACATAATTTGAATCATCCTCCACAAGCAGAGGGCCTTGTTGGTCAACTTTGGTAATATTGATAGCTACATTGGTGGATCTAGTGTGCAGGTTTGCATGCGCTTGTTCAGCTGCTGCTCTTGCTAAGTTTTTGACAGCCTCGCTGATGGGATTTCCCTTCTCACTTCCTTGCAATTCTATCTCATAAGTAATGCTAGTGCCTTAGTGATGGATTCAATTGCTTCTTTCATTTTATCTTCTTCAGCATTCCCACATACTTCCACAGAAACTGAGATTTTAATCATGCAGACTTCCTTGAAATCATATACATTATTAAATATCTCAAAACTAGGGACTTTCTTACCCCTTGCTTTGACAGGTTCTTCCTCACCTGTGAATATCTTTTGCTTGACCTCAGCCCCTATCATGAGGCAGGACTAGGGCTTAGATTTCTTAACACTTGGGTGATTCCCCAAACTAGGTCTGAATGGTTATGGAAGAGGCAAAATACATTCCAGTATTCCATGCAGATTTTTCTCGAGCCGCTTACCTTTCACATAACCTCGCTTCATCATGATCTTTTCAATTTTAAGCAATATATACCCCTTAATTGAAAACTTTGTACCCTGGTGAGCTACAACCATCCTAGATTCCTTTTCTTCGGCCTCCATGTCTACTATAATAGATGGTTCATCAGCTTCAATGGTCACCAGCTTGCCATTATGAATGAGCTTAACTTTCTATTGGACTGTGGAAGGAATGGATCCTAATGCATGGAGCCAAGGTCGACCTAACAATAATGAGTAGGTGACGGGAATGTCAAGAACAGTGAATAAGACTTTGGATTTCACTCCCCCAACTGTAAATTCAGCTTCAAACACCCCAATAACACTTCTCTTTGTATCATCATATGCCCTTATAATAGCATTGGATTTCTCCAACATGTATTCATCCAGCCCAAAGTGAGGAAGGATCTTGACATGGCAGAGATTAAGAGCGAAAACATCATCCACCATAACATAGGGGATAGAATGATCAACGATTTGCACCTCATTAAAAAGTGCCTTGTTATTCTTCTTCCCCTCGGTCAAGAGGTCTAATCGATAAAACTTAATGGGTCATCTTGACCAGGAGGAGATCTCTCAATAAATTAAAATACTTCAACCAAAGTAGTGGAAGGTATAGCCTTTGTGCTTAATAACTTTTCTATCAAACCCTTACGATGATCTTCGGAGTCAATCAGAAGCTGCCAAATGATGTACTTGGCAGGGGTAACTTGCAACTACTGGATGAGAGGGGTGACTATTGAATCTTTCTTTTTAGTACCAACTTGGGTTTCAGTCTCTACAGCAGGCATAAAGGTGGGACCTGATTGATATTTGGAATGACCTGGATAACTACATCTCTGCCCCTTCTTCTTTTCGGGAGAGGATTGGGAGGAACCCTCCCACTTTGGGTAACATAAAACACCCCATATTTCATATAACTTCTCCCTTTGGAAGTTTCCACCAACAAGGTTAGCCCTTTGAGCTCATCATTCTCCAACACATAAGTTATGAGCGGATGACCTTTTTCCCGCCCGCGAGGACTGCGTGAGATGCGTCGCATGGGGGGAAATATAACTGGAGCTTTGAAGCATGCTGAGGGATTCACCCTTATTTTAGGCGTGATGAAAGCACTGATGTTGATGTTGAATTTTACTCCAATTTAGGTGTTAAAGGATACGAGATCAAAATCCTGTACTTAAAATAGTGTCACCACCCAGTTCAGCTCACCCGGGAAATTTTGGTACGATTTTCCCACCAGGTGGTAGACCGTACCTTAAGTAGAGATTTTGAGTACGGATGATGTTATCTATTTTTCATTGGGCCAAGTTAAGATATTTCATTCTTTCTAAATCGGTTTAATCCATCCTATTTATTTGTGTTTTCGATTATTATGTTGTTATCACGTTTATCAAGCAATCAAAGCAATAAATAAATTATTACAATTAAAATTATTACAAGGCTTCCAAATCCTATACATTTTTCTATGCAATAAATGAAATACCCAAAGGCCTAGACATGCATCTAACCTAAATCTACCCACACAAAATGGTTAGCACAAATACGGTATGTTGTACGAGGTGTATCACTTAGCATGTATAGTTAGGGGATAAAACAAGACTCAAGTTAGCGCAAACATGGCATATTCATTTGTTATGCATAAAGCCTGGTTGGAAGGCTAAAAATGAGATTTGAACGGTGTTTGCGAGAAAATTGTATTTTGACCAATATTTAGACTCAGTCGTTGTTTTCAACGGATTATTAGTGAAAATGCCACATGGTATGCGGTGGGGTCTGTTTTAGAAGGTTTTGGACCTGCATCATTACACTATACATCCTAGCTTCAGAAAATAAACTAGGTCAGAAATGAATGAAATAAAACAGGTTTCAAGAAGGTCATGCTATAGGAGACATGGCTGATCCCACCGGTGACATCAATGATGTCGCTAGAGGCATCAATCTGTAGGCAGGTTACATGGCTTTCTGAGTACCATAAAGAAAGGGTCCTATAAGAAAGTGAAGCCTTTGGGGAATGTGATGTCACTAGTGGTATCAGTGATGTCACTGGCAATATGAGTGATACTGCCAGCGATACCACATGTCTCCGGCAACTTCAATTTCTTACAGCAGCCGTAGGTAACGGTCAAAAAATGACTAAGAACCTGAAAACGAATGGAATTCAATAAGAATCAACACAAACAAGCAATATTAATGCCAAAGAGCTGTGAGACTCAGGATTTTTACCTCGGGGCAGTGAATCCACCTCTTCGTAAGCCAAAGAACACCTTCGGGGAGCTTGTAGTGATGATTTTGTAGTAAATCAGGTTCTTAAGTCTCTAAGTCCCTATTCAGATTGATTTTAACTTAATGTCTTCTAATTTTAAGCTTAATATCTGAAAGTTCAAAGAAGAAAAATTAGGAAAAATGGGTCAGAATCCATTTTCCTACCTTTTCTAATTCTTATCTCACTAAAATCTATTTTATCACTCTAGAATTTTGTGAATTCAAATTTTAGATTGTTCTTGTGTGTCCCAACCCCCTTATTTGGAACCCTAAGGCTTGTTTTTATAGGCAAATTAGGGTGGTCTTCGAGACCTTTCAGCCATTTTCACCTAAATGGCAAAAAAGAGACTGCCCAAGGAAGAAGAAGAAAGCTGACTATAGAAGCCCAATTTATCCATGCCGCCGACGACATGGATGATACCGTCGGCGGCATGGGGCGATAATGCTGGCGGCATCAGCTTTCAAAAAGCTGACTGCCAACGGGCCCACAAGCCTAAAAAGCTGCCAAACACGGGTCAAAGCAGGATTTTTGAATTTTAAAGGGCATTTTAATGGGTATTTAGAGATTTATTTAATTTTGGTGTAAATCATTGTTTCAAGCTCCTACTGGACGCATTATCTGCCACGTCGAACTAGATTCTACCAAGAATAAAGTTTGCAAGGAACATTATATTCGTAGTAAAAATTCTAAAGAGAACTTTTATTATGAGGCATTAAAATTGGGGACACATCATCATTATATTACGAGAGGGACTGCAAAATCCCATGCTCACAGGTTGCCCCTCGGGGGATCATTGCTGCCACATGTCAGTATGATCGTACAAAAGAGCAAGGGATAGGAACGATACTTGATGGATGATTATTTTGCCCCTTGGTCGGACTTGTGCTTTGTGGAAAGGATGCCCCTTGGTCAGACTTGTGCTTTGTGGATTGGTTGCCCCTTGGTCAGACTTGAGCTTCGCAGAGAGATTGCCCCTTGGTTAGACTTATGCTTTGTGGATTGGTTGCCTCTTGGTCAGACTTATGCTTTGTGGATTGGTTGCCCCTTAGTCGGACTTATGCTTCGCGGAGAGATTGCCCCTTAGCCAGAGTTATGCTTTATGGATTGGTTGCCCTTTGGTCGGACCTATGCTTTAAGAAAAGATTGCCCCTTGGTCAGACTTATGCTTTGTAGATTGGTTTCCCCTTGGTCGGACTTATGCTTTCTAGATTGGTTGCCCCTTGGTCAGACTAATGCTTTGTAGATTGGTTCCCCATGGTCGGACTTATGCTTTGTAGATTGGTTGCCCCTTGGTCGGACTTATGCTTTATGGATTGATTGCCCCTTGGTCAGACTTATGCTTTGCGGAGAGATTGGCCCTTGGTCGGACTTATGCTTTGTGGATTGGTTGCCCCTTGGTCGGACCTATGCTTTGCGGAGAGATTGCCCCTTGGTCGGACTTATGCTTTGTAGATTGGTTGCCCCTTGGTAACACTTATGCTTTGTGGATTGGTTACCCCATGGTCAGACTTATGCTTTGTGGATTGGTTGCCCCTTGCTCAGACTTATGCTTTGTGGATCGGTTGCCCCTTTGTCGGACTTATGATTTGTGGATTAGTTGTCCCTTGGTCGGACTTATGCTTTATTGATTGGTTTCCCCTTGGTCAGACTTATGCTTTATGGATTGGTCGCCTCTTGGCTGAACTTATTGTTTATAGGTTAGTAGAGTGTAGTTCAGGGTCATTCCATAATCTCCAATGATTTTCTGGGGATGAATTTGAAGATCGATATGTATAGGGTCATGCCGTAATCTCCAGTTAGTGGATAGGGGTGAATAGAGACTATATCAAGGATCTTCAATTGGCGTTCCAAGGGTGAACCTAAAGATTGACGTGTATCAAGTCATGCCGTAATCTCCAATGATGTTCCGAGGGATGAATTTGAAGATCAGTACGTATAGGGTCATGCCATAATCCCCGATTAGCGGACAGGGGTGATCAGTATGTATCACGGATCTTTAGTTAGCATTCTAAGGGTGAACCTAAAGATTGACATGTACCGGGTCATGGCATAATCTTGAGTTGGCGTACAGAATGAGTATATTGGGTTTGCCGTTGTGGCTTTGTGTCTACAAAGAATAGAATGAGAACAAGATTAGAAAAGTTTTAGATGACTTTTTTACTGCTTGATCAATTTTGTGAAACAAAAATATTTTTGAACTGTGAGAGGACGACCTTTTTCTTACCTGCGAGGACCGCGTGAGATGCATCGCACGGGGGAAATATAACTAGCTTTGTGAAGCATGCTGAGGGATTGACCCTTGTTTTAGGCCTGATGAAAGCACTGATGTTGACATTGAATTTTAGTCCAATTTTGGTGTTAAAGGATATAGGATCAAAATCTCGTACTTAAAATAGAGTTGCCACCCGGTTCAGCTCAACCGAGAAATTTTGGTACAATTTTCCCACCAGGTGGTAGACCGTACCTTAAGTAGAGATTCTGAGTTTGGATGATGTTATCTATTTTTAATTGGGCCAAGTTGAGATATTTTATTCTTTCTTAATCGATTTAATCCATCCTATTTATTTGTGTTTTCTGTTATTATGTTGTTATCACATTTATCAAGTAGTCAAAGCAATAAATAAATTATTACAGTCATCCAAAAATAAATGCGGAAATTAAAATAATTACAAGGCTTCCAAATCCTATACATTTTTCTATGCGATAAATGAAATACTCGAAGGGCTAGACATGCATCTAACCTAAATCTACCCGCACAAAATGGTTAGCTCAAATATGGCATGTTGTACGAGGTGTATCTAGTCAGGGGATAAAATAAGACTCAAGTTAGCACGAACATGGCATATTCATTCATTATGTCATAAAGCCCGGTTGGATGGCTAAAATGAGATTTGAACAGCATTTGTGGGAAAAATCTATGTTAACTAAATTTTAAACTCGGTTGTTGTTTTTACCGGATTATTAGTGAAAATGCCACATGGTATGAGGTGGGGTCTATTTTTAGAAGGTTTTGGACCTTCATCGCTACACTGTACATCCTAGCTTTGGAAAATAACTAGGTCAAAAATGAACGAAATAAAATAACTGTCCAGAAGGTCATGCTACTGACAACATGGCTAATACCACTGGCAACATCAATGATGTCTGTAGAGGCATCAGTCTGTAGGCAGGTTACATGGCTTTCTGAGTACCATAAAGGAAGGGTCCTACAAGAAAGTGAGGCCTCTGGAGAATGTGATGTCACTAGCGGTATCAGCGATGCCGCTATTGACATGAGTGATACCGTCGGTGACACCAAATGTCTCCGGTGACTTCAATTTCTTGCAGTAGCTGTAGGTAACAATCAAAAAATGACCAAGAACCTGAAAATGAATGCAAATCAACAAGAATCAGCATAAACAAGCAATATTAATGCCAAAGAGCTTTGAGACTCAGGATTTTTACCTGGGGGCCGTGAATCCACCGCTTCGTGAACCAAGGAACACCTCCTTAGAGCTTGTAGTGATGATTTGGTAGTAAATTGGGTTCTTAAGTCTCTAAGTCCCTATTTAGATTGATTTTAACTTTATGTCTACTAATTTTAAGCTTAATATTAGAGAGTTCAAAGAAGAAAAATTAGGAAAAATGGGTTAGAATCCATTTTCCTACCTTTTCTAATTCTTATCTTACTAAAATCTATTTTCTCACTCTAGAATTTTATAAATTCAAATTTTGGATTGTTCTTGTGTGTCCCCCCTATTTGGAATCTTAAGGCTTGTTTTTATAGGCAAATTGGGGTGGTCTTCTAGACCTTTCAACCATTTTCACCGAAATGGCAAAAAAGAGACTGCCCATGGAAGAAGAAGAAAGCTGAATGCAGAAGCCCAATTTGTCCATGCTGCCAGTGACATGGATGATATCACCGGTGGCATAGGGCGATAATGCTAGTGGCATCAGATTTTAGAAACCTGACAGCCAGCGGGCCTATAAGCTTAAAAAGCTGCCAAACACGTATCATAGGGGTCAAAGCGAGATTTTTGAATTTTAAAGGGCAATTTAATCAGTATTTAGAGATTTATTTAATTTGGGTGTAAATCATCGGTTCAAGATCCTACCGGAAGCGTTATCGGCCATGCCGAACTGGATTCTACCAAGAATAAAGTTTGCAAGGAACATTATGATGGTAATAAAAATTGTAAAGTGAACTTTTATTATGAGGCATTAAAATTGCGGACACGTCATCATCATCTCCCGAGAGGGACTGCAAAATCTCGTGCTCACAGGTTGCCCCTCAGGTGATCATTACTGCCACATGTCAGTATGATCGGGCGAAAGAGCAAGGGATAGGAATGATACCTGATGGATGACTGGTTTACCCCTTGGTCGGACTTGTGCTTTGTGGAAAGGATGCCCCTTGGTCATACTTGTGCTTTATGGATTGGTTGCCCCTAGGTCAGACTTGAGCTTCACGGAGAGATTGCCCCTTGGTCGGACTTACGCTTTATAGATTGGTTTCTCCTTGGTCGAACTTATGCCTTGTGGATTGGTTACCCCTTGGTCGAACTTATGCTTCGCGAAGAGATTGCCCCTTAGTTGGACTTATGCTTTGTGGATTGGTTGCCCCTTGGTCGTACCTATGCTTCATGAATAGATTGCCCCTTGGTTGGACTTATGCTTTGTAGATTGGTTGCCCGTTGGTCGGACTTATGCTTTATAGATTGGTTGCCCGTTGGTCGGACTTACGCTTTATAGATTGGTTGCCCCTTGGTCGGACTTACGCTTTGTAGATTGGTTGCCCCTTGGTCGGACTTATGCTTTATGGATAGGTTGCCCCTTGGTTGGACTTATGCTTTCTGGATTGGTTGCCCCTTGGTCGGACTTATGCTTTACAGAGAGATTGCCCCTTGGTTTGACTTATGCTTTGTAGATTGGTTGCCCCTTGGTCTGACCTATGCTTCGTAGAGAGATTGCCCCTTGGTCGGACTTATACTTTGCAGATTTATTGCCCCTTGGTCGGACTTTTGCTTTGTAGATTGGTTGCCCCTTGGTCGGACTTATGCTTTGTGGATTGGTTGCCCCTTGGTCAGACTTATGCTTTGTGGATTGGATGCCCCTTTGTTGGACTTATGCTTTGTGGATTGGTTGTCCTTTGTTCAGACTTATGCTTTCTAGATTGGTTTCCCCTTGGCCGGACTTATGCTTTGTGGATTGGTCGCCTCTTGGTTGGACTTATTATTTGTAGGTCAGTGGAGTGTAGTTCAGGGACATTCTATAATCTCCAATGATGTTCTGGGGGGTGAATTTGAAGATCGGCATGTATAGGGTAATGCCGTAATCTCCGGTTAGCAGATAAGGGTGAATAGAGACTGTATTAGGGATCTTCAGTTGGCGTTTCAAGGGTGAACTTACAGATTGACATGTACGGGGTCATGCCGTAATCTCCAATGATGTTCCGAGGGATGAATTTGAAGATCGGTATGGATAAGGTCATGCCATAATCTCCAATTAGCGGACAGGGGTGAACAGAGACTATATCACAGATCTTCAGTTGGCGTTCTAAGGGTGAACCTAAAGATTGACATGTACTGGGTCATGCCAAAATCTCCGGTTGGCGTATAAAATGAGCATATCGGGTTTGCGATTATGGCTTTGTGCCTACAAAGAATAGAATGAGAACAAGATTAGACAAATTTTAGATGACATTTTTAATGCTTGAATGATTTTGTGAAACAAAAATATTTTTGAACTATGAGTGGATGACTTTTTTCCCGCTTACGACTACCGCATGAGATGCGTCGTATGGGGGGAAATATAACTAGCGCTGTGAAGCATGCCGATGGATTGACCCTTATTTTAGGTGTGATGAAAGCACTGATGTTGAAGTTGAATTTTAGTCCAATTTAGGTGTTAAAGGATATGAGATCAAAATTTTGTACTTAAAATAGAGTTACCACCCGGTTCAGCTAAACAGGGAAATTTTGGTACAATTTTCTGACTAGGTGGTAGACCGTACGTTAAGTAGAGATTTCGAGTTTGGATGATGTTATCTATTTTTATTTGGGCCAAGTTATGATATTTCATTCTTTCTTAATCGGTTTAATCCATCTTATTTATTTATGTTTTCGGTTATTATGTTTATTATCGTGTTTATCAAGCAGTCAAAGAAATAAATAAATTATTACAGTCATCTAAAAATATATGTGGAAATTAAAATTATTACAAGGCTTCCAAATCCTATTCATTTTTCTATGCGATAAATGAAATACCTGAAGGCCTAGACATGCATCTAACCTAAATCTACCTGAACAAAATGGTTAGCACAAATACGGCACATTGTACGAGGTATATCACTTAGCATGCATAGTCAGGGGACAAAACAAGACTCGAGTTAGTGCAAACATGGCATATTCATTCATTATGTCGTAAAGCTCGGTTGGATTGCTAAAAATGAGATTTGAACAACGTTTGTAGGAAAATTTTGTTTTGACCAAATTTTAAACTCGGTCGTTGTTTTAACAGGATTATTAGTGAAAATACCACATGGTATGAGGTGGGGTCTATTTTCAGAAGATTTTGGACCTTCGTCATTACACTAGACATCCTAGCTTTAGAAAATAAACTAGGTCAGAAATGAACAAAATAAAAAAGCTGTCCAAAAGGTCATGCCATGGGCGACATGGCTGATGCCGCCGGTGACATCAATGATGTCTCTAAAGGCATCAGTCTGTAGGCAGTTTACATGGCTTTCTGAGTACTATAAAGAAAGGGTGTTACAAGAAAGTAAGGCCTCTGGGGAATGTGATATGGCTAGCGGTATCACCGATGTTGCTGGCGACATGAGTGATATCGCCGGCGTCACCACATGTCTCTGGCAACTTCAATTTCTAGCAGCAGCCGTAGGTAACGGTCAAAAAATTACCGAGAACCTGAAAACGAATGCAAATTAACAAGAATCAGCACAAACAAGCAATATTAATGCCAAAGAGCTTTAAGACTCAGGATTTTTACCTTGGGGCCGTGAATCCACCTCTTTGTGAACTAAGGAATACCTCCGGGGAGCTTGTAATGATGATTTGGTAGTAAATTGGGATCTTAAGTCTCTAAGTCCCTATTCAGATTGATTTTAACTTAATGTCTACTAATTTTAAGCTTAATATCAGAGAGTTCAAAGAAGAAAAATCAGAAAAAATGGGTCAGAATCCATTTTCCTACCTTTTCTAATTCTTATCTCACTAAAATCTATTTTCTCACTCTAGAATTATGTAAATGCAAATTTCAGATTGTTCTTGTGTGTCCCCCCTATGTGGAACCCTAAGGCTTGTTTTTATAGGCAAATTAGGGTGGTCTTCGAGTCCTTTCAGCCGTTTTCATCGAAATGGCAAAAAAGAGACTGCCCAAGGAAGAAGAAGAAAGCTAACTACAGAAGCCCAATTTGTCCATGCCACCGGCGACATGGATGATACCGCCAACAGCATGGGGCGATACTACTGGCGGCAACTGCTTTTAAAAAGCTGACTACCAGCGGGCCTACAAGCCTAAAAAGCTGCCAAACACGGGTCAAAGGGGTCAAAGCGTGATTTTTGAATTTTAAAGGGCATTTTAAGGGGTATTTAGAGATTTATTTAATTTTGGTGTAAATCATCGATTCAAGCTCCTACCGGACGCGTTATCGGCCATGCCGAACTAGACTCTATCAAGAATAAAGTTCACAAGGAACATTATATTGGAAATAAAAATTCTAAAGAGAACTTTTATTATGAGTCATTAAAATCGGGGACACGGATGCACCTTATTCAGGCTTGTGCTTTGAGAATTGGTTGCCCCTTGGTCGGACTTGAGCTTCACGGAGAGATTGCCCCTTGCTCGGACTTATGCTTTATGGATTAGTTGCCCCTTGGTTGGACTTATGCTTTGTCGGATGGTTGCCCTCGGTCGGACTTATGCTTCGCGGAGAGATTGCCCCTTAGTCCAACTTATGCTTTGTGGATTGGTTGCCCCTTGGTCGGACCTATGCTTTACAAAGAGATTGCTGCTTTGTCGGACTTATGCTTTGTAGATTGGTTGCCCCTTGGTTAGACTTATGCTTTATAGATTGGTTGCCCCTTGTTCGGACTTACGCTTTATAGATTGGTTGCCCCTTGGTCGGACTTATGCTTTCTAGATTGGTTGCCCCTTGGTCGGACTTATGCTTTGTGGATTGGTTGCCCCTTGGTCGGACTTATGCTTTGCGAAGAGATTGCACCTTGGTCGGACTTATGCTTTGTGTATTGGTTGCCCCTTAGCCGGACCTATGCTTCGTGGAGAGATTGCCCCTTGGTCGGACTTATGCTTTGTAGATTGGTTGCCCCTTGGTCGGAATTTTGCTTTGTAGATTGGTTGCCCCTTGGTCGGACTTATGCTTTGTAGATTGGTTACCCCTTGGTCGGACTTATGCTTTGTTGATTGGTTGCCCCTTGGTCGGACTTAGGCTTTCTGGATTGGTTGCCCCTTTGTCGGACTTATGCTTTGTGGATTGGTTGTCCGTTGGTCGGACTTATGCTTTATGGATTGGTTTCCCCTTTGTCGGACTTATGCTTTGTGGATTGGTCACCTCTTAGTCAGACTCATTGTTTGTCGGTCAGTGGAGTGTAGTTCAGGGTCATTCTGTAATCTCCAATGATGTTCTAGGGGATGAATTTTAAGATCGGTATGTACAGGGTCATGCAGTAATCTTTGGTTAGCAGATAGGGGTGAACAAAGACTGTATCAGGGATCTTCTGTTGGGGTTCTAAGGGTGAACCCAAAGATTGACATGTACCGGGTCATGCCGTAATCTCCAATGTTGTTTCAGGGGATGAATTTGAAGATCAGTATGTACAGGGTCATGCTATAATCTCCGATTAGAGGATAAGGGTGAATATAGACTGTATCACGGATCTTTAGTTGGCATTCCAAGGGTGAACCTGAAGATTGACGTACACCGGGTCATGCCATAATCTTCGGTTGGCATACAGAATGAGCATATCAAGTTTGCAGTCTTGGCTTTATGCCTGCAAAGAGTACAATGAGAACAAGATTGGACAAATTTTAGATGACATTTTTACTGCTTGATCAATTTTGTGAAACAAAAATATTTTTGAACTGTGAGTGGATGACCTTTTTCCCGCCTGTGAGGACCGTGTGAGATGCGTTGCACGGGGGGAAATGCAACTGCGCTATGAAGTGTGCCGAGGGATTGACCCTTATTTTAGGCATGATGAAAGCACTGATGTTGACATTGAATTTTAGTCCAATTTAGGTGTTAAAGGATATGAGATCAAAATCCCGTAGTTAAAATATAGTTGCCACCCGATTCAGCTCAATCAGGAAATTTGGTACAATTTTCCCACCAGATGGTAGACCGTACCTTAAGTAGAGATTCTGCGTTAGGATAATGTTATCTATTTTTAATTGGGCAAAGTTAAGATATTTCATTCTTTCTTAATCAGTTTAATCCATCCTATTTATTTGTGTTTTTAGTTATTATGTTGTTATCGCATTTATCAAGCAGTCAAAGCAATAAATAAATTATTACAGTCGTCCAAAAATAAATGCGGAAATTAAAATTATTACAAAATCCTATACATTTTTCTATGCGATAAATGAAATACCCGAAGGCCTAGACATGCATCTAACCTAAATCAACCTACACAAATACGGCACATTGTACGAGGTGTATCATTTAGCATGCGTAGTCAGGGGCCAAAACAAAACTCGAGTTAGCACGAACATGGCATATTCAATCACTATGTCATAAAGCCCAGTTGGATGGCTAAAAATGAGATTTCAACGGCGTTTGCGGCTAATTTCTATTTTGACCAAATTTTAAACTCAGTCGTTGTTTTAACCGAATTATTAGTGAAAATGCCATATGGTATGAGGTGGGGTCTATTTTCAGAAGGTTTTGGACCTTCGTCGTTACACTGTACATCCTAACTTTGTAAAATAAACTAGGTCGGAAACGAACGAAATAAAATAGCTATCTAGAAGGTCATGCCACCGGTGACATGGCTGATGCCGCTGGCGATATGGCTGATGTCTGTAGAGGCATCAGTCTGTAGGCAGGTTACATGGCTTTCTGAGTACTAGAAAGAAACGGTCCTACAAGAAAGTGAGGCCTCTAGGGAATGTGATGTCGCTAGAGGTATCAGCGATATCGCTGGCGACTTGAGTGATACTGCCGGTGACACCACATGTCTCCAGTGACTTTAATTTCTTGCAGCAGCCATAGGTAATGATCAAAAAATGACCGAGAACCTAAAAACGAATGAAAATCAACAAGAATTAGCACAAACAAGCAATATTAATGCCAAAGAGCTTTGAGACTTAGGATGTTTACCTCGGAGCCGTGGATCCACCTCTTTGTGAACCAAGGAACACCTCCAGGGAGCTTGTAGTGATGATTTGGTGGTAAATTGGGTACTTAAGTCTCTAAGTCCCTATTTAGATGAATTTCAACTTAACGTCTACTGATTTTAAGCTTAATATCAGAGAGTTCAAAGAAGAAAAATCAGGAAAAATGGGTCAGAATCCTTTTTCCTACCTTTTCTAATTCTATCTCACCAAAATCTATTTTCTCACTCTAAAATTCTGTAAATTCATATTTCAGATTGTTCTTGTGTGCCCCCATATTTGGAACCCTAAGTCTTGTGTTTATATGCAAATTGGGGTGGTCTTCGAGACCTTTCAGCCATTTTCACTGAAGCGGTAAAAAAGAGACTACCCCAGGAAGAAGAAGAAAGCTGACTGCAGAAGCCTGATTTGTGCATGTCGCCGGCGACATGGATGATACTGCCGGCAGCATGGGGCGATGTTGCTAGCGACATTAGCTTTCAAAAAACTGACTGTCAGCTAGCCCACAAGCCTAAAATGCTACCAAACACGGTCAAAGGGGTCAAAGCGGGATTTTTAAATTTTAAAGGGCATTTTAATGGGTATTTAGAGATTTATTTAATTTGGGTGTAAATCATTGATTGAAGCTCCTACCAGATGCGTTATTGACCACACCAAACTGAATTCTACCAAGAATAAAGTTTGTAAGGAACATTATATTGGTAATAAAAATTCTAAAGAGAACTTTTATTATGAGGCATTAAAATCGGAGACACATCATAATCATCTCGCGAGAGGGACTGCAAAATCCCATGCTCACAGGCTACCATTCGAAGGATCATTGCTGCCACATGTTAGTATGATCGTATCAAAGAGCAAGGGATGGGAATGATACCTGAGGGATGATTGGTTTGCCCCTTGGTCAGACTTGTGCTTTGTGGAAAGGATGCCCCTTTGTTGGACTTGTGCTTTGCGGATTGGTTGCCCCTTGGTCGGGCTTGAGCTTCACGGAGAGATTGCCACTTGGTTGGACTTATGCTTTATGGACTGATTGCCCCTTGGTCGGACTTAAGCTTTATGGATTGGTTGCCCCTTGGTCAGACTTATACTTTACAGCGATATTGCCCCTTAGTCGGACCTATGCTTCGCGGAGAGATGGCCCCTCGGTCGGACTTATGCTTTGTAGATTGGTTGCTCCTTGGTCAGACTTATGCTTTGTATATTGGTTGCCCCTTGGTCAAACTTATGCTTTGTAGACTTGTTGCACCTTGGTTGGACTTATGCTTTATGGATTGGTTGCCCCTTGGTCGGACTTATGCATTATGGATTGGTTGCCCCTTGGTTGGACTCATGCTTTGTAGAGAGATTGCCCCTTAGTTGGACTTATGCTTTGTGGATTGGTTGCCCCTTTGTCAGACCTAGGCTTTGCGGAGAGATTGCCCCTTGGTCGGACTTATGCTTTGTAGATTGGTTGCCCCTTGGTTGGACTTATGCTTTATAGATTGGTTGCCCATTGGTAAGACTTATGCTTTATAGATTGGTTGCCCCTTGGTCGGACTTATGCTTTATGGATTGGTTGCCCCTTGGTCGGACTTATGCTTTGTGGATTGGTTGCCCCTTGGTCGGACTTATGCTTTGTGGATTGGTTGGCCCTTGGTTGGACTTATGGTTTGTGGACTGGTTGCCCCTTGGTCGGACTTATACTTTGTGGATTGGTCATCTCTTGGTTAGACTTACAGTTTATAGGTCGGTGGAGTGTAGTTCAGGGTCATTCAATAATCTCCAATTATGTTTTAGGGGATGAATCTGAAGATCGGTATGTATAAGGTCATGCCGTAATCTCCGGTTAGCGGACAAGGGTGAACAAAGACTGTATCAAGGATCTTCTGTTGGTGTTCCAAAGGTGAACTCTAAGATTGACATGTATTGGGTCATGCTGTAGTCTCCAATGATGTTCCAGGGGATGAATCTGAAAATCCGTATGTATAGGGTCATGTTGTAATCTCTAGTAAGCAGACAGGGGTGAACAGAGACTATATCAGGGATCTTCGGTTAGCATTCCAAGGGTGAACCCGAAGATTGACATGTACCGGGACATGCCGTAATCTCCAGTTGGCGTACAAAATGAGCATATTGGGTTTGCAATTGTGGCTTTATGCCTGTAAAGAGTAGAATGAGAACAAGATTAGACAGATTTTAAATGACGTTTTTATTGCTTGATCTATTTTATGAAACATAAATATTTTTGCCCCTTCGGTCAATAGTAAAAATGTAATAATAAAAAGTACAAGGGTTTTAGAAGTCCTGAGATGTCAGGGCTAGAGCCAGGATTTCACTGAGGATGGCTGAAAAAAAGGCATGGAGATGAGTTGATATCATTGGCGACATGGATGATATTGCTAGCAATTTAAGGTGATGTGTCCAGCGATGTAATTGGCACGTCGTAGGTTTGACCGGTCAAACACATTCAAAACTAAAATCGGTGGAGATAATGTTGCTAGCGGTATGGAATGATGCCGTCGATGACATGGACTGGCAGTTTCAGATAAATTAAAACTCCTTGAATTCCACGTGAGGGTTTTAAAAGGAAGTAAAACTCCTTCTCTTCCTCATTCTGCATATACAGAAACCGCACCCCCTTTGCTCCATACTTCTCCAAACCTTTCACTTTCTTCTCTATTCTAACCGTGAAGAGAATTGCCCATGCTCTCAAGGGAAAATCCGCTAAGGCTAGGGAGAGCCTGCCCGATTCCTCCATTGAGGGGCTGAAACTTCTCTCGATTCCCGTTGCTTATGGTTTAAAGGAGACGGCCAAGATGTATAGGTGCAGGATCAATTCCCCTATCACCAACCTGACCCTAGATAAGGATAAACATCTTTGCTACATCTAGGTAATCCTGCAAAACTCGAAATTCTTCTTTTTGGGTTGAGTTTCAGTTCCAACTTTATGCTTGAAATTGTGCTGTGATAGGAGTTATAAGCGTGAAATAGATTGATTAAAAACTGATATTGCATGTTTTTGGTTTGATTTTTACTGTTCTTAGGCTTAGGATTTGATTAATTGTGATTTTGGGGTTTTGGCGCGATGTATGCGAGGTTGTGATGTCATTAGCGACATTAGTGATGCCGCCAGCGGCATTAGGCCTTGCAAAAAGGCCTAGGAAGAGATGTCATTTCTACTTAAGGTGATGCCGCCAGTGGTATAATGATGTCACCGGCGACATCGCTTCTAACAGAAGCAACATTAGCAGCCTTCCAGTAGGTACCAATGGTGAGAAAATGAACTGGGACTTATCTGTTTTGCTTCTAATTTTTACAGCCGCACAGACTGACTTACACCAGAGGTATAGGTACAATCGGCGAGTAGTGGCACCACGTATCGGAGAAGGATCCCAAACTTGCACTGGCCATTAACGTGATGGGTTTCAGAGACTTGGCCCAAATTATGCCCATGTTAATGCCGAAGCTTTCCCATCTGGCTGTGATGGCTCTTACAAAGAGGTGGTCCGAAACCTCCCGTACTTTTCACTTTTCATTTGGAGAGGTGACAATCATGCCTTCTAATGTTGTGGCTACGACCGGGCTCCCATGGATGGATGAGGTCATTCATTTTGATGCCTACATGGACAAGTATCACAAGGAGAAGCCTGTGGTGAGGTGAGTGAAGCAGCTATTTGGCTTGAAGCCCATCTCATGGTGGTTATCCTATGGTGAGCTACACCAATACTAGACTACAGCGGATGTGGTGCCCCAGGATGATAGAGACGCTTACGTCTGCTCTTTCATGATCTCCTTGCTCACCTTATTGTTCTTCCCAGTTTTGGGGAGTAAGATCAACTATGGGCTGATATCGGCATTGAGGATGTAGCAGGCATCCGTAAGAAGAATTGGCTGAGGGCCATCCTAACGCAGATGTACCATAGGCTAGATTTAGGTGCTCAGAAGAAGGGGTGGGCCCTTCATCTCAGCCATCTGCTACTTCAGGTATACCTTCCTTGTAAGCATTTTACTTGATTGTGCATGTTTCATTTACTGTGGATGTTTTTGAACTGATTAATTGTTACTTGTACAGGCCTAGGCTTTCGAGCACCAGATCCTTCCGCCGGTCGAGTTCAAGAAGGTCATGCCGCCGGGTTCCCATTTTCTCACCTGTTGGTGCACTGGTATTAGCGGGAAGGCCAAGTACCCTATGAAGTATAGGGAGGTCTTGAGGAGCATGCGACTGAGCTTGGTATACGATCATTTGATTTAGCCCTCGTTTCACACTTAGAACAAAACATTAGTAAACAAAAAGCGCTTATGAATTTACGTTATACTTACATTGGTTGTTTGCTTGGCTATCTGATTAGGTTATTCATGATCCCTTTGATGGGGTAGAGAGCTTAGTGGAGGTGGTGAGAGTCTGGAAAGAAGTTGATGATCGCCGGCTTGTTGTGGAGTGCCCTTTATCCCAGCAGTGGTACTCAGGGGAGCGCATCCGAGGCTGGAGGTTTGTTACCATTACTGATAGACCCGTGCCTACTATTCCTCCTAAAGGCCTATGGTGGCCCCATCTGGTGATTACATCTGAGGCTGATAAAGCCGATTACATCGGGGGGGATGGCCTGGTCATCCCTAGCATTCCAGGCTCCTATGAGCGGCACCAGTAGTGCCTACTCCCCTTGTGCCCTTGCATCCATAGGGATGATACAATTGAGTACCACAATGAACAAAGGCTGGAGGAGGAGAAGAAGTGGCTCAAAGGTATTATGGATGATGTTGAGGATGAGGAAGAGGAGGAGGAGCAGGAGGAGGAAGAAGCCGAGGGTAGCGGTGAAGCTGAGGGAGAGGATAAGGTCAGTGAGAATGTGGCTGGAGGGGACGTGTTGATGTATCATGAGGAGCGCCTTGCCCTTTTGAGGTATGATTGTGTTTATGTACATGTGTTGGTAGTTGTTTGGATTAAAAAATGCTTGCTTTTTGTGTTTTTCAGGAACCCACAAGGAAAAGAGGTCGGGCCGAAGAGAGCGGGACATGATACTATGGTGTACCTAAGGGCATTGACTTTGTGGAGGGGCGCTTGTCCAATCCCCTAGAGACTAAGTTCATACTTATGAACTTAAGTGGTGAGTTCCAGCCTAGGAGCATAGGATCAAGCAGGCATCCACCGATCTTTATACCAAAAAATACCACTTACGTAAGGCTCTACATAATTCTAAACATATTCTTGCGATAACCCTTTATGGAGTTCTTTTGATTGCCCCTTTGGATTCTTCAGGTTGCCTGGAGTGAGGCGGAGCGGTTGGCTAAAAATGGCTTCACTCTTAGGGACACTCTTATTGGTCAATATTTACTCGTTCAGGTATATTCCCTGTTATGACATGCCAAAATAAGATAAAATGTATGTATAGATGCTATGAATGATGTGCATTATTGACCTTTTCCTTGGTTTGCAGGATTTTTTAGCCCTTTCCCTACTGAATGTCGATGCGGCCCGGTGGAGATATGAGGAGGAGACTGCAGCAGTCCGACATCATGTGAGGGACCTTGAGGGTCAATTGGAGGCTACTATTCAAGAGAGGAGGAGCAAACAAAACTTGGGTCGCGTGCACCCCAGTAGTACTAGTTGTAAAGGAGTGAAGATCTCGGCCGGCTAGAGCCCATCTTTTATAGCTAAGGAGACTAGCAGCATCCCAATGAATTAGGGAAGAGAGGAGGATGAGGTTGATGATTGGCTAGTAGGCCCTAAGGACGTTTCATCTCGTCAGCCCGGCAGTGGCGGGCATGCATAGATTCATACTTTCATTTTTGCTTTTCATTTTTGATTTTGGTTTGCACCCTCAATTCATTGGGGTTTGATTGGTTCTAGGATTTCGGATGTTGGATAATTTTGGTTGCATTTAGATTTAGCGATGTGATATTTGAATGCTGTGTGCCTCCAGGCTTTTTACTTTGAATAAAATGGATTACAGTTGGACAGGTATTGGAATTATGCTACATGGTTGTTTACAGGTTTTTGCTTAGGTCTGAAATGATAAACATGCTTCTGATACCGTTGGTGTCATCATTCATATCACTAGGTGCATCACCTCAAAACTGCCCACACCCATGCCGCTAGCGGCATCAACTGATATCGCCCAAAACAACCCATATCACCGACGGCATCAACTGCCTAGAAACCCACATTTGGCCATTTCTTCCAATTCTGCTATAGCAAGCCACACTCAACAGCTATGGGGCTTCCTGCAAAGCCTGAAAAATGTAGATTAGAGGGAACTGGAGAAATTTGGGCTTCTCTTTTTGCTATATTTACTCATTTTATTTTATTATTATTATTTTTTTTGTCTCTCTCTTTTTTTGACTCTAACTTATGCATAGATTGCCCTAAGGGGTTTTCAATCTAACGAGTCTTATCTTAATTTTTGCCTCGACCGCCCTTTTTGGGTTTTCATTCTAGCAGACTTATTCCAACTTTTGCATAGACCTAAATGTTTTCAGTCTATCCAGATTCTTGAAAAGAAACACTGATGAGCTTGAAGCATCTCTAATTAAGCTTACTTGTGATGTTTCCTTCTCTTAGTCGCCAGGCATTCATACATTCACAAGCATAGAGGTTTCAGTACAAAAGACAATTTTATCAAGTGAATTTAATTTTAGTGCAAGATGTTGGCAATCATTTCCATTAATCAAACTCCTAGTGTTAACCAGCCTTTACAGATTTTCAAGTTAACATCTCACTGTTTTTCTCTCATGCCCTAATTTTTGTCTGAACCACCCTTTTTGAGTTTTTAGTTTAGCAGGCAACATTGACTTATCTCCTAATTTTTGCACGACCAGTTTGCAGGATAACGACCGTCGGGTGTCACCCTAATTTTTGTCCGATCAATAAAAGACCAAAAGGCGTGTGATTATCATATTTATTTTTTGGTGTGCGACTTTTCTAATTTATTTCTTTTGTTTAGACCTGACAACACTTAAGCCTATCCTGGTTGACTAGGTTGATGAACTTGCTCTTGTCCGTGCTGATGACTTTGATAGCCCTGCTCATTCGGTATCATCTTTGGCCACATGACATCCTTCTCAATTTGATCTGAACTTTTTATTAACGTCGGTGTCGGAAGGTTCCAGATGCTTCAATGTCGGGTCTATGACTCTTGGAGTGGGTATTAGGTATGTACTTTGCTGTTGTGTTCTTGGTTGTGCCTATGCAGATTCTCCAAGGTTCTTAGTGTCCATTCAATTTTCGCCTGGATCACCCGATTCATTCTGACCTTCAAAGATACATCGGGTAACCTTACTTTGACTTAGATTGGCCACATTGCAAGGAGTTTAGTTTGTGGGAGTTTTAGTGCTTACACAGAGCCTTCTTGGTTGATTTGATTGCCGTTCTGATTGCTCCTTCCATTTATGATTTGTACAACCCTTCCTAGTTTGGCCTGAATTTGCCCCTTGTACCGGTGGTGGAGGGTTTTGACCAAGTGACATTTGGTTCGAGGGTCTTTTACTTGGTGCCTTTGAAGGGTGAAATGGTAGCTTGTTTTGCTAATTTACTTGGCAAGCTGATCGCGACTTCAGTTGTGCGCTTATCTTTGCAGCTTGTGGGGGAAAGGTGCTTGCTCTCATACTTTATGCTCTTGGTGGTGGTTGCCCCCTTGGGACTAATCTTTATTGCCAGAGGGGTTTGATGTTAATTTTTGTTTGATGAAGATGTGTTTCTCTGCAAGTTTGGTCATTTCCGTGGCGGTGACATCAGTGCAAGATTCGTCTATGGTGTTTATTTGATGGAGGTTCGGTTCATCAATCATTTATGCCCCCATGCCAAGGATGGCCAAGGAGCGGAGAAGTGTTGGAGAAGGTTTGAAAAAGGGAAAGGGGTGGGTGGGTGAAAATGCCATGATTTTCCATTTCAAGGAACTAGTTGATACTTCTTTGGTAGCTTGAAGGTGTACCGTTGCGAGGTTGCTAAGTTAATTCTAGAAGAGACCCACAGTGTTCAACAATCTGACTATTGATCAGAGGACCAAGCAAAAGCCTTATCACAGTCTTTAAGCACTTTATTATCTCACATGTGTTTGGCAGGAGTTAAATTATGGGAGTTGATTACCACATAAGAGCCTTCATTTGTACTCAAATTAATTTCATATAGTAAAATATCCTGAATACTGGAAGCATCATGTGTATGATCATATGAATACGCGGATGAAATAGTAGAAACATGACATAAGTAAGAAAAATAAAAGTTGCTCATGGAGCTCAAAGTTTGGTACATAAAATGTTTAATAAAACAAAGCAAACAAATCAAACAATTACATATTAAAAATCATCAACCTCCACAAGTGGAGGGCCTTGCAAGATCATGCCTTTGGGCAGGAATTAATCGGGAGTGAATTGTTGGAGGCCTTCTCTAGGGCAAAAGGAGGGCAGCTAGACTGGACTGCAGCCACTATCGAAAAAGGTTGGGTGGCTGTTTCCTGGACATCATCGTCTTTTCTAAGCCATACAATTTCCATCCTCCTAGTTTGCTTAAATCTGGCCCTCCTAGCCTCATTATCAAGGTACATTCTCCTCTTTCCACCGGCCTTATCCTTGGAGTCGATAACCCTAGTGAGCTCATGTGGCACATTTGCTTGCTTAGGCATACTAGAAACAGTCATACTTGCCTGGTCGATGAGCCTTGTGACCCTAAGCATTCTATCTGGCTCGGCTATCCTTCCTTCCTTCATCAGATGATGTACAGCTCCGGCTAAGGTTTGGCAACCATTCGTGCAATGTCCCCACTGGACATGATACCAACAAAAATTTCCCTTCTCGTCTTTTGTTGGGTTTTTGTACTCATGAAGGGGTTCGATGAGACCATCCCTTCTTAATCTGGTGAAAATCACATTGAGGGGTAAAACCCAAGGGTTTATAATGGTATTTGGGATAGGTTCTTGAGAGGCTTTTCGGCTCCTCTCAGCCTAAGATGGCAATGCTCTTGATCCATTATAGCCTTCTACCTGGTGTATACTAGAACCCTTGGATACCAGACCGCTATTTCCTTGGGGTTCCCTCTCCCTTTGACATGCCGGCACTAGTTGGTGCAAAAAAGCTTCCACCTCATGTGTCGTGCCCTAGGGTTGCATGAGTTGGTCATTGGCTGGTTGATGCATGGCTTTAGGTTTCACGTTCGAAGATTGCATGACCTGGTTGTGGTTTCCAAACTAACTGTAGGGATAAGGAGTTGGTTGATCAAGTCAGGGTCCAACCATTAGATCATTGCTAAAAAGGTTTTGCTAGTAGGTCATCTCCGAGGTGTCATGCTAAAAAGCGGTGGCGGCATTGGTAGTCGGGTTGATCCTCTAGGGAGAGCTGAGATTTGTTGGGTGAATTCATTAGGAAATGGAAGCAGGATTGAGTTTTGGGCCATATGCCTTAGGCTTGGAGGTAAGAAAGTGAAAGCTGGCTCAGTCATGGAAGTCTGATCAAGTTAGAATAGACTAGGCTGGGGCCGAGTTAGAACTGACTAGATAGGAGGTTGGATGAACCGAGCTGGCTGTGCCCCTGGTGGGCTACCTAGAACCTGGTTTGAGTGGTCCCAAACAAAACCACTCTGATACTAAGGCTGACAGCCTAATTCTGAAATGCAATCGTCATTCTTACTTGTTAGGGCTTGCCTGACAAATAACTGCACCATTGCTTGGATTTGCTCTCGGACAGTGTTATGGAAAAGATCTGAGCAGATGAACTGGGTCATAGCAGTGGCAATCTCTGTAGTGAGAGATAGTTAAAGAACTAGTCCCACAGTAGGGGTGGAACTTGCTTGGTCTTCTATCAGGCAATATCGTCATCATAAGGGAGAGCCATGGTTTATGGCGAAGGTCCGAACTTGGGAGGGAGACTGGTTAGGATCATGAATCGTGGGTTAGATTAGGAATGGAATGTAAATGGTGTGGATGGTATGCATGCTTTTGGTGCGTGATATGTATGGCTGCACATAGATATGGTTAGCGATGATGCGATGGCTTATCCCTCCAACATACGTGGGACATCTATATCTCGTGCCACATATAGTGACATGTGGTGCCGCAATGGAGGTACAAAAGAAGTCCTACATATGTTGCTAAACTTCTTCCACGAGTGGAAGTAGTAAGGGTAAGTTGATTCATTTTAGGCTCCTGAAGCCGATGCATGGGAGGAGCATGATCGTGGAGTACATAGCACGTAAATCATCCCTCTTCCAGCCTTATGACTCCCGCGTAATGCCTTTTTGGAAGGAGGGAGTTTGGCTTCTTCACTGGTAATGGCGAAAGAAGTGCATCCCACTTATTTTATTTATTCTAGTAGCCCTAAAGGAATGAAGTGCTAAGGCTTTTTCTAGCACGGCTTTAGTATAGGGTTGTTGATGTAGAAGGTTCTAGTTTACCTTAATTCCACGTTACTCAACCACTCCCTAAATAGGTGAGATCACAAGAGTTTACGTGTTGGTTAAAATGAGTGATCCACTCGCTAGGTATCCTCGATTCCAACAGGGTATCAATGATCCTTTTGTGAGCTTCTTGAGTAAAATGGGGCACCTAAAAATTATCGAACTATCGACAAGCATTTTTTAAGATAAAATGTTGTAAAAAAGAATGAAGTTTTAATTTGGCCAATGATTTCAATACATCATCAAAAATCCTTTAAACTTTACGAAAAGATAAGTTCAAGTTTAAAAAGATCATTCCCCAGCAGAGACACCACTGTGAGTGGAAGACCTTTATACCGCCCGCGAGGACTGCATGAGATGCGTCGCACAGGGGGAATATAACTGGCGCTGTGAAGTGTGTCGAGGGATTGACCCTTATTTTAGGCGTGATGAAAGCACTAATGTTGATGTTGAATTTTATTCCAACTTAGGTGTTAAAGGATATGAGATCGAAATCCAGTACTTAAAATAGAGTCGCCACCCGATTCAGCTCAACCAAGAAATTTTGGTATGATTTTCCCCCCAAGTGGTAGATCGTACCTTAAGTAGAGATTCCGAGTTCGGATGATGTTATCTATTTTTCATTGGGCCAAGTTAAGATATTTCATTCTTCATTAATCGGTTTAATCCATCCTATTTATTTGTGTTTTTGGTTATTATGTTGTTATCGCGTTTATCAAGCAGTCAAAGCAATAAATAAATTATTACAGTCATCAAAAAATAAATGCGAAAATTAAAATTATTACATGGCTTACAAATCCTATACATTTTTCTATGCGATAAATGAAATACCCGAAGGCCTAGACATGCATCGAACCTAAATCTACCTGCATAAAATGGTTAGGATAAATACAGCACGATGTATAAGGTGTATCACTTAGCATGCGTAGTTAGGGGACAAAACAAGACTCGAGTTAGCGTGAACATGGCATATTCATTCATTATGTCATAAAGCCCGGTTGGATGGCTAAAATGAGATTTGAATGGCGTTTGCGGGAAAATTCTGTTTTGACCAAATTTTAGACTCGGTCGTTGTTTTAATCGGATTATTAGTGAAAATGCTACATGGTATGAGGTGGGGTCTGTTTTTAGAAGGTTTTCGACCTTCGTTGTTACATTGTACATCCTAGCTTCGTAAAATAAACTAGGTCAGAAATGAACGAAATAAAACAGCTGCCTAGAAGGTCATGCTACCGGCGACATGGCTGATGCCGCCGGCGACATCAATGGTGTTGCTAAAGGCATCAGTCTGTAGGCAGGTTACATGGCTTTGTGAGTACCATAAAGAAAGGGTCCTACAAGAAAGTGAGGCCTCTAGGGAATGTGATGTCACTGGCGGTATCAGCGATGTCGCTGGTGATATGAGTGATACCGCCGGTGACACCATATGTCTCTAGTGACTTTAATTTCTTGCAGCAGTTGCAAGTAACAGTCAAAAAATGACTAAGAACCAAAAAATGAATGCAAATCAACAAGAATTAGCACAAACAAGCAATATTAATGCCAAAGAGCTTTAAGACTCAGGATTTTTACCACAGGGTCGTGAATCCACCTCTTCGTGAACTAAGGAACACCTCCGGGGAGCTTGTAGTGATGATTTGGTAGTAAATTGGGTTCTTAAGTCTCTAAGTCCTTATTTAGATTGATTTTAACTTAATGTCTACTGATTTTAAGCTTAATATTAAAGAGTTCAAAGAAGAAAAATCAAGAAAAATGGGTCAGAATCCTTTTTCCTACCTTTTCTAATTCTTATCTCACTAAAATTTATTTTCTCACTCTAGAATTCTATAAATTCAAATTTCAGATTGATCTTGTGTGTCCCCCCTATTTGGAACCCTAAGGCTTGTTTTTATAGGCAAATTGGGGTGGTCTTCAAGACCTTTCAGACATTTTCACCGAAATGGTAAAAAAAAGACTGCCCATGGAGGAAGAAGAAAGCTGACTGCAGAAGCCTGATTTGTCCATGCCACCGATGACATGGATGATACCACCGTCGGCATGGGGCGATAATGCTGGCGGCATCAGCTTTCAAAAAGCTAACTACTAGCGGGCCCATAAGCCTAAAAAGCTGCCAAACATGGGTCAAAGGGGTCAAAGCAGGATTTTTGAATTTTAAAGGGCATTTTAATAGGTATTTAGAGATTTATTTAATTTTGGTGTAAATCATCGGTTCAAGCTCCTACCAGATGCGTTATCGGCCTCGCTGAACTGGATTCTACCAAGAATAAAGTTCGCAAGGAACATTATATTGGTAATAAAAATTCTAAAGATATCTTTCTTTATGAGGCATGAAAATTGGGGACACGTCATCATCGTCTCGTGAGAGGGACTAAAAAATCCCGTGCTCATATAAGCATTGATATCAATTGGTTCTAGTTGAATCAATATAGCCTCCTCATCATGAGTTCCTTCTAACTCAAATGCATCAATGTCCATTGGGATCAGTTCATCATGTAAAGCCACTACTGAGTGAACCATAGGGTTAGCTTGCGAGATCATATTAAAGACATGGTAGGAGGGCAACCCTGACTCGACAGCTGCAAGCTATTTCTCAAAATTTGATAGAGGATTATTCATGGTATTGGGCTTAATCTCAGGTTCATGAATCTTCTTTTCCCTAATCAAACCATGAATAGCTTCAAGCATATCTCTACAAGCACCAGTACAATGACCCTTACTGACGTGATAAGCATAAAACTGATCCCTGTCTTCAGGTTTGGGGGAGGGCATAGGGCTTGATACTCTAAAGAAGACCAAGTGCCCTCATCTAAGTGAAGATGGCAGGCAGAGATGCTTTCTAAGGAGAAATTCCATCTTTGATGGTACGGACTGCAGCCACTTCTTCTTGTACTACCGCTGCTTTAGGATCAGAGCCAAACTTTATCTTAGAAGCCTGGGTTAGGGCTGAAGGGTCGTTCTTTTTGAACCATGGTTTGGTCCGTACACTCGCCTTCTCTGATTCCTCAATTCTTTCCCATTTCTCAGCCTTTTCAAAGACCTCAGTGTAGCTAGAGAATTTATCCATACCAAGAACCTTACGATAAGCAAGCAGGGCGCCATCCATCAACTTTATGATCATCTCGGGGAGGCTTAGTCTATCTTTCAATAAAACTTGAGTGGCCACCCATCTTTCAAAATAGGGCTTGAATTTCTCATTGGGGGCCTGCTTTCTAAATTTTGTATGGTGGTTTTAATGGTGGCATTGAAACCATATTGCTCAATGAAAGCTTCAGATAAAGCTTTCCAAATTCTGGTCACCTCATCCGATAGAGTAGTGTACCATTCGATACTAGGTCCTTCAGGGGTGCAAGGGAACATTTTAGTAGGACTTTATCACTTAACTTTTGGATTCTTAAAACCCTCTGATAGGTGGTGATGTGAGATTGAGGTGGACCAGTTTCCTTATACTTCACTATATTAGGCATACTAAAGTTTTCAGGGATCAAATCCTCCTCTCTAGCGATTTGAATTGATACTGACAATGGCTGAGAACTGGGATTGGTAGCAAGCAATTTCTGAAGTAGATCACACAATTCCATGGACAAGGATGATCCCTCTGATTGAGTAATCACACCCAAGGGTAAACCTGTTGATTGAGGAAAGGTCGTCCCCTTAGGTGTGACCATAAAATTGGGGGTTGGGCCAAATGCCCCAAACTGAAATGGAGGCGGTACAAACCCTTGACTAGGCTGAGCAAATTAACTAACAGCTAGTGGAACCGTTGTACCCACTAACTGGAATGACTGGCTAACTGAACCAAATGGACCCATAGAATCCAACTGACCAAAATGACTAGAAGAATCCCCGTGAGTCCACACAGGTGATGACTAAAACTGAGTGAATGGATTATTAGTAACTCTTTATACTACCTCATTGATCACTGTATTCACTGCTAGAGCACTGACAAGTGCGCTATGAGGAGCATTGACCATTCTCTCTTTGGCCATGATTGCCTTGATGGAAGCTAACATCTTATCATTCATTCAGTCCAAGAATTGATCACTTCCCAAGTACTAAGAGATGGCATTTCCAATCTCCGACCTAACTTCGGCCCTTGATATATTTGCCTCCTTACTACTAGCAACATTCTTAACCTCAAGATCAATCTGGCCCTCTGGAGTTAGGATACAAGACATTTCCTCAAGATGATAGGTAGAATCAAGATCAATTGGACCAAACTGACTGCTGGATAAAATACCCATAGATAGAGGTGGAGCAACCCTTAATTAAGATGGAATTGAAGGAGGAGGAGGAGCAGAATTTAAGTCAAACGGACCTGAGAACATCATCGGATTTTAACCCTTTGAGTTTTGGCTAAGGTGATAACCAAAAGACCAGTAGATGCATGGGATGCGTTATGCTTGCACAAATTACAACTATGCATGATTGGGTTAATTACAGGGGAATGTAATACAACACATGTGAAGCAATCAATTCCGTCCTTATTTCTCCCACTAGTTCTAAGGGTATTCTTCCTTAGTCTAATCTCACACAGAAATGGGTACCTAGAAGGTAAAATTCTAAGGCTTTCGATAAGAATGGCATAGAGATATATCAGAAGTTTGATGGATAAGGTTCCCATTGCATCAAGCCTCTTTTGGAGGGAGATAGCAATGAGTTATCCACTCACTAGAGTATCCCCAATTCCTGGTGGGTATCGGTAACACTTTTGTAAGTTTGCGGAAATAATAGGGCACCTTAACCTAGTTCTAGAAGAATAGTGCATCTAACTAAAGAGAGAAGAAGATGAGAAGATAAAGTGAGATAATTTTCCCAAATGATGAAAAAGAAAATGGGTTGAATCAAGTAAATGATTGTTGGTGCTCATCTTAATCTTTTAAGCTTTCAAAATAAACTAAAATTTTGCAAGTTAAAAGATTTATCCCCAGCAGAGTCACCACTATGAGGTGTTGATGACATGTAGGTCTCCCTTGGCACCTGTGTGAGAGGTAGGGCATACTGGGGATTGGTTGGATTTAGGCATGACAAAACATGTTTCATTCAAGTTTGCACAAATAGCTAATTTTAAAGAATAAAAGAATCGAGACCCAAATCTCGATACAAATGATAGAGACGCCACCCAAGTTGTCTACTTGGGAAAGAGTTTTGGTACCGTTCCTATTGGGTGGGAGACTCATACCTATTGGATCAGAGACTTGGGTATCGGATGAGTCACTTATTTCTCATTTAGTTGATTCAAAATTACATTCACCGCATAAAACCGTTTTTGTTTTCATCATTTGGCGAATTATCATAGAAATCCTATTTTTATACACTCTTTCACACTCGTTACATGCATTTACAGATTATAATAAAGCACAAGCAATAAATGGGGGAATAAAAATTACAACCGGGGGAAAATGGGGGAATAGCAAGAGAACCTATACATTTGTTCTAAGTTATAAAACAAAATAAAAATAAATTCCCCTACATCCAAAAAGATTAGCACAATTTATAGCACATCATAAGTCAACATTTCATTAGGAAAAATGTGAATATGTTAGAGTGGCGGTTTTACGATCGATTGTGCTCAGGCAACTTCTAGGATCGAAGAGAAATAACTGGTCTTCAACGTATTTTGTTTTGAAATCACATTTTAAATTCTGTGGGTTAATATACTAGATTATTAGTGAAAGTAATCGCATGGCAAATTGTGAGTTGGATTGATTTTTAATAGAATAAAAATGGATTCTGGATTCCACCTAGGGCTGGTACCCGTACAGGTGGTTAGGACCCATACGGCTACTAGGGAGGACCAGTATGGGTATGGTGTACCTGTACATGTCCTGTCTAGTCCAGGCAGAAACTTTGTTTGGTTTAATACACAAATTAATGGATGAAAAAATAAATTAAAATGGGATTTTCTTCCACATGAGTATGGTGCACCAATTTAATATCTCAAAGACACAAGGAGTCAACAAGGCTCATACGTGTTAGGACTAGACCCAAAATAGGAAATAAAAAGAGCAGATATAATAGAGGAGGCAGAGAATAATAATAAAATAACTGAGATGTGAGTCTCTTTGAAACTCAGGAGCATTACCTTTTCGGCATGAATCCACTTTAAGGAGATCCCTTTACTATTGGGAGAGTTTAGCCAAAGTAGATGAAAAAGGACTATTTAGGCAAGTGTTTGTGTGGACAGAACCTCCCCTAAATCCTAATAAATGAAGCTAAGAATGAATAAAATGTGGACAAAACCGTAAGGAATCAGTTTTCTCCCTATTTCATATGCCCTATACCTCAACTATAAACTTTCTATCCCTATAGAAACTGCTAGAATTTGTATATAGTATATAACTATTTTTGTCTTATGAATTATTTGTTAAAAATCTGAAGAGAAGGGCCCTATTTACAGGGGAAATGAGGTCTGAATGCAATAAATCACATTCATACCTGCCTTTTCCCAACATAAGAAAGGATTCCCTTCCAAAAGAGCCTATTTAGGCAACAAGAGGACATGTATGGGTGGGGCCCCACCCCCAGGCATATAGAAGGAATGACCCGTATGGGTCCACCAATGGATCTATACCACCAGGCAGCACCCATACGGGGTCCTTAAGGGCAGACTAGGTCTCCAATCTTTGGCTAAACTCAACTCTACAACAGTAAGAACACCTCTGATGGATAACCCCTATAAGAGAATGCATCATATAGCTCTCATCATAGTTTTTTTAGAAGGATCTCTAAAATCTAGTGGTCACAGCCTGATTAAGAGAGATATGTTCAAAAGGTCATCTAACAGTCTGCTGTTAAAATGTTTAACCCAATAAGAAGCAGAGAATGTAATGAAAGATGTACATTCAGGAGACTATGGTCCACCTATGAATGACATCATGATGGCTAAGAAAATTCAAAGAAGGGGATACTTTTGGTTAACTATGTTGGTCCCTGTAAGGGTCTAAATAAGGTCAGATGGGGATGAATGACCCTTTTTTATGGAATTAACAGACTTTAAAAAGTCTCTGAGTAGCGTGTTTGATTATGTTCCTAATGTAATGGATTCAGATGATGCAGATATAAAATATAATGCAAGTAAATAAAGAGTTAGAAAATCAAACACAAGGATTTTATCCTGGTTCAGCCATGCCTACTCCAGTCCCCGGATTTTCCTTCCTTCAAGCTTTTCCACTAGTGGATTCCTTTCCAACTGGTATGAATCAAGCCTTGCAATTTGTCTCTGGATGGTACCCCCTTCCGGATGTAGGATATACCACTAGAAGCACCAACTCCTAGCTGAGTCCTTTTGTCTATAGCAGGATACACCACTTAGCAGGATATACCACTTAGATTTTTACCCAACCTAATTGAGTCCTATAGGGAGATCCCACTTAAAGCACCAACTATAAGCTATATCTCAATCTCACTACTCACCTAAGTAGGAGATCTTTTACACTTTGGTTTTCTCAAAGGTTTTGGTTTTGGAGTTCCTTAAGTTTATAACTTACTTAGGAATCCTTACAAACATATTTGGAACTTTTTTGATTCCTGGAGGGATTACGTAACTGATTGCTTGTAGCAAATTCTCTTGTGTATTCTTTCTTGAAATCAACCAGCACCTGCTCAACTTGTGAAGCTTCCCTTTTATAGGCTTCTATCATAAATGTAGCCGTTGTGGGTTGTTGAACTTGAATTAAATCTTCACCGTTGATAAGGTAAAATGTGGGCTTCCAAAACTATTGATCAATCCGTTAGACAGAGATTTTGACCCATTTTAATCCTTGGGATTGAGGCTAAAAAGTTGTCAGTGGTCATTTTCCCTGTACTTTAGTGATTCAACAACTTTTATGCCAGTAGTCTGGAATGTGTGTTACTCATCTTTCCTATTGGTCTATGTGAAAAAGGTTGTTACCTTTTCTCTTTCCTTTGTCAATCCTTCATCCTTTTTCTGAAAAGTGGAAGCTGTCATTTTTGTCTTGCTTGAGGGAAACAAATCTTTGACTTGTAGACCAAAAAGATGGAGGGAAAAGTTAAACTTTTCCCTTTGTCTTTATCACTGTGTCCTCCAAATTACTTTTTCTCTTGATATCCAAATGCTATTCAATGAGTCTTCCTCCGGATGTTGTTGTACAAGGAGTTAGCAGTTTGTTTCCCTTCCAAACTCTAACCAGATGCTTTCCTTTCATGCTTAGGAATTTCTTCACTTTGATAATTGTCTTGGACTTTGGAGGTTTTGACTTTATGTATGGATAATGGGACTTAGGTCTTTTTATACATAGGTGTTTTGTTTACTTCGAACTTGATCCGGATTATTTGTTGTTCCGGATCATTGTTTCCAACAATCTCCCCCATTTGATAGAAACAAAAACCTAAGACATCTAAGCATAAGGAAAAGGGGTTTCATGATCTAAGTATGATTCTTGATACTTAGTCATTTACAAATTTTTACTCCCCCATAATTTTAGCATTCCTAACTCCCCCAACATTTTTCAATTTTAGCTTCTAAGGTTTTTTATAGTACAATTACAGATTGTACTTTGGAAGCAATTTTTGTAGTAATTTATCACTACATATACTTTTACTGTTAACAATAGTTAACATCAATGAAGTTTATGATTACATGTTACAGAAATACATAAGTGAAAAATAAGCTATTACAATTATTACATAGCTATTTCTATTATAACTTATTTTGATCCGGATGCTTCTCCTTTCTTCTTCTTGCCTTTGCTTTGTTCCCCCTTTTAAGTTTCAGTATCCTCCCTATTTTTGTTTGCATTAGCTTAGGGGTCTATAACCATATATGGCTTGTCATCCCAGCTCTCCTGCCACGCCTTTGAGTATATGGAATAATCTAGATTTCCATGTCTTCTGCGCTCAATGATAGTGTTAACTGTGGCTGGAGTTAGATACAGGGGCCGAAAGACTTTCCAGAGCTGGGAATATGACTTTGTGATGTATGGATGCATAGTTAGACCATGTTCATAATCCTTCTCATCAAAGTAGGGGAAAAGTGCCTTCAGGAGTGTAGCTATCCCTTTATATTCGAAGAAGCCTATATCCCCAATGTGTTGGACAAGATCCTAAAATACTGGTAGAAGTTGTCTTTTTAGAATTGAAGATGAGGAAGAAGATCTGGAGATGGACAGGTTAGACAAACTGGATAGCACTTTCTCAAATTCTTTGCCCATGTCTCTGCGGCAGTAATGAATGCTTGTGTTGACAGTTGTGAGATCTTTGTGAAATGTATCCCTTAGATTATTAATGACTATGTCATATCCATTCAGTTGGCCAGCAAACTCCATTCCAATGTCTTACCGCTATTTAGAAAGGAGTTTGGGCATTCCTTCATTAATGAATTGTGTTAGCTTGTCTAATGTGGCTTATTGCTTTTTATTTAGGCTTGGGATAGTGGAATTGACATCCTTTTCAGCTATGAATTTTGAAAAGTTTTCAAACTTGGAATCCAGGTACTCTTTTATTTCTGTTGTCAAGTCAGAGGAGGAGGTGATTTTATCCATTATAGTTGCGCAATTATTAGTAGCCCTAGTGTTGGGTTGATCGGTAGAACGGTTTACTGCTGCAACACCTATTTTTAAATCATTAAGTATCGGAGCAACCTTGGATAGAGAGACTTCTGTAATGAGTTCTGCAGAGGGGAAATCCTGCACTTTCTCTACTATAGGCTTGACTAATCCTTTTATTTCTACCAGCGCTTGCTTTAGATCCAGAGATAAAGACTTGTTTTTAATCATGCTCTCCACAGATTTTAACTGATCACTTACACTTTGAAGAATTTTTACAATATGGCTATCCTCATTTCTTTCAAGGGCAACCTCCTGGATCATCTCCAATGCAATAGTCAGTTTATCGGATCCTTTCTGACTAGGAGCGGCAAGTTTTCTTATATAATCTTCTCTGGAAGATGAACTTTCTTTGGATTCGGATGAGCTTTTAGTACCGAATGATTCATTTTTCTCCACTTCTACTTCCTCTTCTTCTTCCCTTCCATCCGACTGTGAGGTGTCAATGACGTGTGGGTCTCCCTTGGTGCCTATGTGAGAGGTAGGGTCTACTGGGGGTTTGGTTGGATTTAGGCATGACAAAACATTTTTAGTTAAAGTTTGCACCATAAGCCAATTTCAATGAATAAAAGAATCGAGACCTAAATCTCGATAAAATTGATAGATTCACCACCCAAGTTGTCTACTTAAGAAAGATTTTTGGTACAGTTCCCTCTAGGTTGGAGACTCATACCTGTTGGATCAGAGATTCGGGTATCGAATGAGTCACTTATTTCTTATTTAGTTGATTCAAAATTACATTCACCGTATAAAACCGTTTTGTTTTCATCATTTAGGGAATTATCATAGAAATCCTATTTCTACACTCTTTCACATTTGTTATATACGTTTACATATTACAATAAAGGACAAGCAATAAATGGGGGAATAAAAATTACAACCGGGGGAAAAAGGGGGAAATTGCAAGAGAACCTATACATTTGTTCTAAGTTATAAAATAAAATGAAAATAAATTCCCCTGCATCCACAGATGTTAGCACAGTTTATAGCACATCATAAGCTAGCATTTTATTGAGAAAAATGTGATTATGTTGGTGGTTTCACGATCAATAGTACCCTGGGCGGCTTCTAGGATTGGAGAGAAATAACTAGTCTTCAATGTATTTTGCTGTGAAACCCATTTTTAACTTTTGTGGGTTAATTTACCGAATTATTAATGAAAATGATCGCATGGCAAATGGTGAGTTGGATTGATTTTAAACCAGTTTAAAATGAGTTCTAGAATCTGCCTGGGGTTGGTACCCATACAGGTGGGTGGGACCCGTATGGCTACTAGGGAGGACCGATACGAGTATGGTGTACCTATACGGGGTACTGTCTGGTCTAGGCAGAAACTTTGTTCAATTCAATTTACCGATTAACAAATTAATGGATTGGTGGCAGAAAAATAAAATAAAAAGGGATTTCCCTCCATATGAGTATGGCACACCAATCTAATATTTCGACAATACAAGGTGCCCACAAGACTCATACAGAATAGGACCAGACTAGAAATAAGAAATGAAAAGAGCAGAAATAATAGAAGAGGCAGACAGTAACAACAATAATAAAATTGAAATGTGAGTCTCTTTGAAACTCAGGAGCATTACCTTTGCGGCGTGAATCCACTTTAAGGTGATCCCTTTACTGTTAAGAGAGTCTGGCCAAAGTAGATGGTGAAATTAGACTATTGAGGTGAGTATTTGCATGGACAGAACTTCCCCTAAATCCTAATAAACTAAGCTAGGAATGAATAAAATGTGGACGAAACCTCAAAGTTTTCTCCGTATTTTATACCTCTTATACCCTACTATACCTTTTCTATACCTATAGAAATTGCTAGAACTTTAGTATAATTTTCATATGAGATGTGTCTGTCATGAAATGAAGGGAAAAGGCCCTACTTATAGGTGAGGGTCAGGTTTGAATGCAATAATCAGCATTTAAGACTTGCCTTTTCCTGAAAATGGTAAGAGATTACTTTTGAAAGAGGCTGATTAGGCAATCAGAGGATGGTATGGGTGGGGCCCCACCTGTAGGGGTACTAGGGGACCTATACGGGTCCCCTCCACATGTATGGACTGCCTATACGAGTCTACCAGTGGATCAGTACCACCAGACAGAGCTAAGCGCAGACTATCGTATGGGTAGCTAAGCGCAGACTAGGTCTCCAGACTTCGGCCAAACTCAAATCTGCAGTAGTAGGAACACCTCTGATGGAAAACACTTGAAAGACATTACATCGTATAGCTTTCATCATAGTTTTGTGAGAAGGATCATCAAAATCCAGTGCTCACAGACTGCCCCTTGTGGGATCATTTGAAATACAGATCTATATGATCTCATGATGTGAGCGAGGGTTTAGAAATTATACCATAAGTGATGATATGGGTGAGTTTTTTTCTTGAGGCAAACTTCTTTCCTGGATAGCCCTTTCTTGAGGTGGACAAATTGCCTTCGCCAATTCGTATCCCTTTCCTGAGAAGGATCATCAAAATCCAGTGCTCATAGACTACCCCTCGTGGGATAATCATAAATATAGATCTATATGATCTCACGATGTGAGCGAGGGTTTAGAAATTATACCTGAAGTGATGATATGGGTGATTTTTTTTCTTGAGGCAAACTTATTTCCTCGATGGCCCTTTCTTGAGGTGGACGACTTTCCTTCACCAATGCGTATCCCTTTCCTAAGGCAGATGACTTGCATTTTGCTACAGTGCACATCCCTTTCCTGAGGCGGATGACTTTCCTTGCTAATGTGTATCCCTTTCCTGAGGCGGATGACTTTCCTTGCCAATGCATATCCCTTTCTTGAGGTGGATGACTTTCTTTGCCAAGGCGTATCCCTTTCCTGAGGTGGATGACTTTCCTTGCCAATGTGTATCCCTTTCCTGAGGCCGATGACTTTCCTTGCCAATGCATATCCCTTTCTTGAGGCGGATGACTTTCCTTACCAATGCATATCCCTTTTCTGAGGCGGATGACTTTCCTTGCCAATGCTTATCCCTTTCCTGAGGCAGATGACTTTCCTTGCCCATGTGTATCCCTTTCTTGAGGCGGATGTCTTTCCTTTTACTACCATGCATATCCCTTGTGACTCTACTGGGGAGGGTGTGTATACGTCTTTCTTAAGGCGGATCGACTCTCCTGACTGATGTATACCTTTCCTAAGGTGAATCGACTTTCCTAGTTGATGGTGTATCCCTTTCTTGAGGCGGATGACTTTCTTTTGCTATTGCACATCCCTTTCTTAAGGCAGATGACTTCTCCTTGTATCCCTTTCTTAAGATGGATCGACTTTCCTACTGGGAAATTTTGAATAACCTAAAAAGAGACAATAACTTAACATTGAGTTAGTCACTGTTTAAGTAGACACCTCATTATTCTTAATTGACTTTTGTGAAATCAAAATATTTTTTCCCTTTCAATTGAGAATAAAGATGTGTGGATAGGATAAACTAAAAACTATGTATGGGAAAAGTTGGACTTGGCACAATCGCTGCTTGTTTTGCTGCTAGGGAATGCCCCTAGGGTTTGATAATTTCGCTACTAGGAAATGGGGGGATGCCCTGAGTCGATGGGGGGATGCCTTTGGGATCTGATGATTCCGCTACTAGGAAATGGGGGGATGCCCCTAGGTTAGTGGGGGGATTCCCCTACTAGGAAATGGGGGGATGCCCCTGGGTTGGCGGGGGTATGCTCCCAGGATCTGATTATTCCGCTACTGGGAAATGGGGGGATGCCCTTGGGTTAGCGAGGGATGCCCTTGGGATCTAATGATTTTGCTATTGGGAAATAGGGGGATGCCCCTAGGATTTGATGATTCCATTACTAGGAAATGGGGGGATACCTTGGGTTGGTGGGGGGATGCCCCTGAGACCTGATTCCTCTGCTGGGGAATGACCCTAGGGTGGAGTGCCCCTAGGGTACTTGACGATGTGGGTATGCCCCTTAAGTGGTCCCTCGGTTAGGAGTGAAGTAATATCCTTTGAGTAGAGCCTCTTCTACTGGGGAAACCTTTCCCGTTAAGATTCGTTTACTGGGGAAGAACTCTTGTGCTAGGATAGACCTATACAAAAAGATTTCCTGGTTAGTGATTATTTCAAAAATGGGTTACAATGATTCTTGATTGACTTTTGTGAAAACAAAAAATATTTTTGCCCCTTCAATCAAGGATTAGGGTGAGTATAGGGGCTTGTCCCGAATATAATATAAGGTTAAGGAGGAGTGGGGTTGGTCCCTTAATTTGGACTGGGTATGCCTATGATGCCCTGACTTGAAAACTGCCTCCTGGTAGTAGGAGGGGACCCGTACGGGTGACCTAGACTGGTACGAGTGGCAATTTACTAATAAGGGACCAATACGGGTGTGAGGCATTAGTACAGATGCTTCGGAGCAGTTTTAAAAATACGAATAGTCCCTATTCCCTCTATTCACCAAAACTTCTAATTCTCCCAAATTCTGGCAATTTCTCACCCAAATTAACTAAAAGATGCATAAGAAGATTCCTGACACTGGTTGTTTTGGTCGAAGATATAAGGAACTACCCCAGATCGGTAATTTAGAACTCCAGCAATGTCCGATGGCCATTGGATATGCTTACCAGGAAACGGACTCTTTTATCGGCTTTAATCCTTCCTCTAAGGGCCCCGTGGTCCCTTCTCCCAAATCATACCCCTCCAAACTCCAAGTAAGTCGATCAGAATCCACCATTTTTTATTTTCCTTCAATTTGGAATTTCTTTGATTTGGCATGCTTTTAGGGTGTTTTAGGTGCTAAAATAGGGCCTTATGCATGTAACTTTAGTCCAGGGAACTTTTAGGATAGTTTTTACTGAAATTTGGTTAAGTTTTGGTGAAAATGGCTTATTGGAACCTTTTTCTCCAATGAACACTGACTGCAGGGACCTGTACCAGTGTGGGGGACCCGTATGGGTCCCGGCTTGTCATACAGGTGCGGGTATGGTATCCGTACGGGTAGCGCCCACCCCTACAGATACCCTTATCTAGGACAGAATGTCCAAAAACTCCATATACTACACTTTTCTTCTGATTTCTCACTTAATCATCGTATTCTAGCCCTATTGTACTGCTATTTTGTTATTCCAATATAATACTATGGGGGACCTGAGCTTCTACAGGAAATGGTACAAGGAGATCTGTGCCGTGGGGGATATGGAGTTTTAGACTCGTATTGATTCCTTCGGCTTGAGCGACATTATCAGGGCCATCCCTCAGGCTCTTAAGATGTTGGCCCCCAGTGTCATTTCAACTATGAAGGAGAGATGGCCGGAGATGACCCATACTTTCCACTTGCCTATTAGGGAGGTTACTATCACTCCCTGGATGTATGCTCCACGATGGGCTTGGAGTGGAGCGGGGATGTGGTCCATTTTGATGTTTATGCCAACTGATGGCATTCCTGGCCTAAGGTGAAGGATATATTGCCAGATTACTTAGGCTTTGTCTGGGTGGGACGAATAAGCTCAAGTACGGGGACCTGCATGCTTACTGGATCAAGCAGTCGAGACCTATTGTGGCTGATAGAAGGGACCGGTACGCCCGATCTTTCTTACTGACATTTCTTACCACCGTCTTCTTCCCAGTCTACTTGAGCAACCTTAACTATGGTTTGCTCCCTGCTATAGAGAACCTTATCGTTGTGCCAGGAAAGAACTAGTGCCGAGCCATCTTGGCATAGCTATACTACGGGCTAGATGTCGGGGTCCGAGGTGAGTAGTCTGAGCTCAAGATCTATCATCTGATACTACTGGTAAATCCCAAACTGGTCTCTTGTGCTTTACCCTTTCCCTTAGATTGTGTTATGACTGATCCTTTTTTTTGTAGATTTGGGCCTTTGAGCACCGATTCATCCCCAGGCCGGGTTTGCCCATGCAACTCGAGACACCGCATATCATTTCTAGGTGAATGGTGATCTGGCAAGGCTAGCCCTTGAGTACAGTGTAGTACCGAGAGTTCCTACACCAGCTGCGTTCAGATTAGGTAAACTTCTTCCCTACTAAATCTGCATTTTACATTTCAATAAACCAGTAGTCAAAATTGTATTTATAAGGTTATGATACTTACAGTGCATTCATTTGTATACAGGTTATAAAAGACCTATGGGAGAGATTAGCCACGCATGGGGCTATCAAGAGGATACGGGCTAGCGTGGATGATCGTCGTTTTGTCTTGGAGTCGCCACTCTCCTATAAGTGGTATTTTGGTGAGCGGGTCTGAAGGTGGAGGACCAGCGCCATGGTAGAGCGATCGATCCCTCCCCTGATCTCTGTGGGCATCTTCTGACCTCATCTTATACCGGGGACTGGCCAGGGGCTGTACTTATTAGGCGAGGGGCTCGCGTGCTATTTATAGAGGTCCCTTATGCTGAGTTTATTGATTCTTATCTTCTTCCACCCTATGGGAGGATCCACCATGAGGATGTCCCTCTTGAGTTTCACTAGAGCGACGGTAAGGATAACAATATTGAAGACGATGAGGAGGGTGGATTGAGGGGTGACTGAGGGGGTTCATCCATAGTTTAGGGCACCAGGGGCTCGGCTAGGTCTGATACCCCTTCTTCTTAGGTATGCCTCTAAATTAGCCTTTGTGAATACTTTACTACTTTCTAAAATTGACTGTGATCTTGAATCTAATTCTTTGTTGCTACAGCCTTCCGCTTCCACATGGAAGAGATTTGCTGTCGATGCTGCTCTTACCCCTAATTAGTAGGCAAACCGGTCTCGAGCTTCCGGATATATGAGGGAGGGCGCACTTCGATCTGAGCTAGATACTTTCTTTCAACTCCTCGGCCATTCGGGGAAACAAGCTGTCAAAGAGCTCGAGGAGTCGGTCCAGCCTATTGGTTTCACTCCTTCCATCTCTATTCACGTAAGGAATTTCTGACCTTAATCTTTATTCATTACTGTGATTTCTTAGAATGTCCCATCTTGATGTGACCTTCCCTTTTAGGTGACTATCTTTGAGGCTAAGAGGATTGCTAGGGGCTTCTTTTTAGTGCGAGATCTGCTATTGGCCCAGGATGCACTAGCCTCGGTAAGTTTCTTTTTCCTGCAAAATTTAACAAACTATGCATGCATGCTATGACATTTATATATGTGTACTGATCTTATGATTTCCATTGTAGATCCCTACTGGCCATGGAGCACAGCAAGTCTGTCCAGGACTTAGATGCTTCAGAGGAGAGGGCCTGGTTCATGGAGGAGCAGCTGCAGGCAGCTACATCTAAGGCTGACTAGCTAGGGCCAAGATTGAGATGCTGAGGAGCCAGCTTGCTAGGATGACTGAGGATAGGCAGACGGTGGTTCCTTATGATGATGAGTCCAAGGATGATCTTTCTACATAACGGGTGACTCAGAGGGGTGGAGATCAGTCTGTTGAGGTTGTTGATGCTGCAGGGACATCGGAGACCAGGGCCCCTGCTCAGCCAACTATCGATACTGAGAAGGCTAAGGATCACATGACCATAGACATGGATTACCTGCTAGCAAATACTCAGGACCAGACTTCAGAGGGTCACTAGGGACAGGATACTATTGGTACTTTCGGGCCCTGCATGGCTTGTTTTGATTGTAAACTTTGGATTGGTACTTTTTTCATTTGACTTTCATGCCTGCTAACTTTCTTTAAACTGAGAGTATCGAGTATTACTATTCTACAAACCAGTATTTTATCCAGTGATGTTATGGTGAGGGGACCAAGTGATGTTCTAAATTTTGCATAGACAATTTGATGTGAGGTGACCTATCAAACATTTATTTTTCTTTCTTTTTATCCTAATTTTTCCCTAAACTGTCCTTGATAGTGCAGTCCAGCGGACCTTTTTCTTTTTAGCTTCAACTTTTGGCTAGACCGCCCTTTCAGGTTTTCAACCTGCCAAGCTTTTTTTTCTTTTCTTTTTGCCTTAATTTTTGCCGAGACTGCCCTTTCATGTTTTCAATCCCGTAGGCTTTTCTTTTCTTCTATTTAACTATTGCCTAGACTGCCCTTTCAAGTTTTCAATCCACCAGACTTTTTCTCAATTTACATATGCTTGATTTTTAATTCTATTGGATTACATGTGAAAGGGATAAATAACAATCATGCATAACATGTAGAGAAAAATTGATGTTCACATACCAGCGATTATTTCACCTAAAGACATGCATGCATTCATAAGACCAAGATTCTTAGCAAAATCATAACATATTCATTGATGAGATTAATTTCAGTACATAGGTAATGGTAACAATTTCCAATGGTCAACCCCTACTGCCTACTTGTCTTTTACAGATTTTCCAGAAGGCAACTGACATTTTTCTCTCGATGCCCTAACTTTTGCCTAAGCCTCCCTTTTTGGGTTTTTAGCTTAGCGGTCTTTATTCTGTTAGAGTGCCCTAATTTTTGCCTGGTCGATTTATGGAATACCGATCAGCGGGCTGCACCCTAATTTCTGCCTGAGCGGTAGAGGACCACTCGTCGGGTGATTTATTCTTTATTTCTTTTTTGATTTTTATGATTTAATTCTTTTGACCTGGACATGATAACACTTAAGAATATCTTGTTTCACTAGATTCATGAACTCATTTCCATCCATGTCCATAAGCTTGATTCCTCCTTTACCAAGGACTTTCTTCATGACGAATGGTCCTTCCCAATTAGGCCTGAACTTGCCCCTAGTGTCAGTGTTGACCTGGTGTAGCTGCTTGAGGACCAGATCTCCTGCTTTGAGAGGTTGTTTTGGGTATCTGATTCTATTGTTGTAAGCTCGAGCCTTGCGCTGCTGGTACATTTGTAGATGGTCAAGTGCCTTAAGCCACTTTTCATCTATTACATTTAATTGTTCATACCTGGCTCTTGACCAATCTGATTCTTTTAGCTGAGCTTCGAGTGCCACTCTCAAAGATCTTACTTCTATTTCAACCGATAACACGGCTTCCATTCCATATACTAGGGAGAAAGGTGTTTGATTGGTGGGAGTTCTTACATTTGTTCTATACCCCCAAACTGCGAATGGAAGTTTATCAGCCTAGTCTCTATAGGTAGCTACTGTCTTGGATAAAATCTTCTTGATTGACTTATTGGTAGCCTCGACTGCTCTATTAGCTTGTGGCCTATATGGAGAAGATCTGTGATGTTCAATGTTGAACCTTTCAAATAATTCAGTTGTGGCCCCTTGAAACTGAACCCCATTATCAGAAACTACAAGGTGCGAAATTCCATATCTTGTAAAAATATGCCTCTCTATGAACATGGCCATTTTCTTCACGGTAATGTTGGTGTAAGATTCGGTCTCTACACATTTTGAAAAGTAATCGACTACAACTATTATGAATCAGTGGCCATTGGTTGATAATGGCTAAATTTCACCGATTATATCTATCCCTCACGCTGAGAAAGGCCAAGGAGTAGATAAATTATGAAGTTCGAATAAAGGCAGATGCTATATGTCCCCATGAATCTGACACTCATGACATTTTCTAACCTTGCCGACACAGTCAGCATTCATTGTGGTCCAATAGTAACCCATTCTCTGAATCTTTCTAGCTGAAACCATCCCATTCATTTGCGGACCGCAATACCCTGAATGCACCTGAGTCATTACCCTTTCTGCTTCTTCTTCTATCAAACATCTCAACAATAAACCTCCAGCTGTCCTTTCAAAGAGGTCTTCACCGACTAGTCCGAATTGAGTTGCCTACCTTTTGAGAACTAGGCAATCTAAACCCAACGACCCTTCGAGGCACTTTCCTTCTTTCAAGATTCTTTTAATATCGTCATACCAATAGACTTTTTGATCCTCTACAACCATGACCTGCACCTTTTCATGAAATGGAGAATGAGTCGTTTCTAATATAAATGGATGGATCGGTTGAGCCTCTTCTCCCTCCCACATCAAAGCTAGGGTAGCCAAATAATTAGCCATCTGATTCTCATCCCTCGGTATATGCTGGAAGAGGCATTGGCTGAACTGTGCTGACAAATCCCAAACTGCTTCCACGTATGGCTAGAGTGACTCTTCCCTGATTTCCCACTCTCCCACAACATGCTTTATCACTAACGTAGAATCCCCCATCACCCTGACTTCCTTTGCCCCTATCTTTAAGAGAGCATCCAGACCAAAGAGACAAGCTTCATACTCAACCTCGTTATTGGTGACTGAAAACTCCAACCATTTGCTTAGCGGAATAACCTCACCTTATGCCATGATGATGATTGCCCCAAGACCAGCGCCTTTCTGATTCATAGCTCCATCAAAATACATGATCCATTTGGCCTTCTAAGATTTCACTTCTGCTAATTGTTCATCAGGAAAATCTAGATTTTCAACATGATCATACTCTATAGGTTGACTTGCCAAGAATTTAGCCACTGCTCTCCCCTTAATGACCTTCTTCGTGACATACTCGATATCAAACTCAGATAGTAATAGGAGCTAATGAGAGAGTTTCCTTACCAATGTGGGGGATTGACAAAGATACTTCATTGGATCAACCTTTGCAATTACTTGAATTTTGTAGGACTGGCAGTAATGCCTCAACTTCTTAGTCACCCAAACCATCATTGTACACGTCTTCTCCACCACCTTGTATTTTGTTTCATATTCTAACAATTTCTTACTAAAATAGTAGATGGCATGCTCGCTTTTAACCTCTTGCTCTTGGACCAACATAGCCCCTATAGATGACTCTTCTATGGCTAAATAGAGAATTAGCGGTTCACCGGGCATCAGAGGTTTCAGAACTGGTGGTGTGAGCATGGGATTTTGCAGTCCTTCTCGTGAGACGATAATCACGTGTACCCGATTTTAATGCCTCAAAATAAAAGTTCTCTTTAGAATTTTTATTACCAGAATAATATTCCTCGCAAATTTTATACCTGGTAGAATCCAGTTCGGTGTGGCCAATAACGCGTCTAGTAAGAGCTTGAACTGATGATTTGCACCAAAATGATAAATACCCATTAAAATATTATTAAAAGTCAAAAAGATGCCTTTCCACCCACTATTAAACCACTTTTCATGACTTTTCGGCTTTTGGGCCCGTTGGCTGTCAGTATGCTGGAGGCTGATGCCACCAGCGGCATCAGCCATGCCACCAGCGACATCACCATATCGCCGGTGACATCAGCCATATCACCGGCAGCATCACCATATTGTCGGCGGCGTGGCCCAAAATGGGTCCTTCCACAGACAGCCTTTCGACCACTTTCGGCAGAATTGGTCAAAAAGGCCTAAAAAAACACCCCATTTCACCTATAAAAGGACACCTTGAGCTGCATTTTAGAGGGGGGGAATTGGAATTTTAGGATTTTAATATAGGAATAGATTTTAGTGAGATAAGAATTACATAAAACAGAAAAAAAAAAAAAGGATTCCGATCCATTTTTCCTGGTTATTCTTCTTTGAATTCTCTGATTGTGAGTTTGAAATCAACTTAATTAGATTTAGAAACCAGAAGCACTTAAACTTATTGCTAAATCATCGTAACAAGTTCCCCATAGGTGTTTCTTTCGGTTCATGAAGAGGTGGATTCACGACCTCGAGGTAAAAATCCTGAGTCTCATAGCTCTTTGGCATTAATATTACTGATTTGTGTTAATTTTCGTCGATTTATATTCATTTTTGGGTTTTCGGTCATTTTTACTGCTGCCACTACTGCCTATGAAGTGATATCACCGGTGACATAATTGATGTCACTGGCAGCAACAGCCATGCCGCCAACAACATCAATCATGTCACTGGTGGCATCAGTTGTATTGTCGGTGATATGACTTTCTGGACAGCAGTTTTATTTTCATTTGTTCCGGGATTAGCTTATTTTTCAAAGCTAGAACATATAATGTAATAATGGAAGTTCAAAACCTCTTGAAAACAGACCTCACCCCGTAATGTGTTGGTATTTTCACTCATAATCTAGTTAAAGTAATGATTGAGCCTAAAATTTGATTAATAATGAAATTCCCTCAAAAACGCCGTTTGAATCTCATTTTAGCCATCCGACTGGGCTTTATGATACTGTAAATAAAATATCCCATACCTGAGCTAACAATCTTCTGCAGGTAGACGTATATTAGACATTCAGGTATTTTATTTATTGCATAGAAAAATATATAGGTCTTGAAAGCCTTGTAATAATTTTATTTTCCGCACTTATTTTTTTTATGGCTGTAAATATTTTATTCGTTGCTTCAATTGCTTGATAAACGTGAAAACAATAAAATAACTGAAAATACAAATAAATAGGATGGATTAAACCGATTAAGAAAGAATGAAGTATCTTAACTTGGCCTAATGAAAAATAGATAACATCATCCGAACTCGGAATCTCAACTTAAGGTATGGTCTAACCACCCGGTGGGAAAATCGTACCAAAAAATTTTCCGGTTGAGCTGAATCGAGTAGTGACTCTATTTTAAGTACGAGATTTTGATCTCGTATCTTTTGAGCATTAAAATATGAGAAATTATTTTCCAATCACATCATACACATACCCCCATCTCATCTAAAGGGGTCGGCACTACCGGTCCGGCCCCACTGCCGCCGTGCAAAACGTCGTCCGCTCATAGTGGCGACTCTGCTGGGGATCTACTCTCTAAACTTGAACTTTCTTTCATAAAGTTTAAAAGATTTTAATGATGTATTGAAATCATTCGCGAAATTAAAACTTCATTCTTTTTTATAACGTTTTATCGTCACGCGTGTAGATAGTTCAGTAATTTTAGGTGCCCTATTTTACCCGAGAAGCTCACAAAGTATCACTCATGCCCTGTTGGAATTGAGGATGCCTAGTGGGTGGATCACTCGTTTTAACCAACATATAAACTCCTACGATCGCACCTATTTGGGTAGTGGTTGAGTAACGTGGAATCAAGGTAAACGAGAACCTTCTACATCAACAACCCTATACCAAAGCCGCGCTAGAAAAAGCCTTGCTAGAAAAAGCCTTAGCACATCATTCCCCTTAGGATTACCCAAAACAAATAAAATAACTGGGACATGCTTCTTTCACCATTACCGATGAAGAGGCCAAACTCCATTCTTCTAAAGAGGCATTACGCGGGAGTCATAAGGTTGGAAGACGAACGATTTGCATGCTATATGCTCTATGATCATGCACCCCCTTGCATCGGCTTTAAGAGCTGAAAATGAATCAACTTACCCTTACCCCTTCCACCCATGGAAGAGGTTTAGCAACACATGTAGGACTTCTCTTATACCTCCATTGCATCACTACATATCGCTATGTATGACGTGAGGTATAATCATCCCACATATGTTGGAGGGATAAGCCATCACGTCATCTCTAACCATATCTACATGCAGCCATACGCATCATGCATCACTCCCAAGGAATAAAAGGCATGCATACCATCCATACCATTCACCAACCCATTCATGGTCTGATCCGATGCCTACCATTTCAGCTAGGAGGAGGCGCACTGATCGTTGCACCCCGACTTGGAAAAGGATAGAACATCGCCTGATACGTCATCCTCTGACCCCGATTATCACCACAAAAGTTGAAGGAATTCCACACACCAATTCTAGCGAGGAGTCAAAATCGGAACAAGTTCAGTTAAGCCAAAATCCTTCTCGACCAGCCATATCTTTTCCAAGGAATGAAGGGACCCCTCCTCCAGAAGAGCCCTTTGGCCCTACTTCTAGCTCGGGAATAGGATCCCAACCACCACCTGGTTTTAACTTTGTCAGTGCTATGATACAGTTCCCAAACTCGGATGCTTTCCAAGCTTCTATCCAAACTATAGTTCAGGCAGTCGTTAATCGAGCTCTCGAAGACAGGAATTTCAATCGAGTATCGGCATCTGATATTCAGGCCCTGAACCGTTCAGCATAGATATTGACCAGTCTGGTATAGGTAAGACCCGTTGCACCTATGTTTCAATCAACCCAACCCATGGTGAGTCCATTCCAGTTTGGGCAGGCTTTAGCTTTCTTATCAACTTCGACCATCCCATCAGTGGTGCCTTTTAATCCAAGACCCTTAGCTCAAAACTCCACTCCTCCAATATTCACTCACCAAAGCCCATTTTCTTAGCCAGTACCCTCCTTCACACCTCCGTAGTTTATTGTAACTCCTAAAGGCACCACTTACCCCTAAAATCCCTTTGCCAGCCAGCTGACCATTCGCCCTCCGCTACCTCCAACACGCAACGACCAAGTCATGCAACCACCGAGCGTGACACTTGAGGTAGCTGCTTTTATTTGGCAAATGATAGCTTCTCAAACTGCCAATGACTAGGTCATACATTCTCCAGGCATGACACCTAAAGCCTGGGCTATCTCTCACAAATCGGTCAGTGACCAGGTCATGCAGCCTCTGAGTGTGACACCCGAGATCCAAGCTTACATCAACCCCCTCATCACTGATAAGAAATCTGAGAGGGACAAAGATTGGGTCCCTGATAATTTTACTATGCCAAACATGGCTCATTATGATGGCTTAGGAGCACCTGCCTCTCACATTATATTGTATGAAAGAGTAATGTGCGTGAAGAAGTTAAGTGATAAGGTGCTTGCTGAAATGTTTCCCTGCTCCCTTCGGGGTCCTGCCCTTGAGTGGTATCACACCTTGCCACAATATATTATCGTCGACTGGACTCTCTTATTTGAGGTATTGAAAGTACATTATGGTTTCAATACTATGATAGAAATAACCCTCTAGCATCTTGAGAGGGTTCGTCAAATGCCCAATGAAACTTTTAAGCAATACTTCAATAGGTGGATGTCGACTCAGGTCTTGATGAAGTCCAAGCTCAGCCTTGAGGAAATGATTGTCAAAATGGCTACAGATTCCTTTCTTTCTTACAAGGCTGTGTTTGAGAGAGCTGAGAAAATTGAGCATGAGGCAGAGCGTGAGAAGGCCGAGAGAGCGAGGAAACCGTGGTTCAGGAAGAATGAAGCTTAACCCACAGCCCTAGCGCTGGCTAAGCCTAAAACACCGGCTACAATTCAAGCCATTTCTCACTCCCCCGCTATGCCCCTCACAGTCACTCCGGCTCTATCAATGATTGCCTCAATCTAACCTCCTCATCCCCCTTTTGTTTTGACCAACCCTTATCAGTTGCCCCTGCGGGTCATCTTCCAGCTTTTGAGTAAAGCAAGTTTCATACAGTCCCTTCAGGAATATAAGCCACCTAGACCTGAAGAGAAGAATAACTTTTGTAATTATCACGTTCAGGTAGGATACCAAACCAATAATTGCAAGGCCCTACTCTCAGCAATTCAATAGTTAGTTAGCGAAGCAAAGATCGCTGAACCAGACAAGGCTCCAAGCACTATGAATAATCTTTTACCAAATTTCAGAAGTAAGGTCGGTATGGTCCAATCTGGTTTATCCAAAGCCACAGTCTTTGATCTCCTTACTCAGAGGTTGGACAGTAGTAACTCCATCCTGGTCATTGGTTCGGGTCTACCATCTCACTCGATTTTTGATCTTATCAATCAAGCCAACCCAGAAGTCAACTCCATTCACAGAATGGAAATTGATCCAAACCAGCCAAAGCAAGAGAGTTGCAGGTCTAAACCATTTGTGGCAAAAAGAAAGAAAGCTGAGGAGAAAACACTGTTCAGCGTAGATTCCTTTATTTTGAAGGAGAACTATTCTAATGAGGATGGGGAAATGGCTCGAGAGACCAAGGCCATAAGCACCAACTTATTCAAGGTTGATCACAATGACCTTTTTAGCGTGGACAAGTATGAGATACAAAACCCGGATTTGGACTCTAAAGAGCAACGGTATCTGTTTGAAATGTGAGCCACTAAGAGCGTCTTACTCGATGATGTCCTTAATATTACCCTGAGTGGTCGTGTATATCAACCGAAAGACCGATATCTTTGCCTAAAGAAAGACCCGATTCCTGGCAGAGTTAGAACTACTACAAGACCCCCTTCTCCACCTCCGCCTATCCCTACCAGTCTTGATGTTGACCCCCTCATTACCCAACTGAAAAACACCCAAGCCCGATATAGCATCTGCCAACTAGTAATCGACTCTAAAGGGCATCATAAGGGTTTGATTAAATGACTCCTTGATCTGGAAGCTAATCCGACCACCTCGGTCGTTGAGATGTGCACCATGATAGGAGAACGCATTCCCATAAGAAAAGGGCCTCAAATTGTGTTTGACAGTTTTGATCTTATGCTCAAGGGTAGGGATCACAATAGGGCCTTATTCATTCGGATCCAAATTCTCGATAAGGTCATCCCATGTGTCATGGTGGAGGATGGCTCTGCTCTAAACCTATGCCCTCTAAAAATCCTTCCTCATCTAGGACTGTTGGAGGACATGCTTGAGAGGTCCAGCATGGTTATTAGAGCTTATGATGATTCAAAGCGCAATGTAATTGGGACTTTTGAGGCAGAAGTCACTGTCGAAGGTGTGGCAAGCAATGTGTGTTTCACCGTACTTGACATTCTCGTTACCTATTCTCGGTTGCTTGGCAGAACATGGCTCCATGCTTTGGGCACAGTTCCCTCCACACTACACTAGAAAATCAAGCTAATTCTTGAAAACATAATGGTGACTATAGAGGCTGATCCCACTTCCGTTATGGCTGTTATGGAAGCTGAAGCTAATTTAGAAAAAGGCCTTTAGATTGCCATGATTAGCAAAGTTCAAAAGCCCCCTCCCCTTTGGCACAGCTACCTTCATGCGGGTATGGGTAAACTAATAAAGATATCTGGTTCAAGCCTGGCAGAGGTGGAGGAATACACGAATAGGGAATCATTGAGGCATTGGAGCCAAAAATCCTTATTCATGGAGCTGGATTGGGATACAAGCCTAGAAAAGCCTATTGCCGCGTCCCTTCTTGCTACTGCCGCATGGTCACTATTTATGAGATCTAAGGCAAGAGGCCTTATAAGGGGGAGCCTGAGCCAATCGAGTACGGCGGGAAAGTATGGCCCGGCTTTGAGATCTTTAAAGATGTCTACGACTTTGAGACTGGTCACATGATAGTTTCAGCTGAACCAAGCCTACTAAGCCTGATGTGCCTGTCAATGTTGTTTTTGATAAAGAAAAGGGGAAAGGTAAGGTGCATCTTGAGGATGAGCCTAAGGGAAGTAATGAAGCATTTATCGATCTAGAAATTGAGAATGCTATGGCAACCGTGACAAAAGCTATGGCACTACTGATGAGGAAAGGCTGGAAGGGTACCAGGGAAGAAGACGCTATAACAGCAATAGTAGGAAAACTTGCCAGGGCTCTTACCTAAAAGGCCGACCTGTCTGAAGGGCCATCACTCACCATTGCCTAAAAGACCGCTCTAGAGCATGACCTGAGTGCCATTCTGATAGATGATACAAAGAACACTTCTCCCATTGACGTTGCTACTGAAGCCCCTCCGCCTGTGGAGGAGGATATGGATGATGTAATTTTTAATATTTCTAATGTTTTCAATGCAAACAATGCTACTTATGAGGCTTTTAGTGCAATGAATAACTCTCATTCTGGTTACTTGTTCGATGTCTTTTCGGATGGATCCATGCATTCACATAACAATACGCATAATGTTTTTGGCATTAGTGATACATTATTAAGTGAAATAAACCTAAGTACAGATGACAATCCTAAAATGCTAACCATTTCCAAAGATTTAACGCCCGAGGAAAGAAGTGAGATCATAAAAGTGCTTAAAAATCATGTTAACGCTTTTGCCTGGTCGTACGAAGACGTGCCTAGGGTTGACCGATAAATCACCGAGCACAGAATCCCAATTGATCCTAAATTTCAACCTATCAAGTAGAAACTTCGCCGGTTGAGACCTGAATGGGCAGAATAGGTTAAGATAGAGGTTTCAAGGTTGATCAAATCTCGAGTCATAGAAGTGGTAGAATACCCGACTTGGTTGTCCAACATCGTCCCAGTTCCGAAGAAGGATGGTAGGTTCCGAGTCTGTGTTGATTTTCGAGACCTCAATAAAGCCTCGCTAAAAGATGACTTTGCTCTCCTGCACATCAATGTTCTGATTGATAGCACCGCCAGGGCAGCTATGTATTCATTCATGGATGGGTTCTCAGGGTACAATCAGATTCTGGTTAAAATTGTTGACAAAGTCAAAACAGCGCTCATCACTGAATGGGGGGTGTATTGCTACAAGGTAATGTCATTCGGGTTGAAAAATGCCGGGGCCACTTATTAGCGAGCTGTAACCGCCCTCCTACATGACATGATCCATAAAGAAGTGGGAAAGTATGTGGATGACATGATTGTGAAGTCTGCCACTCGAGAGGAGCACCCTGCTGTTCTCGATAAGTTCATGACTCGCACTGAAAAGTATAATCTTTGCCTAAATCCAAAGAAATACGTATTTAGAGTTATCTCCGGCAAGCTGTTGGGACACGTGGTTAGCTAGAAATGGATTGAAATGGATCTAGAAAGAGCCAAAGCCATCAAGGACATGCCTCCCCTAAGACAGAGAAGGAGGTCCGATCCTTTTTAGGGTCCTTGTAGTATGTTAGTCGGTTCATTGCTCGCCTCACTACTGTTTGCAAACCCATCTTTGAACTATTAAAGAAACAGCAACCCGTGGTATGGAACGATCACTGCCAAGTAGTGTTTGACAAAACCAAGGCATATCTTATCGATCCACCCATCTTAACACCCCCCATCCCAGGGAAACCACTCATCCTTTATCTGGCCATTGAGGAAACTTCCGTCGGGGCCATGCTTGTCCAGTAACATGATTCTAGAAAAGACCTGTACTACCTTGGTTGGGCTCACTAAGAAGTTGCGACATTATTTCCAATCTTATCGCGTCCAAGCCTTGGCCAAGATTGATCCAATGAAGTTTCTTTGTCAATCCCCTACCCTGGCTTGCTTCTCCTATCTGAGTTTGACATTGAATATGTAACCCAGAAGGTCATTAAGAGGCGGGCTATAGCCAAATTCCTGGCTAATCAACCCCCCAGCTCTGACTATAAGGAAAATTTGGAGTTTCCTGATGAACAGCTCACCTTTGTTACAACCTTTGATGACTTTTGGACAATGTACTTTGATGGCGCTGTGAACCATCGGGGAGCAGGTCTCGGGGTCATCATCATCACACCAGATAACGAGATAATCCCATTGCCCAAATGCTTAGAATTCACTATCACCAACAACGGCGCTAAGTATAAAGCTTGTCTGTTCGGCCTTGAGGCTCTTCTTCACGTTCGGGCCTGCCGTGTATCCGTCATCGGAGATTCGGCTCTAGTTGTCTGTTAGTTTATCAGAGATTGGGAGATTAAAGAAGAATCTCTCTGTCATTATGTTGAGGTTGTCCGTGAACTGTCTGAGAAATTTACCTCATGCTTGTACCGCCATGTCCCTTGGGATGAGAATCAGATGGCAGATGCTCTTGCCACTCTCGCATCCATATGGGAAGGACCCCAGCAGCAACCTATCCGTCCTTTGGTTTTGTTATCTACCAAGATCCTATATCATGTTCAATCAGTTTCTCCAATCCTTGCCATTTCATCCGAACCTTGTTGGTATTTTGACATTATCCTGTTCCTTCAAATCGGCCAATACCCTACGGATTCTTCTGACTCGGACCGTACCACCCTATGGCGGCTCGCTTTCCAGTTTCGTATTGTGGATAATGATCTATTCAAGCACACCAGTGATAGCCTACTTCTTTGTCGCCTCACTGACTCCGAGGCTCAGAACGTAATGACCCAGGTCCATGTCGGTGACTGTGACCCTCATATGAATAGCCTTGCTCTCACAAACAAAATCTAATGGCTGGGATATTTTTGGCTTACCCTTATAGCCGATTGCATCGCCCAAGTCAAATGATGCCACCAATGCCAAGTTTACAGGGATATACAGCATCTGCTGCCCACCGAACTCCACCACTTATCCACCTCTTGGCCATTCTCAGCATGGGGGATAGACATAATTGGTGAAATCCGTCCTTCTTCAATAAACGGCCACAGATTCATTGTGGTGGCAGTAGATTACTTCTTAAAATGGGTAGAAGCCGAATCCTTCACCAATGTCACCGCCAAGCAGATGGCCAAATTCATGGAGAGGCACATCTTTGCTCGGTATGGACTCCCACATCATATAGTCTTAGACAATGGAGTACAATTTTAAGGAGCAACTACTTCTCTAATCGAAAAATATGGGATTGAACACCATAGATCTTCTCTATACAGACCAAAAGCCAATGGAGCTATTGAGGCAGCTAACAAATCGATAAAGATGATTCTTTCTAAGATGATAGCCGGTTACAGGGACTAGGCAGATAAGCTACATTTTGCTATCTAGGGATATCGCACCAGCATATGTACCCCAACGGGCCAAACTCCGTTCTCCCTGGTCTACGGGATGGAAGTAGTCTAGCTAGTTGAAACTTAGGTGACCTCATTAAGAGTCGCTCTAGAGGCTAAATTAGAAGAATTCGAATGGACTCGGGCGAGATTTGAACAGTTGAACATGATGGATGAGCAGAGGTTGAAGGACTTCGACAACCTCCTAATGTACCAACAACGTATGGCTCGGGTATATAACAATCAGGTAAGACATCAGAAGTTCCCCCTAAAGGGTGGTGATCTGGTCCTTAAGTGACTAAAAAATTCTACCATTGATACGAGGGGTAAATTTAGGCCAAACTGGGAAGGACCATATGTAATAAAGAAGCTGCTTAGCAAAGGGGCAGCTAAGCTTATGGACATGGATGGGAACTAGTTCGTAAATCCCGTAAACCAAGATAGGCTTAAGCATTATCATGTTTAATTCAAAAGAAACAAATCAGAAAAGCAGCACACCAAAAAATATATACATGATAATAACCCGCCTTTCAGTCTTTTACTGATCGGGCAAAAATTAGTGTGAAGCCCGACGATTGGTATCCTACAAACCAGCTGTGTAAAAATTAGGGAATGAGACAAACCCGCTAGATCAAAAACCCGAAAAGGGCAATCTAGGCAAAAGTTAGTGTGAGCGGACGACGGTTCACACAGCTGCGGCGCGGGGCCGGACCGGGTCGTGCCGGCCTGTTTTTGGTGTGTCGGGGAGATGAGTGTGATGTGGTTGAAAATAAAATGTTTTTGCATATTTTAATGCTTAAAAGATACGAGATTGAAATCCCGTACTTAGAATAGAGTCGCCACCCGGTTCAGCTCAACCAGGAAATTTTCGGTATGATTTTCCCACCGGGTGGTTGGACCATACCTTGAGTAGAGATTCCGAGTTCGGATGATGTTATCTAGTTTTCATTAGGCCAAGTTAGGATACTTCATTCTTTCTTAATCGGTTTAATCCACCCTATTTATTTGTGTTGTTTTCGCATTTATCAAGCAATTGAAGCAATAAATAAAATATTTAGAATTGTAAAAGAAAAGTACGTGCGGAAAGTAGAATTATTACAAGATATTCAAGTCTTGTACATTTTCTACGTAACAAATGAAATACCCGAATGTCCGATATACATCTACCTGCAGAGGATGGTTGACACGAATATGGCATATTTTATTTATAACATCATAAAGCCCGATTGGATGGCTAAAATGAGGTTTGAATGGCGTTTGCGGGAAATTCCATTTTTATCCAAATTTCAGATTCAATGGTTGCTTTAATCGGATTACAAGTGAATATGCCACTCATCGTGGGATGGGTCTGTTTTCAGGAGGTTTCGAATCTCCATCGTTACACTATAGATCCTAGATTCAAAAAATAAATTAGTTTGGAAATAAACGAAAACAATACTGTTGTCCAGAAAGTCATGCCACCGTGGGGCATCTGATGCCGCCAACGATATAGTTGATGTCGCTGGCGGCATGGATGATGCCGTCGGCGACATCAATTGTGTCACGGGCGACATCAGCATGTAGACAGGCACAGGGCTTTCTGAGTACCGTAAAGAAAGGGTTCCACGAGAAAGCGAGGTCTCCGGGGAATGTGATGCTAACGGTGGTACCAACGATGTCTCTCGCGACATGGGTGATACAGCCGGCAACATCGCATGTCTCCGGTGACTCCAATTCCTTGCAGTAGCAGCGTTTTGCAGTCAAAATGACCGAAAACTTAAAATGAACACAAATCAACAAAAATTAGTGCAAAACAATAATAATAATGCCAAAGAGCTATGAGACTCAGGATTTTCACCTCGGGGTAGTGATCCAACTCTTCGTGAACTGAACAATAACACCTCTGGGGAGCTTGCAATGATAATTTGATTGTTAATTTAAAGGTTTTAGGTCTCTAAATTCTATCCAGTTGATTTAAGCTCACAATCAGAGAGTTCGAAGAAGAAAAATTGGGAAAAATGGAATAGAATCCTTTTTCCTATCTTTTCTAGTTCTTATCTCACAAAAATCTATTCTCTCAATTTTAGCCTCTTAATTGCCCAATTTTAGCTCCTTCCCTCTATAATTTCAGCCCCCCTCCCCCTCTCATTTGCAGTTTTAGGTGCCTTTTATAGGCAAATTGGGGTGTTTTTCGAGACCTTTTTGACTTATTCCGCCGAAAGTGGCCGAAAGGCTGTCTGTGGAGGGACCCATTTTAGGCCATGCCACCGGCGACATGATGATGTCGTCGGCGATATGGCTGATGTGGCCGGCGGTATGGTGATACCGCCGGCGGCATGGATGATGTCGGGGGCGACATCATTCTCCAGCATACTGACAACCAATGGGTCAAAAAGCATAAAGAGTCGGGAAAAGTGGTTTATTAGTGGGTGGAAAGGTATCTTTTTGAATTTTAATTATATTTTAATGGGTATTATTTAATTTGGGTGTAAATCATCGGTTCAAGCTCCTACCGAATGCGTTATCGGCCTCGCCGAACTGGATTCTACCAATTATAAAATTCACAAGGAATATTATTTTGGTAATAAAAATTCTAAAGAGAACTTTTATTTTGAGGTATTAAAATCGGGTATACGTCATCATCATCTCGCGAGAGGGACTGCAAAATCCCGTGCTCACAGTTAGGGTATGTGAACAAAGAGCGAGTGCCTTCTAGAAAATCGGCCTTGGCTAGTTAAATCAACAGGAATGTCAACCAAACATCATGTACTTTATTTTATCTCAATTAATGAAAATATCTCTTTTGTTGAAACCTAAATGCTTATACTTATGTGAATCCTGTATTCATAGGATTAAGATAACTTCAGCAAGCTTTAGACAGAGTTCATTTTATTCCATATCAAATGTAAAAAAAAGAGACAAAGTCCGATAGGTTGGTCACTCCGATTAGCCTATACGATAGATAAGACTAATAGAAGAGCATCTCAAAGCGAACTTCTCGCATCATCATCACAATGCCTAGAGATCCATCCCGATGTAGTAGAAGAAAAGGGCTCCTCCCCTTGCTCTGCATGTTCTCCCTTAAAACGGGCGCATGATCGTTTCCGACTGGTCGACAAGTCTCTTATCTCAGTAAGCCATCCCCTGTAATGTGTATCAGTCTCGATGGTTTCCATGTGATCATAATCCAGAATCTCAAATACAACCCCCCTGGACCACTTCTCCCCGAATATGGTTGACCCACCTAGCTTTGTAAACTTCAATCTGGTTATGGGGTAGTTTGATTGGGACTCTTTGTCTTTTACCGTACTGATGGCACGGCCGGTAAGGGGTATAAAATGAAGATTTCTCCAGACCTATCAATTAGACACATGCTCCCCAGGATTCTACAACCACATCCTGAATTCTCCACCATGGACTAACCCACTAAACCTGTGCATCAGCTTACCCCCTCAAAATAGGCACCCAATCATCATAAGCCCTCTCTCCCTCAGATGGATGGGAAGATACTTTTTTGAGTTCCCTCGTGGCGCCTCCCTCAACTTCAGCTTCTCCATCAACCATACCTATAATTCAAAGCTCAAGTAAGGACTAGGGAAAGAAATGTGTGGAACCAAAAAGAACAAAAGGTACCTGTAATAATATGAGCTGATCTCCGATAAGTGATGGGTCAACAGAAGCAGCATCCACATTCAGCAAAACATCGGCCAATCCTGTAGCCATGGGAGAAGCCCCTGTCGATATAGGGTTGATGAGTGAAATCAGCCTGAGCGGAGCAATCGGGCTCACTCCACACATAAACTCTACCATGAGTAGCAATGCCACCATGAATGGCCAAGCAAGATAGGATCGGGGCACTCCATAGCACCCCTCTAGAACTGCTCTGAGCTGAAACCCAGGTATATCGGGCAACCGAGATAGAAATGGGTGCATAGAATCCAAATTCTATAACCCTCTAGGAATTCCATTTATGCCAAAATGAAAGTCTGGCAGCGCCAGTGTAATGCATTTAGGACACGGTGTCCCTAAAATAGCATGGAATTCTTTAAGTAAGGGGCAAAGCTTGAATGATGAAAATTGAAAAATGTGGTCCATTGGATCCTAAAAAGATAGTGCCGCTTGAAGAAATTTGTGGCTTACGGGCCACGCCGCGACATATGGAAAGCCCCAAAGCCTAAATTTTTCAAGCCTCTTCTAGTCTGCATTCCTCAGACTCGGCAGAAAACCCCATAGCTTTTGATTGTGGGTTGCCATGATAAGAATTGACAGAATAGTCAAAATCAGATTACTGGAAAACTGATACCGTCGACGATATGAGTAATGCCGCCGGCGATGTAAATGATGCCGCCGGCGATATGGATTAGATTGGGCGATATCAGGTGATGCCGTCGGTGATATGGACTTTCAGACAGCCCTATGTATATTATTTTAGCTGGACGAGTTTGGGCGATATGAGTGATGCTGCCAACGGCATGAAGTGGATTTTTCGATGACATCAGAAGCATTTTTACCATTACAGGCTTATACGAAACCTATAAACAATCCTGTAACCCATTTCCAATGCCTTTCCAAACAGCGATCCATTCTTATCTAAAATAAAAAGGCCGAAGGCACAAACCATCCAAAAATTCTGAATGTCTAGACCCCAAAAGAAACAAAACCCAAAAAAAAAACCAAATTATTCTAACCCCAATGTATCAAGGGTACAAACAAGGAAATAAAAAAGCAAAATGAAAATGAAAAACTAGGCATGCCCGCCACTATCGGCCGGGTGAGATGAAATGTCTTCGGAACTCACAAGCTAGTCATCAACATCATCCTCTTCCCTTCCCTCTGTCATGGGCACACTGCTAGACTCCTCAGCCACGGCTGGCGGGCGTCGGCGTGCAGACATCTTGACCCCCCTACGACTGGTACTACCAGGGTGCACACGGTCTAGATTTTGCTTGCTTCTCCGTTCCTGAATGGTAGCTGCTAGTTGACCCTCAAGCCCACTCACACGACACCGTAGGTCTACAGTCACCTCCTCGTACCTTCATCGAGCTGCATCAGTGTCTGACAAGGAAAGGGCCAAGAAATCCTACAAATTAGAAAAACATCAACAATGCATGTCATTTATAGCATCCATATATGCATCTTATCTTAGCATAGGCATAAATAGGGAATGTACCTAAGCAAGGAGCGACTACTCGATAAGTGTATCCTGGAGAACAAAGTTGTTCTCTGCGAGCTGCTCCACATGGCTTCGCACCACCTGAAAAATCCAAAAGGCAAATCATTAGACACTCACATCCAAGGCTAAACAAGAAAATAATTACCAGGCCTTACGTAAGTGGTATTTTCTAGCATGAAAATTGGAGCCTGCCGGCTCGAGCCTATATTCCTGGGGAGGAACTTGCCCCGAGAGTTCATCAGCAGGAATGTGGTTTCCATCGATTTGACTAGGTGCCCCTCTACGAAATTTATGCCCTTCGGTGCACTGTAGTACCGAGTCCCACTCTGGTTATCCCTGCCCCTCTTCCTCACGGGTTCCTAAAAACCATGGACGACACACGTCAACAGCATTCCTAAATAATTTCAAAATCATGCACATAAACGCAATCATACCTCAAAAGAATGTTGCTCCCCTTGGGACATTGGCGCACTCCCGTCGACTACGCCCACGCCCGCCTCATCCTCCCCCTTGGGCTCGATCCCAACATCCCCTTCAAGCTCCTCATCTTCATCATCTTCTTCCTCCTTAACAACCACAATACCTTTGAGGCGTCTTTTCTCCTCCTCCAACCATTGTTCATTGTGACACTCAATTGTATCATTTCTGTGGATGCGGGGACATACGGGGAGTAGACACTGCTAGTGCTGCTTGTAGAGGCCAGGGATGCTAGGGATCACTCAACCGTTCCCCTTGATGTAATCAGCCTTGTCAGCCTCGGAGGTGATCACCAAATGGGGCCACCATAAGCCCCTGGGAGGATCAGCAGGCACTGGTCTATCGGCAACCGGGACGGACCTCCAGCCTTGAAAACGCTCACCCAGGTACCACTGCTGGGATGGAGGGCACTCAATCACGAACCGACAATCGTCCACCTCCCTCCTAACCCTTACAACCTCTGCTAGGTTCTCCACCCCCTCGAATGGATCCAAGATAAGCTACACCAACAATCAACCAAAACAACCAGTATAAGTTCATAAACGCCTTTTGTTTTGTCTAAGTGTAAAAACAAAAACTAAATTAAAAAAGTCGCATACCGAGCTCAACCGCGCGCTCCTCAGGACCTTCCTATATTTTGTAGGGTACTTGGCCTTCCCACCAATGCCCTCGCACCAGCGGGCAAGAAAGTGGGAGCCCGATGACATAATCTTCTTAAACTCCACCGGCGGGAGGATCTAATGCTCAAAGGCCCAAGCCTGCACAAATAAGAACCAATCAATTCAAAAAGCGTCAAACAATAAATGAGAACGTGTACAATCAAGTAAAATACTTCCAATGAGATGTACTTGGAGTAGCAGATGGCAGAGGTGAAGGGCTTTCACCCTCTTCTGGGCTCCCACATCCAGTCCGTGGTATATTTGTGCTAAGATAGCCCTTAGCCAATTCTTCCTCCTGATGCCCGCCACGTCCTCCACAGCAGTTATCAGCATATAATTGATCTTGCTCCCCGAGATTGGGAAGAACAGCACAGTAAGCAAAGAAATAATGAAGGACCGGACATAAGCCTCCCTCTCATCCTCGGGCACTACATCCACCCGGGTCCAGTATTGGTGCAACTCACCGTAAGACAGCCGCCTAGAAATGGGCTTCAGACCGAACATCTCCTTCACCCATCTCACCACGGGCCTCTCGACATGGTATTTATCCATGTAAGCATCAAAGTGTATGACCTCATCCATCCAAGGGAGGTCGGTCATAGCTATGACATCAGAGGGTGTAATCGTAGCTTCCCCGAAAGAAAAGTGGAAAGTATGGGTGGTCTCAAACCACCTCTCGGTTAGGGCTGTCACTGCTGAATGAGAAAGCTTGGGCATCAGCATTGGCATAATCTGGGCCAAGTTCCCGAATCCTATCTAATTAATGGCAAGTACAAGCTCAGGGTCATTCTCTAAAATATGGTGCCACCACTCGCCAATGGTGCCCATCCCCCTGTATAGGTCAGTTCATATGGCTGTAAAATCAGAAACAAAACAGATAAGTCCTGATTATTTTCTCACCACTAAAATCTGATAGAATGCTACTGATGTCATTTCTGCTAGAAGTGATATCGCCGGCGGAATCATGCCATACCGCTGGCAGCATGGATGATATCGCAGGCGATATCGCTTCAAACAGAAGCGACATCAGACTTCCTTGGCCCCTTTTACAAGGACTGATTCAGCCAGCAACATCACTCATTTCGCCGGCAATATCACTACCTATGGGCAGAACTTGTTTTCCCCAAAATCACACCCATCATGCCAAAACCACAAAAAATCGCAATCAATCAAATAATAAGCCTAAAAAATCAAACCTAAACATACCATATCAGTTTATAATCAGTCTATGACTCCTACCATGGCACGATTTCAAGCCTAAAGCCAAATCAAATCGAACCCAAAAAGAGGAGATTCGGGTTTTATAGGATTACCTGAACATAGCAGAGGTACTTCTTCTTCTCTGGGGTCAGATTGGTGATGGGAGAATTGATCCTATAGCCATACATCTTGGTTGTCTCCTTTAGGCCATAAGTAGTAGGAATGGAGAGAATTTTCAATCCCTTGACAGAAGAATCAGACAAGTTCTCCCTAGCCTTGGTAGATTTGCCCCTGAAAGCCTTGGTGATTCTCTTCATGATTTGAATAACGAAAGAGAAATTGGAGAATTTAGAGAATAAGATGTGGAGCAGTAGGTACGGTTTTCTGAATAAATAAGGAAGAAGGGAGTTTCACTTCCTTTTAAACCACCGCACGGAATTTGAGGAGTTCTAATTTATCTCAAACTGTCAAGCGATGCCGCCGGTGGCATAATGCCATACCGCCAGTGATATCACTCATGCCGCCGGCGACATCGCCTCCTTTCAATTTTTAAAATTGCTTGACCAGTCAAAGCTGCCATGTGGCACTCATGCCGCCGGTGACATAATGCCATACCACCAGCGACATCATTTATGCCGCTGGTGACATCGCTCCTTCGATTCAGATTTTACACATGTCCAACTAAAGGACAATCACTCCACAAAACATAAACCAGACCGAAGGGCCATCTCTTTAAAGTGAAGGTCCAACCAAAGGACAATCACTACACAAAGTATAAGCCCGACCAAAGGGCAATCTCTTCACAAGGTGAAAGTCCGACCAAAGGGCAATTTCTCCGTGAAGCACAGACCCGATCGAGGGGCAACCAATATACAAAACAAAAGTCCAACCAAAGGGCAATTTCTCCGCGAAGCGCAGACCCGACCAAGGGGCAACCTATCTCTCTACAAAGCATAAGGTCCGACAAAGGGACGATCACTCCGCAAAGCATAGGTCCGACAAAAGGACAATTTCACACAAAACACAAGTCCAATCAAAGGACAACCAATCCACAAAGCATAAGTCCGACCAAGGGGCAACCAATATACAAAATGAAAGTCCGACTAAGGGATAATCTCTCCACAAAATATAAGTCCGACCAAGGGATGATCACTACACAGAGCATAAGTCCGACCAAAGGGCGTCCTTTCCACAAAGCTCAAGCCCAACCAACTGGCAATTTCTCTGTAAAGCATAAGCCCGACCAAGTGGTAACCTCTCTATAAAGCACAAAGTCTGACCAAGAGACAAACCAGTCACCCATCAGGTATCATTCTTATCCCTTGCTCTTTCGTGTGATCATACTGACCTATGGCAGTAGTGATCCCCTGAGGGGAAGCCTGTGAGCACGGGATTTTGCAGTCCCTCTCGCGAGACAATCATGATGTTTTCCCAATTTTAATGCCTCAAAATAAAAGTTCTCTTTAGAATTTTTATTACCAGAATAATATTCCTCGCGAATTTTATTCTCGGTAGAATCAAGTTCGGCATGGCTGATAACCCGTCCGGTAGGAGCTTGAACCGATGATTTGCACCCAAATGATAAATACCCATTAAAATATTATTAAAAGTCAAAAAATGCATTTCCACCCACTATTAAACCACTTTTCACAACTTTTTCGCTTTCAGGCCCGTTGGCTGTCGGTATGTTGGAGGCTGATGCCACCAGCGGCATCAGCCATACCGCCGGCAACATCACCATACCGCCGGCAACATTAGCCATATCGCCGGTGGCATCACCATGTCATCGGCGGCATGGCCCAAAACGGGTCCCTCCACAGACAGCCTTTCGGACACTTTCGGCGGAATTGGTCAAAAAGGCCTCAAAAAACACCCCATTTCACCTATAAAAGGACACCTTGACCTGCATTTTAGAGGGGGGGAATTGGAATGTTAGGATTTTAATGTGGGAATAGATTTTAGTGAGATAAGAATTAGATAAAATAGAAAAAAAAAGGATTCCGATCCATTTTTCCTGGTTTTTCTTCTTTGAATTCTCTGATTGTAAGTTTGAAATCAGCAAGTCTATAAGTTAAAATCAACTTAATTAGATTTAGAAACTATAAGCACTTAAACTTATTGCTAAATCATCGTAACAAGCTCCCTGGAGGTGTTTCTTTCGGTTCACGAAGAGGTGGATTCATGACCTCGAGGTAAAAATCCTGAGTCTCATAGCTCTTTGGCATTACTATTAATAATTTGTGTTAATTTTCGTCGATTTATATTCATTTTTAGGTTTTTAGTCATTTTTACTGCTGCCACTACTGCCTACAAACTGATATCACCGGTGACATAACCGGCGGCATCAGCCATGTCACTAGCGACATCAATCACGTCGCCGGCGGTATCAGTTGTATCATCGGCGATATGACTTTCTGGACAGCAGTTTTATTATTATTTGTTCCTGGATTAGCTTATTTTCTGAAGCTAGAACATATAATGTAATGATGGAAGTTCAAAACCTCTTGAAAACAGACCCCGCCCCGTAATGTGTGGGTATTTTCACTCATAATCCGATTAAAGTAATGCTTGAGCCTAAAATTTGATTAAAAATGGAATTTCCTTCGAAAACGCCGTTTGAATCTCATTTTAGCTATTCGACCGGGCTTTATGATACTGTAAATAAAATATGCCATACCCAAACTAACAATCTTCTACAGGTAGCCGTATATCAGATATTTAGGTATTTTATTTATTGCATAGAAAAATATATAGGACTTGGAAGCCTTGTAATAATTTTGTTTTCCGCACTTATTTTTTTATGCCTGTAAATATTTTATTCATTGCTTCAATTGCTTGATAAACGCGAAAACAACAAAATAACTAAAAATACAAATAAATAGGATGGATTAAACCGATTAAGAAAGAATGAAGTATCTTAACTTGGCCTAATGAAAAATAGATAACATCATCCGAACTCGGAATCTCTACTTAAGGTATGGTCCAACCACCCGGTGGGAAAATCGTACAAAAAAATTTCCCTGTTGAGCTGAATTGGGTGGCGACTCTATTTTAAGTATGAGATTTCGATCTCGTATCTTTCAAGCATTAAAATATACAAAATTATTTTCCAATCACATCATATGTATACCCCTATCTCATCGAAAGGGGCCAGCACTACCGGTCCGGCCCCGCTGCCGCCGCGTAAAACGTCGTCCGCTCATAGGTGGGCTCATGAGATAAGCCTTTATTTTATCGAAGGCTATCCAATATTGCTCATTCCATTCTATTGGCTTGTTCCTTCTCAACAACTTAAAGATTAGCTCACACACTATTGTTAGCTTGGCTATAAAACGGCTCACATACTGTAGTGATCCAAGAAACGACCTGACTTCCCTTTCAGTTTTAAGAATAGGCATTTCTTGAATGGCTTTAACCTTATCAGGGTCGACCTTGATTACTCTCTAACTGACGATGTTGGTCAAGAGTTTTCCTAACGTAACTCCAAACACACACCTCTTTAGATTTAAGCGCAAGTTGTACTTCTCGATTCTAGTCAAGAACCTTTCCAAAATCTCAGGATGCTCTTCCCTCATATTAGACTTTACTAGCATGTCGTCTACATAAACCTCGACCAAGTTGCCCCTGCATTTTTCAGCCTAAAATGCATTACCCTGTAACAATACACTCCCTATTCAGTGATGAAGGTCGTCTTGACCTCATCGATGATGTCCATTAGAATCTAATTATACTAGAAAACCCATCCAAGAATGAGTACATGGCGGCCCTAGCGGCACTATCTACCAGTACGTCGATGTGTGGTAATTCAAAGTCATCCTTAGGGGGCCTTGTTCAAATCACGAAAGTCAACACACATTCTAACCTTTCCATCTTTCTTAGGAACCGGGACAACATTTGCTAACCATGTCGTGTACTCAATTACTTCAATGAATTTAGCTTCCAATAACCTAGCAACTTCAGCTTTGATTTTATTGGCCCATTCTGGACATGACCTTCTTAACTGTTGTTTGACTGGTTTGAACCTAGGATCAGTAGGGATGCAATGCTCAGTAATTTGGTGATCTACCCCGGGCATGTCCTCGTAGGACCAAGCAAAAGCGTTAACATGTTTGCTAAGCACTTTTATCATCTCTCTTTTTTTAATAGGGATCAAATCATTGGATATTATTACCATTTTTGGATTTTCCTTAGTACCCAAGTTAATGTCATGCAATGAAGTGTCATGGACGCTAAAAATGTTATGTGTATGGTTAGATGAATGCATAGTGCCATAAGGAAAAACATCAAACAAGTAAGCAAAATCACTATTATTATCATTAGGATGCCCAAAGGCTATATCATTTTCATTACATATAATTTCATTGTCATCCTCCACAGGCGAAGGGCCTTCTTGGTCACTCATCAGAATGTAAGTCAGGTTGCGATCCAGGTCTTGCACCTGTTTCTCGTTCAACACATCGTCAACAGCTTCCCTTATGGCTTGGGCCAGGTTTCTCAAGGCTTCTTGAATTGGTGTCTTCTTCTAATCCCCCAAGCATAAGATAGTGTGTATCTAAGGGGTAAGAGTATCAATAGCTTTGTCTACTTCAATCTTTGATGGGTCACTGTCTTCCATTTATTTGGCACATTTTTTTGCTTCTATAGCTGATTTAAAGATCTCAGGGATGGTTTTGTATGCATTCACAAATGCTATCTTGTGGAGGTGAGGAGATAACCCGAAGATGAATCGGTCAGCTAATTCCTTCTCCTGAGGTTTCCTTTTAAGGGCTATCACAATTGTTAACCACCTCTGAAAATAGCCATGGACAGGTTCCTCACTCTACTGTCTGATAGCTATAAGGTCAAATATGGATGGTTCTTCTCTTGCTTTCTTGGTCTCCATGATATATTTCCACACCTCGCTTTCTTCTAATCCCGAGTTGATCATGGCTACTTTATCCCCTCTTCTTCGGGGTTTACAGACTTTTCTCTTGTCAATTAGTGCCGTGATGGCCTCAAGGAGATCCTCACATACCCTAGTTGGATGATCAGGACTGACATGATACATGCACAAATCACCCCTCTCCTCAGGTTTTGGCGGAACATACGGTCGAAGATGATCAATCAACTGGTATTTCTTCAGCTTCTTGAAGATATTATAGTCATAGGATGAATCACTTACTCGTGCGTCATGCCATAGGGTAAACCTATGAAATTAGGGAGGATTGTCCCCTTTAGCATAAACCTGAAGTCCGATAGCCGACTCAGATCCTTGCTACAGCAAGACTATAGAATAGCCTCTTAATGGAGTGAATGAGTCCCACTACTAACTATGATGAGTGTTGGGTTCGCTGGTTGAATTAACTGACCAAGATGAGCCATGATAGTAACCAGGATGAATGCTGGATTGGATTATCGGTCCTTGTCTTGAACTAAGGCATTAGCCAAGAGATCAGTACATGCATGGGACGTGGTATGCATGCATAAATTACAACGATGAATGGTGGGGTTAATCATAAGGGTATGTAACACAACACATAAGAAGCGATCAATTTCATCCTTATTTCTCTCGCCTAGTCTGAGGGTATTCTTGCTTAGTCTAACCTCACACAGAAATTAGGGTACCTAAAAGGTGAAATTCTAAGGCTTTCAATAAGAATGGTGTAGGGATATATCGAAAGTTGATGTAGAAAGTTCCCATTGTATTAAGCCTCTTTTGGAGAGAGATAACAATGAGTGCTCCACCCATTAGGGTGTCCCCAATTCCTAGTGGGCATAGGTAACACCTTCACGAGTGTCATGGAAATAATAGGGCACCCTATCCTAGCGCTAGAAGAAGAGTATATCTAACTAAAAAAGAAGGAGGTGAGAAGATAGAGTGTGATAATTTTCCCAAATGATGAAAACAAAAGCGGGTTGAATCAAGTAAATGATTTTCGGTGGTCATCTTAATCTTTTAAGCTTTTAAAATAATCCAAAATTTTGCAAGTTAAAATATTATGTCCCTAGCAGAGTCACCACTCTGAGGTGTTGATGACATGTGGGTCTCCCTTAGAGCCTGTGTGAGAGGCAGGGCCCACTGGGGGTTTGGTTGAATTTAGGCGTGATAAAACATTCTTTAGTTAAAGTTTGCAAAATAAGCCAATTTTAATGGATAAAAGAATCGAGACCTAAATCTTGATACCATTGATAGAGTCACCACTTAAGTTGTCTACTTGGGAAAGAGTTTTGGTACGGTTCCCTCTGGGCAGGAGACTCATACCTATTAGATCAGAGATTCGGGTATCGGATGAGTCACTTATTTCTTAGTTAGTTGATTCAAAATTACATTCACCATGTAAAACCATTTTTGTTTTCATCATTTAGGGAATTATCACAGAAATCCTATTTCTAAAGTCTTTCACACTTGTTACATGCGTTTACATATTACAATAAAGCACAAGCAATAAATGGGGGGATAAAAATTACAACCAGGGGAAAAAGGTGGAAATTGTAAGAGAACCTATACATTTGTTCTAAGTTATAAAACAAAATGAAAATAAATTCCCCTTCATCCACAGACATTAGCATAATTTATAGCACATCATAAGACAGCATTTTATTGAGAAAAATGTGATTATGTTGGTGGTTTCACGATCTATAATACTCGAGCGGCTTCTAGGATCGGAGAGAAATAACAATTCTTCAATGTATTTTATTGTGAAACCCATTTTTAACTTTTGTGGATTGATTTACCGGATTATTAGTGAAAATGATTGCACGGCAAATGGTAAGTTGATTGATTTTAAACTAGTTTAAAATGAGTTCTAGAATATGCCTGGGGCTGGTATCCGTATGGGTGGGTGGGACCCATATGGCTACCAGGAAGGCCCGATACGGGTATGGTGTACCAATAAATGTCCTGTCTGGTCTAGGCAGAAACTTTGTTCAATTTAGTTTACAGATTAATGGATTGGTGGCAAAAAAAATAAAATAAAAAGGGATTTCCCTCCGTATAAGTATGGCACACCGATATAATATTTCAAAGATACAAGGTGCCGACAAGGCTCATACAAATTAGGACCAGACCCGAAGCAAGAAATGAAAAGAGCAGAAATAATAGAAGAGGCAGAAAGTAATAACAATAATAAAATTGAAATGTGAGTCTCTTTAAAACTTAGGAGCGTTACTTTTGCGGCGTGAATCCACTTTGAGGTGATCCCTTTACTATTGAGAGAGTCCGACCAAAGTAGATGGCGAAATAGGACTATTTAGATTAGTATTTGTGTGGACAGAACTTGCCCTAAATCCTAATAAACGAAGCTAGGAATGAATAAAATGTGGACAAAACCTCAAAGAAAAGGTGTCCTCCCTATTTTATACCTCTTATACCCCCGCACTATACCTTTTCTATACCTAGAGAAATTACTAGAACTTTAGTATAATTCTCATATGAGATGTGTCTATTATAAAATGAAGGGAAAAGGCCCCATTTATAGGGTGAGGGTCAAGTCTGAATGCAATAATCCGCAATCAAGACCTACCTTTCCCTGAAAATGGTAAGAGATTACTCCTGAAAGAGGCTGATTAGCCAATCAGAGGACCCACCTGTATGGATACTAAGGGACCCATAGGGTCCCCTCCACACATATGGAAGGAATCTGCCCGTACAGGTCTGCTAGTGGATTCGTACCACCATACAGAGCCCATACGGGTACTTAAGGGTAGACTAGGTCTCCAGACTTTGGCCAAACTCAACTCTACAGTAGTAGGAACACCTCTAATGGACAACACTTGAAAGACAATGCATCATATAGCTCTCATCATAGTTTCATGAGAAGGATCATTAAAATTCAGTGCTCACATTGACCTTTCCCCCAGATTTGCCTCGCCCTTTGAATATGCTTTAGAAGAGTTTTCATCGGATCCCAAACAAAGTCCCTCCTCCGGAATGATTTTTTTTGGGTTAGGCTGGTTATTCTTAGATACACTTGGAGTTTCAGTGCCAAACTTGCCTTGGTATTCAAATTATGTGTCATTAACATTGACAGCAGAGTTAGTATCAACAGCAGAAAATGTTGAGTCAGGGATTACCTCATAGGTTTGATCTGGAATGTCTGCTTCTTATCTTCCTTCATCTGCCTCCATAACCCTTAAAAGACTGGAAATGTCCTTAGTATTCCCTTCAGATGCCTTTTCAGGACTTTTAGCCATTTCCGTAGGCATGTTGGTCGTGTCCTCAACACCTTCTTCATATGCCTTTTCAGGTCTTTCTTCATTGATGATCTCAACTTCTGGATTGAGCAGATTTTTCGAAAGTGGTCCAGTTCTGGGATTGAAGACAAACAGGTCTGATTTTGAATGCTGGACAAGGGTTTCTAGGTCTGTTGGAGCAACAAGAATAGCCTGGGTACCGGAAGAGCCTCTGGGCACTTCTGTTGTGAGCTTATAGATCCGATTATTGTCTTTCATGGCCTCCTTTTTGACCTTATACTAAGGATCATCCAGAGTGACTTCCTCAGTAGATTTGGGCACATTTTTGCCCTTGGTTTTTCTGGCGTTAGCCAATTTAGCTTCTTCAGACCTTTTCATAGCACCTTCATCTATCATAATTTCGGGTGACTTCTTTATTTTCCTTTTCTGTGCTGCCACTACCTCATCAAAAGTACAGCCTTCTCTAGTAAATTACCTCCTCTTTGGCTCCAAAGCTTCATCCTCAGTCTCCTCATTCTCTTCTGGAGTTTCCACAGTCCTCCCTTTCTTAGCTACTGCCTTTATCAGCCTCCCCTTTAGCTTAGGCTTCTTAGAGCTTTTATTCAATAGTTGGGTGAGGGTTTGAGTATCCTCATCAACCTCATCTATAGGAACCAAAATTAGATATTGTTGTACTTCGGGTTTGGTAGTTCTGGCCTTCTTGGGAACAGGAGCATCTTCAACCAGATCCGCTGCCTTCCTAGCCCTGCTCTTCTTCTCATCCCTCAGTTTAATATCCTTAGCCTCATCCCAATTTTCTCTAGAGGTCAACTTTTTAAAATTTTTCTCCAAAATCTCCTTTCCTTAGACTGACTGAAATCCGGAGAAATTTACCTAATTTGCCAATAATATGCTGGTGATCAGGGCATCGTGGGAGTTCTTGTGCTGTCTAAGGAAATGGATAGTCAACACTGGCATGTTTTCCTCTCTGCACTCTACCCAATGTTGTAACACACAGTGTTATAAGGAAGACGATGTGGTTAAGGATCCCTTCCTGATCAAGACTAACTTGGCAAGAACACGTTGCAAGATCCTTGGAGCTTATGGGCAATAAGTGGAGAACTTGTCTCCAAAATACCTGGAAAGAAGCCATATTAGAGGATGATATTTCACCTTCAGTTCATCTCCATCAGTTCTTATCTGAACTCCATCGCTCTTCATGTTCATATGCTTCTCAAAGAACTCCGGTGTAATAGTTATCTCCTTCCCTTCAACTTTGGTTCTGAGAGCATCAGAGTAGGAGTGACCTATCAGATTGGCGTAGAATTCATGCACCAATTCCTGATATGTTGGGTAGTTGATCTTTAAGAAATCCCCTAAGTGTTGATCTTCGATGAGTTTGGAGAATGGGTTTGTTTGAAAGAGGTAATTATCTCCCAAGTAGTCAGTGGGAACTACTGAGTCATTGGCTTTGAGATTTATAGGTATGAAATCTTTATCTTCGAGATCAGACTCTAAAAAGATGTTTTGCAGAGGAAGAGTTTGGATTTGGTTGTTCTTCATTATGGCTTGCATTTGAGAATGTTTGAAGGATTTAGGATTTGGAAATTGGATTTTGCAGAGTAACAGTAGTAAGTTGCTCGTATAAGGAAGAAGGGGAAATTTGGTGGGGTTTATATAGGATTTCCAAAGTGAGGGTGTAATGGTAATCCGGACGTAGTTAAAGTTGACTGGATTGATGACATGGCAGACGGAATTTGTGAGAGAGGTAAATGGCATTAAAATCAAAGAATGGGAATGGTTTATTCTTAAAACAGCCATTTAATTTTACTGCACATTTAACACCCAATGGACGTTTGAAATTCAAAATGCGTACAGTTACTTTTCAGCGCTTTTTCTACCATCTATCCTTTATGTCTGCTGAGCTGGCAGTCATTGTTCCGGATTTAGAGTCAACATAATTTCTTCTTCTTTTCCTGATTCCTTAACTTATAGAGCTTCAAACTAATCCTAAATTGTCTTCTAAATTTTCCTTTAAATTGGATTGGACATTCCAATTGACTCCCTTAGCTTGTTGAATTGATGATCTTTACTTAATGGCTTGGTAAAGATATTTGCCCTTTGCTCATTAGTTGGAATGTATACCAGTGCAATATCCTTCTTCATCACATGATCCCAGATGAAATGATGCCTGATATTTACATGCTTCATCCTGCTATGGAGCACTGGATTATTTGATATATCAATGGCAATTTTGTTGTCACACATCACTTCAACACATCCGGATTGAAGTCCATAATCTTCCAATTGTTTCTTGATCTATAGGGGTTAAGCTATATAACTTTCTGCTACCATATATTCAGGTTATATGGTTGATAAATCAACCAAGGTTTGCTTTTTTCTATACCATGATACCAAGCAATCTCCAAGAAAGTGACAGCCTCCGGATGTACTTTTCCTCTCAAGAGTGTCTCTGCCATAATCTGCATCAGTGAAGCCTTGAAGTGTGAAATTCCCATTACTAGGATACCATAGTCCAACTTCAGTGGTTCCTAGGAGATATCTAAGGATTCTCTTTACTGTTTTGAGATGTGAATCCTTAGGATTGGATTGGTATCTTGTACATTAACAAACTGCATAGTGTATGTCAAGTCTGACAGTTGTCAAGTATAATAGTGATCCAATCATTCCTCTATAGAGTTTCTGATCAACCTCTTCTCCTTCACAATCCTTTGATAGGACTATATCTGATCCCATGGGAGTGAACATTTGCTTGCTTTTGTCCATTTCAAACTTCTTCAAAATTTTCTTAGTATACTTAGATTGATTAATGAAAATCCTATCCAGACTCTGCTTGATTTGTAGACCAAGGAAGAAATTAAGTTCTCCCATCATAGACATCTCAAACTCCTTCTACATTTGAGTGCTAAATTCTTTACACATCTTTTCATTTGTTGCTCCAAAAATAATGTCATCTATATAAATTTGGACCAGAAACACATCATTCTTCTTATTCTTGATGAAAAGTGTTGTATATGTCTGGCCCTGGATGTACCCCTTGGTTATGAGAAATGTAGTGAGTCTCTCATACCAAGCTCTTGGTGCTTGCTTCAATCCATAGAGGCCTTTCTTTAGCTTGAATACATGATTCAGATGCTTTGAGTCTTCAAATCCAGCTGGTTGCTTGACATAGACTTCTTCTTGGATAACTCCATTTAAGAATGCACTTTTTACATCCATTTAGAAAAATGTGAATCCCATGAATGATGCAAAAGCATATAGAATTTGGATCGTCTCCAATCTTGAGGCAAATGTTTCTTCAAAGTCAGCCCCTTCCTGTTGATTGTGACCTTGGGTAACCAATCTTGCCTTGTTTCTCACCACTACTCTGGATTCATCTAGCTTGTTCTGAAATACCCATTTGGTGCTAATGATTGACTTTCCTTTTGGTGGTGACACTAGATCCCAAACATCATTTCTGGTGAATTGGCCTAGTTCTTCTTGGATTGCCATCATCCAACTTTCATCTCCTTTAGCATCTTAAAATTTCTTTGGCTCAATGAGAGAGACAAAATTAGCGTGGCTCATCATCCTGTTGAGTTGTCCTCTGGTCCTGATTTGATTTTGGACATCATCCAAAATGGCTTCTACAGGATGATTTTTGTGAGTCTGAATTTCTCTTCGAAGATCTACATACTAGTCTAGAGCTTGTTCCTCAACTGCTTCAATTTCTTCTTGATTATCTATAAAGTTTATCTCATGGTGATTCAGATGACCTTGTTCATCTTCTTCCTTGTACTTCTTGATCTAGAAGGAATTTTGAATCTAGACTTCTTCTTTTTCTCCAATGTTTTCAACTTTCGGAGTCAGATCTTCCGGATTTGAACTTCTTCTTCCTACATGGTTAGTCTTATCGAAATCTACATGTATTGACTCTACCATAGTTTGGGTTTGTTTGTTATAAACTCTGTAAGCTTTACTATGTGTTGAGTAGCTAAGGAAAATTGCTTCATCAGATTTAGGATCAAATTATCCTAATTGCTCTCCATCATTGAGGATGTAGCATTTACATCTAAAGGCTTTGAAATACCCAATTTTGGGTTTCCTTCCCTTCCAGATTTCGTAGAGGGTCTTTTCTAAGGTCTTTCTAATGAGAGCTATATTTAAAATGTAGCATGTTGTGTTTATGGCCTCACCATAGAAATATTTTGGTAAATAATTCTCACTTAGCATTGTTCTAGCCATCTCAACTATGGTTCTATTTTTCCTTTCAAAAACTCTATTTTGTTGAGGAGAATGAGGGGCAGAGAAGTTATGCTCAATACCCTTCGAGTCACAAAATTCAGCAAAGTGCTTATTTTTTAACTCACCACCATTACCACTCCGAATGCATGCAATGTTTATGCCCTATTCTACTTCTATCCGGATGAATATTTTTGAGAATTGGTCAAAGGCTTCATCTTTGCCAGCTAGCAAAGCCATCTAAGTATAGTGAGAATAATCATCCAAAATGGCCGTGGTGTATTCTCTTCTACCTATACTCAATGGTTTGATTGGACCAAAGAGATTAATATGCAAGAGTTTAAGAACTCTCTTGGAAGGTATATATGAGATGGAAGGGAAGCTCTTCTTATGTTGTTTACCTAATTGACATACAGTGTATATGTGATCCTTATCAAAAGCTACCTAAGGCAAACCTACAATCAATTCCTTTTTGGCTAATTTGGATAGGAGGTTCATGCTAACATGTCCCAACCTCCGGTGCCATAGCCATGATTCTTCTTCTTTAGACAACAAGCATATATTCTTTTTATCATTTTTAATGTTAACACAATAAACATTATTAACTCTAGGTGCATAAAGAATGAGTTGATTTGACTTACTATCATAGATTGAGCATACTCCAAAGCAAAGGTGACTTTTCTTCCTTTATCACAGAGCTGTGCTACACTAAGCAAATTGAAATTCAGTCCATCATCTAGATATACATCTTCTATCTTTATTTCAGATCTAATGGTTCTATGGCCAATGATCTGTCCCTTTTGATTGTCTCCAAAACTTACTCTTCCACCTTTCTTCTAGATTAAAGTGACGAAGGCTTTCTCATCACTAGTCATGTGCCTTGAGCATCCACTATCAATGTACCATGTATGTTGATCTATTGTGGATCTAAGGCATACCTGCAAAATAGATCAAGCGGGTTTGGGTACCCAATCAGATTTGGGTCCTCTCGGGTTATCAACCATTTTAGGCCAAAGATAAATATAATAATAACCATTTTGTAATCTACATAATTTAGTAACATGGTTGTTTTTCCCACAAAAACTGCACCCTGAGATGGGTCTGATTTGCTCCAACTTCTTCTGGATCTTCTTTAGATCCTCCTTTCCATAGTTTCTAACATATTCAGCTTCTTGTATACTGGTCTATCCGGAACGTATCCGGAAGCTGGTCGGAGGTGGAACTTCTACTTTGTAATTCTTTCTTTACTTGGTAGGTTGCTCATTAGATACAGCCTTAGCTTTTCCCTTTTGAGCAACTATGAATCTTTGTGCTTGAGGTTGCTTGCTCACTTTTCTTTCCTTAAGATTTAGGAGCACCGGATTCTTTTGATTAGGATTTCTTGGTCCTAGTCTCCCTTGATTTCTCCCTCTTTGTGGAGGATCTGGTTTCCTTCCGGATGCCTCCTTCATCAGGGTTAGCTCCCTATCTAGCCTTATCAAGTTAGCACTTAAGATCTGAACTTGAATTCTCAGGAAATTCTCTTCCACCACATATATATGCTTTATGGTTCTCATTAGGTTGATGTCTTATGACATTGCTTCAGCATCTTTAACTAGCTTCAGAACTTGTCATTGTAGGGATTTTACGGCTTTAGTGTTCTTTCTCATATTATGGATTACCAACTTTAAGGATCTATCAAGATCAAGGTTAGAAACAGAATTAGAGTGAGAGTTTAGCTCAATATTAACTGTCTCTAATTTTGAATCCCCAATTTGATCAGTATCTTGCTTGGATGAATTTCTTCCAGATTGTTCTACTTCCAAATTAGTCAGTTCCATGAACGTACAATAAGCAATCTCCTCTTCTTTTGTTGAAGATGAATTGCTACTTTCTTCACTGTTACTCCATATGGCCACCATAGCTTTCTTCTTATATTTATTTTCCCTTTTTAGCTTGGGGCATTTGGTTCTAAAGTGCCCTTTTTCTCCGCATTCAAAGTAGGCAACATCTTTTTGCGGATCTTTCTTTTCTTTCGGAGCCTTCTTGGCTTATCCCTTCTTGAGGTGCCTTCCCTAGGCCTTCTTTATTCAAATCTTCTGGATCTCCTTCTATCCTTTTTGTTTAAGAATTTATCAAAGTACTTGGCCAGCATAGCCATATCTTCTTCATTATACTTTGATTCTTTTGGTAACTTATCTGATCCGGAAGAGGTTGATCCGACAGAGTCTGGCTTAAGTGCAATAGCCTTTTTCTTTTCTTCTGGCTTTCTCTCTTATTGGCTATATCTCTCCAAGGATAATTCTAGAGTTAGGAAATTACCAATGAGCTCATCATAACTATAGAAGTTTAAGCCAGGAGCTTCCTCAATGGTAGTCTTCTTGTTGTCCCAATCCTTGGTGAGACTCCGGAGCACTTTCTTTACCATCTCTACTTCAGAGATTTCCTTTCTGAGCCTCTTCATTTCATTCACTAGATTTGTGTATCTAGTTTTCATGCTACTGATTGACTCTTTTGGCTCCATTTTGAAGGTCTTAAGCTTTTGCTAGAGTAGATCAAGTTTGGCTTCTCTGACCTTGTTGGTTCCTTTATAGGTCACTTCCAATTTCTGCCAAATCTCTCGTGCAGTCTCACATCCGGATATCCTGTTAAATTCTACTGCACTAAGAGCATAATGAAGCATGTTAATAGCATTTGCATTTTCATACAACTTTTTAAAATCATTCTCATCCCATAAAATTGAGGGCTTTCGGGTAGTTATACCCTCTACTTCGTGAGTAGGCTCATATGGGCCATCTTTAATGACCAACCATTCTTGCATGCTTTGGGCTTGAATAAAGTTCTTCATCCAATTTTTCCAGAATGTGTAGTGTTCACCAGTGAAGAGTGGATGATAGGTAATAGACATACTCTCGAGAAGGAGTTGTGAGTTTTAGAAACACATTTAGATACTTGGATCAAAATTTCTCGAGATTGTCAGATCTCTAGTTTTGAGCACTTGCTCTGATACAGCTTATTGGTCCCTATGAGGGTCTAAATAAGGTCAGAGGGGGGTGAATGAACCTTTTTCATGGAATTAACAGACTTTAAAAAGTCTCTGTGTAGCGTGTTTGATTATGTTACGGATGTAATGGATTCAGATGATGCAGATATAAAATATAATGCAAGCAAGTAAAGAGTTAGAAAATCAAACACAAGGATTTTATCCTGGTTCGGCCCTGCCTACTCCAGTCCCTAGAGTTTCCTTCCTTTGAGCTTTTCCACTAGCGGATTCCTTTCCAACTGGCAGGAATCAAGCCTTACAATTTGTCTCTAGATGTTACCCCCTTCCGGATGTAGGATATACCACTAGAAGCACCAACTCGTAGCTGAGTACTTTTGTCTTTAGTAGGACATACCACTTAGATTTTTACCCAACCTAAGTTGAGTCCTGTAGGGAGATCCTACTCAAAGCACCAACTTCAAGTTATATCCCAATCTCACTACTCACCCAAGTACGAGATCTTTTACACTTTGGTTTTCTGAAAGGTTTTGGTTTTGGAGTTCCTTAAGTTTATAACTCACTTAGGAATCCTTACAAACAGATTTGGAATTTGTTTGATTCTTGGAGGGATTAAGTAACTGATTGCTTTTAGCGAATTCTCTTGTGTATGCTTTCTTGAAATCAACCAGCACCTACTCAACTTATGAAGCTTCCCTTTTATAGGCTTCTATCATAAATGTAGCCATTGTGGGTTGTTGAGCTTGAATTAAATCTTCACCGTTGATAAGGTAAAATGTGGGGCTTTTGAAACCATTGATCAATCTGTTAGACAAAGATTTTGACCCGTTTGAATCCTTGGGATTGAGGCTTTAAAGTTGTCAATGATCGTTTTCCTTGTATTTTAGTGATTCAACAACTTTTACGCCAGTAGTTCGGAATGTGTGTGTCATGCACCTTTCCTATTGGTCTATGTGAAAAAGGTTATTACCTTTTCTCTTTCCTTTGTCAGTTCTTTGTCCTTTTTCTAAAAAGTGCAAGCTATCAATTTTGTCTTGCTTGAGGGAAAAGGATCTTTGACTTATAGACCAAAAAGATGGAGGGAAAAGTTATTTTTGAAACTTTTCCCTTTGTCTTTATCACTATGTCTTCCGGATTACTTTTTCTCTTAATAGCTGGATGTTATTCAATCAGACTTCCTCCAGATGCTGTTGTACAAGGAGTTAGCAGTTTGTTTCCTTTCCAAACTCTAACCGGATGCTTTTGTTTCATGCTTAGGAATTTTCTTCACTTTGATAATTGTCTTGGACTTTTGATGTTTCGATTATATGTCCAGATAATGTGAATTAGGTCTCTTTGTACTTAGGGTTTTGTTTATTTCAAACCTGATCCAGATTATTTGTTCTGGATCATTATTTACAACAAACTATGCTAGCTGACTGTATGCAAGAAGCAAAGACTTGCCATGCCTGTCAGGTATAAGGGGATGTGAGCCACTTGCCCCCAACGACATTGCAGAGTTCGACTACGCCTTGGCCATTCTCGACTTGGGGCATTAATATCATTGGTGAGATAAGACCATCTTCGACCAGCGACCATCGCTTCATAATAGCGGCAGTCGATTACTTTTCTAAATGGGTTGATGCAGAATCATATACGAGCATCACTGCTAAGAAAATGGCTCAGTTTATTCAGCGATATATCTTTGCTAGATACAGCATTCCTCATCATATAGTGAGTGACAATGGTGTGCAATTCCAGGGGAAATAGCCAATCTTATTGAGAAGCACGATTTTTTGAGCATCGTTACTCTTTGCCCTATCGCCCTCAAGCCAACGGAGCTGTAGAAGAAGCTAATAAGGCCATTAAGAAGATCCTCCCTACAATGATTGCCAATTACAGAGATTGGGCTGACCATTTGCCTTATGCCTTGTGGGGATACAGAACCAGTGTCAAAACTCCTACAGGTCAGACTCCTTTTTCTCTCGTCTATGGGATAGAGGCAGTATTGCCCATTAAAATGGAGATCAATTCTTTGCACATAGCCCTCAAAGCAAGACTTCCTGAAGATGAATGGGCAAAGGCAAGGCATGAAGAATTGACTTTAATAAACAAGAAATGATTAACTGCATTAGAGAATCTACAGTTATACCAACAACGCATGGCCAAAGCTTACAATCATAAAGTCAAAAGGCAAGATCAACCCCTAAGAATAGGTGATCTGGTCTTAAAATAATCTTGTAAGAAGTACACGAATGCTCGAGGCAAGTTCCAACCAAACTGGGAAGGGCCATACATAGTAAAGAAGACTCTCAGTAAAGAGGCAGTCAAAATCTCATATCTGGATGGCAACGAATTTGTGAATCTAGTAAATCGTGACAAGTTATATATATATATATATATATATATATATAAAGGTCTCTCAAGAGCTTGTGAGGGCTCTTGAGCAAAAATAAAGACCTCAAAATAAAAGAGTGGGGCCTTAGATAAAATCCATTCGGAACCTTAGGCGACGATGGGGCATTTCTTAGGAATAAATACCATTTGTCCTTCCTGTTCAAATAATATCTTTTGTAGTAGCATATTCATGTTAAAAATACTGCATGAGTGCATTAAATGGAAACTGCAAATTGTTTAATGAAACACACATTCAAATAGCATTTCTTATCTTTATTACACATAAAGTACATTACAAATAGGAAATGGAAACGACAAAGGTGAACAACGAGGCCTAAAGCCTTTATTCTCATACAAAGACGAAAGACAGAACGACAAGCTCAATGATCCCAAAAGAAACTATAGAGTCTCTTAGTCTCGACAAGCCTCTCCTCAAGGGTGGCAAACCCGCGAGTATTCGCAACCTAGATGCGATAAGCCTCGAAAGGATGGACGTCAAAAAGTGCAAATAGTTCACCTCCACTTGAGAGTGATTGACCCACCTCACATCATAATGATAAACCCGAGTGTAAGAAAGCTCAAAGCCAATAAGGGTGCACAAGGAAGCCAGAAACCCCTGAGGGTGACCATACTGCCTGCACAAGTGACGGGGAGAGTAGGTAATAACCTCGGAAGGAATAATGAGGACCACACCATCTCTAGAAACATCGATAGTCACATCCATGATCCCCCACCAAGGGCAAATCGAACAAATATCCTCAGCGGTTCGACTCCACATAAACTCAACTCACTCCTCGACAATGAAGTCTCTATGAGAACAATCACCGATGCATACTACGAAACCCCGTGCCTAGTAGGCCTTCGGATGATAATCCGTGCTCGTGGGAATAAACAATATAAAAAGCTTGTCCAAAAGCCAAAGTTACAAAAGCAACACAAAAGAAAAAGAATAAAAAATAAGAAAAAAGAAAAAAAGGGAAAAGAAAAAAAGAAAAAAAAGAGAGGCATGCTGGATTGAAAACCTGAAAAGGCAGTCCATGCAAAAATTAAGGCAAGCCTGATGAATCAAAAACCCGAAAGGGCAGGTCATGCAAAAAAGAAAGGCTCAGATATAATTTACCTAAAGGAGAAGTCTGCAACCCCTAATAGTAGCTTCAGTCCTATTCCAGGAAGAGCGCACAAAGATCAATGTCTCGACTAAACTCACTGCAATGGGAGATTTCCCCTCTAAAATCTGATCAACAATGGTCAAGAAGGTGAAGCTGCAAACCAAAGTTGGAGCCTCACAAAGAAAGACCCCTAGAAAAAGCAAGCAAATGAGCGGAAGTCAGCTCGCATCATTAGGAGCAAGATTCCTAACTATGTCGAAAGCCACATCCAACCTTAAGCCCTCGTTGCAAATCAATCGGCGACTATCAAATCATTGCAACTGGAAATGGTTCATCAATGAATCAGAAAACTCAAGATGATGCATCAAAATGGCTGGAGGTATATCAGTAGAAGATCTCAAAAGCCCATAAAATTCCTCATACAAGGGCACAGCTTGTGATCTCCAAATTAGAACACATTGTCGATAGGATCCCAGAACCTGACGGCGGCCTGAATCACATTGTCCTTGAAAAATATGCGAAAATATTCCTTCATATGAGACAAACTGCAAACCCTAAGACTATCCCAACCATCGGAGTTCTTTAGATACGCATTCAAATCCGCACGAAAACGGATGTAGCCCTCCATGGCAAAATTTCAAAGGGTAGCAGTTCGCTATACGTAGTTTATGGGGTAATCTGCCAATATTTGGCAGATTACCTAAATAAACTCAATTAGTAATCAAAAGAAGAAAGCACAAAGCGTGAGACTAATGCAAAATTATTTTATAATCAAAAAATATATTCGTACAAGGAAAGGCTCTGCAAATGGCCTAAAAGAAAAAAAACAACAAACAACAATAAAAGCCTATCTACTATCCACCACTAAAACTCGGATGGCTTGGATCAAAAGATGATGGAGGAGGATAACTAACCTGGGGAAAGAACCCTGAGGGATCGCCCTACTTGTGCTGAGACTGCTGCTGCTGGTCATCCACCTAGAGCATCCCCAACTGAGCTTGAAGCCACCGGATCTCCAGCTGCCATATTTTAATACGAATCATTCATATGCATCTCATGACATATCATGCATCATCATTAAAATAATAAAGTAATAAACATACTGCCATGTTAGAATTCTGGTTCATCATGAATCGTTACTACCCTTGGATGTATCCCCAATCGTAGATGGTATCAGCAATAGGCACCTACGAAGAAAAATAAAGGACTGAGATGAGTCAGAACCAGCATGATCTAAAAGAAAAAAGAAAAAGTGGAAAACCCACATGAGTAGCACCGGCTGGATGGAAAGTCACCGGGTGCTCAGGGTCCAAGTAAGGCTGAATCACTAGCGTATAAGTTCTCAGGTCAGAATGGTACATCAGGAACATGGATGGTTGATATTGGAACCCTTGATGTCCTTCCATCATCACTAGACTCTGAGGCCGAACTGATGAAGCTAAAGAGCTCTCGACATGGGTAAAAGTGGACGCAGGCCTTTTCCTTTCTTGATGATCCTGTAGAAACATCAAAGCAAGGACAAATTGGTCTGACTAAGCATAAAAATGGAAGAAACAATGAAGAGATCCAAGTCAATGAGGAAGAGATACCGTCATCCAAAAAGTCCCAGGCGAACCCGATCTAGCTCGCCCACTAGGAGCAGAAGTCGAAGGAGCTTCACCCTTAGAGGGGTTATGAATATCTAGTTGGGACGCAATGGGAATAGGGTCTGTCTCTGGCCATTTGAGCAACTATAAATGGTGGAACTCCTAATACCCCCTAATCCGCTGTAGGAAGGCGCTGGGTAAGACATTAGAAGCTAGTTGTGTAAAGTCGGGTGAGCTGCGAGGCCATAAAATCCATCGGGGCACATTAGGAGAGATGGAACATGGCCTGGGAGGAAGATGCAAACCCTGGATACACTCCCCAAGGTACCACTCCAAGGAGAAGGGAGTCTCTAAAATTAATTGGGTATTCAAGGCCTCCTTAGCTAATCTCATGACCTCCGGCCAGTGAAGCTCATGCCCCCAAGGCTGTGTCTTGATCTCAAAGAAGAAAAAGAAACCAATCATTGATACCACAATTGTAGTAGATATAGCGATTATAGCAATCAAAGATGTTGAGAAGTGTACCTGCTCCGAATATAGGGTGCGAAAGTGGGTAGAAAGAGCAGAAGGAGACTCGATCTCCCAACCGCGCCAGTAGTGTAGCAAATGAGGATAGAACAGATAGTCGCTATTCCACACCAGCTTAGTCTTTAGAAGAATCCCCATCTCAAAGGACCAGATCTGCAAAAAGTCAAAAAGTTGGAATGTCAAAAGATAGGTAAGAATGCTCATAAAGAGAGAAAAGGGAGTCAGGTCCTTACATAGAGTATCTGAAGATAGGATTTGAACTTGTCAATCCTGCTCCTCACACACTAATCAGGGGCCCAATACAAATGACCCAGTGTAGCTCGGCCCCAGGCATACTCATCAGAGTGGGTTGGATCGATCAAAGCGGGCATAATATGGAGGTTAACGATCGAACCCCCGATAGGAAAACACAGCCAGGATAAGGTAGTAGCCATAAAGGCTTTAGCCTCACAAGCAGAAGTCAATTGCCTTCTACCCCTAGTGGTCCAAAAGGTCATGAGTTTCTCGCAAGAAACTCACCTAGGCTTATCCCCATAATAGCCAATCAAAGCCTCATTGGTCTCCGCATTAAAGCTATTGTAAGTAAAGCAGGGTTGAAGTGAATCACATTACCGTGGAAGGGAAGACCTATGATGACGCAGTAATCCAGCAGAGTGATAGTGTACTCCCCACAATGAAAGTGAAAAGTATGAGTAGCGTTGAACCATCTGCTCAAGATGTGGGTAGAAGTACCGGCTGGGATCTACGGATACCTACCAGATCTCACGTACTTGCAGTTCCTCACCATCCTACCCAAGGACATCCCGTCAACGATGGTTTTAGCACTAGGGGATAGTACCTTGTACCACTTGTAAAAGTGGGAAATACTGCCACCCTTATGGCTAGTGACTAGTGAAAATAATGCATGCACACCAACCACACACCAGTTTTCGATAAATCACATGATTATCGAAAAGTCATTGCATTTAAAAAATTCATGCCATAATTAAAAAGCAATAAAATAAATAATGGCAATAGATGAATAAATGACAAATAAAAGCATGATAAAAATAAAAAAATAACAATGAAAATAGTGATAAGGCTTACCAAAATCCGAGAAAGATAATCGAAAGGCTTCAAAACAAGCGGAATGAAATCCCTAAGATTGATCCCGTGATACATTCAGGTCAAGGGTAGCCATATAGTGCCTCGGCAGGAACATCAGAAAGCTCTACTTATTGGCCATCGATAACCACATTACGAGTAGTTACTTAGACGGCCGGTAAATCCAATCGGATGTTGTAAAGCTTATACCACATCAAGACCCCATAAAGTCGGAGTAAAAGGGGCAGAAAAGGGAAAAAGATGAGAGACATCATCGTCGAAAATAGCTAGGAAGCAAAAATCTTCAAAGCAAGGAAGCAAAGCTCACAAGAGAGGAAGAGGAGAAATTTTGGTGGGGAGAAATGGGAGGCAGGCTGCTGGTTATATTGCCCGCGGGCTAATTACCTAGCCAGCTATCACGCATTTATGTGTTGAACGCGTAAATGCATAACGGCTATAAAAGTTACTGTTATATAGGTAATTAGCCCGCCGGCTAATTACGTGTATTTTGAAATTTTTTGCAATTTTGCATATTTCATCCATTTTCTGCATTGTTTATAAAATGAGCAGACCTAAAAGCTATTTTTACACAGTCATTCATGCATTAAGCACCCGAAAATATTTATTCCGATCCTTGGTCAATTTTAATTTCATGCAACTCATTAATAAATTTTTAATCGAAGGGGCAAAATATATTTTGTTTCAAAATTTGTTGATTAAAAATATTTTAACTCATTGCATTCCCCACAAACACACACTGTTTTGTTTGTTTCACATACGACAAGATTTCTAGCATGAAATTTATGTATGCAAGGGGCAAACTGTTAGCACAGGTCCATTCCGGCCAGATGAGGAATTATGCCTATTTCGTTTAGTGATCACACAAAAGAGCCAAAAAGGACCGAGTTGTCATCCAAAATCCGAAATTCAAAAATCCACATTCCAGGGAAGCTTTGATTTAGCATTTTCTACTGAAAAATCAAAAAGTCAAAATTTGGTCAAACATAGGTAATCATCCCACCGGCTAATTACCTATCTATAGTAAAAAAAATCAAATCTTACCAAAATCTGGTAAGGATTTGCGGGATTAAAGTAAGATCTTGTCAAATAGGTAATTAGCCCGCCGGCTAATTACTACCCCTCTATAAATAGAGGACTTCGGCTCTCATTTTTCAATAGATAGAAAAAAATCAAAAATCCATTTCATCCCGCTTTTGTTCTAGGAGTCCCAAAAGCCCCGAAACTCTGTCAAAATACTTCCGAATCCGAGCTTTATCACCGATATTTTGTACAAGCTCATTTTCCTGTCTTTTTAGATCAAGATCTCACAGTGATCTTCGGTCTAAAAATGACTTCCAAATCTCTCAAAAATCCCTTGATGAATTATACCTTGTTTTTGACAGAAAACTTTCATGTTTGTATTGACAAACTCCCCCCCATTATCAGAATGTAGAATCCAAATAGTTTTTTCAAACTGAGTTTGGACCATGGTATGAAATTGGACAGACTTTTCTGTTACTTCAGATTTATGTTTTAGAAAATAAACCCAAGTCATACGAGTGCAGTCATCTACAAAAATAAGGAAGTATCTAAAATATTGTCTACCAATAACAGGCGATGGGCCCCATACATCAGAATGAGCTAAGTCAAAAGGTGAATTTGATTTGGTATTATTTGGTGTGACTTTTAGCTAACACACATGTTTCATAGTGCAATTTATTATTGGAATTAAACAATTTGGGAAATAAAAGCTGCAAATAACCTGTGGATGGATGACCCAATCTTCGGTGCCAAAGCCAAGCTTCTCTATCTATAGTTCCATGAGGGAGCATCACAGTACTATTTTGAGCAACTTCATACACGTAATACAGTCCTCGATGTTTAGTGCCATGACCAATAATTATACCTGTCTTAATGTCCTGCTGTACACAAAAGGTGGGGTGCATTAGAATTGTACAATTGAGCTCCTTTATAACATGACTAATCGACAATAATTTATGAGATAAAGATGGAACATAGAGACTGTTGGATAATTTTAGATTAGGCATGATATCAACAGTTGCAGTTCTTTTTACAGGAATAATTTGTCCATTAGCCGCCATTACATGAGTTTTTTTGGGCTTGGTTTGTATTTTAATGTCACGGAAATCAAAAGTCATAGTATCCGTACCACTGCAATAAAAAATCAATGAGGTATTTTTATGGGAATTATCATCTTCAGTAATATATGCATAAGCTTGGTACTGTTTGGGCATAATTTCAAAGGATTGTAATTTAGTGGGGCTAATTATGGCATGATTTTTCTTCTATTGGTTTTTATTATAAACAGGTGAATACATGGGATTAAATTGAGAATTTTAAAAATTAGAAGGGTTTAGGGTCGCCATAACCATCCCTTCGTTGCTCTTTATACCTTCATTCACTTGGTTGTCGTCGCTGCTGCTGGTGGCTTCTAAGCCACCCATGGCGGTGGCAGCCTTCCCTACAACTTTGGGATTCTTTCTTTTGCTTTCATCAGGCCACCAAGCGGGATATCCAATTATTTCGAAGAATCCCTCTTTTGTATGTTTCGTTCTTCCACATATTGTGCATTTGAGTTTCATTTTATCTTGACGGGATGATGAACCCTTGTCAGAAACTGACCGTCGCTGCCCCTGAGCCACCATTCTAATAGCTTCTATTCTGGTTATGTTTAGTCCGCTGCCTACACCTTGTTGTGTGGTGTTTTCTGATGATGTTGGTCCTAGAATGGTGAGACATGCTGCCTCTTTTCGAACCGCAGCATATGCTGCTTCTGGTGATGGTAATGGATCTTGTCTCCGTATCTCCCTTTTAATCTGATTATATTCTTGATCAATTGCATTTAAGAACTGAAATAGCTTTTGTTCTTGACGGATTCTATTGTATGTTGCTATATCCATCTGTGAGGTCATCGGATGTGGCTCTCTCCGGCCAATCTCACCCTGTAAGGTAATCCAAAAATTTTCAAGAGTCTATCCTGGTTGTTTCATGCCATTGACCTTTGAATGAAGGTCAAAGGTTTATAGTTTGTCTCCGCCACTATTGTAAGTTGTAACAAGGGTATTCCGTAAGGCTCTAGCCATAGGAAATTCTGTCAGATTGCTTGCCAATTGAGGTTCAATATTTTGAATAAGCCACAAGAAAATGATCAGATCATTTTGTTCCCATGTCTCAAAGTTTTCACCACCAGGCTTTGGTAGGGGTGGATTGCCGGTAAGATGTCTTAAAAGGGCCTTCGATCTTCCTCCGATTGGGACCTTAATCATGCATGCCATAATGCATAATTTGAGCCGTTTAGTTTGATGTTGATGGTGAGGTTGTCTAAAAGTGTTTGTTTTGGGTTTTGATTGTTGAGGCTGGTTTTTAATAATTTCGCAATTTGGATTGACAGGTTTTCATCGCTGGTTCCATATTGCTTTTCTAGGTTGCCATCTCCGGACATGGTAGTCGAAGTTTTCTGGGTTCGTGATGAAGTGGTCGAGCTGCCGTCTTCGGACATGGTAGCTGGTTTCTTTCGGTAGGATGGTAGATGATGAGACTGCAAATTATGGTCTGAGAACTATAACCTGCCCTGATACCATGTTTAAACTGTAAAACAGATATTGGGAAAGGCTTTTCTTTTATTGTGATAGGTATATTTGCATGAATTATAAGGCCTTTTATAGTGAAATCTACATAGAAGTATATGCTAATAAATTTGTATACAAGGAAATATAATAAAAAGCAATAAAAACTTTCTATAGCTATTTCTCCAAATTATGGTGAGTGATTGGGAAATGATGATCCGTACAATCTGATCTATAAATTCTTCTTATTTCCTTTTCTAACATCGTGATAGGACCCGTATCGGTCCCTCGCGGTTGTATGATGTGGGCGGGCCCATACGGGTCTCTTTGTGGACCCATACCCCCAGATGTGACCCGTACCGGTCCCTAAAGGCAGTCTAGGTCTCCAAACTCCGGCTAAACTCATCTCCGCTAAAGTGGGAACACCTCTTGTGGATAACACCTATAAAAGATTGCATTATCTAGCTCTCATCATTGTTTTGTGAGAAGGACCATTAAAATCTAGTGCTTACACAGCGGCTTGATTTTCTTTCTTGAGCTATCTTCTGGAACTTTTCTCGCTTCTAATCTTATAGCCTTTAGTCTTGCATCTGATGTCTCTCAGTCTTTTGAGCTTGATTGTCTTTTGAGTATGCAATTTCTGATTTTTGTTTATCTTCAAAACTTGACTTATGATTTCGAAGCATGGCTTTCAAGATTTCATCTTTTAGGCTAAGTTCAACAAACATGTTTCAAGTCACTGAGTCATCTTAAAGAGTAGAGGCCTGTTTTTAGCATTTATCTTCACGTGAGTTGTTGTCTTGGGATTAGAGCAGTTGGCAGTTGGAGATCCTTTCCTTCTCTAGTAAGCCTTTTGAGTCTTCCGAGTTCCTTGGCTTTTGATCTCATAATCTTACTTTGTTATGCATCACATGCCTTCTTAGTCTTCTGAGCTTAACTTGTCCTCCGAGCGCGCACCTTCAGACTGATTTTTAGTTATCTTCAAAACTTGACTTCTAGGTTATGAGCTTTAGCTTCTACGACTTTTTCAAATCTTCTGAGCTAAGTTCAACAAAAAGCTTGGATACTTTTCTTGTCGATGGTAAAGTACTTTTTATAGGCAATCTTCAAAATTTTCTTGTGACTCATCCTCAAAGTCACAATCTTAGCCGTTATCTCACAACAACTCTTTTTCTTAAGAGCCGTTGGATCTTTCGTTAGATACATTTTCTATTCCGATAGACATATTGGCAGAAGTCAACTCTACCAACTTTCTGCAATATGACTAGGCTTTTGCGCGAATTAATCCCATACGGCTTCACTTGTGTCAATTGTCAGGTGGTTAAAAGTGGTCATTCCTTCCTTGTTGCCAACTCACATTTAGTATTAGGCATATCATCTATCTTTTTAGATTACAAAAGGTAGAGGCCTATTTTTAGCATTTGTCTTTGCGTGAGTTCTTTTATTAGGAACTGTAGAAGATGTTTTCCTTCTTTGATACGCCTTGATTTTATCTTTTGAAGCTGCTTGATTTTATTTCTTGAGCTATCTAAAGTAACTTGTCTCGCTTCTAATCTTATAGTCTTTAGTCTTGCATCTGATGTCTCTAAGTCTTTTGAGCTTGATTATCTTCTAAATACGCAACTTCTGATTTTTATTTATCTTCAAAACTTGACTTATGATTCTGAAGCATGGCTTCTGAGATTTCATCTTCTGGGCGAAGTTCAACAAACCTGTTACAAGTTATTGAGTCATTCACGCCCTCTGACACATTGAGTTATACGAACATGTACCAACAATAACATTGCCCATTTTTTGAAGAATAATAAATCAAATTTATATCAAACCGGTATGTGAAAAAAAATAATTAATACGGCAAATTTCAAAAAAGTACTTTGTGGTTTCCTCATTTTCAAAATGGGGTACGAGAACAATTTTTTTTTTGCAAAATGAGTCTACAGTTTCATAAAATTGGCAAAAAGAGGATTCTCAATATAAATAATGTCACGACAATAGATAGTCTTGTTCATTTTTATCCGAAATAGTGTGGATTGATTAATAAAAATGCAATACACATCAATGATAATTTTGGAACTTTTTTTAATATTTCAAATATTTTGATATGATGATAAACTTTAAAAAATCATAAAAAAATAGAAAAAATCTCCGAAACTTGCTTAAATCGTGACGTGTATTTTTTAAATATTAAGATTAAATTATGAGAGTGTTAAGTTGTTTGAAATATTTCTATAACATCACTATCTCAAAGAAAAAAAAGTTATCCTCTTTTTATCAATTTTTTAAAATTATGAATACTATTTAGAAAAAACATTTCCTAAAACCTATTTTACAAATTAGTTACGTAATATCTTTTCTTTCTTAGTTTACCCTAATTAATATATCAGTGACGTAAGGGAGAAAATAACAGTTGATAAAAGGGTATATAAAATACAAATGGCGGCAAAAGTTAGCCTTGGAGCCAAATATTTCCCGCTCTCATAAACAGCCTCCCCTTAATTTTCCCTCATCTTCTCCAAATTCCACGATTTCCCCTTTTCCTGTTACGGCGAGTCTCAATGGAAGCCATCATCTCCCAAAAGCGCAAGAGATCATCATCATCTTCACAAAACCCTTTAGTCGGGACTTTTACTCGCAGCAAGTCGCAGATCTGTCATCACTACCTCCGTTCCGGTCGAGTCAGATCCGATCCGTTTCGCCGCTGCCAATTTGATGCCAATCTTTGTTCACACTCTTCTAGGCTTTCGCCTAACAAGAAATCCAGGCAAAGATCAGTAACGGGGGAGACTTTAGATTCCATAGAGATGGATGACTTGTCACGGATTTTGATTAAAGATCTACGCACTAGACGTGTTTTTTCTCTTTGTTCAGAGGCAAATGAGAGTGGTTTGTGCGTTGGCAGCGAAGAGGAAAAAGTATCTGCGAAAAAGAAGGAAGCGATCCAAGATGGATTATTTTCTGATTTGGAAAACATAAACTCTGGTTCCTTAATTGACCGAGAAGATATGGATGCCAAGTGTTTAGATACAAGGAAAGTGGGAGAAAAGGAAGTAGATGTGAAATTCAGCTGCCAAGAATCGAACAGTACCGATCTGCAGGTTGCTGAAGGGAATGGCGGAAGATGTCTAGATGGTGAGATTTCAGGTGAAGACTGTGTACAGGCAACACCGCCAGATGCTGAAATCCTTCAGAAACTGCCAACCGCAAGTGATAATCGAGGACCTAAATCAGTAAGTGTCGCATCAACGTCATCTACTTCAAGTTGTTTATTTTCTTCTCCATGAATATATGAACGATAAGTTAAGATTTTGTTTGTCAAATCGGCTTGAATTTCTGATTCAGGTTCTTAGATCCCGGTCTAGGGTTAAAGTGTTCAAAGTTCCACACTCATTCAGCTATAGAAGATTGCTACCTTATTTGATGGCAATGGAACAAGATAACTCTCGTAACTTCACTGCTTTTCCCGTCTTTAATCATGATAATAAATGTTATTAGGGCTTTTAGAAAATAGTAAACAGACCCTGAGCTTGTATTCCGTTGTTGTGTTCACAGCTACTGCTACAAAAGGCAACTGCTCTAAGCTTGAGAGCCGATCAATTACAGTAGAGGAAGTTAAGCTAGATGGAAAATCTATGGAGGATATAGCTGGTGTCTCTGGGCTACAAGATAAGCAGAATTTTGCAGATCAGACTATCCAACAAATTGTTGATTCGGATATTCTATCTCTTGCACGAAAGGATTCTTCCCATATTGTATCTTCTTCAACCTCATTAGATGGCGAGCTGTGTTCAAAACACTTTTTCGAAAATTTAAATGAGAACATCGAATCAAAACCACAGGATGGTGAAGAGAGTGTAGAAAAGCATAATTTATGTGAAGCTGAAGAGGTCAAGCAAGGCGTAGTGCAAACTGATTCTGTGGACATAGACGTATTTGATTTAAAATGTGATGATAAAACTATCAATCCAAATCCTGCAGATAAAGTTGATGATTCGAATGGAGAATCCAACCGGATGACAACACGGGATGTTGAAATATTTGGCAGTCCTGCAGATAGAGAAATTGAATCTGTCTTGCAGAGTGCTGATCAAGTTCTCGAGGGGCCAGTCAATGGAATCTTTACTCACAACAATAGTTGTTTTACAGACGATCGAACAAAGTCTAGTTCTAAGAGAAAATTGGTAATCCCTCAACTTTAGCATTCCTCAGCTAAGAAATAGTATTACATCACTACAACATGAAATATTGAATTTATATATGGTTTAAAATGAACATAATTGCATGTTCTTTGCACAAATGTGCTTGCTGTTAGTATAAAACTGATATGTCCCTTGTTCTTTTGCAATAGGGTCTAAGTCCACTTTGGCAAATAAAGCTATATAAGACAGAGGGATCCTTAAACTATAGAAGATTGCTTCCTTTTTTGATGGACATTGCAAAAGATAACTCTGGTAATTTTCTGATATTTCCTCTGTACACTCATTTTTACATCACAGAGTAATTATGTTAATTAATAATGTGAACTTTCTAATCCGTAAATAAATATTATGTAGGTGATTCCAGGCAATGCCATTCTCCAACATTTCATAAGAGTGTCAAAGAAAATCTAGCCTCGCCATTATCGATGCCTGTTCATGAATCTCCAGCACAGATATTGAACAACAAAAAAATTCATTTGGAGAAGAATATTGATTCAAGTACTATAAAAATGGCTAAACAGGCTAGCAACCATGAATCTGGTTCTAAGCAATCCAGTTTAGCAGCTTCTGACCACAAGAAAGCTCCAAGTTCAGTTGCAATGGAAAAGGAACAAGTACTGAAAGACATAAATCATGCATCAGATGATAAATTACATAATCCAGCTGCTGGGAGCAGTCCAGATACCATGATCATGTCTTCTTCTGCTGTTAGTCCTTGCTCTTGTTCTGTAAATACGGTTGGCCCACTCTTACATAATGAAGATGATTGTAAAAAATCCACAATGGTAGTTGCTAATGCTGCAAGCCCTGTTGAAGCAGACATCTCCAGCTTATCTAAAAACTCATACAAGCTTGAAGCATTTGGTCCTTTGGAAATTGCAGTTAATGGTTCGAGAAAGGGCATTCTTAAAAGAAGTCCAAGGGGATGCAGAGGTCCTTGCACTTGTTTAAATTGTGCTTCCTTTCGCCTCAATGCAGAAAGGGCATTTGAGTTCTCCAAAAACCAGATGCAGGATGCTGAAGAAGTTGCCTTGGAGTTGATTGAGGAACTGTCGCATCTGCGAAACATGCTTGGCACAGCTGCATCTGCTTGTATTGATAATGTGGTTATTCCCATCAATCAGGTAAAGCTGACTAAACTCAAGATGCATTTACTTGATTCATTAACATTTTTAAATTATCATTTATGAATCTCTAGTTTCATATTAGTAATTGTTGATTCATATGTTACCTTCCGTGGGTTTACTTAGTTGAACAAAGGCGTTTCTCAATTCACTACTAATTGTGAATTACTTGTTTCATTTTTCTATTTTCGGTGAGTTATCATTTCTTTCCTCTCTTAGAAATGAGTCTGTTTTTAGTTATCGGACAACACAAGTAAATCTATTGAGCCGGGGAAGAAGTAGAAATTGAGCTCTCTTTATTTTCTCCATTCTTCTAAAAATGCTCCTCAATGATTAAGCATATATTTAGATGAACCGAAGAAAATAACATGTCCTAAAATGACTAGATTACTCTGATATGTATTTTGAGCTATGCTGAAACTGCTTGCATGATGCGTGTTTGAGTTGCAACTTCCTGTCCATTATCATAAGGGTCTAGGTGCTCAAATAATTAGAAATAACCTCAAGAATCAAGATTTAAATGAGTTTATTCTTTATCCATCTGGCTGATTGTAAATGCAGCTATGCTGATAGTGTTGTACTAGAATAATAATTACTATGCAATCACATTATCAGTAAACCTCAGAAATTTTTTTATTGAAACTGGTGTGGAACACTGAAGTATTAGTAAAAACAATGAGGCAGGATCATTTGTATTTTGTTTCTATAGTTTCAATTTGTTAGCGTGGGATGTTTCTTTTACAATTTGATGAGCAAAAATAACCTCTTTGTTATATGTGATATAGTCTGATTACCCACTAGGTATCAATTTTATCTGAATGATCTCGAGATATTCATTTTGTTACCCAATGGAGACTTTTGGAACTGAGCTCCGCACAACTAAAGTCAATAACAAGTGAGCATAATGGATATTAGGATCATTACAATTAGGCCTAATACATCTGCACCCATATACTTGTCTCCAAAAGCCCATTTACCCCCTGAACTTAGTGAACCTCATGGCCCCTTATTGCTGATATGCCCAGTATTATTTTTACAGAGATTGAATCGATGATTGTTTTGCCAAAGATTGAATCAAAAATTGATTTGCCGAAACAATAATAGGCATGTCAGCATCAGGGGGCTATGAGGTTCACTTTTAACAAGTTCGAGGGGCTATAAGGTCCAGTTTTAACAAGTTTAGGGGGTTATGTGGAACGTTTGTAAGTTCAGGGGGTAAATGGGCTTTTAGGGACAAATACAGAGGAGCGCAAATGTATTAAGCCTTGTAATTTGGACCAAACGGGTAATTGTGTGCTATACCGAAGTCCAAAAAGGTCAGTATTTTAGTATGTTGATGAGGTAAGCAGAAAATGATGGTTTGCGTGCTGTATTTAATACTCAACCCAAATCTATAGACTACATTTATGTGAATGCTATACAAGTGAGCCTAATTTGCAGGTGGGTTAATGATTCAGGTAAAAGAGGCATGCCTCAGAGTGTCCGAAGCACAGGAAGTGGCAAAGAACCGTCTAATGGACATGAATTATGATCTTAACATTCACTGCAGAACTACTGTATGTTCTGAAATCTCTGATGAATAAAAATTATTTAAATTACTGAGATATTACATCATCCAATAATTTATATGATTGTTTTTCTTTTATAGGATGGGCAACGACCAAGGGTGAAATTTGCCAATAATGCCAACCCAAGTGAGAGACCACAGCAATGAAAAAGAATTCACTATGAATAGCTATTGGTCCATATGGATGCATTAACTTAATGTTTAAAGTTTGACTCACGAAGCATTTGTATCATTAGCCTTTTACGGAGTTATATATAGTTGAGTAGTTTGGAAAATACTCCAATGTTTATGGACGTGTTAATTTGAGCATTTCAACCATCTCATACTTGTTGTGTATCTCAAGTTTGGGTGAGTTTTTAGTTTATTTATTCACTTCATACATTATTAGTGTCATTTTCCCTTGCGAGAGAGTTTATCAAGTAAATCCTTTTCTCTTTACCGTTTTATCTTCTTTTCATGCCACTATTTGCTGGAGAATCATCTTCAACAAAATCAAATCCATAGCAGTGGGACTGTTACATTCTCATTTAATAATGGTAATAAGGATGTAGTTGGTCAGGATCATTACGGTTACGGTCTTATAATTGAATGGGATTCTTCCCGTTCTAGGCTGTTGAATGATTCATTAAAATAATCTTTCAGTTAATTCAGTTGGCAACTTATGGACTATGCATTGTTTTCAGAAAGTAATTTATAAGTGCGGCTCTTCTAGATTATAACTTTGTTTTCTTTATTTCTTTGATTGTTTTACAAATTATATGCTACGATGTACAAACAATTGTTTTTTTTGTAATATTACCCATTTCTTACTAGTTCTCATTTGAGTGGAAAATTTGGGAATGCCATTCAAATTATAAGAACAATTTTCTCACATACCTTAATGTATTATTGTTACTTGCTCAAATGGATTTATTGTATTCAAACTATGGCATCTACTGACATTTTAAAATCTGCTGTGAAAAAAATTTAAAGAAAGATGGTCATCCTGAAAATATGGTAAAAATTGGTATGAGAGCTCTTATATCATGTATAAAACTACCATCAATTATTTTTTGTTCGAAATTTTTTGTGATGGATATCATTTTAAAGATTAAAATAAGAACAAAATATTCTAGAGACCCGTTTCTAAAAAGTTAACCATACGTGGGATATGTTAGTTTTAAGTTACAAATTTCAAGATAAATAATAGAGAGAAGGTTGTTAAAAGCAGAAGAATCTCGTATAAGCATAAAGAGGAAGTTACAAAAGACAAGTATTACAAATTCAATGTTTTAGGTATTTGCATAAAGAATATTTATTTTATGGTATTTACATTAATTTTCCATTTAATTACATGGGAAACCATAACCTAAATGCGAGTTTCTGATGAATCTGGTGGGCAACAAAAAAAACCTAAATGCGAAGCTAGCTTAGTAAACAAACAAACAAATTTGCTCTTAGATAATTAACTAATAAAATGAATGATAATGTAATGGTTGCCCACTGAGGATTTAATTATATGCAAAATCATACTGCAAATGTGAGCTGGTTGACTAAACACGTAAGTCATAAGCGACTTGGCATCACTTAAGCAATGTCTTAGATTCGAACTTTCTGATTTTAAAAAAGCTTTATTAGGAGACTCACCCACCATAGCCAAGTGCACGTCCCGAGTCATATCTAAATGTAGTCAGAGCAAAGATCCAGTGAACTAAATGGACAACAAAATAAGCAATTATGTGTTTTTTTGTGCAATTGCTCTTACATTTTCTTATGTGACTCGAACGTAAAACCTCTAGAGATCGTAACTTTAGTGTTAACCACTTAGTGAAGACATTTGCCACAAAAACAATTATATATGTTCTTACATATAAACAAAATTTATATTTTTTTCAGAATTTCGTGATTATTTATGATACTAACAAGTGTAGACTGTTAAGCTTCGTGTCCGTGTTGGTGTTGAGACCTCTGTACCTATGGGCAAAGTTCTGCCCAAAAATTCTTTACAGTATTTTCAGTAGCTGTAAAGACAATCCCGAAATAAATAGATAAAAATTGATATACGCAATAAAACAAAGGCAAGTATGTGTTAAATATTCTGCATGTTTATCAAGCCTAAGTAGAAAAATAAAATCCAAACTGAAGAGACAAAGACATGTGGAAAACACACATTTGATACAAAAGACACTGGTCATCAATTTTTATTGACAGTCGGAATAAAATTGACTCATTGTAGTTTGAAATGAAAGCAGAATCAGCAAACAAGAACATGATAATTGCCCAATTCTGGTACATAAACTTCTAACATTACCAATGTTTTAAAATAGTGGGGCCGCATGGACTTCTGAGGCCTAAGCAAGGCCTTGACAAACTCGAATTTTTTTATTTGTAAATATTTATTAATACATAAATTATTAATTTAATTAAAAATAAACTATAATATAATAAAATATTAAAAAATATAATTAAACAATTAAAAGATTCCAGTTGGATAATAGAGACCTTATTTGTATTATAGAGCACATTATTTCTCGGGTTAATAGAATAATATAATGTACTTTAGTTTTGCTTGGCTAATATTTTTGAGTAAAAAAAATTAAGCTATAATTATTATAAGTAATGGTATCTTGAAAAATTGAATTTAGGAGCGGCCTAAGCGGCAATAATTCAGCAATAAATCGGTCTACACGCTTGATAGCGCCTTAGGAACGAAGTTGGCAATCCTAAAATAACGTCTAAACGGGGACTAGGAAAAATTACAAACCATTTCTATATGTAATGTTTATAACAGATTCCTGAAAACCGAAAACCACCACCTCAATATCCAAAACAGAATGCGTGTACCTAAAAGACTATATCTAGCACAGCTGCTTGTACACTAAATAAACTTTGCAGCAGTGCCTAAAATTCACCATATGCATAGCACAAGTCCCTAGTTGACACTTGAGCAGCACATGAATTGTGCCCAGTACGGTCGTCCTTTGACTTTCCTCTTCTCCCTCTTGATGTCTGCAGGATATCTAGCCGGAGAGTTCCATTCTTTAGCCGCATCATCTTTCTTAACAGGCTCTGGTAGTGGCTGGTTTTGCTTGGACTTGTTTTCAGTGTTGGACTCGGTGAGAAGATTTTTCAAGGGAGCATGTTGCTTGGTGGCGGTCCAGTTAGTGACTTTTGCTATCATTTCCTCGTTCTTTTTTCTTCCCTGTGATTCATTGACAACATTAGTAAGTGAAGGAAACCAGCCAGCTTGTGCCTCTTTCTGTGCCCTTTGGATTTCATCGGCAGCCATGTCCCCTTTGGTAGGTTCGACCAATGTCATAAAAGATGGAGGCTCGAACATATCGGATTTCTCATTCTGTTGTGCTCCCTCAGTTTTTTGCTTTTCCATATCGGCTCTCTCTCCTGCTGTAGCTTGCATATCAGATTGAGTAGAAAGCACTGTTTCATTAATAAAATAAACGGCATCATTTCAGTCATGATAATATAATACTCACTGCAGGTAATTTCATTGACACGTCTGGTACTTTTTAACACTCAATTTTTAGGGAAATTATACAATGAACCAGGTCCTTAGGTCCCTTCTCACTGCATGAATGACACGTGTCCCAGAATTGAATAAAATTACAGAAAGTAATATTATAAAGTAGTTTATGGGACACTCGTCATTCATGCAGTGAAAAGAGACCAAAGGATCGGTCCATTGTATAATTTCCTCAATTTTTAGGCTTTTCATCAAAACCAATAAAAAAATTTAATAGACCATTATGACTAATTTATCCTTAGTAAAATTCTCTTTCTTCTTAATTACTCCCCCCATATTTTTTTACTTCTCACTCTCTTCTAAGTTCTAACACATTTCACACTTCTTAAGAAATAATTTATTAAGGTAGAAAGATACTACTCCCTCCTCCATTCCATTTGAAGTGACCTTTTAGAATTTTCATCAATACCAATAAAAAAATTAATTATACTAATGAAATAACTAATTTACCCTTTCGCAATTTTATACTAAAAGTCTCTTTCTTCTTAATAACCAACCTATAATTTCGTCAATACATAATCTATTTTAATTAACAAAGGGCAAATTAGTGAGAAAATGGTGAAAAATGCATTGATAATCTAACTTGAAAAATAAAAAGGAACAAAATAAAAAGGCTAAAGAGTCACTTATACTGGAATGGAGGGAGTACTATTTTACCCTCTAATTAGTGTTCAGATTTCCACTCCATTGCAATTAATGGTAACGAGACAAATGAGGGTAGAGTTGGAAAAACAATGCAAAAAATGCCTAGATATTTGAGAATGACAAGTAAAAAGGGAGTTGAAAAATTGGCTGAAAAGACAAGTATAAAAATACGGAGGAAGTTCAATTTATACTTTCATCAATACCTAATCTCTTTCCTAATTAATAGGAAGGCTAAATTAGAGAAAAAATTGTGAAAGTTGCATCGACAAATAAAAGGAACCAAAATAAAAACTCTAAAAATGACTATTAAAAGGAACAGGAGGGAGTAACAATTACCTGATACGGAACCCCAGTGAGCTTCTAAGCTATCAGTTTGGCTGCCTGAATCAACTGAAAAGTCAGTTGTAGTATATGCACCAAGTTGTTGTGTAGCTATTTTGTTTTCACATTCATCAGTTTGATTTTCAGGTCCAGCCTCTACAGAGCCTTTAGCAGGATCATCAACGATAGCAGCACTATTTTGGATGGAAGGAGAAAGGTTTGTTATCTGGTCTTCTGGAGACTTGTGCAATACCTCAGAAGGCTTCGGTAATATTTGTACATCTAATGATTTAAATATTTCATCACTGTCTCCAACACTAGCTGCGACATCTCCCTTATCATCAGGTCCTTGTTGCTGACTATCTGAAGCTTTATTCAGAATTAGGGATTCAGGTTCTGATAAGTTGATCTCGGATGTAACCATATTTTTTGCAATTTCAGGGATCGAAGTACTTCCACTTCCATCCACTGATCCTAATGAGGAATCACCTCCCCTTCCAACTTTATCATTTCCATCTTCAGGGAAGTCAATTTTCTCATGAACTTCGCCTTGTGAAAGAATGCCATGATTTTCAGGAGTCACAGTCATTTTTCTACAACGGTCATCAGCAATTTCATTAACTTCCTCACTTTCAGTTGTATCATAATCGGCCGACTCACTTGCCTGCAAGACTTCTGCAGCCACAGATTTGGAACCCATTTCAAGTTCCAAAGAAATTGGCTGTTCCTGAGGACATTGTACATTACTACTTTTCTCGACGTCATTAACTTCAACCTTACCATCAAGGCCTACCCTCAGCACAGAATCATTAACATGCCCACTGTTCCCACCTTCTTGTGTGTCACACATCAAAGGCTGAAGAAAAGCAGGGCTGAAGTTAGTTAAATTCAGTGGTAGTTGGCAGTTATTTTAGTTAATAGTTGATAATTTACAGCTTTATATTACAGCTTATGGTTGTTCTAGAAGCAGTCTGCATAGGGTAATTTAGTCTTTAATTACCTAGGGCTGTATCAGCCATTCCTATCCTAAATGTACTTGGTGGTTAGGCTAATTTGTTTTCTAGCACAGATGTCCTTGTTATCGTTGGATATCAGTTTATATATATCAGAAATTAGGAGAGTTATCATCAATCAAATGAAATATATTAGCATTATTGCATTTTTCTCTCTAATTTCTATTCTCATCCCTATTCTCTATAATTCCTCATCTCCCTCTCCACCAAGGCCGGCCCTGGGCATAGGCAGAGGTGGCGTATGGCCAACACTAAAAAAGTCCCATAATTGTTTTATTACACATGTATATATATAAACGTTAAGAATTTTTTTGAATTTTTCAATGTAAAGTTAAAAAATATAATAGAATAGTTTTTATTTCAATTTTATGTAAGTTTTATTTAATAAAAAGGGCCCATAATTGTTTTATTACACATGTATATATATAAACTTTAAGAAATTTTTTGAATTTTTCAATGTAAATGAGTCAAATTATTAAGTTAAAAAATATAAGTTTAGAATAGTTTTTATTTCAATTTTATATAAGTTTTACTTAATGAAAAGGGCCATTATTTTTAGTTTCACCTAGGGCCCTCGAAATGTCAGGACTGGCCTTGCTCTCCCACCTCTATGCCCTATTTCCTTTAATTCTGTTACTAATCTCACCTGAAACCAAGCCAGTCAGATTTACATACCTGACATTGTGGAATGTTATCTTTGGAAGCAAACAATTTGCCACCTCCAACAGTTAGACTTGAAAAAGGATTGGAAGGATTGCTTAGTACTTCGTCTATTAATTGTGGCATTCTTCCAGCTCTATGATCTTTATAACCTTCAATTATGATCTCAGGATTTCCCAGTTTGGGTACATCATCCGGAAATGAAAGCACATGGAAATTATCATTTACTTCTCCAACTTCATTGACTATCTCAGTCAACTTGCCAGAACCTTTGGAAGCCATTTCTCCAATGTCGGGCACTTTAATCTGAGTAGTACTGCCAATGAAATCAGCTTCAGAAGAAGGAACGTTTAAGGACAATTCGTCATTATATTGTTCATTCGATTCAATAACCCCAACACTTGCCACATGATCTAAAGTTGCCTCAGATGTTTCTATTGCTTTTTCTTTTCCTTTTGTATCAGTCACCATCAAATCATCAACAGCATTGCGTTTCTTATTATGATCTTTGTTTTCCATGACATCAATCACTGATAAATCCTCCCAAGCTCTTTTCTTCAAATTTCCTTGACTTTCAAGTTGGATAGGGTTCAAATCGCATACGGAACTGTGTTTGTCATCAATAAATTCTTCAGTTCTACAATCAGTTATGGACCTTTCCATGGATCCAACTGTAACATGTGAAGGTTGACTTTCGGAATCTATTGCATCTGCAGACGGAGTGTTTCCTTGACTTTCTGCATCTTGGCTACTGTCAGCTGAACCTATTGAAGGTGGAACCACAGCTGCACTAATAAATAACGTAACTGATCATGAAAATTTGACATTAATTGACAATTTATTTCTGTTAACTACAACATAAATTCATATATTTCAATAATGCCAAGAACCAACATTTCCCATTAATACAATTTAAAATACAGGTACACTTTTAAGTTCACTGTGACAGTTATCAGATACATTTATAGTTGGAAACCATAAAGAAATTGACAAGGTTAATCATCTCATGGAAGGACACAAAAAGGTTGCTGAATTATTTACCTCCATTACTGATGAGAAATTGACACAGAAAACTCAAGAACAAACAGTAAATCAAGGAAAGAAGAAGAAGCTGGATGTTATTTAACCGAGAATGAAATAAGGAAAATACAAGATATGGCTTATAGCCCCTAGAGAGCATGCTCTCCTCTCCAAAATGGAGCCTCTGCTTCAGCAGAAAATTACACACAAAACTCCCTACCTTTTATTACCGTAATTATTCCCCTAGGCTGCCAGCTCAGACTAAGGTACACACCCACACAAAAAAGTGTCAAATCTCACTTAATAGCAGTATCAACCAATATGGAATTTGGGATTGTTGATCCAATAACAATACTATTAGCATTTTCTCTATCAATTACTCAACAGTATAAAACGGCTTAAATATTTGATAAAGCTTCTCTAAGGTATTATTAAACCATAGAATTTATTCTGGCTTTACTTGAACACTTATCTCTTTCCCCTTAACTGAAATGTCATAGAAATATTTTCTTTTTTATTTCACTAACAAATGAAATCCACCATAGCCCAACTGACTAACTACACATAAGGAATCAACTTCTAGATTATTCTCTTCCACATGAACTCACAATAATGACAAAGCAAAATCAAAAGATTTCACATTAACATTGTACTGTTCTTATGAAAGTGATACCAAACATTTTGGGTCGTTTCTATAAACAATAAAAGTTGAAACTTGCTTCTTATGATTAGGAAACCTTTATAGGCAAATTACCCTCCACTTTTTTCAACTACCACTCTTCTAAACTAAACATTCTTTTTCAATTGATACTCTGTCTCACTCAATTAATAGTTTGCAACTTCATGATTTGGAATAAAACATCTCATAGATCACATCTACCAGACAAATCTTTTAGTAATCATTGATTTACATTATTGAAATTCAGGGTAAGTCAAAGTTCTCCTGTGGTTTATCTTGTTCATTTGAGCCCTCATACAATTAGTTCTAATTCATTGACCACTGAAACAATCTATCTTTATCTTAATGACCTCTTAATTTATTGTTGTTTAATTGAGCCCTTGAATATTACATGTTTATTGAGAACCTCCTTTTTAACTTTTTAAAAGGTTATTGATGCGCGCGTAAATGATATCCTATTGCTCAAGCAAATAAAACTTATTGTTAAAGAGCTAAATCAAACAAAATAAAAAAAAGGACTCATGTGACAAGTTGACAGGCTAAAAGTTCTTATATCTTTTAACAAAATACAGGTTCAAATACTTGAAACCCAGCAATATAATCCGTTGTTCTCTCCAAAACATACAAGCAGCTGATAACATTGCGAAAATTTTGAAACACGACAATTTAGATTTTAAATAAGCAGCTGATAACATTTCAGAAATTTTGATTCTCATCTAAGATTTGTCTAACCGTTCGTCAGAAAGACCATAGTTGCTCTGATCTATCATCAATGAATCTTGCATTTTTTCCCCATAAAGCACACTCCACTAGTAACTTGATGGCATACTCAACACTAAATGATGATGGCTTTCTCAAAAGATAACAAATGAACACACGGACAAAGAACCTTAATATGTACACATCGCAGAAGATAAAAGAACTTCTAATTAACTATGAAATCTTATCCAACAAGAGAACAATGCATCAGTAAAACATAAGCTACATTGCTGAAACATAAATTAAATATCAGCTGAAATTAAACTTTACCAGTAATAGCATCATCGTCGAACAATAAGGCAGTTTTCATATCATTCATAGATGATGTTTCGATGGATCTCACTCCCTTGATAACATCATCTGAATACCTTTCAATCCCCTTAGCAGATCCACTATCAGAAAATTCTGTTACAGCGTCCACAAAAGCATCATCTTCCGATCTATTAGTTCTCTCTCCTGATCCACCACTCTTTATCTCATCATTGCTTCTTTCAAAAACTTGTCGACCTTAAAAACCCCAAATTTACCAGCATTAATCAAACATTACAAATCTAGCCCAATTAAAGCCCCAAAAAAAGCCAAAAGGACCAAAGCATAACTAGAAATCTCACTGGGGGTTTTATGATCTTCATCTGAGAGATGCTCATCGTCTGAAAGAGCAGAACAACCCCTTGAGTCAAACACTTTATATCCCTCAATTGTTCCACAGATCTTTTTGTGCGCACGCCTATGTCTAGCACTAGGATGTGGATTTGGAAAAGGCCAACCGCATTTGTGACAAATATGAACTACAGGCCCATCATTCCCTGCGATACATCAACAAAAACCCTCTCCGTTACAACTTACACTAAATCAACAATTCCTGAACGAAATCAATCGTTTACAGTACGCGATCAAACAGCACAGTCCATAGATAGTGAATACAATAAAGAAAAAGGAGCAATGGATAAATAGTTGCGGAAAATCGAGAAATTAGAATGAAAACAAACCTGATGAGTGATTCTTTCCATGATCCTCCCGATTATCCATTGCGAGACAGAACAAAGCAGAAAAACAGAAAGGTAAACAAAGATTTGGAAGACTCTGAAACCAAGATTAAGAACTGTGCGTGAGAGAGAGAAAGAGAGAAAAAGAAAATGAAAGACTGAGACTGTTTTCTCGCTATAGCAAAAGTCTTCTTCTCTCTTCCCGGGTCTACGGGAAAAGTACGGTGATGCTGACAGGTAGCCGAGATATCCCCTTTACTTGTCCATTACCCGCGCACGCTAGCCTTGTTTGCTCACTCGTGCATTTTAGCATCCAATGCAAGGTAATCCATAAAATACATTACATTTTTCTTCAAAATGTTGTAGTATTATTTAGTCAACTTTATTATTTCAACTTGCCACGTTTTCTCCCAAATTGGTTAAATCACACTCGATTCAAAACAGAAATATTATCGATACTGTATCAGATATTATATCGATAAAGTTATTGATATATAATATATTAGTATAAATGGAAAAAAATTAGTTGTTCTACTAAATTTATTATATTTAATAAATTAAAGGTATTTTGGTATTTAGAAAAATTATAGAGATAGAACCTGAATAAAAATTTGAAATTTGAAAAAAAATAGTATGAATTATTACTTTATTGATATACTAAAATTAGGCTGACATTTACTGGTTTCACATCCTATTACTAGCCGCCCATTTTCTTCCCTGCTATAAGTTTTCAATTCTATTTTTAATTTATTTATTTTTAATTATTTATATAATTATAGTTTATTCCATTTTTACCCTCATATTTGATGAAATATCACATTCAAAGGATAAAATTCATCTATTTCCAATGGCAGAGCAAAAAATCCAAACGCAACTCATCATTTAACAAATCTTAGCCCCACTCATCAACAGTTCTACTCTTTTCAGATACATTAATGGCCATTTTCTTCTTTATTGGATCAATCCCCAAACAGGCCAACCCCATTTGGAGAAAGTGATGGGAAAAAGGAGAGCATAGGCAGGCAGTATTCTGAGATCCATTAGTGGTTTTGTGGAAAAACCCAGTATTGACCGGTAAGCGGTTTTTCAGTTTTTTTTCGGTATACACCGGATTTCAACGATTTTCCTTCAAACCATTTTTTTCATTCAAACCGACCGGACCTATGGCCGGTTTGCGGTAAAATCGACCGGTACGGTCCAGCATTAATAACAAATGCAAAATTTGTAACATTCACACGAAAAATCTAAGGCCAAACACATCATTTGGCCTTAAACTTGGCATGAAAAATTAGATGCTACTCTAAATTTTTAAAAGTTTCAATTTGCCCCCTGAATTTGGCAAAAATGAGCCAGCTTGCCTATTGAACTTGGGGATATTGAGCCAGCTTGCCTCATCATTACCACATGTCAGCTTTCGATTGGAGAAAAAAAATAAAAAAATGAAATCTTTGAAAAGTCAAACCAATCACAAGCTGACACATGGCATTGAGGGGGCAAACTAATGCACTTTTGCCAAATTTAGGGGGCAGACTAATTAACTTTCTCAAATTCAGGGGGCAAGGTGAAATTTTTTTAAAGTTCAGGACGATATCTAACTTTTCATGCTAAATTTAAGGATCAAATGATCTATTAAGACAAAATTTAAAGAAGTTCGAGAAATAATTTTAAATAACCTCAAAAACTATTTATGCTTTAAAAAAATCCATAAATTTCAAAAAGTTTATAATAAATATTTTATTGTTTTAAGATTCTTCAATTTACAATTGTGAATATTAATCAAATCTATAGATTTCAAAACAAATTCTACCAACGTTCTGTAAATTCTATTAAATAAATAAAAACAAACAAATTTCACCTAAATTATTTAAATTCTCTTATTCATAAAATTTTATTTGCTAAAAATACATGCTAATAGTTATAATGGAATTGATAATTAAGAAACGTTTGCTTTATACAAAAAAAAATATTTATTTCATTTTGGATATATATTCTTTCATGTTTTAAATTTTAGAGAAATTTAAAAACATACCTTGTGTTTTTACTATTTTTTAAAAAGGGCGATAAGTGTTAAAATTACTTATCTTGTGGCTAAAAACTCTTCAATTATAAATATTTCATGAGTTTTATTACTTCATTTATAAGATTTCACGTGGTATGTTGTTGTTTTATATGCATTTTCAGAAACTAGGTGAATCTTGTAAGGAATTTGCTCGGAATTGGAATTCAGATAAAAAAGATGAAAAGATTTAAAAAATGGACATACTTTGAGGCAAATTTGGCTAAGCATTGGATGCATGGAATAAAGTCAAAGTCAGCAAGAAAGATTCATGGAAAACACCTGTTCACGAGGGCGACCTTTGGATCACAATCGTGCCATACAATGTCAAGAAGAAGTTTGTTTTGTGAAGACAAGACACGAGCACGATAATAATTCACAATCGTGACGCACTATTATTTGGCTGTGTAGATTTTCTTCCAAGCTGCCATTCAACCGCCAATAATTGTCATTTGGATAAGGCACCTCTTCATCAACCAATAGGATGAAGAGAAGTGACTTTTCACCTCTATATATAGGGTATTTCGGCCAGTAATAGAGGGGGATGCCTGATCATAATTGTCAATCATTTAGCCATAGATAGAGAGAAAAATGAGAGAGAGAAATCTACATTTTTCTTAGATTTCTAAGTTATTCTCGAGAGTGTTATTTTTAGTGTACTTGCAAAACACTTATGAATAAAATTCATTATTCTTCATCAATTATTCTTTCTTATTTACAATATTTTGTCTTACCTAGAAGATTAACGCATTTGAAGATTCAAGTAGAAGAAAGACTTCAAGCAAGGTTCAAATCACCGATTAAAAGAGTTGTCTGATCCAACTTAATTCTTTAATTTCATTTATTGCATCGTACTAATTTCTTAATTTCATTTCATATCATCTTTCCTCTTCACTTGTGCGTAAAGTATTTTATGATTGAAGTTTATGATATGCGGAGCTTTTTATATTAAGTTCATTTCTAGATCATGTTTGTAAGTTCGAGTAAGTTTTGTCTTATTTTTCTCGCATCATAAGGGGGGCAGATTATTCCAGATACTTATTCTCTAAATCGATGCATGATCATAATCTTGTCAAGTATAGTTCGAGAATAGTCTTATCTGAATATAATCGTCTATATCTTGCATGGTTGTAGTTTATGTGAAAGTCATCATACTAAGCATAAAATATAAGGAGTTTAGGTTTGCATGCATGAGTATAAACTAATTCTAGATCACAAATGGAATATCTATGATAAATTTGCATACATAAATAAGATAATAAAAGGTTTAGAACCGGAATAACTTAGTTATCTGATTGCTTTGTATATCTCTACTCTTTGGTATATTCTACTTTATTCTATCCCAAAAACCTACCATCTATCTATATTATCCTAATTTTTGGTGAATTAAGTTCACTTCTTTCCTCGTGGGAGAGATATATTTTAAAACTACATTGCAATCGTATACTTGTGGTTACCTCTTTTCTGCTTTTGCACTAGCGGCACTGACAATGCCTGTTTATTCAAAGAACTTATTTCTAGTGTGTAGAAAAATTGTGAACAAGTTTTTGGCGCCGTTGCCGGGGAAAAAACGCAGATTTTTTCTCCAAAATTCTCTTATATGATAATCATTCAAATTTAAAACCTAAAGATAAAAATATATAGGTAAATTGAGAATTTTCAGAATAATATATATAACATACATAATTCTAAGAAATTCTGCTAACTCAAAAGAAAAATATAATTCTTCTTGACTGATCGCGACTGGCTTCACGCTCGTGTTTTGGCAATAAAACTTCTCTATAATCTTGATTTTCCCTGATCACGATCGCGACTTAATATCATGATCATGACCCATGCAAATTCATACAATTTTCTGGCAGTTTTTCCATTCTATCTTGTTTTACCTCTATAAACTTTGTCCAAACCACAAATTTTCAAAGACAACAACATTCTTAACCAATCATTTTTCTATTCAAAAAATTATCTTTATTAAATTCCGAAAATCAAAACTTCTTCAAAGTGTCTTACAAAGGCAAGATTACGACAAGAGACTATCGACAATCTTAGAAGAGCCTGTCAATGTTAATGAATGGTATGAAGCACCATTTCCATTGTATAGTGATGATGAAGGGGTGCATTATGAAGCAATAAAAGACACAAACATGACTGATGTGTATTCTATAGATAGAGGAACTCTTTTGGATTTGGGTATTCATTAGAAATTTGTTGATTATATAAGGTCTTTTAACTTGATTCTCGATAGTAATAATGTTGTGAGCAGACGACGTTTTGCTCGGCGGCAACGAGGCTGGGCCGGTTGTGCCGACCTCTTTAGATGACGGGGAGATGCGTGTGATATGATTGGAAAATGGTTTGCATATTTTGATGCTCAAAAGATACAAGATCAAAATCTCGTACTTAAAATAGAGTCGCCACCCGGTTCAGCTCAATCGGGAAATTTTTGGTACGATTTTCCCACCGGGTGGTTGGACCATACCTTAAGTAGAGATTCCGAGTTCGGATGATGTTATCTATTTTTTATTAGGCCAAGTTAAGATACTTCATTCTTTCTTAATTGGTTTAATCCATCCTATTTATTTGTGTTTTCAGTTATTTTGTTGTTTTTGCGTTTATCAAGCAATTGAAGCAACGAATAAAATATTTACAGTCATAAAAAAAGTAAGTGCGGAAAACAAAATTATTACAAGGCTTCTAAGTCCTATACATTTTTCTGTGCAATAGATAAAAATCCTACATGTCTGATATACGTATACCTGCAGAAGATTGTTAACACGGATATAGCATATTTTATTTACAGTATCATAAAGCCCGGTCGGATGGGTAAAATGAGATTTGAACGGCGTTTACGAGAAAATTCCATTCTTAACCAAATTTTAGGTTCAATCGTTGCTTTAACCGGATTATAATTGAAAATACCATACGTTACGGGGTGGGGTCTGTTTTCAAGAGGTTTTTTTTTTTAACTTCCATCATTACCTTGTATGTTCTAGCTTCGAAAAATAAGCTAGTCCGGGAACAAAGGAAAATAAAACTGCTGTCCAAAAAGTCATACCTCCGATGATACAACTGATGCCGCCGACGATACAACTGATGCATCCGACGACATGGTTGATGTCGTTGGCGACATGGCTTATGCCGTCGGTGGCATCAATTATGTCACCGGTGACATCAGTTTGTAGGCAGCAGTGGTGGCAGTAAAAATGACCGAAAACCCAAAAAAGAACGAATATAAACCAACAAAAATTAACACAATTAGTAATATTAATGCCAAAGAGCTATGAGACTCAGGATTTTTACCTCGAGGCCATGAATCCACCTCTTCGTGAACCGAAAGAAACACCTTCGGGGAGCTTGTTACGACGATTTAGTAGTAAATTTGAGTACTTCTAATTTATAAATTCAATTAAGTTGACTTTAACTAAAAGACTTATTGATTTTAAACTCACAATCAGAGAATTCAAAGAAGAAAAACTAGGAAAAATGGATCAGAATCCTTTTTTTGTGCCTTATCTAATTCTTATCTCACTAAAATCTATTTTCTCATTCTAACATTAATATCCTAACATTAGATGGTTCCCCTTCAAAATGCAGCTCAAGGTGTGCTTTTATAGGTGAAATGGGGTGTTTTTTTAGGCCTTTTTTACCAATTCCGCCGAAAGTGGCTGAAAGGTTGTCTGTGCAGGGACCTGTCTCAGGTCATGCCGCCGACAGCATGGCTATACTGCCGGCAGTATGAAAGATGCCGCCGGTGATATGGTGATGTCGCCGGCGGCATCAGCCTCCAGCATACCGACAGGCAGCAGGCCTAGCAGCCTAAAAAGTCGCCTAAAGTGGTTTAATAGTGGGTGGAAAGGTATCTTTTTGATTTTTAATGATATTTTAATGGGTATTTTTTATTTTGGGTGTAAATCATCGGTTTAAGCTCCTACCGGACGTGTTATCGGCCACGCCAAACTGAATTCTACCAAGTATAAAATTCGTGAGGAATATTATTTTGGTAACAAAAATTCTAAAGAGAACTTTTATTTTGAGGCATTAAAATCGGGTACACATCATCATCGTCTCACGAGAGGGACTGCAAAATCCCGTGCTCACAGGCTGCCCCTCGGGGGATCACTATTGCCATAGGTCAGTATGATCACGCGAAAGAGCAAGGGATAGGAGTGATACCTGACAGGTGACTGGTTTTCCCCTTGGTCGAACTTGTGCTTTGTGGAGGGATTGTCCTTTAGTCTGACTTTTTGCTTTGTGGAGAGATTGTCCCTTGGTCGGACTTTTGTAGATTGGTTATCCCTTGGTCGGACTCGCGCTTTGTGGATAGGTTATCCCTTGGTCGAACTTGTGCTTTGTGGAGAGATCGTCCCTTGGTCGGACTTTTGCTTTGTGGAGAGATTGTCCTTTGGTCGGACTTGTGCTTTATGGAAAGGTTCGCCCTTCGATCGGGCTTTCACCTAATGAAGAGATTGCCCTTCGGTCGGGCTTGTGTTTTGTGTAGTGATTGTCTTTTGGTTGGACTTTCACTTTGAAGAGATTGCCCTTCGGTCAGGCTTATGTTTTGTGTAGTGATTGTCCTTTAGTTGGACTTTCACTTTAAAGAGATTGCCCTTTGGTCGAGCTTATGTTTTGTGCAGTGATTGTCCTTTGGTTGGACTTTCACTTTAAAGAGATTGCCCTTCGATCGGGCTAATGTTTTGTGGAGAGATTGTCCTTTGGTTGGACTTGTGCTTTGTGGAGAGGCTGTCCTTTGGTCGGACTTATGTTAAATCTAAATTGAAGGAGTGATGTCGCCGGCGGTATGAATCGATGCCGCTGGCGGCATGAACTCCATGTGGCAGCTTTGACTGGTTAAGCAATTTCAAAATTTGAACTGAAATGGGGCAATGTTGCTGGCGGCATGGAGTGATGCCGCTGGCGGCATCACTTGACAGTTTCAGATAAATTAAAACTCCTCGAATTCTGCGTAGTAGTTTAAAAGGAAGTAAAAGTCCCTTCTTCCTTATTTATTCAAAAAATCGTACCCCTTCACATCTTATTCTCCAAATTCTCTGATTTCTCTTTCGTTATTCAAATCATGAAGAGAATCGCCAAGGCTTTCAGGGGCAAATCTGCTAAGGTTAGGGAGGACCTACCTGATTCCTCCGTCGAAGGATTGAAAATTCTTTCCGTTCATGCTACTTATGGCCTGAAGGAGACGACCAAGATGTATGGCTATGGGATCAATTCTTCCATCTCCAACCTGACCCCAGAGAAGGAGAAGCACCTCTGCTATGTTCAGGTAATCACGCAAAATCTGAATCTCCTCTTTTGGGTTGGATTTCGATTTGGCCTTAGGCTTGAAATTGTGCCATGATAGGGGTCACAAGTGTGAAATAGGCTGATTATATACTGATATTGCATGCTTTAGGTTTGATTTTTTTTTATCATTTTTAGGCTTATTTTTGATTGATTGAGATTTTTGTGGTTTTGGCACAATGGGTGCAATTTTGGGAAATAACAGGTTTTGCCCGCAGGTAGTGATGTCGCCGGTGATATGAGTGGTGTTGCTGGCAATATCAGTCCTTGAAAAAGGGGCCAAGGAAGTTTGATGTCGCTTCTATTTGAAGCGATATCGCCGGCGATATCATCCATGCCACTAGCGGTGTGGGATGATGCCGCCGGTAATATCACTTCTAGCAGAAGCGACATCAGCAGCTTTCTATCAGATTTCAGTGATGAGAAAATATGCAGGATATCTGTTTTGCTTTTGATTTTGTAGCCATATGAACAGACTTATACTGGGGGGATAGGCACCATTGGTGAGTGGTGGCACCATATTTCGGAGAAGGACCCCAAGCTTGTACTTGCTATTAATGAGACGGGATTTGAAGACCTGGCCCGAATTATGCCAATGCTGATGCCCAAGCTCTCTCATTCAGCCGTGACAGCCCTAACCCAGAGGTGGTCTGAGACCACCCACACTTTCCACTTTTCTTTTGGGGAAGCTACGATTACACCCTCCGATGTCGTAGCTATGACCGAGCTCCCTTGGATGGACGAGGTCATACACTTCAATGCTTACATGGTTAAATACCATGTTGAGAGTGAAGGACCTGTTTGGACTAAAGCCTATTTCTGGGAGGCTGTCTTATGGTGAGTTGCACCAATACTAGACTCGGGTAGATGTGGTGCCCGAGGATGAGAGGGAGGCTTGTGTCCAGTCCTTCATGATTTCTTTGCTCACCGTGCTGTTGTTCTTCCCAATCTTGGGGAGCGAGATCAATTATATGCTGATAACTGCGGTGGAGGATGTGGCAGGCATTAAGAGTAAGAATTGGCTAAGGGCTATCGTGGCTCAACTGTACCATGGGCTGGACGTTGGAGCCCGGAAGAAGGTGAAAGACCTTCACCTCTACCATCTGCTTTGGAAGTATTTTACTTGATTGTGCGCGTCTCATTTATTGTTGATGCTTTTTGAATTAATTGGATGTTATTTGTGTAGGCTTGGGCCTTTGAGCACCAAATTCTTCCGCCGGTCGAGTTTAAGAAGACCGTGCCACTGGGCTCTCACTTTCTCACTCGCTAGTGCGGGGGTGTTAGCGGGAAGGCCAAGTACCCTACAAAATACAGGGAGGTCTTGAGGAGCACGCGATTGAGCTCGATATGCAATTTTTAACTTAGTCCTTGGAACAAAATAAAAGCGTTTATGACTTTATATTGGTTGTTTTGGTTGATTGTTGGTGCAGCTCGTCCTGGATCCATTCGACTAGGTGGAGAATCTGGTAGAGTTTGCGAGGGTTAGGAGGGAGGTGGACGACCGTCGGTTCGTCATGGAGTGTCCTTTGTCCCAGCAGTGGTATCTAGGCGAGCATGTTTGGGGTTGGAGGTCCGTCTGGGTTGCCAATAGATCGGTGCCTACTGATCCTCCCAGAGGCTTATGGTGGCCCCATTTGGTGATCACTTCTGAGGCCAATGAGGCTGATTATATTGAGGGGAATGGCCGAGTGATCCCTAGCATTCCTGGCCTCTACGAGCAGCACCAGTAGCATCTACTTCCCTTGTGTCCCCGCATCCACAGGAATGATACGATTGAGTATCATAATGAACAATAGCTGGAGGAGGAGAAAAGGCACCTCAAAGGTGTTGTGGACATTGAGGAGGAAGGAGACAAAGAGGACGAAGAGCTCGAAGGCGATGTTGGAATTGAGCCCGAGGGGGAGGATGAGGCAGGCGCGGATGTAGCCGATGGGAGTGCGCCAATGTCCCAAGGGGGGCAGCACTCTTTTGAGGTATGATTGCATTTATGTGCATGATTTGTAATTGTTCAAAAATGTTGCTGATGTGCATTTTTCGGGTTTTTTAGGAACTCGCGAGGAAGAGAGGCCAAGATAACCAGAGTAGGACACGATACTATGGTGTACCGGAGGGCATAAACTTCATGGGGGGGGCGTCTGGTCAACCCGATGAAAACCACCTTCCTGCTGATGAATTCTCGCGGCGAGTTCTTCCTTAGGAATATAAGCTCGAGCCGGCATGCTCCCATCTTTATGCCAGAAAACACTACTTACGTAAGGCCTGATAATTGTTTTCTTATTTACCCTTGGATGCGGGTATCTAATGATTTACCTTTTGGATTTTTCAGGTGGCGTGGAGCCATGTGGAGCAGCTTGTAAAGAACAACTTTGTGCTCCGGGATACACTTATCGGGTAGTCGCTCCTTGCTCAGTTACATTTCCTATTTATGCCTATGTTAAGATAAGATGCATGTATGGATGCTATAAATGATATGCATTGTTGATGTTTTCTCTGGTTTGCAGGATTTCTTGGCCCTTACCTTGTCAGATGTCGATGCGGCCCGGCGGCTATATGAGGAATGACTGTGAGCGGGTGGACAGTTATCGTGAGAGCACACAGAGTGCGGCGTGCAAGGCGCGATTCTGGTTTTGTTGCAGTTTGAGGAAACCACGACGTGTGGTCTGTTTAAGAAAATCCAATTTGCTTAAATGCGGTGGCTTCATAGGCAAAAAATATGATTATATTGAGAAATATATTTTCACATTTTAATAAGAAAAGATATTTTTAAAATAAAGCATTTTACTTTATTCAAAAATAAAATAGAGTCCCCACCCGGTTCAGCTCCACCAGGAATTGTGGTATACTGATCCAAAATAGGATTTTTTTACCGAAAAGAAAATGATATTCTGAGTTCAGATATAATAGTTACTCATATTGTTCAAATTGTTTGGATTAATTTTGGAATTTTGGAATTTGTGGGGATTTCCGCAATACAACTGCTTTATTTAAGAATTAAATTCAAGAAATAAAACGGACATTATAATGACTTAATAAATAGACTATTTCTACCAAATTTTTAGCAGAGTAACGGCAGCACTCGGGTCTGGGCCCGGAAACTCTGACAGAGTTTCCTCACATTCTAGATATTTGTCCATACCTGCGAGCTTATTTACACATATTATAGTTTAAGTGGCGCCAATGACTCACTAAACTAGAAGAATGGAATGCAATATGTAATAATAAAGCAAAAAATGTGTTTTAATGAATTTGAAAGTTGGGCTTAGAGCCAATTACCCTTAGTTTACCTTTTTGTATGTCCAGGAGGACTTGAGAGACGGTGCAGGACTGAAGTTGGCGAAGATTATGATTTTGCAGGAGAATAGATTTAAGCCAAGTTATGGCTATAATCTTGGATTATTTCTGCAGGAAATATGAAATTTAGGTCATTTTTAGACCGAAGATCATTGTGGGATCATGATCTACGAAGACTGGAGACTAAGCTTATACTGAGTGTCAGTGATAGAGCTCGGATCTGGGAGTATTTTCACAAAGTTTCGGGGCTTTGGGATTCCCGGAATTGAATAAGGACGCAAAGGTAATTTTGGAAATTTATAAAAGTTTTCATCTCCATTGAAATGAGGGGGTGACCCCGTATTTATAATGGGTTGGTAATTAGCCGGCGGACAAATTAACTCTCCGATAGGATTTGATTTCAGATCCCGTAATTCTTGGCCAAATCTCGGTAAGATTTGATTTTTTTACTGTGGATCGGTAAATAGCCAGTGGGCTAATTACCTATGTTTGACCAAACTTTGACTTTTTGATTTTTCAGTAGGAAATGCTAAATCGGAGATTCCCTGGGATGTGGATTTTTGAATTTCAGATTTTGGTTGACAATTCGGTCCTTTTTGGCTCTTTTTTCTGATCACTGAATGAAATAGGCATTATTCCTCATCGGGCCGAAATGGACCTGTGCTAACAATTTGCCCCATGCATACATAAATTTCGTGCTAGAAATTTTATCGTATGCGAAACAAACAAAAACAGTGTGTATGGAATGCAATGAGTTAAAATATTTTTAATCGATAAATTTTGAAACAAAATATATTTTGCCCCTTCGATTAAAAATTTATTAATGAGTTGCATGAGCTTAAAGAATTGACCAGGGGTCGAAATAAATATTTTTGGATGCTAGATGTATGTGTGACTGTGTGAAAATAGCTTTTAGGTCCGCTCGTTTTGAAAACGATGCAGAAAATGGATGAAAAATGCAAAATTGCGAAAATTTTGAAAATACATGTAATTAGCCGGCGGGCTAGTTACCTATGTAACGGTAACTTTTATATCCATTACACATAAATCCATAGGACGCATAAATGCGTGACAGCAGGATAGGTAATTAGCAGGCAGGCTAATTACCAGTCGCCTATAAAAAACAGTAGCTTGGCTCCCGTTTTCTTCACACCAATAATTCTCTCTTCTTCTCTCTTGCGGGTTTTTCTCCTTTATTTTGAGAATTTCCGCTTTTGAGCATTTTTTGACAATGATTTCTTTCATCTTCTTTCCTCTTCTGCCTCTTCTTTTCAGATTTTGCGGGGTTTCGATGTGGTTCAAGCTTTATAACATCCGCTTGGATCTGCTGGTCGTTCAAGTGACTACTCGGAACGTGCTTATTGATGGCAAACAAGTGGAACTTTCTGAGGTTGTGAGCACTGGATTTCAGTGATCCACCTCATGAAATAATGATGAGAGCTATATAA